>CM040118.1:334191003-335559461 GCA_022559845.1 Amorphophallus konjac
CGGTATACACCATTGGTTGCTACACTAGTGACCTCCTTCTATTCCTCCCCACACCCGATGAGCCCAACCTTCTCCTCAATTTGGAGCTTCTTATACTGGGTAGAAAGCCAAACCCTCCCCTCATGACCGACCCACCCACCAAGAACTTCGGCCTAATTATTTCATTAGAGGAGGATGACCCACCACCATTTGAGGATCTTGAGGACATAAGGCCCCTCCCCCTTGGTAAACCTTTTCATGATCTCTTTGATCCCTTTCAATGGGAACCGTGGAACCCATGTGACACAACCACCTTACCCACCGACCCTTTCCTACCCTCACCCACCATGTTGGGCCAAGCTCACCTCATCCATAACCCATATAACACCAAAGGAGCCATGACCTTAGGAAACACCCACCTAGAGATTTAGGAAACGCCCCACCCCATATCCACCTTCCTAGATCCCTTAGACCCTTTCACATGGAAGTTCAGAGGTCGTCCCACATCTATGCACATGGAAGTCACCTTTAGGATAAGCATGCATGTGTATAGGCTTACCACACCACTTGGCATGAACACTATGTTGGGTCCATTCATTCACATCACCCACATGTCAAGTAGGAAACAAGAGTGGTCCATATTCGGGTGTAATGGTCCTCCTTCATTCATCATGAGTCGTAGGCATGATAGGAGTATTCATGGATGCCAGGGTCCCCCAGCATTTGTCACCCCCATACATGACCGGATCACCTATGGATGCCCCGGTCCTCCCCGTTCCATCAAAATCTTCTTAGCGTCAAAGCATGATTGGTCTACTTTTGGTTGCCCAGGTCCACCCATCACCCCTAGAATGTCCGCCTTCACAAAATTACATGAAAACCTTCGCAAGCACATCAGCAAGGAAAATGAGATTTATAAAAGGCAGGCTGACTCCCCTCGATGTCACCAAGAATTCCCCGTGGGTGACTTTGTGATGGTGAGGTTGGAGAGGCTCTCCCCGGGAGCCATCTCCAAATTGAGGCCTCGTGGGGTTGGTCCCTTCAAGATTCTGAGGTGCATTGGCACTAATGCCTATGAGTTAGATCTTCCCGAGGAGTACGGAGTGAGCCCCACATTCAACGTGGCCGACCTAGTGCCAAATAAGGGTCCCACGGTCGTACCTAGTGAGGATATTGAGCCCACTCCCCTAATTGAGAGAGCACCCACCCGTGAGAAGAGTCCACTAGCTAGGAATGCCCAGCGTGAGAGAATTGAGCGAATATTGGATGAACAGGTCACTGCCACTAGGAGCAAGGTGTATGAGCGCTATCTCGTCAGGTGGATGGATCGGTCTCCTTCGGAAGATTTATGGGCGGTACCACTTCTACACCCTCCGAGGAGGGAAGGACTCTTACTCGACAGAGTCGAGTTCTCCACACCCCGGGAGTATGATGGGGACATCACCTCCCGTGCCCACACTCACGGCTCGTCTCCTCGCCCCGGAAGCGTCCGACATGGTCTAGCCATTAATCTTGAGTCATATGTTGTATTTCCTCATTTTTATTTGAGTCATATCATTGTAATTTTCCTTTTATTTGAGTCATGTACATAGGTTAATGAGTCAACTAACTAAGTTAAGTGTCATAGGGTTGATTAGATTAGTTAATGGGCCCAATTCATTGGGCTAGGCCCAGGGGCGCCCCCTACCCCCTTGGTTATTTGTCATTGTAGCAAGAGTCAGGGACTTTTTATAAAATGTGGGTTGCCTATATATATGACCCCATTCCCCCCATTTGAAGTTAATGAATGAATGAATATTCCAACATAAATCTTCTTCTTTTGGTGAGAAGCCAATTGAGTGGGTGAGAAGCCCTATCCCCCCTCTCACTCTACCTCTCTCTCTAGGAAGTCATTTTCTCTCTCGTCCACTTTCTCTCTCTAAAACCTACACCCCTTTCTCTCTCCTCCCTCCCAACAACCTTTCTCTCTCTTCCCCCCTCCAATAACTCATCCCCAACTCCCCACCACCCCACCTTAACTCCACCCCAGCCCCAAGGGAGATTCCACCACTCCCCACTCCCCACTCCACCCTCCAACCACCAACCACCCACTCCCCTTCCCCAAGGACCCTCTCATCTCCCAAGGGAGAATTCCCACTCCCCAAGCCCCCCCTTTACCTTCCCCACACACCCCTTCCCATCCCTAAGACCAGAAATTAATCCCACCCTTAACTACATTTTCAAATACCCTTTCCCTCTCTCCCTTCCAACCAAATTCGCAGCTCCTCTCTCACCCACTGCAAACACCACCATCCAGACCCCATTCTCCCCCTCCCACACCTTAGAACACCCCCTCCCAGACCCCCTCACAGCCAGGGGTTACCCCCACACCCATCCACCCAATTTCCCATTCATTCTACCCCATTCCCCCACCACCATTCACCACCTGCAATTCTTAGGTCACATGCAGCAGAGTACTAGCAGCTTGCAGAGCCGGCCCCGACTTTATCTCAGCGTCCTTGGAGGCCCAAGAGGTACCGTTGGCAATGTCTCTCCATCCTCTTCGCAACGGCGGTGGTCCCATCCCTTTCTGAGCTCGTGGTCGCCCGGGGGAGCCGTTCTTCTCTGACTACGCAAGATAGATCCAATCAGGAACCTGAGGCCACTTCCAGAAGTTCCCACGGCCACATCCCTCTGCTTCTTGAGGCGCCACTTGGCCGAGAGCTTCTACAACGAGTCACCTTCCATCTCCAAGAAGCGGCATCCCGTTCGGCATCCGGAGGTAAGATTTCTCAATTTTCTCCCACGAGTGCGCTGTTCTGTCCACTCTGGGACTGAACAGACACCCAAGCGCTGTTTGGACTGTCCCTGTCTACTCCGACATCATCTGGTGACCCCGTGGGTCTCCGCTCGAAGAGGACTCGACAATGAAGCCGACGACTCATTCCACGCCTGCTCAGAGCTCTGGAGCGCCCGTAGTGATTTCATCTTTCTGCTGTTGTGGTCCTGTTGCAGTCAGAACCAGAGATCGGCATCCCTGTTCGTGCCTCTGCCCCGACCAGCACCGACTTCCCAAAATTCTAATAATATTTGGACGACTTCTTGGGTCACCTACGAAGACTCTCCAGCTGGTCTCATCACCAAAAACATTTGGGAGTGGCTGCAGCGTTAACAACTTCAACTGTTTGTCCTCGGTCACAGAGAGCGGGCAGAACCGGCATCATCCAACCGTTCGACTTCAATTTCAGTTTTTCCCCTCCCCGCCTGGCCGGCTTACCACCCCTCCCTGTGGGAGGTAGTGTTTGACTGTAATCTTTGGCTTCCCTTCCCCAAGATCCCCCCCTTGCATGGGGTGTAGTGTTGTAAGATCATAAACAGGTCAAGCTACTCCGGCGCAGCGTGTGGGGAACCCACGCTTCCCCGCTCGCCCACGTCTCCGAGCGGGACCGGTTTCTTCAAACTGGTCGAGTAAGTGCTCCAGCCTTAGCTCTCTTTAGTACTTGTTCTTTCAATATTAGCTTATAAACTCCGCTAGTCCGTTAGAGTGAGCGCTCGATCCTCAAGCCCCATTGCTTCAAGTGACCATCGTGGGAGAGAGTGTGCAACCCGTGCCCTCGACACGACGTCGGCTCCATTGAATTGGGATGCCATACTCTTGGGGAATAACCTTGGCCTTGCTGGCCCTCTACCAGCAAGGGCCCAGCCCTTACATCCTCCACTTGGCATCGCCAACTTACCCCGGGACTTGGGTGAGCGTCGGGTGAGTGGTCGCCAATATCGGTCCGTTTTGATTGTGAATTGTGCTTGCTTGCTTAAGTCCAAGGTTGTGTCACATCATCGAGGTGCCCTAGAGGAGATTGACAACGCCCCTTGCAGGGTCCACATCAATGTCATCACTGGAGGACCTGCATCAGGAGGAGACAGTGGTCGAGGAAGGAAGCGTCATGCTGAGCGGGCGAGCCGAGCCATCGAGCCTCCTTGGTGCGGACACCAGAGCGAGCGAGAAGCACGAACCGGCGAGCCATCGGTACCGTACGCGGAGCACCACTCGACCTACCTCAACTTCTCTTTGGCTCAGAGATAGTCTGGAGTCTCCGCCATGAGTTTAGACACCTTTTTAGCATTTATTTGCATTGTATTTGGGCTTGTAATGTGTGCTTTTATTTGGGTTTTCATGTTGGGCTCTTTGTAAAGCCCTTAATAAGCCATTTGGATTAAGCCCTTTAGAGTCCATTACGAGGTGTGGCCATATTGGACCACTAGGCTTCATAACGGATCTTTAAATGACTTAAGGCCCAATTGGGCTTCTCCTTCTCATGGGCCACCTAAGTTGGTAGGCCTATAGGCTATCATGGGCTTGTGGATGGCCTTTTGATGACCTTGGACCAACTTGGCCCAAGAATGGCCCATGAAAGGGGCGCCCCCTATTTTGGCTCTATTAGGCTAGTTTTTTTTTCTTTCCTTTCTTTGACCACCTGGGAAATATGTAATTTAGCTTTCCTAAGATGCCCCCCATCAACCCTAGATCTGAGGGCATGGCTAGTCATTTACCATGGGAGGTCAATTCATATAAAAGGTTGTGATTTTCATTTCTATCACAATGAATGCAAAGAAAACATTAGAATTTCTTTCACAAGGCAAGGGCCGCCCCTCTCTCTCTCTCCTCTCTCCCCCTTCTGCAGCTGGGAAGGCTGTGATCTTGAGGTGTGAAGCCTCTTCTATCAGTTCGTGAGATCGTCATCGCCGCCGCCGCCGCCTTCGTGCCGCCGTTGCACCGCCACCGCCACCGTCGGTATTCTGCCAATCGCGAGACGGCAGGCTATTCATAGAATTTTAGCTTTCCGTCTCGAGATCTGTTGGGTTCCAAATCTTCAGGGTGAGTTCTAGAGGTCATCACCACATCCTAAAAAAATTGGTGGAGCTTGTAGTCCATGTTTTCCATTTTTCCATTTTCGTACTCCCCTTCCTTCTAGATCTGCCCACAATCTGTCTTCTGTCACAGCCATCAGATAGTTCATCCATGAACCCACCTTCCTCATGTCTGAACGAGTTGTAATTTTTATTGGGGGTTCTGTCCATCTAATACCTCTTCCACAAATTTTATTGTGAATTTAAGATCTCGTTTATGTTATCCAAAAAAATCACTTTCAGATCCCAACTCAGTCTGTCTGCCACTGTCCAGATCCGACCACCTAGCAGTATAAAATACTTTTCTCCAACCAAACCACCACCAAATCCTTCACAAAGATTATGCCCGTTTTCCTCTCTCTCCGCTCTACAAATTTTATGAAGAATTCAACACCTAGATTGGAGGTTTACATCATGGTCAACGCCAACTCTCAGGAAAGTTTATTTCTGCCCGGCCAGATCTGAGGCAGAGAACTGTCAGATTCAAAATTTGGCCATCAAAATTACGGCCCCGACGAAATTCCAGGGACCACAGAGAGTCGAAGGATTTCGAGTCAGCGTTCCAACGGCGCTAGTTTCGCGCCGATCCGACATCGGTGCTGATCGCAGCGACAGATCTTGCCGGATCGCACGCTACAAAACATAAGCAATAGATCCGTGGGCAGCAACTCCAAGACGTGGAGATCGGAGCCGATCGGCCTCCGACCGATGTTCCAGCCTGACTGTCGTCCAGGGGAGCGCGCCACCAGGTGTCACCATTACAGCGGGACCCACCCAGCCAGGTCCGGAGGATTGAGTAGCACGTGGGCCCCACAAGCCCGCAGTTCGCGCTGTCCGAACAGCACTAAAACACGAGTTTCGGCACCGTCGGAGTGACATCAAGATGCTGCCCGTCAACCCACTTCCCGATACTCCCGGGCCCCACATGTGACCTGTTACCTCCCTGCGTGGAGTGGGTCGAAACATTTGTACCACTGTAATATTTGTTAACCAGGAGTACGGATTTAGCAGGGGTTGTCTTCCACACGCCGGGAGCGTGGAGGTAACTGTCTTAACTCCTTCACATTTCATTTGCTTAGCTAGTATATGATCGTATGCCGCTGTGAGCGCGTTAGGAACCTTGCTCGTGAGTTCATGTCACCGCTGTGAGCGAGAGAGTGACCCGTCCCGTGGCTCGATCCGAGCACTGAAGTGAGTCGACCACCCTTGACTCTGCCAATTTCTCAACTGCGCGGATCCACCCTATCCCTCGCTTGGGACGACGAGTGAGCTTGCATTTCTGTTAGCGACGTATAGCCCATAGGAACTCTTAGTGTCAGGCCGAAGTGTCTTTCCTACTCGTATGTTGCTGGTCGCGTCTCCATCTAGAGTCTGAGGTCCGCATCATGCAGAGTCGGTCCCCCTGTCCATCCCGCATCAGTTTGGTATCAGAGCGAGTCGAGTCTAGGGTAGTCATTGCATAAGTCTTACACGGTCTAAGTCGTGTCTAGGATCATCATTATTTTTAATACAAAAAAAGTGTTTTAAAATTTCATTTCATCCCGATAATCCGATATATTAAAAGGTGTTGTCCGAACGTTAGGCTACGCCTATCGGGAAGGCCGCACACTTGCGCGAGGAGATCTTCGTGTCAACCCTCCGCCACATACCAGATATTGGCTAAGTCTAAGTGCATTAGTCTGTGTCTCCTAGTCCGTGTGTTAGTTACATGCCCACCCGTCGAGGCACCCAATACTCGCCACCACCACCTATGGCGGATTCCCGAGCCCGTAGTTCCGATGAGCCCTTGACGGTCGAGATGTCCCGAGCCCTCATGGATCGTCTCGATACGCGTATGGATGGCCTTAGTACGCGTCTAGATGGCGTAGGAACGAGTCTAGAAGGGAGGATGAAAGCCCTAGAGGATCGGGTTGAAGCATCGGACCAGTCCATTCAGGGTCTTGTGGGGAGAATAGTTGTCGTCGAGAGGGCCCCAGTGGCGGCGTAACCCGCGCCGACAAATGGCCAACAAGAGTCAGTTCAGCAACCTATTGCTCCATGGGCTCAAGGGGCAAATGATAGGAGGCAGCAAGTGCATGAGGTGGATGATTATGCCTCTGATAATGAACAAGGGGGTTATGGTCGTCGAAACCAACAATGAAACAATGATGATGACGACGACCGCGTTCTTAGGAGCGTGCGTGCGGACCCTCCCCTATTTGACGGGTCTCTGGACCCGAAGGTCTATTTAGATTGGGAGCCCAACATGGACCGGTACTTTGAGTTTTTTGAGATGACGGACCACCGAAGAGTTCAATACGTGAAGATGAAGTTGCATGGGTAGGCCCAAACTTATTGGATAAATGTGGAGAGCCAGTTAATGCTGCGACATCAACCCCCGATCGGTACTTGGGATGACATGAAAATCAAGTTGAGGCAGAAATACCTTCCTGCCTCATACCACCAGCGTCTCATAGACAAATGGCAAAGTCTCTCCCAAAGGAACCGATCCGTGACTGAGTACACCACCGAGTTTGATGTGTATTATTTGCGGTGTGAAGTTAAGGAAGAGAGCACCATGACCATCTCGCGCTTTCGAAGAGGTCTGCGGCCGAACTACCAATATGAACTTTTCCACCGCAATGTGACCACTTTGGAACAGGCGTATCAGGTTGCTCTCGAATTGGAGCAATTCGAGGCCGAGTTTGAGCCTACCCATCGGTTGGGTCCCTTTCCCCCTCGTAGTGTCGAGCCCCGTGGCTCTTCAGGCACGTATCCGAGGGCCCCCATGGCTCGACCTCAGGAGCCCACTCGTCCTGAGCCATTCTCTCCTAGGCCTCATCCTCCACCTCCGAGGGATATCCCTCCTCGTCCCCTACCCACGGCACCCACGGTCCGTCCATCGACACCCGCACCCGTTGCTCGTCCTTTGTTGCCTACACCTCCTATCCATCGGGAGGATAAGGGGAAAGGACCTTTGATCGGGGAGCCTAGTGGATCACGGTGTGGAACGCACTAAGTTTCGTGTGTGAAAGTATCGGGATATCGGTGGTCTTTTTATCGGTTTATCTAGTGCGAGGGCGTGCCAGTCACCTAGGTGACAATGTGTTCGGGCTTCAAGACTGGAGTGGTCCGAAGCCCGGGGTGCGCTCCATCTGACTGATCAGATGATTGTGGATATCGGGTCGGGACTGGAGACCCGCCGCGCCATAAAGGGCGCGACGTTAATTACATCCCCTCAGAGAGGGGAAGACCTCTGATTAATCGCCAAGAAAAGGGGTCAAATGACCTAAAGATCGTTTTCATTAAAGCATGCGAGTTGGGTTGACATGATTTAAACCCTCCGCGTCGGTATGTAAAACGGTGTTCAAAAACCGTACAAATACTTGCTGCGAGTGCGGCGAATTTAATGAAAGTGCGGGATTAGATCCCGGTATATATATATATATATATATATATATCAGTCACTAAGGACCATCCAGTATTCGGTCGAGAGTTCATATTCGAAGCATCGAAGGTAACAACAAAGACATTCGGATATCTACCGTAGGTACGGCACGTTTCATGTGGGTGCGGGATCGGATCCCGGAAGAAATGGGTCAAGCTGATGAACTATCGGCCCGAGAGGTGCACGGATCATGACCATGTCGGGGATCCCGAGGTCCATGTCCGATACCACGGGGCATCATTACACAGTCCGGGGGAGAGGGTTGTTAAGTGTAAGGCCAAAACTCGACAACGTGCGCCCTCGCACGCGGATCGACCTGCGCGGTCAGGTCGCGGGGTTCGACCTGCCCGGTCAGGTCGTGGGGGTCAAGGGGGCAACGCCCCTTGCGGGGGTTTTCGGGGGCAGCGCCCCCGGAACAAAATTTGGTTAAGGCGCGGGTAATAGAATTCCTTTCGTTTTTTTTTGGGTTTAGTTCTCTTCCTTCGCTTTATTCATCAATTCAAGCCTTTTCTTCCTACTTAGTTAATTCCCTCCCCCTTTTTTTTTAATGAAGCACGCCGGTTCAATAGGTGTAAGAAGGGGGGGGGGGGGCGCGCCGGATAAGGGGCGCCGTTTTAAGGTGTAAATGGAGGTGGAGGCGCGCCGGATAAGGGGCGCCGTTTTAAGGTATTACAAGGGGCTGAAGGGCGCGCCGGTTTAAGGGAGGCCAAGGGGCGCCGTTTTAATGGTTAAGCAAGGCATAAGGGCGCGCCGTTTTAGCGTTCAAGGGAGATGGGAGGTTACGAGGGTGGTGTTAAATCGGCGCGGTGAGGGGTGACCGCGCCGGATTAGGCCACGCCGGGACAGCTTCAAAGAGGTTTTATCTTGACCCTTTTATGCTCTGTTTCTTGTTTCTTTAAATTGTAAGCCGGTTTATTGATTAGTTGTTCATCTTATGGATGGATTATGTTTACAGAAATAAGATTTAAACATTTTAATTGTTTATTCAGGTGGATTAGCGTGGATGCTTAAGTGTTCGTTCGGGGGGTTCAGTTCACAGAGTTTTACTGTGTGTTTCTTTTGTTTCACCCGTGGGCAAATTCTATGATACATTTATTCATTGTTCTTGGTGTTCTTGACCCTGATGAAAATCGGGCAGCACCTCCCCTAGATCGGAAGGGTCTGGGGGAAAAATATGGGGCGCGCCATGCGGAGAGAACTCCGACGGCCCCGAAACATCCCGGTGCGTGCTAAGCAACGACACCAGTAAAGTTACCCCATTTGGGGCCGGAGATCCCGAGGGCTAGCCTACAAGGGAAACCGGTGACCCATGGGTTGTTGCGATCGTATTGACTCCCCCGTTCGGGGCCGGAGATCCTGAGGGCCAGCCTACAAAGGAACTCCGACGACCCGAGGGTTGCCGTGATCGCGTGGCTGAAGACCACGTGAGAGCCGAAGTCGACACAAGAACACGGCGGTAAAAAAAAATAGAGCCACTATGGGATGAGTATTGAGGGGGATTGAGGCATCAAGATCTCCCAAAGGGGAGTTTTCCTTTCATTTCACAACAGACCGAACTCCGATTACATTGAAAGGGAATACGAAGACAAAGGTCTACATGTGAAGATCACCAAAAGGAAATCAAAGGGGCAGAAGGAAATGCAAAGACAAAGGGGGGAACCGAGCTCTCTTCCCCTCACCTCTCCTTCTTTCTTTCACCCTCTTATCTCTCTTCACACTTCGGAGCAGGGCTTCGCCGCCAGTAGAGCGTCCCTCCTTTTGCGTTGCTTCTTGCCTGGGGCTTGTATTTATATGGAGAGCAGGGGAGCAAGCTTCCCATTTCTATGGCTTTTGTTCTGTCCGCAGTTGCCGTTGCTAACGTTGCCGGGGTCACCGTGTCGAATGCCGCTGTCGTGGACGTCACCTCCGCCGCAGCTACAGTGTGACCGGGAGAGGGGCAGAGGCATGGCCTCCTCCTTCGCTGGCATGTACACCGCTAGCCACGTTTGCTTTCATCATTGGCAGGGGAATGGGCGGCCGACGGACGAAGTGGGCGTTCGACGGTGCAGGGCTCGAGGGTTTCCATTTGAAGAACATGCTTGGATGCCCAACGGATCGAAGCATACCTTTTGCCATTTTAAGCAGTTCGTCGACGTGCTGTTCGCAGGAAACAGGGGACCGTAAGGCCGACGGGATGGGTTGGTTGCTCGCCTGGAAGCGCTTCAGAGAAAGGGGTTAAGAGGTTAAAACGGCGCCATATTCAAAGGGGCGCCGTTTTAAGCATCAAAGGGGGGCTTCGGGGTGCGCCGTGTAGCCAATGAAAAGAAAAGGGGTTAAAACGGCGCCATATCCAAAGGGGGCGCGCCGTTTTAAGGGGGGGGCGCGCCGTTTTAAGGCGCGCCGTTTTAAAGCCCCCTCGTGCCGTTTTAAGCACTAAACGGATTCTTCTCGAAGTCGCGGCCATTTTACGTGAATGTCGACATTCCCGGAAGGTTCCGGTTGCTATGTATGACCTCTACAATGTTCCATTCGCAGCCTTTGGGGCCCGGTCCCAGACTCTACGTGACTTTCGGTGCACGTCGGGCTATGTCGGAGTCCCCGACTCTTCTTTGATTCAGCTCTCGGCACGGCCGGCTGTAGAGTTGTGGCCATATCTTCCACCCGGGGGGGCTCCCTCATCGGCTAGCGACCACCAAGCGAGTCCTCATCCTGATCGGGCGAGGCATGAGGTTTATTTGGCATTTTCATCTTCGGCTTGCTCTCGAGTGTCGAGACGTGCATGCCGTATGATCATCATCGACATTTTTCGACGTCCACAAATGCCCCCCACTCGCGGGTGGCGCAAGCGAGGGATGAGTGCGCGGGGATCGCGAGTGTAGAGTTCTTCGACAGGACGTCTGTTCTTCCGAGCCAGTGGGATGCTAGTCCGGTGCAAATTCACGGGAAAGCGCTCACTCCTTCAGCGAAGGGATGAGGGGATCGCTTCACCGCACATGCACACGGACTGGCATATCTGAGTGGAGGTTTGGTCGACGGCATGGTGGAATGCCGAAGCAAGAAGGAGGGGTTCAAGTTTCTCTGACTTGGGCGAAAAGTCAAGATCGGATCGCACGGCTGAGGCCCCAGAAAGGCCTTAGGCGCCGTCAAAGGTGGTTCGTTGACACTGGGATTGCATCAACGCAAGGATTTCAATCTTCTTCCGACCCAGACGAAAGGTCTAAATCGGAGCTTTCGGTGAGGGTGCCGCATAAAGTGAATTCGTCAATGCTGGGATTGCATCAACGCAAGGATTTCAATCTTCTTCTGACCCAGACGAAAGGTCTGAATCGGGGCTTTCGACGAGGGTGCCGCATAAAGTGGATTCGTTAACGCTGGGATTGCATCAACGCAAGGATTTCAGTTTTCTTCCGACCCAGACGAAAGGTCTAAATCGGAGCTTCCGGCAAGGGTGCCGCATAAAGTGGATTCGTTAACGCTGGGGTTGCATCAACGCAAGGATTTTGGTTTTCTTCCGACCCAGACGAAATGTCTAAATCGGAGCTTTCGGCGAGGGTGCCGCATAAGGTGAATTCGTCAATGCTGGGACTGCATTAACGCAAGGATTTCAGCTTTCTTCCGACCCAGACGAAAGGTCTAAATCGGAGCTTTCGGCGAGGGTGCCGCATAAAGTGGATTCGTCAATGCTGGGATTGCATCAACGCAAGGATTTTGGTTTTCTTCCGACCCAGACGAAAGGTCTAAATCGGAGCTTTTGGCGAGGGTGCCGAGTAAGGTAGATTCGTCAATACTGGGATTGCATTAACGTAAGAATTTTGGTTTTCTTCCGACCCAGACGAAAGGTCTAAATCGGAGCTTTCGGCGAGGATGCCGAGTAAAGGTGGATTCATCAATGCTGGGATTACATTAACGCAAGGATTTTAGTTTACTTCCGACCTAGACGAAAGGTCTAAACCGGAGCTTTCGGCGAGGGTGCCGAGTAAGGTAAATTCGTCAATGCTGGGATTGCATTAACGCAAGGATTTTGGTTTTCTTCCGACCCAGACGAAAGGTCTAAATCGGAGCTTCCGGCGAAGATGCCGAGTAAAGTAACACTAAGGAACAACTTCTTTCTCATTCTTTTTCTTTTCCGTCTTCTTTTTTTCTTTTTTTCTTTTTTTTCTTTTTTTTTTCTTTATTTCTTTCTTTTCTTTTCTTTTCTTTTTTTTTTGATGATCACGGTGGGACCGGATCACAAAGGTGTGATAGTATCGTCGACATTGGGTTTATGTCAACGCAATGGAATCGGGTTTAATCGGCTTAGACGGAAGGTCTACGCCATGCTGCTCGGTTGAGGCCTCGGAGGGCCATGGGCGCCGAGTTGAGTTTTCGGATGTTTTATGTAAAAAGCTCCATGATGGAATCCTCTTATTGTGGGGTAATGGTTTCAGTTGATCGCCGAGCAGGGGAAGCGGCGCATGGTATAACTTCAGGTGTTTCCCATTGAGTGGTGGGAATTGAATTTCCCCCCGGTGGTTGACGATGACATAAGCACCGCCTTCATAGACTTTCTGGACCACATAAGGTCCTATCCAGTTTTCATTCAGTTTGCCTTTGGGGTTGGCCGCCATGACTTCTCTTCGCTTGACCATGACTAGGTCTCCCATCTTGAATTCACGTTCTTTGACGAGTTTGTCAAAGGCGCGGGTCATACGGGCCTGGTAGACCTGTATGTTCTGCTGGGCTCTGAGCCGCCGTCCTTCAAGATCGGAGAGCTCCTCCAGTCTTCTTTCTATATTGGCTTGGCCATCTTTGACTAATTCGTGCTGGATCGCCACCCGTAGTGAGGGTACCTCCAGCTCTATCGGCACGACCGCTTCTGAGCCATACACCAAGGAGAATGGTGAACAACCTGTCGGGGTCTTGTACACAGTGCGATACGCCCATAGCGCTTCATACATCCTGTCTTCCCAATCCTTCTTGCTAGAGCTGACCGTCTTGGCAAGAAGTGTGCATAGTGTTTTGTTGAAGGCTTCCGCTAACCCGTTTGCCTGCGGATTATACGGAGTGGACGTCCTCCAATCAATCTTGAATTTATCGGCCAATCTATAGACCTTTTGGTTTCGGAAGTGGCTTCCGTTGTCAGAGACAATTCGATCGGGCACGCCGAATCGGAATATGATATTTCGACGGACGAATCTGGCCACAATTTCTCCCGTCACTTCTCTTAGAGCCACAGCTTCAGCCCAGCGAGAGAAGTAATCTGTTGCTGCTAGAATGTATTTGCATCCCGCTGAAGATGCGGGGAGCGGGCCCACAACATCAGTACCCCATTGAGCAAAAGGCCAACTGGGCACCGTTGGGTGCAAATGAGCTGGAGGTCTTCTTGGGATCGCAGCATGCTGCTGGCATTTATGACATGACTTGGCATACTTGCAGCAGTCATCGAACATAGTCGGCCAGTAATATCCTAGCTTCTTGACTTCAATCTTCATTTTCGGCCCAGCTTGATGAGCACCGGCCGACCCGGCGTGAACTTCCTTCATAACCATCCAAGCCTCCTCCATGGATATACATCGGAGGAGCACCTTTCTTCCGGCATCAGCCATGGTTCGGAACAGAGTTCCATTTCTGACTTCATAAGAATCTTTTGTTCTGATCAATCTGATCCTTTCTTCCCTCTGCTTGGGCAATTCTTGGTGTTCAAACCATTTCATTAGGGGTTCCCTCCAATCAGGAGAGTTAGTTGTTTCTGCTGTCGCAGCTTCATATTCTTCTTCGTCACCTGGCTCCTCTATCATGCTGGGGACCTGGCGCCTGTTTATGACTGTTATGTTGAGGGATTCGCCTGGCAGGGCCGCCAGTGAGCTTGCTAATTTTGCTAGTGCATCAGCCTGGGCATTCTGGCTTCGGACGACATGGCCTACTTCAATGAAGTAGAACCGCCCCATGAGCTTCTTCGCCTTGGCGCAATACGGAGTAACCCGGGCTTCCGGACGTCGAACTCTCCTTGTATCTGCTTGACAATCAGCATAGAATCACCAAACACCTGCAGCATTCGGATCTCCATGTGGAGGGCTATCTGAAGACCGATAATCAAGGCCTCATATTCTGCTTCATTGTTCGTGCACGGTTTGTTGATCGAACACGACGTATGCAACACTTCTCCTTCTGGGGATTTGAGGACGATGCCTGCTCCAGCCCTTATCCTCGCATGCCCTGATTGAGATGTCTCAGTTCTGGATGCTCCGTCGAAGTATAACTGCCATATGGCTTGACGGACTTGGTCTACTTCTAGTGTTTCATCTTCCGGAAGTTCCGTGACAAGCGGGGAATTCTCAGGCACAGGGTGTGCTGCGAAGAAATCTGCTATCGCCTGGCCTTTAATAGCCTTTTGCGGCACATATGTAATATCAAATTCCATCAAAATGACGGCCCACTTCCCTAGTCGCCCTTTCAGCGCCGGCTGGGACAAGAGATGTTTGGCTGGATCGGCCCTTGATATCAGCTGTATTTCATGTGAGAGCATGTAATGCCTCATTTTCTTGGCCGCAAAGACCAAGGCAAGACAAACTTTCTCGATCGGGGTATACTTTGCTTCTGCCCCGACCAGTCTTCGACTGAGGTAATAAAGTGCCTGCTCCTTTCCCTCGTCGTTGTTTTGAGCCAACATTGCCCCGAGTGAACATTCGGTGGCGGCTATGTAGAGAATTAGCGGCCGCCCTTTGACAGGTGCCCCCAGCACTGGTGGGGTCTTCAAGTATTCCTTTAGCTTATCAAAAGCCTTCTGGCATTCTTGATTCCAGTCGAATGGCGCATCTTTCATCATCAACTTATGAAATGGTTGACATCGGCCGGACAGGTTGGAGATGAACCTGCGGATATAGGCCAATCGACCCTGCAGTGATCGCAGTTCCGTCAGGTTCTTCGGAGGCGGCAGCTCCTGAATGGCCTTTATCTTGGAGGGGTCTATTTCAATCCCCCTATATCGGACAATGAAGCCCAGAAACTTCCCACTGGAAACGCCGAAGGCGCACTTCAGTGGGTTCATCTTCAACTCGTATTGTCGGAGCCTTTGAAATATAACCCTGAGGTCACTCAGGTGATCTTCTTTCTTTTGGGTCTTGACAACCAAGTCGTCGATGTAGCATTCGACCTTCTCATAGAGCAATTCATCAAATATCTTGGTCATCGCCCTTTGATAAGTGGCGCCAGCATTCTTGAGGCCAAAAGGCATCCTTTTATAGTGGAATATCCCCTTGGGTGATCGGAAAGCCGTATGAATTCTATCATGTTCGGCTATCCATATCTGGTTGTATCCGGACGACCCGTCCATGAAAGATAAGGCTTCATGGCCAGTGGTGGCATCGATCATGACTTCAGTGATGGGCACCGGGAAATCATCTTTCGGACAAGCCTTGTTCAGGTCTCGGAAGTCCACACATATCCGGATCTGGCCGTTCTTCTTCTTGACGGGCACAATATTGGCCAGCCAGGTGGTATACTGGTTTTCTGCTACGAAGTCGACGTCTATGAGCTTGTCAACTTCCTTGCAAACTTGGCTTATCAGTTCTGGCCTCATTCGCCGGGGTGACTGCTTTACTGGTTCGGCCTTGGGGTCAATGGCCAACATATGCTGGGTAATGGCCGGGTTGAGGCCCGGCATTTCTTTGTAGTTCCAAGCAAAACAGTCTCGGAACTCTTGTAGGAGCTTGATGTATCGCTCTCTTTCTTCTGGGAGAAGGAGGGCGCTGAGGAATGTTGGTCTGGGGTCATCTTTTGTGCCCAGATCCACTTCGATCAGCTCATCAACAGTGGCTTGGCCACCATCTTCTATCTCCGGGGGAGCCGGTTGCAAGTCGATGAAGCCTTCATCATCTTCTTCAGCCTCGAGGGCATCATAGATGTCTTCTTGTACCACCCCGCTTAGTGGCAGGGCTTTGTCATCTTCTTTCAGAGGGGTTGAAAGGGGTGCTTCACTGGCTTCCGGGCATCTTCCATCGGTGGGGCTTGTGACCTCCGTGAGCAAAGAGATCATGTGGACCCCGCTTCTATAAGCGACCACGTCATGCGGACGCGGTGGGTACACTTCATATTTTCCCAGCCTTAGTTCGCCCTTCCTGATTAGGCCCTGAGCGATATTTTTGAATACATAACAATTTTCAATAGGATGCCCCAGCACCCGATGATAAGGACAGAATTCGGGGTCGTCGCTTCGTTCGACATCCTCTGGCCTTTTGGATTCCGGCAACGTAATCTTGCCGTAACGACAAGCCCATTCAAAAATCCTCTGAGTTTTGTGTCTTGGGAAGGAATAAGGCCTCCTCATTTTCTCTCGCAACGAGGCCGGTTGATTGGTTGAAGGATTGGCTACCTCCTTTGTCTTCTCCTTCGAATGCCCAGAAGTGCGGAAGTTGACACCTCCGGGTTTGTCTTCTTGCCTTGCCAGGGTGATGGCAGGATGGTATTTTGCCGGGAAGGCTTCAATATCAGCCGCTATTATGGCCAACTGATCAAGGGAGTGGACGTTAAGGCCGACCATCCGCTGCTGAATATCCTTCTTTAGACTTTCCCCGCAAGCCCAAGTGGCAACCTCGTGGCTTAACGGGGAGATGCATCTCACATATAGGCTTCTCCACTTTCTGATGTAGTCCAGGACGGGCTCATCATCTTCTTGCCTGTGGCTGTAGAGTTCTGCCCTGGTCACGAGGAAGTGCTCCGGGCTTGAGTGACTGTATCGCTGAGGGAGGATGTCCCCTGCTGGGTCAAACCAGTGCATACTTATTTCGGCTAGGTGCTCCTCCAGCCTTTCAATTTCCTGATGTAACCCGCCGAGCAGTGAGGGCAAGGTGGAGTCAGGCTGAGGGAAATCTACTTCAGGGCATCTTTCACCAGCCAGGCTTGTGACCTCTGCGAGGAGGGAAACCACATGGACTCCCTTTTCACGGACAGCTGCTTCATGGGGTTGTGGGGGCTTCACCTCATAATCCTCCATCTTCAATTCTCCTCTGTTGATCAGGTTCTGGGCGATATCCTTGAAGACATAGCAATCTTCTATAGGGTGGCCAAGGATTCGATGGTAGAGGCAGAATTTAGGGTCATCACTCCTTGTAGCATCCTCTGGCCTTTTGGACTTTGGCAAGGTAACCCTGCTATAGTGGCAAGCCCATTTAAAGATCTCCCGAGTTTTATCCCTCGGGAAGGAATAAGGCTTCTTCATCTTCTCCTGCAACGTGAGGACTCGTTCCGCCGGCCGGCTAGTTGAAGGACCGGCTATTTCTTTCACCTTCCTCCTTGAGTGCATAAAAGTACTAAAGTTGGTGGTCAGGTACTGATTCTCCCATCTTGCCGTGGTGGCATAGGAGCCCCCCGAGTTCATGGATCTGCCCTCCCGGAGGTGGATACCCTCGGTAAGACCGGACAGTAGTTTGATCATCTTGGCCAACTGTGCCTTCAACATCTCAATCTCCTGCTGCTGCTCATAACATATTGCGAGCATAACAGGGTCACAAAGGGAGAAATCTGGAGTGTAGCTTGGACTGCTATCTTCCGTTTCGGCATCAAGTGGAGGTGGCAGCACCCCGCCACCGTGACTATCTGGGAGTGGTGCCTCGGAAGTCGATGGCACCCCCTCTATATCCTTGCTTAGAGGTGGGTTCTGGAGGAACACTTCTTCATCTTGAGCTTTGTCGGCTGAAGTCATATCTGCTCTTTGCCCTTGGTTTCTAGTGCATCTGTGTCTTCTGGGGGACCGTCGCCAACTAGAGCTGAGACGGCTATCATGTTTGCTTCATAGAATTCTTCTGCTGAGAAACCCAACCCAGGGTGCTGGGTAATCTTCAGGAGCTCCCTATCCAGGTTCGGTGGATACCACAGCTTCTTGAACATTTGATTCCGACTTTCGGTCTGAAAGAAGGGCAATTGTTGCCCTCTAGCCATTTTCACCACTCTGCTGGATATATCCGGAAGTCCCATGATTGGGCCGACCGGGTCACAGATTTCTTCGGGGAATTTACAATCATCATCCCCTTTCACTGGATGTTCATCAGCCACATAGAATATCGTAGGTGGGCCCTCTGGGTTGGGCACCTCCCAGATCTTCAAGAATTCGACTGTTTGACAGTCTAAGTCTGTGGGGGGCTTCATGATCCCTGGAGGGACCTTCACATACCCAGGCAAATCTTCGAGCTTCGGAACTCCTGTCTCGAGGTAAATATTGAAGGGGATGGCTCGAACCACGCCTTCAACTTTAGAAATGTGTGACACTTCCTGCGGTGCCACATAGTCGGGCGGTGGTGGAGGGAACCAGTCGTCGTCCTCTGCTATCTCCTTCCCTTTGCTTTGAGTCGGCTGGGGATTCTGCTTCGGCTCCTCCATGTAAAGTGCAGCATCGAGCAGGTGGCATTCAAACACCTCAAAGGGGTGTAAGTCTGCAAATATTCTTTCTTCTTTTCCATCTCGGGAGTACTTAATGCACTGGTGCAGGGTTGAAGACACTATCCGATTCTGATGCAGCCACGGTCGGCCGAGCAATGCTTTATATGTGGTATCGGAGTTGATGACGTGGAACTGCACTTTGGTGGTGAAGTCTCCTAGTGACAGCTCAAACTCTGCTACACCCATGGGAACTTCAGACTTCTGGTTGAACCCAGTTATCTTCATATCCCTGACCTTGATCAGGTGCACATTAAAGTAATGTTTCTGGTAAACCTGGTAGGAGAGTATGTTTACTGCTGCCCCTGTATCGACCAAGATCCTATTTATAGGCTGGCCGTTCAACTGCCCCCTCATGTACAAGGGTCTGTTGTGGCTGACCGAAGGAAAGAGCATGTCTTCTTCGGTGAAGGTGATGGTTGTTCCCAACTGCAACTCAGCTAAATAGCTTTCATAATGCGCCGGGGTTTGCAGAGCCGCAATGACAGCCTGCCTGGTCTCCTCATCCAGGGAGAGTATCTCCCAGACACTGAATCTTGCTGGGATTCTTTTCAATTGTTTCAATATCCGAGAGCCGGCTCGGACGTTAGCTAACTTTGCTTCTTCGGCTTTGCTATGCGTGCCATGTTCTGGTGTCGGAGGAGTCGGCGGGGAAGATAGTTTATCTTCTTCGGGGGCCGCCCGACTCCGGCTTGCTTGGTCGGCTGGTTCTTTCATTTGCACGGGCTGAGCCACAGGGGTGGCGCCATCATCATCTTTATTTGCCAGAGGGGGCATTCCCGAGGTGGAGGCAAGAGTGCTCTTGGCCTTGGACCCGGGCTGTTGGTATGGTTGTTTGCTCTTCTTCGCGAGCAAAAATTCGGCGAACGAGGGTACCACTTCGCCTGCTGCATCTTCAGGGTACAAGCCCGATGGAGGCGGGATTGCTGCGCCCTTCACTTCAAGTTCGGGGATTTGGTATGGCCGCTCGCCCCTGAATATAATATTGTGATTGGCCGGGGGCAAACGTCCCCACCTTCTCCCAGACCTGGTGACATGTTGGGAAGTAGAGGCCTCGACTTGGTTTGCTTCGGTAGGTGCGAAGCATATTTCTTCTTCTCCCTCCTCTTCAGAGTTTTGTGCCATGTTGAACAAGGCCGACAAGGTATTGCAAGACAAAAGGCTGCATTTTCTTTTATTCTTCAGCTTCTTCTTCTTTTTCTTCTTCTCTTCTTTTACAGCTGGAAGCTGTTCTCGGGGAAGTTCATCCCATATGCCGGTTTCTTGTGTTTCGGGTTCAGCTTCTTCAGCCAATTTTAAGGATTCAAAATGTTCCCAGGGGACATATTCCTTCAGCCGCACTGGCTGGATCTTGGGTTGTTCATATTCTTCTAACCCGTCAATGATTGCCTGCAGCCGTTTAACCACCGGGCTGACTTGCATGTGCATCCGCAACAAGAGTGGCTTCTTCCTGTTGTCAGTCATTCTTCGGAGGACCAACTGAGGAGCAGTTTCATACCAGACCGGGGTGACAACCGGTGGTGGTGGCTGAGGCGTGACGCCATGAATTCGGACTCCCGGGGTAGGGCGGGATGTCGACTTTCTTCTTGTCTTCTTTGGCACCATCTGCCAATCTCCATGGCTCTCTGCGGGAGCGAGAACAAATGCCTCATAGGTGTGCATTGTACAAGCATCTGACACTTCTTCGGGTAGTTGTTGGTATAAGGATATCATATTTACGGTTGCCCCCATTACTGGCATCTCATGCGGGCGGGGCGGGTCCACCTTGTGTTCGCCCATCTGGAGCTCTCCCTTCTTGATCATGCCTTCAATGATGTCTTTGAAGACGTAACAATCTTCGAGGGTGTGCCCGAGCATCTGATGGTAAGGGCAAAATCGAGGATCATCTTTCCTCTTGATGTCACCGGGTCTCTTTGGCTCCGGGAGAGTAATTTTGTTATATTTGGTGGCCCACTCGAAGATGACCCGGGTCTTCTCCTTCGGGAAGGAGTAAAGTTTCTTCATTCTTGACCGCAAGGAGGCGGCCTCTTGTTGTTCAGCCTGCTTGGCCGGAGGAGCACTGGCGACTCCTTTATCATTGTCCTTCTGCTTCTCGAAATCCTTGAAGTCGATAGTGTTGACTTCTTTGGGCACGGACCGCTTCTCAATTGATTTTCCTTTTTGGGCTGAGGTGGCCGGTGCGGAAGAGTATTTGGAGAGGTAGGACTCAATTTCCACCACCACATTATTTAATCGATCAAATGACTTGATCTCCATCCCGATCATTTTCTTGAAAACTTCACGCTTCAAATTCTGCTTGCAGATTTGAACCGCATCTTCTTGGTGTGGCGGGCGTCTACACCTCATGCTGAGGTTCCGCCATCTCTTGATGAATTCTAGAGCAGTTTCATCATTCTTCTGCTTGGTTGCATAGAGCTCGGCCACTGTGACCTCTCTTTCGGTGACGTGGAACCGCTCCCGAAATTTTCTTTGCAAATCTGGCCAGTCATTAACGGACCCCGCCGGCAAGTTCGAGTACCATTCGAAGGCGAGCCCTGTGAGCGAGGACCCGAAGAACTTCAGTAGGTATGATTCATCAGTCGCCAGATCGCCCATCACATTGACGTAATAGGCTATGTGCTCCTTCGGTGACCCCTGGCCATTAAATTTGTCAAACTTTGGCGGCTTGCTGACGCCAGGAGGCAATCTCTTCCCCGCATGATGGACAGGGTAGGGTACCTTGTACACATCATATGAGGCATATTCTTCACTTCCCCGGTCGGCCAGCTTCATCTCGACTATCTGCTCGATCATGAGCTTGTTAGCCGTTGCCGGATCCACTGCTTCTGGGTAGAAATGAGCTGACTGCATCTGTGGCGTCGTCAACACCGTCGCCTGGGGTATAGTGGCGGTGCCTTGGTGTTGAGGAGCCGAAGGGGTCATTGGGGCCATGCCCCCAGCATAGTTGGGGATTGGCTGAGAGGCCGTCACCTTGGGTGAACCCTCAAATTCTCCAGCGCCTTGCCTGGATGTTTCTGGAGACGGTTCGACCTGCTTCGACGTGGAAGCATGCATGGTCAGTTCGCCCACCTGTCGCTTCAGAGCTTCGATCTCCTGTCGATAGGCTTGAAGCAGCATCAGCATCGCCGGGTCGGAGGTGGAAGGGCTAGGAGCTTGGCCTCCCCCTTCTGTCAGAGTATCTAGAGAAGGCGCTACCCTTTCTCCTTCATCCCCAGTGGTAATCACGTTCGCCGCCATGGCGACCGCATCTGAACTTGTTTCACCGGCAAGGGCTTGTATTATCTCAGCTGCAGCTGCTCCTCTTCTAGTTAGGGGACCCGACCTGCCAGCCAACCTGGCCATCTCTTCTTGGTCTTCAGGTAGGGCTCCATATTGGTTGGCCACTCCGGCCATATTACAGGTATAAACCCGCATCTTTTGGTTTCTTCGAGCCGCCTCCCTGGTTGTCAGTCTAGGAAAGGTTATCCTATCAAACACCGAGACTCTTGGTGGAGCTTCTTTATAGAGGGGCGGCCCATAGCACCCTGACTCCGCATCTTCGATATCTTCCGGGTTAACTTGTTGCTCCCGGTTTCTTTCAGCATCATTCACGGCTTCTAGGAGCCGCTGAGTTCCCAAGAGGGTGTTTCCAAGGCTGTGGAGACATCCCCTCACGGCTTGAGTGATGTCGTCTTCTCCCTGGCTGGGGCAGACAGTTGGTGGTGATGCTTGCACTGGCGGTCTATAGGCGAGATGCCTCCGCTCGTGCATCATGTTGTATCTTCTTTCCTTCAAATAGATGTTCGCCTGCCGACCGTGAGCACGGAAGGCAGGTCTTCGAGACGCTTGAACCGGCGCCTCAATCTTCTCTTCTTTATCTTCCTCCATCTTTTTCTTGAGCCGGTCAGTCCTAACGGGCTCTAGTTGAGTTGAGGCTTGGGCCCGCCTGATGGGGACCCATGCTTGCTTGAATTCAGTCGGCTTCTGGGCCGACTCTTGCTTTGGCATGGACCTGATGCGGTCTTCTCGCTCCCAGGCCAGTGCTTGGAATTGGTTGTGCACCGGCACCATTGGGATTACCCTATCTGGTGAGATCGTGGCCTGACGGCCATTCAGGTACACTCGGACTCCTCCGATCATTACGGATTTGCCCGAGAGGGAAAGCCGACCTTGCGGCGTGCTAGTGGTTCTCCTTGCCGCCCTCCTGGCAGCCGAGGTGCATTTCTTCTTTGCTTCAATGTGGTGGACGTAATAGCCCACTATCTTCACAGCTTCGGGTGTCGCCTCCACGGGGCCGACGGGCTCGACCTCCTTGACATCCAAGAGGTCCACGAACATAACCCCGAGGAAGTTGGGGAAGCCAACGACCGGGGGAAAATCGCCGAACTGGATCGGCACTGCCAAGTAGCCATGCTCGGCATGGCTCGCCACAACCAATGGACCGAAAGTGACAGCCATCGGTTCTTCAGAAATGGATCCCTCCTGCAATTTCAAAAATGCGGAAGTTAAGACTTCGGAAAAGGTCATTGGGCCCCTAATCTTGGCGAAAAGATGAGAGGTAGTCCAGTCCCACCGGGCGTGCCAGCTTGTGGAACGCACTAAGTTTCGTGTGTGAAAGTATCGGGATATCGGTGGTCTTTTTATCGGTTTATCTAGTGCGAGGGCGTGCCAGTCACCTAGGTGACAATGTGTTCGGGCTTCAAGACTGGAGTGGTCCGAAGCCCGGGGTGCGCTCCATCTGACTGATCAGATGATTGTGGATATCGGGTCGGGACTGGAGACCCGCCGCGCCATAAAGGGCGCGACGTTAATTACATCCCCTCAGAGAGGGGAAGACCTCTGATTAATCGCCAAGAAAAGGGGTCAAATGACCTAAAGATCGTTTTCATTAAAGCATGCGAGTTGGGTTGACATGATTTAAACCCTCCGCGTCGGTATGTAAAACGGTGTTCAAAAACCGTACAAATACTTGCTGCGAGTGCGGCGAATTTAATGAAAGTGCGGGATTAGATCCCGGTATATATATATATATATATATATATATATCAGTCACTAAGGACCATCCAGTATTCGGTCGAGAGTTCATATTCGAAGCATCGAAGGTAACAACAAAGACATTCGGATATCTACCGTAGGTACGGCACGTTTCATGTGGGTGCGGGATCGGATCCCGGAAGAAATGGGTCAAGCTGATGAACTATCGGCCCGAGAGGTGCACGGATCATGACCATGTCGGGGATCCCGAGGTCCATGTCCGATACCACGGGGCATCATTACACAGTCCGGGGGAGAGGGTTGTTAAGTGTAAGGCCAAAACTCGACAACGTGCGCCCTCGCACGCGGATCGACCTGCGCGGTCAGGTCGCGGGGTTCGACCTGCCCGGTCAGGTCGCGGGGGTCAAGGGGGCAGCGCCCCTTGCGGGGGTTTTCGGGGGCAGCGCCCCCGGAACAAAATTTGGATTATAGTGGAGGGAAAACTTTTGATTAGCTTTACTCATTAGCTTTAATTCTTTTCTATTATTTGATTAATCATTTTTTTTTTTTTAGGCATGCCGGTTCAATAGGTGTAAGAAGGGGGGGGGGGCGCGCCGGATAAGGGGCGCCGTTTTAAGGTGTAAATGGAGGTGGAGGCGCGCCGGATAAGGGGCGCCGTTTTAAGGTATTACAAAGGGGCTGAAGGGCGCGCCGGTTTAAGGGAGGCCAAGGGGCGCCGTTTTAATGGTTAAGCAAGGCATAAGGGCGCGCCGTTTTAGCGTTCAAGGGAGATGGGAGGTTACGAGGGTGGTGTTAAATCGGCGCGGTGAGGGGTGACCGCGCCGGATTAGGCCACGCCTGGACAGCTTCAAAGAGGTTTTATCTTGACCCTTTTATGCTCTGTTTCTTGTTTCTTTAAATTGTAAGCCGGTTTATTGATTAGTTGTTCATCTTATGGATGGATTATGTTTACAGAAATAAGATTTAAACATTTTAATTGTTTATTCAGGTGGATTAGCGTGGATGCTTAAGTGTTCGTTCGGGGGGTTCAGTTCACAGAGTTTTACTGTGTGTTTCTTTTGTTTCACCCGTGGGCAAATTCTATGATACATTTATTCATTGTTCTTGGTGTTCTTGACCCTGATGAAAATCGGGCAGCACCTCCCCTAGATCGGAAGGGTCTGGGGGAAAAATATGGGGCGCGCCATGCGGAGAGAACTCCGACGGCCCCGAAACATCCCGGTGCGTGCTAAGCAACGACACCAGTAAAGTTACCCCATTTGGGGCCGGAGATCCCGAGGGCTAGCCTACAAGGGAAACCGGTGACCCATGGGTTGTTGCGATTGTATTGACTCCCCCGTTCGGGGCCGGAGATCCTGAGGGCCAGCCTACAAAGGAACTCCGACGACCCGAGGGTTGCCGTGATCGCGTGGCTGAAGACCACGTGAGAGCCGAAGTCGACACAAGAACACGGCGGTAAAAAAAAATAGAGCCACTATGGGATGAGTATTGAGGGGGATTGAGGCATCAAGATCTCCCAAAGGGGAGTTTTCCTTTCATTTCACAACAGACCGAACTCCGATTACATTGAAAGGGAATACGAAGACAAAGGTCTACATGTGAAGATCACCAAAAGGAAATCAAAGGGGGCAGAAGGAAATGCAAAGACAAAGGGGGGAACCGAGCTCTCTTCCCCTCACCTCTCCTTCTTTCTTTCACCCTCTTATCTCTCTTCACACTTCGGAGCAGGGCTTCGCCGCCAGTAGAGCGTCCCTCCTTTTGCGTTGCTTCTTGCCTGGGGCTTGTATTTATATGGAGAGCAGGGGAGCAAGCTTCCCATTTCTATGGCTTTTGTTTTGTCCGCAGTTGCCGTTGCTAACGTTGCCGGGGTCACCGTGTCGAATGCCGCTGTCGTGGACGTCACCTCCGCCGCAGCTACAGTGTGACCGGGAGAGGGGCAGAGGCATGGCCTCCTCCTTCGCTGGCATGTACACCGCTAGCCACGTTTGCTTTCATCATTGGCAGGGGAATGGGCGGCCGACGGACGAAGTGGGCGTTCGACGGTGCAGGGCTCGAGGGTTTCCATTTGAAGAACATGCTTGGATGCCCAACGGATCGAAGCATACCTTTTGCCATTTTAAGCAGTTCGTCGACGTGCTGTTCGCAGGAAACAGGGGACCGTAATGCCGACGGGATGGGTTGGTTGCTCGCCTGGAAGCGCTTCAGAGAAAGGGGTTAAGAGGTTAAAACGGCGCCATATTCAAAGGGGCGCCGTTTTAAGCATCAAAGGGGGGCTTCGGGGTGCGCCGTGTAGCCAATGAAAAGAAAAGGGGTTAAAACGGCGCCATATCCAAAGGGGGCGCGCCGTTTTAAAGGGGGGGGCGCGCCGTTTTAAGGCGCGCCGTTTTAAAGCCCCCTCGTGCCGTTTTAAGCACTAAACGGATTCTTCTCGAAGTCGCGGCCATTTTACGTGAATGTCGACATTCCCGGAAGGTTCCGGTTGCTATGTATGACCTCTACAATGTTCCATTCGCAGCCTTTGGGGCCCGGTCCCAGACTCTACGTGACTTTCGGTGCACGTCGGGCTATGTCGGAGTCCCCGACTCTTCTTTGATTCAGCTCTCGGCACGGCCGGCTGTAGAGTTGTGGCCATATCTTCCACCCGGGGGGCTCCCTCATCGGCTAGCCGACCACCAAGCGAGTCCTCATCCTGATCGGGCGAGGCATGAGGTTTATTTGGCATTTTCATCTTCGGCTTGCTCTCGAGTGTCGAGACGTGCATGCCGTATGATCATCATCGACATTTTTCGACGTCCACACACGGCAACAGTGTTATCGCTACAATGGGTTTGGCCATTTCGCCAACCAGTGTCCCACTCGCCAGTCTCTTATCATTGGGGACACACAGGTCGGGGATGCCACCTCTTCAGATCTTGTGTTAGTCAGCTATGAAGCAGATCAGGAGCTAGCTGACGAATACTATGAGATTGAAGGTGATGGCCAGGATGCCTATCATTCGGATGATACCCACTTGGGGGTCGTCAGGTGTATTCTCACCCAGCCACAGGCCAATGATGACTAGCGTCGGACCACCATCTTTCATACATACTGTAGGCTGGGGGGGCATGTGTGTAAGGTGATTATCGATAGTGGGAGTTGCATCAATGCAATCTCCACGGGCGCAGTCTCACGTCTTGGTCTTACTCCCGTGGACCATCCTTGCCCCTATCGAGTATCATGGGTGGATTCCACCTCCATTCCGATCAGGCTGCGGTGTTTGGTCCCGCTGCAGTTCCATGCCTACCGTGATGAGATCTGGTGTGATGTCCTCCCCATGGAGGTGGGCAATATCATTCTTGGTAGGCCGTGGTTATTTGATCGGGATGCCACACTCCATGGCCGGTCGAACACCTGTACCTTCGACCATGATGGCCGACAGATTACCCTCCACCCCACTCCGCCCAAGAGCCCATCAGTTAGGGGTCCTACTGGCCCTAGGACTCTGGAGCCTTCCATCCCCGAGCCCTGTACCCCATCCCCAGCCCGGGCTATGACCGTTACCTCTGGCACAGGCGAGCCCTCGACTAGGAGGTTGATGATGATTAGCTCCCGAGAAATGGAGCGGGAGGCTAGTAGGGGCTGCCCTGTCTTTGCTATTACGGTCCGAGAGGTGGAGCCAAAGTCTGAGGGTGAACTCCCACCCGATGTCATTCCTATTCTACAGGAGTTCTCTGATATCATTCCCGAGGAGCTTCCCGAGGGACTCCCACCTATGTGGGATATTCAGCATGCTATCGACCTGATTTTGGGCTCCTCATTGCCCAATCTTCCTCATTATCACATTAGTCCCACGGAACATGCCGAGCTAAAACGGCAGGTCGATGAGTTGATGCAGAGAGGGTCTGTTCGGGACAGCATGAGTCCGTGTGTTGTTCCCACATTACTCACCCCAAAAAAGGATGGCACGTGGAGAATGTGCATTGATAGTCGTGCCATCAACAAAATTACCATAAAGTACAGGTTCCCTATTCCCCGCCTAGATGATATGCTAGACATGATGGCCAGTGCCACTATCTTCTCAAAGATCGATCTTAAGAGTGGCTACCACCAGGTGAGGATTAGGCCAGGTGATGAGTGGAAGACCGCATTTAAGACCAAAGATGGTCTATATGAGTGGTTGGTTATGCCCTTTGGGTTGACCAATGTACCTAGCACCTTCATGCGACTCATGACTCAGGTCCTTCGACCGTTCATTGGAGTCTTTGTGGTTGTGTATTTTGATGATATCCTTATATATAGTCGCACTAAAGGGGACCACTTGGACCATCTACGACATGTCTGTTGCTTTTGAGGAGAGTGCGGTTGTTTGCGAACCCACAGAAGTGTGCCTTCATGACACCTCAGCTTACCTTCTTGGGTTTTATTGTGTCTAGTACTGGGGTCTCCGCTGATCTGGAGAAGGTCCGGGCCATTGTTGATTGGCCAGAACCCCATACGGTCCATGATGTCCGCAGCTTCCATGGCCTTGCGACGTTCTATCGTCGTTTCATCCGCAGATTTAGCGCCGTCACTGCCCCGATCACGGACTATATTCGGAAGGGCATGTTTGTATGGACGAAGGCCACGGCTGCTGCCTTCAAGGACATCAAGGAGTGCATGACCCAGACACCGATCCTTCGATTTCCAGATTTGTCGAAGGTGTTCAAGGTCTCTTGTGATGTGTCGGGTGTTGGTATTGGAGGAGTGTTGAGTCAGGAGGCCCATCCGGTCGCATATTTCAGTGAGAAGCTGAATGATGCGAAACTGCAATACTCCACTTATGATAAGGAATTCTACGCAGTTGTCCAGGCTCTTAGGCATTGGAGGCACTATCTTTTACATTAGAAGTTTGTCTTGTACTCCGATCATGAGGCTTTGAGGTTTCTCCATTCCCAAAAGAAGCTTAATGCGCGTCATAGTAGATGGGTTGAGTATCTCCAGCAGTACACATTTGTGCTTAAACATAAGGCTAGAGTGGAGAACAAGGTGGCTGATGCATTGAGTCGGCGTGCATGTCTGCTGACAACCATGAGTGCCGAGGTCATAGGGTTAGAGAAGATGAGAGAGGCCTATGTTGACTGTCCTGACTTCGGTTAGATTTATACCACTCTCCAAGCCGGACTCTCGAGAGACCTTGATGATTATGTGCTCCAGGAGGGTTACCTCTTTCGAGGAGGTAGGCTTTGTGTTCCCCGAACTTCGGTTCGAGACTTCTTAGTCTAGGAACTACATGCTGGAGGTCCAGCCGGCCACTTTGGTCGGAACAAGACTATCGAGGTTGTTGAGCATAGATTTTATTGGCCGAGCTTGAAGGGTGATGTTGCTCATATTGTGGCTCAGTGCCGTACATGTGCTACGGCCAAAATGAAGAAGCAAAGCTCGGGCCTTTATACGCCTCTTCCCGTGCCTCATGCCTCGTGGCATGATGTTAGCATGGATTTTGTCTTGGGATTGTCACGTACCTCTAGGAAGCATGACTCGGTCTATGTGGTAGTTGACCGGTTCTCGAAGATGGCCCTTTTCATTCCCTGCTCGAAGACTTCAGATGCTTCGACGGTAGCCCGCCTATTTCTTACTCATGTGGCATGCAAGTTCGGGTTGTCTCGTACCATAGTGTCTGACCGTGTTGTTAGGTTCACCAGTTATTTTTGGAAGACACTGTGGCATATGTTGGGTACTCACCTCAAGTTTTCCACTGCATATCATCCCCAGACAGATGGTCAGACCGAGGTGGTCAATAGGAGTATGGGTGACCTTTTGAGGTGTCTTGTCAGGGACCGTATAGGGGATTGGGATCTCATATTACCACTGGCAGAATTTGCATATAATGATTCGGTTAACAGGTCTACCGGTATGAGTCCATTCGAGATTGTCATAGATCGTAGGCCTAGGAAGCCGGTGGATCTTGTTCCCATGCCCATTCATGCACGAGCATCTGAGTCTGCCGAGTCTTTTGCTAGGCATGTTAGGAGTCTGCATGACGACATCCGTCGTCACATTGAGGCCAGCAATGCACGGTATAAGGAGTTAGCCGATGCCCATCGACACCACTGTGAGTTCCAAGAGGGTGAATATGTCATGATCAGGGTAAGACCTGAACGGTTTCCCTCTGGAACCGTAAAGAAATTGCAAGCTCGCGGAGCTGGTTCATTTAGAGTGTTGAAACGCGTTGGATCCAATGCGTATGTTGTGGACCTGCCTGAGGAATATGGTATAAGCTCAACTTTTAATGTGTCAGATCTAGTTGCATATAGAGACCCAGTGGTGATCCCTAGTGAGCTTTTTGAGCCATCTCCCCCCATTGAGAGTGATCCCACACCTGAGTGTCCACCACCAGCCACATTTCCATAGCAGCAAGAGCATATAGATCATATACTGGATGAGCAGGTGACAGTTACCAGGAGTGGATCCTACCCGCGCTACCTAGTGCGATGGAGAGGGTGACCCACCACCGAGGATACTTGGATCACCCATGAAGAGTTGCAGCGGATAGATCCGGACCTACTGGAGCGCTACCAGAGCGATGCTGACCCTTACTCGACAGGGTCGAGTTTCTCCCACCCGGGGAGAATTGGTGCGGACACTAGAGTGAGCGAGAAGCATGAATCGGCGAGCCGTCTGTACCGTACGCGGAGCACCACTCGAGCTACCTCAGCTTCTCTTTGGCTCGGAAATAGTCTAGAGTCTCCGCCATGAGTTTGGACACCTTTTTAGCATTTATTTGCATTGTATTTGGGCTTGTAATGTGTGTTTTTTTTTGAGTTTTCATGTTGGGCTCTTTGTAAAGCCCTTAATAAGCCATTTGTATTAAGCCCTTTAGAGTCCATTAAGAGGTGTGGCCATATTGGACCACTAGGCTTCATAATGGATCTTTAAATGACTTAAGGCCCAATTGGGCTTTTCCTTCTCATGGGCCACCTAGGTTGGTAGGCCTATAGGCTATCATGGGCTTGTGGATGGCCTTTTGATGGCCTTGGACCAACTTGGCCCAAGAATGGCCCATGAAGGGCCCCTTATTTTGGCTCTATTAGGCTAGTTTTTTTTTCTTTTCTTTCCTTTCTTTGACCACATGGGGAATATGTAATTTGGCTTCCTAAGATGCCCCCCATCAACCCTAGATCTGAGAGCATGGCTAGTCATTTACCATGGGAGGTCAATTCATATAAAAGGTTGTAATTTTCATTTCTATCACAATGAATGCAAAGAAAATAATGGAATTTCTTCCACAAGGCAAGGCCCGCCCCTCTCCCTCTCTCCTCTCTCCCCCTTCTGCAGCTGGGAAGGTTGTGATCTTGAGGTGTGAAGCCTCTTCTATCAGTTCGTGAGATTGTCATCGCCGCCGCTGCCGCCTTCGTGCCGCCGTTGCACCGCCACCGTCGGTATTCTGCCAATCGTGAGATAGAAGGCCATTCCTAGAATTTTAGCTTTCAGCCTCGAGATCTATTGGGTTCCAAATCTTCAGGGTGAATTCTAGAGGTCATCACCACGTCCGAGAAAAATCGGTGGAGCTTGTAGTCCATGTTTTCCATTTTTCCATTTTCGTACTCCCCTTCCTTCCAGATCTGCCTGCAGTCTGTCTTCTGTCACAACCATCAAATAGTTCATCCATGAACCCACCTTCCTCATGTCTGAACGAGTTGTAATTCTTATTGGGGGTTCTGTCCATCTAATATCTCTTCCAAAAATTTTCTTGTGAATTTAAGACCACGTTTATATTTTCAAAAAAAATCACTTTCAGATCCCAATGCAGTCTGTCTGCCACTGTCCAGATCCGACCACCTAACAGTATAAAATACTTTTCTCCAACCAAACCACCACCAACTCCTTCAGAAAAATTATCCCCGTTTTCCTCTCTCTCCGCTCTACAAATTTCATGAAGAACTTAACACCTAGATTGGAGGTCTACAGCACGGTCAATGCCTACTCTCAGGAAAGCTCATTTCTGCCCGGCCAGATCTGAGGCAGAGAATAGTCAGGTTCAAAATTCGGCCATCAAAATTATGACCCTGAAGAAATTCTAGGGACCATAGAGAGTCGAAGAATTTCGAGTCAGCGTTCCAACGACGCTATTTTCGTGCCTATCAGACATCGGTGCTGATCGCAGCGACAGATCTCGCCGGATCGCGCGCGGTAAAATAGAAGCAACAGATACGTGGGCAGCAACTCCAAGACTTTGAGATCAGAGCCGATCGGCCTCCGACCGGTGTTCCAGCCCGGTCGTCATCTAGGGAGCGTGCCACCAGGTGTCACCATCACAGCGGGACCCACCCCGCCAGGTCCGAAGGATTGAGCAGCACGTGGGCCCCATAAGCCCGCAGATCATGCCGTCCGGACAGCACTAAAACACGAGTTTCGGCACCGTCGGAGCGACATCAAGATGCTGCCCGTCAACCCACTTCCCGATACTCCCGGGCCCCACATGTGACATGTTACCTCCCTATGTGGAGTGGGTCGAAACATTTGTACCGCTATAATATTTGTTAACCGAGAGTACGGATTTGGCCGGGGTTGTCTTCCCCACGTCGGGAGAGTGGAGGTATCGGTCGTAACTCCTTCGCATTTCATTTGCTTAGATAGTATATGGTCGTATGCCGCTGTGAGCGCATTAGGAACCTAGCTCGTGAGTTCATGTCACCGCTGTGAGTGAGAGAGTGACCCGTCCCATGGCTCGATCCGAGCACGGAAGTGAGTTGACCACCCATGACTCTGTCGGTTTCTCAACCGTGCGGATCCACGCTATCCCTCGCTTGGGACGACGAGTGAGCTTACATTTCTGTTAGCGATATATAGCACATAGGAACTCTTAGTGTCGGGCCGAAGTGTCTTTCCTACTCGTATGTTGCTGGTCGCGTCTCCATCTAGAGTCCGAGGTCCGCATCACGCAGAGTCGGTCCCCCTATCCGTCCCGCATCACTCCCAAGGCCCCGCCAAGTGAGCACCAGGTCATAGTCTTCTCCGACCAAGAACTGGAAGGGTTGACCACCCCGCATGATGAGGCCCTACTTATATCAGCCACGTTAAAGGATTGTAGCGTAGATAGAATTCTAGTTGGCCCACCCCTTGTTCTCGATAACTCCATCCACAGTTAGCTCAGTCCTGGTTAGAAATGACTCGGGAGTCGAGAGACCGGTCTACTACACCAGCAAGGTGCTCAACGAGGTTGAAAGAAGGTACGTCGCAATCGAGAAACTCGTGCTAGCGTTGGTTACCTTGACCAAGCATCTTCGACCCTACTTCCAAGGGCATTCCATCATCGTGCTGACCGGCGAACCACTGAAGAGGATCCTCACTCACCCTGACGTCTCGGGACGCCTCGTCAAGTGGGCCATTATGCTCAGGCCTACGATATATCATACTGGCCTCGCTCGGCTATCAAAGGACACGCGCTCGCTAACTTCATCACCGAGAGCACCATCCCGATCGAAGAAAAATCTCCGTCCACACCCTGGCCAACCTGGGAATTGTTCGTCGACGGATCCTCCAACTCGGCCGGGAGCGGTGCCGGTATCCTCCTGAAGTCCCCTGAACTAGCAGAGCTGCAATACACCTTGAAGTTCAACTTCCAGGCATCCAACAACGCCTCCGAGTATGAAGCCCTTATCTCGGGAGCCCGCATGGCCCGGCGGTTGGGGGCTGATCGAGTCAGAATCCACACTGACTCCCAACTGGTCACTAGCCAGGTCAATGGTGATTACGAAGCTCGGGAAGCATCGATGGTCAAATACCTTCAGCTGGTCAAGACCGTGGCACAACAGTTCGAGAGTTTTGAGGTAGTCCGAATAGCTCGGGAGGAAAACTCCTGAGCGGACTCCCTCTCTCGGCTGGCCTCCTCTCTTGACCTAGAGAGTACTCGATTGGTCCTTCTCGAAGAGCTAGAGCGACTGAGCATTGATTCGGAGCTCATGGCTCTTGACTCGACCTCCTCAAGTGACTGGTGTACCCCCTATCTGTCGTGGCTCCAAGACTCCCAGGAGCCTCCCGACCCTCGGGAAGCCCGGAGATTGAAGTACTAAGCTCGGTGATTCGTCATTCTGGACGGCACTTTATATCGCAGATCCTTCTCTGGTCCCCTCCTGAAGTGCATCAGTACTGACGGAGCCAACCGAGTGATTGAAGAAGTTTACGAAGGCCTATGCGGAGCGCATCAAGGAGGAAGGTCGCTCGCCAGGATCTTGCTTCGACAGGGTTACTGGTGGCCCACTCTACAGCTCGACTTCTCGACCTACGTACGATAGTGTGACCGATGCCAGCGATTTGACCATTTGGTCCATCAGCCGATAATGGAGCTTATCACCCTACCCGAGCCTTATCCTTTCGCTCGGTGGGGGATTGACATCCTCGGGCCATTCCCTACGGCTCAAGCCCAGAAGAAGTTCATCATCATCGCCATTGGCTATTTCACCAAGTGTATCGAGGCCGAAGCTACAGCTAGGATCACCGAGACAGTCGTGTGGAGCTTCATCTGGAAGTCGATCATTTGTCGCTACGGCATCCCCCGAGTGTAGTGAGGGATAATGGTCCGCAGTTTGACTCTCGTTATTTCCGAGACAGATGTGCCGACCTAAACATTCGCAATCACTTCACTTTGGTCGCCCACCCTCAGGCTAACGGGCTGGTCGAAAATGCCAATAAGACTATCTTAAAAGGCATTAAGACTAGGCTCAGTAAAGCCAAGGGCAGCTGGCTTGAGGAATTACTGAACGTACTTTGGTCGCACTGAACGACTCCCATAGCGGCAACCGGTGAGAGTCCCTTTCAGCTGGTGTACGGCACCGAGGCCGTGATCCCGTTGGAGATCGGCAATCCCTCCCTCCGAGTCATCTGCTTCTCGCCCGAGGCAAAGGACCAGAAACTACTCGAAAACCTCAACCTAGCAGATGAACTTCGAGAGATTACCAGTATCTGAGCAATGGAATATCAACGCTGCCTCACTCGATACTACGACGCCAAAGTCTGGGACAGACACTTCCAGCCGGGAGACTTCGTTCTCAGGAAAGCCGAAGCCTCTCGACCACTTGAGGCGGTGGGCAAGTTATCCCCTAATTGACAAGGCCCCTACCGAGTGGTCGAGACGCTCGGGAAAGGAGCGTACCGGTTATCTACTATGGAAGGAGAACCCATCCCTCGGATGTGGAACGTGACTACACTATGCAAGTTCTATTTCTGAACACCCCAGTTGTGTAAGCAATATGAGATAAAGTAAAAATTTCCTTCCTCTTTCATTCAAACAATTGTTTGTACATCAAAAAGGCCAAAGCCAATACGGTACATGTCAAAAAAACAAAAATCCATCTGGCGCCACCATACGAGCCCATTGCTCGGCCGACCCGGTTTACTTTCCTGTGTCCAGCCACTGACTCTACCTCATGCGAAAACTGGCTCGGATAAAGGATAGTCGACCCCGTTGGCTCGGGCAACTCGGAACAAAGGTGACAGAGGAAGGCTATCTTCCAAGTTGCGCAGGAAAGATTAAGGGGAAGAGGAAGCCAACTAATAAAAGAGGATGCCAAGAGGCACCCTCCAAAGAGTGAAAGAAATGATAAGAAGGGCAAAAGAGAGAGAAAGAGGCTGCGGGAGAAGGGAGGAGATGCAGAAAGTGGAGAGGAATCTTGAGAGAGATCCCCTCCAGAGAGTAGCGGGCAGGGACGAGAGAAAGGGGTGCCCGATACCCCCATCCGTCCGCTGTTACGTCCCTCCCCGCAAGCACCTCCGGAACTGATAAAAGAAGGCGACATGCTTTCGAACGTCGAACCCCCTTCTAACCTGCCCGCCGGCCATCGAACCCCCTTCAGACCCAAAGTAGCAAGTTACTCTCTGCCCTCCATCGTCGGCAGCTTCATCTTCCAGAGCGTCTTCCATGCTTCAAATCTGACGGCACAACACTTCGTGAAGAAGGAGGGAGGAAATACTGTCAGGGAAATCCTAAGCGATGGAGAGGAAGGGACGCCCTTCAGACCTTTTATAGGCGAAGGGAGGCTACTTGCCTTAAATGATTCTCCCCTCGTAATCACGCTAAAGGGACCTCTTCCTGTGAACGGTCACCTCAAACTCCTCAGTTTCATCCCAGCGGGACACACGAAGCGGCCGGGCATTTAAAGCATGAGAAAATGAAAAGACACCCTGTCAGACACCCACCCAGCCATCATGCGAGATCCACGCAGAAAGTATCAGCACTTTCCAACTACTGCGGATACACTAGTCAAACCACGGCAACGGCGGTACAAAAGAGTTTAAGTCTTTATCACAACGCTACTGCCTTACGTTTTTGACCTTCCTTTACACCAAAGAGAAGTTTCTTCTTTAAAAAAAAAAGAAAAAAACATACAAGGAGAAAAAGCAAAACATATACATTAGGCCTCTGGCCCATCCTGAGGCTCGGAAGCGGAAGGCTCAGGCGGTCTGCCCCCGGCACCCTCGACAACGGTCGACCCTGGCACTAACCCCACCGGTGTGGGAACTGCCTCGGTTGCGCACCCTCCCGAGGCATCTGGAGTTGGCGACCCCTCGGACGAAGATGAGTCCCCCTCGTCTCCTTCACCCCCCGACATCAAACCAGAGGAACCGGAGGTCAACAAATCCGAGTCATAACGTTGCCCGGACGAAAAATTGATAGTCTCAGACACCTGCTCCTCTGCATAAGAGATGGCCCAGTTGTAGCCTTGCTTGAATCCCTTGCGGATGCCCCGGCTAAGTACTGACTAACAGTAGGGGAGGGTAGCCTCCTTAAGGTCGACCCGGTAGGCCTCTGAGCATTTGTACTGCTCGACCGCCTCCGCACCGGCCGATCCCACCCTACCAGCGAGCTCGGCCTTCTCCCACTCCGCCTCGGCCAACCTCCGCTCGGCCTCAGTCATCTGCTTCCCCGCCTCGGCTCGATCAGCCTCGGCCTCCATTCGAAGACGCACGGCTTCCTCCGCCCGATCCACCAGCTCGGCGCGCTCAGCCTCCCACCGGCCATCTAGCTCGACACGGGCCAGGCGCTCCTCCTCTAGCAGACGGCTCTTCCTTTCGAGTGACTCGCAGGCCCGAGCCAGTTGTTCGGACAGCGTCCGGGCCTCCACCTGGCTCGCCCTCGCCAGCTCTCTAGCCGAGGAGAGCTCCCGCCGAAGCCCGTCATGCTCCTAGGTGAGCCGAGCTACCTTCCCTTCGGACGCGCCAAGGGTCCAGGCAAAGTTCGCCCTTTCTGACTCCGACCGAGAGTAAGCTTCAGCCAGAGAGGCGCTCATCTGGGCTAAGATCAAGCCGCCCTCCATAACCAGCTCGAGGGCTGCGGGCGGGGAGCATTGCCTGTCCCCTCCCCTCACCACCTTCACAGCTATGCTGCAACATCTCTGATACAGAGGGCCCTGGATGCCCAGCCTCTCCAGAGCCGCCGGAATAAGGACCTCATCTCCAAGCGACATCCCCTCGGGAGCCCCGCGGGCCGGCCCGGATGGAGCCGCTGCTTCATCCACCCCTCTTGCGTCGGTCGGTTGGGGCTGCATCGCCGCTCTTCGCGACCCCCCGGCCTCGACCGACTCGGCCTCTGCACCGCCACCCAGAGCGCCGCCTGCCTCGCTCGACGCTCCAGCCCCGGCCGCAGTCCTGAAGTCGCCCGCTTTGGCCCCGGCCCCCTCGGTTCCTGCTGAGGGGAGAGCCGATCCAGCGTCACCGCTACCAGCAGAAGCGGCCCCAACCCCCTCGGCTCCTACTGAGGGGAGAGCCGATCCAGCGCCGCCGCCACCAGAAGTGGCACTGGCCTCCTCGGCCCCCTCTTGCTCGGGGGATGGGAGAGCCGGCCCGACAGGATCGGCCCTATCTCACTCGAAAGAGGGGAAAGCCACCGAGCCAGAGTCACCTTCGACAGCGGGGTCAGACCCAGCCTTCTTAGCCCGCTTTTTGGACTTTACGGCATCCCGTATCATGCCCTCCACGGGATCTTTGCGCTTGGACCCCCGCGGCCTGGAAGACCCCTCCTTGGTCACCCCCTTGCCCTTAACGCGGGCTCGGGAATGACCCTCGGGAGCTCGCGACTCATCGACAGCCGAGTCATCGCCTAGGTCGATCACCTCCCGCTCGGTCGCAGGCTCCTCCACCTCAGCCGGCCGCCTAGCATCTGCGCAGAAGAAGATATGGTTAGGAAAAGAAAATGGTCTCATCATCCGATGAAGAAGCTGATTCATGGCACCCGTACATGTCGGCCATAGCCGTGTGAGAAGACACCGCTCGATGTTCTCCGAAGTCACCAGCTCCTTCGTGGATTGGCGATGTCTCATCAGAATGACGCGTACTCCTCCACATCCAAAGAGAACTCGCCCTGCCTCGGAGGAATGTTCAGGTGAAAATTGGGGATTACGGGACACCTCCAAGTCTCCTCCACAGAAAAAATCCCCACCCAGAAGAACTAAGTTTTCCATCCCTTGTGAGAGGAGTCCTTCGCAGCTAAGGAGACACAGCTCCTGTTCCGCCTCACCTGGATGAAATAGAAGCCCTTCCCGGCCGAGGAATGCGCCTTCAACTCGAAAAAATAATGGAAGAGATCCAAGGAAGGAGGAACCCCGCATTGACGACAGAGGATGCGGAAGGCAGAGAGAAGAAGATAAGAGTTGGCTACCAGCTGTATGGGAGCCAACTGAAAAAAGTCGAGAAGCTTAATAACAAAAGGCTCGAAGAGAAGATGGAACCCTCCCTTCCACGATAGAAGGAAGGAGCAGAAATGGCCCATACGAGAATCCAAGCTCGTCTCGTGTAGGGCAGCCGCAGCAAAGTAAAACTGATAGGGCAGGCGAAACTGGTGCTCCAGCCGTTTCACCTCCACCTCCCCTAGCTCGCTGCGGTTTGGAGCCGGCGGTATCACCGTCGCCCTCGCCTCAAGCTCACCCTCCCACTCTTCGACCTCCAAACGCTGATCCGCCATGGAATCTGAAGAGGAACTTGAAGAGAAATGCTCCCGAGACTCCAAAGACTCTGGAGAAAGAGGAAGCTGTCAAACCGCCTCCGTGGTTGTCTCCGCCAACTCTGCGAACGCCACTGCAAGTCTTCGCTCTTCCATCGTGTCCTCATGATGCATCAAAGAGCCCCAAAAGCAAGCACGAAGGAGAGCAAAACCCTAAAACGGAGGGAGTCTGGAATGATAACAAGCGCACAACGCCTATATTCCCACGTGGAAGGCGACACGTCGTTTCGACCTCCGAGAAAGGGGGGCCCCTTCATTTCAAATTAATCAGGATTATTATTGTTATGGGTCCAGGTGACCACGACACGTGGCTTCTTAACACCGCCAGATCTCCACCCACTCGAGCAATACTGGTCCAAAACCCTAAAAACTACTCTTCCGAGCCTACCAAGGCTCGGGAGTAGGAGCGAGACAAGTGGAGAGGAGGATTTTTGTAGCCCATTTAAGAGCAGGCCTAACTAGGTCCATCAAGACCAAACGAGGCCCATCACATCTAAGTGATCACCCGTAGGGCCCACTTAGCATAAAAGCCCAATAAGATCACTCAGGATCAAGCACTTCCACGGCGGCCATAAGGCTCGGAAGGCCCGAGCGTCGGTCAGGTCGGAGGAAGACCCACGCCCGATCTATCCCCTCTCCGGGATAAAGGCTAGCGCTCAGCGCCCACTCTGACCGAGCCTCATCCGAGCTATGCCTATCGCCCGAACAGGGTTGGCACTCTTTCTGCTTGGATCGACCGACGATTGCTTATCCACGCTACCGTTGAGAGCCCTTTATGAGTAGGAGTTCACAAGGATAAGGGACCCATGACCTCTCAAGGCTATAAAGATCCCACGATGAGGACGTAAAGAGACCACTTGTAACTCCCGCCTGAAACTCCTCAGCTTACGGGACTCATGAGGCCGGCACACTATTTAAACCTGGGACTCCCTCCAGTGCAAGGTAAGGCCAACGCACGCCTACACTCCCTGAGTAGGAACCACTTCACCACCTTGGTGGAGAGGGATCTCGTGCATTTCCTTCCTCCTCCCTTCACAGTTTCCACCACTGCTCTACTAACTTAGGCATCGGAGGGTTTTCCCCAGGGAATCACCCATGGGCCCCCTGATCCGTTTTCCTTTCTTGCAGTTCACTGTTCGGTGATCATCTTCTCCAGCTCAGGATCAGCGCGAGATCACCCCTCGTTAGGCGGTTTTCAGTGAGCTGAGTTTAAATTCTTTATATCTGAATCTTGCTGTCCATGGTATATGTGAGCTCAGCCTTGATTTGGATTGCATGTGTAATCTCATTGTGGTCAAGGTTTGTATGAACTATAAGTAAAACTGGGTTTTCCTACTTTGGACTGAATTGACTGAACTTGGTAGCTTTGAACTAAACATGCACTTAAGAATGACTTAAATGTCTGCTATCTTCTCATATAGCTGCTGACTTGGATTGTTAAGCCTTAACTGTGCGCATGATTCATTTTCCTTGGAGAACCATAGTTTGAATAGTTACATGAATAGCTTTCACTGACCCTATCACGATATTGTGGTTCATAAGCATGCAGGTTTAAATGTAACTCAATCTAGCGGATCAATGGTCATATTTCATGGATTGAATCTATTTCAATCTCTGTGGTCTCAGTGGATTGTGAGAGTTTAATTTGATGTGAGACTGATGTAATTGAGCCACTGTTATTGCAGGTTTCAAAAGAGATAGTCTTATGAGTTGAAGAGCCTTGAAGTTAGGTTCTTCATATGGAGTGACTTAATGTGTTCATGTTACTGAACTTCCAAAAAGTCTAGGTTCATTTAAATTTCCATATCTTGGAAGTTATGGTAAGAATTGATGAATCTTCATGAGGCTTAAATGAATGTGATGCATTCGCATGATTTGTGGGTTTAACTCATAGTTTCGTAAAAAGTTCATGTAGCATCATGCTTATTTTTGTTCCAAAATTACCTTTCAAAATCATGTTTGATTGATGTTCTAAGACCCCTTATGCATGTCATTCTATTATTTTTGAATGGGGTTGAATGATGGTTAATAGGTGTTTAATGCTTTTGGGGTTTCATTTGGTTTAACTTATTTTTCTCGTCTATCAGAGAAAGTGTCGACTCAAGGAGTCGACACTTTCTAGCCAGCTTGCTGGCTAATCACTTCTGGCTGCAAGTGTCAACTCCATGAGTCAACACTTACAGGCCGGAGGTCTGTTTTGAAGAAAATAGAACCTCTGGTGAAAAGTGTCGACCCTATGAGTCGACACTTTCACCCGGGTCCTGTTTTTATATAACATGACAGAACTTGAAGAGAAAAGTGTCGACTCCATGAGTCGACACTTTCTCTGGTTCGTCTGGATCGCGATTTCCAGATTGTTTTCGAAATGCCCATTTTGTAACCCGTTTTGCCTTGGCTTTTTACCCCAATAGCCTTAGGGTTTCTCTTATCTATTGGGTGTTGATTTGGAGGGTTTTTGCATGGGCATTCATGTCTTTTGTAGTTGGTTTTCCTTCTTGCATAAGTAGCTACGGGTTTCCCACGATGGAAACAATCTTTTACGCTAACATTGTTTCATTCATTGCAGGAAGGAAGAGGAGGGCGCTGCCCCACCTGGAGGAGGAAGAAGAAGAGGAGGAGGACGCCAAGAATGAGCCATTCACTGCCGATCTAAAGCAGTTGGGAGCGAGGTCATCTAACCATTCTCCCTAGGGCTTCTACGAACATTGAGCAGCTTCCACTCCGCGGACAGATCGTTCGGCGCATCCCATCACTCCTTTGGATGGTTTTCAATGTAGATTTGAGGGGGATCCTTCTTCTCTCATCTCTATTTGTCTATTTCAGCATAGATAGTCATTTGGGCAATTATTGTATATCCTTTCGTTTATTAAACTGAGAATACGTTGTGTGTGGGTGGAGTTGTATCCCCGCATGTGTGGTTTTATTGTGGGGAAAGGCTCCCCGTGTTTGGTTGTGTGAGGATAGAGCTGCGACTCCGTGTGGTTGTCGTGTCCGGGGTACGTTCCCTGAACGTGTGTGTGTGTGTGATGCTGTGGCAGCGTGTTGAGGCAAGGCCTCGTGCCGTCGTGCGTGTATTGCTGCGGAAGTAGCGTGTGTGTGGTTGAGGTTCATCCCCATTTTGCTACGTTCGTAGCATGGTAGTGAAGCCTCACTGAGTTTGGTGAGGGGTGGACGTAGGGAGCCAGTCCTGGTCCCGAACCACCTAAAAATCTCCATGTTACTTGTGGCATGTCTGTGTGATTGTCCATTTCTCCTATCCCCATTTACAGGTTATCTTATTATTTTTTATTTCACTACACCACTACACTGCTACCTCTGTTATCTGTGTTGAGCTTAATTCCTCTGATTAGTTGCATTAACTATCCGTGTGAGATCGGAAAGTTTGAGAGAACATCCTATCTCACTTGAGTTTGGGCTAATCAACATAGTTAATTTTATTTCCGTTGTAATTAGTTTAGAAAGTTTTTAAAATCCGCCATCTCGGCAAAGGGGACAATTCAACCCCCCTTCTTGTCTGCCATCTCTCTGGGCCAACAATTGGTATCAGAGCCCTGTCTCTGATTTTTTTTATTAGCGGACCTCACGGTCTAGGAGAAAAGATCGTTTCATGATGGCTAGTGTAAATGTGCCTCCTGTCTTTGATGGTTTTGATTTCACATCATGGCTTGAAAAATTGTGTGTTTGGATTTCTAGTACTAATCCGAGACTTTTGAACTTAATGACTAATGGTCCTCATGCTTTACCAAAAGATAAATCAAAGTGGACCGATGAGCACAAGAAAAAAGATTCTGATAATCTTTTTGTTTTGAATACTCTTAAGGTTGCAGTGAACACTGACGTTTATCCTTTCATTTTATCTTGTAGGTCTACCAAAGATATCTTGGATGGGCTAAGCAAGGGCCAAAAAGAAAGCTGCAACAATGATGAGTGTCTCGCGGAAAACAACGGTGATGAATGTCAAAGCGAGGAAAGTTCTAATGTAAACTCCGATTCCGAGGAAGAAGATGAGCTTAGCTATGATGATTTAATGGATGCTTACGATGAGTTATTTGAAAGATATAAAGCATTAAAATCTGAAAATAGAAAAATGAAAAAGAAACTTGATGATGTGCTAAGTGTCTTAAAATTGAAAATGCTTGTGTTGTTAATTCTTCATGTGAAAAATATTTTGAGCTTAGGAACTTGAATGAAAGCTTGTTGCATGATGTTGATGTGCATAAAGAAACTATTTCAATTATGAAAGCTGAGAATGAATCCTTATTGGGAAAATTTTCAGAACTTCAACATATGGAAAAGATAATGAGAATCTGAAAGAATTGAATAGTGTTATGTCTGAAAAATTACTTGTCCTTGAAAAGGAAAAATGCATGTCTGTTGACAAATCTGATTGGTTAAGGGATCTAAGACATGAAATAGAATGCTTTAAGAACGTGAATGATAAATTTGAATACAATGAAATCATGAATAAAATGGTTGATGAAAATGTGAGTTATCAAAATGAAAAACTTACTGAAGAGATTTAGAAATTGAAAAATTAAAATAGTTTATTGGTTGATAAACTCCACATGTTTGAAAAAGGAAAACATGTTGTTGATGATCTTAAAAATCCCCATATTTTAGAACAGGATGTCGCAAGTTACAAAACTGTTAACTCTTTGTTGAATGAGAAAATTATGTCATGTGAAGAAGAGATTGCTAATTCTGAACTGCATATCTTGAATCTAGAAAATGAAATCAAGAGCTTAAATGAATCCTTGTCCTTATGTGATAAAAGAAATCAAAAATAGAAAAATGTTGCTGATTGTTCTTGTATGCATGAAAAACTTCCATCTGTTAAACATAATTATGAAACAAGTAAAAGAAGGAATGTTTTATGTTATTACTGCGGGAACCTAGGTCATGACATGTACGATTGCTCTTTAATGAAGTTTGATGATGATGAAGCTTTTAAGTCTAGAGTGAACATGGTTGATGATTCTAAGAATTCTGAAAAACCTATGAAGAAAAACTTCAATGCTTATTGCTATTACTGTGGTTTACATGGTCATATTTTTAAAAATTATTTCACAAAGAAAAATGATGATGAATGGGTTCTCAAAAAGAATTTTTCATGTTATTATTATGGTGAACGTGGACACATGATGAATAATTACTTTCTAATGAAAAATGATGACAATTGATTTTTGAAAGGAAAATCTTCTCATTGTTTTTATTGGGCCTGAATGGACACTCAATGGATAATTGTACCATGATGAGGACCGATGATGAATGGTATGAGAAGAAAAATAAAAAGAACACACTTGCTCATGTTAGAACTAACCCCTCGGGACCCAAGATAGCTTGGGTACCCAAATCACCAAAATGAGAATCTATTTTGAAGGGGCGCTTTGAGGCCAAGGAAAGTCAATAAGTAATGGTCTCTCAAGGCGAGGAACAAAAATGGTTTGTTTTTGAAGATCATTTTTCTTTGGTTCATTTTGAAAAATCTGAAAAGGTAAAGAGTATGTTTGAAGGAAAATGTTTGGAAATGTTGGTTCACTGATTTTGGCATCTTTTGAAATGTTCAAATCTTCTGAGTCTGATGAATAATTGTCTTGAATGCTTCTCTTTGCACGTCTTATAAATAATCTTAGTTTTTGAATGCTTTACATTGCACACATATGGTTTTTCATACACACCTTCTTCTTCGCTTTGCAAATAAAAAGTTGGTTTTGAATGCTTTACATTGTGCATAAAGTCTTTCACACTTTTAATCACTTTTGCAAACAATGGTTCATCTTTGCATACACAGCTTACACACTTAGTTGCTGATACACGTTGCACTTATCATACACATCTTTGCATACTTGTAAATAAAGAAGGTCTTTGATTATCTGTCCACTTACATGCATATAAATGCCTATACTTCATACTCGTGTGCTTGAATTCTATGATTATTCGGTATATAAAATGGCGATTGTGGAAGGTTGGATTATGTCCAACTGGAAGCTTTCTTCACGCATGATGGTGGTCTTCGGACCTACGTTCTCCGCCAAGTATCGATAATCAATTTGCTTGAAAACATTGAAAGATCCTTGGTTGATTGCATGTATATACTTTATACAACCACTTCTTGACATCTTTCTATGACTCATCTCTTGCTAAATGAATTGCATTGATTTAGACATGTTTGCTACATGGCATATATTAAGGGAGAGATTTTTTTTTATAACCGTGCATACATTCAGGGGGAGATATTACTGTGATAAGACTAATTCATCTTTTACATTCAATACAACCATCCACACAAAATGCACCTTTTGAGATAATGATTCAATCTAATAAGGATTACTATTTTTTACTCTACACTTTAGAGGGCTATTGATTCTCTACATAGAAATCACATGTCTCGTGAGGAAAAAGTTATTTACCCCACCAAAAATTTGTATAAGTGGAACGTGGATCTGAGTAACCGGGAATCTCTCCTGAAATAAAGGAGGAAACTCGCACCGAAAGGAGAAACTAATCCACATGAAAATAAGTGTGATTTATCACCGAGTAGCTGGGAAGTGCCCCTGAGATAAAGGGTACAACTCGCGTCGAAAAGTGTCTCATCCACATCATAAAAAGTGAGGAAACTGAGTAATCGAGAATTACCACTGAAACAAAGGACATGACTTGTGTTAAAAGGTTAGTCACACCACTATTAGTAATTAAAAATTGGGGTCATATGCCGCTACCAATATTTGAGCATTGTGTATGAAAGTGTATGTATGAGAAGCTCTTTTTAGTGTTCTTTAGAAAATCTGATTTTCCATATTGATTTGAACTTCATTGCTCAATCTTCACATATGCACCTTGGGTTTGATTGTGTGAATGTTCCTTATGAATCAGTCGTTCTTCATTGTTTATGCAATACCTTATTTATGTAAGCACGACCTTTTTAGTATTGCTCATGCACATCATGTTCTACAATCGATTGCATAATCCTTACACCCGTCCCGAAGGGACTTGCATGAGTCTATATTTAACTATGCATGCTTGAGTGTTTGAATGCTTGATCCGTCTTGATCATATCATACTTCATTCCATATTTTGCTTCTATATGTTATACTTGTAAATAACATGTTAAATAACCCATTGTCAGTTGGTTTTTGTTCTTGACAATTGGGGGAGAATAACGTGCTCTTGAGCACTATACATTTTGTGCATAGCTTAGTTTCATATTCTGCATATAGTCTAGTTAAATCATTCACGTGTGCATAGTTCAATCATACTTTCTGCACATAGTTCAAAAATTGAGCATTTGCACATATAGCTATCATCTTGCATGTTACACGATAAATGTCATTCGCTGATGTTGCTTGTTCATAATTCTCACACCTTCCTCTCATGGGAGGCTAATTGCTGGGTTCGTGCACCATAGGCTTTATATATCCGTCTATTTCTGTTTGCACTTCTCCATCTGTTCTCCTTGGTCCCCCCATTTTTTTGATAATGCCAAAGGGGGAGAGAATTTTGGTGGCCACAATATATTGTCATCATCAAAAAGAGGGAGATTGTTGGGTTTGTGGCACTCCCTCTTTATCTTTGATAATGGTTTTGATAATTACAATATATTGTGCAGTTTGCGTTTGCATTGAAGTGAAATTCAATCATGAATATCTTGTGGAAAACATCTTGTTGAAATGAGCTCATATGTTGATATCTTATTTTGTAGGATTGGATGTTTGGCCTTGTGTAGTTTGAAGAGTCAACCTCACCCATTCAGGGAGTTGACCTATTCCTCATGGCACTGATCTGTATTTCATATGCTCAGACTTGAGCATTGTATGTCTTAAGCAAACACTTCATGCATTTCTAATTTGGTGTTCTCATGCAAAACATCCATATGTGATTTATCGAGTTTTCTGGATTTTCAAATGCATGTTATTTATGGAAAGATCATGTTTTCATTGAGGGTCATAAGGCCCTTGGTGTGGTTGAATGGGATTGGATGTCCTTGGGTTGAATCAGACTGCCTTTTGGCAGATCCTTTCTTTCCCATGGCAAGGATCAACCCCTGGCTCCTTGAGCCTTGTTCTTTGTCTTGGACTGTTTAGATGGGTTTAGGTCATGGACATACATGTCAAATTGATTGTGCCACTACTTGAGGTTTTACTGGTTCACATGTGCATTATTGGATTGGATGTTTTTGAGTCTACTTCATATGTGAATGTCATACAAGTTAATTAGTCTCATGGGCGGTTTTCAGTAAGCTGAGTTTAAATTCTTTATATCTGAATCTTGCTGTCCATGGTATATGTGAGCACAGCCTTTACTTGGATTGCATGTGTAATCTCATTGTGGTCAAGGTTTGTATGAAGTATAAGTAAAACTGGGTTTTCCTACTTTGGGCTGAATTGACTGAACTTGAAAGCTTTGAACTAAACATGCACTTAAGAATGGCTTAAATGTCTGCTATCTTCTCATATAGCTACTGACTTGGATTGTTAAGCCTTAACTGTGCGCATGATTCATTTCCCTTGGAGAACCATAGTTTGAATAGTTACATGAATAGCTTTCACTGACCCTATCATGATATTGTGGTTCATAAGCATGCAGGTTTAAATGTAACTCAATCTAGTGGATCAATGATAATATTTCATGGATTGAATCTATTTCAATCTCTGTGGTCTCAGTGGATTGTGAGAGTTTAATTTGATGTGAGACTGATGAAATTGAGCCTATGTTATTGCAGGTTTCAAAAGAGATAGTCTTATGAGATGAAGAGCCTTGAAGTTAGGTTCTTCATATGTAGTGACTTAATGTGTTCATGTTACTAAACTTCCAAAAAGTCCAGGTTCATTTAAGTTTCCATATCTTGGAAGTTATGGTAAGAATTGCTGAATCTTCATGAGGCTTAAATGAATGTGATGCATTCGCATGATTTGTGGGTTTAACTCATAGTTTCGTAAAAAGTTCATGTAGCATCATGCTTATTTTTGTTCCAAAATTACCTTTCAACATCATGTTTGATTGATGTTCTAGGACCCCTTATGCATGTCATTCTATTGTTTTTGAATGGGGTTGAATGATGGTTAATGGGTGTTTAATGCTTTTGGGTTTTCATTTGTTTTAACTTGTGTTTCTCGTCTGTCAGAGAAAGTGTCGACTCAAGGAGTCGACACTTTCTAGCCAGCTTGCTGGCTGATCACTTCTGGCTACAAGTGTCGACTCCATGAGTCGACACTTATAGGTCGGAGGTCTGTTTTCAAGAAAATAGAACCTCTGGTGACAAGTGTCGACCCTATGAGTCGACACTTTCACCTGGGTCCTATTTTTATATAACGGGATAGAACTTGAAGAGAAAAGTGTCGACTCCATGAGTCGACACTTTCTCTGGTTCGTCCGGATCGTGATTTCCGGATTGTTTTTGAAATGCCCATTTTGTAACCCGTTTTGACTTGGCTTTTTACCCCAATAGCCTTAGGGTTTCTCCTATCTATTGGGTGTTGATTTGGAGGGTTTTTGCATGGGCATTCATGTCTTTTGTAGTTGGTTTTCCTTCTTGCATAAGGAGCCGCGGGTTTCCCACGATGGAAATAATCTCCTGCACTAACATTGTTTCATTCATTACAGGAAGGAAGAGGAGGGCGCCGCCCCACCTGGAGAAGGAAGAAGAATAAGAAGAGGAGGCCAAGAACGAGCCATTCACTGCCGATCTGAAGTAGCTGGGAGCGAGGTCATCTAACCATTCTCCTAGGGCACCTTCTACGAGCATTGAGCAGCTTCCACTCCGCGGACAGATCGTTCGGCGCATCCCATCACTCCTTTGGACGATTTTCACTGCAGATTTGAGGGGGATCCTTCTTCTCTCATCTCTATTTGTCTATTTCAACATAGATAGTCATTTGGGCAATTATTATATATCCTTTCGTTTATTAAACTGAGAATACGTTGTGTGTGGGCGGAGTTGTATCTCTGCGTGTGTGGTTTTATTGTGGGGAAAGGCTCCCCGTGTTTGGTTATGTGAGGACGGAGCTGCGACTCCGTGTGGTTGTCGTGTCCGGGGTACGTTCCCCGAACGTGTGTGTGTGTGTGCTGCTGTGGCAGCGTGTTGAGGCAAAGCCTCATGCCGTCGTGCGTGTATTGCTGCGGTAGCAGCATGTGTGTTGTTGGGGTTCGTCCCCATTTTGCTACATTCGTAGCGTGGTAGTGAAGCCTTACCGGGTTTGGTGAGGGGTGGACGTAGAGAGTCCGTCGTGGTCCCGAACCACCTAAAAATCTCCGTGTTACTTGTGGCATGCCTGTGTGATTGTCCATTTCTCCTATCCCCCTTCACAGGTTATCTTATTATTTTTTATTTCACTGCACCACTACACTGCTACCTCCGTTATCTGTGTTGAGCTTAATTCCTCTGATTAGTTGTTTTAACTATCCATGTGAGATCGGAAAGTTTGAGAGAACATCCTATCTCACTTGAGTTTGGGCTAATCAACATAGTTAATTTTATTTTCGTTGTAATTAGTTTAGAAAGTTTTTAAAATCTGCCATCTCGGCAAAGGGGACAATTCAACCCCCCTTCTTGTCCGCCATCTCTCTGGGCCAACAGGTCACAAGTCTGGTCATCCCATACATGCCACACAGACTTTAGGCCCAATGCATGACTGGCTTACATTTGGATGCGCTGGTCCTCCCCCATTCTTCATTGGTCTTACGCATGAAAGGAGCATACATGGATGTCCGAGTCCCCCGATATTTGTGACACCCATGCATGATAGGTTCACCTATGGATGCCCTGGCCCTCCAAAGTCCGTCAAAGTCTTCATGGCGTCAAAGTATGATTGGTCTACATTTGGCTGCCCCGGTCCACCTTTGCACACCATAGTTTTCACACTCACACCGCATCGTAGTGTATGGCATACGCATTTACGCAAGCATCTAGCAATGAGCGGTGAGGATCACAAAGACCGGGCAATAACTCGTAAGCGCCACTTTGCATTCCAAGTAGGCAACTTGGGGATGGTGACATTGGAGTGGCTCTACCCTTGGGTCACCTCTAAATCGAGGGCACGAGGACTTGGACCTTCCCAAGTTCAGAGTGGTTTTGACAACCCAGCTTACGGGTTGGACTTACTGATGGGTTTTGGGATTCACCCCACATCCAACGTGGCGGACCCAACACCCTATACGGGCACCGCGGTGGATCCTAGTGAGTGCCTCGAGCCTCTACCTACCTTTGAGAGTGACACCTTCGGAGAGCCTTCACCAATCAGCTTGAGAGCCCGACGTGAACACACAGAGGCAATACTAGGCAAGCAGGGTACCATCGCCGGCAAGAGGGTGTGCCCGAGCTATGTTGAGAGGCTGAAGAGTTGTCAGGGTCAGTCTTATCATATGAAAAGTCTGGAGTCTATAAATACCCCCCTCCCCTCTCTCATTTGTAACCTTTGATGATCAATGAAAATTTGAGTGATTTCCAGAAATTTGAGTGTTTCTTTGGAGTGAGAAGCTCCCCCTCTCCCCCATTCTCTCTCCTCCCCCTCCCAAAATTCAAATATCCCCCTCCTCTCTCCTCCATTCACTCTTCATTAATATCCCTCCTTCCCCATACACTCATTCATATCCCCCTAACCCCAAGGTGGAACCCACCAATCCTTGCTCCACCATCCAACCCCTAACTACTCATTTCCCTTCCCCAATCACCTGTCCACCTCCCCAAGGCTGAAGGAGATTCACCCTAGGCCAAATTTCAAATCTCCCTCCCATTTGGCTATGCCCTCTCTCCTTCCCTCTCTCCCTCCCAACCCAAATTTGCAACTCCCCCTCTCTCCACCTGCTAGAGCCTCTTCCAGTCCCCATTCTCTCCCTCCCTCACCTTGGTTTGCCCCCTCCCACACCTCCTCACAGCTAGGGGTTGCCCCCACACCCATCCACCCCATTTCCCATCCCATCTATCCCATTTCCCATCACCTATCATCACCCTATTCATCCGAGTTCGCAGGCAGCAGTGTACCAGTAGCTTGTAGAACGTCATCATGAGACTTCAGGAGGCGTACCATATACCGTTGGAATCGCCGTCCAGTCAGCTTTGCAACGAGGGTAGTCCCGCCTTCTTCTGATCCCGGAGCTGTCTAGAGGAGCGATTCTCGGCGACCTACGAAATTTCTCCAGGCAGACAACTAGAGGCTTGGTGCAAAAGTTCCCCCAAACACCCCCTTGCGTTTCCTGGCGTGAAACTTGGCTGAGGGCTTCCCCTTTAAGTCCTCTATCATCTCCAAGAAGCAGAACTAATTTTGGACCCCGGAGTCAAGAGTTCCAGATTTTCTCCCCACGGTGCGCCAGGTCAGTTCCCCTGAGCCAGTTCTGACACCCCTCCATTGTTCTGGTCTTCGTGGTCAGCTCCGACTTCAGACGATGGTCCCGTTGGTCCCGACTCGAAGAGAACTCGTCCACGGTTGCAGAGGTTATGATCCCACATTATTCGGAGTCCGGGTGTGTTCGTGGCTCCTTCATCTTCCAGCAGTAGTAGACTGAGAGCAACCAGAACCAGCACCAAACAGTCCTATTCCAGACCCTGCCCCAGCCACCGACGACGTCAAGAAATTCTCCAATAATTCTGACGTCCTCCTGGGCCAACCCAGAAGGTTTTGGCGCTTATTTCGTTAGCAACGGAGTTCAGGAGAGCCAGTAGCGATGCCGTCATCGACTATCTATCAAGCTGTTCCTAAAGCTGGTAGAACCGTGAGCTCGGCAATTCGATTCATAACTTAGCTTCCCCACCCCGCCTGGCCGGCTTACAGCCCCTCCCTGCGTGGAGGTAGTGTTTGAGTGTAATCCTACAGTCCCCCACCCCTAGTCCAACCCCTTTGCGAGGGCGTAGTTGATGCGGGACGGACAGAGGGACCGACTCTAAGTGATGCAGACCTCGGACTCTAAATGTAGACGCGACCAGTAACATACGAATAGAGGAGACACTTCGGCCCGACACTAAGAGTTCTTATAGGCTATACGTCGTTAATAGAAACGCAAGCTCACTCGTCATCCCAAGCGAGGGAAAGCGTGGATCCGCGTGATTGAGAAACCGACAGAGTCAAGGGTGGTCGACTCACTTCCGTGCTCGGATCGAGTCATGAGACGGGTCACTCTCTTGCTCACAGCGGTGACATGAACTCATGAGCAAGAATTCTACACTCTCACAGCGGCATACGATCATATACTAGCTAAGCAAATGTAACGCCAAGAAGTAAGACCGTTACCTCCACGCTCCCGGCGTGGGGAAGACAACCCCGGCCAAATCCGTACTCCCGGTTAACAAATTTTACTGCGATACAAATGTTTCAACCCACTCCACACAGGGAGGTAACAGGTCACATGTGGGGCTCGGGAGTAACAGGAATTGGGTTGACGGGCAGCATCTTGATGTCGCTCCGATGGTGCCGAAACCCACATTTTAGTGTTGTCCGGACTGCGCGATCTGTGGGTTCATGGGGCCCACATGCTACTCAGTCCTCCGGACCTAGTGGGGTGGGTCCCGTTGTGGATGGGACACCTAGAGGGGTGATCCCCTGGACAACGGCTGGACTGGAACACCGGGCGGTGGTCGACCGGCTCCGATCTCCAAGTATTGGAGTTGCTGCCCACGGATCTGATGCTTCTATTTTACAGCGCGCGATCCGGCGAGATATGTTCCTGCGATCAGCACCGACGTCGGATCGGCACGAAACCAGCGCCATTGGAACGCTGACTCGAAATACTTCGACCCTATGTGGTTCCTAGAATTTCTTCGGGGCCGTAATTTTGATGGCTGATTTTACAATAGAGCTGTGCTCAGTCTCAGATCTGGTTAGACAGACTGAGATCTGACTGAGAACCAGCATTGACCTCAATGTAGACCTCCGAATTAGATGTTGAGCTCTTCATAAAACTTGTAGAGGGGAGGGAGAGGAAAACGGAGATAATTTTTATGAAGCATGTGGTGGAGATTTGGATGGGGAACGATATTTATTAGCACCAGGTGGTCGAATGTAGACAACAGAGATAGATCTGAGTTTTGGATCTGACAGTGATTTTTAAAAATAGGTAGAAGACTCCAAAAATTCCACGAAAATTCGTGGGTGATGGGGGTGGTGGACAGAACCTCCAATAAAAATATAAAGTCATTTAGATCAGGGGATGGTGGGTTCATGAATGTTCTATTTGGTTTCTAGAAAATTGGATAGACTGCAGGCAGATCTGGAAGAAGGTGGAGAACGAAAATAGAAAATAAAAGCTAGAACCTCCACCAATTTTTCTGGGACGTGGGTTGAACCTCTAGAACTTACCCTGAAAGTTTGGGCTCCAAAAGATCTCGAGGTTGAGAGCAGAAATTCTGAGATCAGGGGGCTATCCTGGGTGGATAGAACTCCGGCGACGATGGCGGTGGTGCGATGGCAGCATGATGGCGGCGGTGACGGCGACGATGATCTTCAAACCAGATAGATGAGGCTTCACACCTCTGAATCACAACCTTCACAGCTGCTGGGGGGAAGAGAGGAGAGAGAGAGAGGGGCGGCCCTTGCCTTGTGGAAGAAATTCTAATTTTTTTTGCATTAATTCTACTCAAAAATGAAAATACATGGTTCTTATAGAAAATACAAAAAGACTAGTTCTATCCCTCGATCTAGGATTGGTGGGGGGTAAAAGAGGGAGTCCACAATTTATTTCTCCCATGTGGTTTGGAACAAATAAAATAAGATTTCAAACCTATTAAACTATAATAAGCTAGGGGCGCCCCCTTGACTTCTTGGTTCCACATTTTAAAATTTTCTACCCTTTGTCCCCCCCTTGGTCAAACCCTTCTAGAAGCCCACCTTGGAGGGTTGACTGACCCCACATGGGCCCAAGAGCTGAGGTGGATCAATAAGAGAAGGGATGGGGGGCCCGCGGGACCCAGGTGGTCCCAAATTATAAGCAAACCCCTCTTACAATCCGAATTACACTCTAAATAAAACTAAATAAACACACATTACACACAAATAAAATCCCCATAAATATGATAAATACTAAGACTCAAGGGGGAGTCTCCAGACTGTCTGCAAGCCAGATGGAAGCCGATGTAGCCCGAGTGGTGCTCCGCGTATGGTACCGACGGCTCGCCGGTTCGTGCTTCTCGCTTGCTCTGGTGTCCGCACCAGTAGTGATTGTACTAGCAGGTCATCATCCGAAGCTACATCGGCGCGGCGTGCAGGTGCATACCCACGCCTCCCCGCTCGCCATCGTCTCCGGTCAGGATTGGCGTGTTCACGCTGATCAGGTGAGCTTCTAGCCTCCTTTCTTTGCTGGATTATCTTGCTTAATTAGTATTACTTCTTAGCTCCGTCGGACGGTGAGAGAGTGCCCGATCCGAATGTCATCTAATTGAGTGCCACCGCGGAGCGATGCGAGAGCAACCCCTTACATCTCACGCCCTTGGCGTGCTGATCGCCCGCAGAATTGGGCATCCCAGGCCCTTAGGGGTCCATCCTAAGCTAGCCAAACCCCCGGAACAGCGAGGTCCCACCGCGGACCCTTCCCATCTTTGCCGGATTACCTACAGGCACTAGTGTGCGCCATGCGAGTGAGTTCGCTAGAGTGAGTCCGTTGCTCAAGGTTGATTGCTTGCAAGTCTAGGTCCAAGGGGCATCGGTCAAGTGGCTTCCACCCCCAAGGTGGTGTCACATCAGGTTTCTATAGATCAGGAGGGGTATGAATAGGACGTATGCATTCTTTTTGTTTTATTGCCATGTAAAAACCATTCTATATATATGATGGCAGTAATATTTCAGAGGCGCATCGACTGTTTCTTACCACCTTTGGTGTGATTTGACCATCGTATCTGTAGTTACTGGAAAGGTGTGATCTGACCATCGTATCTGTAGTTGCTAGAAAGGTGGAGATTTTCCTTACTGGCATCTCGCGTACGGCGGTAGTCGTGATATTGACGCCTCTTCGGCTTTCCATGTTTCGACCGACTTACCCAATTTTACGCGTCCCCATGGGAGAGGTAATTGGAGGGAGAAACTGAGTAACTGTCCCTTGGGGAAGGGTTGCCGCCTTTCGCATTTTTTCAAGAGGAGAATAAATTAAGGCAAGCGTTCCCCCTGCCGGCCTATAAGAAAGGTCCCGGAGGGCGTATCCACCTCTTGGTATCGCTCAAGGCTTCCCTTGCAGTCTCCCCTCCCTCCCCCCTTCTCGCGGAACACCTGCCTTTTGCGCTGGGGAGTTATTCAGCAAAACATGGGGGGTGATTTGGAAAATGACGATCCTGGTGGCCGCCAGGGCATTCATGTTACTTCGGCGTGGAAGAAAGGATAGCGATGGGCGGGTGGCGTGCAAGAAGGGACAATGTGTAGCAGCGTGATTGTTCCCGACCGCCTGACCGCCGCCACCATCTTACGAGGAAGGTAGAAGCGGAAGGAGGTTCAAGGAAGCAGGGCGTCCGGCACGGCGGCCTCGCCCTGCTCCTTCCTCACCTTTGCCCGCTTCTCCCTCCTCTTCCATCCCCGCCGCCCACCTTCTTTCTTCGAGGGGGGGGAGCGACCTTTCTCCCTCTTCTAATCTTCAACCAACTTCCTCCCTCTTCTTTCACTCTTTGGAGGATATCTTAGCTCGCACCATTTGGAGGTGCCTGCTTTCTGTTCCTTCTAAAGAGTTTGCAGAGGAGGCCTTCACTTGTATTCCTTCCTCTTCTTCCTCTTTCCTTCTGATACCTCTTCTCCTTATTTTCTCGGGCAAAATAGGGTTAGCTTTCCCATTATCCGAGCCAGTTTCTACACTAGGTAGAGTCAGTGGCTCGGCTTAGGGAGCGTCACCCGTGTTCGAGTCGAGTAATCAGTTCGTGTTGTAGTACCAGTGGATGTAATGCTTTTTGTTTTTGATATGTACTGTATTGGTCGTGGCCTATCTAATGCACGAAGAGTAAATGGAGTGAAAAGGAAAGTTGTTATTGCCATCTGTCGCTTGTATGTTGAGGAAAAGGCTCAAAAATAGAACTTCCGTAATGTTGCCGCATTCCACGTCCGAGGGATAGGCGTTCCTTCCATGGTAGACAATCGATACGCCCCTTTCCCGAGCGTCTCGACCACTCGATAGGGGCCTTCCCAGTTAGGGGCCAGCTTTCCCACTACCTCTAGTATTCGAGAGGCTTCGACTTTTTTTAGGATGAAGTCTCCTACGTGGAAATGTCTATCTCGGACTTTGGAGTTGTAATAGCAAGTAAGGTGTCGCTGATATTCTATGGCTCGGATGCTTGCTATCTCTCGGGTTTCGCTTACCAAATCGAGGCTCTCAAGCAGCTTTTGCTCGTTCGCCTCGGGCGAGAAGTGGATGACTCGAAGAGATGGGCTTCCGAGCTCCAACGGAATCACGGCGTCATTGCCGTATACCAGCTGAAAGGGGGTCTCACCGGTGGCCGTTCTTGGAGTGGTTCAGTGCGACCATAATACACTTGGCAATTCCTCGAGCCAGCTGCCCTTGGCCTTTCCGAGCATAGTCTTAATGCCTTTTAGAATGGTTTTGTTGGATTTTTTGACCAGCACATTGGCCTGAGGGTGGGCTACCGAAGTGAAGTGATTATGAATATGTAGGTCAGCACATCTGTCTCAAAAGTAACTAGAGTCAAATTGCCGACCGTTATCGCTCACAATCACTCAGGGGATACCAAAGCGACATATGATCGTCTTCCAAATGAAGTTCCATACGGCCGACTCGGTGATCCGAGCGGTAGCTTCAGCTTCGATCCACTTGGTAAAATAGTCAATGGCTACTATGATGATCTTTTTATGTGCCTGGGCCGTTGGGAATGGTCCCAGGATGTCGATGCCCCACCGAGCGAAGTGATATGGCTCGGTAAGCGTGACGAGCTCCGAGGCGGGCTGATGGACCAGATGGTCAAAACGCTGGCACCAGTCGCACTTTTGTACGTAGGTTGAGCAGTCATGTTGGAGAGTGGGTCACCAAAAGCCTTGCCGTAGCAAAATTTTGGCTAGCGACCTTCCCCCCTGGTGCGCGTCGCAGACTCCTTCGTGGACCTCTTGGATCGCTTGGCGAGCCTCGCTGGTACTGAGGCATTTGAGGAGGGGCCAGCAAAAGACCTTCGGTACAAGGCTTCATCCCATATGATGAAACACCGAGCTTGATACTTTAGTCTCTGAGCTTCTCGAGGGTTAGGGGGCTCCTGAGAATCACGGAGCCAGAAGATATATGGGGTCCGCCAGTCGCTTGACGATGCTTGATCAACGGTCATGAGCTCCACGTCTATACTCAGACGTTCTAGCTCCTCCAGGAGGACCGATCCGGTACCTTCGGGGCTTAGAGGCCAACCGAGAGAGGGCGTCCGCCTGGGAGTTTTCTTCCCGAGCTATCCGGACGACCTTAAAACTCTCGAATAGTGGGGTTATTTCCTTTACCAGTTGAAGGTACTTGATCGTCGGTGCCTCCCGAGCCTCATAATCACCACTGACCTGGCTGGAGACTAGTTGGGAGTCAGTGTAGATCCGGACTCGTTCGGCTCCCAGCCGTAGTGCCATCCTGGCTCCCGAGATGAGAGCCTCATATTCGAAGACGTTGTTGGATGTCGAGAATTTAAACTTCAGGGCATATTATAGTTCTGCTCCTTCTGGGGATCAGAGAAGAACACCGGTGCCGCTGTCGACCGAATTCGAGGATCCATCGATGAAAAGCTCCCAGGTGGGCCCGGCTGTTAGTGGATGGACTTCCTCGGTCGGGACGGTGCTCTCTGTGATGAAGTCCGCAAGTGCCTATCCTTGGATGGCCGAGCGGGGGCGATAGGAGATATCATAAGCTCCGAGCATTATGGCCCACTTGACGAGATGACCCAAAGCTTCAGGGTGAGAAAGGATCCTCTTCAGGGGCTCATTGGTCAATACGACGATGGAGTGCCCTTGGAAATACGGCCGGAGGCACATGGCCGAGGTTACCAATGCTAGAACGAGTTTCTCGGTTGTGGGGTACTACCATTTGGCCTCATTGAGCACCTTGATGGTATAATACATCGGCCTCTGTACTCCTGTATCATCTCGAACCAGGACAGAGCTCACCGTGGAAGGGGTCGACGAGAGATAAAGGTGCAATGGTTCACCCGAGACTGGTTTTGATAGCACCGGGGGTGAAACTAGAAACTCCTTCAGTTCTGCAAAAGCCTTCTGACATTCCTCATCCCAGGCGAACGTGGCGGATGCCATTTTAGGTCCTCTTAATAATTTGAAGAGGGGCAGGCATCGTTCGGCCGCTTGGGACAAGAAACGATTGAGTGCATCGACTCCTCCGGTCAGGCGCTGGACATCTTTGATGCAGGTGGGCGGCCGCATGTTTAGGATGGCCTGAACTTTGTCAGGGTTGGCTTCGATTTTGCGCTGGGTGACCAGAAAACCTAGGAATTTCCCAGATCAAACCCCGAAGGCACATTTAGCTAGATTAAGCTTCATGTTGTACCTCAGGAGTGTGTTGAAGGTCTCTGCTAGGTCGGTGAAGTGGTCCTCAGCCTTGGGAGTCTTGACGAGCATGTCATCGATGTAGGCCTCGACATTCTAACTGATTTGTCCTTCGAAGATGAGGTTGATCAGCCGCTGGTACGTTGCTCTGGCGTTCTTTAACCTGAAGGGCATTCGGGTGTAGCAGTAAACGCCGTTGTCGGTGATTAAGGCGGTCTTCTCGACATCCACAGGGTCCATTTGAATCTGAAGGTAGTCAGAGTAGGTGTCCAGAAAGCTGAGCAGTTCATTACCAGAGGTCGAGTCGACTAGCTGGTCGATGCTCGGTAGTGGATAACAATCTTTTGGAGTGGCTTTGTTGAGGTCGGTGAAGCCCACGCACATTCGCCATTCGCCCGAGGCTTTTGGTACCAAGACGACATTGGCGAGCCGTGTTGGGTAAAGGACCGGTCGAAATAGGCCAGTTTTCTTCCCCTTGATAATCTGCTCTTTAATGATCGCCTGCTTCTCCGTGGCATGCTTTCTTCTGCGTTGTTGGACAGATTTTATCGACGAGTCGAGGTTAAGCTTATGCACTACCATTTCCCCCGGAATCCCGAGAAGGTGCTCATCAGACCAGGCGAAGACTTGAGTGTATTCCGGAAGGAAATTTTTACATTGCTCTCGTACATCAGGCGGTAAATCGTCCCCAATCCTTACTCCTATGGCCGGGTCATCCTTGAGAAGACTGTCAGCAACTCGTCACCTGGCTTGGATGTTGCCGGTCCATCCTCGGTTACCTTGGCCCCTTTCTTCTTCCCTTCTGGCCCTACGGCTTCAACCGGGATTATATAGCACCTCTTGGCTATTGCCTGGTTACTCCGCACTTCCCCGATGCCATTTTTGGTGGGAAATTTCATTTTTTGGTGATAGGTGGAGGGCACCGCCTTTGTTCGGCTGAGGATACCTGGGCCGAAGATGGCATTATAGGCTGACATCCCCTTAATCACTATGAAATCTACCATAATCGTAACGGTCTTAGGAGGGGTGCCGATGGTAATTGGTAGGCTGAGGGAGCCCTCGGGATAGGTTGCCTGACCACTGAACCCACAGAGAGGGGTTCGAATCAGGCGGAGTTTGGACGGGTTCTCGCCCATCTTAAGAAAACACTTGTACGGGACTATATCAGGGGCGCTACCATTGTCTACCAATATCCTTTCTACGTTACAATGGTTTATAGTAGCCGATATTACAAGAGCGTCATTGTGCGGGATGGATAATCCTTCCGGGTGGTCGGAGAACACCAAGGCCTGTTGTTCGCTCGCCAGCGGGGCTTTGGGGGGCTCGGAGGCCCTGCTTGCTCGCTCAGCGTGACGCCTCCTTCCTCAGCTACTGTCCCCTCCTGATGCCGCACCGCCAGAAATGACATTGATGTGGACTCCACGGGGGCAGTTGTCAATCTCTTCTGGGATGCCACGGTTCTCCTTCTGGTGCTCGGACAGGTACCGAGATAAGTCTCCTTGGCAGACGAGATGCTCGATCTCATCCTTGAGCTGGTGACATTCTTCGGTATGGTGCCCGTGGTCATTGTGGTACTGGCAATGTTTGCGGTGATTGCGGCGTTTGGCCTTCATAGGCTCAGGTTGGCGGAGAAGGCCCGAGCCCTTAATGTCTTCGTATATCTCATAGATGGGGGCAGATAGGGGGGTGTACCACTCATATTTTTGAGGGGGCTCCCTCCGCTCCCCATCCTGGTTACGCCGCTTTCCTTGGCCCGAGCCTTGCTCGGATGGTCGCTTCTTGTCTCCCTGTGGACATCAAAAAAAGATAGAAGAAAAAGAACGTTCCTGCGGCACAGACGTCTCGACACCCCGAGAGGAAGTCGAAGACGGGAAGGTCGGATAAACTCTGTACCTCCTCCAAGCAGGATGAATATATATACTTGGTGCTCCGCCACCCAACGAGAAGCCCCTCGGGCAGAAGAGACGGCACTGGCTCCCAAGTCGGCATTGTCGAAGGCCGAATCAAAAGAAACTTGAGAATTTGAACACATGTTCGGCATGCGCTAGAGATCACTCAAAGTTCTGAATCGGGATCCAAAGGCCCTGAACTAAACACCCCAGAGGTGGTGCATTACAACTAAAGCAACACGGGAGGACAAGCATCCGTCCGAATAGCCGCGACTCCGAGACGAAGTCTAAACTGGTGCGGCCTGCACTTAAACCGGTGTGGCCTGCACTTAAACCGGCGCGCCCTTGCTTGGGCATTAAACCGGCACCCTTGCTTGGGCCTTGAACCGGCGCGCCCTTTTCAATGTCCCCAAAACTGGCGCGCCCCGCCTTTTTGTGCTAATCCGACGCGCTCACCCCCCCCGCCGTTTTAGCAAAGTCAACCATCCCATCCAAGCTCTGACACTCTATTTCGCATTAGTGTGAGCGCACAGTGAGCGCACAGAGAACATTCAATGCTTTGAAGCCCTATCTTCACCTTCGTTCGACAACGCAGCAGCATCAACTGTGAAGGCAAGCATCGATGGGGGCAGTAGTAGTAGCATATCTCCCGGAAAATCCGTAAACATCCTGTCCTCGGACGAACAATAGTGTACGACACTAACCAGGAGCAGCCAGCGCAATGGGTTATCTCCCAATGTCGTTGCAGACATGGCAGAGGTGGCGGGAATCCTCTCCCCCACTGTCCGTTCTATAAAAGGCATGCTCCACTGAAGAAGAAAGAGAGAGAGAGAGAGGCTCGAACCCCCGGAGGGCGATTGAAAAAAAGAGAGGAGGAAGTCCAGAAGAGAGTCTGGTTCAGCTGGGAGTTCCCTCCGAAGAGAAGAAGAAGCTCCATTCCCCTGCGCCCGTGAGGTGAAGAAGAAGAGAGTGAGTGTGAGAGAAGAGAGGTGAGCTTGGATGGGGAGGAGCTTGTGCTCTGTTCCCCCTCCCCCACCGATGTATCTCTTTCTTCTTTCTTTGATGTATCTTTCTTTGCTTCGGGGTGAATCCCCCTCTATATCTCGTCTCCCTTCCTTTTGCGGATGAATAAAAAGAAAAGCTTTTGCAATGTATGGTGTTCTACTGCTTCACCCTCTTTTCCTTTTTTTCTTTCTCTCCGTCTCTTACTCATCCATGGTGCCTTGAAGCTTGCTCCTCCATAGCATGGTCTTCGAAGTAACCGTCGGAGGGATGAACATTCATAGCCTCCCAAGGCGAATATCTATCCCGTCGGAGCTCTCATACAGGTACTACCCATGAGCTGCTAGAACCCCTCGAAGGCTAGTCCTCGGGGCTTCTGCGCTCAACTGTGGGTCACTGGACTGCCATTTGGCCACTCCGATTATTGGAGGTCATCCCGGAGTATTCCGTTTTACGATCCCCCATTCGCCCCAGCAAATCTCAGTCCGGGGGAGGTGCTGCCCAATTTTCGTCAGAACTGTGAATGACAAGAATGAACTAACTCCAAAGTTTAGTTCGTTCTTGTCATTCACAGTTCGGGTTTCATTTAACAATTCGCTTCTCCGGACAGTGCGTGAAGAGAGAAGCAATGACGCCCCATGGTATCAGATGTGGACCTCGGAATCCCCGACATGGCCATATTCTGAAACCGCCTCAGGCCAATAGTCTATCAACTTGACCCATTTTTATCGGGACCCAGTCCCGCAATCCCACTAAATGTGTCGTACTCGTGGCATACATTCGTACGGTTTATCGTCGTCTTCGATGCTTCAAATGCGGACTCTCGTCCGAACAATGAATGGTCTATTAGTGACCGACATATATATATATATATCGGGATCTAATCCCGGTATTGAATTAAACTTGCCATACTCACGGCAGACATTCGTACGGTTTATCGTCCTCTCCGACGCTTCAAATGCGGACTCTCGTCCGAAAAATGAATGGTCCGTTAGTGACCGATATATACACCGGGATTTAATCCCGTATTTGCAGTAAACTTGCCGCACTCATGGCAGACATTTGTACGGGTATTTCCGTTTACGCCGCGGCTTCAATACAGCTCTTTGTCCGAACATAAAGGGGTCCATGAATGACCAACAAAATCTGAATGGAACGAGACGGCTCTCGTCTTCCCTGAACCCAACGTGTGGGAATATTAATAAGACCTTCGTGAGTCACGTTTGGACCTCGGGTTCGCCTCAACCATGGTCATTGCCTGACCCACATCCTAGGACTATAGCTAGCTGTCTCTGTACACGTCTTTGTTTTGGAATCTAGTCCCAAGACACTTTCGCGCTGCCCTTCGGCACCGAAAATATTAACGATGCCCATGCAAGCCTTGTTTGGACCGCGGGAGGCGCCCCCGGAGTGATCCTGGCTCGATCTCACACCGGGCCAATATACTCGCTGATTCCCGGCCACTCTAACCGGGATTCAACCGAATGTCTTCTATCCCTTCAAACAATAAATTTGTCGTACCCCGGCATACATATGCTCCTGTTTTCCCCGTGACGAACATGATTTTCCGAAGCCGGACGCTCGTCCGAATATCAAAATGGTCCCTTGAGTGACCGACATATTTCGAATGCTTGCTTCCCTAGACATCGGGCTTTCCAACTGATCCGAGACTGCTATCGGCTTGTTTCTCTCGATATAGTTTCCTGGCCATGAGGCCCTGATTCCCGACGATTAATCAAGGGTGTTCCCCTCTCCGAGGGGATGTAAATGACGTTGTGGCCTTTACGGCACGGCGGGTTTTAGTCCCGACACGAACTACACAATCGTCTGATTAGTCAGATCGAGTGCATAATAAATTGTCACTTTGTGACTGGCACGCCCACGCACTTAATAAACCCAATAAACAAATAACCAAAGAGCTAAATAAAATATGCGTCCACAAGTCTGGCACGCCCGGTGGGACCGAACCACCCTTCATCTCTTCGTCGGGATTCGGGGCCTTATGGCCTCCTAATAAATGATGTTTGACTGCTTTGGTGAATTGTAGGTGTTATCTTCGCCAGCCCTATGGGGAGAAAAGCCGGACTAGGCGCAATTGTCTTTGTGGCCTCGAGAACGCTACTCCGAGGCATATGCAGCTTCCAGGAATCATGAAGGTCGCTAAAATAAAAGAGAAGAGGAAAAGAGGAGAGGGAGGGGAAATCAAATCCCCTTTCCGCCAAAAAAAAGAGAAAATAAGAAAATAAGAAAATAAGAAAAGAAGAAAGAAACAAAAAGGGAAGAGAAAGAATCGATGAGAGAGAGTTGTACGGCCATATCCATCGAGACCCGTGCTGAACAAAGATTACCACTGTGGGAGTGATGCGGTGGAGCGAACCACTCATCCCCTCCCTGAGGGAGTGAGCGCTCTCCTGCACGCCTACCTTGGTCTATTACAAAAAAGAAGAGAAGAAAAGAAAGGACAAAAATTGGCAGGCATTGCCGAGCAAAAGAACAAGAAGAAGGCCGGCGTCCCGCCCGACTCTAGGAGGGTCCAAGTCTGTGGTGCAATGCCATGGTCCGTTCCACCTTCCTACTGCCTCTATCCGACATAAGATGGCCCCTCGAGTGGCTCTTAGAAGATCCGGCAAGCCGCAACTCTAGCTTGACAAACTCCTCCCCGCTGTAGGGAATGCTTTATAGCAATGAGGCCGAGCACGGCCACGAATCTAGAAGAGAGCATTCATCCACCCCGCCATAGGGGTGTGAGAAACAAAGGAATACACCCCGACTTAGGGGCATTTGAAGAAGCAACATATCCCGCCACGGGGGCATAGAGGCCGCAAAGAATGCACCCCAGCTTACGGGGATCTGAAGAAGAAACGTACACCCCACCTTGGGGGGCATCAAAAGTAGCAATACACCCCACTTTGGGTGCACAAGAAGCAAACATCCCCTAGTGTGTCGAGGTAGAAAGAGAAGAATCCACCCCGCTCTGGGGCCTAAATTAAGAAGCAAAAGATACACCCCGCTTAGGGGGTACATGAAGAGAATACAGCCCGACTTAGGGGCACGTGAGAAGAATCTACCCCGACTTGGGGGCATGAGAAGAAACAGAGTTGCACCCCGGTCCGGGGGCACATGAAGAGAATCCACCCCGACTCGGGGGCACATAAGGCAAAAGTTACACCCCGGCTTCGGGGGGCACGTGAAAAGAATCTACCCCGACCTAGGGGCATAGGAAGAAACAGAGTTGCACCCCGGCTCAGGGGTATTCGAGGAAGAAATATACCCGACTCGGGAGCACATGAAGCGTGCATCCACCCTTCCATGGGGGCATAAGAAGCAAAGACCATACCCCGCCATGGGGAATACGAAACAAGAACTCACCCCGGCCTAGGGGACACACGAAGAAAGAAACACACGCCCTGCCTTGGGTGCACAAAAAGAGAAACACACCCCGGCCTGGGGGCATAAAAAAAAAACAACACACTCCGCCCGGGGTGCACAAGAAGCAAATACACCCCGCCATAGGAGCACAGAAGCAGAATCCACCTCGGCTTGGGGGCATAAGAAGCATGAAGTTACACCCCGACGGGGGTACGTAAAGAAGAAACCCATCCTGCCTTGGGTGCACAAGAAACGAAGAACACACCCCCGCTCTAGGGGCATTTGAAGAGAAAACATACACCCCGCCCGAGGCATAGAAGCAATAAAAGAATACACCCCGGCCTAGGGGTACTTGAAGAAGAAATACACCCCGCCCGGGGGCATAGAAGCCATAAAAGAATACACCCCCGCTCTAGGGGCATTTGAAGAAGAAACATACACCCCGCTTGGGGGCATGGAAGCCATGAAGAATTCACCCCGGCTTTGGGGTATCCAAAAAAAATTTGCCCCGGTCTAGGGGCATATGAGACAAAGCTACACCACGCCATGGGGGCATGAGGAGCAAAGATTCCACCCCGACCTAGGGGCATAAAGAGCAAAAGAATACACCCTAGCTTAGGGGCTTTTGAAGAAGCAACAGAATCCACCCTTTCCCAAGGGGCATAAAGAAGTGAAACACACCCCGACTTAGGGGCATAAGAAGCAAAAGAATACACCCCGCCTGGGGGCACAAAAGCTATAAAGAATACACCCCTCGTGGGGGCACGTGAAAAGAAATATACCCCGCCACGGGGGGCATAGAAGCCAAAAGGAACACACCCCCGCCTGGGGGCACAAAAGCAAAGAGGCCTACCCCCCGACCTAGAGGGCAAATGAATAAAAGCTACACTCCAACCTGGGGGGCACGTTAAGAGAAATACACCCTAGTCTGGGGGCATCAATGAATAAGGAAAAGCAGAACAAAAAGAATAGTCATGAGGTGGGTGTGGTCTTTTCACCTGCCTCCTCATAGTAAAAAGAAGAGTAGAAAAGAAAGAACAGTCATCAGGCAGACGTGGTCTCTCCACTCGCCTCTCGATACAAAAGAAGAAGAGAAGAAAAGAAAGTGAGCCTTGAGACAGACATGGTCTTTCACCCTCTACCTCCGGCCATCCCACAAATAGACTTCTCATGGGGTCGGTGTCATGACCTTTCATCTAAGCCGATAAACCTTCTGCCGACGGGGCGTTAAACCGACTAAACCTTCTGCCGACGGGGCGTTAAACCGACTAAACCTTCCACCGACGGGACGTTAAACCGACAAAACCTTCCTCCGATGGGGCGTTAAACTGACTAAACCTTCTGCCGATAGGGCATTAAACCGACTAAACCTTCCACTGATGGGGCGTTAAACCGACTAAACCTTCCGCCGACGGGGCGTTAAACCGGCCAGATACTCAATCATCGGCCCCTGGACCGACAGCTACTCCATTATCGACCTTCGGGCCGACAGCTATCCAATTATCGGCTGCTATGCGACAGCTATTCACTTATCGGCCTCTCGACCGACAGCTATTCATTTATCGACCTCCGGGTCGACAGCTATCCAATCATCAGCCTCTGAGCCGACAGCTATCCAATCATCGGCCCTTGAGCCAATAGCATCCCATCATCGGCTTCTAGGCCGACAGCTTTCTATTCATTGGCCTCCGAGCCGATAGCTTCCTAATTATCGGCTCCTAGCCGATAGCTATTCAATCATCAGCCCCCGAGCCGACAGCTATTCAATCATTGGCCCCCGAGCCGACAACTATTCAATCATCGGCCTCCGAGCCGACATCTTCCTAATTATCGGTTCCTAGCCGATAGCTATTCAATCATCGGCCCCCGAGCCGACAGCTGTTCAATCATCGGCCCCCGAGCCGGCAGCTATTCAACCATCGGCCCCTGAGCCGATAACTTCCCAATTATCGGCTTCCAAGCCGACAGTAATCCATCCATTGGCACTTAAGCCAACAGCATCTCATCATTGGCATCTGAGCCGATAGCAGTTCACAAGATATTCAACGCCACCCGAACATACTCAACCACTGGCATTCGTGCCAACATGTGCTTACAGATATTCAAACCCCCCAAAAAAAAGAAACACAAAAAGAAACAAAAAAGAAAGAAAGATCACAAAACTGAAAGAAGGAAAGAATAAAAAAAATATAATAATAAGAATAAATGATAAATAATAAGAATAAAAGAAAATATGTGAATAATAAAACAAACAAGCAAAAAAAAAAAAACAAACAAACAAAAGAAAGAAGAAAACAAAAAATAACAACAAAAAATGATAAACAAACAAAACAAAAAACACAACAATAAACGTTGCATGAGTTGAACTTTGAATGCGTGCTCGCCTTGCTTGCATGATTATTTATATTGTATTTAATCCACCTCCTTTGAACCTCCTAGGACTGCATCTCCTAGAATACATAATGTCACCCCGATCATAGGCTTGCGTGCACCATGGCATATGCTAAGGAAGAAAAGCCCATCATGGCGAGTGCATACGTCTAGAGGAAGAGTCATAGCTATGTTGTTAGCGTAACTCACAAATACACTCGAGACGATGTCCCCACACTTTACGCACAATGCGATCAGTGGTTTCTAGCTATAGGGATCGCGGAATTTCTTCCCAGCACTCTGTGGATGCTTGAATTTTCTACGCTAGCATGAACGGTAATCGTAAGGAAAAAGCTACCTGCCTCCTTAAAAAATGTGTAAAAAAATGATGAAGAAATGGAATGTGGATCCAAGTAGCCAGAAATCTCCACTAAAATAAATGAGGAGACTCGCGCGAAAATGGTGAAGCGAATTACGGCCAAGGATGAATCCTAGTAACTGAGAATCCCCACTGAAACAAATGAGGAAACTCGCACCGAACGGTGAAGTCTGGAAGTCAAAATAAACAAGGGGGCTGTGTGAAGCTATCGAAAGTCGAAAGCCTGAAATGTACACGTAGGTGGTATAGCAATCCTTAGTGTTGCTTAGAACGTCTACACATCCCTATGTTTCGGGGCCACGGCTCACGTGCCTGCACTCTCACACCACGGAACGTTTGTTTTGGGTGAAATCGTGATTTAAACTGTATGCAGAGGCCATGCGATACCTTTTCAGCAAATGCACAACTCTTTTAGTTGTGACTCATGAGCCGCACGTGGTTTGTGAATTCGGGGCTTCATCCCTACCCTACCCTCGATATAGGGGATATACTATGTATCTATTTGATGCTTGATGTTAGCGAATGCTTGCGTGCTTAAAAAACACAAAGAAACAGATAAATGAACAAAAACACAAACAAAAAGAAACAAACAAACAAATAACAAAGAAAAAAGAAGAATAAATAAACAACAAACAGAAAAGAAACAAACAAACAAACAAACAAACAAAAAATAAGCAAAAGAATAAACCAACAAACAAATAAACAAACAAACAATAAACACAAACAAAGAAAAGAAACAAACAAACAAAAGAACAAATTAACAAACAAAAGAATAAACAAACAAACAAACAACAGAAATAAATAAACGAAGGAATAGACAAGCAAACAAATAAACAAACAAACAACAAACATAAAAAAAAACAAAAAACAAACAAACAAATAAACAAACAAACAATAAACATAAATAAAAAGAAACAAACAAAGAGAACAGACAAATAACAAACAAGAAAGGAACAAACCAAAAATAATCTCATTATCGGCTTTCATGCCGACAACTATCTCATTATCGGCTTCTATGCTCACAACTATCTCAATATCGGCGTCCATGCCGACAGCTATCTTAATATCGGCTTCCATGCCGACAGCTATCTCATTATCGACTTCCATGCCGACAGCTATCTCAATATCGGCATCCATGCCGACAGCTATCTCAGTATCGACGTCCATGCCGACAGCTATCTCAATATCGGCGTCCATGCCGACAGCTATCCCATCATTGGCTTCTATGCCAACAGCTATCCAATTATTGGCTTTCGCGCCAACAACTTTCCAACCATCGGCTCCTAAGCTGACAGCTATCTCATAATCGACGTCCACGCCGACAGCTATCCGAAGTTGTTCAAACAAAAAGAGAAGAGAAGATGAAAAAGGAAAAAAAGGAAAAAGAAAAAAAAGAGAGAAAAAGAAGAGAAAAAAGGATGGAATAAAATTATCAAGGTTATCAGGGGACGCTGCTTCAACTAGTCCCACCAACGCATAAAAACTAGTGGCCCAGACCCTTCGTCTGAAGCCATGAATGAAAAGACCCTTGCTTTGGCACTAACCCCGTGTCAATGAATAAACCACATCGGTCTCCGACTCCCCGTTAGCATCGATGAACAAACCTATGGCCCGGACCTTTCGTCTGGTTCCATGAACAAAAAGACCCTTGCTTTGGCACTAACCCCGTGTCAATGAATAAACCACGTCGGTTTCCGACACCCTGTCGGCATCGATGAACAAACCTGTGGCCCAGACCTGTCGTCTGGTTCCATGAATAAAAAGACCCTTGCTTTGGCGCTAACCCCGTGTCAATGAATAAACCACCTCAGTATTACAATTTCCTGTCCCACCAACGAACAAACCCGTGGCCTGGACCTTCGTCGATGAACAGAAAGAACCTCTTTGCTTGGCTCGGACCTTCCGTCCAAGTTGATGAACAAAAAGAACCTCCTTGCTTGGCTCGGACCTTCCGTCCAAATCCATGAACAAAAAAAGAGCCTCCTTGTTTGGCTTAGACCTTCCGTCTGATTCCATGAACACAAAGAAACCCTTCCTTACTTGGCTCGGACCTTCCGTCCTAGTCCATTAACAACAACAAGCATCCCCTTTGCTTGTCAGACCTTCCATCCGAGCCGATGAATGAACAACTTTTCTAAACCCAGCACGAGTCACCAACTCCCCCTTGGGATCGGCCTTGTCTAAGTCATTTTGGGACTTTTGCCTGGGATGACGCATAAGCCCTTCCTTCCTGCTTCGGCATTCCCCCATGCCGATCACTAAACCCCCACCCTGACATGTCGGTCTACGTGCATATGCAGTGAAGCGATCCCCTCATCCCTTCGCTGAAGGAGTGAGCGCTTTCCCGTGAATTCGCACTGGGCTAGCATCTCACTGGCTCGGAAGAATATATATCCTATCGAAGAACTCTACACTCGCGGGCCCCGCGCACTCATCCCTCGCTTGCGCCACCCGCGAGTGGGGGGCATTTGTGGACATCAAAAAAAGATAGAAGAAAAAGAACGTTCCTGCGGCACAGACGTCTCGACACCCCGAGAGCAAGTCGAAGACAGGAAGGTCGGATAAACTCTGTACCTCCTCCAAGCAGGATGAATATATATACTCGGTGCTCCGCCACCCAACGAGAAGCCCCTCGGGCAGAAGAGACGGCACCGGCTCCCAAGTCGGCATTGTCGAAGGCCGAATCAAAAGAAACTCGGGCATTTGAACACATGTTCGGCACGCGCTAGAGATCACTCGAAGTTCTGAATCGGGATCCAAAGGCCCTGAACTAAACACCCCGGAGGCGGTGCATTACAACTAAAGCAACACGGTAAGACAAGCGTCCATCCGAACAGCCGCGACTCCGAGACGAAGTCTAAACCGGCGTGGCCTACACTTAAACCGGCGTGGCCTACATTTAAACCGGCGCGCCCTTGCTTGGGCATTAAATCGGTGCGCCCTTGCTTGGGCCTTAAATCGGCGCGCCCTTGCTTGGGCCTTAAATCGGCGCACCCGTTTCAATATCCCCAAAACTGGCGCGCCCCTCCTTTTTATGCTAATCCGGTGCGCTGCTCTATTGTTGCTAATCCGGCGCGCTCACCCCCCGCGCCGTTTTAGCCAAGTCAACCATCCCATCCAAGCTCTGACACTCTATTTCGCATCAGTCTGAGCGCACAGTGAGCGCACAGAGAACATTCAATGCTCTGAAGCCCTGTCTCCACCTCCGTTCGATAACGCAGCAGCATCAACGGCGAAGGCAAGCATCTATGGGGGTAGTAGCAGTAGTAGATCTCCCGGCAAATCCGCAAACATCTTGTCCTCGGACAAACAGCAGTGTACGACACTAACCAGCAGCATCCAGCGCAATGGGTTATCTCCCGATGTCGTTGCAGACGTGGCAGAGGTGGCGGGAATCCTCTCCCCCACTGTCCGTTCTATAAAAGGCATGCTCCACTAAAGAAGAAAGAGAGAGAGAGAGGCTCGAACCCCCGAGGGCGATTGAAAAAAAGAGAGGAGGAAGTCCAGAAGAGAGTCTGGTTCAGCTGGGAGTTCCCTCCGAAGAGAAGAAGAAGCTCCATTCCCCTGCACCCGTGAGGTGAAGAAGAAGAGAGTGAGTGTGAGAGAAGAGAGGTGAGCTTGGAGGGGGAGGAGCTTGTGCTCCGTTCCCCCTCCCCCACCGATGTATCTCTTTCTTCTTTCTTCGATGCATCTTTCTTTGCTTCGGGGTGAATCCCCCTCTGTATCTCGTCTCTCTTCCTTTTGCGGATGAATAAAAAGAAAAGCTTTTGCAATGTATGGTGTTCTACTGCTTCACCCTCTTTTCCTTTTTTTCTTTCTCTCCGTCTCCTACTCATCCATGGTGCCTTGAAGCTTGCTCCTCCATAGCATGGTCTTCGAAGTAACCGTCGGAGGGATGAACATTCATAACCTCCCAAGGTGAATATCTATCCCGTCGGAGCTCTCATACAGGTACTACCCATGAGCTGCTAGAACCCCTCGAAGGCTAGTCCTTGGGGCTTCTGCGCTCAACTGTGGGTCACCGGACTGCCGTTTGGCCACTCCGAATATTGGAGGTCATCCCGGAGTATTCCGTTTGACGATCCCCCATTCCCCCCAGCAAATCTCAGTCCGGGGGAGGTGCTGCCCAATGTTTTTCAGAACTGTGAACGACAAGAACGAACTAAGCTCCGTAAGAACACAAACTGAACTTTGGAGTTCTTGGACCCCTTTGAACCAACCATACAAACTTTGATCTTAACAGATGAACAAAACACTTTGAAACCTTGAAATCCACCTATTTTTGCTAAGTGAACAAATAGCCTAACCATCTGCTAGCCTACAAGTCTTTGAAAAGAACAAAACAGCCTAATCCGGCATGCTCCTAATCCGGCGCGCACTTATCCGGCGCGCTACCCCCCCCCCCCGCGCCGCTTTATCCCCACACTCATAAATCTTTTTCACCCCTTTGGCTCCAAACTGGCGCGCCCCCTGCGCGTCGGATTAAACCCCCTCACTAAAACAACTCTCCATCCCTTGCTCACATCCGAAACCGGCGTGCCCCTAGCCTGCCTTGAACCCGACGCGCCCCCCATATGGGCTTTAAACTGGCGCCCCCCCCCCCCCATGGGCTAATCCGGCGCGCCCCTCTTCTCTCTTGGCCCCCCGTTATCCGGCGCGCCCCTACTATGCCACCTAAACCGGCGCGCCCCCCAGCTTGTCCCGAAACCGGCGCCCCCTTTTAATCTCTTTAACCGGGCAGGTCGAACCCCGCGACTTGACCGCGCAGGTCAATCCGCGTGCGAGGGCGCATGTTGGCAAGTTCGGGCTTCATTTAACAATTCGCTTCTCCGGACAGTGCGTGAAGAGAGAAGCAATGACGCCCCATGGTATCAGATGTGGACCTCAGAATCCCAGACATGGCCATAGTCTGAAACCGTTTCAGGCCAATAGTCTATCAACTTGACCCATTTTTATCGGGACCCAGTCTCGCAATCCCATTAAACGTGCCGTACTCGTGGCAGACATTCGTACGGTTTATCGTCGTCTTTGATGCTTCAAATGCGGACTCTCGTCCGAACAATGAACGGTCCATTAGTGACCGACATATATATATATCGGGATCTAATCCCGGTATTGAATTAAACTTGCCATACTCGCGACAGACATTCGTACGGTTTATCGTCGTCTCCGACGCTTCAAATGTGGACTCTCATCTGAACAATGAATGGTCCGTTAGTGACCGACATATACATCGGGGTTTAATCTCGTATTTGCAGAAAACTTGCAGCACTCATGGCAGACATTTGTACGGGTATTTCCATTTACGCCGCGCCTTCAATACAGCTCTTTGTCCGAACATAAAGGGCCCATGAAGGACCAACAAAATCTGAATGGAACGAGATGGCTCTCGTTTTCCCCGAACCCTACGTGTGAAGATATCAATAAGACCTTCGTGAGTCACGTTTGGACCTCGGGTTCGCCTCAACCATGGTCATTGCCTGACCCACATCCTAGGCCTATAGCTAGCTATCTCTGTACACGTCTTTGTTTTGGAATCTAGTCCCAAGACACTTTCCCGCTGCCCTTCGGCACCGAAAATATTAACGATGCCCATGCACGCCTTGTTTGGACCGCGGGAGGCGCCCCCGGAGTGATCCTGGCTCGATCTCACACCGGGCCAATATACTCGCTGATTCCCGGCCACTCCAACCGGGATTCAACCGAATGTCTTCGATCCCTTCAAACAATAAATTTGTCGTACCCCGGCATACATATGCTCCTGTTTTCCCCGTGACGAACATGATTTTCCGAAGCCAGACGCTCGTCCGAATATCAAAATGGTCCCTTGAGTGACCGACATATTTCGAATGCTTGCTTCCCTAGACATCGAGCTTTCCAACTGATCTGAGACCGCTATCGGCTTGTTTCTCTCGATATAGTTTCCTGGCCATGAGGCCCTGATTCCCGATAATTAATCAAGGGTGTTCCCCTCTCCAAGGGGATGTAAATGACGCCGTGGCCTTTACGGTGCGGTGGGTTTTAGTCCCAACATGAACTACACAATCGTCTGATTAGTCAGATCGAGCGCACAATAAATTGTCACTTTGTGACTGGCACGCCCACGCACTTAATAAACCCAATAAACAAATAACCAAAGAGCTAAATAAAAAGTGCGTCCACACTCCCTCCCAACCCGAGCCCGTCGGGCCGCGGCAAGCGCTGAGGACTTCCTTGCACTCTGCGTGGCACAGGGCTAGGGTTACCAAGTCGGCAAGGGAGGTGGGGGATGGTGTTGATACCCGTTTTTTGCCTTGGAGTTGAGTCATCTTCATACCCTTATTTTTGATGCCTCGAGTTGTCCATTATTCATTGGGCCACTTTTGGGCATGTCTTTGGGCTCATTTTATGGGCACTTTCTCCCTGACTACGGTTGCTCTCGAATTTAGGCTTAATTGGCTTTGAGTTAACTTGGACTTTCAGGGTAATTAGGCTTATTTACCCTATGTTCATTTTCCATCATCCGCTTGAGATGCGGTCTAGCGATAGGCCGTTTAATGGGTGGGCGGTCTTGCATGAGACCGTTTTTATTGCCCAGAGTCCTACAACGGCTTTGCCTCTGGATAAATGGATATTTTTTTGACTTTCTACCGACACCCTAATTTGCGGTCTAGCGATAGACCGTTCTATGGGTTAGGCGGGCCATCAAACGACCGTTTTTAAGCCAGAGTCCTGTGGACACTAAAAAATTCTCACCCTATGTTTACGTGTAGGGGAATAAAGAAGAGAAGATGAAAAGAAGAAAAAGAAGAAAAGGAAACACCTTCAGGTGCCTTCCAATGGCACACTGCTGAGCGCCCCCAGCGACACACTACCAAAGGCCTTCCAATGGCACAGCGACCTGCAAGCCCCCAGCGGCACACTCTGAAGTGCCTACAATGGCACAGCAACCTGCAAGCCCCCAGCGGCACACTACTCTGATGCCCCCAGCGGCACACTCCAAGTGCCCCTCCAACGGCACACTCCAAGTGCCCCTCCAACGGCACACTCCAAGTGCCTCCAACGGCACACCCTCAAATCCCCTCTAGCGGCACACTCTTGAGTGCCTCCAACAACACACATCCCTGGCCCTTTAACGGCACACTAGTAGCGCCCTCCAGCGGCACACTCCTTCAAGCCCTTCAGCGGCACACTATCTTAAGCCCTCCAGTGGCACGACCCAAAGTGGCCTCCAGCGGCACACTAAGCGGCCTCCTTGAACGGCACGCTATATGTAGCCCTCCAGCGGCACACCTTCAGGTGCCTTCCAACGGCACACTGCCGAACACCCTCCCCCGGTGCAGCGTTCCACCCTTTGAACCAGTGCAACCGGTGGTAAACACGCTGGTCACTGCGTGGGGCCCTTGGTGCATAGCATAGTCACCTCAGGCCAGCTGGGATTTGCTCAGCTATCGAAGCCTCGTCCAGACATGCAAGAAGGGTCCTGCCGGGAGACAAGACTGGGGTCAATTCCATTGACTCCCATCATCGTCAGCGAAAGGTCAACACCGCTTGAGACATATATACCCTCTTACAGCAGAGAGAAAAGAGTGGCTGAACAAAAAAAAAGAGAGAGGCTCTCTCTCGTTGGCTGGCTCTCCAGAGAGGCAGAACGAAGAAGAGAGAAGAGGAGAAGAAAAGAAGAAGAGAAGAAGAGAGAAAGAGAGAGCGCTGCCCCATTCACCACCGCCTGTGAGAAGAGAAGAAGAAGAAGAAGAAGAAGAAGAAGAAGAAGAAGAAGGAAAGAGAGAAGAGAAGAAGAGAGGGGGAGGCGCTAGTGCTCCGTTCCCCCCTTCCCCTTTGTTGTATCTTGTTCCCCTCCATTCTTTTATTTGCTTTCTTAGAATGTATTAACCCTCTGGGCTATTTCTTTTCTTGGCAAGAATAAAAGAAAGTTCGTTAGTCTTGTTCATAGATTTGCGTCTGTGTCTCCCACCTCTCCACCTCCACCAGGGTCTCCCTCCGTGCTTCAATGATTCTTTTACATATTTTGGGGAGAAAGAAGTCAGGGAGAAAGAAGTCAGCATTCTTCACCCACCTCGTCTCACTCCTTCATCAGGGGAAGCCTTCACGGCACTAGAGTTCAGGGCCTAGCCAACCTAATGGCTGGCGCCTCTGAATCAACCCCATAGGTGAGATCTCCTTTGGTCCTTCCTGCTACCACTCTCACCCATCTCCTCCTAATCCAGTGAGCTGTGGCCATCCCTCACCCGGCACACCCCAGCCACCTGCCAGTTCCCTTTAACCGACACACCTGCCAGCTCCCTTTACCCGGCACACCTGCCAGCACCCTTTACTCGGCACACCTGCCAGCTCCTTTAACTCGGCATACTTGCCAGCCTGCTTAGCCCGGCACACCTTAGTCTCCTTTAGCCTGGCACACCCTTGGCTCACCTCTGCCCGGTACACCCTTGGCCTGCCTCTACCCGGCGCACCTGAGACACTCCCTCTATCCGTTGCACCCTCAGCCTGTTTTGGCCCAATGTTTCCCGTTCATTGTTTTCCCCAGGTTTTTTGAAGCTTTCTTAAAGGTGTCACTGTCTTGGCACGCACCTCGAGTTGCTGGGTCACGCCACTCCTTGTGGGCGTGTTCCCCTTACACCCCCCATACCATCCGGTCAAGGGAAGATCCTGCCAAATTTTTGTCAGAATTAACCTAATAACAATAATAATAAAAGGAAAGTAACAATACAAAAGGAAACAACAAATAAACAAAATAAAACACCAATGAAACTGCTTTGCCGAAATAACAAAGAAACCCCAGAGATCTCGAATAACTGAACACTTGCATCTTTATGACGGACTACTGAACATAACCACGAACATGGTCTACATGAATAAAAGAAAACCAAATCAAAACTCACTCATGCATTCCATGAATAAAAGAAATTCCTCACATGCATTCCATGAATAAAAGAAATTCCTCATATGCAGTCCATGAATAAAAGAAAACTAATCACATGCATTTCATGAATAAAAGAAAACCAAATTAACCCCTCATGCATCTCACGAGTAGAAGAAACTCCCCACATGGGTCTCTTGAATAAAAAGAACTCTCCTTTGAGCCAACCACAACTGCACCGGCCTTCGAACCATCTCGCTCCTTGCCGGCACACCTTCAACCCACTCTCACCTTGACTGGCACACTCCTGGCTTGCCTTGACCGGCACAATCCTACCTTGTCCTGACCAGCACACCTCCAGCTCAATCCTAGCCCAGCACACTCTTGGCCTACCCTACTGGCACACCCTGCCTGTGCCTTACCCGACACACCCGCCTGTGCCTTGCCCAGCGCACTTCGAACCCTTGCCTGCCTGGTACACCCCCAATCAGGCCTCCCACCGGCATGCTTCAGCTGCACTGACTTGTATTCTACCTTGGCCTGCATATGCTCAGACCTTGGCCTTCACATGCATGAAACCCCCTTGGTAAGGCCACCCTCATCCTTGTTATGGCCTACACTAGCGCCGACCCTAGTTGCCTTCCGGTCTTCACTAGCATAAACCTTAGCTGAATCTGGCCAGCACTAGCGTCGACCTCACCCCAATGTGCGCTGACTTTAGCTCCCAGCCTGCACACATGCATAGGCCTTACCCCCAGCTTGCACCGACCTCCAGCCTCCGACTGCATGGACCTCATTCAATGTGCATCGACCTTGGCCAACTGGCCCTTCACACATCTCACATGCGCATAGACCTTGCCCTCTACACATTCCCAATGTGCATAGACCGGGGCAAGCTAGCCCTTCACACATTCCCATATGTGCATAGACCTTGGTAGGCCAGCCCTATGCATATTCCACATGTGCATCGACCTCATCCCTGCATGGTTACAGTGTGCTCTGACTTCAGCCCAAACCTGCTCAGACTTGGCCTGCAGCTGCACCGACCTTCCTTCACGCATGAACCTCAGCTTCACCGACCTCATCCCAAGGCCGCACCGACCTTGCCCCTCCACAGTTCAGAGCTGCACCGACCTCATCCCAAACATGCACGGACCTTGGCCCTGCACACATGCATCGACCTCATCCCCCAGCTAGCACTGACCTTGTCCCTTGAGTGCATAGAACCTGCACTGACTTTATCCTGGCCCCGTGCACATGTGCACCGACCTTCATTTCAGCCTAGCTATGATCTGCACGGACCTTGCTTAGACCTTGGCCCATCACATGATTAGACTTTGGCCAACTTGCTCCGGCTTCACCCCAAGTGCACTGACCTTGTCCCTCGCGTGCCTGGAACCTGCACTGATCCTCATTTAGCCAGGTGCACATGTCCACCGACCTCCACTTAGCCCGGCTGAAGCTTGCACCGACCCAAGCCAGACTTGCACTGGCCTGGCCCAGCCTTCACCCGGCATGCTCCCATCGTCATCCGTCCGGTGCCCTTTGGCCTCACCTGGGCCGGTGCACCCTCAAACTCTCAAACCCTTTAGCATCTTAGCCCAGCACACTTCAGCTGCCTCGCCCGGTGCACTTGCACTTTCCCTCAGCGGTACACCCTTCCACCCTCCTACCCTCCCCCAGCGGTACACCGTCAACCTCCTTACCCGGTACACTCCTCTTGCGATACACCCCTCCATTCTCCAGCCCTCACCCGGTGCACTTCTAGCCCCGCTAGCCCGGCGCGCTGTGGCTTCGCTTCCAGCGGCACACTCTCCAGCCTTCACCCGGTACACCTGAAATGCAATAGTATAATAAAAAATAGCATAATAAAAAATAATAATAGAAGTAAAAGAATGATAATAATAAAATAAATAAAAGAAAATGATATAATGCACAGGTAATAAAAGAAGAATCATTGAGCAACATAGAAAATAAATAAAATAAATAAATAATAATAATAATAATAAACAATAATAATAATGATGAACAAAACAATATGGCTCTCATCATCCCCGGATCCTTTGCATGGGAATATTGATAAGACCTTCGTGAGTCACGCTTGGACCTCCGGTTCGTCCCAATCACGGTCATTGCCTGACCCACATCCTAGGCCTATAGCCAGTTATCTATGTACATGTCTTTATTTTGGGATCTAATCCCGAGACATTTTCTCGCTCCCCTTTGACACCGAAAATATTGATGATGCCCACGCAAGCCTTGCTTCGACCGCGGGAAGCTTCCCCAGAATGGTCCTGGCTTGATCTTGCACCGGGCTAATAAAATCACTGATTTCCTGCCACTCTAATCGGGATTCAACCAAATGTTTCCCGTTCCTCTAAACAATAAATTTGCCGTACCCCGGCATACACGCGCTCCGGTTTTCCCGTGACGATCACGATATTCTTAAGTTAGACACTCGTCCGAATATTAAATGGTCCCCTGAGTGACCAACATGTTTCAAATGCTTGCTTCCCTAGACATAAGGCTTTCCAGCTGATTCAAGATCGTTATCGTCTTGCTTCTCTCAATATAAATTTCTGGCCATGAGGCCCTTATTCTTGACGATTAATCAAGGGTGTTCCCCTCTCTGAGGTGATGTAAATGATGCCGTGACCTTTATGGCGCGGCGGGTTTTGGTCCCGACACGAACCACACAATCGTCTGACTAGCCAGATCGCGCGCACCAAGGGCTTCCACGAAGCCCCAATAAATTGTCACTTTGTGACTGGCACGCCCACGCACTTAATAAACTAATAAACGAACTCAACAAATAAATAAAACTATTATTTAATAAAAAATGCATCCATAAGTCCTGAGTCAGTCAATTTTATGGATAAATGGGTGTTTATCTCTTTTTTTTTATTTTCCACCGACATCTGTGAGACGGTCTCCAGATGGGCCATTTCATGAGTCAGGCGGTCTGTCGAATGACTGTTTTTCTGATCCAGAGTCCTACGCCGGCTGGTTCGGTTGGTTTTCAAATAAATGGCCTTATTTATCTTATTATTTATTTTCCACCGACACCTTATAGGAGGTCTTTAGGTGGACCATTTATAGCGGTAGATGGTCTATCGAATGACCGTTTTCAAGGGCCGAGATCATTACTTCGGCTGGTTTTTCTCTCTCTATCCATGGCCGAATGAGGTATTTGATCCACCTTTTTCTCTGTGAATTCTGAGTCAAATTGAGTGCCGTTTGATCCTGGGGACTCCTGGGAATATTATCTATTGTTTTTATTTATAAAATAAAGCCTAATTCTCGCCAGAAATCCCTAAATTTGGGCTAGCTTTCAAGGGTCTATAAATAGCATCCTTAGTCTAAGCTCGCAAGGGGGGAGATTCCAGAATTGGCATCAAGGTGTTTCCGCATTCTCGAACGAAGTCTAGTCAGGGAGGAAGGCTTTTCACGTCCATTAAGCCTTCGGTTCTGGGAGTAGCTTGTTTTCTTTGTGTTTGGAGTCTTAGTTTATGCGTGTCAATCATTTGTTCATCATTGCATCATTTCTCTCCATTTCTCTTCATTCTTTTCCACTGCCATCCTTGCATTCTTCACCTTCCACTACTTTTCCACACCCATTAGGGGTTAAAAAACCACCCCAGGTATCCCTCATTCCCTTTATGTGCTTAGCATTTCATTTCTATTCACAGATATTACACTTCCATAAACTCATTTAGGTTGTTTTCTTGGTCGTTTGCATTGTTTTGCAGGTTAACAGGACTCTTAGCACGAGGCACATCCCTCCTAGCCGGTCGGAAGGGGTGGAGGATTAGGTTCCACAGCTTGGAATCTGGAGGTTCTGTGCGGTTCATCTCTGACCGTCTGTCGGGGTTTGCGGCCTTCTTCAGACCGTCTTTCTCCTGTTTGCGGCTCTCTTCAGACCGTCTCACCTCCACATCAGGCCTTCTTCTCGTGTTCCACTTCAGCGCTTGCAGCGGCCAATCGTTCGGCTGTCTCCACCTTTCAACGGTCTCCAGAGGGCCGTCTTCTTCCTGCACTAGAGCTGTACCCTGTTGGCGAGTGGCCTCATCCATCTCCCTTTTCCAAGGTACGTAGTGCTCTTCTCTTTGCACTAGGTATTTTGGTGGCGATCACAACCTGTTTATGCACGTGGGTGATTGGTTTATTGCATTACTTGTTTCTCCATGCTTTAGCCACATTCATTCATTCACACATCCACGTCACTTTCCCCCATTTTACACCCATATTTCTTCAAGGAGGGGAAATAGAATATCTACATCCCTTTTTTGGCGATCACGGTGGGACACCTTGTGCCCATCGTGCTTCTGACTGTGTTGATCTGCTCTCCTGTTTGTTTGAGTTAGTTCTTAGTCTCCTCAGGTTTGCCGTTGCATTTCTGGTTGTTTCCTGTCCCGAGGTTGATTGCGGTCCTCCTTGGGCCATTTCTGGCATCCGACGGTTGGTCCATAGACCGCCTTCTTCTGTCCTAGGTACGCTAATCCTCTTTGTTCCTGCCGTTTATATCTCTGTTGGCCTATTACTTGTTGCGATCCTAGCAAGGCCATTTCATATATTCGACGGTCATTTTCCAGACTGCCTGTTTCATTCAGATTCGTTGTGGATTTTCTTGTTATTAGTTATTTTATTTTGCGTCTTGTTAATTACTGCTCCCTGTCACACGGCGGTCCCTTATATGACCATTTTCTATCCCTGTGCGGTCTCCCATAAGATCGCTATTTTGATACAGTGCACCCCGAGACTTACATTTGTGGTCTATTTTTCGTCATTTCATTAATTATTTTGGATGCGATTCATCTCCCCCTGGTTATCATTCTTGTTTGCACTATTATTGCCATTGTTTGATCATTGTTTGTTAGTCTCAAGCTAGAATCTGCATGCACTCCGGTACCCATAGGATCATACACTTTTACCATAGTAGTTGCATTCCTACCTCGGTAGGGGATCCTCTCGTCTCCATATTCCTTGGAGCCGACTAGGTGACCCTATCCATGACCTCCGTAAGTCCCCGTGAGCCGTGGATTCTCACACGGACGTCAGGCAGGTTGTACCTCACCACCCCGAGTCTAGGTTGCATCTGAGAGAGAGTAAACTTACAGTCAACCAAGTCCCCATTCCATTCCTACTAGGAATCCCATTCTTGAGAGAATGCTCATTTAATTGAATCCACTAAGGTTCCTAAAGGAGAAACATGTGAAAATTTGGCGTATCATTGTAACTTGGTTGATTATTGGTTGCCTCTTCTCTCCTCTTTGTTTGTGCATTTTTGTTAATCATCTCCGTTTAGGTGTTTACTAGGTGTCGTCGTTTCTTTGGTTGAAGGTGCTCGTTGCATGTGGAGTTGCTTCACACCCATAGGATCTTCTCCTATGGGCAATTCCCCGTTCATTTCTTATTTCAACCCTCTGTTCGATTCCCCCTCCAGCATGTCTTCCTATGATTTTTCCCACTCCCGCGAGGACTCCCTTCCTCAGGGACTTTTGGAGGACCCACCTAGGGTCACGATTGTGCAGGGGAGAGAGGGGTCCACCCCTCCTCTTCCGACTGTTGCTATTGGGGGTAGTCAACCCTCCCCCTCTGATTCTGCCACTCACAACTCGGCCAACCATATTCTCCATATGATGGCCCAGCTGGATTCGACCCAGCTCCACATTCTTCGCCAGGCTTTGCAGGGGCTGGACGCCCCGTCTTCAGTTCCTCCCCAGGGCGTGTCTGCTGCCGCCACTTCTTTGTCTCTGGTTAGTGGGCTAGGGGTCTTGTCTGCTGCTCCCATGGATCTTACCCCTGTCCAGCCCAAGGTCCTCCGCTTCCCCAATTCAGAGGTGGGCCAAGCTTCGAGCTCGACCCATCAGATGTTCGATAAGGGGAAGACCCCGCTCTTGTCACCTTCTTACATGGATCCTAACGGGACCACCTCTCCAATGCCTCAGGCTCTTGTAGGCCCAGCCAATTTCTTACGCCCTCAAGCAGGGGCTGCCCACTTGGCCCACGCGAATATGGGCCCATCCTTGGCCCATTATCCCTCTTACGGGCTTCCCCCTCTGGCTACATATCCTTCGGCCCCTTATATCGGGTATGCCCTCCCAGTCTTCCCTCCTCCGTCCCGGGAACGGGAACTTTTCGATAAGTGGGCCGCCATCCAACAACAGCTCGACCTCCTTCACAAACGGGTCGGCCCACAATCTCTAGTAGATATCCCGATTCCCAATTTCCGTGACATCCGTTTACCTCCCCAATCGGAGCTCCCCACGTACCGGAAGTACAATGGGAATGGTAACCCCTTCATTCATGTGAGGGAAATCTTATATGAGTCGGCACAGTTTCAATACGACGATCGCCTCATGGCGTATCTTTTCCGCCGCTCGTTGGACGGGGTAGCTTTGGAGTGGTTCTATGCTCTGCCGCTGGAGGAGGCAGAGAGTTTCAAAGTTATTAAAGAAAAGTTTATACAGAGATTCCAAGACTGGGTGGACCCGGAGTATTCTTTTACTGACCTGGTGGCCGAGAAGATGAAGGCCGATGAAGACTTCGCCACCTATGATGATAGGTGGAGGCAGATGGCCTCCCATGTGCCCGGGCAGATCCCGGACGAAGAAAAAGTTAAGCTGTTGATTTCCAATGCCACCCCTACCTTCCAGAACATATTAGCTATGAACGACATTTCCAATATGCACCAATAGTACAGTAGGGCCCGGTTTATCCTGACCTAGTTTAAGGACTCCCCCATTCACTCCCTGTTCGAGGCCCAGAAGCCCAAACCCGCCATAAAACCCCAGGGCCTAGTTACTGAGGGAGTCCAGACGAATGAGTAGGTGCAGGCTATTAGCTACCCCAACCAATCCGCTCCACCTCGCTTCCAGCAACCTCCTCACAACCCCCAGTTTACAGCTCCACCAACTACCCAACCATCATATGCCGCTCCTCAGCAACCACCACCGCCACAACAGCCTCAACAGCCGCCACAGTACTATAATGTCCCTCCACCAAATGGCTATGCACCTGCACACCCAGGTCCCAACAGAGCTCATTATCCTCTCCTACCTAAAACCTTTTCAGCCCTTATGCACACCGATGATCTCCAGCTTCCCCCGGAACACCCCAACTGGAATCCAGCCGCCGACCCATCCAGATATTGCATCTTCCACCGGCAGCCCGGGCACACGATCGAGAGGTGCTACCAGTTCAGAGATTTTATTTATGATTTACATGAGGGGCAGCGCATCGACTGGGCAGAAATGCATAAGTTGATTACATAAATTAAAGAAAGTTGACAGGCGCCGAGGCCACAGCAGCCAGCGCCGCAGCAGCAACAACCACATCAACCCCAACCTCAGCAGCAGCAGTAGCCTGTACAAGACTTAGGGATTCATCAGAATCCGATGCCTAACCATCTGCCCGCTCTACAACCTCAGCATCCGGCACCGGCTCAAGTTAACATCATTCACCACCCCGCTCCCAACGCTGGGTGGTCTTATGATGACGAGGCACCCGCTCACCTTTTGGCCATCCACCATACCTACAACAACCCCTCATCACTTTCTATTCCCACAATCATTCGACCCACCGTTGTAACTTCTACACCCGCCATTCCCTCCAAACCCCTCATTATACCTACCACATTGCTCATCGTTTCACCCATCTTCGCACCAGCACCCGTCACACCCCCCATTGTCACCCCCTCACCTAGCCCGTCACCCATTATCCTTCCGCCAGGGCTCGTTAGGCCTGCCTCCACCATCACCACCACCACTGTTACTCCTCCTATTTACCCCTCTGGGCCCATCAAGTCACCCATTATGAGTCCGCCCAACGCCATGCCGGCACAAAACTTCACCCTCCGGAGCGAGCGCCTATTCCAGAGAAGTTATCCCACCACCGGTGCACCTGCACCCAACCCCCAAGTTCCGTCACCAACAGTTGAACCAGAAGAAACATATCTGTTGCCTGGTACGCGGTATGATTTATTACAGCATTTGGACCGGATGCCGGCCAAGATTTCCATACTGGAGTTGATCAAGTGATCCACGCTGCACCAAGATGCTCTAAAGGCTTTTCTCCAAAAGGTCATGGCCAGTAAGGATATGGCAGTAGACTGTTTACCATCGGCTTTGGACACAATTACGAAGGGGTCAGCCATCTCCTTTTCAGAGTCAGAATTGGCACCTCCCGAGGCACATCAGATGTCGCTCTGCATTTCCATTACCTTAAACTAGGTGGCCATCGAGGCAGCATTGGTGGACACAGGAGCATCGATAAATGTCTGTCCCCTTAGCACTCTATGTGCATGTAACATTTCTAAAGATATGCTGAGTCCAACTCTGACAATAATTGCCGCTTACGACAACTCAAGAAGGGCATGTCATGGGGTAGTGACTGTTCAAGCCGAGCTCGGGCCGTTGACGATGCTCGTTGAATTTTATGTATTGGACATTGACCCGATGTTCAAAACCATTCTGGGTCATCCGTGGATTGACAGTCTCCGTGCTGTCCCATCGACCGCTCACCAATGGCTCAAATTTCTATTTCAGGGGCGGGTGATCAAGGTCAAGAATATATCCATAATCCAATCTGTTGAAGCTATTCCTGACAAAATACTATCAACTCTCTGGCCGAGTAACAAGCCGGTTATTTCAGTACTTGACCTTGATTTTTGATGGGAATCAACACTGGACACTAATATTTTATTTTGCATTTGTTTCATTTTTATTTGTATTTATATCCTTGGGAAAACGGGTTTGCAATTGTAAGGCTTTATAAGCCAATTTGTTATTCCTTAAGGATGTTTGGGTTTATTTGCAAAAGTCCAGTAGGTCCAGCAAGGGGTCCCCACCATCTTCCCCATTGGTTCACCTAGGCTCTAGGGCCCATGTGGGGCTGGTCAAATGTCCAAGGTGGGCTTCTAGAAGACTTGACCATTCAAGGGGACAAAGGGTACAAAAAGTCCATTTTCTCTCCCCTTAAAGTCAAGGGGCGCCCCCTTCCACTAAGTGTATTTTATTTTAGTTTTTTTTATCACATGGGGGATTAATGTTTTATCCCTTGTATACCCCTCTCCTAACCTAGATCTGAGGATAGTTTAGGTCATTTTGTATTTCATATAAATACCTTGTATTTCTCATTTTGATGGAATTAATGAAGAGAATTTTGTGAAATTGCCAAGGAATGCCCAAGGGCGCCCTCCTCCTCTCTCCTCTCCCCCCCTTGCAGAGGTGAAGGCTCCTTCTTCTGATGTGTGAAGCATCTCTTCTACCCCCTTCCTGAGTGTGAAGCTCAGCCCCCCCGCCACCGCTGCCATCGAGCCACCATCACACCGCCACCGCCGCTTCTTCGGTGTTCTGTCTACCCCTGGATAGAATAGTAAAGCACGAATTTTAACTCTCCATAAGGAGATCGGATCGTGCCCAAAATTGGAGGGTGAGTCCCCAACATCCCCCCCATCCTCCACAAAACAATTCAGCCCATTAAACCTACGTTTGCTATTTTTACCATTTCCTTCTTTCCACCCCCAGCAACCTGCCATCTATGCAGATCTTATTACAACAACCCTTTTTTTTCTTTGTTCGACCCCCTTAACCATTTCTGATTGAGATCAAATTTGGACTGGGTGTTCTACCCACCAAAACCCACCTCCACAATTTTTTTCACGAATTTAGAAGTTATTTTTCCCCTCTGAAAAATTAAAACTCAGGCCAAAATCTATTCTGTCCTATGCAGTTCAGATCCAACCCTTGTCCAGTCAAAAATTCATTTCCCCTGTCAAACCATCTTTAGAAAATCCACAAAAAATATTGGCGTCTTCCTTACTTCTCCCTCTCTTGCTTTCATAAGGGCCCAACTCCCAGATCTGAAGTTTTAGCCGCAGTCAAACCCCATTCTCAGGTAGATCCAAATCTGCCCTGCCAGATCTGATTCTATGAACCAGCAGGTTGTAAATTCGACCAAGGCCATTACAGAGATAGACAAAATTCCTTCTCTGGCCGAGATTCATAGCTCTCTGAAAGAGCTTTCCAACGGCGCCAGTCTCGCGTCAATCAGAGGTTGGGGCAAATCGCAGAAGCCGTTCTCATCGGGTCGCGCACTGCAAAATAGAAGAACAAGCCCGTGGATAGCAAGCCGCATCGACAGCCCGGCCGGCCGACTCTCCTTCCACAAGGCGAACCAGTACTACCCCTTCCTAGGGATCATCCCTCTAGGCGTCCCCGTCACAGCGGTGCCACTCCGGGCCCACTCGGCCACACCAACCAGAACGTGGGCCCCACAGTTGCCGGCATGCGCTACCATTGGAGCCGTCCGGATTGCTGCACGTCAACCCAAGATCGGTCCTCCCGGGCACCTTGTGTAGCCCTTTACCTCCCTGCATTGAGTGGACAGCAAATTAAATTCTGTAATTATTGTAATATTTTTCCCGAGAGTTACCGTACTTGGCCGAGATCGTCTTCCCCACGCCCGAAGCGTGGAGGTACACTCGCCACCCTCCTCGTAGGCATTTGCTTATTTCGTATACTTTTGAATGCTGTTGCTAGAGTGATAGGATTATTAGCTCGATATTTATTTTTATCACCGCTGCGAGAGTGAGTGAGTGAACCCGTCCCGTGACCCAGTCCGAGTACACGCGGAAGAGCCGAGTACCCTTGACTCATTACCGATTTCTCAACCGCACACGATCCCCCGTTTCCCTCGCTTAGGGATGAGTTGCGAGCTAGAGTCCCAGGTTCGCGTGTCCGTCCCGCATCATTAGCCCTCATAGAGCACTATTTCTGGCCTCTTTTGAGAAGTATATCTCTGTCAGTAATTAGTGACCCTGACTTGGGCGCCAGAATGAATTGGCGGCCAGGCTAGTGGCGCTATTTCCATGATTTAGTGGTCAGAGTGTGGACGCTATTTCATCAAGCATGTACTGTTCACAGGAATTAGCGACCATACAGTGGGCGCTATTTCTATAATTGATGGCGACTGAGTGGATGCCATTTACCCAGTTTTACGACATGTCTTGGTTTTCACAAGGTTTAACGATGTGTCATACTTGTTCAAGTTTTGTCCTTGAACTCCTTCATTCGTGAAAATCTACATTATCATCCTACAATGGTTTATTCCTTTGGAACTCTGTATTGGCTATAACTATAGTGGATGTCTAAAATATACATGACCCAATACTTGTGCATATAGGGCCCGATCTGATCCTGGGAGGAGCACCTGAAAGTACTTATACCCATGGGAGTTGATTGATCACGGTGTGACATTGCACCGAAGTGCATGACTAGCTTGATTTATGGCATTTCATAAACTCTATAGTACTTGACTTGACATGACTTGTGTGGCCCGTAATGGGTGTTTACTTGCTTGATAATATAATAGCCAATTCATGTGACTTAACTTGTTATTTACATGCTTGGCAAATCTTGTTATACTTCACATAATTATCAGGAAATCTTGCTAGTTCTTCTATATTATTTCTTGACACTCCACTCTCATTTTTATCTTGCGTACATGCATCTTTATACTTGCATAGTTTATGTAACATGTAATTTACTTAAAGCAAGCTTGCACTTGAGATATACTGAGCATTCGCTCACCCTAATTTTTTCCCTATTTTTGAGGTAACTCTGATGACGAAGCTCATTCGGATGGGGACGGACATGAGTGAAGAGCGTAGAGCCGTTCCAACCATTGGAGTTGTTATCTGAAGTCCCGCGATCAATGACACCCAAGAGGAGGGTGAATTGGGTGATAACAAATTTTACGAAAACTTTTACCCTTTTTACAAAATATGTGATAAACAATAATTAGAAAATGAAAACTAATTAATCAATTCTCTCAAACTTTCCATTCATACACGACCATACAACGAAAACAATCAAATCACACAAATAACACACAATGCACAGCGGTTTTTAAGGTGGTTCGGATGCAACGACGGTAATCCTACGTCCACCCCTCACCACACCCGGTGAGGCTTCACTCGGGGATAAATCCCCAAACGGAGACGACGCTCAAACCACACACGTTGGACGATGCCTGCCCACACACACGGGGACGCGCCCCAAAACACACACACACACGGAGACGAAGTCTCCAACACGATCCAACAAGCGGATCAACAAGACACACACACGCTGCGACAAGTGCAGCACTCCACACACACAAACACTAAGATCTGGATAAATCCACACACACACGCAGATCTAAGAAGACCTACGCACACACGAATCAAGTACGACACACACACACACGACCACGGATCCAACAACGATCCACACACACACGAGTTTGCAGTTTATAAGAAACACAAATCTGAAACTATAAAGCACAAAACACAAACATGAATAAACCACAGTTTAGAAAGCTCCTGATTTAGGCTCCCCCTGAGTGTGTGCTCTGGATGTTCGCGTTGATTCCTTCTTCACTTGAATAGCTTGAGACTCAGCTTGAATGGCCTTGTATTTGATGTAGATCTTCTTGCACGGAGTACTGTTCACGGCTACAGTACCCTTCCTTCTTCCTTGGATAAATCCATGTATCTTCTTGATGCTTGTGAGCTTGTTCTCTTCCTTTGAGACTGCTGACTTCAAATGGAGCTAGAGTACCTTCAGATGATGCTTGAATGGCTCCTTCTTCCTTGTAGCATCCTTCTTCTTCTTCCCTTGGATCACCTTGAGTTGATGAAGAGGTGTATGGATGTAGCTTTGAACCTTGATTGCTTCTACACCTTCTTGGAGGTAGATGGCTTCAGAAATACCTTGAATGGGTTGGAGATAGATGAAGAGCTTGCTGAGCGAGGTACTATTCACGGAGCTACAGTACCTCTTCTTCCTCCTTGGACAGCCTCCCCTTTGGATGTCTTGGATAATTAGGGTTATGACTCTAATATGATGTTTTATAACCCTTGGAAGGTCTATGGAAAAGCCCTAGACCAGATCCACAAATTCTGGAGGGTTTGGTGGCTTTGGGATTGAATAATAGCAAGAGGAGATGCTTCTTTTGAGATGGACAAAAGTCAATATTTTTGGCTTATCGGGACTGGCGATCGACCTGCAGAGGCTGGCGGTCGACCGCTACTGATAGAACTGCTGGCCGTTGGTTTCTAGGAATTCCGGTCGACCGCTACTGGCCTTGCGGTCGACCGCCACTGTGAATCCCTGTAGGCGGTGAGCTGCTGGCAGGGGCGGTCGACCGCCCCTGAGCTGGCGGTCGACCGCCAGCTGGGCAGACCCAGGGTTTTCCCGAGTCGATCTGTTAACCTCTTCAGCTCCGTCGCTTAAGTCCTTTAGCAGCCCGTTCATGTCTGTGGCATTACCCTTGACAGTTTAGAAGGTGTCAATTGAGTCTTTGACCTTGTGGATTTTTACTAAGTGTTTTGACCTGCAAAAGCATACATGGTTGGTTAGAACTATAGCTCAACCATCCATATGATAAATGCATGAAGTTCATGCAAACCATTTGAGCATTAATCAAACTTTTGTTCCGGGGGCGGGCGCTGCCCCCTTGACCCCCGCGACCTGACCTGGCATGTCGATCCCCGTGACCTGACCGCGCAGGTTGATCCGCGGGCGAGGGCGCACGATGGCCAGAAGGGTTTCATGTTTTAATGTGCATGAATGAGGTGTATGAAGGAGAGGTATATGAGATACACATGGTGTGATCGATGCTAAGATAAGGTAAGAGTCTAACCAATGGTTCTTGACAGTAAATGACATATACCACATGTTTTGGATTGTAGAGGAGCAGGGTGCTTATCCACATATTTGGTTCACCAGGTGACTGCCATGTGTTTGATCCTGCAAGCAAGATAGTCAAGGTTAATACCATGTTTGTTCCCGTTGAAGAGGTTATGAAATCTCTTACCTCTTGTAAAACCAACATATGCAAACCAAGGATCAAGACCATGTAACCGTTCCCATTTGCCATCTCAACCATACATAAATAACAAAAGCATGAGCAATCAACCACAAGTTTAGTTATCATCACTTAATCACACATTAAGTTTAGTTATCATCAAAATCATAACTTAACAATCACAATAATCATCAAAACCATAACTCAACAATCTCTCCCTTTTTAATGATGACAAACTTATTGATGATGACAAACATAATGATAAACTTATTAATGATGATACAATAGAGTGGATACAACAGAATGGCACATATATTCGTCTCCCCCTGTCACACACAATCATCAATTTTTCTCCCCCTTTGACATAATCAAAAGGCGGGATAATGCAACTCTTTCTCCCACAATAGCAGTATCAAGCAAGCTGGAAGGAGCCAAATAAGGAAGAACAAGATTAACTCCATTTGAAACAGCAATAGCCCATCATATCAAATCAGAAGAAGCAAGGGCAAATCATAGACGAGTAAAGCAATATGATGCTAATCAGAAGAAACCAATTGGTGATTATTCTCACAAATCAATATGATACCATCCAAAGCAAATACAGTCAAGCATATATTGATACCAATTGAAGGTGGTGATTGGCCTCACGGATATGAACCAGTGGAGGAAGATGTGCACATGATGAGGTGTTCAGCAGAAAAGCATTCAAAATCTAGATCCCATGGCAGATTTTCACAACAAACAAGAGCAGGAGGACATATCAAAAGGATTTTCTTTGATTTCTAAATTTTCAAATTTTTATATTTTGGTTTGAAATGCATGAAATGCAACATATACAAGTGATGACATGTGGGATGATTAAGAGCTATCAAACCAATACGTATATATACATGCAACACAGCTCCCCCATACTTATATAAGAAGGGAATGGGTATAAGAAAGATGCAAGAGAGTCATGACAACAGAAATGCACATGTGTAGCACATGGGAAATTGTGCAATCATATAGGAGATTTATGCAATTGCTAAAGTATTTAATCAATTTTCTGAATCCATAATGAATCAAATTTCCAGATGTGTAAGTGAGTAACATGAAAAATGATAGTTGCAATATGGATATTCAGATTTTCAGATTAACACAAGGAGATATTTTACAGACTGCACTTCAATTTGAGAACAGCGTATTGGAGGCTACGCTCTACCACAAAGAGTTTTCACCATCATTTTTCAACTCAACCATTCTCACAGATAGTCAGAATTTTTCAAGAGTGGTCAGGTTCAAATAATTCCTTTTTACCCGAATAGACACATGGAGCTCATGCCAGAATCCCCGGTTACTCAGAATAAAGAACCATTTCACCTCATTATGAACAGAGATACTAGTCAACACTTTTCAGATATGAACCACATCACGTCTCAGGTGACATGTGCCCAGTTTACTCAGTGAGACTGAGCATTGCTCTATCTTTCATTGTCATTTTAGATTTTTCAACAAAGATAGGTAGGCAACTTTTTTCTCAACTGTCTCTTCAACATACATGCAGTAAGTTTAACATCTCGAGAGTGTTAAAAAGAAATTCATATATCCTTATCTTTAACACTCATTTTCACATTTTGTGCATGAAGTGTGCGAATTTGATTCAGCATGTATACCGAAAATATCATGAACTCATAACAGGGCAGCTCCCCCTAAATAGATGCACTTATGAAATAAGAACTCCCCCAGAGTGTACGACATGAAACACTCCAATAATGACTCAAATGCAGCATTATTTATCAAGAAGACATAAGGCCATAGAAATGACAAGGATGGGGGTGGATAACATATAATTATCAAGCAAGCATGCAGAGGGAATGTATGCAACATGCAATGCAAATATGCAGTTGATACCAAACAAATGGATACCAATTAAATGTAGCTAATGCATGAGTACTGATGCAATGCAACCTTTGATCATATAGTAATGGAATGAAAATGTAATATGCCAAGATAAAATGTAATGTAGTGCAAAGCTTCTGATATCAAATGAATGAGCTAACTGCAGTTAATGTATGAATTCTAATGCAATGCAAAATTAACATGGGTGCAAAGTGTGAGTTTTTAGTTTTTCATTTGAGTGAACTAAATGCACCTAATGCATTGGATTCTGATGCATGCAATCTATAACTGTATGAGAATGGAAGACATGATATAAAAGCAAGATGAGAGCTTTGATTTTCAAGCCAGTGTGGCAAAATTCTCATTGAAATCATCCACATTCTATTCATGAATCATCAAATATTTTTCATGACATGACCTTTATGAATAAGGGTGCATAAATGATTAAAATTAAGCAATGCAACCAAATTTTCAGAATTGTTCAAAATCAAAATTTTAAAGGTCATTCACAAGTGTTGAGATGAGAATTCATATAAAAGTCAAATGTATGTATCATTTAATCACAAATATGTTTTCAAGTTACATAGCTCAGCTCAAGGATTCATTCACAAATCAACCAATCATAATTTTCAAGATCTAGTACGAGACGGAGATTTTAGTCCAAAGATCCAGCTCAACGCATATAGAATGCTTCCAAGTGGACATGATCCACTCTTCCACAGAAGCCATTTGATATACCAGATATGCAATTCAATTCAAGTGTGATCATGCAATTCAAATTGAGACTATTCAATATGCAACCACTTCATACACATCTTTCAAGATTTTCAATTTTATTCAATCAATTAGGCACATTCATCACAACATGCCAGTAAATGACAATTCAAGTTTTTAGAATCAATACATGTCACTTGAGAGTGTCACCAAGTGATAAAGACGGCAATTGCATGAATTGACAAGGTTGAATTATCTTTGTTCAGGAGACAAGATTGGAAGTCTTCAATCACTAAAATCACCAACCTCACGAGGGTTGATATTTCAGCTTTTGCTTTCTTACATTTGCCTTGAGAATCTATTTTCTTCCAAGCCTTTCACCTTATTTGCCTTGGGTACTTACTTCAACACGTACAAGACTTTCACCACCTTGTACTTGAGTCGATCCTGGAAGTTGTTCTACACAAAGTAGTCTATCTTCTTGTAGCAACTTGAGAGGGTTCTCATCGTTTTCATCCTTGCAAGGTATTCTTCCAGTTGATTCAAGCTTAGCCCATCATCATTTAGATTTTAAGAGTATAATCTGCATCCAAAGACAGAAAGGTTTGGTTTGTCAATTTCGATTCAAATTTATTAATAATGACATGATAAATAATTTTAACAACCAATATCCCTAGACAGCTCTAGATGCAATGCATGACTCATGTGTGAACCTCAACATTAAGCCCATATGATGAATGTGATTGCTCCCCCTTAGTGTGTGCATGAATGTAAGATGTTCAGTAATAATCCAATGCCATATGCAGCCTTTTAAGTAAATGACTCATAGTACCAGGCGGAGAACTTAGATCCGAAGATCACCTCACGCGTAGTGATAGTTTCCAGACAGGCTTAACCTGTCCTTCCACATGTCACCATTTGATATACTATGTAATCATGGATGACGAAGACAGGAGGATTGTAATACATTATGGCATTAATACACAATGTTCAACCTTTGCATGACAGAGTATGAAAGTGTATGCCAACTCAATATATGTAGTGAAAATATGATCTGAAGAAACGTTAAGCTCTCCTACAAGAAGATGATATATGACAAGTGATATACACACAGATATGCAAACAACTATGGATGGAGTGCATGTACAGACATGTGCATTATCACAAGACTATTCAGCACAATATGAATCAAACCATGACACAAATACTGAAGAGAGAAAGAGATATCACCTGAGTTTCTAAATTTCATTTTTTGATTTTTCTTCCAACCTGACTTATGCCACTTGACCCGTGTGCCTTACCATCTTGATGAAAACAAATTTCATGCTTTACATTCCCAAGGCACACCTGCAAAACAGATTTCTCATTTGGCCTTCTTAGGTACCCAAATCCTTTTGGGTCCTTGTGGGTTAGTAGCAACATGGGCATGTGATTTCTAACTTTTGACAACATTCAAATCATCATTTTTCTTCAAAAAATAATCATGCTTAACATTCCCAGATTTACCAAAGTTATGGTAGAAGTCACGTGGCATCATATTCTTCCTTCTCATGGGTTCTACCGATTTGTGTGTGTGAGCATGATGTGTTGAGTGGGAGTTCTTTCTCTTCAACAAGAACCAGCAATATGAAGTCGTATGACCCCATTTACCATAATGATTACAATGTATGGAAGATTTTATGGTGAAAGCTCTCTTTGCATTTTTCAAAACAGCTTGGTTTCTACATGCTCTCAAGTCATCATTCTTCATAGTGAAACAATCATGCATCAGGTGTCCAAGTTTTCCACAGTAAAGACAAGACATGTTTCTTTTGTTGGATGCATGGGATTTCACATGAAAGTTTTTAGCATGCACATTTTGAACGTTCACACTGTTTCTCAGATTGGCTTGAGTTCTTGGCACAATGGGTTACTGGGAGTTAGATTTAGAGGTGCTAGGTGTACATGTGCTATGAACAAATGAAGTGTATAACTTGCTTTCAAATTTTTTCTTGTTCACAGGATTAAACCTCAGCCCTTCTCTTTGAAAGTCCACTTTCATCCCCAACAATTTGTCCAAATTTCCTTGACCATTCACAAATCTAGACAGTGAAGTATTCAAATCAAGGATTTTAGATTCAAGAGATGCAACGTGCAATTCATAGGAAACCATCTTACTTTCACACGAATTGACTTGTTCATGTAAAGTAGAATTGATCGTTTTATGACTTTCAATTTTTTACAACAAAGCATGCACTTTTTCAGATTGATCAATATTCATAGATTTCCCTTTTTCAAAAGCAAGCAATCTTTCAGAAATAGTTCTATTCAATTCCTTCAGTTTCTTATTTTCTATTTCAAGATTTGTATCATGAGCAAACTCATTTTGACCATTGTTCATAAGACTTTCTCTCTCAGCTCTTTATTTTCATTTCTCAAAGAAGAAATTTGATCTTTATGAATTTCAATGTCGAACACATGACCATCAATCAATTCCTTCAAGTGTGAGCATTCTTTACATGGAGAATAACATTTATTTTGTCCAACATTCTTTTTCAATTTTTTGTTTTCAGACTTAACCTTCTCGTATTTATCAGCAAGCTCATCATATGCAATCAATAACTCATCATAGCTAAATTCATCTTCATTATCAGAATCAGAATTTACCTTTGAGCTTGATTCAACTTGCTGATCACTCCCTTGATCACTCGTGCCTGCCACAAGACGTTGATCTTCATGCTCTTCCCGGACTTTGGTTAAGCCAACCAAGATATCCTTCGCGGATCTGTAATGGGAGACAAAAGGGAAATGATTAGAATCAACTGCAGCAATAAGTATTTTTAGAACCAAATAATTTTGATCATGTTTGAGCTTGGAATCTGCGGTCCAGACAGATTTGTCTTTAGGCAACTCATAAGGACCATGTGAGATAAGCTTCCATAGCTTAGGATCATATGAGTTGACTAGACTGCACATCCTTCCTAACCACAAATCATAATTGCAACCATCAAACACCGGTGGAGAATTTAAAGTGTACATAATGGTAGTCATTGATCTGGATCACTCTAGATCGTTAGATCTATGAAATTAGAGCATTGGCTCTGATACCAATTGAAGTCCCGCGATCAATGACACCCAAGAGGGGGGTGAATTGGGTGATAACAAATTTTACGAAAACTTTTACCCTTTTTACAAAATATGTGATAAATAATAATTAGCAAATGAAAACTAATTAACCAATTCTCTCAAACTTTCCGTTCATACATGACCATACAACGAAAATAATCAAATCACACAAATAACACACAATGCACAGCGGTTTTTAAGGTGGTTCGGATGCAACGACGGCAATCCTACGTCCACCCCTCACCAAACCCGGTGAGGCTTCACTCGGGGATAAATCCCTAAACGGAGATGACGGTCCAACCACACACGCAGGACGACGCCTGCCCACACACACGGGGACGCGCCCCAAAACACATACACACACGAAGATGAAGTCTCCAACACGATCTAACAAGCGGATCAAGAAGACACACACACGCTGCGACAAGTGCAGCACTCCACACATACAAACACTAAGATCTGGATAAATCCACACACACACACGTAAATCTAAGAAGACCTACGCACACACGAATCAAGTACGACACACACACACACGACCACGGATCCAACAACGATCCACACACACACGAGTTAGCAGTTTATAAGAAACACAAATTTGAAACTATAAAGCACAAAACACAAACATGAATAAACCACAGTTTAGAAAGCTCCTGATTTAGGCTCCCCCTGAGTGTGTGCTCTGGATGTTCGCGTTGATTCCTTCTTCACTTGAATAGCTTGAGACTCAGCTTAAATGGCCTTGTATTTCATGTAGATCTTCTTGCACGGAGTACTGTTCACGGCTATAGTACCCTTCCTTCTTCCTTGGACAAATCCATGTATCTTCTTGATGCTTGTGAGCTTGTTCTCTTCCTTTGAGACTGCTGACTTCAAATGGAGCTAGAGTACCTTCAGATGATGCTTGAATGGCTCCTTCTTCCTTGTAGCATCCTTCTTCTTCTTCCCTTGGATCACCTTGAGTTGATGAAGAGGTGTATGGATGTAGCTTTGAACCTTGATTGCTTCTACACCTTCTTGGAGGTAGATGGCTTCAGAAATACCTTGAATGGGTTGGAGACAGATGAAGAGCTTGCTGCACGAGGTACTGTTCACGGAGCTACAGTACCTCTTCTTCCTCCTTGGACAACCTCCCCTTTAGATCTCTTGGATAATTAGGGTTATGACTCTAATATGATGTTTTATAACCCTTGGAAGGTCTATGGAAAAGCCCTAGACCAGATCCACAAATTCTGGAGGGTTTGGTGGCTTTGGGATTAAACAATAGTAAGAGGAGATGCTTCTTTCGAGATGGACAAAAGTCAATATTTTTGGCTTATCGGGACTGGTGGTCGACCTGTAGAGGCTGGCGGTCGACCGCTACTGAGAGAACTACTGGCCGTTGGTTTCTGGGAATTCCGGTCGACCGCTATTGGGCTTGCGGTTGACCGCCACTGTGAATCCCTGTAGGCGATGAGCTGCTGGTAGGGGCAGTCGACCGCCCCTGAGCTGGCGGTCGACCGCCAGATGGGCAGACCCCGCGTTTTCCCGGGTCGGTCCGTTAACCTCTTCAGCTCCGTCGCTTAAGTCCTTTAGCAGCCCATTCATGTGTGTGGCATCACCCTTGACAGTTTAGAAGGTGTCAACTGAGTCTTTGACCTTGTGGATTTTTACTGAGTGTTTTGACCTGCAAAAGCATACTTAATTGATTCGAACTATAGCTCAACCATCCATATGATAAATGCATGTAGTTCATGCAAACCATTTGAGCATTAATCAAAATTTTGTTCCGGGGGCGGGCGCTACCCCCTTGACCCCCGTGATCTGACCGGGCAGGTCGATCCCCGCGACCTGACCGCGCAGGTCGATCCGCGGGCGAGGGCGCACGATGGCCAGAAGGGTTTCATATTTTAATGTGCATGAATGAGGTGTATGAAGGAGAGGTATATGAGATACACATGGTGAGATCGATGCTAAGATAAGGTAAGAGTCTCACCAATGGTTCTTGACAGTAAATGACATATACCACCTGTTTTGGATTGTAGAGGAGCAGGGTGCTTATCCACATATTTGGTTCACCAGGTGACTACCATGTGTTTGATCCTGCAAGCAAGATAGTCAAGGTTAATACCATGTTTGTTCCCGTTGAAGAGGTTATGAAACCTCTTACCTCTTGTAAAACCAACATATGCAAACCAAGGATCAAGACCATGTAACCGTTCCCATTTGCCATCTTAACCATACATAAATAACAAGAGCATGAGAAATCAACCACAAGTTTAGTTATCATCACTTAATCACACATTAAGTTTAGTTATCATCAAAACCATAACTTAACAATCACAACAATCATCAAAACCATAACTCAATATTATCTAGTTCAGTCTTTTCTACTTTCTTGAGTCGATCATTGTAATTTTCTTTTATTGAGTCTAGAATTTCCTTTAGTACTCTTTTCTTAAAAGAAGATTATGTAATGGATTTACCTTAAGGGTTATTATGAATAAATTGGATTTGGTTATTTTACAATTTGCGCATCTCTGTCTGTGGTGTCGAATTACCTCGTGCTCTGATTGACATGATTGATATAAACTCATCATGCATACCGGGTTTCTTCCGCGCACGGGACGTGACAATTTTTGTGGTATCAGCGCCTAGGATATTCAATTTCTATGAAACCAAGTCTAAGGATAGGTTTATACCTTCACCCGGTGAGATTAGGTAGAGCCATGGGTTAAGTTAACTTAGAAACTTAGACCCTTGGATCAATCACATATTAATATCGCTACTTAAATCTTGTAGGATCATGGCAGCCAAACGTGCTCAGTGGCGCGACATGCAACGTACCTGTTGACACCCGTTTTATGACCAATAAGTTGGGTCATCTCCTTAATTATCTTTATGATGCTCCGAGTTATTCGCCATTTACAGAGTCATTTGGATCAGTTTTGAGGCTAATTTCATGGGTCATTCTCCTTGATTGGGTCTCGTTCCTTATTTACTGTGGGTTGAAGCTTAGTGGGATTCCATTCATTTTGCCCCTCTATTGTCACTAGCGGTCTATAATACAGGCCTTTGATGACGTTTGGCGGTCCTACCTTAGACCGTTTGATGACGCTAGAGTCCACAATCACCGTCTTGCTTACCGTCTTATCCTTTCTTATCCGGTTGGCTCTGGCAGTTTATCGTAAGGCCATTAGAGGCACTGTGGCGGTGCTACATTAGACCGTTTCTTGGCTCCAGAGTCCTATTCACGAAGTTCTCGCCCATTGGTCTTATCTTCTAAGGATGGCGGTCTATTCTTGGGCCGTTAATTCATTGTGGCAGTTTATCGTAGGACCGTTTCAAGAGTCCGAGAGTCTTGGTTAACTATCTTTTCTCTGCTACGCCGTGGTCGAAGTAGAGTTTTGGATTGACGATTTCTCTCTCGATAGTGATCCTTAGATGCTTCCGTTTGTTTCTATGGACTCTTGGGAGTATTATCTTCAAGAGTTTGCTAAGTTTCACCCTACTTTTTCGCTGGAATCTCTCCAACTCGAACCTAGAGTTTGAGGGCCTATAAATAGAACCCTTGAGTTCATGGGTTGAGGGGGAGATTTCTGGAGTTTACGTCGAGGTGCTGCTACGTTCTGGAGCGAGTACCCATCAAGGAGAAGTGCTTCCTACGTCCAAAGTCCAGTGAGTATTAAGTTCCAAGTGTCTAGAGTGTTGATTTCCTCCTTAGTTCATTCCCCCTCTTCATAGCATTCCAAAGCATATCCCCTCTTCTTCTTCCACGTTCTCTTCATCTCAATCACGTTTTTAAACATCTTCCCATCTTTTCACGCCCCATAGGGGTTAAAAAAATCAACCCCCCAGGTATTCACCATTCCTTTTGCATGCAATTTAGTTTCTTTGCATTATAGTTACTATACGTGTCCAAGGGCTAATTTGGGTTGTTTTTCTGTGCTTCGACATTCTTTTGCAGGTCTACAGGGTTCCTAGCACGAGGCCCAACTCTTCTGGCCGGCCGGGAGAGGTGGGGATCCAAGTCCCAATCTACTGTTCTGTGCGCTATTGCGGCTCTACGTTGGACCATTTGAGGATCTATGGCGACTTATCGTAAGGCCGTTTCTTGATCTCTGGCGGCTTGATATTAGACCGTCTGAAGTTATAGAATTCTAGTTTTCATCTCCCGTGGGAGGGTGTTACATCCTCCTCTTTCCAAAGTATTTAGCTTAGCATTTCTATTTTCTTTACCTTGGTGGCGATCACATTTCTTTAGTTGGGTTTTGCTCGTCATTGTTCTCTTGATTGCTATTCACTTCACTTCATTTGCTCCACACCTACGGTGTGTGTTTTTCTTTTATTCCTTTGCTCCATGCCCCGGCGTGTGTTTTTCTTATTTTCCTTTATGAACATTGATGACATGCCCATGCTTCTGGTTTGATGATTATTTGAGTTAGGACATCACTTGCTCACACACTCACATATCTCATATATCTCTTTCATACCACCATATTCACATCATCCACATCATCATCAAAGAAGAAAGGAACATCAACAACCCCAATTTTTTGGCGATCACGGTGGGACATCTAGTGCCAATCGTGTTTGAACCTCTGTTTGACCTACTGTTGTTCATTTCACCCAGTTGCCCTTGTGTTTTCTTCAGATTTTTTGTTTATTTTCCTAATATTTTCTGCTCTCTGGTCTCTTTGGCGATCTACTGTTCGGCCGTTTCTGGCTTAAAAGCGGCCTAGAAATAGGCCGTCTTATCTTTCTGGCGGTCTCAGCTTAAACCATCTCTCCAGTCACATGTACGCATCCTGAGGTTGAGTTTATTTCTACAGTTTTTGCTGTGATTTTCATGCTTGGGTGCTATCTGATCTCCTCCCTGGTTGTTGCACATATTTATATCATTGTTGGCATATTTGGTTGTTAGTTTTATGCTAGAATTTGCATGCACCCCGGTGCACATAGGATCATTCATATTCATACTTTAGTTGCATTTTCCTACCTGGGTGTGTGAACCTCTCGTCTCCATATTCCTTGGGGCCGACTAGGAGATCACATCAAGGACCTCCATAAGTCCCCGCGAGCCGTGGATTCCCACACGGACGTAGGGCCAGTTGTACCTTTACCACACCGTGTCTAGGTTGCAAAAGTGAGGGAGAGTTTCCACTTAGAGTTAACCAAGCCCATTATACCATTCCTATTTAGGAACCTTGTTGGAGAGAATATCAAAATTCAAATCACTAAGGTTCTAAAGGAGAAACAATAAAATTGGTGCATCATTCCAACTTGGTTGATTTTGAGTGCCTCTGATCCCTTTCTTTACTTTCTGTTTCATAAAGTTTGGAGTCTTTCTTTTAGTCACTCATTGTGTGTTGTTTGTGTTGTTTGCATTTTGCCAAGGTCTTTCGTTGCATGTGGAGTTGCTTCCGATCTCTAGAATCATTACCTTGGGGCAATTCCTTTTCCATCCTCTATTTCAATCCCTTGTTTGAGTCAAACATGTCTTCCTTTGATCTTCCCCATTCCCAGGAGGAGTCTCTTCCTCAAGGGCTTCTAGAAGACCCCTCTAGGGTCATCTCTTTCCAATCCGGAGACGGGTCCGCCCCTCCTCCATCTTCCATCTCTATGGAGGGCGCGAAACCCATCAATCCCCTCTCTTCTCCTAATTCTGCTAATCATGTCCTTCAAATGATGGCCCAGTTGGATCCGGCCCAACTTCAAGCTGTCTATCAGACCATGCAGGGGTCCAATGCCCCATCTCTCATGATTGCTCAAGGTCTATCTAATGCTTCCATTGTTCAACCAAGAGTTGATGGGCCCGCTGTTCAGCCCATTCCGATTGATCTCACTCCGGTCCGGCCCAGGACCATTCAATTCTCTAGTCTGGAAACGGGCCAGTCTTCTGGTTCGGCCCAGCAAACTCTTGACAAAGGGAAGACCGTCCTCCCTTCTTCTATCCAGGCGGATTCTTATCGGGCGATTCCTTCAATGCCGCAAGTTCTTGTTGGCCCATCTGATTTCATGCGCCCTCAGCAGGGGGTGGCCCAAATTCATACCAATATGGGTCATTCTTCGGCCCAATATCCTTCTTATGGGCCTCCTCCCACTCCTTCGGTTTATCCTTCGGCTCCCCGCTTTGAGCCCACTTCCCTTTCTCTACCCACACCATCTAGGGAGCAAGAGCTTCTTGATAAATGGGCCGTCATGCAACAGCAACTCGACTTTCTCCAAAAGCGGGTTGGCCCACAATCTTTAGCGGATGTGCCGGTTCCTAGCTTCCATAACATCCTGTTCCCTCCACAGTCCAAGCTCCTTACATACCACAAATATGACGGGAATAGCAATCCCTTCATTCATGTGAGGGACTTTATGTATGAATCAGCGCAGTTCCAATATGATGATCGCCTTATGACGTATTTATTCCGTCGATCCCTGGACGGAGTTGCATTGGAGTGGTTCTATGCCTTACCGCTCGAGGATGCCGAGAGTTTTAAGGTAGTGAAAGAAAAGTTCATTCAGTGGTTCCAAGACCGGGTCGGCCCGGAATATTCCTTTACAGACTTGGTGGCCGAGAAAATGAAACCAGATGAAGAATTTGCTACATATGCTGACAGGTGGAGACAGATGGCCGCCCGTGTGCCGCGTCACCTTCTGGAGGAAGAGAAGGTTAAGTTGCTCATTTCAAATGCTACCACAAATTTTCGTAATATTTTGGCTATGAATGACATATCAAACATGCATCAACTATATAGCCGGGTGCGCTTTATTCAAACTCAATTCAAAGACTCCCCCATCCACTTAATTTTTGAATCCCAAAAGCCCAAATATCACAAGAAACCTCAAGGGCCTGTCATCAAGGGAGTCCAAACAAATGAGCAGGTGCAAGCCGTTGCATTCCCGTTCCAATCCGCACCATTCCGCTTTCCACAAAACCCCTGCAATCCCCAATTCTCCACGCCACAAAATACCCAACCAGCTTTCTCTGCTCCACAAAATCCTCACTCTTCCTTTGTCGCTCGACAAAACGCCTTTCCCGCTCAGCAAACACCTCCGCAACCTCCCCAACACCATAATGTACCTCCACCCAACGGCTACACCAACAACAACAATAAGCGCCCGGGCTCGAAGAGAGCCCAATATCCTCCTTTGCCCGAGTCCCTCACGGACATATTCTCGGCTCTCATGTCTATCAATGCCATTCAACTTCCTCCGGAACGGCCCAATTGGAACCCGGCCGTTGATCAGTCAAAATATTGCATGTTCCACAAGTAGCCTGGCCGTACAATTGAAAGTTATTTTCAGTTCAGAGATCTGGTATACGATTTACATGAAGGTCAGCGCATAGATTAGGCTGAGATGCACAAGGCCATTGTTGAAATCAAAGAGAAGAGAAGGCAGCCGTAGAGGTAGCAAGTGCAGCAACAACAAGCACCACCACCACAGCAGAAGCCACCACAGCAGCCGTAGCCGGTTCAAGATTTGGGGATTCATCAAAACCCCATGCCAAACCATCCTCCCGCTCCGCAGCCTCAACCGCTGACACCGGCTCAAGTTAATTTAGTTCAACCCTTGGCTCCTGACGCCGGATGGTCATATGATGATGACGGTTCTACTCAGCAGATAATGGCCCTCTGATGTGACACGACCTTGGACTTAAGCAAGCAAGCACATTCGCAATCTAAATGGGCCAATTTGGGCCGCCGCTCTCTCGTCGCTCACCCAAGCCCGGGGTAACTTGGCAATGCCAAGGTGAGGTTGAGGGGTTGGGCCCTTGCTGGTAGAGGGCCAGCAAGGCCAAGACTTGATTCCCAATGGATGTGGAAGCCCAAGACAATGGGGCCGACCAAGCGCCAAAGGCACTGGTTTCTCTCTTTTCCCACGGTGATCACTTATAGCACAAGAGCTTAAGGATCGGGCTCTCATTCACGGCCAGCGGAGTTTATGAACTAATATTGAAAGAACAAGCACAAATTAGAGCAAAGTTTGGAGCACTTACTCGACCGGTTTCAAGAAACCGGTCCTGCTCGGAGACGAGGGCGAGCGGGGAAGCGTGGGTTCCCCACACGCCGTGCCGGGGTAGCTTGACCTGTTTAAGCTATTACAACACTACACCCCATGCAAGGGGGGGATCGTGGGGAAGGGAAGATGATAGTTACAATCAAAACTACCTCCACGCAGGGAGGGGCCTTCAGCCGGCCAAGCGGGGTGGGGAAAACTAGGGCTAAAATGATGATGAAGTGAATATGCTGAATCTGCCTTCTCTCGGAAATTGTGGATAGACAGTCGGTACTGTGGCTGCAGAACGTGATCAAGAATTTTTCCGAGAGCGAGACCAGTGGGAAAATCTTTGTTACTGGAACTGGAGTGCCTCTGAATTTTTTCGAATTCTTCTGGGGTCGCTGCTGGCCTGGGCAGGAGCTCGAACAGGGACGCTGATTCTCGGACTGACAGCAATGGGTTACTAACAGCATGAAGAAGAGGTTGCCTCAGCCGCTCCCGAACTCCAAATCAGGTGCTACTAGAGCCGCTGGAACCGTGGACGAGTCTTCTTTGCAACAGAGCTGACAGGGAAGCCAAAATATGCCGGAGAAGATCAGGGGACCCAGAATAGTGAGTGGGGGTCGGTGCAGACTGTGGGAAGCAGAGTCGTACGCCTGAGGAATAAAATTCGTAACTTCTGCGGCCGGATGCCGAATGGAGTTCCGCTTATTGGTTCTGAAAGTAGACAGAGAGAGGAAGAACTTTGCAGAAGATCTTGTGGCCTGATTTCTCTGGGGTTTGTTGTGGTGAAGTTTTCTCTCTGGATCAGGATCTCTGCAGAGCTAGCTCCTGGTTTCCAACAGCAGGTTGCAGAGGATGCCCCGACAGATCCCGAACTCAGAATCAAGCGCCGTCAGAGTCGTTGGAATTTTGGACGAGTCCTCTTCGCAGCAAAACTGACGGGGAAGCCAACCGATGTCGGAGAAGACTAGGGCATGTAGAACAATGGCGACTGGTCGGTGCGGACTATGAGTAGCAGATCTGCGTAGCTGAGGGAGAAAAATGAGAACTCTGGATCACAAATGCCGAATGATGTTATGTTTCTTGATTCTGGAAGTAGACTGGGCGATGAAGAACTTTGAAGAAGAACTCGGGGACTGATTCCTTCGGGGTTCGTCGTGGCAGAGCTTCTAATCTGGCTCAAGTTCTCAGCCAAGGCAGAACTGCGCAGTTGTGGGAGAATGGACGTTCTGGACGGCTCAGAGATCGGAAGAAGATGAAACCACTTCTGTTGCGAAGGAGATTGGTAGACGCTTCCGACGATGGCTCTTGGGTCTTCAAACTCATCCGGAGGAAGTCGTGGTGGCCACTGCAAGTTGCTGGTTCATCTACAACCTCTGGACAGCAAACTGCAACTTCGAAGTAGCTTCCAATGACCAAGAAAGAAGAAGGGGAAGGGGGTAGATGAGTGTGGGAGTGACCCCTCGTTGTAAGGGGGTCTTGGAGGGGGTGTTCTAAAGTGTGGGAGGTGGAGAATAAGGTCTGGAAGAGGGTCCAATAGATGGTGGTAGTGGGGGCTGCGAATTTGGTTGGAATGGAGAGAGGGAAAGGATATTCGAAAATAGGTTTAAGGGTGGGGTTAATTCTTTGTCTTGGGAATGGGGGGGTTGTGTTGGGGAAGGGAAGGGGTGCTTGGGGTAGTGGGAAGGGTGCTTGGGAAAGTGGGAGGGGTAGTTGGGGGTTGGATGGTGAGGAGAGGATTGGTGGAAGGGGTCTTGGGAAGGGGTGGAGTATTGATGACGGTTGTGGGGAATGGGAAGAGGCTTAAATGGGGTAGGTGGGGAGTGGAGGTGGTTGGGAAGGGAGGAGAGAGAAGAAATTCGAATTTGGGTGTTGAGGAGAGAGAAACTGGAGTGAAAAAGAGAGATTAAGAGAGGGAAGGGTGGGGAATCTCTCCCCTAGGGTTTCTCACCCAAAAAATGGAATCTCTCCACTAGATAAGAAGTGTAAACTCTCAAAATGGCAAGTTTTTCATTCATTGATTCATTAAGTTAAAATGGGGGGAATGGGGTCCTATATATAGGAAGCCCACATTTCTACAAAAGTCCCTGACAATTGACTTAATGACAAATAATCGAGGGGGTAGGGGAGAGCCCTTGGGCCAAGCCCAATGAGTTGGGCCCAATAGCTAACTAGACAACCTAATGACACTCAAACTTAGGAAAATGAACACAAGACCTAGGAACATGACTCAAATAAAAAGGAAAATACATCAAATGACTCAAATAAAAATTACATAGGACTCAAAATTAAATGACTAGACCATGCCGGATGCAACCAGGACGCGGAGACGAGCTATGAACATGGGCATGGGAGGTGATGTCCCCATCATACTCCCGGGGTGCGGAGAACTCGACTCTATCGAGTAAGTGTCCTTCCCTCCTTGGAGGGTGTAGAAGTGGTACTGCCCTCAAGTCTTCCGAACGAGACCAATCCATCCACCTGCCGAGATAGCGCTCGTATACCTTGCTCCTGGTGGTAGTGACCTGTTCATCCAATATTCGTTCAATGCGCTCACGCTGTGCTCTCCAGGCTGGTGGACTCTCCTCACGGGTGGGTGCTCTCTCAATGGAGGGAATAGGCTCAATATCCTCACTAAGTACCACCGAGGGTCCCTTGTATGGCACTAGGTCGGCGACACTGAATGTGGGACTTACCCCATATTCCTCAGGGAGATCTAACTCATAGGCATTTGCACCAATGCACCTTAGGACCTGGAAGGGACCAGCCCCACGTGGCCTCAATTTGGAGATGGCTCCCGGGGAGAGCCTCTCCGTCCTTACCATCACAAAGTCACCCTTCTGGAATTCTTGGTGACGTCGATGAGAGTCGGCTTGCCTTTTATAAGTCACATTCTTCTTGCTAATGTGCTTGCGGATCTCTTTATGCAATGTTGTGTATGCAGACATTCTGGGGGTGATGGGTGGACCTAGGCAACCAAAAGTAGACCTATCATGTAATGATGCAGTGTAGACTTTGGTTAGCCTAGGTGGGCTGGGGCACCCGTAGGTGGCCCTATCATGCAAATTGGTGATAAATATTGGGGAACCCAGACATCTGTAGATGCCTTTGACATGCTTAAGACCCATGATGAATGAAGGTGGACCATGACATCTGAATATGGACCACTCATACTTTCTACTTGACATGTGGGTGATATGAATGAATGGACCCAACATAGTGTTCATGCCAAGGGGTATGGTAAGCCTAGACACATGCATGCTTTTCCCAAAGGTGACTTCCATGTGTATAGGTGTGGGACAACCTTTTGAACTCCCATTGGAAAGGATCGAATGGATCTAAGAAGGTGGTCATCATGGGGTGGGGCACAACCTTATTACCTAGGGATATGTGGCCCAAGGTCATGGTTCCCAAGGTGTAACCCGGGTCAAGGATGGGGTGGATTGGATCAAACATGGTGGGTTGGGATAGGGAAAGGTGGGTGGTGGATAAGGTGGTTGGGTCCCTTGGGTTCTTTGACCCCCATTGGAAGGGATCAAAGGGATCATAAAAAGGGTTATCGAGGGGGAGGGGCCCTATGTCCTCAAGATCCTCAAGTGGTGGTGGGTCATCCTCCTCTAATGAGACAATTGGACCGAAGTTCTTTGTGAATGGGTCGACCATGAGGGAAGGGCTTGACTTTTCACCCGATATAAGAAGCTCCAAATTGAGGAGAAGGTCGGGCTCCTCGGGTGTGGGGGAATAGAAGGAGGTCACTAGTGTAGCATCCAATGGTACAAACCGAGGTGATAGACCCGACACAAAGGTGTAGGAGGTCAAGGCTCCTAGATTGGTGGGCCATGGGTGTCAACAAGCCGGTCAACTCATATTGCCAAGCTAAGCCCTTGAGAAGGTCCTCTAAGGTTTCCACTTGATAGGATGTTTGGATTATGGTGTGATAGGAGGAGATGTGCACTATGGGAAGTTTTTCCTTTATGGGAAGGCAATCGTGGGCCGTGATCTCTCTTATTGGGCTCTTCTTTAGCCAACTAATAAGGGGTTCCTCTAAGATGAGTTTGGCCCTAACTAGAGAGGGTGGTGTAACGTGAAGGTCACCATGTGATGCTTCTTCTTCTTCTTGGTCATGGGTTTCCTCCAAGGTAGGGAGTGGGTTTGGGGTGTTCACCACTATTAGATCGGGTATGGGTTCTTCTTCCAAGGAGGTGAGAGGGGCTTTTGAGGATGTGGTGATGATTGGGGCATGGTGTATCCGGGGTGGTAGGTAGTGGGAAACTTGGGTTAGGATAGGTAAGGGTAGTAGTGGAGGCTTTGGTGGGAGTTGGATTGGGGTAGGGAGAGGAAGATGGGTGAGTTGAAGGGGTTTGGGTTGATTGGTTTTGGGAGGAGTGTCCCCTTTTGGGGGTGATAGAGAGGTAGTGGTGAGGGTTACCATGGGCCTAGGTGGAGAGTTGGTCATGGGGCCCAATTGGGTATGGGGACCTATGGTTGTGGTGTGGACTTGGAGGTGGGGTGTAAATGTAGTGGTTGGGATAGGAGAGATGGGAAGTGGTGGGGAATGGGTGATTGGGGTCTTGGATTGACTGGGTGGGGATGATGGAGTTGAAGTGCTCCTTGGACTTTGGTGATTTGAGTAGGAGGGAGAGGGTTGGAGAGTGTAGGTTTTTCTAAGCTCGGTCTTCATCTCATCCCAAGTGCTAATTGGAGCCTCCCTACAGATCTTTCTCAAACCTTCCACAACTAACCAATGAGTTTTAGCTTGTTTGGAGAGGTGTGCCTTGGCTAGCCTCATTCTCCTTCCTTCGTTCAAGGGGCAACCTTTAAAGAATTGGTCTAGGGAAATCTCCCAATCTAGGTAAAGGCTTGGGCTGTTGTATCCATCAAAGGCGGGGGTTTTGATTTTCAAGTGTTCTAAAAATATGGTTTCGAGATTTTCCCAAAGGTCACTCTCATTCACTCTTGGTACACGGCTATTTCCTTCAAGTCGGTCGAGTCGAGACATGATATCTTCAAGCCGATTAAGGACATTAGGTAGGGCTTCTATGATAGAGGTGTTGCTACCCACTTTGTTGGCAATGGAGCTTCCATGAGGATTTGGGCTTATTGGGAAAGTTGATGGGGATGGATATGACGGGTATGAAGTGGCCATTCTAGTGGACATGGGAGATGCAACCGAGGATTCTAAATACATAAACATGCCCTAGGACCAACTTGTGGAGAGACAAGTTGTGAACTTGCTCTGATACCACTTGATGTGACATGACCTTGGACTTAAGCAAGCAAGCACATTCGCAATCTAAATGGGCCAATTTGGGCCGCCGCTCTCTCGTCGCTCACCCAAGCCCAGGGTAACTTGGCAATGCCAAGGTGAGGTTGAGGGGTTGGGCCCTTGCTGGTAGAGGGCCAGCAAGGCCAAGACTTGATTCCCAACGGATGTGGAAGCCCAAGACAATGGGGCCGACCAAGTGCCAAAGGCACCGGTTTCTCTCTTTTCCCACGGTGATCACTTATAGCACAAGAGCTTAAGGATCGGGCTCTCATTCACGGCCAGCGGAGTTTATGAACTAATATTGAAAGAACAAGCACAAATTAGAGCAAAGTTTGGAGCACTTACTCGACCGGTTTGAAGAAACCGGTCCTGCTCGGAGACGAGGGCGAGCGGGGAAGCGTGGGTTCCCCACACACCGTGCCGGGGTAGCTTGACCTGTTTAAGCTATTACAACACTACACCCCATGCAAGGGGGGGATCGTGGGGAAGGGAAGATGATAGTTACAATCAAAACTACCTCCACGCAGGGAGGGGCCTTCAGCCGGCCAAGCGGGGTGGGGAAAACTAGGGCTAAAACGATGATGAAGTGAATATGCTGAATCGGCCTTCTCCCGGCAATTGTGGACAGACAGTCGGTACTATGGCTGCAGAACGTGATCAGGAATTTTTCCGAGGGCGAGACCAGTGGGAAAATCTCTGTTACTGGAACTGGAGTGCCTCTGAATTTTTCCGAATTCTTCTGGGGTCGCTCCTGGCCTGGGCAGGAGCTCGAACAGGGATGCTGATTCTCGGACTGACAGCAACTGGTTACTAACAGCAGGAAGAAGAGGTTGCCTCAGCCGATTCTGAACTCCGAATCAGGTGCCGCCAGAGCTGCTGGAACCGTGGACGAGTCTTATTTGCAACAGAACTGACGGGGAAGCCAAAAGATGCCGGAGAAGATCAGGGGACCCATAATAGTGAGTGGGGGTCGGTGCAGACTGTGGGAAGCAGAGTTGCACGCCTGAGGAAGAAAATTCGTAACTTCTGCTGCCGGATGCTGAACGGAGTTCTGCTTCTTGGTTCTGAAAGAAGACAGAGAGAGGAAGAACTTTGCAGAAAATCTTGTGGCCTGATTCCTCCAGGGTTTGTCGTGGTGAAGCTTTCTCTCCGGATTAGGATCTCTGCAGAGCTAGCTCCTGGTTTCCAACAGCAGGTTGCAGAGGATGCCCCGACAGCTCCCAAACTCGAATCAAACGCCGTCAGAGTCGTTGGAATCGTGGATGAGTCCTCTTCGCAGAAAAACTGACGGAAAAGCCAACCGATGTCGGAGAAGACTAGGGGATGCAGAACAATAGCGACTGGTCGGTGCAGACTACGAGTAGCAGATCTGCGTAGCTGAGGGAGAAAAATGAGAACTCTGGATCACAAACACCGAATGAAGTTATGTTTCTTGATTCTGGAAGTAGACTGGGTGATGAAGAACTTTGAAGAAGAACTCTGGGATTGATTCCTTCGGGGTTCGTCGTGGCAGAGCTTCTAATTTGGCTCAGGTCCTCAGCCGAGGCAGAACTGCGCAGTAGTGGGAGAATGGACCTCCTGGACGGCTCAGAGTTTGGAAGAAGATGAAACCACTTCTGTTGCGAAGGAGACTGGTAGACGCTTCCGACGATGGCCTTGGGTCTTCAAACTCATTCGGAGGAAGTCGTGGTGGCCGCTGCAAGTTGCTAGTTCATCTGCAACCTCTGGACAGCAAACTGTAACTTCGAAGTAGCTTCCAATGACCAAGAAAGAAGAAGGGGAAGGGGGTAGATGAGTGTGGGAGTGACCTCTAGTTGTAAGGGGGTCTTGGAGGGGGTGTTCTAAGGTGTGGGAGGTGGAGAATAAGGTCTGGAAGAGGGTCCAATAGATGGTGGTAGTGGGGGCTGCGAATTTGGTTGGAATGGAGAGAGGGAAAGGATATTCGAAAATAGGTTTAAGGGTGGGGTTAATTCTTTGTCTTGGGAATGGGGGGGTTGTGTTGGGGAAGGGAAGGGGTGCTTGGGGTAGTGGGAAGGGTGCTTGGGAAAGTGGGAGGGGTAGTTGGGGGTTGGATGGTGAGGAGAGGATTGGTGGAAGGGGTCTTGGGAAGGGGTGGAGTATTGATGAGGGTTGTGGGGAATGGGAAGAGGCTTAAATGGGGTAGGTGGGGAGTGGAGGTGGTTGGGAAGGGAGGAGAGAGAAGAAAATTCGAATTTGGGTGTTGAGGAGAGAGAAACTGGAGTGAAAAAGAGAGATTAAGAGAGGGAAGGGTGGGGAATCTCTCCCCTAGGGTTTCTCACCCAAAAAATGGAATCTCTCCACTAGATAAGAAGTGTAAACTCTCAAAATGGCAAGTTTTTCATTCATTGATTCATTAAGTTGAAATGGGGGGAATGGGGTCATATATATAGGAAACCCACATTTCTACAAAAGTCCCTGACAATTGACTTAATGACAAATAACCGAGGGGGTAGGGGAGAGCCCTTGGGCCAAGCCCAATGAGTTGGGCCCAATAGCTAACTAGACAACCTAATGACACTCAAACTTAGGGAAATGAATACAAGACCTAGGAATATGACTCAAATAAAAAGGAAAATACATCAAATGACTCAAATAAAAATTACATAGGACTCAAAATTAAATGACTAGACCATACCGGATGCAACCGGGACGCGGAGATGAGCTGTGAACATGGGCATGGGAGGTGATGTCCCCATCACCCTCCACCATAACCACCTCCACCCTGCTTCAACTTCTACCCCCACCATTCTTATGCCCAACCATCAGATCCTTCCTCCGCCCACCAGACCAGTCATCCTTCCACCGACTACTACCGTTACTCCACTTGTCTCCACTCCGCTCCCGACACCTGCACCCGCGCTTCCACCTCGTCCATCGCTCGTCACCCCCACCATCATCACTATGCCTCCGCCCACACCGCTCTCCACACCTCCACCTGCGTCCATCATCACTGCACCTGCACCTAACCCTCCACCTGTCATCCTTCCTCCGCAACCCATCATCCCTACTACTCCCATCATCTCCACTACACCTTCCCCCGCACCATTCATTTACCCCACCGGGCCCATTAAGCCGCTTATTTTAAGCCCACATGAGGTCGTGCTGGCCCACAACCTTGCCCTGCGGAGCGGGCATTTGTTTCATGGGAATTACCCTTCCACTGGTGCACCTGCACCTAATACTCAGTCTTCACAACCGGCTGCTAATCAAGAAGAAACTGAGCCACTACCGGGTACCCAATATGATCTATTGCATCACCTAGACAGGGTGCCCGCCAAAATAAATGTGCTAGAATTGATAAAAAGGTCTACACTTCACCAAGATGCGTTAAGAAATTTCCTTCAAAAGGTGATGGTAAGCGAAGATATGGCAGCTGATAGTCTACCGACAGCTCTGGCTACAATCTCAAAGGGGCCAGCAATTACATTCTCCAAGACCGAGCTAGCACCTCCAGAAGCTCGGCAGATGCCGTTATGCATTGCAATAATCCTAAACAAAGTGAGTATTGATGCAACTTTAGTCGATACATGGGCATCTATTAATGTTAGCTCGCTCAGTACTCTCCGTGCCTGCAATTTATCAGAGGGACTATTACGGCCAACCCCGACCACTATAGCCGCATATGATAATTCAAGAAGAGCATGTCATGGGGTTATCACCATTTAGGCTGAGCTTGGGCCTCTTACTATGCCCATAGAATTTTATGTACTGGACATCGACCCTATGTTCAAGGCCATATTGGGTCGTCCGTGGATAGACAATCTGGGTGTCGTACCCTCCACTGCTCATTAATGCATCAAATTCCCTTTCCAAGGGAGGGTTGTTAAGGTAAAAAGTTTGTCCACAGTTCAGTCAGTCAAGACTATCTCGGAGAAAGTGCTACCTGTGAGTGACATCACACGGTTGGAATGATGCGGAGCGCGAGGGCTCACGTTTTTGTTTTGTTTTACTTTTTTTGCTTTGCTGCAACACAGAAATAAGAGAGAAGAGGAGAGAGGCCACCACGGGAGATTGCTCCGGTGGGGCGTGCGGGACAGATGTAATATAACAAAATATGGGGGTTAAATAGCCATAGCGGGAAGTGACTCGCCGCGGCCTCGGGGGGACGGGAATGGTGTAGAAATCAAATAGCAAAAATTGAAACGGCCATTACGGGAAGTGACTCACCGCGGCCTCGAGAGTATAGCAGATATAGAAGCAATTCAAGATATACAAAAGAAAGGACAGAATTCAAATGGCCATTGCAGGAAGTGACTCGCCACGGCCTCGAGAATATGAACAGATAAGAATATAACATAATATAGAGAGAATATAAAGAATGGGAATTTAAACGGCCATTGGGGAAGTGACTCGCCACGGCCTCGAAAATATAAGCAGATGAGAATATGACAAGATATAAATGACGGAATTTAAATGGCCATTGCGGGAAATAACTCGTCGCGGCCTCGAGAGTATGACAGGTATAAGAGTAGCATAAAAATATAGAGACAGAAATTCAAACGGCCATTGCGGAAAATGACTCGCCGCGGCCTCAAGATTATGATGTGATCACCAGGGGCCGGGGACCCCAAAATAAAGAGTGATCGCGCCTACCTCAAAAGCGGAGATGACAGGTTGCTTCTTCCTCTCCCTTCGGCCGGTCGATGGAGAGGGCTTTCCTTGGTTACCCTTGCAAAACAACAGATAATAAACAAATAGAATTAGGGAATGTCAGTGTAGTATCAATCTCTTGCGATGAAAATAATGAAATTGTGGCAGGACACACACCTGGTTGGTGTGGTTTTAAACCCCTCTCGGACATGAGTAGGAGGGAAATGCGATGATGAATGGAATTATGCAAGAAGTATATAAAAGAAGGCTCCCTTATGATGGGAGATAGAGAATGCGAGATGATGAATGCAAAAGAACTACGGAGAAAAGGGGAGAATTGACTTATTGGATACGCCGATGGCGAGATCCAGCGGAGCTTCGGCAGCGTAGAGATGACATGGAAGCACGGTGGACGAGGGCGGCCTTCCTCCCACGAGCGCGAGCACCCGAGAAGCGTGCAGAACCTCCCCCTGAAAAGAACCTACGGGTTAGAAAAGGACCCGGCAGCCTCTGGGATCCAGCAGCCTGTCGGAACTCTTAGAAGCTCCCTCTCGGACGGAGGGGGGTCTGCTATTTATATAGATCTGGAGAATGGAGGCGTCCAGGACCGTGGACGCCTTCATCAGGGCATTAATAATATTTTGTTTTTTTTATTTTTTTTTATTTTTAATACTTTCAATAAGACGTCCAGGCAACTGGACGCTTTCAAAACTGTCCACCGGAACCCCGCCAAAAGCCGCACACGGTTTGGTACAGCGCGTGGTTTTGGTTGGCACCCGTGACTCACGACTGGGCGCGTCTGGTTGGCAAGACGTCTTCACACTTTAGATTTTTTCTCAAACGACACACCGATCGGCGGATCGGGGGCGCCCATGAGCAAGATGATGAAGGCGTCCAGACAGATGGACGCCTTCATGAATATTATTATTTTATTTATTTTATTTATTTTTTATATTTTTTCACATTGATGAAGGCGTCCAGGCAGTTGGATGCCTTCATGAATATTATTATTTATTTATTTTTTTCATTTTTTTTATATTTTTTCACATTGATGAAGGCGTCCAGGAAGTTGGACGCCTTCATGAATATTATTATTTTATTTATTTTTTCATTTTTTTATATTTTTTCACATTGATCAAGGCGTCCAGGCAACTGGACGCCTTCTAGCAAAACCTCCGGACCCCCCCCCCCCGAAAGGCCGTCGACAGCCGTCCGCCAGACATTTCCTGATTCTGGAATCTTCCGGTACGTCCGATTAGTGGCGATGCCGTCCGAATGCCGCATGATTTCTGCAACGAGGCAGTTTCCGGATGTCGAAGAAGTGTTACGTTACCCACTCAAAAGGTAAAAGAAGACCCAAGAATGGGAAGCACTCAAGCGATTCAAAATGTGAAAGCCACTGCGGGGCGTCATATAATAATATGAGATTTTCTCAGGGGATGTTACAAATAGCGTGTCTACAGCTGCCCCGCCTTGGCGTCTCCTTTGCAAGGGAGTGACACGTAATGGAGTGGTATCGGAGTGAAGTGAAATGGAGTGGGAATGGACTGAAAAGTTGATGCCAAGGTGCGATGAGACACGCTTTAGACATTACTGTTTGGAATCTTTCCCGTAGTTTCACTAAGGCGACCTTAAAGAAGGTCATCCAAATTTGACAATTGCTTGGACAGAGATCAAATAAGGGAGGGGGAGCTGTGCGCTCAGGCATGAAAATAAAGGAGACCAACTTCTCGGTGTGGAAGTACCTGGGTCGTAAACATGTAGGTTTCACCTTTGGGGAGTGGTTACCAGCCAATGTGGAAGTGCTGCATCCAAGGTGGGTCAAACAGGGTAAAAAGCAAAGGAATATCTGAGGGTTTATCCAAACCAGGGTCTCCTTTGGAAGAGCAGCGTAGGGCCGTCTTAAGGAAACTCAGTACTTCATTCGGAATGGAATATCTCATATTGTAAGAATTTGAGCACAAAGGCTTTCACAATCGAATCACTTTGAATGATCTTCCGCAATAAAACTCAACGTCCTATATGAATGCATGCTGGGTTTAAAGAAAATTTAAAATAAATTAAAATAGAAAATAGCCAAGGCTAATATTATCAATGTGTTAAGAATGGGTCAGGATAGCGATCCGGTGAGCTGATACTGAGCCGGGGCCCGTTTATCCACGCACCAACCCACTTAACGGAACCGTAGTCCCCACGCTACCACAAATTAACGGTCTATCCGTACAACCCAAATTCTTCTGGAATCATCACCATTTTTGTTGTAGGGAAACTCAAACCCCAGATTCGTTCGGGTCGCAAGGTCCTTGACATGCTCTAATAGCGTAGATATCATATAATATGATGCATGACATGGTGGGACCAATCACCGAATGGTGGTACACAAGATGGGATAGTGACGTCCGTTAGCAAAACCTGCACAGATCAGCATAGATTAATAACATCAGAAAGCAACAGAATCACAATAGAATCACACCACAGTACAAGGAGATCCAGACAAAACCCTGACGACTGACCACTGATGTGACGTGTTTCGTCCTGTAGCGCCTCTCCTTTCCTATAAGCACCCCCCTTAGGCTAGTTCAACCAAATGCACCAAGGAGAGCTTTGAAAGCCCAAGAGGAGAAGGAGAGGAGAATCTAGGGATTTCCATGATGGAAGAAGAGTCTTCCCGCCCTGTGAAGAGAAGCAGGCCTAGCAGCGAGATCATGCGACTTTCCGACCTCGAAGGTCATCTAAGTGGGATGATCCAGTCGCATATGGTAAGTTGGTTTATTTCAAATTCTTCGCGTGAACTCTCTTTTCACTTCTTTTCTTTCTTCTTCTTCTCTTCAGCCGTATCCACTCTTCCCCGGCCCGAGGAAGTTTTCCAAACTACCGTGGCTTTCAAAGTTAACTTCCAACATCTCCATTGGCATGAGGGCCATACTCTCGAGGTGGCATCTTCAGGGGCTCCTCATTCACGCCAAACACTACGAGAGGATTCGCATGGACTGGGCGGCCATGGGCGCACTAGTGGAGATCTGGCATCCTCAGGCTCACTCTTTTATCTTCCCTACCTTCGAGGCGACCATTCTCCTTGAGGAGGTGGAACTTCTGCTCGGGCTGAAGAAATTCAAGAGTGACGGGAGGATAAAGGTTATGTGGATGCTGACAAGGGTGACCTCCGAGAGTGTCCTCGGAAGCTTCATGTCGCCTGGTGCTGCTAGAAAGGTTCGGACTCAAAAGGGAATTGATCTGCAAAAGCTCGCAGAATGGTCATGGATGCCCTGAGTGGGTCGCTAGACGATGACCACTTGGAAGGAATCATGAAGGGGTTTACCATCTGTTTGGCGGGTGCTATATTATTCCCTTATACCGACAACATAGTGGAAGAAGACCAATTGAGTGCCATTTGGGGGATTTGGAGTGGAAAGAGGGTGGGACCCGCGGTCCTCGCCTACCTTTACAGTGGCCTTACTGCCTCCAGCACGGGTAAGCCTCCTTTCGATTGCGCACTTCTTCGGAATTACTGGATTGATTTGCACTTTAAATTTGACCACCGTGAGGGAATGCCAACTGCTTCGAAGCTCTTCCAACAAAGTCCCCTTCATCACATAGCCGATGTGTTAGGCTTTGATGGCACTGTAGCGAACCGTGTTCCGTGGCTGAGGAAACATGAAGACTGGCGGTCTCACTTCAGAACCATGACACAAAGCTTCTTCACTTGTGCACCGGCATGTCTACTCTCACTTGAACTCCTCATGAGGTTTGCTCCCAGAGCTGAACTCCAACTGATCGACGTGACTGAGTTTGTTCTTTACAACGCGCATCGGTGCTGCCTCCATATTGGCATTCCACGCCACTCGTTCCCACTGCTAACCGGCATCGTCCCTTTGAAGAAGAGGGAGTTGGGCGCGGAAGCGGATGCGAAGGAAGCGAATTCCATTAAAGCACCCAGGAAGATAAGTGTTGCGGGAAAGGCATTAGCGCATGTGGAGGAGGAATGCGAGCTGTGGAGGGCTTATGTAACCGAACTGGGGAAGCTAAGGCCCAAAGTGCCTAAGCCCCTAATGTAGCTTACTCTGCTTTCTGATGGAATAAAATCTGGAATTGGAAGGTGCAAAGCTTGGGTTTTTATGTTTTCCTCTTTTTATTATTTTTTCTATTTTCATCATTTTTTTTGATGCATCCAAATAAGTGGACGCTTTATTATTAATATATATTATTTTTTTTTCTCTTTTTTGGGCGCGTCTAGGCACGAGGACGTGTCTTAACTTTCAAATTCAAATTTAAAGCGCCAGGCGGCCCTTCTTCTTCCATGCCTTGCCCGCAAACGAGCCCGCCTCCCGTCGAGATTTGCTCGCCTATCTTCGTCTTCTTCCACTCTCGACCGATGGAGTTCGGTGGGCCAGATCGCGGTGAAGGGAGAGAGGGGCGAGGGACTCCTCGGTCGAGGAGGGACGCGCAAGAGCATGGAGTAGCGTCCATGGAAGAGGAAGGGCCCCTTCGGGCACCTAAGGGACCCGAGGGACCCGATGGCGCGGAGGGAGGTGAACACGGTCTGGTAGGTCCTCCGATCTCCTTCTCTTTGATCCATTTGGAGTTTGGAGCGAGCCATGCGAGAGGTGAAAAGGGTTCGGCGAGTGTTGCACTCAAATGATGGACGCGTCCTTGACAGGAGACGCGTTCTTGTTGCTTGATGTAAGACCCTTCTCTATTGATGTAGGGCATGGCAAGGATCCCGGGCTTGGCTGATGAATGGGCGAGCGCGGATGAGCCGAGCCATGTCAGGAAGGAGAGTCACGGCAAGGCGAAGCTCGAGGACTGGCGCATACGCCTCCCTGGACAGCAAGGGAGCGTACTGGTGCAGGACAGCGCCGACTTCCTGCGGCAGCGGAGGGGGGACCGAGTGAGGGCTCCTCAGCTTGGGAGACGGACAGAGGTGATAGCAGGGCCCCAATTTTTTTTATCTTCATCATGAAATCCTGGAGTTTGGCCAACGGCTGTTGTTTATCTGTTTCAATGTGCCCAACAGGAAACGATGGCAGGGATGGCGGGCGGATCGTCTTCCAACTCTCAGGCTCTTTTTCTAGAGATCACCTCCCTCCGGGAGCAACTTGCCTGTAAGACCCCAAATTCTTTAAAAATTTATTTAGAAAGTTATTTGTAATTATTTGGAATTTATTTGAAGTTATTCGAATTAATGAGAATTATCCAAACTAATTAGATTAATTAATTAATTAATAGAATAAGTCATTTTTCAACTATTTTCTAAAAATCCCCAAAAATCACATCTTGTAGAATTAATTTTATTTAGCAACTTTGTCTTCTACATTTAAGCATAAGAAAATCATTTATTATGCCGAATTAGTGAACTTAGTTTTCCGAACTTAACATTTAACTATTTACGGAATAGTATAAGTAATAATCCGACTACCTTAGAAAAATCTGTAAAAATAGTAAATAGATTTACGTCGATGTAGATAACAACTTTTCCTTCTGGCATTAGGCCATTGTAAATCCATGGTAAGATTTATTTAGAGTTTAAACCCAAAAGTGCACACTTTTGACCCATACCTAACCCTTAGTTTAAAACACGAAATTCGACCTCAATACTCCACCAAATGATCTAAAATCAAGGGCAAATGGAAGGTCACAATGTAAGGAACATTTACCCTCAATCAATTTGAGGTAAACTTAGCCCCAAAACGTGCTGCCGACATAGTTTGGTCAAGTCAAGGATTTCGGCGCCGTTTCTAAACACGTAGCTTGCAGCAGCGAATACTCCCAATTCCTAAGGCTCCAGAAGCTCTATGAGCTATCAAAATGAAGCCCTACGAGTCTTCTTTCATTTGGCTGCTATGGGGTTCACTGAAGTTTCAGATCTGGAGAGATCTAGCTCGATTTGTGGAGGTGGGTCAGCAGGCCGTTGGCTTTCCTTCATCCTTCTTTGATCCATCGATTGAGGTAGGAATTCTCAACCAAATCTTAATCATGAGTATAGCAAATTGTTCCTCTCATCGAGCTCTATCCATTGGTGGCAAAAGCCCCAATTTCATTAGGTGTCCGTGGAGAAATCGAGCTTTTTGTGAGGTGCTGTCCAAGTGTTCTTCATCCTAGGGTTTGAGTTTTCTCTCTCCGATTTGAGGTAGGATCTAACAACCAAACTCTAATTAACTTACATGATGTAATCAACATGTTGTTAGATTTCATTTAACGTAGGAAGCCCCAAATTTCATTGAGCATACTTGGAGAATTTTGATTTTTAGTAAGAGCATGTCTAGAATTTGATGTATAATATGTTCTTCAAGTAGAAGCTTGATTTTCGGGCTGTTTTTGGATTAGATAACTTGATCCACATATGGCTTATAGTATATGGTTGGATTCATCATTAAGTTAGCTTTCTTTTGATATAAAAAGCCCCAAATTTTGTTGTGTATATTGAGAGAAATCTACGTTTTAGTAGACGCATGTCAAGAACTAGGTTCTTCATGTATTCATCATAAATAGGTTGTGATTCGATTGAGTTTTCAGCAAATTTCTTGTTTCAATCTCTTGTTTTATGACCTTAGTATGTATATTAAGAACCCTAGAGCATTTGGTTAAAATCCCAACTCATTTAGACCCCAAATCATTGAGTTTTCATAGTTTACGGAATCACCCGTCGCTTCTGGAAGTGTAGGGGTCGACCCATGGGGTCGACCCATGCACCCAGTGAAGGGGGTCGACCCAATGGGTCGACCCATGAAGCTTTTTTTTTTGAGGGGTCGACCCAATGGGTCGACCCACACCCAGGAAGGCTCCTGGAATGCCAGGGGTCGACCCAATCGGTCGACCCATGCCCTGTATGACCCCATTAATGATGTTTTTGACCCGGGGATCAATCCGGATCATTGGGGAATCAATCCATTCAACCTAATCACATTGAAAACTACATTTTTGAGCAACTAATGACCTATTCATGTACCCTTTTTAGTCTCAATTAACATTGGTCCATACATGCAAACTTAGTGTAAAAACACACCGTTTATCATCTTCATTTCAATGCATACAAGATTAAATAGAAACCCACATAATTAGTGGTTAATGGTGTAACTAAATCTCTGTTAATGCATTCTATTTCACTCCTGTGGGAGTTGTTCTTTACCTTATCATCTTGAATCAGCTTCTTGGCAATTGTCTTAATACAAATGATAATGGTTAATCATGATATCTTAACTTGGTGATTAGGATTAATATGTTGATTAGCTTGTTTGATTGCTGCTGTTTTACAGTAGCGCAGCACGATTAACTCTTGTTGTGACTTGGTTTCGATCTCCTTGATGATTATACTTACCTTGAAATTCTAGAAATGAATCTCTTTCCTACGTGAAGTTGTTATTGCTACTTAGTTTAAACCTTGGAATTCTGGCCATAAACTGTGGAAGTCTAGATTCGTGGGATCTTTGATCCAAAGAAATCAATGCCTGGCAAACAATTAAGGGCTCGGTCTGGTCCTGGGAAGAGCGCCCGAACACTACGTGTACCCCCGGGGAGGTGAATGACTAGGTGTGGCATTTGGCACCAGTACTTGACATGTGTTAAATCTAGAGCTGTCCACTACTCTCTCCACTACTCTCTACATTACTTTCTACTACTTTTCACTTTCCACTCTTCACTGTTCTATACTCTACTTGTGGTTACTTTACTTGCTTATTACTTGGACGTGGAAATGAAATTACATACGTGCTTGACATGATTTGAATTGTCTTGATATGGCCAACTTTTTATCGTTATCTCCTGTAGTAAATTCTTATCTTACTATTCTATTCATTATATTTCTTGACCTTGCAAGATCTTTGAATTCTGTTTCGTGATATCACCGTTATCTTTTTATTATTTTTATCATTTGTAGCATGACATTTTAAAATGTAATTAAACTGTTAATCACTTATACCTGTCTGTTATTTCCTACTGAGCGTCAGCTCATAGTTGTGTTTTCCCTCCTTTCCAGGCTTTTCAGGTGACACGCTTACCGATGGAGAAGGGCAGGAGTGATGTCTTGAGTGTATCAATTCTAGTGTGTTAGTGGTGTGTTATCTTTCTTTAGTTGTGTTTTGGAGAGCTTTTAGTCTCAGTCTTGTTATTGAGTTTTAGTGGTTGATTATTCCAGTTGTATTAAGTTGAACTTGAGGTTATTGTATCAGTTGTGGTTTGTTAATGATCATTTAGTATTTCCATCTTGTAGCACTTGTGTATTATTTTAGATTAGTTCTCTCTCTTGCCAGCGTGTCCCTAACTGTACATCCCGATATTTCCGCCTTGTTCGGGGCGTGACAGTTTAGTTGGTATCAGAGCCTAGGTTTCACATTCCTAGGTTTCCTAAGTTTTAGATTTTCTTGCGTTGCATCCTAATAATCGGTATATCAAAAGGTGTTGTCCGAACGTTAGGCTAAGCCTATCGGGAAGGTCGCACACTTGCGCGAGTGGTCTTTGGACCGATTACCTCCGCCAGGTACCGAGTTTTTGGTCGTGTCTAGGTGCATTAGATCCCTAACCTTGTAAAAGTCTAGGACCTGACCTGGTGAGAATGGGTAGAAACTTGGGTTAAGATCGTTTCTTAATCGTGTAATTATTTATCTTGATTAAACCTAAGTAATCTATTTCTCGTGTAGATGGCAGCTGATCGTGCTGAATGGAGGAACCTACAGCGTACGGTGCAAGGCCTTACTCAGGCCCTTCAGCAAGTAGCTCAGGCAGGAGCGGCACCGCATGGCACCGGTGATCTATACCGGAACTTCCGCGGAATGAACCCGCCTAGATTCGCTGGTTCGACTGACCCTGACTAAGCCGAGCACTGGCTAGATGAGATGGGGAGAATCTTTGAAGTTATGCAATGCACCAACCAGGAGCGTGTCCTTTTATCCACATTTCAACTGGAACATGATGCACGTACTTGGTGGGATTCTATCAAGGTAACTCTCGGTGATCGGCAAGTTATGTGGGAAGAGTTCGAAGAACTCTTCAACAGCAAGTATTTTTATGATAGAGTGCAAGAGAAGAAAGCGGTAGAGTTCGCGGCCTTGAAACAGCGAGGTTTGTCCATGGCAGAGTATGAGGCTCAATTTGCACGGCTTTCTCGTTATGCTACTCATCTCATTTCCACCGAGAAGATGAAGGCGAAGCGCTTTCTCAATGGATTGAAGCTTCATTATATCAACCAATTGGCACTGATGGACATTTCCACTTATTCTGAGATGGTAAGGAAAGCGCAAGTTCTAGAGGATACTCTTGAGATGACGGAGAGAATCCGTGGGAAAGGCACCAAGAAAGAATTACCTACGGGTTCCGGGAGTGTCAAACCCAGGTATACCAAGAAGAGGCCTGTTAGTGGACCTGGTTCGTGGAGCGGGTCCGGATCGTGGAAGGGCAAGATGCCGAGGCATGAAGACAAGAAGCCTGGCCCTATTGTTCCATTCAAGGGCGTGTGCAACTATTGTGATCGTCCGGGTCACAAGATAGAGGAGTGCTGGCGCAAGCAAGGCGCCTGTTTGCGATGTGGAAGCAAGGAGCACCGTATCCCCAATTGTCCTCTCATATCGGAACAAGCTACACCGGCAAAACCTCTAGTCTTCAAGAAACCACAAGGCAAGCTTCAAGCTTTACATGAAGATGAAACTGGGATTTCTGATGATGGCGGACTCGTCGAAGGTACCCTTACTATAATCGATAAGCTCGCATTTGCTCTCTTTGATACTGGTGCAACACATTCATTTATTTCTCGGAGATTTGCTAAGTCATTAGTTGTGGAACCGGTTTTGATGAATACTCCGTTAGAGATTTCAACCCCTATTGGCACTAGATCAACAATCCAGTATTTCTATCCTTCTAGTAAGGTTATGATTGGTGAACAGAACTTTCCAGCAGATTTGGTCTGCATGGACATGAAGGATTATGATGTAATCCTAGGAGCAGATTGGTTGGCCAAGTATGAGGCCAATGTTCACTGTAGTTCTAGCTCAGTGACTTTTACTGGACATTCTGGTTTATCTTTTATGGGAGTCAAGCACCATAACTCCGTACCGCTCATCTCGGCTCTTCGAGCTGATAAGCTTTTGAGGCATGGGTGTGAGGCTTTTCTAGCCTTTGTTTGTGCAACTCCTGAGCAGCAGATGGAGATCAAGGACATTCCTGTTGTCTGAGATTTTCCTGATGTCTTTCCAGAAGAACTACCAGGACTTCCGCCTGAGCGGGAAGTTATCTTTTCTATTGATCTTATTCCTGGCACAGCTCCTATTTCTAAGGCTCCTTATCGTATGTCTCCTGCGGAACTGAGGGAACTGAAGCAGCAACTGATGGAATTACTTGAGAAGGGTTTTATTCGTCCTAGTACTTCTCCGTGGGGAGCGCCTGTACTATTTGTTAGGAAGAAAGATGGTTCGATGAGGCTGTGCATTGATTATCGACAATTAAACCAGCAGACTGTCAAGAACAAATATCCCTTGCCGAGGATTGACGAGTTATTTGACCAGATAGCGGGAGCTCAATATTTCTCTAAGATCGATCTTCGATATGGATATCACCAGTTGCGGATTAAGGAAGAGGATATTTATAAAACGGCTTTCCGCAGCAGGTATGGTCATTTTGAGTTTGTCGTTATGCCTTTTGGTCTAACGAATGCACCAGCGGCTTTCATGCAGTTGATGAACGATGCATTTCGGCCCTATCTTGATCAATGGGTCGTGGTCTTTATTGATGACATCCTGATTTATTCTAAGAATGAGGAGGAACATGCTGAACATCTGAGAATGGCATTGCAATTGTTGAGAGATCATCAACTATATGCTAAGTTCAGTAAGTGTGAATTCTGGCTGCAAGAGGTGTCCTTTCTAGGACATATCATTACGAAGAACGGTATTTCTGTTGATCCTTCGAAGGTTGAGGCAGTGAAGAATTGGGAACAGCCTACCAGTGTGACAGAAGTTAGAAGTTTTCTAGGCCTGGCAGGTTATTATCGAAGATTTATTCAAGATTTCTCCAAGATTGCAGTACCTATGACAAGATTAACCCGCAAGGAGAATAAGTTTGATTGGTCAGATGATTGTCAGCGAAGCTTTCAGACTCTGAAGGAGTGTTTGACTACTGCACCTGTTTTGGCTTTACCTTCTGGTGAAGGAGGATTTGTTGTTTATACTGATGCATCAGGTATTGGCTTAGGCTGTGTACTCATGCAGCATGGGAAGGTGATTGCCTATTCCTCTAGACAGTTGAGGAAGCACGAAGATAATTATCCTGTTCATGATTTGGAACTTGCTGCAGTCGTGTTTGCTTTGAAGATATAGAGGCATTACTTGTATGGAGAAACCTTTACAGTATTCTCAGATCATAAGAGTTTGAAGTATTTATTTTCTCAGAAGGAACTCAACATGAGGCAGCGGAGATGGTTGGAGTACTTGAAAGACTTTGACTTCTCGATTGAGTATCATCCTGGCAAAGGTAATGTTGTGGCAGATGCATTAAGCCGGAAGCCGGTAGCTAGATTGTCAAGTCTCATGTTACAAGAATGGAGGTTGTTGGAACAATTATCTAGTCTGGATCTTAATATTGACAATGATCGGATCTTGATTGCTCAGATTCAACTTAAACCTGAATTATTGATAGAGATCAAGTCCTTGCAAGATAATGACCCCGAGTTGGTAGAGATCAAGGGAAGCTTGAGCAGCAGACCTGACTTCATGTTGGCCGATGATGGTAGATTATTATTTAAAGGCAGAACTTGTGTTCCGGATGAGGCTACAATAAAGAACAAAATTCTTGAGGAAGCTCATAGATCCAGATATACCATTCATCCTGGAGGCACTAAGATGTACCGAGATTTGAAAAGGTCCTTTTGGTGGCCGAATATGAAAAGAGAAGTTGCAGATTTTGTGAGCAGATGTTTGGTATGTCAGCAAGTTAAGGCCGAACATTTCAGACCAGCAGGGAAATTGAAACCACTCGACATACCCCAATGGAAGTGGGAAAGCATTGGCATGGATTTCATTATGGGTCTACCTAGGACTCGTGGTGGATTTGATGCGATATGGGTGATTGTCGATCGATTGACAAAGTCGGCTCATTTCTTACCAATTAAGTCCAAGTGGACGATTGATGTATTGGCTGCCTTGTATATAAAGGAAGTGGTGAGATTGCATGGTATCCCAGTGAATATAGTATCTGATCGAGACCCCAGATTTACTTCACATTTCTGGAAGGGACTTCAAGAGTCTTTGGGTACTCGTCTGAATTTCAGTACTGCTTTTCATCCACAGACAGATGGACAGACTGAAAGAACCAATCAGATAGTGGAAGATATGTTGCGAGCTTGCATGATTGATTTCGGTGGTAATTGGAGTGAGCATTTGGCATTAATTGAATTCGCTTACAATAACAGCTATCAGTCTAGCATTCAGATGGCTCCTTTTGAAGCACTATATGGTAGAAGTTGTCGTTCCCCGTTGTGTTGGGACGAGGTAGGTGAGAAACAGTGGCTTGGACCAGATCTTGTTTCGGAATCATCACAGAATATCCGTGTTATCCGAGACCGGTTACAAGTAGCCCAGTCAAGACAGAAAAGTTATGCCGAAAATAGGAGAAGAGCATTGGAATTTCAGGTTGGCGAGCATGTGTTCTTAAAGGTCTCTCCAACGAGAGGGATCCGAAGATTTGGCATTCATGGCAAGCTGAGTCCGAGGTACATTGGTCCATTCGAGATTCTAGATAGAGTGGGAGAGGTGGCATACAGACTGGCTTTACCACCGCATTTTTCTGGCGTACATAATGTTTTCCATGTGTCTATGTTGCGGAAATATGTGTACGATCCCACTCATATCATTCAGCAGGTGGATTTTGAACTGAAGGAAGATTTGACCTATGAGGAAAGACCTGTCAAGATTCTGGACCGGAAGCAACAGCAACTCCGGAATCATTCGATACCGATGGTCAAGATTCAGTGGAGTCGGCGTGGGATCGAAGAAGCTACATGGGAGTCTGAAGAGACTATGCGAAAGCGGTATCCCGATCTATTCTAGGTGAGCGATCTTTTTCTACTCTCAGTTTTAGTGCAGTGAATTTGGAGGACCAAATTCCTTTAAGTAGGGGAGGGTGTAAGACCCCAAATTCTTTATAAATTTATTTAGAAAGTTATTTGTAATTATTTAGAATTTATTTGAAGTTATTCGAATTAATGAGAAATATCCAAACTAATTAGATTAATTAATTAATTAATAGAATAAGTCATTTTTCAACTATTTTCTAAAAATCCCCAAAAATCACATCTTGTAGAATTAATTTTTTTTAGCAACTTTGTCTTCTACATTTAAGCATAAGAAAATCATTTATTATGCCGAATTAGTGAACTTAGTTTTCCGAACTTAACATTTAACTATTTACGGAATAGTATAAGTAATAATCCGACTACCTTAGAAAAATCTGTAAAAATAGTAAATAGATTTAGGTCGACGTAGATAACAACTTTTTCTTCTGGCATTAGGCCATTGTAAATCCGTGGTAAGATCTATTTAGAGTTTAAACCCAAAAGTGCACACTTTTGACCCATACCTAACCCTTAGTTTAAAACACGAAATTCGACCTCAATACTCCACCAAATGATCTGAAATCAAGGGAAAATGGAAGGTCACAATGTAAGGAACATTTATGCTCAATCAATTTGAGGTAAACTTAGCCCCAAAATGTGCTGCCGACATAGTTTGGTCAAGTCAAGGATTAACAGCAGCAATCAAACAAGCTAATCAACATATTAATCCTAATCACCAAGTTAAGATATCATGATTAACCATTATCATTTGCATTAAGACAATTGCCAAGAAGCTGATTCAAGATGATAAGGCAAAGAACAACTCCCACGGGAGTGAAATAGAATGCATTAACAGAGATTTAGTTACACCATTAACCACTAATTATGTGGGTTTCTATTTAATCTTGTATGCATTGAAATGAAGATGATAAACGGTGTGTTTTTACACTAAGTTTGCATGTATGGACCAATGTTAATTGAAACTAAAAAGGGTACATGAATAGGTCATTAGTTCCTCAAAAATGTAGTTTTCAATGTGATTAGGTTGAATGGATTGATTCCCCAATGATCCGGATTGATCCCCGGGTCAAAAACATCATTAATGGGGTCATACAGGGCATGGGTCGACCCATTGGGTCGACCCCTGGCATTCCAGGAGCCTTCCTGGGTGTGGGTCGACCCATTGGGTCGACCCCTCAAAAAAAAAAAGCTTCATGGGTCGACCCATTGGGTCGACCCCCTTCACTGGGTGCATGGGTCGACCCCATGGGTCGACCCCTACACTTCCAGAAGCGACGGGTGATTCCGTAAACTATGAAAACTCAATGATTTGGGGTCTAAATGAGTTGGGATTTTAACCAAATGCTCTAGGGTTCTTAATATACATACTAAGGTCATAAAACAAGAGATTGAAACAAGAAATTTGCTGAAAACTCAATCGAATCACAACCTATTTATGATGAATACATGAAGAACCTAGTTCTTGACATGCGTCTATTAAAACGTAGATTTCTCTCAATATACACAATGAAATTTGGGGCTTTTTATATCAAAAGAAAGCTAACTTAATGATGAATCCAACCATATACTATAAGCCATATGTGGATCAAGTTATCTAATCCAAAACAGCCTGAAAATCAAGCTTCTACTTGAAGAACATAATATACATCAAATTCTAGACATGCTCTTACTAAAAATCAAAATTCTCCAAGTATGCTCAATGAAATTTGGGGCTTCCTACGTTAAATAAAAGCTAACAACATGTTGATTACATCATGTAAGTTAATTAGAGTTTGGTTGTTAGATCCTACCTCAAATCGGAGAGAGAAAACTCAAACCCTAGGATGAAGAACACTTGGACAGCACCTCACAAAAAGCTCGATTTCTCCACGGACACCTAATGAAAATTAGGGCTTTTGCCACCAATGGATAGAGCTCGATGAGAGGAACAATTTTATATACTCATGATCAAGATTTTGTTGAGAATTCCTATCTCAATCGATGGATCAAAGAAGGATGAAGGAAAGCCAACGGCCTGCTGACCCACCTCCACAAATCGAGCTAGATCTCTCCAGATCTGAAACTTCAGCGAACCCCACAGCAGCCAAATGAAAGAAGACTCGTAGGGCTTCATTTTGATAGCTCATAGAGCTTCTGGAGCTCTCGGAATTGAGAGTATTCGCTGCTGCAAGCTACGTGTTTAGAAACGGTGGTAGCGCAGCACGATTAACTCTTGTTGTGACTTGGTTTCGATCTCCTTGATGATTATACTTACCTTGAAATTCTAGAAATGAATCTCTTTCCTACGTGAAGTTGTTATTGCTACTTAGTTTAAACCTTGGAATTCTGGCCATAAACTGTGGAAGTCTAGATTCGTGGGATCTTTGATCCAAAGAAATCAATGCCTGGCAAATAATTAAGGGCTCGGTCTGGTCCTGGGAAGAGCGCCCGAACACTACGTGTACCGCCAGGGAGGTGAATGACTAGGTGTGGCATTTGGCACCAGTACTTGACATGTGTTAAATCTAGAGCTGTCCACTACTCTCTCCACTACTCTCTACATTACTTTCTACTACTTTTCACTTTCCACTCTTCACTGTTATATACTCTACTTGTGGTTACTTTACTTGCTTATTACTTGGACGTGGAAATGAAATTACATACGTGCTTGACATGACTTGAATTATCTTGATATGGCCAACTTTTTATCGTTATCTCCTGTAGTAAATTCTTATCTTACTATTCTATTCATTATATTTCTTGACCTTGCAAGATCTTTGAATTCTGTTTCGTGATATCACCGTTATCTTTTTATTATTTTTATCATTTGTAGCATGACATTTTAAAATGTAATTAAACTGTTAATCACTTATACCTGTCTGTTATTTCCTACTGAGCGTCAGCTCATAGTTGTGTTTTCCCTCCTTTCCAGGCTTTTCAGGTGACGCGTTTACCGATGGAGAAGGGTAGGAGTGATGTCTTGAGTGTATCAGTTCTAGTGTGTTAGTAGTGTGTTATCTTTCTTTAGTTATGTTTTGGAGAGCTTTTAGTCTCAGTCTTGTTATTGAGTTTTAGTGGTTGATTATTCCAGTTGTATTAAGTTGAACTTGAGGTTATTGTATCAGTTGTGGTTTGTTAATGATCATTTAGTATTTCCATCTTATAGCACTTGTGTATTATTTTAGATTAGTTCTCTCTCTTGCCAGCGTGTCCCTAACTGTACGTCCCGATATTTCCGCCTTGTTCGGGGCGTGACATTGCCAGTGCAGTGGCTCGCGTGGTCCGTGCTGAAGAGGAGCAGGATGCCTGGGCAGCAGCCGTGGCAGAGCTACGGCATCGGGTTGAGGAAAGGCCTTCTCCAGACATCCTGGAGTTAAGGGTCCTTCTCTAGGTGACGAGGAGAGAGGCAGAGAGAGAGGGAGGAGAGAAGGGCCGAGCGATAGCGAGATCAGGCCGAGAGAAAGGCCTTGGAGGCCCAGGTGAGGGAGCTCCAGCTAGGCCTTCAGGTCGTGGTGCAGAGGCTAGGAGCGATGGAGACGCGCTACGAGAGAGCGCGAGAGTTCGGGGCCCAACTCCGCCAGTCTGGCTGCTTTTCTGTTGGTGGCTTCTTCGCCACTCCAGGGGAGAAGTAGCAAGGTACTGCTGTGGAGCAGGCGCCACGAGGCCACGGCGAGTCACTTCCCGCAATGGCCGTTTGAATTCTATCTCTATATTTTTATGCTGCTCTTATAACTGTCATACTCTCGAGGCCGCGGCGAGTCATTTCCCGCAATGGCCGTTTGAATTCTGTCTCTCATATCTTGAACTGCTCTATTCTGTCATACTCTTGAGGCCGCGGTGAGTTACTTCCCACAATGGCCGTTTGAATTCTGCCTCCCTTTTTTATATCTATCGCTTCTATATCTGCTGTACTCTCGAGGCCGCGGCGAGTTACTTCCCGCAATGGCCGTTTCAATTCTTGTTATTTAAATTCTGCACTTTTCCCATCCCCCGAGATCGCGGAGAGTCACTTCCCGCTATGACCGTTTAATCTCCATATCTTATTATATTGCATCTGTCCCGCACGCCCCGCCGGAGCAATCTCCCGTGGTGGCCTCTCTTCTCTTCTCTCTTCTTTCTGTGTTGCAACAAAACAAGCCCCTCGCGCGCTCCGCGGCCTCGAGAATATGAGCATATAAGAATATAACAGAATATAAAGAGAATATAAAGAACGGGAGTTTAAACGGCCATTGGGGAAGTGACTCGTCACGGCCTTGAGAATATGACCAGATAATAATATAACAGAATATAAAGAGAATATAAAGAACGGGAGTTTAAACGGCCATTGGGGAAGTGACTCGCCGCGGCCTCGAGAATATAAGTAGATAAGAATATACCATAATATAAAGAGAATATAAAGAATGGAAATTTAAACGGCCATTGGGGAAGTGCCTCGCCGCGGCCTCGAGAATATAAGCAGATGAGAATATGACAAGATATAAATAACAGAATTTAAACGGCCATTGCGGGAAGTAACTCACCGCGGCCTCGAGAGTATGATGTGATCGCCAGGGGCCAAAGACCCCAAAATAAAAAAATGATCGTGCCTACCTCACTAGCAGGAAGTGGGGGGTTACTTCTTCCTCCCCCTTTGGCCGGCCGACGGAGAGGGCTTTCTTTAGTTACCCTTGCAAAACAACAGACAGTAAATAAACGGAATTAGAAAATGGCAGTGTAGTATCAATCCCTTGCAATGAAAGTGATGAAATCGTAGCAGGACACACACCTGGTTGGTGTGGTTTTAAACCCCTCTCGGACACGAGTAGGAGGGAAATGCAATGATTAATGGAGTTATGCAAAAGTATAAGATTCCCTTATGAAGGGAGACGAAGAATGGAGGATGATGAATGCAAAAGAACTACGAAGAAAAGGAGAGAGTTGGCTTATTGGATATGCCGATGGCGAGATCCGGCGTAGCTTCGGCTTCGGCCCATTTGGTGAAGTACTCCGTCGCAGTGAGGATGAAGGATTTCTATTTGGTGAGGGAATTGGGATCACCTAGGGGACCAATGATGTCGAATGCCCACATGGAGAAAGGCCATGGGGAGGATATTGGATGAAGTGAGGAAGATGGTGAATGAATTTTGTCGGCTTGAAGCTGACACTTAACACATCTATGGACATAAATAGCACAATCCTCTTCCATAGTGGGCCAGTAAAAGCCTTGCCGGATGATCTTTTTAGCGAGCCTTTGGCCACCGCATACACATGAGTGTGCTTCCTCCACACACTTCCAGACCTCATTGTCCTCAAGACATCTTAAGAGAAAACCAGTGAGGCCTCTCTACAACAACAATCCTCCAACTAGGGCGGTTTATTTTAAATAAGCGGGGATAAAACCAGATTTAGGTGAAAGATACCTAGAAGATTTTACAGGATGAGAAGAAATCAAAGAAAACAGTGAGGACTAAAGCCTCGGAAACAGTGTGAGAATGGGCAGGTGCCCGAGGAAGTTAATGTGGAAGGAACCGGGTCGAACCCGGGAGCGAGATCGGGAGGAATCAGAAATTGATGAATCGAGAGAGGCGGATCCGAAGGGTCCGGACGTAAAGGAGAAGAATCATGGGGAAATGAATCCGGAGGTTCCGGAGGAAGAAGATCATGAGGGACACGATGCCCTAGGAAGTATGTAAAAAGAAAATTCAAAGGGGTGAAAAGAACGAAGGACGCGATGACTTGGAAGAACAAGATGATAAATCGAAAGAAGGAGAGGCCCGGAGGTTCCGGATGGATATGGGAAGGAGGGACGCGATGCCCTGAGAGATATGGAGAATAAGATAAGAAATCTGGGGGTTCCGGATGGGGGTGAGAGATGGATAAAGACGTGGAATTAAATAGGGAGGGGTCCAGAGGTTCCAGATAGGGATGAATGTAGGGGTCCGGAAGCTCCGGACAACAAGGGATGTGAGGGTTCAGGGACCCTAGAGCAGAGGAGCTTGATGACGGAAGGTGTCTCCTTAACCAATGGACTACCCATAAAAAGAAGCTGAATAGCAGCATGAGTAGCGATGAACTGGGATAGGAAGTAGATGAACTGATGTGGGCTCCTTCAATAAGGGATTTATTGTCCTTAAGCTTCACTTTGTGCTTTTCCCTCTTCTTGGTAGATACTCTCTCACAGTGCGGCCCTTCAACCTTCAACACAAGTTCTCGGCCTCCTGGGTTTGCAGGCCGATCCCAATGATGTGCCCAAGCAGAAGGCCTCTTCTTTCTCTGACCAACTGGGTCCATCGGTACGGTCAGGGCCCACAGGCTCTCATTTGATGGACTTCTAATAAGGCCCTTTGGACATTCGTACATGAATGGTAACTCTCTTGGCAAAATATCAAAACAAAGATTTAAGAGCTCCGCTTGTGAAGTAAGGATCTTGACATGAAATGGCTCCTTTGGAAATAACTCCCGTGATAGATGAACGGTGTCTATCATTGGAAGTTGCATGCTCGGTATAAGGAGCTTCATTTTTGGGGCACTGCTCAAGGCCGTTGGAATATCACACGTGATCATGCTGGGTAGCATAGGCGTTCATCCCTCGCATGGGAGTTGGTGGGAAGTAGACATGATGTCAAAAGCTTCCAGCAAGAACTACCCTGACTCGCCCTCGAGCACAGAGTTCATTATCCCCTTTGCAGTGGAATGCGTCATCACCATGCTGGAGGAGAAACCCCTCTCTTGATTAGTCATTTGGACTATGACCGAACAAGGGGTAATGAAAGCTGTAAAAGCATGTTGGCCAATGAGTAATGTGAGCTCTATTGTTTTGGCCGCTGATTTGGTCAGCACTAATTCCTGAGAGTCCTTCTTAATGGGCATTGGTGCAGATGAAAATTTGGCCTTCTCAGAGGTGACCGACACAAGAACCCGAATCAGCATTCGGCAAATGAAATCTTGGATTTTGAATGGCATTGCCTTGGCCAAATTCTTCTTGTCCGATTCTTGAACATCATCTTTGGCACATGTATTTGTAGAAAGATACCCACTCCGAGAGGTGGTGGAAGGAGGTGAGATTGAGACAACATGCTCAACGGGTAATGGAGGTTCAATGGAAAGAGTTGTAAGAAGGGTAGGTACAGGTTGAAACACGACAAGCTTTTCCCCTTGCTCGGAAGCAGAGGAGGTTGGCTCGAGTGCAAAAACAGATGAACCCTGCTCAGAGTTAATCACGGGTTTGGGTAAAGGGTCGGATGGGTTTGAAGTTACAGGGATGGTGAAGGCCTTAAGTGGGGACGATGGAAAGTTACTGGGTTGGGGACAAAAGTTAACAGGAGGCTCAATGGAGACTGATGGTACATGGGTTACTTGTGTAGTTAGAGGGATGACAGTAGGAGGCTTAGTACGTAAGAAGCGTCGGATTTTGGTGGTATGTGAGGGGTTTAGGGTAGGGGATGATTCATGGTGCGTTGACGCGGGTTGTTGGTATATGGACCCACCATCATAACACCATGTGATTTCATTGGCATGGGTAGGGACAGTGACTTCATCTTGAGTAGGGGGATATTCTGGTGCTGGTGGAAGAGGGAAGGAACGAAGAAAACTCGGAGTAGGTGCATATTCAAAATATTCACAGATGTGATCATGTGCCATTTGCAATTCTTCAAAATCATTAGATTCGAATGGATGCTGTGGTGGAGGCGTGTTGATGAGATGAGGTGACGTATATTGGCATGGAGGAATTTGCGTATATAGATGTGGATGTGGAGGCGGAGAGCCGTATGGATTAGTGTGATGAATGGATGGTGGGCAGACGACGTCCACTTGATTGTAAAGACTTGGAAGAATATCTTGCTCACTCATATCCCAGATGTCGTACTCATCTCTTCTCTCCTTCCAATCCTTCTCCATTTTGGTAATATTATTCATGAAAGCGTGAAGGGGGTTGGCTTGAGGAGGGGAAGGAAGAAGAAATTTCCTCTCAATAATAGCCTGTAAGGCTCCAAGTTGAGAGCTGAGAGAGTCGATATGAGAAGCCATGAAATCCCAGGCATAGGGAACACTAGTGGAGGGTGAAGCTCCACTAACAGTGGTCTGTATTCCATATGATGACTTATAGGATGGGCCAACGTCCATGGGATGAACCTGTGGGTCAGGCTGATAGCCCCAGTCTGAGTTATAGACCCCATAAGAGTCATGACCTAGGTCACGCATTTGAGACCCATGACGGAAGGCGTCGGCCTCGAAACAATTGTAATTATATTCAGCCATCCATCATGTTTTTCGAGAGCGTAATAGCATACACTAGCAAATGATTAGCAGAGATTAACACACAAGTGAATGCCTTACGTCTAATTTTTTCATTTTTCCTTTTTCCTTTTTTATTTTTCTGAAGTTCACACAAAATAAGGACCCTAATCCCAATTTCTTTCACCGCCATGTCAGCTAGGGGCTCTCGTCTCACCACGAATGGGTCGACTAACTCCGGGGAACTTCAATGGTACAACCGGCCCAGTGAACGAAGAGGAGATTCTTCGATGTCGGGGACTTACGGAGGTCCCAGTGGAGGAGATTCTAGTCCGTCGAGAGGAATTCCCGAACGGAGAGTCCTTCCTTCACCGAGAGAGGGTGATCCTTAAAAAAAAAGAGAAAAAGAATAGAAAAGAGGGATGGATGTATGCAATGGAATGCTGACAGATATATGGAGCACAACAGAACAATAACACAACAAAGATATAACAACGCGCAAGAGATAGTAAAGTAAATCACAAGAAACTGCAAGGGTAACTATAGGAAAGCAAGCAGATCCGCTGGTCGGTTTGTCGTTTGAGAAAAAATCCAAAGTGTAAAGACGTCTTGCCAGCCAGACGCGCCCAATCGTGAGTCACGGGTGCCAACCAAAACCACGCGTTGTACCAAACCGTGTGCGGCTTTCGGCGGGGTTCTGGTGGGCAGTTATGAAGGTGTCCAGTTGCCTGGACGCCTTCTTGAAAGTACTAAAAATAAAAAAAATAAAAAAAATAAAATATTATTAATGCCCTGATGAAGGCGTCCAGGCCCCTGGACGTGTCCATTCTCTGGATCTCTATAAATAGCAGACTCCCCCCCTCCGTCCGAGGGGAGATTCTAAGAGGTCCAACAGGCATTGGATCCCAGAGGCTGCCGGATTCTTTCTAACCCGTAGGTTCTTTTCAGGGGGAGGTTCTGCCGACTTCTCGGGTGCTCGCGCTCACGGGAGGAAGGCCGCCCTCGTCCACCGTGCTTCCATGTCATCTCTACGCTACCGAAGCTCCGCCGGATCTCACCATCGGTGCATCCAATAAGCCAATTCTCCCCTTTTCTCCGTAGTTCTTTTGCATTCATCATCTCGCATTCTCTATCTCCCTTCATAAGGGAGTCTTCTTTTATATACTTCTTGCATAATTCCATTCATCATCGCATTTCCCTCCTACTCGTGTCCGAGAGGGGTTTAAAACCACACCAACTAGGTGTGTGTCCTGCCACGATTTCATTATTTTCATCGCAAGAGATTGATACTACACTGCCATTCCCTAATTCCATTTGTTTATTGTCTGTTGTTTTGCAAGGGTAACCTAGGAAAGCCCTCTCCATCGGCTGACCGAAGGGAGAGGAAGAAGCAACCCGCCATCTCCACTTTTGAGGTAGGCGCGATCACTCTTTATTTTGGGGTCCCCGGGCCCTGGCGATCACATCATAATCTCGAGGCCGCGGTGAGTCATTTCCCACAATGGCCGTTTGAATTTCTGTCTCTATATTTTTATGCTGCTCTTATACCTGTCATACTCTCGAGGCTGCGGCGAGTTACTTCCCGCAATGGCCGTTTAAATTTTGTCATTTATATCTTGTCATATTCTCATCTAGTTATATTTTCGAGGCCGTGGCAAGTCACTTCCCCAATGGCCGTTTAAATTCCCGTTCTTTATATTATCTCTATATTCTGTTATATTCTTATCTGCTCATATTCTCGAGGCCGCGGTGAGTCACTTCCCACAATGGCCGTTTGAATTCTATCCTTTATTTTGTATATCTTGAATTGCTTCTATATCTGCTATACTCTCGAGGCCACGGTGAGTTAATTCCCGCAATGGCCATTTCAATTTTTGCTATTTGATTTCTGCACCATTCCCATATTCTCGAGGCCGCGGCGAGTCACTTCCCGCTATGGCCGTTTAACCACCATATTTTGTGAGCGACGTCACGCGGAATTAATTAATTACCGGAGGAGGCGATGCGGAGCGCGCGAGGGGCTCGTTTTGCTGTAGTACAAAAAGAAGAGAGAAGAGAAGAGAGGCCACCATGGGAGATTGCTCTGGCGGGGCGTGCGGGACAGATGCAATATAATAAGATATGGGGATTAAACGGCCATAGCGGGAAGTGACTCTCTGCGACCTCGGGGGATGGGAAAAGTGTAGAATTAAAAAATAAGAATTCAAACGGCCATTGCGGGAAGTGATTAGCCGCGGCCTCGAGATTATGAGCAGATAAGAATATAACAGAATATAGAGAGAATATGAAGAATAGGAATTCAAACGGCCATTGGGGAAGTGACTCGCCACGGCCTCGAGAATATAAACAGATGAGAATATGACAAGATATAAATGATGGAATTTAAACGGCCATTGCGGGAAGTAACTCGCTGCGGACTCGAGAGTATGACAGGTATAAGAGCAGCATAAAAATATAGAGACAGAAATTCAAATGGACATTGCGGGAAATGACTCGCCGCGGCCTCGGGATTATGATGTGATCGCCAGGGGCCGGGGACCCCAAGATAAAGTGTGATCGCGCCTACCTCAAAAGTGGAGATGGCGGGTTGCTTCTTCCTCTCCCTTCGGCTGGCCGATGGAGAGGGCTTTCCTTGGTTACCCTTGCAAAATAATAGACAATAAACAAATAGAATTAGGGAATGGCCGTGTAGTATCAATCTCTTGCGATGAAAATAATGAAATCATGGCAGGACACACACCTGGTTGGTGTAGTTTTAAACCCCTCTCGTACACGAGTAGGAGGGAAATGCGATGATGAATGGAATTATGCAAGAAGTATATAAAAGAAGGCTCCCTTATGAAGGGAGATAGAGAATGCGAGATGATGAATGCAAAAGAACTATGGAGAAAAGGGGAGAATTGGCTTATTGGATGCGTCGATGGCGAGATCCGGCGGAGCTTTGGTAGCATAGAGATGACATGGAAGCACGGTGGACGAGGGCGGCCTTCTTCCCGCGAGCGTGAGCACCCAAGAAGCTGGCAGAACCTCCCCCTGAAAAGAACCTACGGGTTAGAAAAGGATCCGGCAGCCTCTGGGATCCAGCAGCCTGTCGGACCTCTTAGAAGCTCCCCTCGGACGGAGGGGGGGGTCTGCTATTTATAGAGATCCGGAGAATGGAGGCGTCCAGGGGCCTGGACACCTTCATCAGAGCATTAATAATATTTTATTATTTTTATTTTTTTATTTTTAATACTTTCAAGAAGGTGTCCATGCAACTGGACACCTTCAAAACTGCCCACCGGAACCCCGCCGAAAGCCGCACACGGTTTGGTACAGCGCGTGGTTTTGGTTGGCACCCGTGACTCACGAGTGGGCACGTCTGGCTGGCAAGACGTCTTCACACTTTGGATTTTTTCTCAAACGACAAATCGACGGCGGATCGGGGCGCCCGTGAGCAAGATGATGAAGGCGTCCAGGCACCTGGACGCCTTCAAGAAATTATTATTTATTTTTTATTTTTATTTTTTTTTTCATTTTCATGAAGGCGTCAGGCAAGTGGACGCCTTCAAGAATTATGATTTTTTATTATTTTTTATATTTTATATTTTTTTCATTTTATGAAGGCGTCCAGGCAACTGGACTCCTTTAAAAAATATTTTTTTATTTATTTTTATATTTTTTATATATTTTTCAACTGATGAAGGCGTCCAGGAGACTGGACGCCTTCAAGAAAAACCTCCGGATCCTCCCGAAAAGCCGTCGACAGCCATCCGCCAGACATCCTTCTGGTTCCGGAAACTTCTGATGCGTCCGGTTGGTGATGATGCCGTCCGTATGCTGTATGAGTTCCGCGACGAGGCGGTTTCCGGATGCTGCAGGGGTGTTACGTTACCTACTCAAAAGGCGAAAGAAGACTCAAGAATAGGAAGCACTCAAGCGATTCAGAACGCGAAAGCCACTGCGGGGCGTCATATAATAATATGAGATTTTCTCAGGGAATGTCAGAAATAGCGTGTCAACAGTTGTCCCACCTTGGCGTCTGCTTTGCAAGGGAGTGACACGTAATGGAGTGGTATCGAAGTGAAGTGAAATGGAGTGGGAATGGACTGAAAAGTTGATGCCAAGGTGCGATGAGACACGCTTTAGATATTACTGTTTGGAATCTTTCCCGCAGTTTCACTAAGGCGACCTTAAAGAAGGTCTTCCAAATTTGACGATTGCTTGGACGGAGATCAAATAAGGGAGGGGGAGCTATGTGCTCAGGCACGAAAATAAAGGAGACCAACTTCTCGGTGTGGAAGTACTTGGGTCGTAAACCTGCAGGTTTCACCTTTGGGGAGCGGTTACCAGCCAATGTGGAAGTGCTGCAGCCAAGGTGGGTCAAACAGGGTAAAAAGTAAAGGAATATCTGAGGGTCTGTCCAAATAAGGGTCTCATTTGGAAGAGCAGCGTAGGGCCGTCTTAAGGAAACTCAGTACTTCATTCGGAATGGAATATCTCATATTGTAAGAATTTGAGCACAGTGGCTTTCACAATCGAATCACATTGAATGATTTTCCACAATAAACTCAAAGTCCTATATGAATGCATGCTGGGTTTAAAGAAAATTTAAAACAAATTAAAATAGAAAATAGCCAAGGATAATATTATCAACGTGTTAAGAATGGGTTAGGATATCGATTCGGTGAGCTGATACTGAGCCGGGGCCCGTTTATCCACGCACCAACTCACTGAATGGAACCGTCGTCCCCATGCTACCACAAATTAACGGCCTATCCGTACAACCCAAATTCTTCCGGAATCATCACCATTTTTGTTGAAGGGGAACTCAAACCCTAGATTCGTTTGGGTCGCAAGGTCCTTGACATGCTCTAATAGCGTAGATATCATATAATATGATGCATGACATGGTGGGACCAATCACCGAATGGTGGTACACAAGATGGGATAGTGACGTCTGTTAGCAAAAGCTGCACAGATCAGCATAAATTAATAACATCAGAAAGCAATAGAATCGCAACAGAATCGCACCACAGTACAAGGAGATCCAGACAAAACCATGACGACTGACCACTGATGTGATGTGTTTCGTCCTGTAGCGCCTCGCCTTTCCTATAAGCACCCCCCTTAGGTTAGTTCAACCAAATGCACCAAGGAGAGCTTTGAAAGCCCAAGAGGAGAAGGAGAAGAGAATCTAGGGATTTCCATGATGGAAGAAGAGTCTTCCCGCCCTGTGAAGAGGAGCAGGCCTAGCAGTGAGATCATGCGACTTTCTGACCTCGAAGGTCATCTAAGTGGGATGATCTAGTCGCATATGGTAAGTTGGTTTATTTCAAATTCTCCGCGTAAACTCTCTTTTCACTTCTTTTCTTTCTTCTTCTTCTCTTCAGCCGTATCCACTCTTCCCCAGCCCGAGGAAGTTTTCCAAACTGTCGTGGCTTTCAAAGTAACTTCCAACATCTCCATTGGCATGAGGGCCACACTCTCGAGGTGGCATCTTCAGGGGCTCCTCATTCACGCCAAACACTACGAGAGGATTCGCATGGACTGGGCGGCCATGGGCGCACTAGTGGAGATCTGGCATCCTCAGACTCACTCTTTCATCTTCCCTACCTTCGAGGCGACCATTCTCCTTGAGGAGGTGGAACTTCTGCTCGGGCTGAAGAAATTCAAGAGTGACGGGAGGATAAAGGTTATGCGGATGCAGACAAGGGTGACCTCCGAGAGTGTCATCGGAAGCTTCAAGTCGCTTGGTGCTGCTAGAAAGGTCCGGACTCAAAAGGGAATTGATCTGCAAAAGCTCGCAGAATGGGTCATGGATGCCCTGAGAGGGTCGCCAGACGATGACCACTTGGAAGGAATCATGAAGGGGTTTACCATATGTTTTGCGGGTGCTCTCTTATTCCCTTATATCGACAACATAGTGGAAGAAGACCAACTGAGTGCCATCTACGGGATTTGGAGTGGAAAGAGGGTGGGACCCGCCGTCCTTGCCTACCTTTACAATGGCCTTACTACCTCCAGCATGGGTAAGCCTCCTTTCGGTTGCGCACTTCTTCTGAATTGTTGGATTGATTTGCACTTTAAATTTGACCACCGTGAGGGAATGCCAACTGCTTCGAAGCTCTTCCAACAAAGTCCCCTTCATCACATAGCCGATGTGTTAGGCTTTGGTGGCACTGTAGCGAACCGTGTTCCGTGGCTGAGGAAACGTGAAGACTGGCGGTCTCATTTCAGAACCATGACACAAAGCTTCTTCACTTGTACACCGGCATGTCTACTCTCACTTGAACTCCGCATGAGGTCTGCTCCCAGAGCTGAACTCCAACTGATCGGCGTGACTGAGTTTGTTCTTTACAACGCGCATCGGTGCTGCCTCCAGATTGGCATTCCATGCCACTCGTTCCCACTGCTAACCGGCATCGTCCCTTTGAAGAAGAGGGAGTTGGGCGCGGAAGGGGATGCGAAGGAAGCGAAGGCCATTAAAGCACCCTGGAAGATAAGTGTTACGGGAAAGGCATTAACGCATTTGGAGGAAGAATGCGAGCTGTGGAGGGCTTTTGTAACCGAACTGGCGAAGTTAAGGCCCAAAGTGCCTAAGCCCCTAATGTAGCTTACTCTGCTTTCTGATGGAATAAAATCTGGAATTGGAAGGTGTAAAGCTTGGGTTTTTATCTTTTCTTCTTTTTATTATTTTTTCTATTTTCATCATTTTTTTATGCGTCCAAATAAGTGGACGCTTTATTATTAATATATATATATATATTATTATTATTTTTCTCTTTTTTGGGCGCGTCTAGGCGCGAGGACGCGTCTTAACTTTCAAATTCAAATTTAAAGTGCCAGGCAGCCCTTCTTCTTCTGTGCCTTGCCCGCAAACGAGCCCGCCTCCCGTCGAGATTTGCTCGCCTATCTTCGTCTTCTTCCACTCTCGACCGATGGAGTTCGGTGGGCCAGATCGCGGTGAAGGGAGAGAGGGGCGAGGGACTCCTCGGTCGGGGAGGGACGCGCAAGAGCATGGAACAGCGTCCATGGAAGAGGAAGGGCCCCTTCGGGCACCTGAGGGACCCGAGGGACCCGATGGCGCGGAGGGAGGTGAACACAGTCTGGTAGGTCCTCCGATCTCCTTCTCTTTGATCCATTTGGAGTTTGGAGCGAGCCATGCAGGAGGTGAAAAGGGTTCGGCGAGTGTTGCACTCAAATGATGGACGCGTCCTTGACAGGAGACGCGTTCTTGTTGCTTGATGTAAGACCCTTCTCTCTTGATGTAGGGCATGGCAAGGATCCCGGGCTTGGCTGATGAATGGGCGAGCGTGGATGAGCCGAGCCATGTCAGGAAGGAGAGTCACGGCAAGGCGAAGCTTGAGGACTGGCGCATACGCCTCCCTGGACAGCAAGGGAGCGTACTGGTGCAGGACAGCGCCGACTTCCTGTGGCAGCGGAGGGGGGACCGAGTGGGGGCTCTTCAGCTTGGGAGACGGACAGAGGTGACAGCAGGGCCCCAATATTTTTTTATCTTCATCATGAAATCCTGGAGTTTAGCCAACGGCTATTGTTTATCTGTTTCAATGTGCCCAGTAGGAAACGATGGCAGGGATGGCGGGCGGATCGTCTTCCAACTCTCAGGCTCTTTTTCTGGAGATCACCTCCCTCCGGGAGCAACTTGCCAGTGCAGTGGCTCGCGTGGTCCGTGCTGAAGAGGAGCGGGATGCCTGGGCAGCAGCCGTGGCAGAGCTATGGCGTCAGGATGAGGAGAGGCCTTCTCCAGACATCCTGGAGTTAAGGGTCCTTCTCCAGGTGACGAGAAGAGAGGCAGAGAGAGAGAGGGAGGAGAGAAGGACCGAGCGATAGCGAGATTAGGCCGAGAGGAAGGCCTTGGAGGCCCAGGTGAGGGAGCTCCAGCTAGGCCTTTAGGTCGTGGTGCAGAGGCTAGGAGCGATGGAGACGCGCTACGAGAGAGCGCGAGAGTTCGGGGCGCGACTCCGCCAGTCTGGCCGCTTTTCTGTTGGTGGCTTCTTCGCCACGCCAGGGGAGGAGCAGCGAGCCACTGTTGTGAAGCAGGCGCCACGAGGCGAGGCGGGTACTGCACGGGGATCCAGAAGGCTTCTGAGGGATCCTCACCTCAGGGGAGAGGAGAGGGACGCCTAGAGGGACGAGCATGAAGATAATGGCGAGAGTTGGCGAGCCAGTGGACCCGCCTCCTCTCTATGATTGTGATATTTATGACAGCTTATGTAAACTTATGAATGGAGTGATTTGATTTCCTACCACTCATTTATCCTCTTGCGCGTTCCTTCTTCCCTACGCTTCTTTTATTTTGCGCCGTTCCTATGTGATGTGCTCGTCGAGACCCTGCCCAAAACAGGGAATTGTATCTTGATCCGACCACCTTTCGCACGGAAATCTACCGCCGAGGTCAACAACGATGGCTCTAGCCGCTTCTCCTGAACGATCTTTCAATCTTCCCGGATGACCTCTATATCATGACAGGGCATCCCTAACAGTAAGGAGCATGTCGTCACATTACATCGTCCAATCAATCACCCTGCGCGAGCGGTGAAGTGACACATGGGACCACAGGGCAAGTGCCTTATCGCGAGGGCTATCGTTAAAGGTGATGGAGGCAGTCTTGGCCCACAATTCTCCTACTTCTATAAGTACCTGCCTCCTTCGTTCTCCCAGGGACATCGAGAGCCAAATCGAAGAGTACAAGTTCCCAGAGGAGGAACTCAGAATTCTGAGGTCTGGATGGAGGGCGAATCTTCCCACTCCTCGAAGAGAAGCAGGTCCAGCGGTAGTAGTTCCAGGAAACTCTCGGACCTCGAAGGGCACTTCAGCGAGAGGACCCAATCGCAACTCGTAAGCTGAGCTTTCCTGCCCCCCTTTTCTCATTCTTCCTTTCTTCCTTTCTTTCCTTCTTTCTTTCCTTTGACAAAACCCTTCTCCATTCCTTGTGCATGCGCAGAGTGTGATGAAATCACATATTTCATGGGAGTTAGTAGTGGCAGCATACAGGGGTCTCCCAGATTTGAAGAAGGCCAGGCTAGACGTGATGAGATTTGGTGCCTTCCTGCGGATCGAGCCGATCAAGCTCGACTTGGTCCTGATCCAAGCCTTGTGTGAAAGATGGGACCCAGTGAGTTGGGCATTCTTGATGCCTTGGGGGAACATGGTGCCCAGTCTGGAAGATGTGGTCCGAATCACGAGCCTCAAGGTGGAAGGCGAGGCAGTGACCGGAGTCACCTATGCGGACTACCGAGAAGGCGCCCAGAAGCTACTAGGGTTGGACCTAGATGGTCGGAAAAACAGGTCAGTAGCCAGGGCATCTATCATGGAGGCATTAGGGCTCACTGATACTCGTCGACGGGATGATGAGTCCCCGGAAGAATTCATGGAAAGGGTGGAAAGAGGATGTCGTACTGTGTACTGCACAGATTTTGGGAATTGGGAGAGATCCAACATGGATTTGAGGAGATTTCTCCTCTTCTTACTGGGAAGATTGATACTGAGCTCAAAAGGAGACGGTATTCATTGTTGTTTTCTAGAGCTGCTATCAGACCTCGAAAGAGTAGGGCAGTACGCCTGGGGAGCTGCCATGCTGGCACACCTGTTTACAGGTTTGTCCCAAGAGGCAGACCGTGAGATGACTGTGAGTGGTTTCACACCACTTATCCAGGTATATTTTTGGTTTTGTTTTTGTTTTTTGTTTGTTTTTTATAATAGTCCACTTAAGGTACTGATGGCATATAATAATGCAGCTGTGGAGCTATTATTACATCCCGATGGGGAGAGCTCGACATTGGCGACCAGTGACGGTGCCGTTAGCCAGGCGGTGGCAACCCATCATGAGTACAGCGCCTCTAACCTAACAACTGATGGTGCTAAGGCGTGAGCTACAAGAGTTCCCTGCAGCGATGGTGGGATTTGTTTTCTTTTTTCCTTTTTTTTTATTCTTTTTTTGGTTCTGACCAGCTAAACGAGTATGTACAACCTATCCTAGGTAAACTGGAGACCTTACGTAGGCATGGTCGATGCCGACCAACCATGGGTTTTAACAAGTCATGTCCGATTTGGACGGGGTCTTTGGATGCACTGCCTGAATGAAATCGAACCGCTTCGGCTACGATTGATTATGAGGACTCTAGGGTTGGCCCAGGAATGGGTGGATACGACTGCGCCACCTTGCGTCGGGAGAAAGACGCGGGGGCCGGCAACCTGCATTGATTGGCGTGTGCGGTTCCCTGAACAGTATGAAGACTGGCAATGGGGTGGCACAATCGTGGAATCACATGCGCAGGATAGTGAAGACTATCTGCGTCTGTATAAGACAATGTACGCAGAGTGGCTCCAACCCCTGGGACTTGTGGAGGTAGGTCTCCCCCTTTTCTCCTCTTTTCTTCTTTTCTCATTTTTTTTTATGGGAATGTTGACTCCTATGGCCGCAGGATGTCCGTGATACCATGATAGCGAACTTGCGATCTCGCCTGGCAGAGACGGAGCAACAATTGGGAGACACCCGCAGAGCCTTGAGTGCTTCGGTATGTGTATGTACAATGCATACGCCTAATTAAAACCCTAGATTCATGGTGTTCGGCCGCTAATTATCCTCTCATGTGGTTATAGCGTGCCCAGATCGATGCGGCTTCATCAGCAATGGGAGCAGGTGGTGTCACTTCCAGCTTGTGGATCCCCACCTCAGAACTTGACTTACTTCACGAGCAACTTGCTTGTGCTACATAGCGTGCCGCGGAGGCATAAGGAATGCATTCCATACAAGTAAGAGTTTCAGTGTTGAGTTCTCCTTGTTTATGCCTTGTCGCATATCAGAGATGGTACATCTGGCAGGAAAAGGAGATGCAAGAGGCGCTTGCCCATGCTGCATAGAGGGAGGCCAGAATAGCAGAGCTGGAGGAGGAACTGCGGCGTCATCCTGACGATGACTCTTCTAGAGATGTCATGGAGCTGAGGATCACCCTTCAGTTGGAGAGGGAAGACCATGAGAGAGAACGGGTAGAGAAAGAAAGGGACAGAGAAAGAGAGAGAGCCGACAGATTAGCTAAAAGGGAGGAACGAAGGGCCATGGAGGCCCAGCTGTTTGAACTCTGAACCAGTCTTGGTCTTGCTGAACAATGGGTGAGAGATGGTGAGGAGTGCTACCGAAGAGCACGAGAGCGTGTCTTTCCTGTTAGTAGCTTCTTTGCTGCCCCCACGGATCAACGTCGGGGTGTAGTGATGGGAAGAGGAGTACAGAGTGGTAGAAGTACCGCTTTTAGTAGTTGGGTAGCACCCTTGAGAGTGTTTTACCCGGAGAGTGGCGGGACAAGTAATGTAGAGAGAGAAGGCGGGACTTAATGTACAACTTCTTATTTTGGAATGGAATAAAAGGTTCGGTTTTGTTGGTTTTCATCTCGTTCTTGCTGCCTTGAATCCCTGCACACATCACTGAAATAAACAAGTCAAAATTTCTGCTCTGACTTGGCCCCTTGCTCAATAAACATATGTTTGGTTTAACTGTCCTTGATAATGGGTCAAGGGGCCAAGCCTTTATTAATGAAGGCAAGGGAAAGATGTGACGATGATGAATGCGACACACAAGCATATAGATGCAAGCGAAATTTAAAAGTGAGATGCTTCATACGAATGTGATCATACGAAATGATTTGTTTGTTTGTTTGTTTATTTTTGATTTCCTGCATTTTTTTATTATTCTAATTTTTTTTGTTTTGCAAATATCTACATTTTTCTCTTTTTCTCTTTTTTTTGTTATTTATCATTTTTTTGTTGCTAATGCCCAGTAAGAACTCAAATGGCATCTAACCTACATGAGAACATGGGATTCTTACTAACCTCCCAGGTATCCTAAGTGCACATCTAGGTTGATTTGGGCCTCTAGACCCCTCGAATGATAATCTCACCGGCTAAGACTTACCCTGATGACAATGCCGTCATGCCATGCTTAGGCTCCCAGTCGCTTCCGACCACAAGGATTCACCCAAAAAGCGTTCGAGGTAAATGATTTGTCCGACCCGGGTCTATTTCCTCACAACTCTAGATGGTATATGATGAAACACCCTGGAACCCTAATGACCAATCGCGCGATGCTGACCCAGAATCAAACGCCGTCGCACCCAGAGGTGACGCGCTTGCATTGGCCTAAGCCCAAGGTTAAATAAGAAGGTATCAAGGCAGTAGACAAGGGTCTTGACCGGCTAGAAACACAGAGACTCCTTCGCAGCGATAGCTTTTGCTTTTCAAAGTAGATAACCACATGTGTGTTAAAATAGGGTCGCAGACCTTGGCGGGTTTCACCCTTCAGACATTCCATCGAGCTTTTCTCTTTAAAGGAAGAAGGAAGAGTGTAGGGGGTAAACCTCCTAAGAGGACCGACAAAACCGTTAACCCGGCGAGCCAATAAGGGTCCATTTAACTCTTCCCCTTTCGGGCACCTTCGGACCAAATCTCGAGCATTTACATTCCAAGGCCACCTTTATGGATTTAGGCTTTTGCTTTGAGGGGTTTCATTGATTCAATCAGGCACGGTCACGACCAGACTTTTCTTTTGATTTTGATTTTGTGCTTCTTTTTTGCGAGGGAGATGTAGTCGTTTGACGTTGTGGGCTCCCTCTTGACTATCTGCGGGGACACTGCCCTCTTCTCGTGCTCTGATCGATGCTCGAGGAAATGGATCCTCTTTTTTTAACTTAAGGGGTTTGAGTTTTAGTTTCTTATGCTCAGCGTCTTAAGGGCGCCGGCTGTCTCATTTGGTCGAAGAGAAGAGAATAAAGATTACAACTTCTGGAGATCGTTTGGGTGAGGCCCCACCGTAGGTGATGCTACCAATTTTTTTTGGATAAAATACATAAGTGTGTATGCGTTGGCTTACTTTGGGCGGGCATAGGCCGACGTGGTCGGACATGGATCTCCACGGTTCTGGCAGGCTAAGACCCGGTGCCTACCAAGTCTTAATGGGCCCTATCCTAATATGGAGGTTGGATGCAATGACTTAACTCCATGGTAACTCCCAGGCATCGGCATTTCAAATTTTTTGTATATGATTTTGGTGATTTTCAATATTTTTGTTACTTTTTTGATGTGTTCTTTCTTTTCATTTTTTTTGACATTTTGACACTATGCTAAGGGTAGTACTTTTTAAGATAATGCCCATTCCAGGGGTGGGATAACTCGGTCCCTTCAGCATTGACTGGCTTGTAGGCGTTACCGAGATGCACAGTCTGAATCACGTACGGTCCTTCCCAATTGGGTTGAAGTTTAGAACGCGGCCCTCCAGGTTTGACAAAAATTCTTTTCACGACCATCTCGCCAATTTTGAATTTTCTCTCAATGACTTTCTTTTGGTAAAAGCGAGCGAGTCTATTTTGATACACACGCGCATGGTCGGCAGCGGCCAGCCGCTTCTCATCTAAGAGTTCCAACTGGGCAAGGAGTGAATTACGACGTTCGTCGAGGGGAAATTCTTCATCCAATTGTACCCTGAGAGAAGGGATCAGAGTCTCGTACGGGACTACTGCTTCCATACCATAAGTAAGGGCAAACGGAGTCTGCCCGGTGGGGGTACGGATTAAAGTGCGATAGGCCCATAGAGCTTCGATAAGTTTTTCTGGCCAGTCTGAAAACTTACTAGACTCGCAGGTTTTCTTTATGATTTTGATCAGTGTTTTGTTGGTGGCCTCTGCTTGGCCATTACCTTGTGGGTAATAAGGTGATGAATGATGCAATGTGATCGCGTACCTTTTGCAGAGATCTTGAAGATCCTGAGAAATGAACTGTGGCCCATTGTCGGTGACGATTGTGCTTGGGACGCCGAACCTGGTGAGGATGTTCTTCATGATGAACTTGCAGACTGTTGATATCTTAATTTCCGCATAAGCTTCGGCTTCAGCCCATTTGGTGAAGTACTCCGTTGCAGTGAGGATGAAAGATTTCTGCTTGGTGAGGGAATTGGGATCACCTAGGGGACCAATGATGTCGAATGCCCACATGGAGAAGGGCCATGGGGAGGATATTGGATGAAGTGAGGAGGATGGTGAATGGATTTTATCGGCGTGAAGTTGACACTTGACACACCTACGGAGAAAAACATCACAATCTTCTTTAATAGTGGGCCAGTAAAAGCCTTGCCGAATGATCTTCTTAACGAGCATTTGGCTCTTTACATGGCCACCGCGCACACCTGAGTGTGCGTCCTCCACACATTTCCAAACCTCATCGTCATCAAGACACCTTAAAAGAACACCAGTAAGGCCTCTCTTATACAACAATCCTCCAACTAGGGTGGTTTGTTTTAAATAAGTGGGGATAAAACCAGATTTAGGTGAAAGATACCTAGAAGGATTTATAGGATGAGAAGAAATCAAAGAAAACAGTGAGGACTAAAGCCTCGGAAACAGTGTGAGAATGGGCAGGTGCCCGAGGAAATTAATGTGGAAGGAACTGGGTCGAACCCGGGAGCGGGATCGGGAGGAATCAGAAATTGATGAATCGAGAGAGGCGGATCCGAAGGGTCCGGACGTAAAAGAGGAGAATCATGGGGAGATGAATCCGGAGGTTCCGAAGGAAGAAGATCATGAGGGACACGATGCCCTGGGAAGTATATAAAAAGGCAATTGAAAGGGGTGAAAAGAACGAAGGACGCGATGACTTGGAAGAACAAAAAGATAAATCGAAAGAAGGAGAGGCCCAGAGGTTCCGGATGGATATGGGAAGGAAGGGCACGATACCCTGAGAGAGATGGAGAATAAGATAAGAAATCCAGAGCTTCCGGATCGGGGTGAGAGATGGATAAAGAAAAGGAATCAAATAGGGAGGGGTCCGGAGGTTCCGGATAGGGATGAATGTAGGGGTCCGGAAGCTCTGGACAACAAGGGATGTGAGGGTTCAGGGACCCTAGTGCAGAGGAGCTTGATGACGGAAGGCATCTCCTTAACCAATGGACTACCCATAAAAAGAAGCTGAATAGCAGCATGAGCAACGATGAACTGGGATAGGAAGTGGATGAACTGATGTGGGCTCCTTCAATAATGGATTTATTATCCTTAAGCTTCACTTTGTGCTTTTCCCTCTTCTTGGTAGATACTCTCTCATTGTGCGGCCCTTCAACCGTCAACACAAGTTCTTGGCCTCCTGGGTTTACAGGCCGATCCCAATGATGTGCCCAGGCAGAAGGCCTCTTCTTTCTCTGACCAACCGGGTCAATCGGTATGGTCAGGGCCCACAGGCTCTCATTTGATGGACTTCTAATAAGGCCCTTTGGACATTTGTACATGAACGGTAACTCTCTTGGCAAAATATCAAAACAAAGATTTAAGAGCTCCGCTTGTGAAGTAAGGATCTTGACATGAAATGACTCCTTTGGAAATAACTCCCGTGATAGATGAATGGTGTCTATCATTGGAAGTTGGATGCTCAGCATAAGGAGCTTCATTTTTGGGGCACTGCTCAAGGCCGTTGGAATATCACACGTGATCATGTTGGGTAGCATAGGCGTTCATCCCTTGCATGGAAGTTGGTGGGAAGTAGACATGATGTCAAAAGCTTCCAGCAAGAACTTCCCTGACTTGCCCTTGAGCACAGAGTTCATTATCCCCTTTGCACTGGAATGTGTCATCACTATGCTGGAGGAGAAACCCCTCTCTTGATTAGTCATTTGGACTATGACCGAACAAGGGGTATTGAAAGCTGTGAAAGCATGTTGGCCAATGAGTAATGAGAACTCTATTGTTTTGGCCGCTAATTTTGTCAGCACCAATTCCTGAGAGTCCTTCTTGATGGGCATTGGTGCAGATGGAAATTCGGCCTTCTCAAAGGTGACCGGCACAAGAACCTGAATCGGCATTCGGCAAATGAAATCTTGGATTTTGAATGGCATTGCCGTGGCCAAATTCTTCTTGTCCGATTCTGGAACATCATCTTTGGCACATGTATTTGTAGAAAGACACCCACTCCGAGAGGTTGTGGAAGGAGGTGAGATTGAGACAACAGGCTCAACGGGTTATGGAGGTTCGATGGAAAGAGTTGTAAGAAGGGTAGGTAGAGGTTGAAACACGACAAGCTTTTCCCCTTGCTCGGAAGCAGAGGAGGTTGACTCGGGTGCAAAAATAGATGAACCCTGCTCAGAGTTAATCACGGGTTTGGGTAAAGGGTCAGATGGGTTTGAAGTTACAGGGATGGTGAAGGCCTTAAGTGGGGACGATGGAAAGTTACTAGGTTGGGGACAAAAGTTAACAGGTGGCTCAATGGAGACTGATGGTATGGGGGTTACTTGTGTAGTTAGAGGGATGACAGTAGGAGGCTTAGTACGTAAGAAGCGTCGGATTTTGGTGGTAAGTGAGGGGTTTAGGGTAGGGGATGATTCATGGTGCGTTGGCGCGGATTGTTGGTATATGGACCCACCATCATAACACCATGATGTCTCATAGGTAGAGGTAGGAACGGTAACTTCATCCTGAGCAGGGGCTTCTTCTGGTGGTGGTGGAAGAGGGAAGGAACGAAGAAAACTCGGAGTAGGTGCATATTCAAAATATTCACAGATGTGATCATGTGCCATTTGCAATTCTTCAAAATCATTAGGTTCAAATGGATGCCGTGGGGGAGGCGTGTTGATGAGATGAGGTGACGTATATTGGCATGGAGGAATTTGCATATATAGATGTGGATGTGGAGGCAGAGAGCCGTATGGATTAGTGTGATGAATGGATGGTGGGCAGACGGCGTCCACTTGATTGTCACGACTTGGAAGAATATCTTGCTCACTCATATCCCAGATGCCGTACTCATCTCTTCTCTCCTTCCAATCCTTCTCCATTTTGGTAATATTATTCATGAAAGCGTGAAGGGGGTTGGCTTGAGGAGGGGAAGGAGGAAGAAATTTCCTCTCAATAACAACCTGTAAGGCTCCAAGTTGAGAGCTGGGAGAGTCGATATGAGAAGCCATGAAATCCCAAGCATAGGGAACACTAGTGGAGGGGGAAGCTCCACTAACAGTGGCCTGTATTCCATATGAGGACTTATAGGACGGGCCAACGTCCATGGGATGAACCTGTGGGTCAGGCTGATAGCCCCAGTCTGAGTTATAGACTCCATAAGAATTGTGACCAGGGTCACTCATTTGGGGCTCATAGGCGTCGACCTTGAAAGTATTGTAATTATATTCAGCCATCCATAACAATTTTTTGAGAGCATAATAGCAAACACCAGCAAACAATTAACAGAGATTAGCAGACAAGTGAATGCTTTACGTCCCTTTTTTTGTGTTTTGATTTTGATGATTTTTTGTGTGTTTTTAACCAGATCTGAAGTTCACACAAAATAGGAAGGACCCTAATCCCAATTTATTTCACCGCCGTGTCAACTAGAGGCTCTCGTCTCACCACGAATGGGTCGACTAACTCCGGGGAACTTCAATGGTACAACCGGCCCAGTGAACGAAGAGGAGATTCTTCGATGTCGGGGACTTACGAAGGTCCCAGTGGAGGAGATTCTAGTCCGTCGAGAGAAATTCCCGAACGGAGAGTCCTTCCTTCACCGAGAGAGGGTGACCTTTAAAAAAAATGAAAAAGAATAGAAAAGAGGGATGGATGTAGGCAATGAAATGCTAACAGATATATGGAGCACAAAAGATCAATAAGACAACCAGGATATAACAACACGCAAGAGATTGTAAATAAAATCATAAGAAACTGTAAGGGTAACTGAAAGAAAGTAACCAGAAGTCCCACCGTGATCGCCAATCTGTGAGCGACGTCACGCGGTTGGAATGATGCGGAGCGCGAGGGCTCACGTTTTTGTTTTGTTTTGCTTTTTTTGCTTTACTGCAACACAGAAATAAGAGAGAAGAGGAGAGAGGCCACCATGGGAGATTGCTCCGGCGGGGCGTGCAGGACAGATGCAATATAACAAAATATGGGGGTTAAACGGCCATAGCGGGAAGTGACTCGCCGCGGCCTCGGGGGGACGGGAGTGGTGCAGAAATCAAATAGCAAAAATTGAAACGGCCATTGCGGGAAGTGACTCGCCGCGGCCTCGAGAGTATAGCAGATATAGAAGCAATTCAAGATATACAAAAGAAAGGACAAAATTGAAACGGCCATTGCGGGAAGTGACTCGCCGCGGCCTCGAGAATATGAGCAGATAAGCATATAACAGAATATGGAGAGAATATAAAGAATGGAAATTTAAACGGCCATTGGGGAAGTGACTCGCCACGGCCTCGAGAATATAAGCAGATGAAAATATGACAAGATATAAATGATGGAATTTAAACGGCCATTGCGGGAAGTATCTCGCCGCAGCCTCAAGAGTATGACAGGTATAAGAGCAGCATAAAAATATAGAGACAGAAATTCAAACGGCCATTACGGGAAATGACTCGTCGCGGCCTCAAGATTATGATGTGATCGCCAGGGGCCGGGGTCCCCAAAATAAAGAGTGATCGCGCCTACCTCAAAAGCGGAGATGGCGGGTTGCTTCTTCCTCTCCCTTCGGCCGACCGATGGAGAGGGCTTTCCTTGGTTACCCTTGCAAAATAACAGACAATAAACAAATAGAATTAGGGAATGGCAGTGTAGTATCAATCTCTTGTGATGAAAATAATGAAATTGTGGCAGGACACACACCTGGTTGGTGTGGTTTTAAACCCCTCTCGGACACGAGTAGGAGGGAAATGCGATGATGAATGGAATTATGCAAGAAGTATATAAAAGAAGGCTCCCTTATAAAGGGAGATAGAGAATGCCAGATGATGAATGTAAAAGAACTACGGAGAAAAGGGGAGAATTGGCTTATTGGATGCGCCGATGGCGAGATCCGGCAGAGCTTCGGCAGCGTAGAGATGACATGGAAGCACGGTGGACGAGGGCGGCCTTCCTCCCGCGAGCGTGAGCACCCGAGAAGCCGACAGAACCTCCCCCTGAAAAGAACCTACGGGTTAGAAAAGGATCCGGCAGCCTCTGGGATCCAGCAGCCTGTCGGACCTCTTAGAAGCTCCCTCTCGGACGGAGGGGGGTCTGCTATTTATAGAGATCCGGAGAATGGAGGCGTCCAGGACCCTGGACGCCTTCATCAGAGCATTAATAATATTTTATTTTATTTTTTTTTTTATTTTTAATACTTTCAAGAAGGCGTCCAGGAAACTGGACGCTTTCAAAACTGCCCACCGGAACCCCGCCGAAAGCCGCACACGGTTTGGTACAGCGCGTGGTTTTGGTTGGCACCCGTGACTCACGAGTGGGCGCGTCTGGTTGGCAAGACGTCTTCACACTTTGGATTTTTTCTCACACGACACATCGATCGGTGGATCGGGGGCGCCCATGAGCAAGATGATGAAGGCGTCCAGACAGATGGACGCCTTCATGAATATTATTATTTTATTTATTTTTTATATTTTTTCACATTGATGAAGGGGTCCAGGCAGTTGGACGCCTTCATGAATATTATTATTTATTTATTTTTTTCATTTTTTTATATTTTTTCACATTGATGAAGGCGTCCAGGCAGTTGGACGCCTTCATGAATATTATTATTTTATTTATTTTTTCATTTTTTATAGTTTTTCACATTGATTAAGGTGTCCAGGCAACTGGACGTCTTCAAGAAAAACCTCCGAACCCCCCCCGAAAGGCCGTCGACAGCCGTCCGCCAGACATTTCCTGATTCTGGAATCCTCCAGTACGTCCGATTGGTGGCGATGCTGTCCGAATGCCACATGATTTCCGCAACGAGGTAGTTTCCAGATGCCGAATAAGTGTTACGTTACCCACTCAAAAGGTGAAAGAAGACCCAAGAATGGGAAGCACTCAAGCAATTCAAAATGCGAAAGCCACTGCGGGGCGTCATTTAATAATATGAGATTTTCTCAAGGGATGTCAGAAATAGCGTGTCTACACTGCCAACTCTGTGGCCCAGTAATCGGCCAGTTATTTCAGTGCTAGATCTAGACTTTCCATGGGCCTACGCACCTCGCAAGCCCATCTCTGCAGCAGTGAATATCAAGGTTAAGCCCCAGATTCGAGATTCAAAAGGCTGGGATAATATATTGAAATTGGGCTATCAGCCGGGGAGAGGTCTCAGCGCACAACTACAAGGGCGGACCAAGTCGGTGCCTAAAGGAAGAAAGATGAATAAAAGGGGCCTCGGCTACCGAGAGTCCACATTGTCAATCTTGGGTGATTCTGGGCCCTTGACCTGGGACTATCGTCAACACTTTGTTAAAGGTCCTCTCCAGCCCGGCACCTTGAAAACACAGCTAAGTCATCCCAAGGGAGAAAAAGATACAGCTCAGGTATTTGCCAGCCCAACGTTGCTTCCAAAGGGGCCGGTTGATGATATGATTGATTACAGCCAGGCCTTTGAAAGGCTATTCTATGAAGATGAAAGCTGCCAGAAAAATCAGGACGTACGGCTTGTGCAGTTTAAGCCGAAGAAACCAGCTTACCGTTTGCGGAAAACGGGGAGCTCGCCCGTCATCTTTTCTTGGTCTCCCTTCTATCTTATGTCTCTCTTTTAACGGCTGGAATCTATATCCCGTTCACCTCCAATCATGATTGATCCGTTCTTGATAGAACTGCCAACCGAGGTATTGATTATACCTTGTGCATGTGGGCAATGCCCACCCATTGATCTCTCCACAATGTGGACCCCTTCGTCCAATCTTTCCGAAATGTGGTTCTCTTCCTCCGATCCGTTCTTTGATGTCTTGTTCCCGTCTCTCTTCCCTCTTCAACTCCCTCCTCCTCCTCCGTCCTCTTCTTCTTGCTGCATGATCTCCACTGATCTCCAAAAAAAAATGTCAAATTTAAAATAGAGATGTCGGTGGAAGATTACGCTATCTTATCTCCATCATCCTCCCAGGGGCATGAGGCCCCTCCTGCCTCCTTCCCACTAGATTTCCTTTCTCCTAGGATAGGCGTAGGGCATGTCGAGTCTAGGAAAGAAGAGTCTGTTAGGTCTAGAGAAGTAGGGTCTTGTTCTAGGTCGTCCAACCCTTCCTCACTTGAGTCGCACCCGCTTGTGCGTCATTCTAAATCCATTCTTGATAAGTTCTTGCAGGATCTCGCTCAGCGCTATCATGCTCTTCTGAAGTGCCCGCAGTTCATAGCTATGGCGATTGTGATAGAAGAAGATGAGGAGTAAGAAGGGGTGTAGAGCGACGATGGACTAGGTGTTTATGAAATCCTAGATGAAAAATATCCGGTCGATGATGAGGATGGCAACGTAGATGACACCTCCGATCTGTATGCGCAAGGATTGAAGAGATTCGACAAGCCATCATCGGCGGTGGATGAACCTACGAAGGAAATAAATCTGGGAACTGAAGAAGACCCAAGGCCCATTATCATTGCATCTAACCTCCCTTCACAGGTAGAAGAAGATTTAATCAAGGTTCTAAGGGAGTACAATGATTCTTTTGCCTGGTCTTATGAGGATATGCCGGGTCTTGACCCTTCTTTGGTGGAACATCGACTTGTGCTTAAACCAGGGGCAACACCCGTAAAATAAAGGTCAAGAAGATTTCACCCCCACATGGCCTTAAGAATTAAAGAAGAGGTCGACAAGTTATACAGGCCAAGTTTATTAGAGTTGTCTTATATCCCCAATAGGTGGCAAACATAGTCCATGTTATCAAGAAGGACGGAAAGGTGCGTATTTGCATTGATTTCAGGGATCTTAACAAAGTATATCCCAAAGATGATTTCCCGCTGCCTCACATAGATGTCTTGGTGGACAACACAGTCGGGTATGAAGCACTATCATTCATGGAGGGTTATTCAGGATATAACCAAATCCATCTCGCCCCCGAAGACCAAGAGAAAACCTCCTTCACCACGCCCTGGGGTACGTATTGTTATGTGGTTATGCCGTTTGGATTGAAGAACATCGGCGCCACTTATCAAAGGGCAATGATGGCTATATTCCACTACATGATGCATGTCTATATGGAGGCTTATGTGGATGACATCTTGGTGAAGTCGAGAACCAAAGTAGAACACCCCTCTATTTTGGCTAAGGTGCTCCAAAGAGCTAGGGAGTACCAATTAAAGATGAATCCGAAGAAATGTGTTTTTGGAGTCTCTTCGAGGAAGTTACTAGGCTTCATGGTTAGTAAACGGTTGATCCAGATCGATCCTAATAAAGCAAAGGCCGTTATGGAGTTGCCTCCCCCTAAGAATATCACGGAACTTTGAGGATTGATTGGTAGATTGTAATTCATTAGAAGATTCATATCCCAACATTCTCAGAGGTGCCGTCTGTTTTATGAATTACTAAAGGCGGGGGTCAAATTTGAATGTAATCAAGACTGTCAGAAGGCCTATGAGGACTTAAAGGAATATTTGACCAATCCCCCGGTTCTACAACCTCCTATCCCTGGGAAACCCCTAATCCTATACATTTCTATTATTGAGGACTCCCTAGGGGCGGTTTTAACACAAGTAGATGACGAAGGGAAAGAGCGGGCAGCTTATTATCTCTCTAGGTTATTTAACCCGGCGGAGACCAAATACACCGCTATAGAAAAGACTTGTGCCGCCTTAGTGTGGGTAGCTCAGAAACTGAAACACTACTTCCTAACCCACCCAGTTAGGTTAATCTCTATAATCGACCCGATCCGTTATCTCTTAGAAAAGTCCATCCTTTCTAGTAGGTTAGCTCGCTGGCAGAGCTTCCTCTCTCAGTTTGATATCACATTCGTCGTTCAGAAGGCAATCAAAGGATATGCCATTGCTGAGCATCTTGCCCATCTTCCCATCCCCTGCACAGACTCTATTCAGGATGATTTCCCTGACGAGCATCTCTCTGCCATCTCTCATCATCCCTTTTGGTCTCTGCACTTTGACGGTGCGCTCAATTCTCAAGGCCGAGGGATAGGTGCTGTACTCCTCACTCCGGAGGGGGTGACGATTCCCTTTGCTTATCAACTCCGATTTCCTGCTACTAACTTTATCGCTGAGTATGAGGCTCTCCTAGCCGGATTGAAGCATGCCTACCTCTTGGGCGTGTGCTATTTAAACATCATAAAAGACTCTCAGCTCGTTCTACGGCAGGTTCTGTCCACTTACCGCACTCATGACTCGAAGCTCAAGCCATATCAAGATTTGGTCACTCTCTTGGCTCGACAGTTCCGCAAGTTGATCTACATCCATACTCCGCGATCTCAGAATATTCTTGCTGATACGCTGGCGTCACTTGCTTCCTCTTTATCTTTCCCTCTCAGCCGGAGCATTGAGACTATCGTTATTCAGAGGTTAGATGCCCCCTCTCTTCAGGATCCTTGGTATCACAACCTTAGGAGGACTATAGAGGCTAGGGCTGAGAAGGAAGATTTGAAGGAAGTGTCTTTAACGAAATTAGAGGAGATCCTGGATGAAGAAGAATTACCATGGTACCATAAAATCGAGCTGCATTGCAAAGATGGATCATCCCCTGAAGGGGCAAACGCCGAGCAGTGTAAGGCTATCAGAAGAGCTGTCTCGAGATACACTATTATCGCTGGAGAACTATACAGGCGCGCTCTCAATGGAATGCTCATGAGATGCCTAGATGATGATGAAGCTTGGAAGGTGGCCGAAGCAGCCCACTCTAGTGAGTGTGGAGGTCATGTTAATGGCCAGGCTCTAGCAAAGAAGATCCTTAGGCAGGGTTATTATTGGCCCACCCTAGAGGAAGATTGCTCCCTCTATGTCCGGAGGTGTCTTAAATGCCAACTCCACGCTGATAAAATTCATGCTCCAGCTTTATCTCTTCATCCTCTCTCTGCTCCTTGGCCATTCTCCATGTGGGCTTTCGACGTTGTTGGCCCGCTCGGTGATCCTAACTCTGAAACCAAGCGAAAATCCTTCATCCTTACCGCCACTGAGTACTTCACCAAGTTGGTTGAAGCGGAGGCATACGCGGAGTTTAAAGCAATAACGGTGTGCCGCTTCATCATGAAGAACATTATCTCACGGTTCGGAGTGCCAAGCAGCATCGTCACCGACAATAGACCCCAGTTCATCTCTCAAGAGCTCAAGGACCTCTGTAAGAAGTTCAATATTGTATTGCATCATTCATCTCCATATTATCCTCAAGGCAACGGTCAAGCCAAGGCCACTAATAAAACCCTTCTTAAAATCATAAAGAAAACATGTGAATCTCACAAATTTTCTGATTGGCCTGAAGGATTGGTGGAGGCTCTATGGGCTTACCGCACCTATGTCCGTACTCCTACAGGGCAAACCCCATATGCTCTCACTTACGGGATGGACGCGGTGCTCCCATATGAGATCTTAATCCCTTCCCTAAGAGTACAGCTCGATAAGGAACTTAATCTCGATGAACGTCGAGAGGCGTGCTCGTCCAGCTGGAACTCTTAGATGAGAAGAGGATGAATGCGGCCGATCATGTGTCCGTTTATCAAAAGAGAGTTTTGCGTTATTTTCAAAAGAAGATAATTGAACGCAAATTCCAAGTAGGTGATATGGTTTTGAAACGTAAATTCATTAGGTCCGGAAGTCCTAGGTCCAAATTGCAACCTAACTGGGAAGGTCCGTTCGTCATTAGAGAGACTTATCCAGGGAACGCGTACCGCTTAGTCAACGCAGAAGGTGAGGAGCTGTCTCACGCTTGGAATGGGTTATATCTTAAGCGCTTTTATCCTTAGAGTCAAGCTAATGAATACTCGGTAGCGAGGTGTCCCTTCCTCGAACGCGAAGGAGGACCCCGAGTTCGGCAAATCACACACTTCACGGCATCCCTGGTCGGATTTCCCAGTTTTGTAAACACCGTTTCTGCTTGGCCAGGCCTGGGGGAAGTCAAGGTCCCTGTCCGCTTCTCTCCTCGAATGAATCTAGGGGAAAGAGGTAAATAAGGGGGCGACGAACTAATTTAGACACCCTGACGAGAGAAAACAATTCATCAAAGAAAAAGAAGAAGGAGCAACAATAGCGACAAAAAATAAAGATCTATTTCAAAGTCTATAGCTCCACAAGAATAAAAAGACTAGGCATGGCAAGAGTGCCAGTACAGTTTCCCCGTGGGACGTTATAAGCCCAATCGTACGCGTGCCTAGGGTGGATGAAGGTTCGATGAGGGACACAAAGCCCTGACTCAACAGTCCGAATCTCTGAAAGGGTCATTGTGAGAAGGACTCAAACCCTGAAAATCTCTATACATGGTCTAAGCTTACCCCCTCATATTCTATTTTCTCTTTTAGGACTAGATAGTACCCTGGGTATGGCCTCGGTAGAAGCACCGTCACCCAGATTGGCCCTGGCCAGGGATTGTCATTTTAAAAGCACGTCGATCTTGGGAGATTCCAAGTGAGACAGGTAGGACCCTTGTTGCCAAGACGAAATTGGCTTTCAAAATCCAAAAAAATCACATATTTCAAATCCAAAAAATCATATATTTCAAAATCCAAAAATGATATATTTCAAAATCTAAAAAAATCATTTATTCCAAAACACAAAAAAATCAGATATTTCAAAACTTCACAAAAATCAAATAGTTTTTCAAAAATCCAAAAATACCATCATCTCGCATTGCATGCATTATATTTTTTCATTATATTTTTGCATATTTAATAAGGCTCCACCCCCTGACCAAATATCAAGAACTGGTCATTTTCTAACTTGCTTTAGACAAGGGGTTGAGTCTAAGAACATATCTAACTTGTTTTCTTGTCTAAGTATGTGCAGACGCAGGTTCAGTCGCCCAAGATTCAAAGCTTACAAGTCTTCTATCTCAGTCTCTCTAACGGTATACCATTAGACCGCTAAACTACCTCTGGCGGTTCATTATTGGACTGTTTCCATTCCTGAAAGCTGAAAAAAAATAACTCTCAGTAAATCTACATCTAGCGGTCTTACGATAGACCGTCAGAGAATTCTGGCGACCCATAATTGGAACATTTTTCTCTCCCGAGGATTGAAAAAATTCAATTTTTCCTGAGCACTGTCTCTGGCGGTCTCTCATGGGACCGTTAGACATGGTTGGCGGCCCTAGATTAGACCGTTATGTCAGATAGAAACTTTGCTTTTTATCTAATTTAAGCTCAATCATGCAATCAATTCCACATCTTTTCAACACAAATCTCTCATTCCATTCCACTAAGTTCAAGATACATCATTTGGTTGATAATCTCAAGTAGAAGGGAAAAGAAAAGAAAAGCTCAAATTACATTCATTCTCTTGTCCGCGTGAGGCCAGATCTTGCGTAATTCCTTCACATAAGCACGGTATCCCTCCTCGTCTTCTGCCACTTCTGCTTGCCAAGTGCGCACCCGTCTGATCTTCCACATGATTAATGCATTCCGAACTGCTCGCTCGTCCTCCTCAGTCCCCATCTTCCTAGCTAGAAGGGGAGGGAAGTGTGATACTGCAGGAACCGTAGTTCGGGGTAGCCCAATTTGAAGATAGCACCGGTGCGGGTTGTAGATCGCTAAAGTAGTGTTCCCCACTAGCTGCAGGTCTAGGCCCGGTCGCCGTGGAACTCTAAGGGTAGTGCTTCGAAGAACTCTTGGCCGCATCATGAACTTTTCCATAGGCAAAGTGTTGAGGAAGAGGCACCAATCATCCCGTGTCTTCTTGTCTGCCACTCGGCACTCAACCTATGAAGGAAACCCAAATGCGCCTCCTCTGAAGAATAGAGGGTGGCTCGGCTAGCTGAAGGCAAGTCCTCCTTGGGTAGGAATTTGAGTCTCACTCCCATCCAACATTCAAGGATGATCATTGACCCGAAGAGAGGCCCTCCTAGGCAAGATGAGCTAAGGCCTTCGTAAAGGTAAGAAAGGACCGCTTGGGAGACATATAAACCCCGCCATAGCCCACTAATAATGCTAAGGTTTTGGATGTCCAAGAGGTGGTCGGTGGTGGTGAAAAGGAAAACCCCGCACAAGCAAACCGAGGTAGCCTTGGCTACGGCTTCGAATCTTCCGCTCTTGTTCTTGCAATAAGTAGTTATCCATTGAGCCATGGGTATCAAATGGATATGGCGTGAGCTGATCATGGTCCTAACATCTTTCGGGTTGTGTATGAACTCCCCTAGAATGATTGAAGGGTCTATAGGCTCAACCGTGTGACACACTAGGTCTTCATCCCCAATCTTGGTCTTAGGGAAGGTTAGGTAGCTCTCTACCTCCTCTAATATGACATTTGCTTCAAAGCTTGGAAAGAGGAATGTGTGTGTTTGTGGATGCCATAACTCTATGATGGACGAAATGCTTGACCAATCCAAGGATAATTTCTGAACATTCTTAGCTAGAACTAATAAGGGTTGAAGGTGCCATGCCCTTAGGATTGAGAGGACCTCTAGAGGGAGTTCCTTGATCATGAGAGCCACCCACTTTAGGTTGGAGTAGCATCTTGGGCCAGGAAGAAGCTGGAAGAAAAGGAAATGAAGAGGAAGAAGAGAGGAAGGTCATGAGAAGAAGGAAAATTCAGAAATTTATGAGATTTTGAATCAAGTTGCAGCTTACCTCTCTTGAAGAATTTGAGCTCAGGTGCTTGGGGATTGAAGTCAGCCGATGTAGCTCCCCATACTCCTTCTTAGCTGCTTTAGGTCCGGTGTAGACCATCTCTCCCATGGCACTAGCTTCAAAGGTCCTCTTCATGGTGTTTTGGGAGTTTTTGATGGAATTTTGGGGCTTATAGAAGAGAATTGGTGTGAGCTGCGATTTTGGGCCTTGTTCCTACTTATAGAAGTTTTTGGTGCATTAGGATAGAGGTTGGGTAGCCTTATCCTAAGTTAGATTAGGTTCTAGTGCAGATTAAGGCTTCTTTCCCCCGAGTTCGGGCTCTCACGGGGAGTCCCGCTCGGATTACACAGTTTTTCTGCACTAGCGGTCTATCGTAAGACCGCTATAGTCCTCAGGCGATTCATTATTGGACCATTTTTATCCCTCCATCCACTGACTTCCTCTATCCCTCTGGCGGTCATTTATTTGACCATTTTCCAGACTCTAGCGATCTTTAATTAGACCGTTTGTCAGGTTTTCCAGATTTTGTTAAGTTCAGTTCTCCATCAGTCATCAATTCCTGTTCTCTCCCTGTCTCTCACTCGTACCACCTGTCCGTCATTTCAAGCATTCACATTCATACACATTCATGCATCTTAAATAAAAACAAAAAAAAATTTCATTCCACTATCAAGTCATGTACAAGTGTGCATCAAAAAAATAAGAAAGAAAAAAGGAAAAGTACAAGACACTCAGCCGGTCTGTCTCCCGGGCCATCACTATCACCAATACCCTCATGCCGCTTCGATGGCGGCTCCATGGCACTGCTCGCCTCCTCTCGACAGCGCCGTCGCTCCTCCTCCTCATTCCTCCGATGGCCTAAGGAACCAGTGAAGTAGTCTCGGTACGCGCTGCTCGGTGCAACGCTCTAGCTCCTGCTAGACTCTGACTTCTTTCCCAGAAGCCGGAGGGCATCCTTCAGGCCTGATACCACTCCTCTTATCTCGATGGCCTGCACTCGAGACTGGTCTCACTCGCTCCTCAGTCGGGCGGCCTCTGCTTTAAGGCGCTCTATCTCCTCCTCGTCAGCACGACGGCGAGCTCCTCCTACGCTCAGTCGCGCCACCTCCTCATGGAGACGGGTCACCTCCGCCACCTCTACTCGCCATCGCTCCGCCTTTGCTCGAGCACGCTCTAACTCGGCCAGCGCTGTGCTCAACTCTCTTGCCTGCATTAGCATTCATCACATTTAGGCATTTGCATAATCGTAAGCATTTAAAGTCTAAGGAACTCGGTTGGTTTTTGCTTACCCTCTCCGTGAGAGAAGCCTCGGCCTCCTCGGCCCGAGCAACCGCCCGAGCAAAGTCTGCGTCTCGCTCAGCCCTGCCTCCCGCAGGCTGTGACGATGAGGACGGTGCATCCGGTCCCTGTCAGTGCACCCCCTCGGCTCGCTGCAGTTTTAGAAGTCAAAGCCAGTCACATTTCATCATGATCATAAGCATAATCAAGTCCAATGTTTAGGAAGTTTAACAGAAGGTCCAGCGCGCACTAGAGCTCGTCCCTCTGCTGCACAGTGGAGTGGAGGAGTCCCTAGAGCTCCGGTATCCTGCCCTGCGGGTCTAGCTGCATATAGAAAATCATCGTGTCAGTGCATATAGGAATAAGATCATTTAATTAAAGAGCATGAGTTTAGAATTCATACCGGTCGTCGGACGTCGCAGAATACTCGATCGCCGTACCTCCGGGCATAGGCCTTCAGGTAGGCCTCGTCGCTGTCAGCTCGAGCTCTCACCTTCCGAACCCTCCGCGTCCAATCCCGCACCTGGTCAATCACCCGAGTGACCTAGTCGATGTCACCGATGAGTCCCTTCGTCGATCTCCAAACGCGCTCATCGTCTCTCTCGGGGAACTCCACCTCTGGCTGATGTACTCCCCTCGTCCTCATAATCAGTCGATGATGGAGAGGCTCGACGATGTTGATGCAGTGTAGCCAGATCTATCATCCAGCGTACGCCTGGGCTGCCTCCACCCAAGGATGTCCCTCGTGACCCTCATCACGGTAAGGTGTCCAGCGCACCTGAAAAGGGCGATTGAGTTCATGATAGCATTTGTCAGCATTTAGATAGGCATTTGTCAGCATTTAGAAGAGTTTGAGTTTAGAATTTATCGATGCATATGGGAATGTGTCGATGTCGTCCTGGATCGCCCGAGCTAGGCGCGAGATCGATCCCATGTCACGAGCCACCACCCACCGTCTCGCGATGGGGATCCGCTCGGGGTGTAGCTCCTTCCCTCGCCCAATGCCAGGGAGGTATAGATAGCTCCAAACATGCATAAGTCAGCGTCAGCATATAATGATAGCAAAGCATATAGAAAAAGCATTTAAAGTTTAGATTTTAGGGCATTTTACCTGTAAGAATGGCATGAAGCCGCCCAGCATAGTCTGCCGGTCGGTCGTGCTCAAGGAGTCGAAAAGAAACGCCAGGACTGCTGCTCCCTAGGCGTATCCTCCTGCTCCCTCCAAATCTCTTAGTAAAAGGAGGAGCCTGATGCTCACTCCGTCAGCTCTAGTCGCGAAGAGGAGCTTCCCGAACAGCAAAATCAGGAAGCGTCGTAAGATGATATCTCCCTCAGGTCCCGGCTCTGCCGCCATTCTGTCTCGGACCTGGTCGATCACTCGTCCTATATGCTCCTCGGGCAGCTCCCCTACTGTGATAGCAGCTCCCCTCAGCCCCAGGCTCTCCTAGAGTGTCTTCCGTCCTAGCATGGACAACTGATGCCCCGGTCTCATCAAATCCAACCCCAGTAGCTCTTGGGCCATCTCTCGGTAATCCCCGTATGTCCAGCTTGTCACCGGTGCTCCATGGACCCGCAGTCCGATGATCCTCGCTATGTCTTCTAATGTGGGGATCATGTGGCCCCAGGAGAAGATGAATGCTCGGCTAACTGGATCCCATCTCTCGTGAAGAGCGTAGATCAGAGTAGTGTCTATCCGGGTCACCTCGATGCTCAGAAGCTCCCCAAAGCCCATGGCTGCTAATCTGTCCCTCTAGTAATCTGGCAGAGCTTGATATACGGCCCGAACTTGTAGCCAAGAAATCTGGGTTCATCTTTTCCCCTGCACACATTTAAAACATACGTCAATCATTGCATTGCATTTGTCCTTGCATTTCTAATAAACAAAAACAACAACAAAATCAAATAAGCCAAAAGCATAAAAATATCAAAGTTCTGTCTCTGATCCTATGGCGGCCATATCATGGGCCATCTGAGTCTTCTAATGGCCGTAGAGTGGGCCGTTCGAGGCTGTAGCGGTCACTGGAACGACCGCTGCGGTACCCGTGAATGGGCATCATTTTCCCCATTTCCCCAGTTTGTGGAAATGGCCAAAAAGGCCTACAAATTATTTTAATGGGTCCCCAGACCCATTCCCCGTCCATTCCACATGCATGCATGCATATAATAAATTAAAAAATGGAAAAATTTGGGTTTTTGGGCGATCGGCCTACCTCCGACGACTGGCGATCGCTCGCCGCTGCTGGTACTTCTTCGACAGTCTGGGCCTCTTCCTCCTCCTCCAGAGCTTCCATGGAATCCTCCTCGACCGTAGGGGCGTTGTCTCCCTCCATTTGGGCCGACGGCCCCTCATCTCTCGCCGATACCTCCGCCGCCGCCGCCGGCGGCGTTCTCTCTCTCTCTAACCGCCGTTGAAGGCGTTTTATTGCCTTCTTCTTCCTGTTCAGTATTGCGGTGGCCGCCGGTGATGTGGGTTGCCGGAGTCGCCGGAGTAGATGGGGTTTTGGTTTGGGGCGTTTGAATGGAATGAGCGTAATGGGGGGAACAACGATCGATTTGTTTTTTTGAATGCCTAGGAAAATTAGCGGTCTATCATTAGACCGTCACTGTCTCTCTGGCGGTTCTACCTTCGACCGTTTATCATCAGAGCTCCTTCCTCGAAGGATGTGAACCGACGTACTATGGCGGTCCATGTTTAGACCGTTAGAGGCCTTTTAGCGGTTCTATCTTAGACCGTGTTTAGGCTGAATGATGCAATGCTTTATCCATTATGCTTCATGCTTCAAAGTTATATTTGTCATGCTTCATGCATATGGATTTATTTGTTGATGGATAACCCTTTTCATCTGCAAAAATCATGAAAGCCATCATGCTCTGTCAAGTGCTCGCCAGGCAGGTAACTTAGGTAAGTATCTCGATCCCTAGTCCCTTAATGCATTACTATATGGTATCTATGATATATATTCCTCGAGAACCGGCTAGTCATTCATGTGTTCTGGGATCTGATGTTCCCCTCTAACCAAAAATGATGATGATCTAGGTGCACATGTTTAATCGTTGGATAGGCCGTTAGGTTGGAAAACTTGGGGGACGATGGTTCTATCTTGCACGCTGTGGTTGCAGATAGTGTCTTGACCCTGATTTCTCCGGTCTAGCAATACTATTCTCGAGTATCTTGTTATTTTATCTTTCTTGGCATTCGTTTTGATGATTTCTTTATTTTAGCCCAGCATGCATCATGCGCATCTTTGAGCATTCACATGCCCTCATCTGTCTGAGTGTCACAGTAATGGTGGATAATTGGGTCCATGGTCTTGAGTAAGGAGAGTCATTCCACTCTGAGTTGGAAGGTTTTCTTCGATCTTTTTTGCTTGGTTTGGTTAGCTGAAGATTCATGTCTGGAGTTTAGTTACTCGTCTCTTTCCTTTTTCCATTTGCTCCGATCGCCTATCAGCTGTGTGTTCCAGTGAGGAGGTTGGTTGTGTTTTATTTCCTTTAGTTGTTAGTATCTCTAGGCATGCGTCGTTCGGTTTGGCCGTTCCTTGTGGTTGGTCTAAAGTTTTTTAGAAGATTCCTATCGCTCGTTGGTTGAGGACAGTTGTCGGTTTACCTTAACGCCCACTTTTCAGTCCACTCCGCTTCATTTCCGTTTCACCTCCATGTTCCATGTCGCTTTCACTTCACCTCCGCTCGTTCCCCTGCAAAGAGGACGTTAAGGAGGGGCATCTGTTGACACCTGTTTTATGACCAATAAGTTGGGTCATCTCCTTATTTATCTTTATTATGCTCCGAGTTATTCACCGTTTACAGAGTCATTTTCGTCAGTTTTGAGGCTTATTTCATGGGTCATTCTCCTTGATTGGGTCTCGTTCCTTATTTACAATGGCTTGAAGCTTAGTGGGCCTCCATTCATTTTGCCACTCTATTGTCTCTAGCGGTCTATAATATAGGCGTTTGATGACGTTTGGCGGTCCTACCTTAGACCGTTTGATGACGCCAGAGTCCACAATCACGGTCTTGCTTACCGTCTTATCCTTTCGTCCTATCCTTTCTTATTCGGTTGGCTTTGGCGGTTTATCGTAAGGCCGTTAGAGGCACTGTGGCGGTGCTACATTAGATCGTTTCTTGACTCTAGAGTCCTGTTCACGAAGTTGTCGCCCGTTGGTCTTATCTTCTAAGGATGACGGTCTATTCTTGGACCGTTAATTCATTGTGGCAGTTTATCGTATGATCGTTTCAAGAGTCCGAGAGTCCTGGTTAACTGTCTTTTCTCTACTACGCCGTGGTCGAAGTAGAGTTTTGGATTGACGATTTCTCTCTCGATAGTGATCCTTAGATGCTTTCATTTTTTCTATGGACTCTTGGGAGTATTATCTTCAAGAGTTTGCGAAGTTTCACCCTACTTTTTCCCTGGAATCTCTCTAACTCGAACCTATAGTTTGAGGGCCTATAAATAGAACCCTTGAGTTCATGGGTTGAGGAGGAGATTTCTGGAGTTTACGTCAAGGTGCTGCTGCGTTCTGGAGCGAGTACCCATCAAGGAGAAGTGTTTCCTACGTCCAAAGTCTAGGGAGTATTAAGTTCCATGTGTCTAGAGTGTTGATCTCTTCCTTAGTTCATTCCCCCTCGTCATAGCATTCCATAGCATATCCCCTCTTCTTCTTCCACGTTCTCTGCATCTCAATCACGTTTTTAAACATCTTCCCATCTTTACACGCCCCATAGGGGTTAAAAAAACCAAACCCTCAGGTATTCACCCTTCCTTTTGCATGCAATTTAGTTTCTTTGCATTATAGTTACTACATGTGTCCAAGGGCTAATTTGGGTTATTTTTATGTGCTTCTACATTCTTTTGCAGGTCTACAGGGTTCCTAGCACGAGGCCCAACTCTTCTGGCCGGCCGGGAGAGGTGGAGATCCAAGTCCCAATCTATTGTTCCGTGCGCTCTGGCGGCTCTACGTTGGACCATTTGAGGATCTATGGTGGCTTATCGTAAGGCCGTTTCTTGATCTCTGGCGGCTTGATATTAGACCGTCTGAAGTTGCAGAATTCTGGTTTTCATCTCTCGTGGGCGGGTGTTGCATCCTCCTCTTTCCAAGGTATTTAGCTTAGCATTGCTATTTTATTTACCTTTGTGGCGATCACATTTCTTTAGTTGGGTTTTGCTCATCATTGTTCTCTTGATTGCTCTTCACTTCACTTCATTTGCTCCACACCTACGGTGTGTGTTTTTCTTTTATTCCTTTGCTCCACGTCCCGACGTGTGTTTTTCTTATTTTCCTTTATGAACATTGATGACATGCCCATGCTTCTGGTTTGATGATTATTTGAGTTAGGACATCACTTGCTCACACACTCACATATCTCATATATCTCTTTCATACCACCATATTCACATCATCCACATCATCATCAAAGAAGAAAGGAACATCAACAGTACCGTTCAAGGCCTTACCCAGGCACTGCAACAAGTAGCGCAAGGTGGAGCAAATCGTGGAGCAGGAGATCTCCACCGTAGTTTCCACAATATGAACCCACCGAAGTTCATTGGCTCAATCGACCCAGACAATGCCGAACACTGGATTAAGGAGATTGAACATATATTATGTGTCATGCAATGCACGGACGAAGAAAAGGTCTTATTAGCAACCTTCCAGCTAGAGCGGGATGCTCGCTTTTGGTGGGAGTCAGTAGATGCTACACTGCCTCAGGACCACATCACGTGGGGCGAGTTCGTAGAATACTTCAATAACAAATATTTCTCGGACCGGATACTGGAGAAGAAAGTCATAGAATTTTCCGCGCTCAAGCAATGAGCTCTAGCTGTGGTTGAATATGAGGCACAATTCTCCCATCTGTCAAGGTATGCACCGCATCTAGTGCATACAGAGAAGATGAAGGCCCGAAGATTCCTCAACGGACTTAGGCCGCAGTATATAACTCAACTAGCGCTGATGGACATTCAAGTCTACTCGGAGATGATAAGGCACGCACAACTGCTAGAAGATGCCACGGAGCTGTCCGATCGGATCCGTGGGAAGGACAAGAACGAGCAAGCCACAAGCTCCGGCACTTTCAAACATACTTTCAACAAAAAGAGGCCAAGCAATGGAGGAGATTTCTCCCAGGAAAAGAAGCTTAAGAAGAATAACAAACCCTTCTCTATCACTACCACACCTTCCAAAAAGGTGTGTAAGCATTGCAACAAGGCCAGCCATAGGGCCAAGGAATGCTGGAGGAGATTGGGAGCTTGCCTCCTATGCGGGAGCTGTGACCATCGGATTCCTGACTGTCCTTTATTAAATGAACAAGCTAATGAAGAGAAGCGCCCAGCCAAGAAGTAAGCCCGTCTCCAAGCACTCCAAGAGATGGAGCAAGATGAAGGTGGACTGGTAGAAGGTACATTAAAGATTTGTTCTAAGTCTACTCGTGTCTTGTTTGATACTCGCACGACTCATTCTTTTGTTTCCAAAAGATTTGTCGATCCATTACCTATGGAATCAGAGTGGATAGATCTAGTTATCTAAACTCTCCTCAGAAAAAAATTCGAGATCTCACACCATTATTTAAATTATGAAGTTTTGGTGAAAGGGAAAAATCTACCTGCCGACCTGATATACTTAGATATAGATGGGTATGATGTCATAGTAGGAGCCAATTGGCTATCCGTACATAAGGCCATGATCGACTACCGAAATGGCAAGGTAACTTTTAAGGAATTCCTAGAACTTGTCTACACTAGTCCTCGAAGTCGAAACAAGTCACCCCATATTTCGGCCCTCCGAGCTAGTAAGCTCTTAAGAAAAGGTTGTGTGGCTTTCATAGCTTTTGTGACCGCCACGGAAGTTAAAGAGTCTAAGATAGAAGACATCTGCATGGTTTGGGAGTTTCCCGACATATTCCTAGAAGACTTGCCCGGATTACCCCCACAAAGATAAGTGGCCTTCACCATCGACCTGGTCCCTGGTGCTGGTCTTGTTTCTAAGGCACCTTATAGGATGTCCCCCGCCGAGCTCAAGGAATTGAAGGAGTAATTAATGGAGCTACTGAAGAAAGGATTCATTAGACCAAGCACTTTCCCGTGGAGAGCACCTGTGTTATTTGTCAAGAAGATTGATCGATAGTTGAACCACCTTACCATCAAGAACAAGTATCCACTACCGAGGATCGATGAATTATTTGATCAGATATCTGGAGCCAAGTACTTCTCAAAGATTGATCTTAGGTCGAGATATCATCAATTAAGAATAAAGGATGAGGATATATATAAGACGGTGTTCCGAAGCAGGTATGGGCATATCGAATTTACTATTATGCCTTTTGGACTAACGAATGCCCATGGAGCCTTTATGCAGTTGATGAGCAGTATATTCAGGCCTCATCTAGATCAATTCGTAGTGGTCTTTATTGATGATATATTGATATATTCAAAGGTCGAGGAAGGACATGAAGAGCATTTGAGGATTTCATTACAAATCTTAAGGAAGAATCAACTCTATGCCAAACTTAGCAAATGTGACTTCTGGCTCAAGGAAGTACCTTTCTTAGGGCATGTGATCTTGAAAGATGGGATTTCTGTGGATCCGTCAAAAGTTGAGGCTGTAAAGAGTTGGGAGAGACCAATAAATGCAACTGAAATCCGAAGCTTCTTAGGTCGAGCTGGATATTACAGGCGATTCATCAAGGACTTCTCCAAGATCGTCGCTCCTCTTACTAGACTGACCCGTAAGGAGATTCCTTATAAGTGGGACGCAGACTGTGAGAAAAATTTTCAAGTCTTGAAGGATCATCTGACAATTGCCCCAGTCTTGGCATTACTAACTGAAGGAGAGAAGTTCGAGGTATATATCGATGTGTCTGGCATTGACCTCGGATGTGTGTTAATGCAACAAGGGAGAGTTATTGCTTACTCTTCCTGTCAGTTGAAAAAGCATGAGGAGAACTACCCGGTGCATGACTTAGAGTTGGCCGCGGTAGTGTTTGCTTTAAAGATCTGGAGACACTATCTCTAGGGAGAATAATTCACCGTGTACTCCGATCACAAGAGTCTTAAATACTTATTTTCACAGAAGGAATTAAACATAAGACAAAGACGTTGGTTAGAGTACCTCAAGGACTTCAACTTCACAATACAATAACATCCTAGAAAGGGTAATCTTGTAGCTGATGCCCTCAGTCGAAAGCCGAGAGCGTTATTGGCCAACTGTATGATCCAAGAATGGAAGATGCTAAAATAATTCACTAAGCTTAATATAAGCATGGCCAAGGAGGGAAGGTGTATTACTCTATCACACATGAGGATACAACCGGATCTAGTCTCTGAAATCAAAAGACTTCAAGACGATGACCCGGTGCTGGTAGAAATAAAAGGTAAGTTAGAAGAGCAACCCGATTTTATTCAAGCATTAGATGGAATATTATTGTTCCGAGAAAGAACTTATGTACCGGATTGTCTGGAATTGAAGAAGAAAATTTTAGAAGAAGCTCACCGATCTAGGCACACCATTCATCCCGGATCTACCAAGATGTACCAAGACTTGAAACGGATCTTTTGGTGGCCTAACATGAAAAGGGAGGTAGCAGAATTTATTTCTCGTTGTCTCACATGACAACAAGTCAAGGCGGAACACCAAAAGCCTGATAGTAAGCTACATCCTCTAGACATTCTCAAGTGGAAGTGGGAGGATATCGGCATGGACTTCATTATGGGTCTGTCTAAGTCTAAAGGTGGACATGATGGAATATGGGTTATCATAGACCGTTTGACCAAGTCGGCACACTTCTTGCCTATAAAGAGCCGATGGTCGGTTGGAATCCTAGCTGCTTTGTACATCAAGGTGATTGTTAGACTGCATGAAGTCCCCGTGTCGATCGTGTCTGACCGAGACCCGCGCTTCACTTCTCATTTCTGGAAGGGTCTACAACATTTGTTGGGGACAAGACTCAACTTTAGTATAGCTTTTCATCCTCAAATGGATGGTCAGACCGAGAGAATAGACCAAGTAGTAGAAGACATGCTAAGAGCCTGTATTATTGATTTTGGTGGAAGCTGGCATGATCATCTATCCCTGGTCGAGTTTGCATATAACAACAATTATCAAGCAAGTATCCAAATGGCACCTTTCGAGGCATTGTACGGAACGAGTTGCCGCTCACCACTATGCTAGGACGAAGTCAGAGAAAAGCAACTACTAGGCCCGGACATGGTAAGAGACACCACTGAAAGGATTCAACTCATTAGAGGAAGACTCAAGATGGCTCAGTCTAGACAAAAGACTTACGCCGATATTAGAAGGAGAGACCTCGAGTTCCAAGTTGGAGATCACGTCTTTCTTAAGGTTTCCCCAAGACGAGGTATTAGAAGATTTGGTGTTAAGGGAAAGCTTACACCAAGGTATATCGGTCCCTTCGAAGTGCTAGAAAGAGTTGGCGAGGTTGCCTATCGGATCGCCTTGCCTCCGCAACTATCCGAAGTACACAATATATTTCATATTTCTATGCTCAAGAAGTATGTTCATGATCCATCTCACGTCATAGATCATGACAACCCGGTGATACAAAAGGATCTCACATATGAACAAAAGCCTTTGAAGATCCTTGATCGTGAGGTTCGTGTGATGAGGAACAAAACTATTCCCATGGTAAAGGTACAATGGAGCAAGTGCTTGGAATAAGAAGCCACATGGAAGACCGAAGAGTCTATGAAGAAAAGATTCCCAAACTTAATTCAAAATCATGAGTACCTTGCACCCTCCATGTTTATATGCAATTGAATTTGGGGATAAAATTCTTTTAAGTGGGGGAGGGTGCAGCAACCCGGATAAAATATAGGAATAAATAAATAAATCCTCCAAATAAAACAAGTAAAATAATAAAAGCCCAAACCACACACATATGGGCCTCCCATACACATATATTTGCTAAAAGAACTAATATCTAATGGGCCTTAAATGCCCATAGCCTTTCCTACGTCCAAAGGGAATATAGGGTATATATACATATATGTGTATAATGGGGTTTGTTTTCAAAACCCAAAGCTGTATCACGTTCGAAGACGTCCATGCATGGCTTAGGGTTTAGTACGACCTAGAAGGCGGCTGCATATATGGATAGAGGAGATTAGTATGGGAAGTTTAAAACTAACTAGGACTTCGTGGGAAATTATCTTCCATTAGGAATCTAACCCTGTCAGATCCCCTTCTTCTATAAATGAAACCCTTCATCGACAAGCTCCGGCTACTGCTGTTGCTCGTATTGATTCCTTTGCGTCGATGTCGTCTTCATCATCCAGCCACCGTGCGTGAAAGGCAACTTTCTCCTCCCTTCTTCTTCAACATTCATTGCTGCCGTTGCTGCTAGTAATTCTTCTTCCTTCGAAGGCTGCGTCTGTTGTGACTTCTCTTGCAGTTGCAGTTGTCTATTGCCACTGCATCGTCTCATCCTCCGGCTATCATACGCGAAGAAGAGAACCTATTGTTGTTTCTTCTTCCGTTGACCCTGCTACTGTAGTTGTCGATCTGCTACTGCAGTTGCTACCTCCTACCGCTGAACGGGAAGAGAGAAGCCTGCTGCTTCTTATTCTTCTTCTACCGTGGCTACCGTGAGAGCGGTTGCTACTGTAGTGCTCTTATTTCTCATCTTCGTTCTTCACGTTCTGACATCCAAATCAACCAAAACGGTAGGTGTTCTCAAGAAATGAAGCCCAACATGATAAGATTAAAAAATTTCATGCATGTAGGTCTTATATCATTGATTCCATGAGTTTCGTTTGAGTTTTACTGAGTTTTTGTAAATAGCGACCAGGGCATGGGCGCTTATTGAATGAATGCCCACGCGAACAGTCACAGATTTCCAGATATTTGTGGCAGTGGCCAGGGCACATATTAATGTGCGACCCCATCCATGCCGCTATTTACCATAAATTGAATTAATAATTAACCATGTTAAAAATTAAATATCTATAACCTGACGTTAAAATTATTGCATGAACATGTTTCTGGATTCTTGATATTTTCTCAGTCTATCCATGTCTTCTTTTTTCCTGATTATGTAAACTCAAAATATATGAATAATGCTATGTGTCTAATAGTGTACCTGCCCGATGCGTAGCATCAAACAAAGAATGAACGACTGTCTTCCAGTCGCCTATTATTGATTGAGCGCCCTTACATGAAGGCATTGTTTTGTAGGAAAACTAATAAAATAGAAAATGTATGAAAATCCTTAAATGGCGACAAGATAATAGACATTATTTAATGATTGAGCGCCCTTTTACAAGGTCACTATTTATAATGAATTATATTGATTTATGGAGTTTACTAGAATGAGCACCCATTCACAGGGTCGCTAATTCCGAGGATTTTCTTGAAATTCTGTTAAGATAATTGATTTAGCGACACCTCATACGGACGCACAATCATGATTGAGCGCCCGTCTAAAAGATCACCAATTCTTGTCTCTCTATTTTCCATCGTGTTTTTAGGCCCATATCGCGGGATTACTTTGCACTCTCATCTCACATCCGTAGATGGAGTCCCTATTTTGTTTCTATCGACTACACACTCAATTCTTGGTGATGATTGGACCCTCCACAGGATATTCCTTCCTTTGGACTGGTACTTTCTTCATTGAGGCCTCCGTAAGTCTACGCTAGTCTTGGATTCCCTCAAGGTAACTGAGCAGGTTGCACCCTAAAAGACCCTAGAACCCTTACTTGTCACGTCACTCTGAAGAAACGTGATGCTTTAGCCCTCATAGAGTGTTGTTTCTGGCATCTTTTGAGAAGTCTGTCTCTGTCAGTAATTAGCGACCATGACTTGGGCGCCAGAATGACTTGGCGACCAGGCCAGTGGCGCTATTTCCATGATTTAGCGGCCAGAGTGTGGACGCTATTTCATCAAGCCTGTACTGTTCACAGGAATTAGCGACCATATAGTGGGCGCTATTTCTGTAATTGATGGCGACTAAGTGGATGCCATTTACCCAGTTTTATGACATGTCTTGGTTTTCACATAGTTTAACGATGTGTCATACTTGTTCAAGTTCTGTCCTTGAACTCCTTCATTCGTAAAAATCTACCTTATCATCCTACAATGGTTTATTCATTTGGAACTCTCTATTGGGTATAACTATAGTGGATGTCTAAAATATACATGACTCAATGCTTGTGCATATAAGGCCCAATCTGGTCCAGGGAGGAGCACCCGAAAGTAATTGTGCCCATGGGAGTTGATTGATGACGGTGTGGCATTGCACCGAAGTGCATGACTAGCTTGATTTATGGCATTCCATAAACTCTATAGTGCTTGACTTGACATGACTTGTGTGGCCCGTAATGGGTGTTTACTTGCTTGATAATATAATAGCTAATTCATGTGACTTAACTTGTTATTTACATGCTTGGCAAATCTTGTTATACTTGTTATTTACATGCTTGGCAAATCTTGTTATACTTCACATGATTATCAGGAAATCTTGCTAGTTCGTCTTTATTATCTCTTAACACCCCACTCTTGTTTCTATCTTGCATACATGCATCTTTATACTTGCATAGTTCATGTAACATGTAATTTACTTAAAGCAAGCTTGTACTTGAGATATAATTCCTACTGAACATTCGCTCACCTTAGTTGTTTCCTTATTTTTTAGGTAACTCCGATGACGAAGCTCATTCGGATTAGGACGTACATGAGTGAAGAGCGCAGAGCCGTTCCAACCATTGGAGTTGTTATCTAGTCAGGTCTTTTCTACTTTCTTGAGTCGATCATTGTAATTTTCTTTTATTGAGTCTAGAATGTCCTTTAGTACTCTTTTCTAAAAAAAAGATTATGTAATAGATTTACCTTAAGGGTTATTATGAATAAATTGGATTTGGTTATTTTACCATTTATGCATCTCTGTTTGTGGTGTCGAATTACCTCGTGCTCTGATTGACATGATTGAAATAAACTCGTCACGCATATCGGGTTCCTTCTGTGCTCGGGGCGTGACAGTGAGCTTGGTATGGAACTTAGCATGAGTGCTTTGAACCAGGAGGCTACCCCCCTTTCCAAAGTGAGTGGGAAATTAAACACGGCACTTGATTTGATCCGACACTCCTGAATTTTCCCAACACTTGAAAGAGTCGAAAGTCTCATCATAAGGTTTCATAAGTAGGACCTCCAGATTTCCAGGGTGGACTACTGCTATAATCTTTGGAGAGAAGGGGGAGTATCTTGTTTCCCACTACATGGCTTAACCTAGAGGGGGTAAATGGGTTATTAAAATTTGATCATGATAAACGTTAGTTAGATCAGTGTGCGATAGAAAAGTTGTGCTTTAAATGCATGCAAAATTAAACTTAAGCACAGTAGAAAGAATATCAATCACATATAGGGACACAAAGATTTGTATACTAGTTTGGCCCTTACCTCAGCCAGTTCTACATCTAGTACCCAATAACCACTAGGATTTCCACTATCTTCTCGCAAGGAATAATTACACTGGCTAATTTTGATCAGGTGTTCAACCACACCACGGGCACTCACTCACCAAAGCCCTAACTGACTTGCAGGCATAGTTAAACATATCTATTTTTTATCAGGTGTTCAGCCACACCACGAGCACTCTTTTACTAGATCCCCAGCTGACTTCACGACATAGTCAAACCTAGAATTTCAAACTTATTGTAGGCACTCTTGCCCGCAAGCAAGGGAGAATAGAATTTCAAGCCTTTTGTAGGTACTCTTGCCAGCAAGCAAGGGACTTCTCCCCTCGAGGAGAAGTAAACCACTGTTCAAGTGACTTTACACAGATATTATCTCTTAATAGGCAGAGTTGTGTACAATGAACTATAAATCATGCAAGATAGAAAAAAGAGAGTAATATCATAGCTATCTTGAACTACAACGAAAAATCCTTCAAAAATAAATGTAGAGAATCATGGAAGGCACGTGTAAGAAATTTGAGGATATTGCTACAGTTGGAAAATGCTTCTGATTCTCCTTTGCTTCAGCATGCCGTAGATATGGTTGAGGAAAAAGTTGACTTTACTTTTCACTCAATACTAGGCTTCATTCTTCTACTGGCTGGAGTTCACTACTTTTAGTGCTTGGTACGCTCACTCTTTTGTTGTAGCATTCTATTGCTCCTTGGATAGATGATGTATCTGTAAATATGCTCAGCCAAGGCCTCTCCGAGAGAGATCTTTCTTGTTTAGCCATAGCAGATATTTGTAACTCTTTGTGAGGATGATTTCGTTAGATACATCATGATTATCGTTTAGACTCATCCAGGTATTCGTTAGACTCATCCTGGTATTCGTTGGAGAGCTCCCCATTTTTGTCTATAGCGTATAGTTGTCGGCAGAGAGATCTTTACTGTCTTGGAATTAAAGCGCTCCTTTAAATGAAAAGATAAGGGCAGATCCTTCATAAGATAGCTTTGTTGACTTCATGCTTTTCTCTTGGAGATCTTCCTTACACCGTTGTATATGTAGCAAACTACTTTTCTGAGAGTGCTCCTTTTATCTAGAGTTGTCACATTGTAAAAAAATGTTTATTCTATGAAAAGATAAAGTCTAGAATGGAAGAATGGCTACATAGAATACTCCCTTCTTTCTACGGAAGTCGACACGCATTTGTACCTACTGTTCTGGCAATAGCTTTCCAATCTGTTACTTTATTAAATAGAGTTAAAAATCTTGACCTTGCCAAGCCTTTGGTCAGGTATATTCACAGGAAATAAAATAGAATGCATGTACGTTTACATACTACACAGGTAGCATTTAATGTCTCATACAACAAAATACAATGTTTTTGAAATTTGAATCTCAGAGTGATAGTTGCTTAATTGTTGTCTTAGTCAATTGGGGAGTGAAAATTCTTTTACAACAGGGACTAAGTTAATCTTAACATGAATATTGAACTGTAGCTATTATTTTTATAAAAACCCTTTGGTCTTTAGGATAGCTATTGTTCCTTGTAACTAAAGACAGATAGTCATTTGACTATTTTTTTATTTTGTTTATCATAGTTGATTTATGAGTGGATTTTAATCTAAATGATCGACTAAGGTGTTTGTTTAACATAGTCAGCTATCACAGATATTATGTTAACATAGGTTATAACCTTAGACATAGCTAATAGTTTTTGTAGATAGTCGAAGTCTAGGTGAGATAGTTGTTGCTACAGTTCAACTATGTTCAGATAGTTGTTGCTACAGTTCAACTATGTTCAGATAGTCTAACTTAAGATAGTCGATTGAGATAGGCTTTGTATTCGACTATCTATTAAGATAGACGGTCATTTTGTTCAATTATTTTATTATTGGGATAGCCGATATCCCAATGACTATGTTGACAGATAGGTGATTATTTATGCGCCTATATTTATGAGATAGGTGATGGAATGTGCCTATGTTGAATGTTTTCTACAGATAGGCGATGTTTATGATAGGCATTGAAAGTGCACCTATGTTATCCTTAAGTGTGCTTATGTGAAGTGTTTCATGAGATAGTCGATGTTGAGATAGGCAATGGGGCTGTGCCTATGTGACTAAAGATAGTTGGCTATGTCAAGCGACTAAGTCAACTTGGCTTTAAGTTCTTTGACTATGTTACTTTCAATTTTTGCACCTATGTGACTAAAGATAGTCGGCTATGTTAAAGATAGGCGACTAAGTCCAGTGACTAAGTCACCTTAGCTTTTAAGTACTTTGACTATTTTTAGTGCGCCTATGTGAGTTTTTACATCTAAGTGAATTCATGAGACTCCCCCGTTGAAGGAGGGACCTTTGTCTTCTTCTGCCTACTCTTCTCGGCGATCAAGTCTTTCATCGCCCCCAACAGCAACGGTGCTCCTAGAGCTTTCAGTTTGGATCCTCGTCGCCCAGGCTCGTCCTCCCGAGCAACTCGTTTGCCCTTATCTCGGGTGGAAGAGGGATCCTCGGGAGCCCAAGGCGCATCTGAGGCGGCGGCTCCATTCGCTCTGTGACCTCCGGCTCTGGCGACGGTTCCTTGTCCTCACCGCGTCTCGCGTCTGTTCCCCAGAAGGCATCTCGTCAACAAAGGCTCCACAACGTGCAGCAAAGGGTTCTGAAATCCTTACCATCAGGCTGCGCCCGGCGAGAAAAGCCTTCGACGATGGCTGGAGTCAATAGCTCGGCGGTCGACCGATGATTGTCCTGTAGAATTTGGATCTCCTCCTGCAACTCTGGGGAAATCGCTGGAGGCTTCTCGGGATGAACTGGCTGAAGTTTCGACTCAATAGGGAAATCCCACATATGGCCACCCTTGGTCAACCCCACCCAGAAAAATTGAGTCTTCCACCCCTTGTGCGAGGAATCCCGAGGGGAGAGAGTCACACAACTCCTCCCTCTCCTCGCCTGAACAAAAAAAAAGCCCTTCCCGGCATGGGCGTGCTCCTTTAGCTCGAAGAAGGCGTAGAAAAGATCTAAAGATACGGTAACGCCGAACGAGCCATAAAGGGCGAGAAAAGAAAAAATGAAGGTATAGGAATTCGAAACTGACTAGACAGGAGCCAGCTGGTAGAACTTCAGAAGCCCAACAACAAAGGGGTGGACGGGAAGGCGGAAGCCGCACTTCCAAGCCAGAATAAATATACAGAACATGCCCGAGCGAGTGCCCAAGCAAGACTCATGGGGTTTGGCAGGAGAAAAGAAATACCGCCAAGGCAACCTGAAGTGAATCTTAATATCCTTCACTGCGGAGTCTGTCAGTTCGCTGCGAGGATGGTCGCCAGACGTAGGCTCTGAGCCTACCATGCCTTGCTCGAACTCCTGGATTTCAGCTTCAATATCATGGTCCACCATGGAAGAATGGGAATACAAAGATGGGACACCAGAATCAGATGAGCTAGTTGGAGGGGGAAGCTGACGGATGGCCTCCGCAGTGATCTTTGCTAGCTCCGCAAAAGCCTCTGCGATCGTTCGCTCCCTTTGTCCGCTTATCCAGTGCATGAACCCTCCCTTGAACTCACGGGCACGAAGAGGAAAACCCTAAGTAGAGGAAACATAAGGCGCAAGCACAAGCCTTAATTTATAAAGAGCCAGGCAATCCCGAGTGCCGCTGCTGTGACGTTTCAAACTCCGAGACGGGAGATTTTCGAGCCTAAAGCAGTGCATCATCATCAGGCTTAGGCCCCAATGCGATAGGACAACCGTATCTTCGGCCCCTAAACTCAATCGGCCAGTACACCGCCGTGCCAACACGATGCCACCACGACCGGGCCCCCCATCTTTTCGAACCAGGATAGCCATACAAACGGCCCCTGAGCTTCGAAGCTGGGACAACTCATAAATGGTCGGTCCCCAACCGAGCCACCAATGCTACCCGAACATATTCTACTCTCCAATCCAGATCACCAGGCTCGGGAGTAGGGGGGGCAAGTGGAGAGGGGCAAATTAGCGGCCCAATAAACACACAATTGAGAGCAGCCCAACCAGGTCCAACTTGACCCAAATAGGCCAAGCTCTCCAAGTGACAGCCCCAATAACGGGCCCACTTATCTTAAAAGCCCAAAGTCGTTCGGACCAATACTTCCCAGGCGGCCTCTCGACCCGGGAGTCCGAGCAATTATCAAGCAGGAAGAGCCCAAGCGGTGCCCGAGCGTAACTGAACAAGGGAAGATCGGGAGTCGATGAAGGGGGTGACCAAACGATTGGGCCCGAAACGGCCGAGTAACCCCCCCTATACTCTCCGGCTTCTCCGAGCTCCCTAACGGAGGAGAGCACTATATAAACGAAGGGAAACCCTCCGATAAGGAGAGAGAGGTGATCCTAAGCACTCTGTAGAAACCCGATAATTAAAAATGAGAAATAAAATTTTCAATTAAAGTTTTCATAAAATAATTAAATTACATTTTTACTATATGAAATAAACTTTAGATAAATCATAGAAAGCCTAATAAAAGTCCATGTAATGGACTAGGATCACAATTGGCCCATTGGATAATCCATAATGGGCTGGATTAATAGATTAAAGGATTTATTAAAGGTTAAATTAACCTAAATTCGTAACATGTGTTTAATATGCAATTTAAGGGATTAAAATGTAGCACCCCCGATAAATACCTTTGCGTAAATTCAAAACTTCTTCTTAAAAGGAAGCATACATGAAGGCTTTAGCATATATGAAGGCCTTACATAAAGAACCCAACCTCACAAGGACTATAATGAAAATATACAAGCCAACCCTACTTTATAACATAAATAATCATGAGGGCTTTGTGTAAAGAGCCAAAACCTTGGGGGGGCTAGCATATAAAATTACAAATCCTCATCTTATGTATATGTAACCTACTATTCTTAATTGAATTCTAGGTTCTGTTTAAAGAACTAAACTATAGGAGGACTAGCATACAAATGTGCAATCCAACCTTATGCACATGGGTAAAGAATCTTACATAAGAGGTCTTGTAGAAAGAAACAAAACAAAGGGATGGTTATTCTATAAATATACAAGACAAGCTTTAACACATGGGCCATGGGGTTGTACGTAAGTGCTTTACAACTTTTCCACTTACCAAATTGAAGACCCTTCACATAGTCTTCAATTTCCAAATTAAAGACATGGCATGAGGCGCCATTTTCAATAGGACCCCATCCCATTTAAATATTAATATATATATGACCATCCCGAATGCTAACACGTGAATGGGGTCTCATGAATAATGCCACTCAAACAAATGATGCCCTCATGCAAGGCATCATTTACGTGAATAGTGTCACCTATATTAAATGAACGACCCTTTACAAGGGCGTCATTTAAAGACATGATTCTAGAATATTGAGACACGAGCAACCTATTCGAGCTAGTAAAAACAATGCCCACTCAGCATGACCCACAAGGCATTAACCAATGCCTTATCATTCCCTATAACTAATCGCATCCGTAGCACTATCATAGGCTACTGCTGTGCTGCAGAGGCGTTTTCTTCCTAAGGCTACATCCTGCTGCGATCCTACTGCAGCTCTGAACCTCGTATCACACGCCAAAAGGTAGGTGTTCTCAAATCCTTGCCTAACTAGTAGCTAAATAGGTTAAATGATGCATGCTTAGAGTCCATTTAGCTCATCAACCATGCTATAAATCATGTATATACCATGTTATTTTAATAGTCTGTCACATATTACCGTGATCTTTATGATTTTGAACTTCGTTTGTTAGCATGATTTTCATGAGTTTTTAAGCATATTTTATCACACTAGTTTTACAGTATTAATAACCATATTTTTCAACCTTAATATGTAGCATCTGTTACACTAATACGTGCATGTTTAAGAACCAAGAGGGTTCAGCCCTGATGAAAATGGCGCCCCTGACCAGGGTTCCAATTTCAAAATTGAAGACTACGTACGCAGTCGTCATTTAAATGAAGACATGCCTCATGTCGTCAATTCGATTTCTGAAATTTTGAGTAATTGATAATTCAACACATTCAAAAATCCATAACTATCAAACTAAAGTACAAAATTTTTGCATGAACATGTTTCTGGAATCCTGACATTTTTCTCAACATATTCGTGCCATTCCTTCCTGATTCGGAGCTTTTTCACACTGATGAATAGTGCACACTTAACTGAAAATGGCGCCCCTAACCAGGGCGCCAATTTTAAAATTGAAGACTGCCCGCGAGGGCGTCAATTAATTGAAGACATGGGTCAAGTCGTCAATTCAATTTTCTGTAATTTTCATAAACCAGTAAATCACCGCATTCAAAAATCAATAACTAATTAACTGGACCTTGAAAATTTTGACAGAATATACTTATGTGACCCTGAGATTTTTCTCCATCTGACCATGTCTTCGGATTCTGATTCGGAGAAACTTTAGAGAAATGAATAGTAACTTGTGTCACAGAACTTACAGTTCTGATACGAAGCACAACTCACTTGAAAAAACAACTCAATTGGTGTGTCGTCAATTTGAGTTAAACCTGTACTTAAATTGAAGACACCCTAGAAGTCTTCAATTGAATGAAGACTACCCACAAAGTCTTCAATTTGTTAAATGAAGACTGCCCACAGAGTCTTCAATTTATTAATTGAAGACGGCCCTTAAGTCTTCAATTTCTGAATTGAAGACGACCCTTAAATCTTCAATTACAGAATTGAAGACGGCCCTCAAGTCTTCAATTAATTGAAGACTGCTCACAGGGGCGTCAATTCCGTTTCTTGAGAAATTAAAGTTATAACATTAGAAAATTCATATCCGTGAAACCAAAACTCAGTAATTATATCCGAACATGTTTCTAGACTCCCGAGTAATTATACTAAGTATTCATATCCTTATTTTCAAATTTTGAGAAACTTTTTCGAAATGAATAGTGATTTGAGTCACAAAATGTATATGCCAGGTGAAAATCACTGAATTGAAGATGGCCCTTAAGTCTTCAATTTTATAATTGGAGACGGCCCTCAAGTCTTCAATTACTGAATTGAAGATGGCCCATAAGTCTTCAATTTCAGAATTGAAGACGGCCCTCAAGTCTTCAATTAATTGAAGACTGGGTAAAGGGGAGCCAATTTCATATATGTATATATATATATATATATATATATATATATATATATATATATATTGATAAATCAAAATTTTGAAAGATTGGGTAACCCCTAGGCGCCAATTACTGAATTGAAGATGGCCCTTAAGTCTTCAATTTTAGAATTGAAGACGGCCCTCAAGTCTTCAATTACTGAATTGAAGACGGCCCTTAAGTCTTCAATTTCTGAATTGAAGACGGCCCTCAAGTCTTCAATTAATTGAAGACTGGGTAAAGGGGCGCCGATTTGATATATATATATATATATATTTAAAAAATTGAAAATTTGAAGGATTAGCAAACCCTAAGATGCCAACTCAGTAATTATAACTTCTGATCTTGATCTATCTTGAGAATTGTGCAAACACAACCATAATCCATACTCCTACGTATGATGAGTTCTTGAAATTCCATTCCATGAAAAATCTACTTGTGTATACCCTACATGGTCAAACCTTGAATCTCTTAAACTACCATTTGGGAGTGTAGGAGCTAAGTGCCATGCAGGGCAAAGTGCTACGTTGTGGGAGCCACCTCTTGAGGCCGTACGGTGTAAAGTGCTACACGACGGGAGCCACCTCTTGAGCCTGTAGGGGCCACCTCTAGAATCCTCCATAACCAAATGACTAGTTAATCTCGTCCGAAATACTACGTTTCTAAATTCTTAAAATTCCATATTGGCTATAAATGAGAGTGGATGTCAAAGGTAATACATGAAATGCTGTGCATATAGGGCCCGGTCTGGTCTTGAGAGGAGCACCCGAAAGTACTTGTGCCCATGGGAGTTTATTGACCACGGTGTTTAGCATGACACCGGAGTACTTGCTTGACTTGAGACAGTACACCCCTACTCTCTCTCTCCTTACTTACTTGACTTGCGTGGCCCGGAACGGGCGATACTTGACTTGTGGCCCGAGAAAGGGTAAAATACTTACATGATAATAGCCAATTCTACCGATACGGACTTGACATTACTTGCTTGAATTGAGTTTTTACTTGCTCGTACTTGAGATATACTTCTACATGAGTTCATTCTCATACTTGCGTTCATACTTGTACATGAATCCCTGCTTTTCCGAAGTGGCATTTACATCTGTAAATTCTTGAAATACTACTTGTCAAATACTTGAAATCTTGTTATACTCTCTTTATACAGTTCTTGATCTCTTATTGTTCATCATATATAGAATTACATGTATATCTGACTCTTTTGTACGTACGTCATGCATAGCCATACTGATAATATATGCAAGTTGTAATTCACGTAAAGATTGCTTGAATTTGAGATGTAATTCCTACTGAGCGATTCGCTCATCCAGTTGCTTCTTAACATTTTCAGGTGAATCGGATAGCGACAAGAATAGGGTTGAGACCGAGTGAAGAGTGCTAGAACGCCAACCATCTATCATTAGCTAGTCGTGTCCTTGAATTTATTTGAGTCCTACCTTGTATTTTTAGTATGTCGTGTTAAGGCACTTAGCCTAGTTTCATCTTTTTTTTAATTTGAAATTTGTCATGGACTCTCTTTATTTCCTTTGGTTAATCAAATAAACATCACTTGGACTTTTAGAATTTATTAGTTTTATTAGTCATTTTCACACTCCGAAATTATGTATGTAAAATTCTTATCGCTCTAATGACATGATCTATATAGACGCGTCACGCATCCGAGTAATCTTCCGCGCTCGCGACGTGACAGTCTTCGTGGTATCAGCACCTAGGTTTTCAAACCTAGGGAACTAGAAGAAATAAAAGGTTAGAAATTGAAATCTAAGTAAAAACTTGAGTCCAAGGATAATTAAAACCCGAGTCCAAGGATAGATATACCTTCCCCGGTGAGATGGATAGAGCCATGGGTTAAGTTCTATAATGACTTTTGACCTTACAAGTAAACCCAATCTTTATCATACTTAACTCTTTTGTAGGATCATGGCTGCGGAAAGAGCACAATGGCGCGAGATGCAGCGCACCGTGCAAGGCCTCACACAGGCACTACAGCAAGTGGCCCAAGGCGGAGCAAATCGTGGAGCGGGAGATCTCCACCGAAGTTTCCGTAACATGAACCCACCGAGGTTCACGGGTTCGTCTGACCCCGAGGATGCCGAGAATTGGCTGAAGGAGATGGAATGAATCTTCAATGTGATGCAATGCGCGGATGAAGAGAAAGTTTTACTGGCCGTATTCCAACTAGAGCAGGACGCTCGATGCTGGTGGGAATCCATAGAAGCAACACTGCCAGAATACCATGTCACATGGGATGAATTCACGGAGCATTTCAACAACAAGTACTTCTCCGATCATATCCAGGAAAAGAAGGCCATGGAATTGACCGTTCTAAAACAACGGGGCTTGAAAGTGGCCGAGTATGAGGCCCAGTTTTCCAGATTATCTAGGTATGCACCCCACTTGGTGTGTACGGAAAAGTTGAAGGCGAGAAGATTCCTCAACGGGCTTCGGCCCCATTATATCACACAACTTGCCCCGATGGACATCCAAGTCTATTCGGAGATGGTTCGGCGTGCTCAATTGCTAGAAGACGCCACCGAATTATTCGAGAGAATCTGAGGAAGAGACAAGAAAGAAACCCGTCACAAGCCCGAGAAAATTCAAACAATCCTTCAACAAGAAGCGATTCTTCATGGGAGGGAAGCCCTCCAAGGCAAAGAAATTCCAGAAGACTGACAGGCCGTTCACCACCACCACACCCTCTAAGGATATTTGCATGTATTGTGATAAACTGGCCATAAGACTGAGGAATGCTGGAGGAATTTAGGAGCTTGTCTTCGATGCGGGAGCCGAGAGCATCGGATCCCAGACTGCCCACTGATGAAGGAGCAGGACATCAAAGACGAGAAGCGTTCGGTAAAGAAACAAGGCCGTCTGCAAGCTCTCCGAGAGACGGAACCCACTGAAGGCGGAATTGTGGAAGGTACTCTCACTATTTGTTCAAAAACTGCTCAAGTTTTATTTGATACCGGAGGAACTCATTCATTCGTTTCCAAGAACTTTGCTGCTTCATTTTCTAAGAAACATGAACTGTTAGATTTGTTCATATCTACACCTCTTGGGAATGAGTCTGATATCACTTATCACTATCCAAATTGTAAAGTGATGATTAAGGGAAGCAATTTACCTGCTGACCTGATATGCCTAGATATGAAGGGTTATGCCATCATACTAGGTGCTGACTGGCTATCTATATACCAAGCAACTGTAGATTGCCGACATGGCAAAGTAACTTTCATGGATTTCCCAGAGCCGGTTTACAATAGCCCTCGTAGTAAATCACTTCTTATATCAGCACTCCGAGCTAGTAAACGTATGAATAAGGGATGCATGGCTTTTATAGCATTCGTGACTGCCACGGAAGTCGAGAAGGTTAAACTTGAAGACATCCGTGTAATTCGGGATTTTCTTGATATTTTTCCAAAAGATTTAACCGGCTTACCCCCGGAAAGGGAAGTGTCGTTCACAATTGACCTTGTCCCTGGTGCTGGCCCTATCTCTAGGGCACCATACAGAATGTCCCCTGCTGAGCTGAAGGAACTAAACGAACAACTAATGGAGTTATTGAAAAAGGGTTTCATCAGGCCGAGTACTTTCCCTTGGGGAGCACCCGTGTTGTTCGTCAAAAATAAGGATGGATCGATGAGACTATGCATCAATTATCGACAACTAAATAACCTTACAATCAAGAACAAATACCCGCTGCCGAGGATTGACGAGCTGTTCGATCAGTTATCAGGAGCTTCATATTTCTCCAAGATTGATCTTCGTTCTGGTTACCACCAATTGAAGATCAAAGAAGAAGACATTCATAAAACTGCATTCCGAAGCAGGTATGGGCATTACGAATTTATTGTTATGCCTTTCGGACTAACAAATGCCCCCGCAGCTTTTATGCAGTTAATGAACAGCATATTCAGGCCCTATTTAGACCAATTCATTGTGGTCTTTATTGATGATATTCTGATCTATTCCAAGGCCGAAGATGATCATGAAGAACATCTCAAGAAGGCACTGCAAATATTAAGGGAAAACAAGCTATATGCCAAATTCAACAAATGCGAGTTCTGGCTCGAGGAAGTATCCTTCTTAGGTCATATTATTTTGAAGAATGGAATTACTGTTGACCCGTCCAAGGTCGAAGCCGTGAAGAACTGGGAACGACCCATAAATGCAATGAAAATTCGAAGCTTCTTGGGTCTAGCTGGTTACTACCGGTGTTTTATCAAAGACTTCTCCAAGATTGCCGTTCCTCTGACCAGGTTAACCCGCAGGGAAGTGCCTCATGAGTGGAATGAAGACAGTGAAAAGAGTTTCCAAACTTTGAAGGATCTCTTGACCACTGTTCCAGTCTTATCATTACCAAATGAAGGAGAAAAATACGAGGTATATACCGATGCTTTGGGTATTGGCCTCGGATGTGTATTGATGCAGAATGGAAGAGTCATTGCATATTCTTCCCGACAATTGAAGAAACATGAAGAGAACTACCCGGTTCACGACTTAGAACTGGCCGCGGTAGTATTTGCCTTGAAGATCTAGATGCACTATCTTTACGGAGAATAATTCACTGTGTACTTCGATCATAAAAGCCTCAAGTACTTAATCTCCCAAAAGGAGCTGAACATGTCGCAAAGGCGTTGGCTCGAGTATCTCAAGGATTTTGACTTCACTATATAGTACCATCCTGGTAAGGGTAATTCCGTAGCTGATGCCCTTAGTCGAAAGCAGAGAATAATATTGGCCAACTACATGATACAAGAATGGAAGCTGCTGGAGAAATTCTCTGAGCTTGATATCAGCACAGATGAGAAGAACATGTGTATTATTCTATCTCATATGAGCCTACATCCAGATTTGCTACCTGAAATTAAGAAGCTACAGGAGGAAGATCCCTCACTAGTGGAGATAAAGAGCAAGCTGGACAACAGACTGGATTTCAAGCTGGCACCTAATGGCAGATTGCTATTTCATGAACGGACATGTGTGCCCGACTGTCCCGAATTGAAGAAGAAGATTCTTGAAGAAGCTCATCGATCGAGGTACACGATCCACCCTGGAGCCACTAAGATGTACCAAGACTTGAAAAGAACTTTCTAGTGGCCTAACATGAAAAGGGAGGTAGCAGACTTTGTGTCTCGTTGCCTCACATGCCAACAAGTGAAGGCGGAACATCAAAAACCCGCCGAAAAGTTACATCTGCTAGATATTCCCAAGTGGAAGTGGAAAGACATTGGCATGGACTTTATCATGGGTTTGCCCAAGTCTAGGGGCGGATATGATGGAATTTGGGTAATTATCGACCGGCTAACTAAATCGGCCCATTTCTTACCCATCAAAAGCCGATGGTCAGTCGACGTACTTGCTACCCTATATATTAAGGAGATGGTTAGATTGCATGGAGTTCCCGTCTCGATCGTATCTGACTGAGACCTGCGCTTCACCTCTCATTTTTGGAAGGGTCTACAACGCTCTCTGGGAATGAAACTTAATTTCAGCACTGCTTTCCATCCCCAGACAGATGGTCAGACTGAAAGGACAAATCAGGTTGTTGAAGATATGTTAAGGGCATGTATTATAGATTTCGGCGGAAGCTGGCACGACCACTTATCCCTAGCCGAATTTGCCTATAATAATAGCTATCAAGCTAGTATTCAAATGGCACCTTTCGAGGTGCTTTATGGAAGGAGTTGTCGTTCTCCAATATGCTAGGAAGAAGTCGATGAAAGACAAATTCTTGGCCCAGATATGGTTAGAGATTCGACTGAGAAGATACACCTTATCAGAGAGAGACTCAAAGTAGCTCAGTGCAGGCAAAAATCTTATGCTGATAATAGAAGGAGAGATTTGGAGTTTCAAGTTGGTGACCATGTATTTCTTAAGGTATCTCCTGGTCGAGGTATTTGAAGATTCGGTGTTAAGGGCAAGCTTACACCGAGGTTTATCGGTCCATTCGAAGTATTGGAAAGAGTGGGCGAGGTGGCCTACCGTATTGCTTTACCTCCTCAACTCTCAGAAGTGCACAATGTATTTCATATATCTATGCTGAAGAAATATGTGCACGACCCTTCTCACGTCATCGACCATGCTGATTTAGTGATTCAAAGAGATCTTACTTATGAGCAAAGGCCGATGCGGATCCTCGACCACGAAGTCCGAGTTCTAAGGAGCAAGACGATCCCTATGGTGAAAATCCAATGGAATCGATGTGCAGAACAAGAAGCAACTTGGAAGATCAAAAAATCTATGAAAAGAAGATACCCATAATTATTCTAAACTGTAAGTATTTTATACTTTTCACAATATCCTTATACAGTTGAATTTGGGGACCAAATTCTTTTAAGTGGGGGAGGGTGTAGCACCCCCGATAAATACCTTTGTGTAAATTCAAAACTTCTTCTTAAAAGAAAGCATACATGAAGGCTTTAGCATATATGAAAGCCTTACATAAAGAACCCAGCCTCACAAGGACTATAATGAAAATATACAAGCCAACCCTACTTTATAACATAAACAATCATGAGGGCTTTGTGTAAAGAGCCAAAACCTTAGGAGGGCTAGCATATAAAATTACAAATCCTCACCTTATGTATACGTAACCTACTATTCTTAATAGAATTCTAGGTTCTGTTTAAGGAACTAAACTATAGGAGGACTAGCATACAAATGTGCAATCCAACCTTATACACATGGGTAAATAATCTTACATAGGAGGTCTTGTAGAAAGAAACAAAACAAAGGGAGGGTTATTCTATAAATATACAAGACAAGCTTTAACACATGGGCCATGGGGTTGTACGTAAGTGCTTTCCAACTTTTCCACTTACCAAATTGAAGACCCTTCACATAGTCTTCAATTTCTAAATTGAAGACATGGCATGAGATGCCATTTTCAATAGGACCCCATCCCATTTAAATATTAATATATATATGACCATCCCGAATGCTAACACGTAAATGGGGTCTCATGAATAATGCCACCCAAACAAATGACGCCCTCATGCAAGGCGTCATTTATGTGAATAGTGTCACCTATATTAAATGAACGACCCTTTACAAGGGCGTCATTTAAACACATGATTCTAGAAGATTGAGACACGAGCAACACATTCGAGCTGGTAAAAACAATGCCCACTCAGCATGACCCACAAGGCATTAACCAATGCCTTATCATTCCCTATAACTAATCGCATCTGTAGCACTATCAGAGACTACTGCTGTGCTGTAGAAGCGTCTTCTTCCCGAGATTACATCCTGCTGCGATCCTACTGCAGCTCTGAACCTCATATCACACGTCAAAAGGTAGGTGTTCTCAAATCCTTGCCTAACTAGTAGCTAAATAGGTTAAATGATGCATGCTTAGAGTCCATTTAGCTCGTCAACCATGCTATAAATCATGTATATACTATGTTATTTTAATAGCTTATCAACCATGCTATAAATCATGTATATACCATGTTATTTTAATAGTATGTCCCATATTACCGTGATCTTTATGATTTTGAACATAGTTTGTTAGCATGATTTTCATGAGTTTTTAAGCATATTTTATCACACTAGTTTTACAGTATTAATAACCATATTTTTCAACCTTAATATGTAGCATCTGTTACACTAATAGGTGCATGTTTAAGAACCAAGAGGGTCCAGCCCTGATGAAAATGGCGCCCCTGACCAGGGCGCTAATTTCAAAATTGAAGACTGCGTACGCAGTCGTCATTTAAATGAAGACATGTCTCATGTCGTCATTTCGATTTCTAGAATTTTGAGTAATTGATAATTCAACACATACAAAAAACCATAACTATCAAACTAAAGCACAAAATTTTTGCAAGAACATGTTTCTGGAATCCTGACATTTTTCTCAACATATTCATGCCATTACTTCCTGATTTGGAGCTTTTTCACACTGATGAATAGTGCACACTCAACTGAAAATGGTGCCCCTGACTAGGGCGCCAATTTCAAAATTGAAGATTACCCGCGAGGGCGTCAACTAATTGAATACATGGGTCAAGTCGTCAATTCAATTTTCTGTAATTCTCAGAAACCAGTAAATCACCACATTCAAAAATCAATAACTAATTAACTGGACCTTGAAAGTTTTGACAGAATATACTTCTGTGACCCGGAGATTTTTCTCCATCTGACCATGTCTTCGGATTCTGATTCGGAGAAACTTTAGAGAAATGAATAGTAACTTGTGTCACAGAACTTACAGTTCTGATACGAATCACAACTTACTTGAAAAAACAACTCAATTGGTGTGTCGTCAATTTGAGTTGAACCGTACTTAAATTGAAGACACCATAGAAGTCTTCAATTAAATGAAGACTACCTACAGAGTCTTTAATTTGTTAAATGAAGACTGCCCACAGAGTCTTCAATTTATTAATTGAAGACGGCCCTTAAGACTTCAATTTCTGAATTGAAGACGGCCCTTTAATCTTCAATTACAGAATTGAAGACGGCCCTCAAGTCTTCAATTAATTGAAGACTACTCACAGGGGCGTCAATTCCATTGCTTGAGGAATTAAAGTTATAACATTAGAAAATTCATATATGTGATACCAAAACTCAGTAATTATATCTGAACATGTTTCTAGACTCCCAAGTAATTATACTAAGTATTCATATCCTTATTTTTAAATTTCGAGAAACTTTTTCGAAATGAATAGTGCTTTGAGTCACAAAATGTATCTGCCAGGTGAAAATCACTGAATTGAAGACGGCCCTTAAGTCTTCAATTTCAGAATTGAAGACGACCCTCAAGTCTTCAATTACTGAATTAAAGATGGCCCTTAAGTCTTTAATTTCAGAATTGAAGACGGCCCTAAAGTCTTCAATTAATTGAAGACTGGGTAAAGGGGAGCCAATTTCATATATGTATATTTTTTTTTTGAAAAATCAAAAGTTTGAAAGATTGGGCAACCCCCAGGCGCCAATTACTGAATTGAAGACGGCCCTTAAGTCTTCAATTTCTGAATTGAAGATGGCCCTCAAGTCTTCAATTAATTGAAGACTGGGTAAAGGGGCGCCGATTTGATATATATATATATATATATATATATACATATATATATATATATATTTAAAAAATTGAAAATTTGAAGGATTAGCAAACCCTCATATGCCAACACAGTAATTATAACTTCTGATCTTGATCTGTCTCGAGAATTGTGCAAACACAACCATAATCCATACTCCTGCGTATGATGAGTTCTTGAAATTCCGTTCCATGAAAAATCTACTTGTGTATACCCTACATGGTCAAACCTTGAATCTCTTAAACTACCATTTGGGAGTGTAGGAGCTAAGTGCCATGCAGGGCAATGTGCTACGTTGTGGGAGCCACCTCTTGAGGCCGTACGGCGTAAAGTGCTACACGACGGGAGCCGCCTCTTGAGCCTATAGGGGCCACTTCTAGAATCCTCCATAACCAAATGACTAGTTAATCTCATCTGAAATACTACATTTCTAAATTTTGAAATTCCATATTGGCTATAAATGAGAGTGGATGTCAAAGGTAATACATGAAATACTGTGCATATAGGGCCCAGTCTGGTCCTGGGAGGAGCACCCAAAGGTACTTGTGCCCATGGGAGTTTATTGACCATGGTGTTTAGCATTGCACCGGAGTACTTGCTTGACTTGAGACACTCCACCCCTACTCTCTCTCTCCTTACTTACTTGACTTGCGTGACCCGGAACGGGCGATACTTGACTTGTGGCCTGAGAAAGGGTAAAATACTTACATGATAATAGCCAATTCTACCGATACAGACTTGACATTACTTGCTTGAATTGAGTTTTTACTTACTCGTACCTGAGATATACTTATACATGAGTTCATTCTCATACTTGCGTTCATACTTGTACACGAATCCCTGCTTGCTCGAAGTGGCATTTACATCTGTAAATTCTTGAAATACTGCTTGTCAAATAATTGAAATCTTGTTATACTCTCTTTATACATTTCTTGATCTATTATTGTTCATCATATATAGAATTACATGTATATCTGACTCTTTTGTACGTACGTCATGCATAGCCATACTAATAATATATGCAAGTTGTAATTCACGTAATGACTGCTCGAATTTAAGATGTAATTCCTATTGAGCGATTCGCTCATCCAGTTGCTTCCTAACATTTTCAGGTGAATTGGATAGCGACAAGAATGGGGTTGAGACCGAGTGAAGAGTGCTAGAACGCCAACCATCTATCATTAGCTAGTCGTGTCCTTGAATTTATTTGAGTCCTACCTTGTATTTTTAGTATGTCGTGTTAAGGCACTTAGCCTAGTATCGTCTTTTTTTTAATTTGAAATTTGTCATGGACTCTCTTTATTTCCTTTGGTTAATCAAATAAACATCACTTGGACTATTGGAATTTATTAGTTTTATTAGTCATTTGCGCACTCCGAAATTATGTATGTAAAATTCTTATCGCTCTAATGACACGATCTATATAGACGCGTCACGCATCCGAGTAATCTTCCGCGCTCGGGACGTGACATAAAATAACCTCATTTCTAGAAGGTTGACACAAAAATCGACCCTTACCTAACAGCCCACCTTGGACCAGCCGAAATTACATTGTTTTCACACCAAATGAGGCTTGATTAAGAAGAAAAATTCATTTTTACTTCTAATTCGGAGTTAGAAAGTTTGGCATTGTTAGGCAAGAAATCTTGACAAGTTTGGCCAAGTTTTGGCTATAAATAGAACTCCATTCGACCCTCAAATCATCCCTGGAGGTTAAGGTTATGCTGCTGCAGTGATTGGAGGAGATTTGAAGGAAGAATCAAGGGTTTTCTTATTCCTACCTATATTTCTATCTCTTCTTAGATCTACTCAAAGGTAGGTGTCTCTCAGGCCAAATCTTAATTAACGTATGCCATCTTGTTCATTTTTCAGTGTTCTTTCCATTGATACCTGTTTCCCTAAATTTCATTAAGAAATGAGCAAGTTATGGTCATTTTATTGGAAGGGTATTCCCGTTTTTCGTCAGAACCAAAACATGCTATACGTCAGGAGCGGGTTCTGAACGCGCTACCCCGACATAGCGCGTTCATACAGAGTATTTTCCCGCCCTCAGGGGTCAAACATATAATTAAAAAAAATATTTCCATAACGTGCTACCCGAGGGTAGCACGATCTGAAGATCGCGCTAGCAGAGGCTAGCGCGTTCATAAAACATTTACCCAGAATATCGGGGGTCAAAAAATATATATATATACGGGGCTCAGACAAACAATTTCAAAACCAACCTCGGCTCGGCTCAGCTCGGCTCGGCACAAAAAAATAAATAAATATATTAATATTTTTGTATCCACACACAACTCGAACCCACATCCTATGCCCCTTGGGTCCTGACCCAAGGGTGAGCTCTCCAACATATAAAGCCATGAAAGTTTTCTAAACTTTCAACGTGGGACTAAAGATTATTCACTACACAATATGAATTATAACATTTGGAATCTCCAATAATTATAAGTATTTAGTCACCAAAAGTAAGAAATGGCAATATTAATATTTTTTAATTCTTACAGCATGTTAAAAAATTATTTTTGTAGAATGAAATTATTTTTACATGTAAAAATCTAATTTTAATGCATGAAAATTTTTTCTAGCATGTTAAAAATGACTTCCAACATTATAAAATCATTTTATACATACTGAGATATAAAAACTATTTTCAGCATGTTAAATCTATTTAAAATTATTTTTTGTGCATGCTAAACCTAATTTTCTATTAAATAATTAGTAAATTGATGCATGAAAATTACTTCCAGCATGATAAAATTATTTCTAGCATGTTAGAATTATTTTTGGCATGTTAGAATTATTTTCAGTGTATTAAAATTATTTTTCAGCATCATAATTCTATTTTCTTATCAAATAATTAGTAAATAAATATAGAAAAATAATTTTTAGCATGATAAAATTGATGTTATCAAATAATTTCTGTAATCAGCATGGTAAACTTATCTTTATCATCTTATCAGTAAGTTAATGTGTGAGAATTATTTTAGCATGTTAAGTATTAATTTTAGCATGTTAAAAAATAATTTTTAGCATTAAAAATTAAATCTAGCATGAAAAATTTATTTTTATCATCTTATCAGTAAAGTAACGTATGAAAATTATCTTCAGCATGTTAAAAATATTTTCAATAAGTTAAAATTATTTTCGACATAAAAATCTATTTTCATAACAAAATTCTAATTTTTATAATAATAAATCACCGTTTTAACTAAACTAATGCATCTCTAATGTACAAAATACTTCTTGAAAACATGTCTAAATATTTGTAAACCAAATGCACACAAGATTAAACCATGGAATTAAATTAAGTCTATTAAACTCTAATTACTTGAATTTTCTTTCTAGTTACCATTCTTTCTTGAATTTCACGACTTAATGTCATTAAATATCATGCCTTAAAATTATTATTCACTCCTCTTGCTACTTCTGAGATTTTTTCTAGATCTGTACTTTTTACAAATGAGCTTATTCTTGAAATTCATTGGCCATAGTGTTAAGTGGATGTCTAAACGTACTTGGGATCTTTTGATCCAATGACCCAATGCTTGGCATTAATGGGGCCCGGTCTGGTCCTGGGAGGAGCCCCCGAAAGTACTTGTGCCCATGGGAGTTGATTGACCACGGTGTGGCATTACACCGAAGTGCATGACTTGCTAAATTATTTATGACATTCCACACTTTGTTATTGTACTTATTTACTTGTTGCTTGAAATTGCTTGAAATTATATGATATATTTGACTTGCATAAAATGGTCAAATTCTTTCATGATATTCTTTACATGTTCAATATTCAATACTTGAAATTATCTTGCAACCTTGTTATCATGTTATTACTTGAAATTCCGTATATAATTTCCTACTTGCTATTCATGATCTTAAACACTTCCCGATTTACTGGAAAAAAATGTCTAAATTGATAAATACTTAAATATTACCTGATTATAGAGATATAAAATCCTACTGATCTTTTAGCTCACCCTACGTTTTGGTTAATTATTGCAAGAAATGAAAATGAACAAGGGAATGGACAAGAGTGAAAGAGTGTTTTTCTTTTCCCTAGGATTTATGTAGATCATTAGTGTTTTTACAAGAATGATGTAATTTTGGATTGGGAGTTTGTAATTTGCCTTTGAGGCTTATGAATTAGCAATGTAAACTTCATTTTAATGGAATAAAAGTATCATTTTTCCCATTCATTTCTATCTTTAGAAATAAAATTGTACATGCTCTGATCGACACGCTTGTTTACGACTAGTTCGCGTCCCGATATTCCGCATCAGGGCGTGACACACTGAACACCACACCGACTGGTGGAGAGCGATCTCGTGCCTTTCACTCTTTTCTCCTACTCCCTTTCCACCTACGCTCTATCACTTCGCTGACTTAAGTATCGGAGGATTTTTCCCAGGGTCTCAATCGTGTGGCTTAGGACACAGCGTGAGATCACCACTCTTCATCTGGAGCCATCTGTGGGAAACGAACAAAGAGCCAATATGGTGTGAAGAAATTCTAGTAGGAGAAGTGCTGGCGGAAAAGGGAAGGCACCGACAGTCGAAGAGAGGGAGCCCATGCCCTCACACCCTTCGACGGGCGCCCCCTCTAACGACCAAGCCAACAACCCACCTCCGTCGGTCGATGGAGAACAATTCGCTCCCGAGAACCCAGACGCCCTCCAAACCCTCAATGCTAAAATGGATGTCCTCATCGACTTGATGAGGACCCAGATAGCTGGAGAGGAGAGGTCGCGGCTTCCTCGGACGAATCACCCCCGCGTGAGGGCCTCCCTGATGACGATCGGAGGCCAGTTCATCCTTCAAGAATGACGCATCGTCCGGAGTGAGCGGGGCGGACCTTCGCAGCCCCCACCTCCGGAGCAAGAAGCCTCCTCCAGCCCAAGAAAGAGGAGGTCCGAGCTCAATCAACAACGCACCAAGGAGGATGTTCCAGACCCGGAGCGCCAGGGAAACACTCAGAGCCCCCTGGCCTCATCCCGACGACAGGGGGAACTATCCCTCCAGTTGTGAAACTTTGAGCAACGTTTTGTCGAGCAGGAGCACGCCCTTTACGCCCTCCAGTAGAACACCACCAAGGAGGATGAGGAGTGATCCCCATTCTCCCAACATATATTGGAGGCAGAGATTTCACCCAGAGTCTCTCTGCCGACCTTCCAGTCTTACGACGGCCAGGGCGACCCGGCCGACCACTATGATAGCTTCGACGCCCTGATGACCTTGCACGGGGCGTCCAACGAGGTCAAGTGCCGAGCATTCGTGACTACTCTAGTCCAAAGCGCACAGGCATGGTTCCGAGCGCTTGCCCCCGGAAGCATCACCAGCTTCCGACAATTCAGGCGACTGTTCAAGGAAAGCTTTACCGGCAGCTGCCCTCCAAGGTTGATAGCAGGATTATTGGCCCTCAAACAGGCGCAAGGGGAAAAACTATGGGCTTATATTAACTGCTTCAAAGTGGAAGCTCTGTGTATCCCCTGCCTGGATGTGGCCTCTGCCATCACCGCACTGACCGAAGGCACCCGCGATGAAAATCTCCGGCAAGAATTGGTGCTCCACCCTCCTTCTTCCCTCACCAACCTTATGACCTTAGCTCTGCGTCATGCGGAGTGCGAGGAGGCCCTCAATGCCTGCCGAGATCCCGCAAGCTCGGGGTGAGAGGAGAAAGAAAGAGGTCGTCCGACCAATCTCCTGGGCAGGGGAAGAGGAGGAATCGAGAGGGCGACCGAAAGGAACCCCCGCGCAAGTTCCAGCGCTATACTCTTCTATATGTCCCGTTCTATCAAATTATCAAGAAATAAAGGACTCGGGACTACTCCACCGCCCTAAGCTGATGAAGACCGACCCGAAGCGTCGGAGTTGTCAGAAACACTATCAGTTCCATGACGATCATGGCCACCATACGGGAGATTGCCACCAGCTCAAGGATGAGATCGAAAGTCTCATCCGCTAGGGCCACATCTCCCAGTACGTGACCGAGCGAAGGGAGGATCATTGAATCCCTCTCGAAGAAATAGACAACTGCCCCCGAGGGGTCCACATAAACGTCATCTCTGGTGGATCAGCCTCGGGTGGAGATAGCAGCCGAGGAAGAAAGCGTCATGCTGAGCGAGCCAGCCGAGCTTCCGAGCTGCCTAAAGCTCTGCCCCGGGTGACCGACCAGCAGGCCTTGGTATTCTTGGACCAAGACCTCGAAGGAGTAGTCACCCCACATGATGACGCCCTTGTTATCTCGGCCATGATAAACCATTGTAACGTGGATCGGATCTTAGTGGATGATGGCAGTGCCCCCGACATTTTGTCGTACGAGTGTTTGATAAAGATGGGTGAAAACCCGTCAAAACTACGTCCGATCCAAACCCCCCTCTGTGGGTTCAATGGCCAGGTGACCTATCGAGGGAGCTCTAAGCCTACTTGTTACCCTCGGTACCCCACCCAAAGTCATAATCTTTATGGCAAACTTTGTAGTGGTCAAGGAGATATCGACCTATAATGCCATTTTCGACTGAGGCATCCTCGGCTGAATCAAGGCAGTGCCCTCCACATACCACCAAAAAATGAAGTTTCCCACCAAATATGGCACCGGGGAAGTCCGAGGCAATCAGGCAATGGCTAGAAGGTGCTACATGATATCAGTGGAAACCGTAAGGCCATAGGACCAAGGCAAAGAGCTCGGAACGATTGAAGATAAAACGGCAAGCAAACCTGGGGGGGAGCTACTGTCTGTTTTCCTCAGGAACGATCCGACCCTCAAAGTAAAAATTGGGGCAGATCTACCACCCGAACTACAAACTAAATACAAAGACTTTCTTTCGGAGTATGTGCACATTTTCACTTGGTCTGACGAGGATCTCTCTGGCATTCCCAAGGAGATGGCAATGCACCACCTCAGCCTCGACCCTGCAGTGAAACCAGTACAACAACGAAAGAGGAAGCATGCCCCTGAGAAATAGGCGATTATCAAAGAGCAAATCAACAAGGGGAAGAAAATTGGGTTAGTTAACCCGGTCCTTTACCCTACTTGGCTCGCTAACGTCGTCCTGGTACCCAAAACTTCAGGAAAATGGCGGATGTGCGTCGACTTCACTGACCTCAACAAGGCCACTCTGAAGGACTGCTATCCATTACCGAGTGTCGACCAACTCGTCGATTCATCCGCGGGTAAGGAACTTCTCAGCTTTTTGCATGCATATTCTGGATATCACCAGATTCAAATGAGACCTGAAGACATAGAGAAGACCACCTTCATCACCGACTTCGCCATCTATTGCTATACCCGGATGCCGTTCAGGTTAAAAAATGCCGGAGCTACTTAGCAAAGGCTGGTCAATCAGATTTTCGAAGACCAGATCGGGCGGAACGTCAAGGCCTATATCGACGACATGCTTGTAAAGTCACAAAAGGCCGGGGACCATTTCGCCGACCTGGCCGAGACCTTCAGCACCCTCTAGGGGTACCAAATGAAGCTCAATCTCACCAAATGTGCCTTTGGAGTTAAGTCTGTGAAATGCCTGGGCTTCCTGGTGACCCAACGCGGGATCGAAGCCAACCCCGATAAGATCCAAGCAATCATGGATATGCGGCCGCCTACCTACATCAAAGATGTACAGCGATTGACCGGCCGGATTGCTGCACTAAACCGTTTCCTGTTCCGAGCCGCGGAAAGTTGTCTGCCCTTCTTCAAATTGTTGAGAGGGCCAAAATTGCCAACTTCCACATTCACCTGGGACGAGGAATGCGAAAAGGCGTTCATCGAGCTTAAGAAGTTTTAATGAGGACATCAAGAGCTTATGGGTTGTATTGTGTGTATTGGCTTGTATAGGTGTGTAGTATGGGTTGTAATGGCTTGAAAGTGTGTAATTTTTGATTTCTTTCATTTGGGCTCTCTTTGTAAGGTTTAATTAAGCCATTGGGCCACATTTCTAGGAAGAGTCCATTACTAGGTATCATGGTTTAGGTCCACTTAAGGGTGCTACTTCATATTGGGTCATTTGGTTTTAAATGGGTCATTAAGGCACTTAAGGCCCAAATTGGGTTCCACTCTCCCATGGGCCATCTAAGTGGGAATGGCCCATGACTAGCATGATATATTGGGTGGCTCTTGGCCCATGAATGGCCCTTGGCCCATGAAGGGGGGCGCCCTCTCTTTTGGCCTTATTAGGCTTGTTAGGTGTGATTTAGGTAGAGTTGGAATGGAATTAGTCTACGTTTGAATAGAAATGGTCAAATTAGATTAAAATATGTATTAAGTGTGTTGATTCACATTGCATCCCAGCCCTTCAATCCCCTTCCCTAGATCCTAAGGTGCACAATTGATTTGGTTGGAGTCATACATAACCTTGTATTTTCATATGAAATTCAATGGAAAAAATCAAAAAATTGTTGAGTTGTTTGAAGTTTGGTGCGCCCCTCTCTCTTCCCCTGCTGTTCTTCCATCCCCAACCCTAGATCTAGAGTGTATTCTATCTTCTTTCATCTCCTCTCAACCTCCGGTGATCGTCCGTGCCGCCGCCGCCGCCGTTCGTGCCGCCATCGAGCCGCCTCTGCAGTTCTGTCTTCATCCGACCACAGCAGCTTCAATGAATTGTCTGTCTCAGCCACGAGCATGGATTGATCCGAATTTTTTATGGTGTGTTCAGACCTTGCATCCCAAGATCCACCTAACGTTTCAGACCAAAACTCCATCTTTTAGTATTTTTACATTTTCATCCAATCTGTCATCCCGGATCTGCCAGGTTTCTGTCTACAGTGATAGAACCTCTGAGTTCTCCCCCTCCGACCATCTTTTTGATTTATCCAAGTCATCTCAATTTTACTGGGAGTTCTGTCCATCACCCCCTACCGTCACAAATTTTATCACTTTTTTATCAGACTTCTATCTATTTTTAGAAATTCGTGTTTTTCCTCTGATACAGTGTTTTTAGTCAGATCCCAGATCCGATCACCCTCCACTTCAAAAGTCAGAACTAATAACCACCACCTCCAAATCCAAATCCAAAAATAGTCCTGGTTTCCTTGTTCAATTTCCTACAACCTTGATGAAGAACACATCTTCAAATTCGGACATCTACTTCACGGTCAAAGGTCATCAACAGGGAAGTTGTCTGCAGATCTGAGTCTTCGGTTACTGTACAACAGCAGCATATAAAATTCGCCAACACAAAGTAAAAATCTGGTGAATTTTTCTGAAGGCCACTAGATTGTAGTACGTCGAAGCAGCTTTCCAACGGTTCTGATCTCGTCGCATTCCGACACTGGTGCTGATCGCAGCGTCCGTTCTTGCCGGAGCGCGCGATGAAATACAGAACCGGCAGATTTTCGATCGTCTTTTCGACCAGTGCCGAACGGAGCCGCCCGACCTCCGACCGGCGAACCAGCGTGCCGCCAGCCCGGGGAGCGCTTCTCCAAGTGTCTCCACTACAGCGGTACCACCGGGTCCCACACGGCCCCTCTGGACAGCACGTGGGCCCCACGGTCGTGAACACGCGTGTAGCCGAATCAACACCCGAAGCTGCCCGTCAACCCGAATTCGGTCCTCCCGGGGCCATTTGTATAGCCCTTTACCTCCCTGCGTGGAGTGGGCATGTTTCCATTGTTGTAATTATTGTGTGTTAAGTTTCCTGGGAGTACGAGTTTTTGGCCGGGTCCGTCTTCCCCACGCCGAGCGCGTGGAGGTATCGCCTTCGCACCCTTACTTGGCATTTTGCTTAATTTCATATATGCTTGTTTATGCCGCTGCTAGAGAGCATGATAGGGTAATTAGCTCGCTTTCTATTTATATCACCGCTGCTGCGAGAGAGAGCGTTACCGTCCCGTGACCCGATCCGGGCACGAAAGAGAGAGCCGACCACCCTAGCTCTTGCCGGTTTCTCAACCGCGCACATCCGACGCTTCCCTCGTTAAGGGACGATCGCGAGCTTGTCGTGTCTGTGTCTCGTCCCGCATCAATTTGGTATCAGAGCAGGTTGAGTCTAGGGTGTCCAAAAAAAAAAAAAAAGAGTGTCATTTATGTCGTTGTCTAAGTCAGTCTAGGTTGCATTTGCATCCCTTTACTCGGTATCTCAAAAGATGTTGTCCGAACGTTAGGCTACGCCTATTGGGAAGGCCGCACACTTGCGCGAGTGATCTTCGGATCGCTTATCTCCGTCACGTACCGAGTCTTGGTTTACGTGTAGGGTCCTTAGTGTGCATGCATTCCAAACTTGCATAGTCGAGTCACATTCTAACTTGCATCGCATTTTAAGTCATGTCTAGGCGCTTGCATTAGTTTGCTTATAAAATAAAAACAAAAAAAAATGGCCTTGCATATCCAATCCTAGGGGACCCAACCCATCTTGGCCACCATGGCCACGCCCTGAGTAAATAGTGGTGATGAAGTGGCCGGAATGTTTCGAGCCATTATGGGAGCATTTAAGGGGTTGAATACGAGCCTAGATCAGGTTAGTATTAACCTAGATCGATTTTCCACCGGGGTAGATCGGATGTTCTTGGAGCCACCCCACGGGCCCCTTCTCCACGAGGTGGACACCTCCACGAGGGCTCCATTGCCACCCCCTCCAACCCGTGCCCCCTTCGAGGAGTTCGATAAACTGATTTCGGATTGGTTGGAAAGGACACGTGCTCCTTCACCACCCGTGGATGCTCCATTGCTATCCACTTCCGATCTTCCTCCGGAGCCGTCAAACTTGGGGTCACCCCATCCCGAGCCTCCCGTGTTTCTAACGGGTACGCTATATATAGCTGAGCCACTTCTTAGATGGCTCAAGGAAGGCTCGGTCCCACATCCCTTTCCATCCATGGACCCCACCTTACCTTTAGTGCCGGTCAACTCATTTCATACCACATTTCGATCTAGTCACCATGTTGACACGTTGGACGATCTTATCATGGGATTAGATTCACAATGGAAGTTGACGCACCTACTGGCCCGAGGCTTTGACCAACCCGTTAGTCTTAGCTTCACCCATCAGGCCTTAGGGTCCATTACCTCCGAGTGCACCGTGGGTTGTGTCACCACGGAGGTCCTCTTACTCCTTCCCTTATCGGACGAGCCCGAATTCATACCCTTTTGTCCGAGGGAGGAATCATACTTCTTGCCTACGATCCCCGTCCCACCCGTTACAATTCAAGAAGGTGACTACCCACATCTTCAAACCTTCTACATCTGGGACCGTGACTTGTGGGAACCCACCACAAGGGGTCATACCTTCTTTGACCCTTTTGACCCCTTCACTATTAGGCTTCCCGAGTTACCACCCGTACTCCCCTTCTTCAAGGAAGCCCACTTTTATGCCCCTTCCCCTCGGGATGGTCCATCTACATCCACCAATCCTGACCCACCTACACCCGGCCCTTCTAAACCACCCGAGTCACCCACATACAAAAGACCATCCACGCATAACCCCACCCGACGTATAGGTGTTCCCCATGCCATCCATTCCCAGTTGCATAACATGCATGCATGGCACATATTCGGGTGTCCTGGTCCGCCGTCACCCATGTACGGGTCGGACTAACATTAGGTGTGTCTAGGGTCATAGGTGAGTCCATGTGTTTTTATCTGTGTGGTTTGCATACGTGTGTGTAGTTTATTTGTCTGCATGTGTCTTGTGCAAGCTCGTCGATGTCAGTCCCTTATGAGGGTGAAGCAAGTCGACTCACTCGATGAGTATGGGAGCGGTTCTATATCTATACCCGGATCTAGTCACCTACAGGGACTCAGCGGTGATTTCTAGTGAGTCTTCGAGCTGCTTCCTTCCCTTTTGAGAGTGCCCCACCCGGAGTGTCCACCTTTAGCCCATAGCAGTTCGCGCATATCGAGTATATATGGAATGAGCAGGTGACGATCACTTGGAGTGAGACATACCCGCGTTACTTGGCATGGTGACGGAACTGCCAGAGCACTCGAGCATCCATACCCCTACTCGACGGGGTCGAGTTCCTCCCACCCGGGGAGAATTGATGAGGACAACAAGAGCTTATGGGTTGTATTGTGTGTATTGGCTTGTATAGGTGTATAGTATGGGTTGTATTGGCTTGAAAGTGTGTAATTTTTGATTTCTTTCATTTGGGCTCCCTTTGTAAGGTTTAATTAAGCCATTGGGCCACATTTCTAGGAAGATTCCATTACTAGGTATCATGGTTTAGGTCCACTTAAGGGTGCTACTTCATATTGGGTCATTTGATTTTAAATGGGTGATTAAGGCACTTAAGGCCCAAATTGGGTTCCACTCTCCCATGGGCCATCTAAGTGGGAATGGCCCATGACTAGCATGATATATTGGGTGGCTCTTGGCCCATGAATGGCCCTTGGCCCATGAAGGGGGGCGCGCTCTCTTTTGGCCTTATTAGGCTTGTTAGGTGTGATTTAGGTGGAGTTGGAATGGAATTAGTCTAAGTTTGAATAGAAATGGTCAAATTAGATTAAAATATGTATTAAGTGTGTTGATTCACATTGCATCCCAGCCCTTCAATCCCCTTCCCTAGATCCTAGGGTGCACAATTGATTTGGTTGGAGTCATATATAACCTTGTATTTTCATATGAAATTCAATGGAAAAAATCAGAAAATTGTTGAGTTGTTTGAAGCTTGGTGTGCCCCTCTCTCTTCCCCTACTGTTATTCCATCCCCAACCCCAGATCTAGAGTGTATTCTATCTTCTTTCATCTCCTCTCAACCTCCGGTGATCGTCCGTGCCGCCGCCGCCGCCGTTCGTGCCGCCATCGAGTCGCCTCTGCAGTTCTGTCTTCATCCGACCACAGCAGCTTCAACGAATTTTCTGTCTCCGCCACTAGTATGGATTGATCTGAATTGTTTATGGTGTGTTCAGACCTTGCATCCCAAGATCCATATAAATTTTTAGGAAAAAAATCCATCTTTTAGTATTTTTACATTTTCGTCCAATCTGTCATCCCGGATCTACCAGGTTTCTGTCTATAGTGACAGAATCTCTGAGTTCTCCCCCTCCGACTATATTTTTGATTTATCCAAGCCATCCCAATTTTACTGGGAGTTTTTTCCATCACCCCCTACCTCTACAAATTTTCTCAATTTTTTATCAGACTTCTATCTATTTTTCGCAGTTCGTGTTCTTCCTCTGATACAGTGTTTTTAGTCAGATCCCAGATCCGACCACCCTCCACTTAAAAAATCAGAACTAATCACCACCACCTCCAAATCCAAATCCAAAAATAGTCCTGATTTCCTTGTTCAATTTCCTACAACCTTGATGAAGAACACATCTTCAAATTCGGACATCTACTTCACGGTCAAAGGCAATCAATAGGGAAGTTGTCTGCAGATCTGAGTCTTCAGTTACTGTACAACAGCAGCATATAAAATTCGCCAACACAAAGTACAAATCTGGTGAATTTTTATGAAGGCCACTAGATTGTAGTACGTCGAAGCAGCTTTCCAACGGTTCTGATCTCGTCGCATTCCGACACCGGTGCTGATCGCAGCGTCCGTTCTCGCCGGAGCGCGCGCTAAAATACAGAACCGGCAGATTTCCGATCGGCTTTCCGACCGGTGCCGAACGGAGCCGCCCAGCCTCCGGCCGGCGAACCAGCGTGCCGCCAGCCCGGGGAGCGCTTCTCCAAGTGTCTCCACTACAGCGGTACCACCGTGTCCCACACGGCCCCTCCGGACAGCACGTGGGCCCCACGGTCGTGAACACGCGTGTAGCCGAATCAACACCCGAAGCTGCCCGTCAACCCGAATTCGGTCCTCCCGGGGCCATTTGTATAGCCCTTTACCTCCCTGCGTGGAGTGGGCATGTTCCCATTGCTGTAATTATTGTGTGTTAAGTTTCCCGGGAGTACGAGTTTTTGGCCGGGTCCGTCTTCCCCACGCCGAGCGCGTGGACGTATCGCCTTCGCTCCCTTACTTGGCATTTTGCTTAATTTCATATATGCTTGTTTATACCGCTGCTAGAAAGCATGATAGGGTAATTAGCTCGCTTTCTATTTATATCACCGCTGCTGTAAGAGAGAGCGTTACCGTCCCGTGACCCGATCCGGGCACGAAAGAGAGAGCCGACCACCCTAGCTCTTGTCGGTTTCTCAACCGCGCACGTCCGACGCTTCCCTCGTTAAGGGACGATCGCGAGCTTGTCATGTCTGTGTCTCGTCCCTCATCAAGTTTATGGCGTCACCTCCTGTATTATCCAAGCCAGTGCCGGGGGAGACTCTATATCTTTATCTCTCGGCAACACCATCCACAGTAAGCTCAGTTCTCATTCAAGACGACCAAGGAAGACAAAGGCCCATCTATTACGTCAGCAAAGTGCTCCTAGACGCCGAAAGGAGGTACCTCGCAACCGAGAAACTCGTGCTAGCGTTGGTTACCTCGGCCAAGCGCCTTTGGCCGTACTTCTAGGGACACTCCATTATGGTGCTAACTAACGAGCCTCTGAAGAAAATTCTGGCCCATCCAGAAGCCTCGGGTCGACTGGTCAAGTGGGAAATATTACTCGGGGCCTATGATGTTTCTTACCGGCCCCGCACTACCATTAAGGTACAAGCTCTCACCGATTTTATCGCTGAGTCCGTTGTCCCTCCGGGAGAGGCGTCCGAACCTACGGCCGGCCCAACCTAGGATCTCTTTGTGGAAGGGTTTTCCAATTCAACCGGCAGTGGAGCTGGCATCCTCATCACATCCCCAGAGAGTGTCGAGCTTCAGTATGCTCTGAAATTCAACTTCTAGGCTTCCAACAACGCCTCGGAATACGAAGCCCTAATTTTCGGGGCTACAATGGCGAGGCGCCTGGGAGCCGAGCGAGTCAACATCTACACCGACTCTCAATTGGTCGCTATCCAAATCCATGGACACTACAAAGATCAGGAACCACAGATGGTCAAATACCTTCACCTAGTGAAAGAGATAGCCCGATCATTCGAGAGCTTCCAGGTAATCCAAATAGCGCGGGAGGAAAACTCCTGAGCGGATGCCCTCTCTCGATTGGCCTCTTTCATCACCTCAGAAGGGACCAGATCCATCCTACTCCAAGAGTTGGACTGACCAAGCATGGAAACTGAAACTGTAGCAACCGTACAGGCACTACCTGATGATTGGAGAGCCCCATACGTAGCCTGGCTAGCTGACTCTCGAGAGCTCGATGACCCTCGGGAGGCCAAGAGACTCAAATATCAAGCTCGCCGATTCGTCTTATTTGACAGAAATCTTTACCGACGATCCTTCGTCGGCCCCTCCTCAAGTGCCTTAGCGGCCTTGAGGCTAGGCAAGCCGTTGAAGAAATTCACGAAGGGATCTGCGGAGCACACCATGGGGAGAGGTCGATAGCGAGGATCTTGCTGCGCCAAAGTTATTGGTGACCCACCCTCTAGCGAGATTGCTCCACATATGCACAGAAGTGTGACCGCTATCAGAGGTTCGACCACCTGATCCACTAGCCAGCCTCGGAGCTCATACCTCTAACCGAGCCATACCCTTTCGCTCGGTGGGGAATTGATATCCTTGGGCCCTTCCCAGTGACCCGGGCTCAGAAAAAGTTCCTCATCATTCCCATCGACTACTTCTCTAGGTGGATCAAAGTCGAGGCTACCGCCAAGATAATGGAGGCAGTAATCTGGAGTTTCGTGTGGAGGATGATCATTTGTCATTTTGGCATCCCCCAAGTTATTGTGAGCGACAACGGTCGGCAATTTGATAGCGCTTACTTTAAGAATAAGTGTGCCGACCTACATATTCGCAACCACTTCACTTCGGTAGCCCACCCCCAGGCTAACGAGCCCGTCAAAAATGCCAACGAAACCATCTTCAAAGGCATAAAGATCAGGCTCAGTAAAGCCAAGGGTAATTGGCTCGAGGAATTGCCGAGTGTACTATGGTCGTACCGAACCACTCCAAGAACCGTGACAGGCGAAACTCCATTTCACTTAGTCTATGGCAACGAAGCAGTCATCCCACTGGAGATCGGTAGCCCGTCCCTTCGGGTTATCCACTTCCTGTCCGAACCTAATGAGCAGAAGCTGCTGGAAAACTTGGACCTGATCGATGAAGTACGTGAGGTCGCAAGAATCCGAGCGACGAAGTATCGGTGATGCATGATTCAGTACTACAACGCTCGGGTCTGAGATAGGCAGTTCCATCCAAGAGAACTTGTTCTCAGGAAGGTCGAAGCCTCTCGACCACTAGAGGCGGTGGGAAAGCTAGCCCCTAATTGGGAAGGCCCCTACCGAGTGATCGAGATGCTCGGGAAAGGAGCATACCGACTATCTACCATTGAAGGGACGCCAATCCCTCGGACTTGGAATGCAGCGGCCCAGTGGAAGTTCTATTTCTGAGTTCATCCATACATGTAAGAAACCAATAAAGACAGTAAACTCTCTATTTCATTTATGTCAAAATTTTGGTACATCAGATGCGTCGTAGCCAACACAATGTGCATATAAAAAAAATTATGGTACAACACGGACTGATGACTCGGAGTAGATGAGGTTAGCGGCTCCAAGCCGAGCCACTAACTCCACTCAGTGTGAAAATTGGCTCGGATAACGGGCCAGCTGACTTTGTCTGCTCGGGAAGTTTGGAGGCGATGGTATACGTAGGAAGGAAAACAAAAGGAAAATATGCCCGGGCACCAGAAAACAAGAGAAGGCCTCCTCTGCCAACTTGTCACGCCCCGAGCATGGAAGATACCCGGATGCATGACGCGTCTATATAGATCGTGTCATTTGTGTAAAGTCAGAGCGCGCATAGTACTCGGTAATTCTATTGCTAACTCAAAGGTTGAACATAATACCATAGTCCACGATGACAATTATTTAACCAGAATACTAACATCCCAAATTAATTCGTAATGCTACATATTTTGGCATAATCCAATCCAACTTAATCATAACTGACCGAAATGTACCATACGATTACAAGCCTTAACAATAACTTGGAAAATACAATTTAAGACACAAGACTAGCTGACGGTACACCAATCGGTGACTCTAGCACTCATCACTCGGTATCATTCCCATCCGGGTGGTAGTCGCTATCCAAATTTCTTGAAAAATGTTAGAATTGCAACTGGATGAGCGAATCGCTCAATAGGATTTATATCTCAAGCTCTAACAATCTTTAAGTTAATTACAAGTTCATGCGGTACAATGATGCATGTTGGATCAAGCAAGAATATCAAGAATTGTATCAAGAGAGTATCACATGCATTTCAATAAGATATATCAATAAAGAACTAGCAAGTAATTGCCAAGTATTTCCAAGAAATCAGTATTCAATCAAGTATTTCTAGAATTTATCATTCAATCAAGTCCTTCCAAGGAGGGGATAATCAGTATTCAAGCATGTGGTTTCAAGCTCGTGTAATAGCAAGTAGTGTAACCGAATTGGCTATTTCATTCATTTCATTCAAGCATGTAATCGCCCTTTTTCGGGCCAAGCGATTCATTTCAAGCAAGTCAAGCATGTCACGTGAGAGTAAGTGGGAATGTCTCAAGTCAAGTCAAGTAAGCAAGTACTTCGATGCAATGCCAAACACCGTGGTCAATAAACTCCCATGGGCACAAGTACCTTCGGGTGCTCCTCCCAGGACAAGACCGGGCCCTATATACACAGCATTTCATGTATACTTTTAGACATCCACTCTCATTTATATAGCCAATGTAGAATTTCAAGAAGTTTACACATTGTAGGAACATAAGGTAGATTTTCAAGAATAGAGTTCAAGGACATAACACATGTAAATGATGAATTATGACTAATCCACATAAAATGCATGACACATAGGCAAGTCTGGTGGATCTTGGCTTCCTTATCTAAGGGGTTTTAAATCTTTGAAGTCCAAGTCAAATTTCAGGGTTTAATAACTTGAGTTTACATGGTTTCAGTAATGAAAATTTCCCAATTTCCAATAGTGAGTTTACTGGATTTTTTTTGTACATGGTTCAGGGGTTCTTGGTCACTAGGATGGCTCAGGGAAATGTCACCCTGGTATAGGGGCGCTATTTCCTGTCTCTTATTTTTTTTTGAAAATTTTTCTCCATTTATAGGAGGCAAAGAAATGGCTCCCTTGTGAAGAGTCTCTATTTCAGTGAATAGAGTCTTCGCGGAGAGTCTCTATTTCAGTGCTAAAATAGAGTCTGTCCGGAGGGTCTCTATTTCAGTAAATAGAGTCTTCACGGAGAGTCTCTATTTCAATGCTGAAATAGAGTCTTCCCGAAGGGTCTCTATTTCAGTAAATAGAGTCTATCCGAGGAGTCTCTATTTCAGAAGGTTAACAATCTAACAGGATAACAGGTTTACACGTACTGTAAACAGGTTTAACAGGCTATGTGATTTGACAGGCTACAGGATTAACATAGCTTACTGACGGCTATGTAATTAACAAGGTTTGACAAGATATGTAATTACCAGGCTTTGAAATTAACAAGTTTAACAGCTGACAGGCTTAACAAGGTAAGTATTTACCAGGTTAACAGGTTTACAGGTTTAACAGGTGTAACATGTAATAGGCAAATCAACAGGGTTTAACATGTTGTGTGAGGATTGAATAGATCTAGAGGGGGGGTGAATAGATCTTTCCCCCTTTTTCAATTTATTCCAACTTTATTTGAACTATTGCTAGAGTTAATGCAGCACACTAGAGTTTCAATATGGTCTAGTTACTTAAGCATCAAGGTTATAGACTAATATGCAACAAGAGCAGTCACACCAAGAATCATCACACATGCAAGATGATCTTTTTAGGTGGTTCAGTCTCTACACGAGACTTACATCTACCCCTCACTCAACTTGAGTGAGGCTTCACTACCAAGAGACCCTTGTCTCAATCAACACTGCTGCCTCACAGCTTGTACACACGCTGACACACAGCTTGCACACACGCTGACTTACAGCTTGACACTGCTGCCTTACAGCTTGATGCAATCAGAAGAAATAGTTGATTTAAGAAAAATAGGGAACCATTAAACTGAAGATATGAGATTTCAGAGTTTTGACAAATCCAAGTGCATAGGGCTGCTGGCACATTGAGATCACGATCTCTGAGCTGGGTAGCCTTCAGGTGGTTGAGCCCTTGCACAGCTGGATCCCCATTATCTTCAGCAGCAGATCTTCTTGCGGCTACAAAGACTGCACACTAGGGCTTGATCACGACCTGCTCTTCTCTTTCAGATACTGTCTCCTCCACTCTTTCTTCTGGCACACCGACTCCCTCTAACTCTTGATATCTGTATGTCTTCTATTTCCTTCTCTTTCAAAAATTGGCACGAAACAAAGCTTGAGCCATTCAAAAATTAGCGCTCATATTCTCTGCGGGTTTTTAGAATAGAAAACTGTTTAGCTCCTTCAATCCGATTTGCAGGGTTGACTAAGTCTTCCACAGATGCAGCAATAGATCGAGCAGAAGATTCTTCCACGCCTTTATCCACATGCCATCTTCAACTTCTTTCTAGATTTTTAGGCCTTCAGATCGGAATTAGTTTCTGTAGGTTCTATCCAGGCTTTGACAGGCCTCACGCAACGGATGTATATACTTGTGTGTTATTAAGCACGCCAATGTACAGACTTTACTGCTGCCTGCAACTGAGTGTACAGACTTTGAGCTTCGCATGGCAACGGCCAGTGTACAGACTTGATAGTTCAAGGCCACGATGTATAGACTTTGTGAGCCTTTGAGCAGCCCAGTGTACAGACTTCAAACGTCCAGTGTATAGACTTCTAATGAAGGCCAGAAGCCCACGATGTACAGACTTGCTTCCCGTACAGTATCGCTAGTGTACAGACTTCAATTACTCGCAGCAAGCCATTGTACAGACTTTGCTTGCTGGACGAGCTCCAATGTATAGACTTTGGCTTCTCATGGCAACGGCCAATGTACAGACTTCTGCTTGCTGCACGAGCCCCAATGTACAGACTTTGGCTTCTCATGGCAACGGCCAATGTACAGACTTCTGCTTGCTGGGCAGTCTTCCAGACGATGCAGTGTACAGACTTCGACGCGTGCATGCTACACGATGTGTAGACTTGATGAAGCTTCAAATGAATGAATGTATAGACTTTCCAAACTAAAGTATAGACTTCAATGTACGTTGGGACAATGTATAGACTTTGAAGTAGAGGCTGCAGTTAACTCAAGCAATGTATAGACTGGCTTTCAAGGAATGCACTGCTGTACAGACTTCATAAACGATGTATAGACTTGGGGTTCAACAGTGGATGTATAGAGTTACTCGTGTGAAGGAAGACAAGTGTATAGACTTGATAAAAGCAATGTACAGTGCAGTGTAGAGACTTTAGCTGCTTGAAACGCTGAAGTCTGCACAGATCTTGTGTTCTGTTGGAGCGTTGTACAGACTTTGTCGACACTTGCACCAGTCCAGAAATCGGCTGAGACTCTAGAGCCAACCATTGATCTGTCATCCAACATCTTCCAGGCTTTAGGATCCTTAGGTTCTCATTCTTGTGACTTGATTGAGTGCTTAAACTCTTCCATTAAACTGTTGATCAGTGAAACCCTTGGAGTGAATATCACTTTACCACTACCTGCAATGTCATCAGTACCTAGATGCATGGAAGAGTGAAGTTCTTATTAATTCATAAATTGGAGACGTTTCTACTCATGTTTAAGTGAGTATCTCAATGACTTGTGGATTGTCATCATCAAAACTAGGGATGCACAACATTCTCCCCCTTTTTGGTGATGACAACCAAAAGTCATTGTGAAGCCCTTGCAATCAATATATTAAGTATGAGTACATACTTGCAGCGTAGTTGAAAACTGTAGCCAAGCCAAACATCTCATTGAGAACAGAATTACATTACTGATCAAGAAGGAACTGTCTAACACACCAAAAGTGTTTGCAAATGTTAATGAAATGCATTGACTCCTAAAACCAAAAAAAATCCTACAACAATGACTGACATCATCCTTATCATCCTTCTCCCCCTTTGTCATCAGCAAAAGAAGGGGGGGTCCTAACTTAAGAGGAGTTACTAGGAGACCCTGGTGGAGGCAGTGGAGCTAACTGCTGCTCAATCCAATTCAGTCTGTTGGCTATGTCATTAAGCTGTGCTTGAACTACCATCTGAGCATTTGCAATATCAGTGTTCTGGTGAATAAGAGAGGCAGACTCTTGTTCAAATGTTTCCAACTGTTCAACCATATGGGCGAAGGATAGTCGAAAGGAGACGGCGTTTGATGCGAATGAGAGTTTTTGAAGAGAAGAATGTGAGTTTTGTAGACAAACCCGCAAAGACCTTAAATTGAAAGGGGGGGCTTTTGTTTAAACCCTTTCCATAAGGAATCGTATTAGTTAATTTATCCACTAGCTTAATGAATTTCATTCTGAAGAATTTAGTGAAATAAATTTGGAGCTTTATCAGTGTGTTTGATTGTCAAGGCAGGAATAAACTTCAACAAAGTGGGATATGGTTCTTTACATGATCTAGTAACCTTATAATTGATTTGGCACAAGTTAATTTGACCAAAATGCCAGCTGCAATATGAATTCAGGAAAGTTTTGTTGTCATGAGGTGGCAAGGGTCAACCATCTAACTTGTCTGTCATTTTTTACTGAGAAATTTTGAACTGCATACACACAAAAAAAATTTTTTGATTAATTGATTGACGAGTGGTCAGGTTTATCACATACATTTCTGCATGAGGTAACACGATTTTTACACGCCAGAGACCTCGGCTACTTTGCATGCCTAACCGTCTCACTGGGAATTACTGAACACTTTTTTTTTACGTGAGGATACACGTTGATTAGATGCCAGTATCCCCAGTTACTCAGTACTCCCACCCCCTTATTCATACCGGCAGAGGTAGCTTGGCTCTTCATGACACACGTGTTTCTCCCTTTTTATACATCACTCTTTTGTAGGGAGAGACAGCAGTTTCTCAGAGGCCATTCCATTGCTCTGCCTGACAGACATGATAATAGCGTATTCCCAAGGCATTCATGAATTAGTTGAATTTGATTTTCATTTGACAGCATGAGCACTTTGAGTAAGATAACTTTAGTTCTCTCAATTATAAGATTCAAGGAGATGTAAATGGCATATTCCTATATGTTTAGTTTATTGAAGCATGACAAATCAAGCTCATTTTACAGCCAACCGAACTTGTTCTTACTATGTTCTCAGAATTATGTTCATCATATAGTGGATGAGTGGTGGCTTGTGACAGCCCAACGATTTCATAATAGAAGAGGTGTATACAAACCCTCCCCCTTAGTTCAAGAGTCTTTGCAGAGTTAGACGAAGTGAGATTTTGTTGATGTAGGCTACGAAGATTTTGGTTGAATTGGGTTTGTAGAGGTATAAAAACATGATCAGGATTTAGGCAACAAGGAGAAGGATCATGCCAAGAAGTCGGCTCAGTCTGCTCCATTTCCACCAGTTTCAGCTAGAAGACTAGTGACACTAGTACCTATCATGAGATGCTAACTGAAGAAGACATGTTGACTGAGCTGGCCATATGCATGCATGCTGAACATCACTAACCTAGACTCCCCCTTAATGTAACATTTATTTGCCAGAAAATAATCAGTGATCAGTACAGAAAAATTGTTGCAGAAAGGCTGTTATGGATTTTCATGAGGAGATCTGCATAACCCCAATTCTCTTCTCAGGGTGGTGAATCTATCGTTATTGAGGGGTTTTGTGAAAATGTCAGCAAGTTATTTTTCAGTTTCAATAAAATGCAGCACAAAGTTGCCTTTGCTGACTTCATCTCTTATGAAGTGATGGCAGATTTCTATGTGTTTTGTTCTAGAATGCTGGATTGGATTTTTTGATAGATTAATGGCGCTCGTGTTATCACACAATATTGGTGCACATCCAATATCTATGTTGTAATCCTAGAGCTGATGTTTGATCCATAGAACCTGTGTCCCACAACTCTCTACTGCGACATATTCTGCCTCAGCAGTGGAGAGTGCAACGAAATGTTGCTTCTTAGAAGCCCAAGTGATCAGACATCCGCCCAAGAATTGGCAGTAGCCACTCGTACTTTTTCTATCTATTTTGCATCCAGCATAATCCACATCTGAGTATGAAATTAAATCTAAATCATAGAAAGTGGGATACCAAAGTCCCAAATCTTGGGTGCCGATAAGGTATCGGAGAATACGCTTCACGGCTCCTAAGTGTGATTCTTTAGGACATGCTTGGTATCTAGCACACATGCACACACTAAACTGTATATCTGGTCTAGAGGCAGTTACGTAGAGCAAGGAGCCAATCATACCTCTGTATGTTTTTGTGTCTACCAGATTACCTCTTTCATCAGCATCTAGTGTTACATTTGTGCTCATCGGCGTTCCAATGGCTTTGCAGCTCTCCATGCCAAATCTTTTCAACATCTCCTTGATGTACTTGGACAAATTTATGAAGTATCCATCCTTGCATTGTATGACCTGCAGTCCAAGGAAGAATTGTAAGTCCCCCATCAAACTCATTTCAAATTCCGCAGTCATCAAGTTTGCAAATTCATTACATAATTGGGGTTTTGTAGACCCAAATATAATGTCATCAACATAAATTTTCACAATGAGAATATCCTTACCTTGGATCTTTGAAAATAAGGTCTGGTCTATTTTACCTCTTGAATAACCCTTGTTGGCAAGAAATGAACTTAGCCTCTCGTACCATGCACGTGGAGCCTGTTTCAAACCATATAATGCTTTATTGAGTTTAAAAACATGGTTAGGGAAACCCTCATTCTCAAACCCAGGAGGTTGCTCTACATAGACCTCTTCCTTGATGACTCCATTTAGAAAGGCACTTTGTACATCCATTTGTTGTAGTTTGATTCCATGAGAAGATGCAAAAGCGAGTAAAATCCTGATGGCTTCTAATCTGGCCACAGGGGCATATGATTCTTCGAAATCAATACCAAATTCCTGGTTGTACCCCTTGGTTACAAGTCTAGCCTTGTTTCTAATGACCTCCCCTTTCTCACTTAATTTATTTCTAAACACCCACCTGGTTCCAATGACAGAGTGAGAGGTTGGTCTGGGAACAAGATTCTAAACTTTGTTTCTCTCAAATTGATTTAACTCCTCATGCATTGCATCTATCCAGGATTCATCATTCAAGGCTTCTTCTATAGTTTTTGGCTCAATTTGGGAGACTAGTGCAAGTTGGTCTAATTCATTAACAGCTCTCCATTGAGATCTTGTTTTCCTTGGTTCATTTACATTACCAATTATGCTATCAAGGGGGTGATCCTTAAGCACTCTTATATTTACAAGATTGTTACCTGATCCATCCTCATTTGCATTTCGCCAGAGTTGTTACCTTGTTCTCCTTCATGGCTCGATTCCTTACTTTGCTCATCTGGCTCATCCTTGGGTTCCATAAATTCTCCATCTTCATTTTTCTTGTTGACCTGTTCATCATCCATAGATTCATCAGTTTCATCAAATGAAATGTGAGGAGATTCCTCGACTACTTGATCTTTGATATTGAACACTCTATAAGCTCTTGATTTGTCAGAGTATCCCAAGAATATTCCTGGGTCACTCTTGGGTTCAAATTTGTCCAAGTCTTTCTTGTCATTGTTATGGATGAAACACTTTGTACCAAATATTCTGAAGTGGGCTAGAGATGGTTTCTTACCTTTGAACATTTCATATGGAGTTTTTGCACTAGATGGTCTTACCATTGCACGATTCACAATGTAGCATGCGGTGTTAACTGCTTCTGCCCAGTATTTTCTTGGAAGGTTCCCTTCTGCCAACATTGTTCTCGCCATCTCTACCAGAGTTCGATTCCTTCTTTCCACCACCCCATTTTGTTCTGGCGTTCGGGGTGCTGAGAATCTGTGCGTTATTCCTTTACTCCTGCAAAATGTATCAAATTCAGAATTCTTGAATTCTCCGCCATGGTCAGATAAGATTGAGCATATTTTGAACTTACCATCCTGTTTCAATCTTTTGTAGAAGGCCTGAAATTCATGAAATGCATCATTCTTTTGGGACAAGAAAAACACCCAAGTAAATCTTGAAAAATCATCTACTAACACATAGCCATATCTCTTCCCACTGATGCTTGCTATTCTTGTTGGCCCAAATAGGTCCATATGCACTAATTCTAGTGGTTTAGAGGACTGGTTTTCAGATTTGCTTTTGAAGGTTTTTCTAGTTTGCTTTCCTTGGGCGCATGCAGCACATAGTTTGATGTTTTGACTAAAGGTAATTTCAAGCATCCCTCTGACCATGTTCTTTTTAACCAATTTATGCAAAACTCTAAAGCTGACATGTCCTAACCTGCGGTGCCATAAACAGATCAGATCATCCTTTTTAGCAGTCAGACACAAGTTAGAATGAACAGGATCATTTAAGTCTATCATGTAAACATTGTTCACTCTTTTGCCTGAGAATTTTACTAGATCTGAATTAGGTTCCATTATTTTGCAGCTTTCCGAGTCAAATATCACCTTGTGTCCCTTATCACATAGTTGGCTAATGCTCAGTAAATTATGCTCTAAGCCATCTACCAATAACACATTCTCAATGCAATTTGAAGGCTTCTTACCTATCTTATCTGTGCCGACGATTTTACCTTTGTTGTTTCCACCAAAGGTTACGTGTCCACCATCCTTTTTAATCAGCTGATAAAACTTCTTCTGGTCTCCGGTCATGTGTCTCGAGCAGCCACTATCAAGATACCATTTGTTGTGGACGGCCGCTAAACATTCCTGCATGACACATCATGTGAAGATTTTTGGAACCCAGCTGCTCTTGGGTTCAATATGTCTAGTAAGGTCACTCAAATATTTTAAGAAAGATTTAGGAATCCATATTTAATTGGTGGATCTTATGGGTCGGAGCCAATTCTGATTTCTGCTCACTGGAGCATGGTTGCTGTTAGAAGCTGTGGTCGGCTTATGGAGCCCTGGGTGTCGGCCTCTGACATCCCAGTGGTTTTCCCACTTTCTGTTACTGGCTGTGGTCGACACCTGAGGGGGTCATGGTCGACTTCGGTTCTGCCAGAATTCAGCATTTCGTCTGGCTTTGCCTGTGGTCGGCTCGGGGGGGTTTCTGAGCCGACTTTCTTGATTCCAAAACTCTTTATTTCTTGCTTTGAATGACTTGATTGAGTTTGTTTCCTTATTAGATGATTGGCCTTGTTTCAAGAAGAGCTTTTGAAAGTTTTGGCCTTTTACCCTCGAGTCTTCCAAGTCATTTTTGTTAGAATCTTTTTCTCTTGCATTTGTGTCACTTGACTCTTCAACTTCATACATGTTTATAAGAGGTCTCTTTCCTTTAGGATCTGCTCCGGCCACAAAGGTAATGGTTTTCATTTGAAATTCCTTTTTGGCATTAGGATTATACCCCAAACCTTCCTTTTGATAATTTACTTTTGTTCCGAGCATGGAATTCAAGTTTTCTTCTCCTCTTACCATTTTCTCTAGACTCTCTTGTTTGTCTTCCAATGCTTTCTGAGTTCTTTTGATTTCTTCCAGAAGTTTGTTATTTTCTTCCTTCATCGCGTTAGCCTTTTCATTGGTCAATTTTGTCTCCTGTTCACAACTTTGCACTTTTAACTTCAGTTCATCAATTGTTTTCCTCAATAATTCATTTTCTTCTTCCTGAGATTTAAACGTGTTTTCATCTAATTCCTGTTCACTCAATTTTTTGTGTAGATTGGCGATCTCTAGTTCTAAGTCAGCGCACTTGTTGATTGAGCTAGTATCGTGACTTATGCTGTTGATTTTCTTTTTCAGGCTTTTATTCTCTTTTCTAATTAAATCATACTGATCTAATAATTCAGTGTATGCGTCTTCCCAATCTGAAATAGAGAAATGCTTGAAAGGAGAAGTTACCTCAAGATCTTCACTTTCTCCTTCTGCCATGAGACACAATTTCCCTTCATCTTCATCGGATGACATCTCTTCCTCACTGTCTTCTTCTTCTTCGCTCCAGGTACTTACCATAGCCTTAGGCTTCTTCCCTCTCCACTTAGAGGTCATGCCTTTGGAGGCCTCAGGGCATTCAGCCTTCATGTGACCTGGTTTCCTGCAGTTATAGCAAACTACTTTGTTAGAGGATTTCTTGGGTTGATCAAACTTGTGCTGAGAAAACTTTCTTACCATTCCCTTCTTATTGTTGAATCCCTTACCTTCTCTTTGAAGAAACTTTCTGAACTTTCGGGTTAGCATAGCAAACTCACCGTTGTCTTCCTCAGTGCTTGAGGACTCACTTGTCTCAGAGGATTCACATTTGCTTGGGCTGGCTTTCAAGGCTACTGGCCTTTTCTTTTTGTCCTCGTTTTCACTTCTCTTGAGATTGATCTCGTACGTCATTAAGGACCCAATTAGCTGGTCCACTTTCATAGTGGTGTGGTCTTTTGAATCTTCAATGACTGTGGCTTTGGCATGCCACACAGGAGTAAGAGACCTGAGAATTTTTCTTACCAATTCTTGATCTGTGTAAGTCTTACCTAGACTTTTCAAGCTGTTAGTCAATTGCATCAATCTTGCATACATTTCATAGATGCTTTCATCAGTTTTCATCTTGAACATTTCATACTCTGAGATTAACATGTTGGCTTTAGTTTCTCTTACCTCAGATGTACCTTCGTATATGACTTCCAGCCTGTCCCACATGGCTTTCGCGGTTGTGCATTGAGAGACTCTTGAGAACTCCGTGGGATGTAGTGCACACTGCATTACATTCATTGCGCCCCAGTTGATAGTTGATTTTCGAATCTGTTCTCTCGTCCACGAGTCCTCATCTTCAGGGAGCTCATAGGGGCCGCGACTTACTACTTTCCACATTTCATGATCTTGAGCCCTTAGAAATACCTGCATACGATTTTTCCAGTATGAGTAGTCATTTCAATCAAAGTATGGTGGTCTGCTCACTGAGTGTCCCTCAGCTGTCAGACCCTTAGACATCAATCCTCCTGTTCTCTCCTGGTTGTTAGACCACATATTGGAGAGCCAGGCTCTGATACCACGTGTTGTGTGAGGATTGAATAGATCTAGAGGGGGGTGAATAGATCTTTCCCCCTTTTTCAATTTATTCCAACTTTATTTGAACTATTGCTAGAGTTAATGCAGCACACTAGAGTTTCAATATGGTCTAGCTACTTAAGCATCAAGGTTATAGACTAATATGCAACAAGAGCAGTCACACCAAGAATCATCACACATGCAAGATGATCTTTTTAGGTGGTTCAGTCTCTACACGAGACTTACATCCACCCCTCACTCAACTTGAGTGAGGCTTCACTACCAAGAGACCCTTGTCTCAATCAACACTGCTGCCTCACAGCTTGTACACACGCTGACACACAGCTTGCACACACGCTGACTTACAGCTTGACACTGCTGCCTTATAGCTTGATGCAATCAGAAGAAATAGTTGATTTAAGAAAAACAGGGAACCATTAAACTGAAGATATGAGATTTCAGAGTTTTGACAAATCCAAGTGCATAGGGCTGCTGGCGCATTGAGATCACGATCTCTGAGCTGGGTAGCCTTCAGGTGGTTGAGCCCTTGCACAGCTGGATCCCCATTATCTTCAGCAGCAGATCTTCTTGCGGCTACAAAGACTGCACACTAGGGCTTGATCACGACCTGCTCTTCTCTTTCAGATACTGTCTCCTCCACTCTTTCTTCTGGCACACCGACTCCCTCTAACTCTTGATATCTGTATGTCTTATATTTCCTTCTCTTTCTCTCTTTCAAAAATTGGCACGAAACAAAGCTTGAGCCATTCAAAAATTAGCGCTAAGATTCTCTGCGGGTTTTTAGAACAAAAAACTGTTTAGCTCCTTCAATCTGATTTGCAGGGTTGACTAAGTCTTCCACAGATGCAGCAACATATCGAGCAGAAGATTCTTCCACGCCTTTATCCACATGCCATCTTCAACTTCTTTCCAGATTTTTAGGCCTTCAGATCGGAATTAGTTTATGTAGGTTCTATCCAGGCTTTGACAGGCCTCACGCAACGGATGTATATACTTGTGTGTTGTTAAGCACGCCAATGTACAGACTTTACTGCTGCCTACAACTGAGTGTACAGACTTTGAGCTTCGCATGGCAACGGCCAGTGTACAGACTTGAGAGTTCAAGGCCACGATGTATAGACTTTGTGAGCCTTTGAGCAGCCCAGTGTACAGACTTCAAACGTCCAGTGTATAGACTTCGAATGAAGGCCAGAAGCCCACGATGTACAGACTTGCTTCCCGTACAGTATCGCCAGTGTACATACTTCAATTACTCGCAGCAAGCCATTGTACAGACTTTGCTTGCTGGACGAGCTCCAATGTATAGACTTTGGCTTCTCATGGCAACGGCCAATGTACAGACTTCTGCTTGCTGGACGAGCCCCAATGTACAGACTTTGGCTTCTCATGGCAACGGCCAATGTACAGACTTCTACTTGCTGGGCAGTCTTCCAGACGATGCAGTGTACAGACTTCGACGCGTGCATGCTACACGATGTGTAGACTTGATGAAGCTTCAAATGAATGAATGTATAGACTTTCCAAACGAAAGAATAGACTTCAATGTACGTAGGGATAATGTATAGACTTTGAAGTAGAGGCTGCAGTTAACTCAAGTAATGTATAGACTGGCTTTCAAGGAATGCACTGCTGTACAGACTTCATAAACGATGTATAGACTTGGGGTTCAACAGTGGATGTATAGAGTTACTCGTGTGAAGGAAGACGAGTGTATAGACTTGATAAAAGCAATGTACAGTGCAGTGTAGAGACTTTAGCTGCTTGAAACGCTGAAGTCTGCACAGATCTTGTGTTCTGTTGGAGCGTTGTACAGACTTTGTCGACACTTGCACCAGTCCAGAAACCGGCTGAGACTCCAGAGCCAACCATTGATCTGTCATCCAACATCTTCCAGGCTTTAGGATCCTTAGGTTCTCATTCTTGTGACTTGATTGAGTGCTCAAACTCTTCCATCAAAATGTTGATCAGTGAAACCCTTGGAGTGAATATCACTTTACCACTACCTGCAATGTCATCAGTACCTAGATGCATGGAAGAGTGAAGTTCTTATTAATTCATAAATTGGAGACGTTTCTACTCATGTTTAAGTGAGTATCTCAATGACTTGTGGATTGTCATCATCAAAACTAGGGATGCACAACATAACAGGTAACATGTTTAACAAGTAACAGGTTTAATAGGCTAATCAGCATGGTTTAACAAGTAACAGGTTGAACATGTAACATATTTAATAGGTTTAACAGTTTTAATAGGCTAATCAGCAAGGTTTAATAGATAATAGGTTCAACAGGCTAATCAATAGGGTTAACGGGCTAATCACACACTTGGGGAATGGCGCCCAGGGCAGGGCGCCCCCTTGGGAAATGGCGCCCTGGTCAGGGACGCCCTTCCCCCTTGGTGCCCACTAGACTCAAATCACTATTCATCATGCAAATTTTCATGAAATCTAGAAATGAATACATGATAAAATAGAGAAAAATCTGGGGATTTCAAAGTCATGCTCATGCAGGAATTTCATGATTTGGTTCAATAGATAAAATTCCTGAACATGTGGCTACTAATCACGTAACTTTACTGTTCATGGTTTATAACATGTTCACAGAATCAGGAAGTAGAGACATATATAGACATGGTAAAATGGCAGGATTATAAGGTCATGCTCATGCCACAATTTTTTTAATTTTAATTCCATAGATATTAGCTTTAAACAAGGATCAATTCACCATAAATTGGGACATATTATGAGTGATGACAACTATAAAATGGGGTACTTGACGGAGTTAAGATCATAGATCTACTCACGCAAGAGTTAGTGTTTTAAGTAGGTGTAGCCTAACCTTCCCACTAAATTCTTTTGATATACCCTTGATTTAAACGACCAAACTGAGGCTATGACAAGTTTAACTAGCATGCATGTTAACCTATATTAACTACTAGTTAAGTTAGATCTTGAGAACACCTACCTGTTGACGTGGTTGACGTGGTTTAATCGTGAATCCTAACCTTCCAAGCCCTCTACAGCCAAGCTCCCAGCCGCAGGATGTGGTACGTAACCTGCTCGTGAAGAGAAAATGTTAAGCTCTCTCTTCAGCAGGTGGAGAAGAGAATGGCCTAAACAACCTTCTCTGGAGTGGCAGAGGAATGGCGGTAAGGTTTCTACGTCGGATGGGGAGAGTTGTTTATAGCAAACAATCTCTCTATGGGAAACCAGATCTAAATCCTTGCTATACATGTTCCCTCATGGGTCCAAGGCCAGCAAACGTAGGTTGTTCTTGTTTCCACTAACTACTTAGATCATTAAGTCTCAGGAAATGACGCCTTCCCACGCAGTCTTTATTTAAGTAAACAACGTCCATACATGTGGACGTTTCATTCTTGGCTTAAACTATATATATATATATATATATATATATATATATATATATATACACAGGAGGGAAATGGCACCCATGGCAGGGGCGCCCTATGGATATAGCGCCCAGGTCAGGGGTGCTATTTCCATTTGGTTGGAAAAGTCATGGGCCCTTCACGTGTTAGCTAGGTCTTCAAGAGATATAAGTATATATATTGATTTGTGGCCCACATATATAATTGATTAGTGGCATTACTTGGTGGGGTTCTATATGTATACAGTGGCCTTGTGGCTAAGGAAAATGACGACCTTGTATAGAGTCACTATTTCAGGTGAATAGTCTTTTAGGAAGCCTCGTTACGTATGATGACTTCAATGGTGATATATTTATATAATGGCCCTCATTGGGCATTCTAACTTTTTATTTAACCCTCTTATAGTGTTGTCTCCTCATAGAGTTATTTAAGGTTTTATTTATTCGGGAAAAAGTCTATTTCTTTATCATTTTTACCCGGTGTGCTACACCCTCTCCTACTTAAAAGAATTTGGCCCCCAAATTCAATTGCATATATGGAGACAAGGAGGGTGAAAAGTACTTACAGACTAGAATAGTTCCGGAAATCTCCTTCTCATAGACTCCTCGGTTTCCCAAGTAGCTTCTTGTTCTAAGCATTGATTCCATTGGATCTTTACCATAGGGATCGTCTTGCTCCTTAGAACGTGGACTTCTCGATCGAGTATCTTTATTGGCTTCTGCTCATAGGTAATGTTCTTTTGTATCACCAAGTCAGTGTGGTCAATGACGTGGAGAGGATCGTGCACATATTGTTTCAGCATGGAAATATGAAATACATTGTGCACCTCTGATAGTTGTAGAGGCAAGGCAATGCGGTAAGCTACCTCGCCCACTCTCTCTAATGCCTCGAATGGACCAATGAACCTTGGTGTAAGTTTGCCTTTAACACCGAATCTTCTAATACCTCGGTCAGGAGATACTTTGAGAAAAACATGGTCTCCAACTTGAAATTCCAGATATCTTCTTCTATTGTCAGCATATGACTTCTGTCTGGACTGTGCTATCTTTAGCCTTTCCCGAATGAGGTGTATCTTTTTAATTGAGTCTCTCACCATATCTGGGCCTAGAATTTACCTTTCACCGACTTCGTGCAAGCATATCGGAGATCGACAACTTCTGCCATAGAGTGCCTCGAAAGGTGCCATCTGGATACTAGCTTGATAGCTATTATTATATGTAAATTCGGCTAGGGGTAAGTGGTCGTGCCAACTTCCGCCGAAGTCTATAATACATGCCCTTAACATATCTTCCATGACTTGATTTATCCTTTCTGTCTGTCCATCTGTCTGGGGATGAAAAGTAGTGCTGAAGTTGAGTTTCATCCCTAGAGAGTGTTGTAGACTCTTCCAAAAATGAGAGGTGAAGCGTGGGTCTCGGTCGGATACGATCGACACGGGAACTCCATACAATCTAACTGTCTCCTTGATATACAAGGCAACAAGGACATCAATCGACCATCGACTTTTGATAGGTAAGAAATGAGCTGATTTAGTTAAGCGGTCGATAATTACCTAAATTCCATCATGTCCACCTCTAGACTTGGGCAAACCCATGTTAAAATCCATGCCAATATCTTCCCTCTTTCACTTAGGAATATCAAGTGGATGTAACTTTCCAGCGGATTTTTGATGTTCCGCCTTCACTTGTTGACATGTTAGGCAGCGAGATACGAAGTCCGCCACCTCCCTTTTCATATTAGTCCACCAAAAAGTCCTTTTCAAGTCTTGGTACATCTTGGCGGCTCCAGGTTGGATCGTGTACCTCGATCGGTGAGCTTCTTCAAGAATCTTCTTCTTCAATTCGGGACAGTCGGGTACACATGTCTGTTCATGGAATAACAGTCTTCCATCGGGTGCCAACTTGAAATCAAGTCTCTAGTCTAGCTTGTCGCTTACCTCCATTAGTGTTGGATCTGCTTCTTGTAGCTTCTGAATCTCAGGTAGCAAATCCGGATGTAGACTCATATGGGATAGAATAATACACCCGTTCTTCCTATATGTACTGATATTGAGCTCAGAGAATTTCTCTAGCAACTTTCATTCTTGAATCATGTAACTGGCCAATATTGCTCTCAGCTTTCAACTGAGGGCATCAACTACAGAATTACCCTTGGCGGGATGGTACTGTATAGTGAAGTCGAAATCCTTGAGATATTCAAGCCATCGCCTTTGACGCATGTTTAACTCCTTTTGGGAGAATAAATACTTGAGGCTCTTGTGATCGGAGTACACAGTGAATTGTTCTCCATAGAGATAGTGTCTCCAGATCTTTAAGGTAAAAACCACTGGGGCTAGCTCTAAATCATGAACCGGGCAGTTCTCTTCATGCTTCTTCAGTTGTCGGGAAGAGTATGCGATGACTCTCCCATTTTGCATTAGTACACACCCGAGGTCAATATCTGAAGCATGATATATACCTCATACTTCTCTCCTTCAATTGGCAATGATAAGACTGGAGAAGTAGTCAAGAGATCTTTCAAAGCTTGGAAACTCTTCTCACATTCTTCATTCCACTCGTAAGGTATTTCCTTGCGAGTCAATCGGGTGAGAGGAACAGCAATTCTTGAGAAGTCCTTGATGAAATGCCGGTAATAACCAGCTAGCCCCAAGAAACTTCGAATCTCAGTTGCATTTGATGGTCGTTCCCAATTCTTCACGGCTTTGACCTTTGATAGGTCTACGGAAATTTCGTTCTTTGAAATTATATGGCCCAAGAAGGATACTTCCTCGAGCCAGAACTTGCACTTGCTGAATTTGGCATATAATTTATGTTCCCTCAATATCAGCAATGCCTGCTTGAGATGTTCTTCATGGTCTTCTTCAGACTTTGAATAAATCAAAATATCATCGATAAAGACCACGATGAACTGGTCTAAGTGAGGCCTGAATATGTTGTTCATTAACTGCATGAAAGCTGCGGGGGCATTTGTTAGTCTGAAAGGCATAACAGTGAATTCGTAATGTCCATACCTACTTCGGAATGCAGTTTTATGGATGTCTTCCTCTTTGATCTTCAGTTGGTGATAGCCAGAATGAAGATCAATCTTGGAGAAATATTTAGCTCTAGATATCCGATCGAACAACTCATCGATCCTCTATAGTGGGTACTTGTTCTTGATTGTAAGATGGTTTAACTGCCAATAGTCGATGTAGAATCTCATCGATCCGTCCTTCTTCTTGACGAATAGCACAGGTGCTCCCCACGGGGAAGTACTTGGCCGGATGAAACCCTTGTTCAATAGTTCCATTAGTTGTTCCTTCAGCTCCTTCAGCTCAACAGGGGACATTCTGTAAGGTGCCTTGGAAACAGGACCAGCACCAGGGACGAGGTCGATGGTGAACGACACCTCCCGCTCCGGGGGTAAATCGGGCAATTCTTTAGGAAAAATGTCAAAAAAATCCCGAACTACAGGGATGTCTTCAAGCTTAGACTCCTCGACGTCCGTGGCAGTTACAAATGCAATAAAAGCCGTACATTCTTTGCTTCTCAGTTTACTGGCTCGGAGAGCTAATATAAGAGGTGATCTATGCCGAGGGCTATTGTAAACCCGCTCTGGATAATCCACAAAGGTTACTTTGCCGTTTCGGCAATCTACAGTTGCTTGATATGTGGATAACCAATCAGCTCCTAGTATAACATCATACCCTTTCATATCTAGACGAATCAGGTCGATAGGTAAATTGTTCCCTTTAACCATAACCTTGCAATTTGGGTAGTGACGTGTGACATCAGATTCATTCCCAAGAGGTGTAGATATGACTAGGTCTAACCGCTCAGGTTCCTTAGAGAATGATGCAGCAAATGTCTTGGAAACAAATGAATGAGTTGCTCCGGTATCAAATAAAACTTTATCAATTTTTGAGCAAATAGTTAGTGTACCTTCCACAATTCCACCTTCTGTTGGTTCCGTCTCTTGAAGAGCTTACAGACGGCCTTGCTTCTTTGTCGAAACTTCTCCTCTTTAATGGCTTGATCATTCATCAGTGGGCAATTTGGAATCTGATGTTCTCGGCTTCCACATCAGAGACAGGCTCCTAGCTTCCTCCAGCATTCCCTGGTCTTATGGCCAGGTTTATCACAGTATTTGTAAACTTCCTTAGTAGGTGTGGGGGCGGTGAATGGCTTGACATTCTTCTAGAATTTCCTTCCTTTGGAGGATTCCCCTCCACTAAAGTACCGCTTTTTATTTAATGATGCTTTAAAATTTTCCAGACTTATGGCAGGTTCCTTCTTGTCCCTTCCTCGGATCCTCTCGGATAATTCGGTGGCGTCCTCGAGCAACTGCACACACCGAACCATTTTCGAGTAGAGTTGGATGTCCATCGGTGCAAGTTGTGTAATGTAGTGGGGCCGAAGCCCATTGAGGAACCTTTTAGCCTTCATCTTCTCCGTGCACACTAGGTGGAGTGCATACCTGGACAATCTTGAAAACTGGGCCTCATACTCGGCCACTTTCAAGCCCCGTTATTTTAGAGCGGTGAATTTCGCGGCCTTCTTCTCCTGGATATGGTCGGAGAAGTACTTGTTGTTGAAATGCTCAGCGAATTCATCCCATGTGACATGGTCATCGGGTAATGTTGCTTCCACGGATTCCCACCAACATCGAGCGTCCCGCTCTAGTTGGAATACAGCCAGTAGAACCTTCTCCTCGTCCTTGCATTGCATCACACGGAAAATTCGTTCCATTTCCTTCAACCAATTTTCAGCATCCTCGGGGTCAGACGAACCCGTGAACCTTGGTGGGTTCATGTTACGGAAACCCCTATGGAGATCATCAGCTCCACGGTTAGCACCGCCTTGCGCCACTTGCTGTAGAGCCTGTGTAAGGCCATGCACGGTGCGCTTCATCTCGCGCCATTGTGCTCTTTCAGCTACCATGATCCTACAAAAGAGTTTAAGTGTAATAAATTTCAGCTTTTAATATGAGGTCAAAAGTCATTATAGAACTTAACACATGGTGCTACCCATCTCACCGGGTATGGTTTAAACCTATCCTTGGACTTGGGTTTTTCCTAGATTTCAATCACGACTTGTAATTTTCCTAACCTCTTATTTCCTCCAATTTCCTAGGAAATTGAAATCGTAACTCTGATATCACGAAGACTGTCACGCCTCGAGCGCGGAAGATACCCGGATGCATGACACGTCTATATAGATCGTGTCATTTATGTAAAGTCAGAGCGCGCATAGTACTCGGTAATTCTATTACTAACTCAAAGGTTGAACATAATACCATAGTCCACGATGACAATTATTTAACTAGAATAATAACATCCCAAATTAATTCATAATGCTACATATTTTGGCATAATCCAATCCAACTTAATCATAACTGACCGAAATGTACCATACGATTACAAGCCTTAACAATAACTTGGAAAATACAAGGAAAGACACAAGACTAGCTGATGGTACACCAATCGGTGACTCTAGCACTCATCACTCGGTATCATTCCCATCCGGGTGGTAGTCGCTATCCAAATTTCTTGAAAAATGTTAGAATTGCAACTAGATGAGCGAATCACTCAGTAGGATTTATATCTCAAGCCTTAACAATCTTTAAGTTAATTACAAGTTCATGCGGTATAATGATGCATGTTGTATCAAGCAAGAATATCAAGAATTATATCAAGAGAGTATCACATGAATTTCAATAAGATGTATCAATAAAGAACTAGCAAGTAATTGCCAGGTATTTCCAAGAAATCAGTATTCAATCAAGTATTTCTAGAATTTATCATTCGAGCAAGTCCTTCCAAGGAGGGGATAATCAGTATTTAAGCAAGTGGTTTCAAGCTCGTGTAATAGCAAGTAGTGTAACCGAATTGGCTATTTCATTCATTTCATTCAAGCATGTAATCGCCCTTTTTCGGGCCAAGCGATTCATTTCAAGCAAGTCAAGGATGTCACGTGAGAGTAAGTGGGAATGTCTCAAGTCAAGTCAAGCAAGCAAGTACTTCGGTGCAATGCCAAACACCGTGGTCAATAAACTCCCATGGGCACAAGTACCTTCGGGTGCTCCTCCTAGGACCAGATCGGGCCCTATATGCACAGCATTTCATGTATACTTTTAGACATCCACTCTCATTTATATAGCCAATGTAGAATTTCAAGAAGTTTACACATTGTAGGAACATAAGGTAGATTTTCAAGAATAGATTTCAAGGACATATCACATGTAAATGATGAATTATGACTAATCCACTTAAAATGCATGACATATAGGCAAGTCGGGTGGATCTTGGCTTCCTTATCTAAGGGGTTTAAAATCTTTGAAGTCCAAGTCAAATTTCAGGGTTTAATAACTTGAGTTTACATGGTTTCAGTAATGAAAATTTCCCAATTTCCAATAGTGAGTTTACTGGGTTTTTTTTGTACATGGTTCAGGGGTTCTCGGTCACTAGGATGGCTCAGGGAAATGTCGCCCTGGTATAGGGGCGCTATTTCCTGTCTCTTATTTTTTTTTTGAAATTTTTTCTCCATTTATAGGAGGCAAAGAAATGGCTCCCTTGTGAAGAGTCTCTATTTCAGTGAATAGAGTCTTCGCGGAGAGTCTCTATTTCAGTGCTAAAATAGAGTCTGTCCGGAGGGTCTCTATTTCAGTAAATAGAGTCTTCGCGGAGAGTCTCTATTTCAATGCTGAAATAGAGTCTTCCCAGAGGGTCTCTATTTCAGTAAATAGAGTCTATCCGGGGAGTCTCTATTTCAGAAGGTTAACAATCTAACAGGATAACAGGTTTACACGTACTGTACACACGTTTAACATGCTATGTGATTTGACAGGCTACAAGATTAACATAGCTTAATGACGGCTATGTAATTACCATGGTTTGATAGGATATGTAATTACCAGGCTCTAAAATTAACAAGTTTAATAGCTAACAGGCTTAACAAGGTAAGTATTTACCAGGTTAACAACTTTAGAGGTTTAACAGGTGTAACATGTAACAGGCAAATGAACAGGGTTTAACAGGTAACATGTTTAACAAGTAACAAGTTTAATAGGTTTAACAGGCTAATCAGCAAGGTTTAACGGATAACAGGTTCAACAGGCTAATCGATAGGGTTAACGGGCCAATCACACAGTTGGGGAATGGCACCCTGGGCAGGGGCGCCCCCTTTGGAAATGGCGCCCTAGCCAGGGGCGCCCTTCTCCCTGGGTGCCCACTAGACTCAAATCACTATTCATCATGCAAATTTTCATGAAATCCAGAAATGAATACATGATAAAATAGAGAAAAATCTGGGGATTTCAAAGTCATGCTCATGCAGGAATTTCATGATTTGGTTCAATAGATAAAATTCCTGAACATGTGGCTACTAATCACGTAACTTTACTGTACATGGTTTATAACATGTTCACAGAATCAGGAAGTAGAGACATATATAGACATGGTAAAATGGCAGGATTACAAGGTCATGCTCATGCAACATTTTTTGGATTTTTAATTCCATAGATATTAGCTTTAAACATGGATCAATTCACCTTAAATTGGGACATATTATGAGTGATGACAACTATAAAATGGGGTGCTTGACGGAGGTAAGATCATGGATCTACTCACGCAAGAGTTAGTGTTTCAGATAGGCGTGGCCTAACCTTCCCACTAAATTCTTTTGATATACCCCTGACTTAAACGACCAAACTGAGGCTATGATAGGTTTAACTAGCATGCATGTTAACATATATTAACTACTAGTTAAGTTAGATGTTGAGAACACCTACCTGTTGACGTGGTTGATGTGGTTGACGTGGTTTAATCGTGAATCCTAACCTTCCAAGCCCTCTGCAGCCAAGCTCCCAGCCGCAGGATGTGGTACGTAACTTGCACGTGAAGAGAAAATGTTAAGCTCTCTCTTCAGCAGGTGGAGAAGAGAAAGGCCTAAACAACCTTCTCTGGAGTGGCAGAGGAATGGCGGTAAGGTTTCTACGTCGGATGGGGAGAGTTGTTTATAGCAAACAATCTCTCTATGGGAAACCAGATCTAAATCCTTGCTGTACATGTTCCCTCATGGGTCCAAGGCCAGCAAACGTAGGTTGTTCTTGTTTCCACTAACTACTTAGATCATTAAGTCTCAGGAAATGACGCCTTCCCACGCAGTCTTTGTTTAAGTAAACAACGCCCATACATGTGGACGTTTCATTCTTGGCTTAAACTATATATATATATATATATATATATATATATATATATATATATATATATATATACACACAGGAGGGAAATGGCGCCCATGGCAGGGGCGCCCTATGGATATAGCACCCAGGTCAGGGGCGCTATTTCCATTTGGTTGGAAAAGTCATGGGCCCTTCACGTGTTAGCCAGGTCTTCAAGAGATATAAGTATATATATTGATTTGTGGCCCACATATATACTTGATTAGTGGCATTACTTGGTGGGGTTCTATATCTATACAGTGGCCTTGTGGCTAAGGAAAATGACGACCTTGTATAGAGTCACTATTTTAGGTGAATAGTCTTTTAGGAAGCCCCATTACGTATGATGACTTCAATGGTGGTATATTTATATAATGGCCCTCATTAGACATTCTAACTTTTTATTTAACCCTCTTATAGTGTTGTCTCCTCATAGAGTTATTTAAGGTTTTATTTATTCGGGAAAAAGTCTATTTCTTTATCATTTTTACCCGGGGTGCTACACAACTCTTTGGAAGAGGGAGCAGAACAAAGCCAACAAAAGATGGTGCAAGCAAAATGAAACAGAAAGCAAGCACCCTCTGAGTGGTGCGAGCAAGGAAAGAGCAGGAGCGGAAGAGGTGAGGAAGGAGTAGGGCAAGGCCATAGCGCTAAAACTCCCTCCCTCTCTCGTACTCCTCCCGCTTCTACCTTCCTCATAAATAGGGGTGGTAGTCCAGAGGTCGGGAGGGAGCACGTCACCATGCACCCACCATTCTTCCACGCCGAAGTCACCCAAACGCCACCACTAAAGCCTTCGTCAACGTCAGCCTCCATATTCCACCAGAGGATGACAACGGAAGAGAAGGCGGTACCGATTTTCACTGTAGAGAGAAAGAAGAGAAGGAGACTCAACAAAGACCCTATTTCAGCGTGAAGAGGAAGAGGCGCCCTTCGGGACCTTTTTATAGGCCGGAGGGGGAAACCCCTACCTTAATTGAACCTCTCCTCGAAAACACGCAAGGGACTATAAAGTGAAGGCGAATACCTCCTTGAGGAATTACGCCTCCCTGCCATTAAACTCTCTCTACGGGAATGCGCGAAAGGAAAGGTTAGTTAAAGTGCCAAAAGATGGAGAAGTGCTAGAGAAGCACTTTTTGATCAACCGATCGGCATATGACCAGATTTTTTGGCGGAAGGATCGGACAAAATATTTGATTTACTGATGACTACAGATATCAAACTCAGTCAAACATGGCAAGAAGCATTCAGGTACGCTCTAAAACTTACTGTCGTTATATTTCAAGAAAAAAAAATACACGATGAAGTTTCCAAAAAAGGCCCCCATACAAAAAAATAAAAGGGGGAAGGGTCAGTAAAGCAAATACTGCCTAATCGATTGAGATGGGAGAAGAAGGGGAGGTCAGCGATCGTTCCAGAAGCCCGGTAGTCGGAAGGCCCACGGCGCTCGGCCCCGCTCCTACGGTCATGTGCTACTCATCCTCGGCTCCCTCGGTGACGGTCAGCCCAGACACTGACCCCACTTGTGTAGGAACAGTCTCGGTCATGTGCCCTCCCGAGATAGCCTGGCTCGGAGAGCCCTCAACCTCGGGAGCGGAACTGTCCTCGCTACCATCCTCGCCCCTCGACGCCGTAGAAGAGGGAGGGGTCGAGCCTCCTTCATCTGAGTCATACCGCTGATCGGGAAGAAAGATGAACTCGCCTGAGACCTGTCACCGCACCTCCCTGACGGCCCGATCGAAGCCTTGGGCTAAACCCTTCCGAAGCCCCCGGCGATAACCCGACTCATAGTAGGTGAAGGCACTCATCTTCTAGGCCTCGAGGTAGCCCTCCAAGCTTAAATATCGCTCGACGGCCCTCACCCCAGCCCTCGCTTCCCTCACCTCAAGCTCGGCCAACTTTGCCTCAATCCCGACCAGCTTCATTTCAGCTTCAGCCTCTTTCGCCTCGGCCTCAGCCCGTGCTACCTTGGCCTCCTCCCTCACTCGATCAGCTTCCAAGAGACGGTTCCTGAGCTCATCCCGCTCGGCCTCCCACTACCTCGAGCTCGATATATGGAACTGGGGCTCCTCTTCTAGGAGGTGAGTTTTTAGCTCGGTAGTGCGGCGATCCTGGGACAATTGCTTAGACAGAGACTGCACGCCCTCCTGATGCACTCGATCCTGCGCCCAGAGCGAGGCCACCTCCTTCCGGAGGACCCCAAGCTTGGAAGACAGTTGTTTAGCCTTTCCATCGGACTCGGCGCGACCTTTGGCCTGAGCCATCTCGCTACTCTCCATCTTCATCTAGTGACCGGAGATCTTCGCCCCTAACTGGGCCATGAACAAGCCGCCCTTCATCACCCTCTCGAGGAGCATCGAAAGGGGGCATCACCAAAACTCTTCCTGGACGGACGGGGACTCCAGCTCTAGGCAACGATGGTACAGGGAAGCCAGAATGACAAACCGCCCATGCTGCGAAGCAGAACTCCTCCGAGGTGGAATCTGCATGGGGATATCTTCCCCAGGGACTCCCGAGCTCGACACAACAACGCTCGGCCCAGCTAGGACCGCGGTACCAACCACTTCCCTATGCACCCACGCAAGCTTGGTCGGACCCTCAGAGTCAACCTCCACTCCTCATGCCCCCGCAGACTCGGTGGTGACCTCTTCGACCGACTCGTGTCTCTCCGACATGGTATCTAATGAGCCTGAGCAACGAGTACCCTTGGCCAGAGACTCCCCCATTGAAGGAGGGACCTTCGTCTTCTTCCAGCTAATCTTCTCGATGATCAGGTCTTTCATCACCCCCAACAGTAACGGTGCTCCTAGAGCTTTCCATTTGGATCCTCGTCACCCCGACTCGTCCTCCCGAGCAACTCATTTGCCCTTATCTCGGGCGGGAGTGGGATCCTTGGGAGCCCTAGGCATATCTGAGGCGACAGCTCCATTCGCTCGGTGACCTCTGGCTCTGGCGACGGTTCCTTGTCCTCACCGCGCCTCACATCTGTTCCCCAGAAGGCATCTCATCAACAAAGGCTCCACAACGTGCAGCAAAGGGTTCTGAGATCCTTTCCATCAGGCTGCGCCTGACGAGAAAAGCCTTCGACGAAGGCCAGAGTCAATAGCTAGGCGGTCGACCGAGGATTGTCCTGTAGAATTTGGATCTCCTCCTCCAACTCTGGGGAAATCGCTAGAGGCTTCTCGGGATGAACCGGCTAAAGTTTCGACTCAACAGGGAAATCCCACATATGGCCACCCGTGGTGAATCCCACCCAGAAAAATTGAGTCTTCCACCCCTTGTGCGAGGAATCCTGAGGGGAGAGAGTCACACAACTCCTCCCTCTCCTCGCCTGAACAAAAAAGAAGCCCTTCCCGGCATGGGCGTGCTCCTTTTGCTCGAAGAAGGCATGGAAAAGATCTAAAGATGCGGCAACGCCGCACGAGCCATAGAGGGCGAGAAAAGAAAAAATGAAGGTATAGGAATTCGAAACCAGCTGGACAGGAGCCAGCTGGTAGAACTTCAGAATCCTGACAACAAAGGGGTGGAGGGGAAGGCGGAATCCGCACTTCCAAGCCAGAATAAATATACAGAACATGCCCGAGCGAGTGCCCAGGCAAGGCTCATGGGGTTTGGCCGGAGAAAAGAAATACCGCCAAGGCAACCTGAGGCGAATCTCAATCTCCTTCACTACAGACTCTGTCAGTTCACTACGAGGATGGTTGCTAGACGCAGGCTCCGAGCCTACCATGCCTTGCTCGAACTCTTGGATATCGGCTTCAATATCATGGTCCACCATGGAAGAAAGGGAAGACAAAGATGGGACACCATAATCAGATGAGCTAGCTGGAGGGGGAAGCTGACGGATGGCCTCCGTAGTGATCTCTGCTAACTCTGCAAAAGCCTCTGTGATCGTCCGCTCCCTCTGGCCGCTTATCCGGGGCATGGACCCTCCCTTGAACTCGCGGGCACGAAGAGGAAAACCCTAAGCGGAGGAAACGTAAGGTGCAAGCACAAGCCTTAATTTATAAAGAGCCGGGCGATCCCGAGTGTCGCCGCTGCGACATTTCAAACTCCAAGAAGGGTGATTTTCAAGCCTTAAAGCAGTGCATCATCATCAGGCTCAGGCCCCCATGCCATAGGATAGCCGTATCTTCGGTCCCAAAATGCAATCGGCCAGTACACCTCCGAGCCAACACGATGCCACCACGACTGGGCCCCCATCTTTTCGAACTAGGACGGCCACACAAACGGCCCCTGAGCTTCGAAGCCGGGACAGCTCATAAATGGTCGGTCCCCAACCGAGCCACTAATGCTACCCGAACATATTCTACTCTCCAAGCCAGATCACCAGGCTCAAGAGTAGGGTGGCAAGTGGAGAGGGGCAAATTAGCGGCCCAATAAACAAACGATTGAGTGCGGCCCAACCAGGTCCAACCTGACCCAAATAGGCCGAGTTGTCCACGTGACAGCCCTAATAACGGGCCCACTTATCTTAAAAGCCCAAAGTTGTTTAGGCCAATACTTCCGAGGCGGCCTCTCGGCCCGGGAGTCCGAGCAACCGTCGAGCGGGAAGAGCCCAAGTGGTGCCAGAGCGTAACCGAACCTGGGAAGATCGGGAGTCAATGAAGGAGGAGACCAAACGATTGGGCCCGAAACGGCCGAGTAACACCCCCTATACTCTCCGGCTTCTACGAGCTACCTAACGGAGGAGAGCACTATATAAACCAAGGGAAAGCCTCCGATAAGGAGAGAGAGGTGATCCTGAGTACTCAACAGCACACCCACTGGTGGAGAGCGATCTCGTGCCTTTCACTCTTTTCTTCTACTCTCTTTCCACCTACGCTCTATCACTTCGCTGACTTAAGCATCGGAGGATTTTTCCCAGGGTTGAGATCACTTCGCTGACTTAAGCATCGGAGGATTTTCTCAGGGTTGAGATCACTTCGCTGACTTAAGCATCGGAGGATTTTTCCCAGGGTCTCAACCCTGGGCTCCTCTAACCTGTTTCCCTCTTTGTAGATCCTCAATCATGGCAACAACGACATGGGTTCATCCAAGATCGTATGGCTCAGGACATAGTGCGAGATCACCCCTCTTCAAGCCTCAAGATTTGTTATCACTAGAATTTACCCGTAGGTTTTGTTAGCACGAAGATTAATATACATAAGTGAATAATAGGATTTTGGTTTAACACTCAATGATTTCAGTTGAATATGAGGTGTTAACCCATCACCTCTAACCTAGGTGGAGGAGTTGGCTTGTTCGGCTACTCGGCTGGCCATCTTTGTCATCTCCCACTTTTTGTCATTGAGTTGATTCCATTGTGAGGAGAGCCACGGGATGGAGTTGAGAGTTTAAGGGGACGCATGTGGTGCCCATGCCGGTTGGTTGAGGGGAAGATGAATGAGTTGACTTAGTGGCATCAGTGCGAGGCTCTGACGGAGCAGTCATGGTCGTGGGAGGAGCCTTGTGACCCGACTATGGGGGTTCCCTATCATCGTAGATAGTCACCCTATTGATAGGTTGAGCCATAGGAAGAGGAGTTGGTACAAGCCGATCTATCAATGCACAAATCATGTTCTTGAGTGGCGCAACACTTAGAACGAGCTCCTTCAATTAATGGACTTGACCGATTAGGACATCAAACTACTACTTCGAGACTCCCTCTAGCTAGTTGGTTCAATGGTGGAGGTTTGAACCTCAACATCAGTCTTAGCTCACTCCTTGGTTTTTTGTGGAGCCGTGGCTTCTTGTCGGCTTACCGCAAACGACACTGAAGAGTTGGTTAACACTTAGTATTTGTAGTTGAGATGAATAAGAGAACTCGAGTCGGTTGTGAACTGAGCGTGGATCCTTTGCTTGGTGTTGGGAGGCGGCAACCTTGATGGAGGACGGAAACATAGGGAGCCAACTGGTATTGTTGGGTGTTGAAGGTGATAATCCTCCTGAAAAGAAGTTTGACCTAGGGTAAGGTGCCCGAAAGAACCATTTGATGTTAAGTCATCAAATGGTGGAGAAGCAAAGTATATGGGTTGAAGGAGCAACTGTTGCGTACCTGGTGAAGTTGGTCTTATGTCCCTTTTATAGGCCATGGTGTAAAGAAACGTGTGATGCGGGGGGTGTGGCCCTAGTCATGATTGGGGGCAGAACGGGAGGTGTAACGCCCGAGAATTTTCTAGGAATTTTCTGAAATGAAATCTAGTTACTAAGCAATTAAAAGGCTTAATGGGCTATTAAGAAGGAATAAGGGATTTATTTAAGTCTATTTAAAGGCCCTATATTAAACAAAGGGTTAAGCCCAACTCAAATAGGCCCAAAGATCCAATTCCAAGACCTTTAAACCCAAGCCCAGTAATAGAAACGTAAATTGAGTAATTTATGGATTTAAAATGGAATATATACACCAAATAAGGGATAAAAGGGGATAAAAAGTGAAAATCCAAAAATCTTGGAAAAAGGCTGATTGGCGATCTATCGCGCGATCGCCAATCAACCCTAGCGGTCCCTCTATGACTGCTAAACCCTGCAGATTCTGTGAATGGAAGAAACATGAAAAGCTTGGATCTTTGGCATCCAAATCCCCATGGATCGAAGTGTGTAGACATTGATAAGTGGAAAGACAGATATAGAAGGGGGGGATGAATATGTCTGTCTAACAAAAATTATTTCAGCAAATAATTTCTGAAAGTTATTCACAGAACAAATAACAACAGCCAGAAACTACTCAAAGCAACGTATGCAAGTAGATGAATACTTTGGTTCTTAGGCACAGTAAGAAGCACCGATCAAATACTTGAAGTGCACAAATGGAGCAGTGAACAATTCGCAAAGACAGAAGCTATGCCAAGAGTAATCTACTAACCGCACCTGACTGTGCTTCCAGTCACTGTCACCAGTACTTGGCAGTGGTTTGATCAAGAGATCTCCTCATGCAAAAGGTAGCCTTCCAGATAGGCGTGACCCATCTTTCCAATGACGCCTTTTGATATACCGGTTAAGTGTTGTAGCAGGTTATCCAGCAGAATGAACTATATGGCTATGCAGATTAATCGGCTAGATGAGCTATGTAAATTTAGACAAGGAATTTAAATGAGCAAACCATCAGATGAGACACAGGCAATTTTTATAGTGGTTCGGCCAGATCCAAGATCTACCTACGTCCACTCCTCCACTCAAATTGAGTGAGGTCCCCTACTTAATCAAGCATCAATCACAGCAGACTCAGTCTGCAACAATCGATGTCACACAGCTTCCCCAAGGAACGACTCCTTGCTTCTCCTGCAACCCAGGAGGAAACCCGGAGGATCAACCTCCCTTTCTCTTTGCCAAGAGGGAACCCAGTGAATTGCTCCTAGCAATTCACTCAACCAGAGATCGCGGACCTCTCTTCCTCTTAATCCACTGATGGGACACCGGAGTTAGACTCCCTTCCTCTGATTTTACTCAGAGGGAAACACAAGACGGAATCACAATGCGAAAGAACAAAAGGAAATGAAAAACAAAAACTCAAAGTAGAAAAACTTTGAACGAGATGAAATATCTACAATGTAGCTTTAGATCGAAGTAGTTCCTCGATGAAACTGGCTGGACGCTCTTCTCTCCCTCTCTCTGTTGAATTCTATCTTTCTTTTCTCTCAGAGGGGACTCTCGGATATGCTCTTCTTCTCGGCAATTTTTCTAGTTGTTTGTTCTAAACGAGGGCGTTCCAATTTATAGAACAGGGCGTCGTCATCCTTCTCTCAGCGATCCATATCAGCAACTAGAGGTTGATTTGTCCACGTGGATTAAGGGATATTCTAATTGTACTCAGAATTCTTAGAAGATTGCCACGTGTGCTGAATGTTTTCGCGCCACTTCTTTCTTAGTACGGTCATCATGTGTTCTCTCATCGACTGATCACGTGCCTGGATCGAATTCTTCTTTGTAGCTCTAGTTTTCCTAAACTGCCCTTCACTGATGTTCCATATCATGTTGAACCTTCAACATATCAGATGGCACTTTAAGTAATCCAACCAAGTCAGATAATAAACCCTGCATGCAGATAAATGATATAGAGCATGGCCCATGTCAGACAAGTCGAGGCATTGGAATACAATCATTTGTGTTGGTCTTTGATGTGTCAGAGCATTGGATCTTGGCTTAGTCTTTAAACATGGTTTGTGGCTTGATGCGTCAATGCATGGTCATAATGCTTCGACGTAGCTGCCTTTTAAAATCTGAACCTTGACTGGTGCTATGGTGCATCGCCCTGATGCGTTGACGTGGTGCTGAAGAAGCTGCACAATCTGCCTTGATGTGTCGGTGCATCGCACTGATGCATAGACCTCAATTATACTCTGGCAGTTTATCTTCTTAGTGTGTCGGGGCAAGAACTTCAGTGTTTATGCTAAAAGTCTGTGCAGCATCTAGTTGCATTGACTCATCCGAGTGACTTCATATTCTGGCCTGAATGACCTTCATTTGAGCTCTTGATGTGTCGAGACATCTCTTGAATCCAACTAGTTAACTCTGTGAAGCTCTCTTCCGAAGTGTGACGCATCATGCTAAAGTTGCTTCGGTCATTTAGACTGCATCGATGTGTCTACCAGATAGGTCAATGCATCAACTCTGTCTTTGTCTCTTCATTTCAACTGATTCATGCTCTTTAAGGTTTTTATCTTGAAGTGCTCTGACTCAAATTTTCTGCAAGAGTAAAAGTTAGTGTCAATCTGAAAAATACACAGTAAATTGACATCATCAAAACCTAAAACTCAACATTCTCCCCCTTTTTGATGATGGCAATACACTTAATTAACCATGGAATGTCTTATTAAATTGAAGGATTTATTTTTCTGAGTAGCAAAAAAAAAGAGAAATGATGGTGATGCTAGAGATGAATTGATGATGCTGGAGATGGACTGATGGGCAGACAGTTCTAGTTCTAAACCCTAGTTCTAAACCATCCAACTCTACTACTCCCCCTTAGACATAAATTGCCATGCAAATAACTTTCACTCTCCTAAACATACACATTTTTCTGTTCATTCTCCCTTTGACGTTCTCTCTCTTTCTCTCTCTTTCCTTAGCTATATAGCTTTATTCTCCCCCTTTGACATCATCAAAAATAAAGGGCGAAGGTGGAGAAAGTGAAGATAGACCAAAGGATAAAGAGATCTCAGATACAATAAGTTCATAGAAATGTCAGAGTTGTCTCTTAAGACCGTAAGAAGGTTAACTGAAAGGTATTTTCTTAGATGTTTCAGACTTATGATTTCGAGAGATACTGAATGATAAATTTGAAAATTATCTTCACACAAGAGTAATGAGGGTGAACAGAATTTTCATATAAATGCTTAGAATAAGAAGTTTAAAAAACTGTACTAGCTGAACTCACATACATGTCTCAAGTAAGCAATTTTCCATCAGTATTGATGACAAACAATCATGCCTAATTTTTGCAAGTTGGGGTTTTGAAAAATATTCAACATTTGTTTGTAAAGGAATTCCTTTTTTTTGATGAGCAATGAGGTTTGACCTACACCTTTCTTCGTGAGGAAACACATTGGTTAGATGCAAGAATCCCCAGTTAATCAGTGTGGTAACCTGAATGCTACTCTTTTGAGAAAGAGTTAGCAAAGGAATTATCTTTTTACGTGAGGCACAACACGTCTTAGGTGAAGTGACCCATTTACTCAACTTCTTGTGCTATTGCTCTGTCATGATTTCAAGGGCAATGCATTTTTAATCAGAGATAATCTGACACTTCATGACACAACTTCCCTTCAACTTCAAGGTGAAAGGGTTGGTTTCTCAGTGGACCAAATCATTGCTATGAATTGATTAACCCCTTTCATTTGAGAAAAGCACTACAAATTTTCTACTTAATTTGAGTTTATGAGTTCAATGTTCAAGCTTTTAGAAAGAATTCAAGGCATTATACTTCAATACTGAACTTAGCTCATAGATCTTGTAGGAAGATATTCTTTAAAGTCATTTAGTTCATTCTTTACAAGATCATAAAACTGAAACCTTTTGGCTAATCATTCTGTTAACAGACTTTACGATTGTTAAGAGAATTCTGAGTTCCTGGATTCTATGAACAGACTGTATAGGAATCTAAGTAATCACAGTAGTCTGACAGATTTAGAAAATAGACAACTCCCCCTCACAAATTGACTTAAAGCTTCCAAAACAAATTTTGACAATGCCAAACACGAAATCTCCCCCTGAATTTGTTGTACCCCTGTGGTTTTGATGATGTCGAAGACTATGAGTCATCTATGCATAATATCTTATGTTAAGTGTTGATGCTGCATTTGTATGATTCCATATGTTTGTATGGTTCCATATGGATCTCTTATCACAAACGGTAAGTTTCGATACCATGAGTCGACACTTGTTTTCATGCGTATGGTTAATCATGCATATGTCATATCTTTGGTTGCTCACAAGGTCAGTACAATTCTCATCTTGGTACACATAAGTTGCTTCTTGGATGTACGTTAAGTCGGTGCAACTTTTGTTGCAACCATTGTTGAAGTCTGTGCAATTTACTGTTTACTTGTATAAGGATAGTGCATTGCTTGTCTTGCATTTTCAACCTCGGTGCATGCTTTACCCACACATAGCAGGTCGGTGCACTCCTCAAATGTTTAGCTTGCTCATGTTTCAAGTCAATGCATGTCTATGTTTAGACCATATTAAGTCAGTGCATGTTTGCATGATGCATATTGTGAGTTGATACATGTCATTGAGACCGTGCATATGCATTTCAACTGAATAAGGTCTGTGCATACATACATCAAGTCGGTGCACATTCTCTTGTCCAGCATATAGAGTCGGTGCATGCTTTTTGTAAAAGCATAAAATGTAGGTAAAAGAGTCGGTGCATACCCTGTTAATGTGCATTTCAAGGTTGGTACATTTTACTGTTTAACTCGGTGCACACAACTGTTCCTATGCATAGCGTTTCATTCTGCATCTCATTTAACATCTCACACACACCTAGAGTCGGTGCAACTTTGCATGTTACTTGCATACAGTAGGTGCACTCCTTGCCTCGGTGCAAGTTTTGCATTTCACATAACAACTGTTGCCTCGGTGCATCTTTTTTCTTAGGCACATGCTTGTTCTGCCTCGGTGCAAGTTTTTGCTATGAGCCTACATTGTCACTGCACATGAGGTTATTGCATATAAATCTCACTAAGCTTGTGCACTCCACCGTCTAGAGTTAGTACATGTCACTGTTCATGTGCATCTAGGTCTGTGCATTCAAGTCCGTGCATAATGCCTTGGCAGATGCAAGTCAGTGCAATGCTCAAATTCACATGTCTAAGTCTATGCACTTCATCTATGCAAGGTCGGTGCAATCGTTATATCGGGCTGGCATCATGTCGGTGCAAAATCACATTGCGTAGATTAAAGTCGGTGCATACTTGGCTTGTGCGAGACCGAACTTGGTGTAAGCTACATCTTATGCATTCATATGGTCAGTGCAAGTCTACCTTATGCTAGCCAACTCAATGCAACTCTCACTACTGCATGCTTACATGTTTGTGCTACTCTAATTAATGAGTGCATATAAGTTAGTGCATTCTTGTCTTGTGTCACAATAAGGTCTGTGCACATCTGCTCATATGCTGATTAAGTCTGTGCACATGATTGCTGTGTGACCAAATTGAGTCCGTGCATATGTGTACTTATGCTATATTGACTGTGCATGTTTGCTCTAATACCTTATCAAGTCTATACAATCTTCATAAGTACCTAACTATCATATGTCTTGACAGACTAACAGGACAACTGCTTGTGATGGTTAAGTAGGGCACGTGATCCAAGGTGGATCGTCCTTGTCCAAGGACTGCCACGTGGAAAGCTACAGTGCCTAGATTTGGACACGTGGCTGAGAGCCTTCTAGAAGCATTTGACGGGAGTGTTCCCCCCACACGCCCAATGCGTGAGCCCGTGGGTCCCAGACTAAAGATATATATAAGATCCCTCTTCTGCAATCAGAAAAACAACGAAGAGGAAGAGGAAGAAAAAAAGAGGAGAGTTGCAAAGAAGAGCAGAGCAGAAGAAAAAGAGAATTTGTGAGATAGAGAGAAGAAAAGAGAGAGCAGTAGAGAACGAAAAAGATTGACAGATCGAGGAAGAGGAAGAACGAAAGAGTGAGAGAGAGAGAGAGCTCAAGGAGAGGAGTCTGAAGCTATTCCTGAAGAACTGTTTCTACTGGACTTTGGATCAGATCCAAGCCAGTCAGCTCAGTGAGAGCCACATTCGCTTTAGATCATTTCCAGCTTTCTGGTGCTGTGATTTTCATCTTTTGTTTTATTTTACATCTTTGTTTCAAGCTATAAGTCAATAGAGCAAGCTGTGATGCTCAATAGGCAAGGTGGTTACCTTGGACAACAAGCTGTGATGCTTAGCGGATGGCAAGTTGTGTGGTGCGGACACCAGAACGAGCGAGTAGCACGAACCGGCGAGCCGACGGTACCATACGCGGAGCACCAATCGGACTACATCGGCTTTCCTTTGAAAAGGAGGTAATTTGGCTTGAGTTTGGATACTTTTAGCCTTTGTTTACATTGAATTTGGGCTTGTAATGTGTCTTTGTACTTGGGTTTTCATTTTGGGCTGATTGTAAGGCTCTTAAAAGCCATTTGGTTTAAAGCCCCTTTAGAATCTATTAAGGAGGAGTGGCCTTGGACCATCATGATGGATCCATAAGCCATGTAAGGCCCAATTGGGCTTCCATCTTTCATGGGCCATCTAGGCTAGAAAGGCCATAATCCTTATGATTGAATGGGCTTAAGGGGTGGCCATGGACCAAACTTGGCCCATTCTTGGCCCATGATGGGGGCGCCCCCTTCTTTGTTTGTATTAGGCTGATTTTTTTTCTTTTCTTCCCTCCCCATTTACCACATGGAGAAGGCTGCTGGTCCAAAAGAATGGCTGTCACCTACCCCCCTTCCCTTTGAAATTCAAATGTAGGTGAAAGTAGGTGAGTCATGTCCCCTTGTCTCCCCCTCTCTCCCTATCTTAGTCAAAGGGGCGTAGCCCCCTCCCCTCTCCATGGTTCCATCGAACCTCCCAGCCCCCTCCCCTTGCTAAAACACTATGTAAACACTTGTATAATGTCAGTGAAGAAGTTAATGAAGTTTTTGTGAGAAATTTGAGTTAAGAGAGTGATTCTCTTCCCCCCCCCCATGGGTGTGATGCCCTGCCCAGTCCTGTGACGGGGCTGATTTTGGGCATGTGACTCGCCCCCTATCATCTTATCATCTGCTTCCACAAAAATTCTCAGTGATACTTCTACGAGTCAGAAAGATTTCAGAGGTGGTTTCACGTCGATCGGAGTTCTGGATCGCCGGTAGCAATTCTTTTCGTGACGGCACGCAGATCTGCCCGAACCTGCTGTCCAGATCTGGAGTTTCCTGATTACGAATTTCCTCAGATCTCCTCTCAAGCCATCAGGATCTGCCTTTCGGAGTGATTGTAGGATTTTGAGTCCTCTTCACGCTGCCACCAATCTCGTCTCGATCCGAGATCTGTGCTGATTGTGGCGACGATTCTCGTGGTATCGCGCAAGTTGATCTGTGCAGACCCGACTCAGAACCAGAGCCGAATTCCAGAGTCTGCCCCACCTCATCCCATCCAGATCTATGGGAGCTCTTTTGACTACGTCTTCCTCTTAACGTCACCGACGAGCTCCCACAAACGGCGCCTCGATCCGACATCGGCAACCAATTTTCCCATAATTAATTGTCTTCCTGTGCAGTTCTGACTGCACAAAACCAGAAGCTCAGTTCAGTCACTACTGCGCCCAGATCTGAAAAAATCTGTTCGCGCTCTTCGGAGTGGACAAACTACGTCCTATCACCGACGTTCTCCAACAAACGGCACTCCGATCCGCCATCGGATCTTGGCGTACCGGACTCCGCAAGTTTGCTGCACAGGGTGACCCGCACGGACAGAACCGAGTCGACTTCCATTCGGCTCACCCGATCGGCTCCGACTCGCGTCCCTCGCCTCCTGCGAGTGTGACCCGTCAACCCGGGTTTCAGCAACCCCAAAAGTGGTTTTTGTAGCCCTTTACCTCCCTGCGTGGAGTGGGCAAATATTTCTGAAATTGTAATCTTATTACATATGTGTATCGGGGTTGTCGGATTCGCCGGGAATTCTTCCCCACGCCTAGTCGTGGAGGTATGCGCTTCGTTCCTCTCCCACTTTGCTGGTTTAGTATATTATCATATATGCTGTGTTTGTGAGATTAGGGCCGATAGATAGTTCTAAATCATCGTGATTGTGAGTTGTGAGCGCCCGTTCCTTAGCTCCAGTCGAGCACCGAGCTCAAACTGCACCACCCTAGGCGACGGTGGTTCCTTAACCGCTGTGATCCCCACGTTTCCCTCGCAAGGGACGATCGTCGGGCTAGTTAGAGTGCTGTTGAGAGACGTCTCCACCTGGAGAACGCCACGGTGGTCAGCCGCCCAGCTTGCCTTTAGCGTGTTAGTGTTGGCCGCACATCAAGTCTGTCGTACGTCTTAGCCCGGTCGTCATCCGTCCCGCATCAAATTGGTATCAGAGCGTCGGTTCAAGTCTAGGGTCATCTAAGTCTAAGGTTGCATTTGTATTCCTCTACTCGGTATACCAAAAGGTGTTGTCCGAACGTTAGGCTACGCCTATCGGGAAGGCCGCACACTTGCGTGAGTGATCTTCGGATCGATTATCTCCGCCTAGTACCGAATAGTAGGTTAAGTCTAGGTTCCTAGTTAGTGCATTCCAACATAGTCGTGTCTCGGTGTTTAGTTGAGTCTCATTTTAACTTTACATCATATTTTTGGGTCGTGTCTAGTGTCGGCATGGCCATCCATTAGCTCCCCGAGTCCCATGGGTTCCCAAACGCCGAGTTCATATGAATGGTGGCGACACCACCAAGGATGGGGAATCCAACCCCACCACATCCGTAGGCCCGAAGCCTCGGACTTCTATGGAACCAAGGTCCCGAGCGACTACCTCAAGTGGGAAGCCGCCATGGACGCATATTTTGAGTGTTATACTATGTCCGAGGCAATGCAATTCTCTTTTGCCAAAGAGCGGCTTCTTCATGAGGCCGTCGAAAAGTGGGACTACATTGAACGTTTGAGAGAGGTTAGGAGGCAATAGCCCATTGAGTCATGGTGGGACATGAAGAGAGAGCTTAGGAAGGTCTACGTTCCTCAACCTGTCACTTCCAACCGACCCCACCCACTCACTTCCAACCAAGTGGGTCCAAGTCGGAAGCAAAGACCCCCACACATAGATGAGCCTAGACCCAAGCCTAGGCCGATTGACTATGGGCAAGTCCACCATGATCGCCCTACTCCAACCCACACCGTTGCCAAACTTGTGCAAATGATTTCGGATCGGGTGGATAGGAGATGTACTTATATTGAATCGATGGTCTCCCTTTGCCCACCTCCGAGATCGGTTATAGCCATACCCGAGCCTAGGGAGGCCATAGCCCGTAGTCCTTACCCAGCCCCATCTAAGGAGTCCCTAAGCCCTCTCCCCATCTTGTAGACCCCTCCTTCATCACCCGTGAGTGCTCCGTTGCCATCCTCTCCTTCCGAACTTCATCCGGAGCCATCATATTCAGAGCCACTTCAGCCAGAGCTACCCGTGTTTTTAACGGGAAGGCTACTCATAGCCGAACCACTTCTTAGATGGCTTTGGACTGGCTTGGTCCCTACCCCACCTTACTCTCCACCCTGGGAACAAATACTCCCAATAGTCCCCATTAACTCCTATCACACCACTTTCAAGTCCTTTTGCTTCATAGAATGTGTAAAGGATCTACTAAGGAGTTTAGAATGTCAAAGGGAGCTGACATATACATTGGCCTTAGGGTCTAACCAACCCTATACCCATAGCTTTATGCTCCCATCTTTGGGGTCTATTACCTCGTTATACACCTTGGGTCCTATCACCACCGAGGTTCTATTGCTCTTCCCCATTCTCGGTGAACTTGCATTGGACCCCTCTTACGGTATTGCCGTCCCGAGGGAGGACCCATATCTACTCTATGAGACCACCGTCCCATCTACCATAACGGATGAAGGTGACAACCCACACCTTCAATAATTTCACAATTGGGACCGTGACATCTGGGAGTCCATCTCATGGGGTCACACATTCTTTGACCCATTTTACCCCTTCTCTAGTGGGCCTCGTGATCCAACACATCCCTTCTACTTTGTCAAGGAAGTCTCCTACCACTCTCTTCCCACTCGGGCCAATCAAACTCCACATAGCAATAGGTCCGATTATTGGGAAGCATGGCATGCCTTACCTACATGTAATGGTGATGAACCTCTTAGCCCACCCACACCCACATCTGATAGGAAGTCCTTGCATGCATGGTGTTTTTTTGGGTGTCTCAGAGTCCATAATCCTACCTACCTTTGGTTGCATCTAGTGTATGCATGGCACACATTCGGGTGTCCTGGCCCACCTTGCATATGTTTGGGTTGCGCTAACCATAGGTTTGTCTATGGTCATGTGTGTGTCTGATTGTTTCTACAGTTTGTTTTCTTTCATGCATATGGTTTGCATTAAGTCGTGTCCCAATAAACGGCTAGCCATGCACGTATAAGGAGTTAGCTGATACATGCTACATGCCCGTGAGTTCAAAAGGGAGAGTACGTCATGATCAGGGTCATACCTGAACGGTTTCCTCTTAGGACAATAAAGTAACTCTAGGCCCGTGATACCCGCCCTTCCCGAGTCACGAAACAAGTGGGTTTGAATGCGTACGTTACTGAACTACCGGATGACTATGGTGTCAGTTCGACGTTCCATGTTTCTAATCTGGTAGCATATCATAACCCGCGGTGATCCCTAGTGAGTTTCGGACTTTATCCTTTTATTGTGAGTAACACACCACCCGAGAGTCCACCTCTTCCAGCCTCAACGTAAACATATAGATTTTATACTGGATGAGCAGGTGATCATCACAAGGAATGAAGCCTACCAACACTTCTTAGTACATTGGCAATGATGCCCCATGATGAGCAACGCCTTGATCACATGCGGAGAGTTCAAGCCCCAGGACCCTTACTCGACGGGGTCGAGTTCCTCCCACCCGGGGAGAATTGGTGCGGACACCGGAACGAGCGAGTAGCACGAACCGGCGAGCCGACGGTACCATACGCGAAGCACCAATCGGACTACATCGGCTTTCCTTTGAAATGGAGGCAATTTGGCTTGAGTTTGGATACTTTTAGCCTTTGTTTACATTGAATTTGGGCTTGTAATGTGTCTTTGTACTTGTGTTTTCATTTTGGGCTGATTGTAAGGCTCTTAAAAGCCATTTGGTTTAAAGCCCCTTTAGAATCCATTAAGGAGGAGTGGCCTTGGACCATCATGATGGATCCATAAGCCATGTAAGGCCCAATTGGGCTTCCTTCTTTCATGGGCCATCTAGGCTAGAAAGGCCATAAGCCATATGATTGAATGGGCTTAAGGGGTGGCCATGGACCAAACTTGGCCCATTCTTGGCCCATGAAGGGGGCGCCCCCTTCTTTGTTTGTATTAGGCTGATTTTTTTTGTTTTCTTTTCTTCCCTCCCCATTTATCACATGGAGAAGGCTGCTGGTCCAAAAGAATGACTGCCACCTACCCCCCTTCCCTTTGAAATTCAAAGGTAGGTGAAAGTAGGTGAGTCATGTCCCCTTGTCTCCCCCTCTCTCCCTCTCTTAGTCAAAGGGGCGCAACCCCCTCCCCTCCCCATGGTTCCATCGAACCTCCCAGCCCCCTCCCATTGCCAAACCACTATATAAACACTTGTATAATGTCAGTGAAGAAGTTAATGAAGTTTTTGTGTGAGAAATTTGAGTTAAGAGAGTGATTCTCTTTCCCCCCCCCATGGGTGTGATGCCGTGCCCAGTCCTGTGACATGACTGATCTTGGGCGTGTGACTCGCCCCCTATCCTCCCCCATCCTCTTATCATCTGCTTCCACCAAAATTCCTAGTGATACTTTTACGAGTCAGAAAGATTTCAGAGGTGGTTTCGCGTCGATCAGAGTTCTGGATCGCCGGTAGCAATTCTTTTCGTGACAGCGCGTAGATCTGCCAGAACCTGCTGTCCAGATCTGGAGTTTCCTGATTACGAATTTCCCCAGATCTTCTCTCAAGCCATCAGGAGCTGCCTTTCGGAGTGATTGTAGGATTTTGAGTCCTCTTCGTGCTGCAGCCGATCTCGTCTCGATCCGAGACCTTGTGCTGATCGTGGCGATGATTCTCATGGGATCGCGCAAGTTGATCTGTGCAGACCCGACTCAGAACCAGAGCTGACTTTTAGAGTCTGAATCGCCTCATCCTGTCTAGATCTGTGCAAGCTCTTTTGACTACGTCTTCCTCTGGACGTCGCCGACGAGCTCCCACAAACGGCGCCTCGATCCGACATCGGCAACCAATTTTCCCATAATTAATTATCTTCCTGTGTAGTTCTGAGTGCACAAAACCAGAAGCTCAGTTCAGTCGCTATGCGCCCAGATCTGAAAGAATCTGTTCGCGTCCTTTAGAGTGGACAAACTACGTCCTGTCGCCGACATTCTCCAACAAACGGCGCTCCGATCCGCCATCGGATCTTGGCGTACCGGCCTCCGTAAGTTTGCTGCGCAGGGTGACCCGCGCGGACAGAACCGAGTCGACTTCCATTCGGCTCACCTGATCGGCTCCGACTCGCGTCCCTCGCCTCCTACGAGTGTGGCCCTTCAACTCGGGTTCCAGCAACCCCAAAAGTGGTCTTTGTAGCCCTTTACCTCCCTGCGTGGAGTGGGCAAATATTTTTGAAATTGTAATCTTATTGCATATGTGTATTGGGGTTGTCGGATTCGGCCGGGAATTCTTCCCCACGCCTAGTCGTGGAGGTATGCGCTTCGTTCCTCTCCCACTTTGATGGTTTAGTATATTATCATATATGATGTGTTTGTGAGATTAGGGCCGATAGCTAGTTCTAAATCACCGTGATTGTGAGTTGTGAGCGCCCGTTCCTTAGCTCCAGTCGAGCACCGAGCTCGAACTACACCACCCTAGGCGACAGTGGTTCCTTAACCGCTGCGATCCCCACGTTTCCCTCGCAAGGGATGATCGTCGGGCTAGTTAGAGTACTGTTGAGAGACGTCTCCACCCGGAGAACGCCACGGTGGTCAGCCGCCCGGCTTGCCTTTAGCGTGTTAGTGCTGGCCGCACATCAAGTCCGTCGTACGTCTTAGCCCAATCGTCATCCGTCCCGCATCACTGTGAGGCCCAGCTGATGTAGGCAAGCTGTGATGCCCACCTGTTCAAGCTGTGAGTCAGTAGGAATCCACACTCGGGTTTAGTGTAGGGTGGACGTAGGTCTGGAGGACCGAGCCACCTAAAAATCTTCTATCCATCGTGGTTTGATTGCCTTGTCTGATTCGCTAGATGTATGCTCAGGCTCGATCTCTATTTCCCATCTAGTTGGTTTTTGGTTTGCACAACGAATGTTTGACTCTGGTTTTGAGAGAGTCACTTTAATTTTTGATCATTGCCTCTGGAGAGTGTCAACTTCACTCAAGTCATCTGAGCATCTAAGTTGCATTTTATTGCTTGATCGGGTTCGGTCAATAGCATAGGTCTACTTAGGAGTATGCATTCTTGCAGCTCAACTGTTTGATCAAGAGAATCATTGTCCACCTTATCTTGTAGAGCTTGACTAGTTTTAATTCCGCATTTGTATCTAGTTACAGTTATTAATTGGGCATTTTTATAAGGGAATTCATTCACCCCCCCTATGAATCCGGGCCTAGCACCCCATCAGACTTTATGAAGCAATTTGCCTTGGTATTGGGCGGAGAACTTAGGTCCATGACCACCTCACGCTTAGTGCAGGTTACCAGACATAAAATGCCCTTCTCCTAACACCATTTTATATACCAAGATTAAGTGAGCAAGAGGGAAGGATGATAAGGAACAAAGAAATGCACAGATGCGTCGACCTGTTAGCTGAATGCCTCGACGTAAGCGACAGAGTTGGAAGTGAAGAAGATTGAACAGATAGGTTAAGGCATCGGCTTAGTGCATCGAGGCATGCATCATCCCCAATAGGAGTAGTTAATGGAAATCAGAAATCAAGGGGGTCTGAAAATGCCTAATTCTCTTCTTAAGGTAGAAAACTTATCATTATCCAAGGGCTTAGTGAAAATGTCTGTAATTTGATGTGCTGTGCCTACATGGATTAATTCAAAGTTTCCTTTTGACACTTCATCTCTTATGAAATGATGTCTAATCTCTATGTGTTTGGTGCATGAATGTAGTACATGATTTTTAGACAGGTATATAGCATTGGTGTTGTCACAATATATGTGTGTGCAGCCAAGGTCTACATTGTAGTCCTTGAGCTGGTGCTTAATCCAAATCACCTATGTACCACAACTCCATGCTGCTACATACTCAGCTTCTACAGTGGAGAGGGCCACAAAGTGTTACTTCTTGGAGGCCCAAGAGACTAAGCACCCACCTAAGAATTGGCAAAAACCACTAGTGCTTTTCCTATCTAACTTGCAGCTAGCATAGTCTGCATCCGTGTATGAGATTAGATCTAAAAGGTGTGCAGCATAATACTAAGGTCCTAAATTGTGTGTGCCTGAGATGTATCTGAAAATTCTTTTAACAGCACCTAAATGCAATTCCGTGGGTCTGGACTGAAATCTAGCACACATACACACACTAAATTGTATGTCAGGTCTAGAGGTAGTTAAATATAAAAGAGAGCCAATCATATCTCAGTATAATTTTTGCATCCACTTCTTTACCTAACAAGTCAGCATCTAATGAAGTGTTTGTACCCATTGGAGTGGCTATGTGTTTCACCTTATACATGCCAAATCTTTTGAGAATATCCAAGGTGTACTTTGTTTGGCTGATGAAGCATCCGTCTGTCAACTGCTGAACCTGTAATCCAAGAAAAAATTTCAGCTCTCCTACCAGGCTCATTTCAAATTCACTTGACATCAAACCAGCAAATTCATTACATAGTTCAGAACATGTTGAACCAAATACAATATCATCTACATATACTATGATTAGGTGGTCACATAGATTTTTAGTGAAGAGAGTTTGATCCACCTTACCTCGACTGTACCCATGGTTGATCAGAAATTCAGTCAATCTATCATACCCAGCCCGGGGAGCCTGCTTCAAGCCATACAATGCTTTATTTAGTATGAACACATGGTTAGGTTGAATAGACAGTTCAAATCCAGGGGGTTGCACAACATAAACTTGTTCCTTTATAAAGCTATTTAAGAATGCACTTTTAACATCCATTTGATGAAGTTTTATGTTTTTAGATAATATCCTAATAGCTTCCATCCTAGCCACTGGGGCATAGGATTCATCAAAGTCCACCCCAAACTCTTGACAGTAGACTTTGGCTACCAACCTTGCCTTATTTCTAGAGATGACACCATCTTCATTTATTTTGTTCCTAAAGACCCACTTGGTTCCTATGACAGACACGTTTTCAGGTCTTGGAACAAGATCCCAGACTTTGTTTCTCTCAAACTGTCCTAGTTCTTCATTCATTGCATTTAGCCAAGATTGTCCTAGTTCTTCATTCATTGCATTTAGCCAAGATTCATCATTCAAGGCTTCTTCTACTGTTTTGGGTTTAATTTGGGACACTAATGCTAATAAATCTTCATTATTTATAGCCTGATGATAAGACCTTGTTCTATGGGGGTCTTGCAGATTTCCTATGATGTTATGTGCATGGTGATATTTCAGAAATCTAAGATTTGTTGAAGACTCACCTTGCTCGACTGACTCACCCTGAACTGGTTCATGTTGTGCAGCTGGTTCAGGTGCCTTTGGTTCTTCATTCAATTTTTCTTCCAGGAACTCTCCATCATGTCTTGAATTCCTGTCATCATCGTCCAAGTTAGCAGAATTGATGGTTTCATTAAAAAGAACATGAGGAGACTCCTCTACAGTTTGATCAGTTATATTGAAAACCCTATATGCCTTAGATGATTGTGGACGCACTTTTTATTAAGATCGTTGTTTTATTTGTTTATTGGCGTTTATTAAGTGCATGGGCGTTCCAGTCACAAAGTGACGATCTATTGTGCGCTCGATCTGACTAATCAGACGATTGTGTAGTTCGTGTCGGGACTGAGACCCGCCGTGCCATAAAGGTCACGGCGTTATTTACATCTCCTCGAAGAGGGGAACACCCTTGATTAATCGTCGGGAATCAGGGCCTCATGGCCAGAAAACTATATCGAGAGAATTAAGCCGATAGCGGTCTCGAATTAGTCGGAAAGCCCTATGGCTAGGGAAGCGAGCATTCGAAATATGTCGGTCACTCAAGGGACCATTTTGATATTCGGACGAGCGTACGGCCTTAGAAAATCGTGATCGTCACGGGGAAAACCGGAGCATATGTATGCCGGGGTACAGCAAATTTATTGTTCAAAGGGACATGAGACATTCAGTTGAATCCCAGTTAGAGCGGTCGGGAATCAGTGAGTTTATTGGCCCGGTGCGAGATCGAGTCAGGACCACTCCGGGGGCGCCTCCCGCGGTCCAAACGAGGCTTGCGTGGGCATCGTTAATATTTTCGGTGCCGAAGGGCAGCGGGAAAGTGTCCTGGGACTAAGAAGTTAGTTTTGTCTACTCCTCTGGGTGATGAGACTGATATTACACATCATTACCAAAACTGCGAAGTATCGGTTCAGGGTAGAAATCTCCCTATTGATCTCATATGTTTAGATCTGAAAGAGTATGATGTTATACTAGGAGCAGATTGGTTATCCAAGTATCAGGCAACGGTTGATTGCCGTAATAGTAAGGTTACATTCAAGGAATTCCCAGAACTAATCTTGACTAGCCCTAAGAGTCGGAGCAAATCCCCTATTATTTCAGCTCTCCGAGCTAGCAAGCTCATCAGGAAAGGATGTGTATCTTTCCTTGCATTTGTCACAGTTAAAGAAGCTAAGGAAGCTAAGCTAGAAGACATTCTAGTGGTACAAGAATTTCCGGACGTATTTCTGGAAGATTTACCGGGATTACCCCCGCAAAGAGAAGTGGCCTTCACCATTGACTTAGTCCCTGGTGCTGGTCCGATTTCAAAGGCACCTTATAGGATGTCACCTGCTGAACTCAAGGAGTTAAAGGAGCAATTGAGGGAACTCATTAAGAAAGGATTCATTAGACCAAGTACTTCCCCGTGGGGAGCGCCTGTATTATTTGTAAAGAAGAAAGACGGATCCATGAGGTTATGCATCGACTATCGACAGTTGAATCACCTCACTATCAAGAACAAGTATCCACTGCCGAGAATTGATGAATTGTTTGATCAAATTTCAGGATCCATGTACTTTTCCAAAATTGATCTTAGGTCAGGATATCACCAACTAAGAATCAAGGACGAGGATATTCATAAAACCGCATTCAGAAGCAGGTATGGCCATTATGAATTTATTGTTATGCCTTTCGGACTAACGAATGCCCCTGCTGCCTTTATGCAGTTAATGAATAGTATATTCAGGCCTTATTTAGATCAATTCGTGGTGGTCTTTATTGATGATATATTGATTTATTCCAAGACCAATATATGAGGAACATTTGAGGATTGCATTACAAATATTGAGGACAAACCAATTATATGCAAAACTTAGCAAGTGTGAATTCTGGCTTGAAGAAGTGACTTTTCTTGGACATGTTATATCAAAGGATGGCTTGTCTGTAGACCCATCAAAGGTTGAAGCTGTAAGGAACTGGGAAAGACCGACCAATGCTAGCGAGATCCGAAGTTTCTTAGGTCTTGCCGGCTATTACAGGCGATTCATCAAGGATTTCTCTAAAATCGCCGTGCCACTTACGAGGTTAACTCGCAAGGAGATCCGTTATGAATGGGATGAGGAATGTGAAAGAAGCTTCCAAACTCTCAAGGATCATCTTACTACAGCTCCTATCTTAGCATTGCCAATTGAAGGAGAAAAGTTCGAGGTATACACTGATGCTTCTGGCATTGGCCTCGGGTGTGTTCTAATGCAACAAGGGAAGGTTATAGCCTACTCTTCTCGTCAATTAAAGAAGCATGAAGAAAACTACCCCGTCCATGACCTAGAATTGGCTGCGGTAGTATTTGCACTGAAGATATGGAGACATTATCTATATGGAGTGCAGTTTACTGTATACTCCGACCACAAGAGTCTCAAATATCTCTTTTCACAGAAGGAACTAAATATGAGGCAAAGACGATGGCTGGAATATCTCAAGGACTTCGACTTCAATATACAATATCATCCCGGAAAGGGTAATCATGTAGCAGATGCCCTTAGTCGAAAGCCGAGAGCACTGTTAGCCAATTATATGATTCAAGAATGGAAGTTGCTGGAACAATTCTCTGAACTCAATATAAGCATGGACACGGACCCTAGATGTGTCACATTATCTCATGTAAGCATACAGTCAGATTTATTGTCTGAAATACAAGCACTTCAGAATGATGATCCTACATTAGTAGAAATCAAGGGTAGATTAGAAGGACAATCGGATTTCCAATTAGCTTCTGATGGAAGATTAATGTTCAAGAATAGAACTTGTATACCGGACTGCCCAGAATTGAAGAAGAAGGTCTTAGATGAAGCTCACAGATCAAGATATACAATTCATCCTGGATCTACCAAAATGTACCAAGATGTAAAAAGAAATTTTTGGTGGCCCAACTTGAAAAGAGAAATAGCGGACTACGTATCACGCTGTCTCACGTGCCAACAAGTCAAGGCGAAACACCAAAAGCTTGCTGGAAAACTACATCCTCTAGATATCCCTAAATGGAAGTGGGAGGATATTGGTATGGATTTCATCATGGGTTTATCTAAATTAAAAAAAGGACATGATGGAATATGGGTTATCATTGACCGATTGACTAAATCAGCGCATTTCTTGCCAATCAAGAGTCGATGGTCAGTTGATGTCTTAGCTGCACTATACATCAAGGAAATAGTCAGATTACATGGTATTCCTGTTTCAATCGTGTCTGATAGAGATCCCCGTTTTACTTCTCATTTTTGGAAAGGACTACAACATTCGCTGGGAACGAGACTTAACTTTAGCACAGCCTTTCATCCTCAAACGGATGGTCAGACCGAGAGAACCAATCAAGTAGTCGAAGATATGCTAAGAGCATGCATTACTGATTTTGATGGAAACTGGCATGATCACTTGCCTCTGGTTGAATTTGCATGCAATAATAGCTACCAGGCAAGTATACGACTGGCACCTTTTGAAGCCTTATACGGAAGGAGTTGTCGATCACCCTTATGCGGGGACGAAGTTGGAGAGAAACAACTGTTAGGTCCAGACATGGTAAGGGATACTACCGAGAAGATACAATTAATCAGAGAAAGACTGCAAGTTGCTCAGTCTAGATAAAAGGCTTATGCTGACACAAGAAGAAGAGATCTTGAATTCCAAGTTGGAGATCATGTATTTCTCAAGATATCGCCTGGACGTGGAATACGAAGATTTGGTGTTAAGGGCAAGCTTACACCAAGATTTATCGGACCTTTTGAGATACTAGAAAGAGTTGGCGAGGTTGCTTATCGCATCGCATTGTCACCTCAACTGTCCGAAGTACATGATGTGTTCCACATATCTATGTTGAAGAAGTATGTGCATGATCCATCACATATTATTGAGAATGGAAATCTAGTAATCCGGAAAGATCTCACATACGAGCAGAAGCCCATAAGAATACTAGATCGAGAAGTACGAACCCTAAGGAATAAGGTTATTCCCATGCTAAAAGTATAATGGAATAATAATTCAGAACATGAAGCTACATGGGAGACCGAGGAATCTATGAGGAAGTGATTTCCAGAGTTATTTTAGAAGGTATGAATTCTACACTCTCCATATGTAAATATATGCTATGAATTTGGGGACCAAATTCTTTTAAGTGGGGGAGGGTGTAGCAACCCGTATAAAATTAAAAGAAATAAATTTATAATAAACTAAAAGATTAAGCGAACAAATGAAAAAGGTTAAAACAAGAAGAACAAAGCCCTGATGAAATTAACGCCCTGGAGCAAGGCGCTACTTGAGAAGAAACGCCCTCACCTAAGGCGTGTTTTTAGAAGGGACGCCCACATGTCAAGGCGTCAAATCTTAACCAACCAAAATTACATAAAAAGGCAAGTATTTGAAACGCCCTTTGCTTGGACGCGTTTCCACAAGAAACGACGCATGCCAAGGCATCAATTTAAAATTCGACGCCGTAGAATAAGGCGTTAATTCCATTCCAATTTCGTTCGAACCGGGAACTTATCCAGGGTAAGTTGATAACTATGAGAAAGAGTTCGAATGTAGTAATAACTCTATCATGGAAGTGTTACTTCCAATCAAACACTAACCTTATTAGGATTTCCAGAATCCTATAAAAACCCTTGACTATCAAACCCTAAGCTATTTGGTCGATCTGCTGCTGCTACGGTACGTAAAGAACAGCAGTTCTTCTTATCTCTTTTTATCATTACTTTCGTTTGCATGAAGAATTAATGATTCTTCATCTCTCCTTACAGGTTACGAAGCCCTGATGTTCTGAAGAACAAGAGTTCTTCATCCGGGTAAAGTTATTCTCTTTACCTTTAGTTCTGGATGTGTAAGGTGAAGAAACTAATATCAGTTTCTTTTTTTCTGTAGGACTTACAGCAAGTTGATCAGTGAAGAACAAGGATTCTTCAATCAAACGATCTCTTCATCTGCATCATCTTTGCTTGGTGCTGCTGTTAAGTTCGTAGAGGTTCAGAACCCGTCACGTTCATCTTCATATTATTATTATTAAGGTAGGTTTTCTCAAGCACTGTAGCCCAAATCACCATAATAACTATGTTAAACCATATATATTAGTTCATGCATATAGTTTTCGCGAGTTTTAAATGTTTCTATTATTGGAAAGAAACGCCCTTTCCAAGGGCGCTACGTTAATATGCGACCCAGACAAGGGCGCTACTTTGAAAGAAACGACCATGACCAGGTCGTCAATTCCAGATTTGACGCCCTGTACACGGACATCAATTTTCTCAATTGTTAATAGTTACCCAGGTTAATTATCCAATATCCACTTAAACATGATTCTAAAATCAGTGCATGATCATATCCCGATATTCTTCCTGTCATGACCATGTCTCTTGTTTCTGGAAATTATAATACTTGAAATCTGAAAATTCTTTAATTCACGACCCTGTAGAGGTCATCCCTCACTTGACTAATGCCCCTGTTCAGGGCGTGAATTGAACAGTAACGCCCCTGTCCAGGGCGTGTTTTTGATAAATTTCTGAATATATATATACTGCAAAAATAGAACTAAAGAATGAACGACCACTGTATACGCCGTCAACTTGTAAAGAAACGCCCCTCACCAGGGCGCATTTTTGGTAAAATACTGAAATATTGAAAATTTGCAAAAATGGAAAATAGATAAACGCCCTTACTGAAGGCGTTAATTATGTGATTAATGACTTAGTTAAAGTCGTTATTTTCTATAAAAACTGTTTTTACCCTGTTTCTGTAACCGAGGGTTTTATTATATACATATACATATTAAATTGGCACTATATTCCAATCCGTGAGTATAGTCCCACGTTTCATGCTGTTTTATCGATCACCCTCAATTCTCATTGACATACAAGCTCTCCATTGGACATTCCGTTCCTTTGGACTAGCAAGTTAGTCAAAGAGACCTCCGTAAGACTCCTCGAGCCTTGGATTCCCTCAAGGCCGACTGAGCTGGTTGTACCTTAAAAACCCATTACACTAATGATTTCCATGTCACTCTAAAGAAACATGGGATACCGGCCCTTATGTTATACCAAGTGGATATCATAAGAATTTCCTAATGGGATGAGATTATCATGCCATTAAATGATGTTCTTGTAAAACCTCGATTCTATGATAAGAATGAGGGTATCTTACCTTTGATATACTGTTCATGTGGACATCAATTCTATATAAAGAATGTCCATACTTATCATGGTACCCGAGTTAAGGGAACCTAATTCCACCTAGTTTCATCGTTCATCATGATTGAACCGTTGTTATCGCCTATCTATGTCTAATGTCGTATTTTTGGACTCCATTCTATCAAAGTTATCCTACGTGTCTACAAGTTTGATTATTGAAATTCCTCATTGGCTATATATATACAAGAGTGGATGTCAAAATACATGATAAATGCCTACGCATATAGGGCCCGATCTGGTCCTGGGAGGAGCACCCGAAAGTACTTGTGCCCATGGGAGTTGAATGATAAGGTATCTGGCATTATACCGAGTGCATGACTAGCTTGATTGGACATTCCACACAAATCTTGTACTTGACTCGTACTTGACACGACATGAATTGCGTGACCCGAGAAAGGGTAATTACTTGCTTGCTTGAAACATGATAGCCAAATTCTTGACATGACTTGTTAAAAGTTCTTGCTTGAATATCTTGTTAGCTTTTCTTGAAAGTTCATGGCTTGTTCAAATTGCTATCTTATTGATATACTCTCTTTCTACTTTGTCGTTTTATACAAGCATGCATAGCTATAGTACATACATGAAAGATGTAATTATTTAAACCCCTTACTAGCGCTTGAGATATAATTTCCTACTGAGCGTTCGCTCACTCCGTGTTTGTCCCTTACTTTTCAGGTAAGTCCGACGAAGAAGGTCAAACTGATGGGGAAAGTCAAGAGTGAAAGAGCTAGAGCTTTTCCAAGTGTCATCTAGTCTTTTTCCTATTTTCTTGAGTCAACTATGTACTTTTCTTTTTTAATTGAATAGAGTATTAGATTTGTAATAGTCTATCCATTATGAAATAAAGGATTGGGTTTTCTTTCTATTTTGCGCATCTCTATTTTGGTGTCGAATACACTACTACTCTGATTGACATGATTGATATAAACTCGTCGCGCATATCTGAGTATCTTCCGCGCTCGGGGCGTGACAGTCGACCTCCGCGGTAGAGAAGTGCAGACGCGCCGGAGAAAGGGATTTTGTGAGAGAAAGGGTTAGAAATGGTAAAGTGAAAACACAATATTCACCGGCCAGTTAAAAAGGCAAAGTTGATATTTTTTCCTTTTAAAAGAACACCCTTTAGATAAGAAATTACTGAAATACCCCTATTTGTATTGTTAAACGGTTTAAGGCCTATAAGCTCAATTTTGAAGAATAAAAGTTTAAGAAAAAACCATTTTTGCTACAAATAATAAGATTAAAATATTTAAATGAAGTCAAATGTTTTAACCAAGCCTATTAATCTTACTCATTAAGTTCATTAGGCAAGATTTGGGGGAAAATCAATCAAGTATTGAAAATAAACAAAATACCCTTTTTGAAGTAAAACCTAGAGTCAGCCCCATTTTTTTTTGATAAAACATTTACTTTTTGACACAAGGAAACATGTTGTTCATACGCCAGAGTCCACGATTACTCAGTGTAGCTTATCTTCCTGTTTTCTTTTGATCAGGGATAGCGGTCTTCATCATGAGTAGATTTGCTACATTTCATTGATGCATGATCTAATTTCTCTGAAGATAATGCCATTGCTATGAAATTATTGCAATATGGTTTTTTGGAGGCGTATTCTCTAGTTGGCTTCAATTTAGGTGACTTGTTTAAGGACAATACAAGCTAATGATTCTTTATCCAAAGAAGCCCTTTACTATTAACTTTTAGAAGCTTAGGCCCTGGTCATTATCAAAGACTTTGATGAATGTTTTAACCCTATTATGAGTGCAAGGTTGTTGCAACTTAACACAATTATCAATCAAATTGAGGGTTATAAACATCAAACCATTTCTTTAACAGAGGTAGAATAGAATAACTTAGCCAAAGTTGTATGAAAGAATTAAAACTTTCTCAACTCCCCCTAAATTAATGACCGGTGACTAAGCAATGGTTCAGAAGCAAAAGATGTGATGAAGAAATGAAGAAGGCAATGATAAGGAAGGGTGAGTAGACAGAATTACTCTCCATTGGATCATGCACCCTTGAGTGGTTGAGCAACAGTGTCGACACTTCCTATGAAGTAGCTGAGCGACAGTGTCGACACTTCTAATGTACATTGACCTTCATTAAGATGTGCACTGACCTTCATTAAGATGTGCACCGACCTTCATGAAGGTGTCGGCCTGCTAATGGAGAACAGAAGCCTATTCTTTGAGCATTTCAATGAATGTGTCGGCACATCACCAGAGTGTGTCGACCTGTTCAATAGCCTTTTCTTAGCCAGTGTGTCTAATTCTTATCTTTCTTTGATTGCTTCATTTCTAAACCACTTCTGCCAATTTCTGATACTAGTGCCTCTGACTTTCTGATTTCAGTTAGTCATCCCAAAAAAAATTTTACCTTCTTGCTGCCAGTGAGAAGTGCTTTATTTGATGCTAAAGCTTTAAACATGCTCATGCACTAAAGATTAACTATGCAGATCTTAATATGCAATTATGACTCATAGTACTTGGCAGAGGTCAGTCCTCACACATGGGGAGAGTTTTCAGACAGGCGTAACCTGTCTTTCCAAAGCTCGACATTTGATATACCATGAGGTCAAAAGATGATTTGCAATGCAAAACATTCAAGTTGAAGACATGAAGTTATATGCACACAAAACTCCCCCTGAATGTGACCATCATTCATGAAAAAATTCATTCAAGCAATAGACCATTTCAAGACAAATCAGATATATTAACAACCAATATAGCAATGACAAGTATTTTAAGAAAAAAAATACAAGAGTTCAAACCTGAGATGATTGAGGTCTGCATAGACCTAGCTCTCTCCTTAAGGTTAAAAACCTGTCATTGCTTAAAGGTGTTGTGAAAATATTTGTAATCTGATTTTCTGAGTCAACAAAATGGAGCTCAAAATAATTTTTAAGGACTTCATCCCTGATGAAATGATGCCTAATCTCTATATGCTTAGTTCTAGAGTGCAGGACTGGATTTTTTGCAAGGTTTATGGCACTTGTGTTATGACACAAAATGGGAACACATCCAAGATCTATTAGATATTCTTGGAGTTTGTGTTTGATCCACAGCACTTGGGTGCCACAACTCCCTACAGCAATATATTCTGCCTATGCAGTCGAGGGGGCAACCGAGTGCTATTTCTTGGAGGCCCAAGAAACCAAACACCCACATAAAAATTGACAATAGCCACTAGTGCTCTTGCGATCCAGTTTGCATCTTGCATAGTTTGCATTTGAATAAGAAATGAGTGAAAGCTCAGAAGATGCAGGATACCATAATCCCAGATCTTGAGTGCCAGTAAGGTATCTAAAGATACGCTTGACAGTAGTCAAGTGAGAGTCTCTAGGACTAGACTGAAATCTAGCACAAAGGCAAACACTAAACTGAATGTCTGGTCTAGATGCAGTTAAATAGAGTAATGAACTGATCATACCTCTATACTTCTTTGCATCCATAAGTGTACGTTGTTCATTTGCATCCAATGAAGTGGCAGTCCCCATTGGAGTTCCTAATGGTTTACAGTTGGTCAGATCAAATCTTTTCAGCAACTCTTTCACATATTTGGCTTGAGTAATGAAACAACCTTCATTGATTTGATTTATCTGCAAGCCAAGAAAGAATTGAAGCTCACCCATAAGACTCATTTCAAACTCATTAGTCTTGAGTTTAGCAAAATCCTCACACATTTGAGATTTTATGGACCCAAACACTATATCATCTACATAAATCTGAACCAACAAGATGTTCTTACCTTGTCTCTTAGTGAATAGTGTCTAGTCTACATTACCTATTGTGTAGCCTTCTTCGGTGAGAAATGAGCTTAGTCTATCATACCAAGCTTTACGTGCCTGTTTCAAGCCATATAGAGCCCTGTCCAACTTATAAACATGGTCTTTAAAATGTGAACATTCAAAACCAGGGGGTTACTCTACATATACTTTTTCTTTTATTAAGCCATTCAAAAAGGCACTCTTTACATCTATTTGCTGTGGTTTGATTTTATGAGAACATGCAAATGTAAGCAAAATTCTAATGGCCTCTAATCTGGCTACATGGGCAAAAGACTCTTCGAAATCTTTGCCAAACTCTTGATTATACCCCTGATTCACTAATCTAGCTTTATTTCTAATAATCTTACCATCTTCACTAAGTTTGTTCCTGAAGACCCATTTAGTACCTATGACAGATTTCTCTTGGGGCCTAGGAATTAGATGCCACACATTATTTCTTTCAAACTAGTTTAATTCATCATGCATGAAATTTATCCAGTTTTCATCTTTTAAGGCCTCTACAATATTTTTAGGTTCAGTTTGAGACACAAGTGCTAATTATTCAATTTCATCCATAATTCTAAAATGAGACCTAGTTTTAGTTGGGTCATGTAGATTACCCAAGATGTTTTCTAAAGGATGGTCTTTTAACATTCTTATATCAGTTTGAGTGTTACCTCTATCTGCATCATTGATCGGAGCATTGCTTGACTCTCCTTGGTCTTCATTTTCTTGTGTCTCCTCGTGTAGAAGTTCTTCTTTTCCTTTTTCGTTCAGGAATTCTCCATCATCATCTTTCCTGCAAGAATTGTCATGATTAGTCTCATCAAAAGTGATGTGAGGTGACTCTTCCACACATAGAGTCTTAAGATTATAAACTCTGTAAGCTCTAGACCTATCTGAATATCCAAGAAATATACCTTCTTCACTCTTGGGCTCAAACTTGTCTAAAACTCTTTTATCATTGTTATGAACAAAACACTTTGAACCAAATACTTTCATGTGAGAGAGAGATGACTTTTTACCTTTGAGCATCTCATAAGGAGTCATTTTAATGAATGGTCTTACCATTGAGTGGTTAATGATATAAGAAGCAGTGTTTACTGCTTCTGCCCAAAATCTCCTTGGTAGTGTCTTTTCAGCAAGCATTTTGCGTGCCATCTCTATGAGAGTTCTGTTCCTCCTCTTGACCACCCCATTTTGTTCAGGGGTTCTTCGTGATGGAAACCTATGATTTATTCCTTCATTCCTACAAAGATTATCAAAATCAGCATTGTCGAATTCACCACCATGGTCTGAAAGTATGTTGGAAAATTTGAAATTACCATCTTGCTTTACTTGCATGAAGAGTGCCTGAAACTCATTAAATGTGTCATTTTTATGTGCAAGGTAAAACACCCATGTGAATCTAGTAAAGTCATCTACTAAAACATAGCCATATCTTTTACCACTTAAGCTAACTATTTTGGTTGGACCAAACAAGTCCATGTGAATTAGTTCAAGTGGTTTGGATGATAAGCTTTCAGTTCTGATTTTAAATGACTTCCTAGTTTGTTTTCATTGTGCACATGCATCATAAATTTTAGAGTTCAGTTTGAATTTAATTTCAGACAATCCTTTAACAATAGAATGCTTCACCAATTTATGAAGTGCATTGTAGCTAGCATGACCTAGTCTATGATGCCACAAGCATGCTAATTCAGACTTAGGTACAGCAAGACAAAGATTTATGTGAGCAGGGTCATCTAAGTCAATCATATACACATTGTTGACTCTTTTACTAGAAAACTTGGTTTCTTTTGAATTAGGGTGCAAGATCCTACATTCATTAGAGTCAAAGACTACAATATGACCTTTATCACAAAGCTGACTTATGCTCAACAAATTATATTCCAGACCATCAACAAGCAATACATTATCAATTGAGTTGGAGGGGTTCTTACCAACTTTACCTGTACCAATGATTTTTCCCTTGTTGTTCTCTCCAAATGTGACATGACTAGCTTCCTTTTCTACTAAGAGATAGAATTTTGTTCTGTCCCCTGTCAGGTGTCTTGAGCAGCCGCTATAAGGATACCAGTGATTGTGCACGGCAGCAAGACACTCCTGCACAAAGAATTAAGTGACAATGTTTGGAACCCAAGGAATATTGGGTCCCAATAGTCTTCTCATCTCAGTAAAGGAAGATAACATAGGCTTTGAAATCCAGACTTTCTTAGTATTTTTATTTTCCTTGCTTGGTTGGAAGTTCTGGTTCTTCTTTTCTTCATAAACATTCCTTTTCTCTATTTTAGCTTCTTGGGCTTTATGGGTTTTTGGAATGTTGGAAGAGGATTATTTTTTAGACCATATATTCCAGTTGGTTGGTCTAGAGGGGTAGGAGGTGTCACAGTACCTAGGGTGTTGAGGTTGGGTAAACCTATGACAATAAGATTCATAACTACCCTTGACCCATGAAGGTGTCGACGTATAGGAGGTGAAGTGTCGACCTGTCCTCTATTCTGACCATCTATAACGGTCTCTGGATGAGGGATGTGTCGACCTCCTGTCATGAAAGTGTCGACCTGTCTCCCGTTCAACCCAATTATAACGATCTCTATTTGAGAGATGTGTCGGGTCCCTGTAACCTGCGTGTCGACCTGTCGGTGCAAACCCAGGGAACTGATGGGTGGTTGACCATGAAGGTGTCGACCTGTCCTTAGGGTAGTGTCGACCTGTGCCATTGTTGAAATTCATTCTACCATTGGGATTTATAGACTTGGACTTGGGTTGGTGTCGGCCAGCTTGGTGTTGTTGGTGAGCCTTTTTGGGTTTTTTAGGGTTGTTCTTCATAGGCTCTACCATTTTCTCATTTCCATTATTTTTAGCTTTTTCTTGGTTTCGGCTAGGTGTTGTTTTAGAAGTTGATGCTTCATAAGATGAGACAAAAGTTGTAGTTTTTAAGCCAAAAGCCTTTTTCTTAGTTGGCTCATATCTTAGCCCTTCCCTATTAAAGTTCATTTTAGTCCCTAGCAGAGCATTCAAGTTCTCACTTCCATCAACAAATTTTTCAAGGGCTGTTTGTTTATCTGTTAGGTCTTTTTGAAGCTTTTCATTTTCTTTCAACAGTTGAGAGTTGACTTGTTTAAATGCATTATATTTTTCATTGCATAGATTGTTGTCTTTTACATAGCTTTGCATCTTTAGCTTCAACTCATCAATTTCATCTCTTAGGTTTTCATTTTCATCTTCCAAATCCCTCATTTCTTTTCTTCCCTCTTCTAGGTTTTCATTCATTTTTCTTAGATCCTCAACTTCAGTTTCCAGGGAAGTAATTTTTTCATTAACGGTTTGGTCATGCACAATTGAGTCAATTTTCTTCTTTAGGGCTTTGTTTTCTTTTCTATACACTTCATATTTATCCATTAACTCAAAGTAAGCCTCTTCCCAATCATCAGTAGAAAAGTGTTCAAAAGGAGAGCTTACCTCACTATTCTTTTCTCCATTGGCCATCAAGCAGAGACCATCTTTCTCCTCTTCAGAGGAGCTATCTTCATTTTCTTCCTCTTCTTCATCACTTCATGTACACACCATGGCATGTTTCTTCTTCCCCTTCCACCTGGGCATTATTTTCTTAACTCCTTCTGGACACTCAGACTTGATGTGTCCTAGTTTCCTGCAATAATAGCAGACAAGTTTGTCAAACTTCTTAGCATTTTCAGGTCTTGGCCTGAAACTACTTTTTAGCTGAGGCTTCCTTATTGTGAAGCCTTTACCTTCCTTTCTTAAAAATTTTCTAAACTTTCTTCTCAACATAGCAACCTCATCCTCTTCAGAGTTGCTACTGGAAGGCTCTTCATCTTCAGAGATGTCCTAGGTACTTGGCCCAGCTTTGAGAGCCAAGGGCTTCTTCTTACTTACCTCAGCCTCTTTGTTCTTCAAATTCATCTCATAGGTTATCAGGAACACTATGAGTTCTTCTACCTTGGTGGTAGCCAAGTCCTTTGATTCTTCGACCATTGTTGCCTTTGTATGCCATGTAGGAGTTAGGGATCTCAATATCTTTCTCACAATCTCTTGCTCGTAATAGGTCTTACCTAGCTCAGTTAAACCTTTAGTGAGCACGGTTAGCCTAGCATACATATCAAAAATAGACTCTTCAGGTTTCATTCTGGATTTTTCATATTTAAAAACAAGCATGTTTGCCTTAGTTGCACGTACCTGGGTTGTCCCTTCATATATTACCTAAAGACGGTCCCACATTTCTTTTGCAGTGGCGCATGTAGACACTCTTGATAATTCTATTGGGTGAAGGGAGCACTGCATTATGTGCTTGGCACCCTAGTTCAGTGTTGATCTTCTGATATGTTCCTTGGTCCATGTGTCTTCATCTTCAGGCAACTCAAATGGACCTTTGCTAATGACTCGCCAAACCTCATGATCCTGGGCTCTGATATAAACCTGCATACGGTTTTTCCATTAAGGATAGTTTGTCCCAATGAAAAAGGGATGTCCATTTATGGAATGCCCTTTGGGCATTGGACTCTTAGTCGCCATATCACCAGCTCTCTCAAGGCCGTTAGACCTCATATAGAGAGACTAGCTCTGATACCACGTGATGTATAGTGATAGGAAGATCTAGAGGGGAGGGGTGAATAGATCAGCCCCTACTTTGCCCTTCTTTGCGGAAATAATAACTAGATAAAAACTAAGAGCAGTAGAGCAAGAAGTAGTTGCTAGCTAGTGAGCTAAATGCATGAATGATGATCAATAGCGTTCCTACCAAGCATCTAGCATCAAGGCATAATAGAAGACAAACAACATAACACAGGTTTTTAAGGTGGTTCGGTCTCTATCCAGAGACCTACGTCCACCCCTCACACAACTTGGTGAGGCTTCACTAGTGTAAATTCACTACCGCTGATTCACAGCTACCAACAGAGAGACAAACTCTCTCAACTCCACTGCCAAACAACTTGAGGGTACATAACCCAAAACCCACAGACCGGTGAATACGTCGTCTGTCTTCCTACTCGCAGGTAGGGAGCAATAGTAAGAGTATGTGTTTTTGAGAAAAACAAAACTATAAAAGAGCAACCAGACAGAGTATGGCTATGAAGTTCTATAGGAGAGAAAACTCCTATCTGGGAGAGAACTAGATGATGCCTGGGTTCTCTTCTTCTTCTTCCTGGTTCTTCACCATGACCACAAGAGGAAACGATGAACTTGCTTCCCAGCTTTCAAGGGCACCTGATGATGCTTCAAACGGATGTTATCTCTCTTGCTGTGAGAGCTCCTGAGGTGAAGAAGACGGTCTACTGCTTTGTAGTCACACCAGCAACACAAGGAAGGAGATATCTCCCGGAGCAAGCTTCTTCGCTGCTTTTCTCTCGTTCTCTTGTTCTTCTCCTTTTTCTTTCTACTTCTACGTTCAGGAGACTGGAGCTTGCTCTCCCTTGTATATTTGTGGCTCACAAAATCTCTAACCTTATCCTCTGTAGAACCCCATACCCAGGACATCGCATTCCCATTGCTTCATTTGCTTCAATAGCTCCCTTGTCCTTTTTGCCGTGCTTGCTAGTACATGGGTAGGTGGGGAACCAAATCTACAAATGTACCTGCATTTAGAGGATTCTTCTGCCAGCCAATCAGATCTCCTGACAAAGTTCGCTTCCAGAAGCATTTTTAAGTGCGATTGGATCCTCCACGACCGGTTCCGGATCTTGAAAAGTGGACGCTTCCGATTTTTGATATGTTCTGGGTGAACATGAAGATGTCGGCACTTTCAGACAAGGTGTTGGCACATCTTATCAAAATCTTGAAGAAACATGGCTTCCAAGCAAAATAGGTCGACACTTCAATGGCCATGTGTTGACACATGCGCCACCCTTGCATGCGGCTCGAGCCTCCGTGTCGAGGCTTCTCTTGAAAGTGTCGGGGCATGTGCGCCAGACAGAGATGAAGTCCGATGCGCTGAACCGAGGTGTTGACACTATTTCACAGGGTGTCGACACATTGTGCCAAATAGAACCCAAACAGAAACGGTTGAACCACACTTTTCTACTAGACGTGTCGACACATTGCACAAGGTGTCGACACTCTGTTCACTCTGGAGCTCAAACATAAACGGTTCAAGGATGGTTTCTTCTTGGCGTGTCGACACGTCCAAGTGACAGGTCGACACTTGAGAGTCCATCACTTGAGCTTGTCCAAATCACAACTTAAACAAAATCATTAATGATACCACAAGGATTCAACAATGAACTACGGTTTGTTATCATCAAAACCAGGGGACACAACAAGCTGGAGTAGGAGCGGCGATGGTAGGTTGTTGAGGAGTTACCCCACGACGTCGTGGAGCTGAGGATCACCCTTCAAGTAGTGCGGAGGGACGTTGAGAGGGAGAGAGAGGAGAGGGAGTGGAGAGAAAGAGAGAGGAGGGAGTGGGATGAGAGGAGGGCCATGGAGGCCCAGATGATTGAGCTCTGACTGAGTCTCAGCACAGTGGAGCAGAGGCTACGAGAGAGCGAGGAGCGCTACCAGAGGGCGAAGGAGCGCGGTGCGCATCTCTGTCAATCTGGTTCCTTCTCCGTGAGTAGCTTTCTAGTCTCCTCGACAGAGGAGCGTCATCGCGCCACCGGGGCTGGTCAAGCGCCATAGGGTGATGCGAGTACGGCCTCGTAGAGCTCTCGGAGGCCCCCTAGGGATCCTCATTTTAGGAGAGAGGGGAGGGACAAGCCAGAGGGGCGACCAGGAGGGCGGTGGTGAGAGTTATAGATATACTTGCACACCCACCCCTTCACTTATGATGTACATATGCTTGACAGTTTATCATATATGAATGGATGATTTATTTTCCTGTCACTTGTTTGTTCTCTTGTGCATTCCTTCTCTTCTATGCATCTTCACTTCTGCGTTGTTCCCACGTGATGTGTTCGACAAGACCTCACCCTGAAATGGTGGATCGTGTTTTGTCATGTCTGTCCCTTTCGGGAGAGGTTATCACCAGATTTCATGGCGCTGTCCTCTAGTCCTTTTCCCATGTGGATGTCCTCATCTCAAATTCATTTGTAACATGATGAGCACAGGGAACCTTAGACCACGTACCTCATTTACTCAAGCGAACGGTGAAGTGACATATGAGAGTGACAGTAGGCGTGCCCTGTTACGAGCGCCATTGCTAGAAGTAATGGTGACAGCTACAGATCGGACGTCTCCTCATCCTATAAATACCTCCCCTTTGCTTCCCCTGGAGACCCAGACGCAGCGGATGTTGTTTTGGAGAGTGAAGCTGATTTGAATAGTGAAAGCTCCTAAGAAGGGGAAGGAGCAAGAGTTTCTTAATCTTCAAAATGGAAGGTGAATCTTCCCATTCCTCAAAGAGGAGTAGATCCAACAGTAGTTCCAAGATACTCTCTGATGTTGAAGGGCACCTTAGTGAGAGGACCCAATTGCAGCTTGTAGATAACTCTCCTCATTTCTTCCTTCGTCCTTTCTTCCCGTTTTCTATTTTTTCCAATGCACCCCTTTATCATTTCTTGTGTATACGTAGAGTATGATGAGGTCACACATCTCATGGGAACTGGTGGTGGCCACCTATCGTGGCCTGTCGGATTTCCAGAAGGCCTAGTTAGACGCGATGGGGTTCGGCGTCTTCCTACGGATCGAACCAATCAAGCTCGACCACACACTTATCCACGCATTACGCAAAAGATGAGACTCTACGATTCGTGCTTTCCTAATGCCTTGGGGGCACATGGTGCCCTGTCTGGAGGATGTGGTTCGCATTACTGGCCTCATAGTGGAGGGTGAGGCGGTGACTGGGGTCGCATACGTTGATTATCGTGAGGGTGCTCAGAAGCTTCTGGGGTTGGAACTAAAGGACCAAAAGAATAGGTCAGTAGCGAAGGCGTCCATCATGGAGGCATTGGGGCTTATTGACACTCATCCACATGATGACCAGTCCTTGGAAGAATTAATGGAGAGAACTGAGAGAGGGTCCTGCGCTGTACCTAGTAGACCTAAAGAGGTAGGGCGGTACGCCTGGGGAGCTATCGTGCTGGCGTATCTGTTTGCCGGTCTGTCCCAAGGGACAGATTGAGAGGTGACTGTGAGTGGCTTTACACCGTTTCTCCAGGTAAAGTTTTTTTAAAATGAAACTAATCTATTTCATGAAATGCTAATGACATGCGGCGACATAGCTATGGAGTTATTACTACATCCCAATGGGGAGGGCTCGACAATGGCGTTCAACGGTGGCGCCACTGGCTCGGTGGTGGCAGCCTATCACGAGTACAACCCCTCTGTCTTACCAACTGATGGCGTTAAGGCGCGAGCTGTAAGAGTTCCCTGGAGCGATGGTGGGATTTTTTTCTCTCTTTTTTTGGATGGCTAAGAAGGCATGTGCATGCTACCATAGGTGATCTGGAGACTTTATTCGGGCATGGTCGATGCCGACCAGCCGTGGGTTATCACAAGCCGTGCCTGATTTGGATGGGACCTTTGGATCCCTTGCCTGAATGAAATCGAGCCGCTTCGGCTACGATTGATCATGAGGACTTTAGGGCTTGCCCAAGAATGGGTAGATATGACTGCGCCACCTCGCGTCGGGAGGAAGACACGCGGTCTGGTATCCTGCGTTGATTGGCGACTGCGCTTCCCCGAATAGTACGAAGATTGGCAACGGGGTGGCACGCTCGTGGAGTCGCACGCGCAGGACAGTGAGGATTACATGCGCCTCTATAGGGCAACGTATGTAGAGCGACTCCATCTTGGGGGGCTTGTGGATCGAGGTGGATCTCCTTCTTCTTTTTTTTTGAAGGTAATGTTGAATCCTATGGCATGGCTGTAGGATGCCCATGATACCATGATAGCGAACTTGCGAGCTCGCTTGGCAGACATAGAGCAGCAGTTGGGTGACACCCGTGCAGCTTTGAATACCACGGTGAGTGCGTATGCACTGCATGTTCCTAATTACAACCCCAGATTCTTGGTGTTAAGCCATTGATCTCACTTCACATCATTATAGCGCACCCAGCTTGATGCAACCCCACCAGCAGTGGGGGCAGATAGTGCCTCCTCCAGCTTATGGATCCCTTCATCAGAAATCGATTTGATTCACGAGCAATTCGATCGTGCTATGCAGCGCACCACGGAGGTAGAAGGAATGCTTTCTGCACAGGTGAGGGTTTTAGCATTGAAACTTTTTTTTAACGCCAGGCCACATCTCTAAAATGATGAACATGGCAGACAGAAGAGATGCAAGAGGCCCTTGCTCGAGTCGCGCAAGGGGAGGCCAGAGTAGCAGAGCTAGAGGAGGAATTGCGACGCCGTTCAGATAATGACTTTTCTCGGGATGCCATTGAGCTAAGGATCACCGTCCAGCTAGAAAGGGGAGACAAAGAGAGAGAAAGGGCTGAAAAAGAGAGGGAAAGAGAAAGAGAGAGGGCCGAGAGATTGGTCGAGAAAGAAGAGAAGAGGGCCTCGGAGGCCCAATTATTTGAGCTCTGCACCAGTCTCGGTCTTGCCGAATAGTGGCTGAGGGATGGTGAGGAACGCTACCGAAGAGCACGCGAGCGCGGGTTTCGTGTTAGCAGTTTCTTTGCCACTCCCACAGAACGACGGCGGAGCGTGGAGAGGGAAAGAGGAATGCAGGGCGATAGGAGTAATGCCTCGCATGGTTTGATGACGCTGTCTAGGGCTTCTCGCCTGTGGAGCGGTGAAAGAAGTAATGCTGGGGGAGATAGTGAGACTTAGAATAGCATAATGTACCCACTCTCAATTCAGGGATTTTTTTTTCAGAAGAATAAAAAGAATGTTTTGTTTTATGTTCTCTCGCTCTCTACTTCTCTCTTCCTTAGACAAATAAATTATCTTTCTAACTTGCCCCTCTCCCCCCCCCCTTTTTTTTGAAAACCATCCCCCTCATTTTTATTTTCTTTTGAAAGATATTTTTTTGATAAATATTATTCTTTTTTTGTATTTTCGTAGAAAATATTCATCTTTTTTTTGCTTGTCATATTATTATTATTATTATTATTGAAAAATTCCCCCCCTTTTTTTGATGTTTTGATACTAACTGCAGCACAGAACTAATCAAACCATTGGCCAGGGGTCCTAGTTCTTTCCCTCATAGCTAAAGAAAGCCCAGAGCACGGTGTGCATTAAGTGTGGTGCCCTATAGCCGACTGTCCTTGGTAAACGATGCCCTTATTAAGGCCATACCCAAGAAACGACTCGGTCTTGTGGGAGGAATAGAAGAAAATTTTGGGATAAGCCTAGTATGGGGTTAGAAATGTTGATTTTCGACTTCCTCCCTAGGCACAATCCCTTAAAGATTCTGTTTGTTGTGCCCGGACTTTTTGTCAATCTTTGTAGGACCCTTTTTTGTCAGGCATGCATACGATCGGGCTCATCACGTCCCATAGGGAACTGTACTGCCACTCTTGTCATGTCTATCTTTTTTCTTTTGATTGATTGATTATTTTTTGTGTGTGTGTGTGCTCCAGGTCTTGTTTGATTGTCCCTATTTGAGACTTCATCTCACTGGGGAGTGCCTAGGTTAGTTGTCTTGCCCAAAACAAAAACTGTCACCATACTTTAGCCGAGATGAGAGGAGCAAAGGCCTCGCGCCCTTGTGCATGGCCCATGTAACAATGGTGTTTTTGAAAGGTAAATAGATAAGGACACCGTGAAACGTGCGTGACTTGTGCTTTGGGCCGTTTGTAATGAGTGGGGAAGGAATTTCAGACTCTCAGTGCGGAGTCATCACAGCCTAGATAATACAAAAGTACACCAAAATTTAGACTTTTTCTATTTTTTGTTTTTTATTTGTTTTATTTGTTTTTTTAGATTTTGACTACCAGATTATCACTCTTAATTATGTGAAGATGCACTTCGTGTTAAATCAATGTGTCAGAATGAATGAAGTGATAAGAATGAAAGTGCATGCTTACACGAATAAGTTACTTTGTGACTTTTTTTATTGTAGGAGGAGCTATCTAAAATGATTTTGATCAACATGGGATGAGCTTTCCTCGCTCATGAAGCAAAGATTCGAATTGGCTTAACATAAGTGAGTGGTGACAAGACCAGAATTAGGTGAAAGAAAAGTGATGAACTCCCTGAGAAGGGTGTAAAAATCAGGATTCCTAGAAGGATTTATGGAATAAGAAGGAAATCAAAGAGAAAGGTGAGGACTAATGCCTCTAAAATAGTGGGGGAACGGGAAGATGCCCAAGGCAGTTGATATGGAAGAAATCAGGTCAGACCCGGGATCGGGAGGTATTAGAAGAATGAATTGATCAATTGAGAGAGGTGGATCCGGAGGGTCTGGAAGTAATGGAGGAGAATCATGGGGGAAAGAATCCGGAGGTTCCAAAGGAAGAGGGTGATGAGGGACACGAGGCCCTGGGAAAAGGTATGGGAAGAGGTAATTCAAAATGAGGAAGAGAAAAAAGGACGCGACATCTTGGAGGAGAAAAAGGATAAATTGAAAGAAAGAAAGGAGGTCCGGAGGCTCAAGAGGGACAGCGTGAGAAGGGGCGTGATGCCCTAGGGAAAGAAAAGATTCTGTAGATTCCGGAGGGAGAGAATAGGAAAGGGCGCGATGCCCTTGGAAGAGAGAAGAATCTGGAGGTTTGGTAAGAAAAAAGCAGAAAGGGCCGCGATGCCCTAGGAGAAGATATGGAGGATTTGGAGATTCCAGAGAAGAGGAATTGGAGGGGAAGCGATGCCCCAGAGATTGGGAAAGGAAGGAAGGGGTGCGATGCTCGGAAAGTATAAAGGAAAAGGAGTTCGAGGGTTTCGGAGAAATAAAATGAGTAGGGACGTGATGCCCTATGTGAAGAGATGGAAAATCCAGAGGTTCTAGAGGAAGATGACGATGAAGGGTGGATAAAGATAAGGAATTAAACAAAGAGGGATTCAGAGGCTCTAGAAGAGGGAAATGAGGGTTGGACAAAGTGAATGGATTTGACAATGAAGAATCTGGAGGTTCCGGAGGAAGATGATGATGAAGGGTGGATAATGATAAGGAATTAAACAAGGAGGGATCTGGAGGCTCCAGATGAGGAGGAATATGATGGTCCAGGGACCCTAGAGAAGAGGGGGAGCTTGATTATGTAGGTTTAGATGATGGAAAGCGTCCCTTCATCCAATGGATCACCCACAAAAAGAAGTTGAATAGCAGCAAGAGCAGTGATGGAATGGGATAGGAAGTGGATGGACTAATGGGTGTAGATTATGGAATTAGACCACCCCCGATTGATGATTTCAATATGCGATGATATGACAAGATATAGAACCAAAATCAATGATAAAAGGGGGGGGTCACATGTAATAATTATGCCACTAAGGCCAACAACATGCCAAATAATATGAAGATCAAAATAAGGGCACATTACATACCTCAGAAATTCAAAAGGTAAAGAGCTGACCTGGGGATGAACGCGCTATATAATCCTAGCACCTTCTCAAGATTGCGCTATGTTCATATAGCGCGATATCAGACAGAAAGCGAGATGAATTGGATTCGTTTCTTCCTTGCTCCAAGGCCGGCCAAGGTGCAAGGGCTCCACGTATCAATCTTCTAGTGCCTGCAAAAAATCATAAATAACAAACAGAAGGCCCATTAGATCAAGATTTTAGTAGAATCTGCCCCTATTCTTAATCAAAAGCATGTAAAAGAAGGGCTCGATTACCTGGGGGTTTGGTGGTTTTTAAACCCCTATGGAAGGGCCAAAAATAGGTTTGGTGTGTGTGTGAATGCGTGTGTTTTGTAAAAGAAGTGTTTTTGAGATCAATATGCAATGTTATGTGAGGATTGAAATAAACGAATTGGGGAAAAAAACTAAGAACGAGGAAGAACACAATATGCCCCTAAATACTCCCTTGGATGTGTGAGGAGCGAGGAGTTGTTGATTTGGAACGAAGCGCAGCCTCCTCCTCGTCAAGATCTCGAGTTGCATCCCTTTCAAAACGACGGCCATGGGTCCAATTTATAGGAGAAGGATCAAGAACGAACCCTAGGTCGGAGTTCGATTCAAACTAATGACTTGGTGACTCAAATCAAGGCAATATTGTCGATTAATGAGGGGGAAAGACTCCTATTAGGATTAGGAACCTTCCTTTGGATAGAATATGATTGCAAACTTATCAAAATAAGGACCCAAGTCGAAAAAGGGGAGTCCGGGTCGGATTGGGTTTCTGACTGAGAACGCGCTACAAGCATATAGCGCGTTCTTCATGATCGCGCTATGACGATATAGCGCGACAATGATTGGCTCCCCAAATGATTAGAAAAAGAATAAATACCCATTGGATGGCCATTCAATCAAGTATTAAGTAAGAACAACATTCAGAGTAGATGCTATAAAGATCAAATATCAAGAAATAACGATTGTTCAAATGATCATTCAATTAGGTCCATAACGTGCTTATGAACAAGAAAGTGATGTGAGTGAGTAGCGCGAGAATGCCAAATTCGAGACGAGATCCAAGGTACGGAAATTGAATTGTAGGGCCAAGAATAGGGAGATATCCCTGAAAATCAACCAATTATGGATCAATTGGGACATTAACTAGGAGAACAAAGAAACTGCTCAACTTATCGGTCAAAATTGGGTGTCTACAATGGGTATCCCCTCAACCAGTAATTTATTGTCCCTAAGCTTCACTTTATACCTTACCCCCTTCTTAGTAGATACTCTCTTGCAGCGTAGTTTCTCAACCCTCAACATGGCTCCTTGGCTCCTTGGCTTCACACGCTCTCTCCAGCGATGTGCCCAAATAGATGGCCTTGTCCTTCTCTGATCAGCTATCTTAATTGGTGCAGTTAGCGCCCACAGACTCTCATTTGATGGACTTTTAATAAGACCCCTCGAACATTCAAAAGCGAACGGTAACTCCCTTGGCAAATAATCATGGTGAAAATTTGAGAGTTCCACTTGTGAAGCAGGAATCTTGACATGGACTGGCTCCTTTGGAAATAGCTCCTTTGATAAATGAATGGTATCTATCATTAGAAGTTTAACCTTCGACATAAGGAGCTTCATATTTGGCGCACTGTTCATGGCCATCAGAATATCATTCATAAATATGCTTGGTAACATTGGCATTCGCCCCTTGCATGGAAGTTGGTGGGGAGTAGACATGATATCGAAAGCTTCCAACAAGGACTACCCTGACCCGCCCTTGAGTATAGAATTCATCACCTCCTCTACAGTGGAATGGGTCATCACTATGCATGAGGAGAACCCCTTCTCTTGATTAGCCATTTGAACCATGACCGAATAAGGGGTAATGAGAGCCTTGAAAGCATCTTGACCAATGTGTAATGTGACCTCTATTTTGTTGGCCCCTGATTTGCTCAACACCAATTCTTGAGAGTCCTTCTTGATGGACATTGGTGTAGGTGGAGACTCGGCCTTCTCAAAGGTGCCCAGCACAAGAACCCGAATCGGCATTCGGCAAATGAAATCTTGGATTTTGAATGGCATAGCCGTGACCAAAATCTTCTTGCCCAATTCTTGAACATCATCTTTGGCACATGTATTTGTAGAAGGACACCCACTCCGAGAGGTGGTGGAAAGAGGCGAGATGGAGGCGAAAGGCTCAGGGGGTAATGGAGGTTCAACGGAAGGGGTTGTAGGAAGGGTAGGTGGAGGTTGAAACACGGTGAGCTTATCCCCTTATTTTGAAGTAGACGGGGTTGGCTCTGGTGCAAAAAGGGGTAGACCCTACTCAAGATGGGCCACGAGATTCGGTGGAAGGCTAAGAGTGATTAGCTTCGGGGCTATAGGGATAGTGGAGGTTTTATGTGGCGGCGATGGAGGGTTACTTGGTTGGGAACATAGGTTAATGAGAGGCTTGGTGGAGGCCAATGGTGCAGAGGTTTTGGTGGTATGTGAGGCGTCTAGGGTAGGGGGTAATTCATGGTGCATTGATGCGGGTTGTTAGAGTATTGACCTATCATCGTAACACCATTAGGTTTCATAGACAAGGGTAGGGATAGAGGCTAATTCATAGTGCATTGACGCGGGTTGTTGGAGTATTGGCCCATCATCGTAACACCATGAGGTCACATAAACAAGGGTAGGGATGGTGGCGTCGTCCTATGCAGGGGGCTCTTGTGGAAGCGGTGGAAGAGGGAGACAAAGGAGACTCGGAGTTGGGGTCAGGGCAGTGGTGGAGGCGTGTTGGTGGGTGGTGGAATATGAGCATGTGGAGGATTCTACGGAGGTGGAGGGCCATATGAGTGAGTGTGATGAATGGCTCGCGGGAGGACGACGTCCACTTGATCGTTAAAGCTTAGAAGAACATCTTGCTCACTCATGTTCTTAATGCGATACTCATCTCTTCTCTCCTTCCAATCTTTCTCCATTTTAGTAATGTTATCCATGAAAGCGCAAAGGGGGTTGACTAGAGGAGGAGGAGGAGGCGGTCACGGACTTGTGGCTCTTTTTAATTGTTCCTTCATTTGATCAATTTTATCAATGAGAGCTTGTTGGAGGGGTGTGGCTTGTGAAGTAGAGAGTCAACCTTGAGACTTTGCGAGGGCGGCTTGACATGGAAGCCGTGAAGGAGAAGGGGAGTGAGGTTTCCCCGTAGAATGACCCAGTCGGACCAGGGTACGAGGGATAGCCAGATTTTAGGGCCATGAGGGATACTGAAATGAGGGAGGTGGTTGGCCCACGTGGTCCTGAAAGGGAGGAGCATGAGAACCACCTATGGCGCATGAATGACCGTGGAGAGAGGGAGAAGTAGATCCCCTCTTAATGATAGCCTGGATGACTTCAAGTAGTTGAGGGTTGAGAGAGTTGATGTAAGATGCCAGGACATCCAAGGCATAGGGAACACTAGTGGAGGGGGGAGCTCCCCGGGTAGTGGCCTGCACTTCATGTGAGGGCTCATGGGATGGACTTGCATCCACAGCATGGACATATGGCTGAATTGGGTAGCCATGGTCCTTGTTTTACTCTTCATAAGAACCCTAAGCGGGGTTGTTCCTCTGGGGCTCATATTCGAATTCAAAGGCCCCGGCCTCGAACTCCTCATAACCGTACCCAGCCATCTTCAAGACTTTGCCGGAACGCAGTAACATGCACCAGTAGACAATTAACAGAGATTATCAAAAAAGTGGATGCTTTACACCCTTTTTTTTTTCTTTAGATGAAAGAGAGTTTTTTTTCAACAAATCTGAAGTTCACACAAAATAGGAAGGACCTTAGTTACAACTTTGGTCGCCGCCGTGCCAACTAAGGACACTCGTCTTACTACGAATGGGTCAATTATCTCTGGGGAACTTCAATCGTACAACCAGCCTAGTGAACGAAGAGGGAATCCTTCACTGTCGGGGACTTACGGAGGTCCCGATAGATGAGATCCTAGTTCGTCAAGAGGAATTCGCGAACGGAGAGTCCTTCCTTCACCGAGAGAGGGTAATGCCTAAAAATTGAAAAAAAAAGGGGAAGAATGCTATGCAAATGCAGTGTTGTATGACAGAGATGAACAATATAAACAGAATACGAAGAACGGTAATTATACAAAACATAAGGATTTTGAATGATAATTATATCCAGATATGGCAATCGACTGAAAAAAATAAATTGCTTAAAACCTGATCTCGTTTTCGAAACAATGCAAACATCTTAGGAGACTATACGGAGAGCACATGGTGCACGAAGGAGGAAATTAAAATTGCAAAGGTGCTGTTGAGAGCACAAATGCAGCGTGCACGAGCGTAATAAGCAGGGGCACACGCAGATGCAAAATAGAGGGGCACACGCAATTGCCGAAAATACACGGGTAACCAAAAGAAAGTAAAAGATGTCCCACCGTGTTCACCAAGATGTGAACGACATCACGCAGATGAGGAGAAGAAGACGAGACGAAACACGCACGCTCGATGAGGACAGGAAAATGAGACAAGCGAGACCACCGTGGGAGATTGCTTTCCGCGGGGTGAAAACGGGGAATGTGTGGAATGGAAATAGCATAATTGAAATTGTGCGAATGAAACCACCACGAGAAGTTATTCTCCACTGGATTTAATAGAAATGAAATGACATAAATAGAAATGGCATGAATAAAACTACCACAAGAAATTGATTCTCCATGGGATTGAACCGAAATGGAAATGACAGAAATAGAAATGGCGTAAATGAAACCGCCGCGAGAAATTGATTCTCCGTGGGATTTAACAGAAATGAAAGGATAGAAATAGAAATGGCTTGATTGAAACCACTGTGAGAAATTATTCTCCGGGGGATTTAATAGAAATGAAATGATAGAAATAGAAATGGCTTGAATGAAACTGTCGCGAGAAATTATTCTCCGCGGGATTTAACAGAAATGAAATGGGGAAGGGATTTTAACTGAAATTAAAAATGGGGAAGGGGATGTGCTGCAATTAAAATGGGGAAGGGAACCACTGTGGGAAACTACTCTCCACGTGTTTAGACATGAATTAAAATGGGGAAGAGGGAAATTGAAATGGAAATGACGTAAATGAAACCACCGCGAGAAGTTATTCTCCGCGGGGTTTGACAGAAATAAAAGGTATTGAATGAAAATAGGGGAACTGCTGTGGGAAATGACTCTTCGTGGGATTGAACTGAATTGAAATGGGGTGGGGGGATGACCGAAATAAAATAAAGAAGGACACACGTGAGGGCCTGTGTGTGGTTGAGTGATCGCCAGGGGTCAAGGACCCCAAAATGAAAAAGGAAGTGATCGCGTTACGCCTCAGAAGTGGGAGATCATGTGGGTTCCTTCTTCCTCTTCCTTTGCCTGGCCAATGAAGAGGGCTTTCCTTCGGGTTACCCTTGCAAGAAAGATGAAATAAATAACAAATGGATCAGAATAAAAGTAGCGAAGTATCAGTCCTTTGTGACAAAAATGATAAAATCATGAGAAAAGACACACCTGGTTGGTGTTATTTTAAACCCCTCTCGGACGTGAAAAGGTGGAAAATTGAGATGATGAATGCAACAGAGTTTAAAGATGCACAAAACAGAGGTCTCTTAAGAAGAGAGATGTGACATGAGTGAAAACACGAGATAATGCATGCAACTAAAAATAAAGAAGAACAAGGGGAAGAAAGGCTTATTGGGGGTGCCGATGGCGGGCTTCAAAGAGAGCTTCAGCAGCGTGAGGATGGTGTAGACGTAGAGCGGAACGGAACGACCTTCTCTCATGTACACGAACACTTGGAAACACAGCAGAACTTTCCCTTAATCACTCACTAGCTCGGAAGCCAAATGGACAGAGTCTCCCCTCTTCTTACACCACTTTGAAGCCCCTGATTTCATGGGAGGGGGTCTTCTATTTATAGGGTAAATTTTGAAGAACGTGCATGTGGTAGGGGACACATTCATTGAACGCGTCCCGTGGACTAGACGCGTTAAATTTTATAAATAATAATTTTTTAATAGAACGCATCCAAGACATGGGACGTGTTATTTAAACGTGTCCAAGGTCTTGGACGTGCCCAAACATGTCCATAAATACCCATAAATATGCACTGAAAGCCACCAAAAGCGTCGAAAGCGACGGGTGTTGGTGCCTAACGTTATAGCCACGTCTGGTCAGTAAGACACGTTCACGTTTTATATTTATGGTGCCGCCGCAGCACGGTGATTCAAGAACACGTCTTAGGTCCCTGATGCCTTTAAAGAAGGTGTCTTGGGCCCCTGTCGCGTTTAATACCTTTTTCCAAAAATTTTTTGAAAGTGGTAAAAAACTTCTAAAAAAATAGGAAATCACTCAAATAACCCAAATGTAAAAAGCCACTTTGGGGCGTCATGGTATAATATGAGATTTATTCAGTGTAATGCCAAAAACAACATGTCTACATCGTGTGAGGTGGCAGATGATATGTGAAGGTTCAGTGGCAGATTTGGGACTTGAGGATAAGCTGAAGCAGGTGCTAATTATGGATCGTGTTGTAGCTCTTGGCGCAATGGTCTGCGCAGTAGCAGATCTGGAGGCAGATATTTTGAGGACCCAAGAATTTAGAATGGGTCAGTGTCAGCGAGGATAGATTCGAGCGAATACTGCCCTGAGGTTGTTAGTGTGGCAACCTTGAAGGATGGCATCCTTAATGATTTTTCCTTGCTCCTCGATAAGTGTTTTGGCATGTTACTGACTCTCGGATCAGAGATAGACATAGCGGGGAGCGTGTGGCAATGACTAGCTCAACTGCTATGGCAGAATGTGATTGGCAATCAACATGATCAGTACTTGAGGCATGGTGAGTTATAGTTTAGTGAATTGCAATGGAGCTAAGAGATGTTCTGAGATGTAGATGCTAAGTCGTCTGTGATAACTACGCGTGTTGTGTCAAGTGCGCAGCGGAAGCGTGGTGGTCTTGTAACCCATAGGTCAAGGATCGTAGGGTCGGAGGATTTTGACCAGCGGAGTGGATTGCTTCCTCGGTATGAGATTATTTTTGGCTATGTAAGCTATGTTGATTGCCATGTCATTGCTTGAGGCATTGTTGATGTGAGACGAGGTCGAGGAAGGACTTCAAACTGTCAGCCGGAGAGCAGGAAGGCGAGGTGACTAGCGAAGAACGGAGGAACTCGACCGGGGCCTCACACCCATCCCCATCTCAGGGACGACGCAGTCGCGCTCTTCAATTCTTCTCTACGGTGATGGCGGTTGCAGTCGTTGCAGTTGGCACGGCAGTGGTGGCGGTGGTGATGGACGATGACGGCGGTTGAACGGTGAAGGAGGAAAATCATGGAGCTTCGATGGGGCTTTACACCCGTCCTCTTCTCGAAGACGATGCACTGGAGCTTCACGGACGACCTCCATGGTGGGGCGAAGTGGGGTTGGTCCTCTCACCCGGGCTTCCAAAAATTTGGAAGAACACTCATAGCCATAGCTAAACTGGTTTTTTCTTTATTCTATTGCTTAAAATAAGGACTACAATACTCTTTTTTTAGACTTCACAAAGAAGATCAAAGGACAAACTCTAAGACTCTTTAATGCCTAGAAATATGAAAAGACACCTATGACTCATTATAACTCTCTTTAAAACTCTAAGACTCTTTAATGCCTAGAAATATGAAAAGACACCTATGACTCATTATAACTCCCTTAAAAACTCTAAGACTCTTTGATGCCTAGAAATATGAAAAGACACCTATGACACATTATAACTTCCTTAAAGACACTTAGGGATATCAAAAGACAAACTTCAAAGACCCTTATGTAAAATAAAAAAATTACAAATATTTTAAGACAGAAGATCAAGTCCGATGTCGATGACGATCCCGTCAAAGCCCTCTGCCAGGAGAAGGTTCGACCTCGAACCTCGAATCTCAAATCTTGAATCGCAGGACCCTGGCTTGTTGGGAAAAATTAGATGACTTGCTCTGATACCATTTGATGTGAGACGAGGTCGAGGAAGGACTTCAAACTGTCAACCGGAGAGTAGGAAGGCGAGGTGACTAGAGAAGAATGGAGGAGCTCGGCCGGGGCCTCACACCCATCCCCATCTCAGGGACGATGCTGTCGTGCTCTTCAATTCTTCTCTACGGTGATGGCGGTTGCAGGCGTTGCAGTTGGCATGGCGGTGGCGGCGGTGGTGATGGACGATGATGGCGGTTGAACGGTGAAGGAGGAAGATCATGGAGCTTCGATGGGGCTTCACACTCGTCCTCTTCTCGAAGACGATGCACCGGAGCTTCACGGACGACCTCCATGGCTGGGCGAAGTGGGGTTGGGCCTCTCACCCGGGGTTCCAAAATTTTTGAAGAACACTGATAGCCATAGCCAAACTGGTTTTTTCTTCATTCTATTGCTTCAAATAAGGACTACAAGACTCTTTTTATAGACTTCACAAAGAAGATCAATGACAAACTCTAAGACTCTTTAATGCCTAGAAATATGAAAAGACACCTATGACTCATTATAACTCTCTTAAAAACTCTAAGACTCTTTAATGCATAGAAATATGAAAAGACACCTATGACTCATTATAACTCCCTTAAAAACTCAAAGACTCTTTGATGCCTAGAAATATGAAAAGACACATATGACTCATTATAACTCCCTTAAAGACACTTAGGGATATCAAAAGACAAACTTCAAAGACCCTTATGTAAAATAAAAAAATTACAAATATTTTAAGACGGAAGATCAAGTCCGATGTCGATGACGATCCCGTCAATTGTGGTTTATGGCACCGACAAGTTAGAGAGTTGGGGAAGTATGATTGCAAATGTGCCGGATGAGTACCCTATGCATTCGTTGGAAACTATGTCCTCACAATGAAATCATGGTCTGAGAGAAGAATTGTGGGTCCAAGTTGGTAGCAATGAGTGGCTAGTAAGACTAGCCGAATGGTTAGCTATGATGATGCCTAGAAGTGACCTAGTTGAGTCCTAGAATTTGGAATTTTGTCAGAAGGACCCAACTGTGGCAATGATCTACGATGTGTGGAGATCCGTGCAAATTAGTTGCCACGTCATCGACCAGGTTGTTATGGTAAGAGATGACACTTGTCTATCCTGGAGATATGTGTTGTGATTTGTAGAGGTTGTGTCCCATGGTTCTGTGCTGAGGGTGGAGCCAGGGATTGGTAGATGTCCATTTGGAATGATGGAGATGTAGCCTTCGATGAGACTGTATAATAGACGATGCCTTTGTATGGAAATCCCAGGTGGGATGGCAATGAATGGGAGCCTTAGTCTTGTGGCTAACATGGGAGGAATTCACTGTGAGTCTGAGTCTAGAGTAATGTGGACCGAGGATTATGGAAAATTGTCAGTTGGTTTCACCGTACTCCCTCGAAAGGGTAGATTTGGCATGAAGTTCAAATCAAATGTAGTGTTTGAGTGAGGATCGACTTGGAAGTGATAGTGGTCTAGTGGTGTTATTTGCGTTCTGCTTGCTAGGTCAAAGAGTGTTCGTGGCGCGGAAGCTGATGGAAATGTGGCAGTCAGTTGAGATGACTGTGTGAGTTGTTTGAGACTTAGGAATGGACGTTCCTTGTGAAAGGCATAAGGTCAGTCAGTAGGTTGAAAAGATGATGTTTGATTGGTCCGCCAAGCATGAGATTTCATCGGCGACAGGTTCGTGGGATAGATCGCGTCTCCTTGATATGCGAGATGGTGGTGATGATGCCATGATTGGTGTCTTTTATAGCCGAGGTGGTGCCAGACTTGTATTCTTTTGTGTGCTATGTTCGCTCTGAGAATCGGTGTGTATTGAGATGTAGAGCGGGATTATTTTGTCTGCGACCATGGTCTGGCAGTGTCCCTCAAGAATCGTGTTTTTGCGAGAATTGAGGTTTTAGCTGGAGCTTTGGGAGTGTTGCCAACTGAATAAGTTGTTCATCCTTGTGGCATGGTGGTTGCCTCAAATTTTGGGGATGAAATTTCTATAAGGAGGGGAGGACTATAACACCGAGGATTTGATGGATCATAATTCATGAGTGTCGGAGTGCTTTTGTGGGTCCCAGATTGAGTTTTGTAATTAAATCAGGTTTTTGACTATTTTGCTTTGGAATCCGCATGTAGGGTGAACCATTATGATTTCAGACTCCGGGATATTACAGGCGCGTTGTGTATTTTCTGAGAGTCGTGGGGGTGATTTTTCCCCATTTTTTCCTATTTTTTAGATTTTTAAATCACAAAACTAATTTCTATATAAACTAACCCTCACCCCTCACTCTCCTAATTCTCACACTCTCTCCCTCTCTCCTCTCGATTCTCTCTTTCTCTCTCTCTCTTCTCCTGGCGGTTGACGGAGTTGGAGCGGGGTGAGGTGGAGGCGATGTAGGGACGACGAGCAACGAGGATGGAGCAAGGATCAAGGCGATGGCGCGGCGTGATCTCATTCACGGATTCAGGACGTTGGAGTGGGTTTGGGTGGCATTTTTTCATGGAATCGGTGTCTTCGGCATGGGAAATCATCTGTGGAGGTAGGGGGATGGATCCCTGACCCTTTTACTGCATCTCCTCACGATTTCGTGCCGAATGGAGCGAGTTTGAGTAAGTTTTCCATTTTTGGGGTTAAAAAGAATGTTTCGGGGATGTGAGTCAAATCTGTCGATTTGGGTGGTGATTCTTTGATTTAAATGATAGATCTCGAGTCCATGACATGTCAGGTTGTGATACAGTCGACGTCTAAAAATTGGCATCAAGAGCAATGAGCCTCACTAAGCCAAACAAGGGCAGTTAAAAGGAAATGGCCCGAAAATGATACAAGAAGAAGAAGATAAGAGTGCGTCGACACATTCACAGGAGTGTGTCAACCTAGCAGTGCAAGGGCATGGGGCTTTCGGGCTTAAAAGCCCCCTAAACAATGGCTGCATCGCCGTAGCTCACTGAGTGCGTTGATGCACACATGAAGGGGCAGGCCGTCTTCTACGGCAATCAACCACTGCGTCGACGTAGCTCACACTTGAAGCCCTGATCTAGCGGCCGTTTGAGGCTCCCCCATCTGGTGGCTCTGTAGTGCGGGCATGGCCTGTCCATGCTCTACTCTCCCATTAATGAGCCCGCAAGATAAAAAGAAAGAAGAGAGAGTAGGCACGTCGACGACGTGCTGCTCGTACGGCGGCGAGAGGAATGACGCCCCACGCGTCCATGCTCGAGCTGCGCAGAAGAGTTTTTTTTTTTTTGACACGTTGCAGGCCCATGCCCCCCCTGCGGCGCTAAGAAGATGCATACGTCAATGAAGATTTTCCCGGTTGCGTGTATAAAAGAAGAAGATAAAGGAAGAAGAAGCGGAGGATGATCCGGAGAGGCTGGCCGTCGTTGAAGTTCTCAACTCCGAGTGAAGCACTCTGCTAGCCCCAAAGAGATCAACAAGAGTGAGAAGAGAGTAGAAAAAAAAGGGAGATGTGAGGTAGGGGAGAGCAGGGAGCAACTGTTCTCTCCCCCCCCCCCCTTATATTTCTTCTTGTTTTTTTCTCCCTTGTACTCTTGCTTTTGATTATTATCGAATGAAAATAAATACTCCTTTGGAGATTTTACCACTGCAATGCTCGTGATGTTTGAGCTTCAATGATCGATGATTCTTCCCTTCTTCTCCTTTATAATTTGCTTCACGCCACTTTCTCTGAGTTTCTTTACGTTCAGTGATTAGGAAGGCCATTCTCCTCTCAAAACCTCATATTACGATTCGACTAGTTCTATAGTCGTGATCCCAATAGATGAGAGATATGGGATGTAATCCCAAAATGAACACTCCATGATACATCGTTCTGAGGATTTCAGGGAAAGAATAGAGACAAGATCACCGATTCGAAGCGTGCCTCACAGGAAGGGTTTGGGTCTACATAGCACCATGAGTATGACTTAGAATCCATGCTCATCAGAGCTCCAGCGGGTTGTTTCCCCTATTGTTTTTCTTCAAACCATTTCAAGTCTTAAAGGGGACTGATCGAGCGCGACAGACAGCCGCCGAACCACCCCCCTCTCTTTGGCCGCCGGATGAGGTGCTTCCACGCGTGAAGGTTGCCGGATCACCTTCCAATTCTAGTGTCCCTTCGGATTTCTGTTGCGTTTGGAGAAATCCCAGTCCCGACAGGGGTTTGCTGAGTCCTCACAGCATGTCCCTAATTGGACAAACGGATATAAGTGTTCTAATTTATACCGATTGTTTCCTTGGAGCATATGAGAAGGCTGTTATGGATGTTGCCGCTTTCATGCACATCCTTATTATTACGGGACCATCTCGGATTCTCCGTGGACAAGCACCCAATGTACACCCCCAAAACGCTCTGGGTCCAGGGGAGGTGTTGTTGGATTGACGCCGGGTTATTGATAAGCACTTAATTATATATATTTATTTATATCACACACATCATTTTTTGGACTTTAATGAAGTTATTTATGTAATTTTGAATGATAATTTCGGTCTCACATAAAATGAAGATTTTTCTACAATTAATGGGATCTGAGGCATGTTTGAAATAAATAAAAAAAATTACATAATTAAAATTTGATAAGATCATTTAAAAATAATAATAAATGAACACATTTTACTTTATTTACAAAATTTACTGTGAATGGAGGGCAAATGGCAAAATATATATTCTGTGATGAAACATTTCTCTTGAGGATTCATGTATATGTTTTTTCATTTTTTCAAAACCTTGCAGGCTCCCTTGGACAGCATGCAACGTGGGATGTGTCCTCCTCCACCTCATGCCCATACAGTGGCAGCAGTACACAGCAACAACTCCTCCGGCGTGGGCCTGCAGGCTTTCATGGCAACAGCATGTAGCAGTGGCGCGTAGTGGATGGCTCGGCGTGGGTCGCAGTGGGTGTGCCGAATCATTTAACTTTGCCCATCCCCAACCGCTACAAAGTCGCAGCACCCTCCACCCGCCAGGCATCTCTTCCCCTTTCTTCTTCTCCTTTCTCCTACATCCACTTCTTCTTCCCCTACTCATTTCTCCTCTGCCCAACTCCCACAAGAGTTGGCTACGGCGCCCCTGTTCAAAACAGGGGCACCGTCGCCAAGCCTCTACCTCACCCCCTCTCTCTTATCTTCTCCCTCTCACTCTCCTTGTAACATCCATACTCTTCTCTTCTTCCCACATAGGATCTCTCTCTCTCCTAATCTCTCTTCTCTTTCTCCATCCTCTGATCTCTCTCCCTCTCTCTTTCTCTCTCTAACCCAGACTCCACCACCGGCCGCGGCCTTCTCCCTCTCTCTTTCTCTCCCTTCTCCCTCTCCCTCGGTGTACTCACTCCCGCTCTCGTCTGCTTCTCTCTTTCTACACACACACACTCACACACACCGTTACGTAGCTCTCTATCCCTCTCTTTTAACTCTCGACCCCTCTCTCGATCTCTCTCTCCCACTCCGTCTCCTCCGCTCCGTTGCATGCACACAAGCACCTACACGCCTTGGCTCTCTCACCGGCTTGAGTGAACCCCCTCGCCTCGTCTCCCTCACACCTCTCTTCCCCACGCGAACACCATGGTTTTCACCTCCCCCCGTCATCTCTGTCTCCCGCCGTCTCTCCGTTACACCAAAGCCGCCGCGGAGCTCCCACGGCCCATGCACGTCGATTTCTTTCCCTATATGTCTCTCTCACTTCACCCCCTTGCGATCCCTCTTACCTTCTTCCATCTCACACGTACACACACTCTTCACGCAGGCGGAGCAAACCCCCTCTCATCTCCCCCAGTTCGACTCTCTCTCCCCCACACCGCTCACACACGCACACAACACACACACACACCACCCCTCCACACTGTCTCTCTCCCTCTCTCTCCACTACACCACATGCACAGCAGGCCGCTTCTCCCTTTCCCCCCTCCGGTTTCCCTTTCTGCTCTCCCTCTCTCATCTTCTCTCACTCCCTGCACTAGACCATCCCTCTACATACTCTCACACACCACACACTATCGGTGCCTGCGTGTGGCGACTCAGACTCCGGATACCGGGTAAACCCGATATCACTTGGAACCTGCGAGGCCTCCCAAGAGCGAAAAAGTTCCGAAGGGATAGAAAGGTATGTGAGAGTACATTGAACTTTCTGATAAAGCAGTAAGTAATTAAATTTCAATGATCAGGATTGCTAAAATAGCATAATTAAAATTACATTTTCTATAACAATTAAAACTAACAGAGTCCAGTCCAACCAAAGCACAGTACAACAGGAAGGAGAACGTACTCCCAAGTTGGGGGAAGCCCGACACTAGCAATGCTGGCAACTAAGAACCACACACTGCATCTCCAAGCACGAGGAAGAACAGCTACACCTTAAAAGTCAAGGGTGAGCATCCTATCACTAGCTCAGTAGGAATCCCGCAGAACCCTATCACGAAACAAAAGCAGGAAACATCAGTGCTAACAACTATAGCAAAGCAGTAACATAGAAGGAGCAGGAACAACAGTAAAGAGGAAAACAACCGTACCACGGAACACGGCAGTCGAAAGAACCTCGGCCCTCTAAACTACTCCAAACAACAATAGAAAGGTGAACCCCGATCTCACAAAGTTGGACGTTACTGATCCATTGTCAAATCACGAAACCCTATCGTGAAAGCCTATAGAAATGGGCGAAGGCCTTATAAAAGACCTACACGGTCAAAGGCACAATACATACACGAACTCACCGTCGTGTGCGCTACACTGACCTCGAGTAAAGCTAAACACAAGCTACCTGGCAAGTCACGAAAACACAAGTCATGCGTCAAGTGACAGATGTTGGATCTCTAGTTTTGATAATGACACACTATGAATCATGTTAGCGATAAAGTGCTTGTTTACATGATTCATATGCTTGATGTTATGCATAAGCTAAGGTCGATGCATGCACTAAGTCTATACATAGTTGTTTAGCCATTCTGTCAAACAGTCTACATACATGAGCATTCTTAGTGGTCATAAGGTCGATGCTAGCTTAATGTTGCATGTTCATAAGGTCGGTGATAGCATGGTCTTAATCTCCATAAGGTCAATGCATGCTTCAGACATTCATTACTAAGGACGATGTTAGTAACATCTTGCATTAAGTCAGGTCGATGCTAGTTGCATCTTCCATCAAGTCAGGTCGATGCTAGTTGCATCTTTCACTAAGTAAGGTCAGTGCTAGTAGCATCTCACGCATACTTAAGGTCGGTGCTAGTTGCATCGCTCATATAGTGAGGTCGGTGCTAGTTGCCATGATTACATAAGTGGGGTCGATGGTAGTTGTGTCGCGCATGTAGTGAGGTCGGTGCTAGTTTTCTTGTTTACTTAGTGATGTCGGTGCAAGTTACCTTGTCAGCATATAGAGTCATGCATTAAAGTCGGTGCTAGTCTGCATTATTTCATGAACTAGGGTCGATGTTAGTATTTACTAAGGTCGTTGCCAGTATGGGTCCTATGCATTGAAGTCTTTGCTATGTTGAATAGCTCATGAACAAAGGTCAATGCAACGTTTCTTATCTTCTGTAAAACGTCAAGGTCTAGGTCGATGCCAGTGGTACTGTCATGCTAAATTTCACAGAATTCTCTGTGCATTCTGTCTGCTTGAACTAAGTCATACCCTAAGCATCTGAATAAGACCTATTCATGACCATCGATCATTTTCCTCTCTCTACAACATGTCTGCATGGTTAAGTCAAATACATTATGATTGCTTCAATATGCCTGCAAGGTGTTTGACGAAAGGTCTTTATTGGATATGCAAGATCTTAAGTTCACGCGTGACCCAATAAGTAGCGTGTGATCCCAGGATGCCTCGTTGACTGTGATTCTGTCACATGGCCAGCAACCTTCTGACATGTGGATTGCCAGCAAGGATAAGTTGCTTGGAAAATGAGTGGGAAAGTGCCATCCAAGCGCCCTTTATCTCCCATCTATAAATAAAGGGCTTTCGCCTGAAAATCAATATAGATATATAGACAGAGAGAGAGAAGAAGAGAGTGAAGCATAGAGAAAAATATAGAGAACGGAGAGCAAAGAGAAGATGGGAGGAAGTCCAAAGCAGAAGTGAGTAAGGAAGGCTCAATTTCACCTGAGAGAGAAGATCAGTCCACCTGCCTTAGTGAGATCGTAAGAGTCTTTTGAGAAAAGGAAGAAGGAGAAGATTTGCAGAAATAGGGGATCGGTATTCAGAGATCAAGGAGGAGAATTGAAGGTGCCCTTACAACCACTATATCAGATCTAGGGTTGTCTGCTCTGTAAAGAGCTACAGTGGTGTTTGATCTATATCTGTCGTTTTATTTTTAGATCTATTAATTTTTTCTTTTGCTAAGCTATGTATCAGCAGTTAGCTAAGCTGTAATGGTCAGTGGTGGCAAAGCTATAAGACCCAGCAGTTAAGCTGTTAGTCAACGGTCGGCTAAGCTGTAAAGCCCAGCGGTTTGTACGCAAGCTGTGATGCGCAGCAGTCTTCAAGCTGTTTGCCAATGGTAAGCCACACTCGGGTTTGAGTGTGGGGTGGATGTAGGTCTGGAGGACCGAACCACCGAAAAGATTTAGTGTCATGTGATTGTTTATGGTTCTGCTTATTGCTTTTCATTTAGATCGCTTCTGCTAGTGTGATCGTTAACAACTGGTTAGACTGAGTACCAAATTCACACACCGAGTGTTCGTTGATATTCTGAGCGAGTGAATTTACTTTATTTGAATTAGAACTTTTGATTTGGCCTAAATTTTTTTAAAAGGATCCATTTACCCCCCCTATGGATCCATGGTTGCTCCGACTCCATCATCTAACAATTGGTATCAGAACATACCACTGCGTCTAACAATTGGTATCAGAGCTGGTACCTACAACAGAAGGTCCAACGACCTGCAGATCTGGTCCTGACTCTATTTTGACGCATTCTGTCTTAATTGATTAGTTTGATGTTCATAATCTGATTTGAATTTGGTTAAATGGCTGAAGTTCCTCAATTCGTTGGTTCTGAGTTTTACTGCTTGTTTGGGAAGTTCAAAGACTGTCATCTCTGTTGATTCAAATCTTTGGATAGTTATTTCACACAGTCCGTATGACATTCCAGAGGATCAATCCCAATGGAATGATTCAGATAGACTGAAGTTTGCTGAAAATCAAAAGGCCCTTGAACTAACAAAAAGGGCAATAAACGCTAACCAATTTCGATTTGTCTCTGAATGCAGGAGTGCTACAGAGATCATCAACAAGATAACTGCCAGCCGATGTAAAGATGAAATCAAGTGCCTTGTGGCTAGAGATCACAGCAGTGATCAGTTGGATGAGTCATCTTCTCAGGTAAACTCTGAAACTGATGATTTTAGTTTTGATGATCTTGTAATATTATATGAACGTTTTCTTGAAAAATATGAGAAAGTAAAATCAGAAAAAAAAATTAAGAAAAAATGATATCTAAAATTATTTGCCTGAAATGTGAAAATGAAAACCTTAAATCTGAGATGAAAAAGAAAGACAATTCATGTGATAAATGCATGTCCATGAAGAAACATAATGACAGTCTTCAAACTGATTTAAAATGGCAAGAAGAATTGGTTGAATCTCTTGAGGAAGAGAATGAAGAACTTTTGTACAGAAAGAAAGATCTTGAACATATTGAAGAAAGACTAAATGAAAAACTAAATTCAAAACATAATGAGGTTTTGTTGGAGGAGAATAAAAATGTGAAGGATCAAAATAAGAAGCTCATGGTTCGAAACATTGTAATGTCTGATAGATTGTTAGCTTTTGAAGCTAACGATGAAATAAAATTAAAACAGGAAGTTGAAAAAAGGGAAGTCTGTCATAAAAGAAGCTGAAGCTAACGATGAAATAAAATTAAAACAGGAAGTTGAAAAACTCAAAAGTCTAAATGATGCCTTGCGTCAATAAGTAATTTCTTGTGAAACAGACTTGTCCAGTTATGAAGCTAATATTGTTGCTTTAAATTCTGAAATTCAAGATCTAAAAAATTCACTTTTAAAATTTGCCAAAGGCAAAGATAATCTGAAGAAGTTTCTTGGAGCAAATGTCAATTTTCGGAAAGAGGGACTTTGGTACAGTCCAATAAATAATAAAATTGATGGGAATAAGACTTCTACTGTGTTTGTAAAGAGTTCAGAACAAGAGAAACCATCTGCTTCATATGTCTTCCAATTTATAGCCCAGAAAGTTGAAAATCAAAACAAAAAGCTGAAAAAACCTGAAAGACAGAAAAAGAAGAAAAATGTCTCTCATATGAAATCTGTTGATACCTCTGCACATGTAATGAATAAACCTGTCACTGAGGTGAATGCACATGCTGTAAATACTTCTTTCACAAAATTGCATGCTTACAATAAAAAGATTACATGTCATTACTGTGGTAAGAAAGGGCATGTAATGGATGGCTACAATGTTTTAAGAAGTGATGAGTTAAATGCATGTAAACATGTACATACTGTAAAAAACACACCAGTAAAAAAACATGTTTTTGATGCATGCTGTCATTATGGAAAAAGGAGTCAGTATATGCATAACTACAATTTGATGAAACAAGAAGATCAAACGTTTAGAAAAGTTCATGCCAGAGACAGTTATGTAAATAAGCATGTTAGAAAATCTGAAGTTTAGAAAATTACTTGTTTTAACTGTGGAAAGTTTGGACATGTTGCATCCGAATGTTGGCTTGCTAAAAACAATGCATCTCATTCTGCTCACATGAAACTTCTTGCATTTAGAAAAATTCATGATTCTGTTTTCATGCATAGACCTCCAATTTGTAATAACTGTGGAAAACAAGGTCACACTACCACTGAGTGTTTTTGGATGAGTGGTTGGAATAATTGGAAAGTACCAATGTGGGGTGCTACTACTTCTTCTGGACCCAAGAACCCTTGGGGTCCAAAACATTTCAAATAACTGCTTAGTTGCAGGTGTGTCCGTATGGATCAAATAAAAAGGGGTTGAATAAAATCTGGGCACACAAGGTCAGTAACCCTATTCTTCTGTTTATAAGCTGCAGTTGCCTGAATAATATTTTCTATGGAATTTTGCATGTGACTTGATTAATATCTTTTATGTTAACTGGTGATATCCTACTTTGGGTAATGAATCTTGATGATCTGTCTCATGCAATTCCATGTGAAATCCTTCATGTTAGACTTTCATAGTTCAGTGCATGTTCATGACTGTTGCTCATGTGTGTCATTCATGTCAGTCTTTCATAATTCAGTTCATACTCATGTATGACCCTATGGTATATCAAATGGTCTGTTGGGAGAAGGGCAGATTATGTCTGTCTGGAAACCCACATCATGCGTAGAGGACTGAACCTCTGCCATGCACCAAGGGTCAATCTGCATTTCATATTCATTAGTTGCATAACTGTGTACAATGTGAGGAATGTCTGCTATCTTCTATTGGTGTTCACTGTAAGAAGAAATTGAATTGGCATTGTCTGAAGGTTTGTAATATCCTTGAGTGGTAGACTGTATGTTGTGGTTTGAAATGGATGCATGATGTAAGGGGGAGCTGAATATAGTATATGAATGATGATGTTCTTAGTACAAGAAAACAGAGAGGATGTTTTTACTTCTATATCTAGGATAAATCTATCTGTTGCTTTGGATTGATGAGCTGCTATATCTTTCAGAACTGAATAAGTAATGTTGCCTGTTGCTAGTCAATTATGTCTATTTTCTGAATGGTATCTTGTCAAAGGCTAAAATAAGCTCAAGATGATTGAAGTATTAGCTAGTCATTCTGAGTGGTCTGTCAGTCTGATAAAGAGTTTTATTTATGAATTTTGTGAGTTATCATTGGAATGAAATTGGACTTATGCAAATCTGTCAGTAGTGCTTCACATATTCTTTTGGCCATTCCTTGTGTTTTCAATCTTTTCTTGATAAGCCTTTTCTAAACTCATTCATACATTCCCTCAACTATCTCTGGTATATTCTGTCTTAGTGTGTATTGTTCAGGGGGAGTAACTCTTAAAGTGTATTTAACTTTGTTGATCATTAGATGATATAAAATCACCTGGAACCTGAGATAATTCCCTGATTTTACACTTAATGAGAACTGTTGATTGCAAAGAAGCTAAATCTAATTTTGAAACCCAAAAATTAACCATACTTGCATTTACAATGGCCTTAAACCACTTTGAAATTGAAAAGTGTGATTCACTACTTGAGGTCTGAAATTCATGAGTAATAGGACATTGACTGAGAAGAAAATCATTTTCTTATATTGACTTTAAATTGTTTTCTGAGTTAAAACTGGAATAAAACCAGAGAATACGCCACAAAATAAAATTGTGAAAAAGGCAGAGCAATGACTCATTTTCTGAGAAACTAATAATCTAGACCAATGAAGTCTAGAGATTATGTCATGAAGAAATGGTTAACTCTGTTCATAAACTTAAAGCATGAAGGTAGATTAAACTGAGTAACCAGGGAGTCTGGTGTCTGATAAACATGTCTTCTTTAGTGAAAAGTGTGATCATACTAGAGTGCCCATTGAAAATAAAAATTTAAAAAAAATGATGATGATGAATATGGTTGACTCTGTGTAAAAATTCAGAAAACTCAAAAACTGTTTACTTTGAATATAAGGGGTTCTTTCTCACCGAAAATGTTTAATGAAAATGATGAGTAGGATCAATGGTAAGTGGATTAAATAAGTACATTATTAAATCTGGTTTAATTTCATTGTCTCTGCATCACAGGTTAAATTTAAAGGCTTTCAAGAACCAAGATTTAATGGCTTTAAAATCACAGTTGTCATACATACATAAAAAGGGGTTGTTTGAAGGGAAAGGGCAGAAAAGTAATTCTTTCTAATGTTTGGTAAAGTAAAAATGTCTTTTATTCTCCCCTCGTTTTAAAACCACATCTTCATGCTACTTCTTCATATCTGTCGCCGCCTTCATTTCTCCTGCTTCGACGCTTTCACCTCGTCAGGTATCTTCATCCTCTTACACCAAAATCCTATTTCAGAGGCTCACATTGTGTTCCTGCCGCTCTCACCTTGTTGTCCCGTACTCTCCTTCTCTCTCTTAGTTGTTCTTACCATGATGTCGCCGACCGCAAAAGATCTAGGTAAACGCACAATGACAAAGGAGCAAGGGTCAGAGGCTGAAGTTACCCAGAAAGAGACAATGCGATCAAGAAAAGGGCAGAGGATAAAGCATAAGGCTCAGAGGAGTAAAAGTTCCAACATGCAAGAAGTGAGGCTTGGAAAGAGAAAAGAAAGGGTTTCAAAACCCCCAGCAAAATGGCAATGTGTTTCAGAGGAACACACTCTTAAATCTGCTAAAGAAGAAGAAGCTTCTGAGTCAAAAAAAATATCAGTAAGTGGAAATGCAAAGATTATTCTCCCTCGTTTTGTTGATTTCCACGATGAGAAGATGCTAGAAGAATTCCCCAATTTATTGAGTATAGTAAATTTTCAGAAGTGGAAAAAGTTCATGGGGAATCATAGAATTTCTTTATCCAAAGCTTGTGTCAAGATTTTACAGAAATTTGAAATATTACCCTGACCGTGCTGAAATTAATTCAAAAGTCAAGGGGATTAATATTGAACTATCCACACATATCCTTCATAGAGTGTTTAGAATTCCTGAAGGAGGAGTGTGTGAGGAAGATTTTGAGTATGACAAATTTGAGGCCTATTCTGTGTCGACTGACAAGCCTAGTGATTCTGCTAACCCTAGGCAGACAAAATTGATTAGTTTCAATGCAAAGAAGTTTTCTCCATTGAAAAGGCTAGTTCATCACATGTTGACCACTATCATCACTCCTCAAGATGGTGGTAGAGGGAGACTTACTAAGACTCAATGGTTTATCTTGTCCTGTCTATTTAAGAACATTAAAATTTGCCTGCGAAAGATTATGATTCAGATAATTGGAACATGCAAGGAATCCAGACGACATCTACCTTATGCAGCACACCTCACTGTAGTATTCAAAAAGCTAAAGGTGCCTTTGGAAAATGAGAAGTTCAAAGATGTTTGTAAGGTAAACATCTATAACATGGACTTCATCCTGAAGTACATGAAACTAAACACTCAGGTTGCACCTATTGTGGAAATGACAGAAAATGAAGTTGAGTAGCCTCCAGTGGCTATTCATGAAGAGGAAGAAGAGCAAATAGAACCCCTACCGGAAGTTTAGATTCAGGGGGAGCAGCTGGCACTACATGTTGAACAAGTAGTGGTAGAGCAAAAAGATGAACAAAATGCTGAAGTATTGAATGATGAGACTATGCAAGAGCAATAAATTCATGGTCAGGAAGGAACAATATCTGTAGAACAAGAGACTGAAATGGTTCAGGAAGAACATGTCTCTAAGGTAGAAGAAGTAACTCAGATCGAGGTGCAAGTAGAGCAACCACCTATGTTGCAGGTGGAGGAAGAAAGGGAAAAATTAGAATCTAATATCCAGCTAGAACAAGAAGTTCATGTGCTAGAACAACAATGTTTGTATCAACAAATTGATCAGCTAATAGATCAATTTCAGCAGCAATAGCAGCATGAAGAAATAAATCAACAGCAGCAGCAGCAAGAAAATGAACAAGAGTTACAAAAATAGCAACAAAATGTAGAACAATTTCAAGAACAAAAGTTGGGTGGAATTCAAGAACCTCCTAGAGTAGTATTTGGACCACATCATGGACCACTTACTACTTTTGGAATTCAACCACCACTGTCCCTAGAAGAGCAGCAAATTCCACAAAATTTTGAAGCAACAACTTCAGTTCCAAGATCATCTGATCCCACATTAGTAAATTTATTGATGGCTTAGTTTAGCATCAAACAAAAAGTAAACACCCAATGGGAGAAATTCTTCAGAGATAAGTTTGGTTTAGATAAAATACTGCATGAATTTGTAGATTCATTGTTACATGTTTGTCAACATGCAGGAGCAGTAATGAATGATCTAAGTGGAAATCAATTAGAAATTTACTTCAAAGTAACAGAAAATCTAGTATGTGCGTTTGACATTAGACAAGAACAACAAAGAATCAGAAATGAAATGAATATTATTCGTCAGGAACAACATTCTTTGTCCCAAAGGATAACCAGTATATCGGATGAAGTGCAAGGGATCATTGTTCAGTTGGGGAATCTTTACACAAAGTTGGATATAGTACAAGAAAGGGTGCAATACCTATCTGCCAACTTCCGAAATGTTGTTTCTGAATAGACTACCAGCACCTCTACCTTCATGGAAGATATTCACAATCAACAAACTACCCAACTGGAAAATGTAACTATAATGTTGAACTCATGGTTTGCAGACCTCACATCTTCTGTCAAAGAACTTCATACCCAAGTACAAGCAATTGACCAGAAACTAAGTGCTAAATTAGCAGCACTGGGCACTAAAGTGGAAAGAATCCCTCACACATTTCCACGAGCCCTACCACTATTACATCAGGGCAGTTCTAGTCAAACATCACCTATAACAGTTTGTAAGCAGAGCAGTACAAAGAGGTCGTAGAAGTTCTTCAGCTGGTAGATGTTGGTGTGCAAGGCACAGATTCAGAGGGGGGGTGAATGAATCCCCGTTCAATAATTTGCTTCGATTCAGAACTACTATAGTAGAATAAAACTATTGCAGAGTTAGAACTCTCAAATGGATTAAACATGTTAAAAACTCTCCAGAAGATGATTAGAAGCCCAAGCAGGATGACTGACTCACACAAGACTGCAGTACGGTCAGATTCAACTCACAAGATTACTCAAGGAACACTTGCCACGAGGCACACTAAATAAGATCTTCTACTAACACATTCAGTCAAACACTTAACAGCAATACCAAACTCAAACAAAAATCATACATGAAGGCTTTAGATATAGAATGCTTAAACAACCTGTGAAGGGGGCAGAAGATATGGAAATGTACGCAAAAGCAAACCACAGAACACCAGGATTTTTAGATGGTTTGGCTAGACCTCCAGTCAGCCTACGTACACCCCTCACCCCAAACCGGAGTGAGGCTTCCCTTGCAAACGCAAGAACAGCAGACTCAGTCTGCGACAGACGCTACCTAACAGCTTGACAAACCGAGGGAGACAAATCCCTCAAACCAAGTTCTGCAACCCACAGAAGCTTGGCACCTGGACTTGCTACCCACAAGACCAGAACCGGAGATGAATCTCCCTTCCTCCAACCCAGAGGGAAAACCGTGAGTGACACCTAGCCATTCACAACCGGAGACCCAAGTCTCCCTTCTCCTGAGACAACAAGCAGAACCCCGATCCCAAACAAGGGAAACAGAAAGCACTGAGAATATAAAAATAACAAAAAAAAAAAACAAGAGAAACAAAAATAGGTATAGCTCCGAGGAGCACAATGACTGTGGATTTGATCCACGAGTCAATTCATGATCAGATCTTCAGGATGCACTGGCTGCACACTCTTTCTCCTTCTCACGATTTTCTTCTTTCTCACTCTGGCTCTCAGCTTCTTCTTCACTCACTGACTACCTCTCTTCTTCTTCTTCTTCTTCTTCTTCTTCTTCTTCTTCTTCTTCTTCTTCTTCTGCTGCTGCTGCTGCTGCTGGCTCTCTTTTCTTTTCTTCTGGCTACCTCTTTTTCTGCACCAGCACCCTTCTTCGAAGAGTAATGTAGCTTTATATAGGAACATGGGCTTCGTATGGATCAAGCAATAGAACCCTACTGACATTCCATTGGTCCACGTGTTAGGGAATAGAAGCTTCCTTTCCTCAGATCACGTGCCTATCATTTTCCCTTTAACCACGAGCCAGCCTTCTGCCATTTCAGAGGTCACGTGCCTCTACTGCGAACGAGATTGTTCCCTGCAAAAGACAGAGTATCGTTTAGGATCACTTACTGAATATTAGAGTTCATCACGTTGAAGACCAGACCTTGCACAGACCTAGAATAGAGAAGAGCTCAGTGCAAAGTTTGCACCGACTATAATATGTCTATGACAAAAACCTGCACCGACTGTGAATAGGCTATAGCCATGCACCAAGATCTATAGTGACTTGCACCGAGTTCGTATGCTGACAGACATATATGAACATGCACAATGTATTGCACTGACTTTCTATATGCATGGGCCTTCAGATGCAGCAACAGTGTATTGCACCGAGATCAGTATATGCCTTAGACATAGAAACATGCACCGAGTATTTTTATGCTTTAAACAAAATATGCATTGAGTTCAATTGGGCAATCAAAGTTGCATCGACCTCGTTGCTACAGTGATTTGCATCGACTTTTTATATGCATGGGGCAAAACGTGCACAGACCTTCTAGCATGCGTGCATACAGCACTAAGTAACCATATGCACCGACCCTATATTCACTACGCCATAACCTGCACCGATTATGCGAGTAGCAAAAACATGCACTGACATGTATATGCTTTGGACAAAGACTGCACCAACCTACATGCGTGCGCATGACAAGAATGTGCACCGACTTGACATCTACACAACCCTTGCATGCGCAAGGCAAACTATGCACCGACTCATATATACGGGTGTGCAATCAACAGAAAATGCACCAACCTGTGCGAGCCAAAGCTTGCACCGACCTGTGCGAGGGAAAGCATTGCACTGACCTTAGTTAGCCTAAGGCTGAACATGAATCGGTTTAAATAGTGAATAGCACGGACGTTATATGCATGTGACAGAACCTGCACCGAGTGCACATATGCACTGACCCTAGTGTGCACACATGGTGTTCAATGGAATGTGTATGCATGCAACCTGATATTAAGTGGTCGGAAGTGTGCGTCGACTTCATGAGTAATGGACAGAGATAAGTGTGTACCTCATAAACCACTTAATACAGCATCAACACATATAGCACTAACTGCAGTGTCAAAACACATGAATGCAGTAAGCACACTCAACACATATGAGCTAAGTGTGCGTATGCACCGACGTTGCTTGCATGAAATGCTGCTGGCACCGACCTCAATGGTGCATAGACCAGTAATGTGCATAGACCTTGTATATGCACGAACAGTAATCTGTTTGATGAAATGACCTTAGTATGCACAATGAACAACTAGCATGGACTTTATGTGCATATGACTTAACAACCTAAAAGATAATACATATATCATGCAAATGAGTATCATGATAGCATTAATGCACACAAATCAATGCACATCAATCAATTTTTATTAATGCACAGTGCAATGACCAGATGCATCATCATTCAATCATTCATGAAAACACATGATGACTTATAGTGTTTGCTATCATCAAAATCACAGGGTCACAACAATCTCCCCCTTTTTAATGATGGCAACACTATGAGTCATGAAGGTAAAGCATGGTAGCAAGATGCAGACTCATGTCAAACTATTCTCCCCCTTTGCCTTCATCAAAAAAAATTGGATAAGCTATTCTCCCCCCATACCAAAGGAGCTTAAACAGCCAGATAAGAACATGCACAACATGTAACCCTACTCTCCCTGAAAATGTGAAGTAAAAAGAAGTAAGAATAGGGTATGATGAAGGACGGCCAAGAAGGAGGGTCAAGTAGATTAATCTCCCCCTTTAATGCCCGAAACATGCTGATGTGACAAATTCCCTCTTTGACAGAGCATAGGAATTAGAGTGGAAGAAGTGATAAGCATCAATCAGCAAAAACACAGGGACAATCAAAGATAAGTTCTCGTCAGAATGAATGTTATCAATGATCAATTGGCAATGAGCAGAAGAATACAGAATGAGCTTCAATCACATAAGTAATTCAATAATATTTTTAAAGAGATACCAAATTCATAAATCAAATAGTAAGAGTATTTCGGAGTCTTCCATGATAAGGGCTTATGAATGAACGTTATTGAACTATAGGGTTGAAACATGATGTATACACGGTTTGCCAATAAAGTTCAGTACTCATATCTGAATCAATTTTAATAAGAGTGAACCATACCCTCATATTTACATCTTGATTAACCTCCCTACATCTTACACAATCTATTTCAATGACTTCTTTAGGAAAAACAGTCATGAGTATTGAGGTTAAACAATTTGACATTTCTGAATTTTCACCTTTTGGGTTCAGCATAATTTTTATTTCTTCTTAATTTTCAGAATAGTCTAGAATAATTCATGCCTTTCGTCGTAAAGCTAGATGATGATTAGATGTCAGTACCCCTAGCTTACTCAGCAGAATGTACCATTCTATTTCAGGTATAGATGTCACCTTTTTATGTAAGGGTACACGTTTACCAGACGTAGGTACCCCTAGTTACTCAGTGAAACTAACCTTTGTTAATTTTCTGAACAGAGTTAGCCAAGAAGCATCATGACATTGGGTCCATTATTTTTGACAAGGATCCTAGTTTCTCATCGCATTTGGCCATTGCTCTGTCATTGAATAACTGAATTAACATATAGACACAGCTACCCATAAGGTTTTGAAGAAAGACTTGTTTAAAAACAATACAAATTTCATGCATTTCAACCAAATAGGTCATGATCAAAAGTGCAGATTACAGAAGATTTTTTAAAATGTAACATGAAACGGTTGGTTAAAGTTTATTAAAACATGATTCAGATATTTTCAAGACATTCAAAAACAAACTCAATAAATACATTAAACTTAAACCAACAAGATCTTTTAGACATTCATAATTCTTTATAATAGAAGATTCTTTTTTGCCAAGATTTCCATATTTATGAATGAGGTATGCAAATTGAAATCTTCCGAAAATTCAGAAGGATCAAGAAAGGAACCAGAAGCAGTCGTCTTAACAGCAGAACCAGCAATTAAAACATGCATCATATGTGAGAACATTTGAAGTTCATGCATGTTGCAAAAAAAAGGCCAAAATTGGATCAAGCAAACGCAAGAGCAGCAATAGATTTCAGACTCAAGAAGAGTATCAGTTTTGATGAGTTTAGAAAGTTTAGATGGAAGTGACACTAACTGATGCATGTTGTTGATGTATGTTGCAGGAGGAGCAAGGATTGTAGAATGAGCAAAAATATGGTTAGACACTAAAGGTTTCGGTTGATTGAATGAGTAATTCAAGTTGGCCGAACTAAATAGAAAGGAAGCAGATGAATAACCATCCAGTTCAGAAGTTGATTTATATGCTCCCCCTGACAAGATGCACTCAATCTTTTGGAATTTTCAATGTGAGTGATATGCAATTAAAATTTGAAACCAATATATGCACTTAAGAACATGTATGCATATGCTTTGACTCCCCCTAACTAAATGCATTGAATCATTAAAAAAGACCACAAAGATCTAGATTTTAATCGTTCAAGTCAGGGAACAGAAGATTTTCAGGCATCATTTATTTCAATGACAATCTACTTGATAGATGTGTATATATATATATATATGAGCCTTTCCTACACAACACACCATGCAAGCATCAAATTCAGTCAATTCAATTTTTCAGAAGTGCAATTTTTGTTATCATCCCAATATTTAGACATATATTTCAGCATGTGCATTGAAAGACATGAAACTTCACAAGGTGCAAATGATGACATATATGTATGAATAGATCAAGCATGATATGCATTTTACTCAAATAAACAAACCTGTGAGCATACGAAAATGGGGTTTTGCCATAATCAGGTGGCTTGGTTTATTTACCCCCCCTTTTATTCTTCAGCTTCCAAGGCACACTTGTAAAAACTGGGTTATTTTGCACAAGTAGGTACCCAAGAGGTCTTGGGTCCTAAACTAACAATGACACCTTTAGCAGGTGTTGTAAATAATTTTTGTGCATGAAAATCATCAAGTCTCATCAGGTAGCAATTATTCATTGAATGCCCTATCTGACCACAATAATGGCATGATGCAGCAGATTTCAAATTCTTTTTATGCCAATTATTGTTGTCAAGAAATCTCTTAGTCTTTGCATGAAAATTTCTATTAACAGAATTAAGTTTCTGTTTACCAAACCCAGCCTATTTATTATATCCTGCCAGCCAACAAGTTGCAGCCCTGTGGCCTGGCTTTCCACATTCAAAGCATGTAATGAATTTTTCTTTAAAAATAGACTTATTCATATCAGAAATCTTTTTGTTTACAGGGAATTTACCATATTTGGAGTGGAAACTTCTTCCCTGGGCATGCCAACATAGGGCACCAATGTGGCCCTTCTTACCACAGTGAGAACATGAATTAGAATTTCTCCTATCAACATTCAGCCAGCATTCAAATCCCTTATGACCCAATTTGCCACAGTTAAAGCATGTCATACGTTGGTTTATTGAAACAAACTTGTTCTTGTTAACAGCATGAAATTTAGCATGATATGAATGTGATTTTTTCTTTTCACTTGCAAACCAGCATTGTGTAATCGTGTGTCCTAATTTACCACAGTGAAAACATTCAATTTCCTTTTTCTGAAATGAAGGATTTTTATCATGAAATTTTCTAGCATGCATTATGCTAGCGCTCAGATCATCCTTTTCCATCAACCTAGCTACACTCATGCATCAGATGACCAAGTTTATGACAATAGTGGCATGACATTTTCTTTTCGTGTGCATGTGTGTGTGTGATTAGGTTATGTGTCACATGCACAGCATCAGCATGATTGTTTCTTCGCTTGTTCTTCACATGAACATCCTTTTTCACTTTTTCAGCTTGTTTCTGAAGGTCAGTTTGTTTCTGATTTTTCTGAACGATGGACTGTTTATCTTTTGAGGTGGTGGCTACGTTTGATGCAGTGACGAATGATGTCATTAGCTTATTATTAAAAACTTTCTTATTAGCATTATTGTAGTCCAACCCTTCCTTCCTGAAGTTAACCTTGACTCCTAGCAACTTATCCAGATTTTCTTGCCCACTAACAAATTTAGATAAAGAAGCTTTTAAATCCTGAATCTCAATTTTTAGTGAAGCAATGTTTATTTCATAACTTGCAATATCTTGTTCACTGCAGTTAACAACTTCATTCAGTACTTTGTTAGCTGTTTTTTATTTTTCAATTTCTTGTTCCAGATTTCTCAGTTTTTCAGAATCGTCAATATAAACATTTTTTCCTCTTTCTAGGGCTAGAAGTCTTTCAGACATAGCAGAGTTCAGTTGTTTTAGATTTTCATTTTCCTTAACCAGAGCATCATTTTGAATTAACTCATCAAGAAGAATCTGGTCATCATGTGATGCTTTTCATTTATCTGAAGTTCCAGATTCTCTTTGCAGACTTTCAATGTCTTTATGAAGCTCTGTGTTCACGGATTTTATCACCTCATGTTTGTCAGCTATTAGATTCTTCTCGACCTCAAGTTTTCTGAATTTTTCTTCATGTCTAGTAATCTCATTTGAAAGCTCTTGATTTTCATTTTTTAATAAACCAGTTTGTTTCTTAAGCTTTTGAATATCAGACAAGCAAGCATCATGAGATTCCTTCAACTCTAGACATTTTCACTGGAAGAGTTTGAGCTATCCACCCCAATACTCTTTTTCAATTTTGTATATTATTTTCTCAATCTCTTATGTGAGTCTAATAAATCACCGTATGCATTCTCCCAATCATCTAAAGAAAAATTCTCAAAGGGATTTATCTCCTCGTTATCATCCTCTTCATTCCGATAGCTGCCTTGATCGCTGCCATTAGCCATCATGCAGCTTTCCTCCCTTCTTCTGTGTGCTACCTTCAGCTTGTCCATAATATCCTTAGCAGACATGCAGCCATGAAGGCAAGAGTGTAATGCCTTGTCACTAGCTGCTTTCATTAGATTCAAAACTCTCTGATTCTCTCCATGTCTTGATCTGTGACTGTCAGTCCATTTGGATTCTTTCTTTTGTAATCTGTGAGGACCGTGTGAAATTAACATTCACAGATCAAGATTAATCAGTTTCATATAGCTATGGAGACTGCTAACCCATGAATTAAAATCAGAGCCATTGAAGACCGGTGGATGACCCATGATATAAATCAGCAAACAGATCAATGCACAAAAGAGTAAGTTTAGAAATGCACTAGAGAGGCTGCAGAATCTATTGCGGACCGATGGATCCGATAAAACAACAACCTGCTCTGATACCAATTGTTGGGGTGCAAGGCACGGATTCAAAGGGGGGGTGAATGAATCCCCGTTCAATAATTTGCTTCGATTCAGAACTATTATAGCAGAATAAAACTATTGCAGAGTTAGAACTCTCAAATGGATTAAACATGTTAAAAACTCTCCAGAAGACGATTAGAAGCCCAAGCAGGATGACTGACTCACACAAGATTGCAGTATTGTCAGATTCAACTCACAAGATTGCTCAAGGAACACTTGCCACGAGGCACACTAAATAAGATCTTCTACTAACACATTCAGTCAAACACTTAACAGCAATACCAAACTCAAACAAAAATCATACAGGAAGGCTTTAGATATAGAATGCTTAAACAACCTGTGAAGGGGGCAGAAGATATGGAAATGTACGCAAAAGCAAACCAAAGAACACCAGAATTTTTAGGTGGTTCGGCTAGACCTCTAGTCAGCCTACGTCCACCCCTCACCCCAAACCGGAGTGAGGCTTCCCTTGCAAACGCAAGAACAACAGACTCAGTCTGGGACAGATGCTGCCTAACAGCTTGACAAACCGAGGGAGACAAATCCCTCAAACCAACTTCTGCAACCCACAGAAGCTTGGCACCTGGAATTGCTACCCACAAGACTAGAATCGGAGATGAATCTCCCTTCCTCCAAACCAGAGGGAAAACCGTGAGTGACACCCAGCACTCACAACCAGAGACCCAAGTCTCCCTTCTCCTGAGACCACAAGAGGAACCCCGATCCCAAACAAGGGAAACGGAAAGCACTGAGAATATGAAAAGAACAAACAAAAAAAACAAACAAGAGAAATAAAAACATGTATAGCTCTGAAGAGCACAATGACTATGGATTTGATCCACGAGTCAATTCATGATCAGATCTTCAGGATGCACTGGCTGCACACTCTTCCTCCTTCTCACGATTTTCTTCTCTCTCACTCTGGCTCTCAGCTTCTTCTTCACTCACCGACTACCTCTCTTCTTCTTCTTCTTCTTCTTCTTCTTCTGCTACTGGCTCTCTTTTCTTTTCTTCTGGATGCCTCTTTTTCTGCACCAACACCCTTCTTTGAAGGGTAATGTAGCTTTATATAGAAACAGGGGCTTCGTATGGATCAAGCAACAGAACCCTACTGACATTCCATTGGTCCACGTGTTAGGGAATAGAAGCTTCCTTTCCTCGGATCACGTGCCTATCATTTACCCCTTTATCCATGAGCCAGCCTTCTGCCATTTCAGAGGTCACGTGCCTCTACTGCGAACGAGATTATTCCCTATAAAAGATAGAGTATCGTTTAGGATCACTTACAGAATATTAGAGTTCATCACGTGGAAGAGCAGACCTTGCACAGACCTAGAATAGAGAAGAGCTCAGTGTAAAGTTTGCACCGACTATAATATGTCTAAGATAAAAACCTGCACCGACTGTGAATAGGCTATAGCCATGCACCGAGATCTATAGTGACTTGCACCGAGTTCGTATGCTGACAGACATATACGAACATGCACAATGTATTGCACCGACTTTCTATATGCATGGGCCTTAAAATGTAGCAATAGTGTATTGCACCGCGATCATTATATGCCTTAGACATAAAAACATGCACCGAGTATTTTTATGCTTTAAACAAAATATGCACTGAGTTCAATTGTGCAATCAAAAGTTGCATCAACCTCGTTGCTATAGTGATTTGCATCGACTTTCTATATGCATGGGGCAAAACGTGCACAGACCTTCTAGCATGCATGCATACAGCACTGAGTAACCATATGTACCGACCCTATAATCACTACACCAAAACCTGCACCGATTATGCGAGTAGCAAAAACATGCACTGATATGTATATGCTTTGGACAAAGACTGCACCAACCTACATGCGTGCACATGACAAGAATGTGCACCGGCTTGACATCTACACGACCCTTGCATGGGCAAGGCAAACTATGCACCGACCCATATATGCGGGTGTGCAATCAACAGAAAATGCAGTGCGAGCCAAAGCTTGCACCGACCTGTGCGAGGGAAAGGATTGCACTGATCTTAGTTAGCCTAAGGCTGAACATAAATGGGTTTAAATAGTGAATAGCACGGACCTTATATGCATGTGACAAAACCTACACCGAGTGCACATATGCACTGACCCTAGTGCGCACACATGGTGTTCGATGGAATGTGTATGCATGCAACCTGATATTAAGTGGTCTGAAGTGTGCATCGACTTCATGAGTAATGGACAGAGATAAGTGTGTACCTCATAAACCACTTAATACAGCATCAACACATATAGCACTAACTGTAGTGTCAAAACACATGAATGCAGTAAGCACACTCAACACATATGAGCTAAGTGTGCATATGCACCGACGTTGCTTGCATGAAATGCTGCTGGCACCGACCTCAGTGGTGCATAGACTAGTAATGTGCATAGACCTTGTGTATGCACGAACAATAATCTGTTTGATGACATGACCTTGTGTATGCACGACCTTAGTATGCACAATGAACAACTAGCATGGACCTTTTGTGCATATGACTTAACAACCTAAGAGATAATGCATATATCATGCAAATGAGTATCATGATATCAATTCTTATTAATGCACAGTGCAATGACCAGATGCATCATCATTCAATCTTTCACGTAAACACATGGTGACGTATAGTTGTTGCTATCATCAAAATCACAGAGACACAACCTTAGAACCTCTGCAATCTCTCGCACATCTGCAATAGATATTTGATGGTTCTGAACAGGCTATATATTTGCTCTTGAGTTATTCTTTTTGATAATGACAAAGGGGGAGAAATTTGTTGAGTCATGTTTGATCTTTTTTAAGTCATGATTGCTCATGTTTGCTGTGCTCTCGATAGATGTATGAGTGATGTTGTGATCTATATGTTTGAAGAATTCTGTGTCTGGCTGAGAGAAGAATGAATATGAGATGCTGTGACAGTTGTTGGATTTACATTTATCTGCTGAAGTCAGATGGGACTTGGACTTTGAAAGACAACAGACAGATTTCTCAATGTTGTACAAAGTTTAGGTGCATTCTCATATAGTCAAGATTGTCATGTCATGTAATCATTTTGGATGATGTTCCTCTTCATTTCATGTATTGTGATGACTGTTTAAAAATTGAATGAAATGCAGATCTTTTTGTTAGGAAAAGTGCATACTATTTTCTCTTAAATTGAATGATTGAGTTTGTGAATGAATACACATGACTCGTAGTTGTCATCATCAAAAAGGGGGAGAATGTTGGATCTCTAGTTTTGATGATGACACACTATGAATCATGTTAGTGATAAAGTGCTTGTTTACATGATTCATATGCTTGATGTTATGCATAAGCTAAGGTCCATGCATGCACTGAGTCTATACATAGTCGTTTAGTCATTATGTCAAACAGTCTGCATACATGAGCATTCTTAGTGGTCATAAGGTCGATGCTAGCTTAATGTTGCATGTTCATAAGGTCGGTGATAGCATGGTCTTAATCTCCATATGGTCGATGCATGCTTCAGACATTCATTACTAAAGACGATGCTAGTAGCATCCTGCATTAAGTCAGGTCGATGCTAGTTGCGTCTTTCACTAAGTAAGGTTAGTGCTAGTAGCATCTCATGCATACTTAAGGTCGGTGCTAGTAGCATCTCACGCATACTTAAGGTCGGTGCTAGTTGCATCGCTCATATAGTGAGGTCGGTGCTAGTTGCCATGATTACATATGTAGCAACCCTGATAAAAATAAGATTTTTAAATAAATCAAATTAAAATAAAAGTAAATAGATGACAAAGAGCCTAAATGAGTAAATCATTAATCAAGAGGAAAATAACGCCTTTTATCAAGGCGCTAATTCAAAAGGGAACGCCTCTGTCTAAGGTGTTAATTTCAAAAGGACGCCTACACCCTAGGGCGTCAAATTTCAAACGACGGGAAATAAAATTAAGGAAAGGAAAGGAAACGCCCTCACCTTGGGCGCGTTTTTAATAAGAAACGACTAAGACAACGTCGTCAATTAAAACACACGACCTAGCCTAAGGCGTGAATTCAGTTCGAGTTTCGTTCGACCCAGGAGTCTATCCAGAGCAAGTTCTGGATAACTACATCGAAGATGGAAAATAGTAAGGACTTTATCATGGAAGTATTACTTCCAATATAACTCTAACCCTATTAGGATTCTAAAAATCCTATAAATACCCACCTATTCGATCTATTCGCTATTTTGGCGTTCGGTTCTTCTGAGGTATGTGAAGAACATCAGGTTCTTCTTGAATATCTGCTTTCGATTTCATGAAGAGTGTTAATTATTCTTCATCTTCTTTTATTTGTAGGAAGCCTGCAGTAACTCTGTTGAATCAACTGAAGAAGTGGGTTCTTCAAACAGCAAGCATCTACATCTGTTCATGCCAAAGGAAGAACTTATTGATAATCTTCTTCCTCTTCCTCTATAGGTTGCCTGTGGTGTGAAGACGCCTGAAAACTATTCCTCGACCATATTCTTCTTCCTGCATGTGGGACGTGAAGACCGTGTCTTCCTCCTTACTGAACGGAAGATAAAGACTGCTACTTTTTCTTCCCATCCTACAAAACAACATACTCTGTTCGTAACGGAGTACCATTTCTTCATCAAAGTTCACCAGTCAATCCACAACAAAAGGTAGGTTTTCTCAAGATCATAGCCCAAACTAGCTTAAGATCTTAATAATATCATCGGTCGTGCATGCATATAGTTTTATTGTGGTTTCAGATGTTTTCTATGTAATTTTAAAAAGAAACGCCCTTGGCAAGGGCACTAATTTAAAGAAGCGACCCACACTAGGGCACTAATTATTATTTTGACGCCCTGCCCAGAAGTCGTCAATTACATGTAATTAATAAATACCCACGTTTAAAATTTAATATCTATGTAACCATGAATCTAATATATTGCATGAGTATACCTGTGAAATCCTACTATTTTTCCTATCATGATCATGTACCCTTTTTCCTGAAATTTTATTATCTGAAAATTGGTAAATTCTTGAATTCACGACCTTGTCTAGGTCGTCTCCTACTGAACTGACGCCCTAGACCAGGGCGCTAATTGAGAGGTAACGCCTCTATACAGGGCGCGTTTTTGTTAAAATTTTGTAAATTTGAAATTCTGTAAGAATTGAGATAAGGTTTGGACGACTGCTTCACAAGTCATCAAATGATTAATAGACGCCCTTAAGTAAGGCGTTAATTATATGATTAATGACTTTGGTCAAGTCGCTATTTTCCTGTATTATTATCTTTCCCTCGGTTAACACGGTTTCATACTTATGTATATATATATTGGCACTATATTTCCACTCCGTGAATATAGTCCCACGTTTCATGATGTTTTAACGTTACCCCCTTAATTCTCGGAGACATACAAGCTCTCCATTGGACATTCCGTTCCTTTGGACTAGCAAGTTAGTCATAGAGACCTCCGTAAGACTCCTCGAGCCTTGGATTCCCTCAAGGCCGACTGAGCTGGTTGTACCATAAAAACCCATTACACTATTTTGCCATGTCACTCTAAAGAAACATGGTATACCGGCCCTCATGTTATGCAAGGTGTGTATCATGAGAATTCTCTTAATGGGATGAGGTTATCATGACATTTGATGCTGTTCTTGTAAACCCCAATTCTATATTCAACATGATGTTCTTGTGGACCTCAATTCTATATTAAGAATGAGGACGTCTTGCCATTGATGTGCTGTTCATGTGGACCTCAATTCTATATAAAGAGTGCCCATACTTGCGTGTCATGGTACCCAAGTTAGGGAACCAATTCCACCTAGTTTTATCGATAATCGTGATTGTACCGTTATTATCGCTATTCTATGTCAAGTGTCATATTTTTGGACTCTACTCTATCCAAGTTTATCCTACATGTCTACAAGCTTTATTCTAGAAATTCCATATTGGCTATACACAAAAGTGGATGTTAAAATACATGATTAATGCCTGCGCATATAGGGCCCGATCTGGTCCTAGGAGGGGCACCCGAAAGTACTTGTGCCCATGGGAGTTGATTGATCACGGTATTGGTATTATACCGAAGTGCATGACTAGCTTGATTGAACATTCCACAAATCTTGTACTTGACTTGATATTACATGACTTGCGTGACCCGAAAAAGGGAAATTGCATACTTGCGTGCTTGAACGCGATAGCCAAATTCCAACATGACATGATGAATACACTTGCTTGAATATCTTGATATCTTTTGATATAAGTTCTTGAAAGTTCATGACTAGTTCTCGTCGCTATCTTATTGTTATACACTCTCTCTATCTTGTCATTTTATGCGAGCATGCATAGGTGTAGTGCATTCATTAAAGATGTAATTACTTAAACCCCTTGCTAGTTCCTGAGATATAATTTCCTACTGAGCGTTCGCTCACTCAGTGTTTCCATACTTTTCAGGTAAGTCCGACGATGAGGGAACTCAAACGGAATCAAGAGTGAAAGAGATAGAGCTTCTCCCGTGTTATCTAGTCTTTTTCATATTTTCTTGAGTCAACCTTGTATTTTTTCTTTATTTTAGTTAGTACTTCAAAGGTTTGTAATAGACAATTCTTATGAAGGAATAAAGGATTGGGTTATCTTTACTTTTGCCCATCTCTGATTTTGGTGTCGAATACACTAATACTCTGATTGACATGATTGATATAAACTCGTCACGCGTCTCCGGGTGTCTTCTGCTCTCGGGGCGTGACAGTTTTTGTGGTATCAGAGCCTAGGGTATTCAATTCCTAGGAAACCCAAGTCCAAGGATAGGTTTAACCTTTAACCGGTGAGATTGGGTAGAACCAAGGGTTAAAGTTAACATAGAAATGCTAGCTTCTAAATGAAATCACGTATTAATCTAGTTATGGTAATTGTAGGACGATGGCTGCCGAACGTGCTCAGTTGCGCAACATGCAACGTACACTTCAAGGCATGACTCAGGTGCTGCAACAGGTAGCACAAGGAGGAGCACAACGAGCAGGGAGTCTCCACCAAGTCTTTAAAAACATGAACCTGCCTAAATTCACGGGTTCTACTGATCCGGACGACGCAGAGCACTGGATCAGGGAGACGAAATGTATATTCCATGTTATGCAGTGCACAGATCAAGATAAAGTCTTATTAGCTACTTTCCAACTAGAAAGGGATGCCCGATGCTGGTGGGAGTCAGTCGAAGCTACTATAAATCAAGACCAAGTTACTTGGGAAGAATTCGTTGAACATTTCAACGCTAAATATTTTTCGGACCGAGTATAGGAAAAGAAAGCTGCAGAATTTGCTGCACTGAAGCAACGGTCCTTGACAGTGGCCGAGTACGAGGCCCAATTTTCTAGATTATCTCGGGATGCTAAGCACTTAGTTAGCACCGAGAAGATGAAAGCTAGGAGGTTCCTAAATGGGCTCAGGCCCCAATTTATCACACAGCTGGCGCCAATTAATATCCAGGTCTACTCAGAAATTGTGCGCCGAGCTCAGCTATTAGAAGACGCCACGGAACTATCTGATAGAATCCGTGGGAAGGACAAGAAAGAACAAGTTACAAGTTCGGGTTCCTTTAAACCCAACTTCAAGAATAGGCCTAGCAATGGAGGTACTTCCTCACAAGATCAGAAGTTTAAGAAGACCAAGCCCTTCTCCATCACCACTACCCCATCAAATATAGTGTGCAAGCATTGTGACAAGGCGGGCCATAGAGCAGAAGAATGCTGGAGGAAACTAGGAGCATGTCTCCGTTGTGGGAGTCGCGATCATCGAATTCCCGATTGCCCATTACTTAATGATCAAGACGGGGACGGGAAGCGCCCAGTAACCAAGAATGCTCGTCTTCACGCAATTAAGGAGACCGAACAAGAAGAAGAAGGCAGACTAGTAGAAGGTACATTGAAAGTTTGTTCCAAGTCTACATATGTCTTAATTGATACTGGTGCTTCACATTCGATTGTTTCCAAGAAGTTCGCTAATCCGTTACCCCTAGAACCGGAATGGATAAAATTAGTCTTGTCTACTCCTCTAGGAAACGAGACTGATATTACACACCGTTACCAGAACTGTGAAGTATTGGTTCATGGTAAGAATCTCCCTATTGATCTTATATGTTTAGATCTAAAGGAGTATGATGTCATACTAGGAGCGGATTGGTTATCTAAATATCAGGCAACGGTCGATTGCCGCAATAGCAAGGTTACTTTCGAGGAATTTCCAGAACTGATCTTTACTAGTCCCAAGAGGCGAAGCAAAACCCCTCTTATTTCGGCTCTCCGAGCTAGCAAGCTCATCAGGAAAGGATGTGTATCTTTCCTTGCATTCGTCACGATTAAGGAGGCTAAGGAAACTAAGATAGAAGACATTCCGGTGGTACAAGAATTTCCAGATGTATTTTCAGAAGATTTACCTAGATTACCCCCACAAAGAGAAGTGGCCTTCACCATCGATTTAGTTCCTGGTGCGGGTCCAGTTTCTAAGGCACCGTATAGAATGTCACCTGCTGAACTCAAGGAGTTAAAGGAGCAATTGATGGAACTCATTAAGAAAGGATTCATAAGACCAAGTACTCCCCCATGGGAAGCGCCTGTATTATTTGTAAAGAAGAAAGATGGATCCATGAGTTTATGCATCGACTATCGACAGTTGAATCATCTCACTATCAAGAACAAGTATCCACTACCGAGAATCGATGAGTTGTTTGATCAAATTTCAGGATCCAAGTACTTTTCCAAAATTGATCTTAGGTCGGGATATCATCAGTTAAGAATCAAGGATGAGGACATTCATAAGACTGCATTCAGAAGCAGGTACGGCCATTATGAATTTGTTGTTATGCCTTTCGGACTAACGAATGCCCTTGCTGCCTTTATGCAGTTAATGAATAGTATATTCAGACCTTATTTAGATCAATTCGTGGTGGTCTTTATTGATGATATATTGATTTATTCCGAGACCAAGGAAGAGCATGAGGAGCATTTAAGGATTGCATTACAAATATTGAGGGCAAATCAATTATATGCAAAACTCAGCAAGTGTGAATTCTGGCTTGAGGAAGTGACTTTTCTCGGACATGTTATATCAAAGGATGGCTTATCAGTAGATCCATCAAAAGTTGAAGCTGTAAGAAATTGGGAAAGACCGACCAATGCTAGCGAGATCCGAAGTTTATTAGGTCTTGCTGGCTATTACAGGCGATTCATCAAAGATTTCTCTAAGATCGCCGTACCACTTACGAGGTTAACTCGCAAGGAGATCCATTACGAATGGAGTGAGGAATGTGAGAGAAGCTTCCAAACTCTCAAGGATCATCTTACTACAGCTCCTGTCTTAGCTTTACCAATGGAAGGAGAGAAATTCGAGGTATACACTGATGCTTCTGGCATTGGCCTCGGATGTGTTCTAATGCAACAAGAAAAGGTTATAGCTTACTCTTCTCGTCAATTAAAAGAAGCATGAAGAGAACTACCCCGTCCTTGACTTCGAATTGGCCGCGGTAGTGTTTGCACTGAAAATCTGGAGACATTATCTATATGCAGTGCAGTTTACTGTATACTCTGACCACAAGAGTCTCAAATATCTCTTCTCACAGAAGGAACTGAATATGAGGTAAAGACGTTGGCTGGAATATCTCAAGGACTTCGACTTCAATATACAATATCATCCCGGAAAGGGTAATCATGTAGCCGATGCCCTTAGTCGAAAGCCGAGAGCACTGTTAGCCAATTGTATGATTCAAGAATGGAAAATGCTGGAGCAATTCTCTGCACTTAATATAAGCATGGACACGGATTCCCAATGTGTCACCTTATCTCGTGTAAGCATCCAGCCGGACATATTAACTGAAATGCAAGCACTTCAGGATGATGACCTAATATTAGTAAAAATCAAGGGCAAACTAGAAGGACAATCTGATTTCCAATTAGCATCAGATAGAAGGTTGTTATTCCAAAACAGAACTTGTATACCGGATTGTCCCGAGTTAAAGAAGATCTTAGATGAAGCTCATAGATCAAGGTACACGATTCATCCTGGATCTACCAAAATGTACCAAGATGTGAAAAGAAATTTTTGGTGGCCCAACATGAAAAGGGAAATAGCGGACTACGTGTCGCGTTGTCTCACATGCCAACAGGTCAAGGCGTAACGTCAAAAGCCTGCTGGAAAACTACATCCTCTAGATATCCCTAAATGGAAGTGGGAGGATATTGGTACGGATTTCATCATGGGTGTATCTAAATCAAAAGGAGGACATGATGGAATATGGGTTATTATTGACCGATTGACTAAATCGGCGCATTTCTTGCCAATCAAGAGCCGATGGTCAGTCGATGTGTTGGCTGCATTATACATCAAGGACATAGTCAAATTACACGGTATTCCTATTTCAATCGTGTCTGACAGAGACCCCCGTTTTACTTCTCATTTTTGGAAGGGACTACAACATTCGTTGGGAACAAGGCTTAACTTTAGTACAGCTTTTCATCCTCAAACGGATGGTCAGACCGAGAGAACTAATCAGGTGGTTGAAGATATGCTCAGAGCTTGCATCATTGATTTCGATGGAAGCTGGCATGATCACTTGCCGTTGGTGGAATTTGCATACAATAATAGCTACCAGGCAAGTATACAAATCGCACCTTTCGAAGCTTTATACGGAAGGGGTTGCCGATCACCCTTATGCTGGGACGAAGTTGGAGAAAAATAACTATTAGGACTAGACATGGTAAGGGATACCACTGAGAAGATATAATTGATTAGAGAAAGACTGCAAGTTTCTCAGGCTAGGCAAAAGACTTATGTTGACACGAGAAGGAGAGATCTTGAGTTCCAAATCGGAGATCATGTATTTCTCAAGATATCGCCGGGACGTGGCATACGGAGATTTGGTGTTAAAGGCAAGCTTACACCAAGGTTCATCGGACCTTTTGAGATATTGGAAAGAGTTGGCGAGGTTGCTTATCGCATCGCATTGCCTCCTCAATTGTCTGAAGTGCATAATGTATTCCACATATCTATGTTGAAGAAGTATGTGCATGATCCATCGCATATTATTGATCATGGAGACTTAGTGATCCAAAAGGATCTCACATATGAGCAGAAGCCCATGAAGATACTAGATCGTGAAGTACGTACCCTAAGGAATAAGGTTATTCTCATGCTAAAGGTACAATGGAATAAGAGTTCCGAACATGAAGCTACATGGGAGACCGAGGAATCCATGAGGAGACGATTCTCAGAATTATTCTAAGAGGTATATACTCTACACTCTCCAAAATATATATGTACTATTGAATTTGGGGATCAAATTCTTTTAAGTGGTGGAGGGTGTAGCAACCCTGATAAAAATAAGATTTTTAAATAAATCAAATTAAAATAAAAGTAAATAGATGACAAAGAGCCTAAATGAGTAAATCATTAATCAAGAGGAAAATAATGCCTTTTATCAAGGCGCTAATATAAAAGGGAATGCCTCTGTCTAAGGCGTTAATTTCAAAAGGACGCCTACACCCTAGGGCGTCAAATTTCAAACGACGGAAAATAAAATTAAGGAAAGGAAAGGAAACGCCCTCACCTTGGGCACGTTTTTAATAAGAAACGACTAAGACAATGTCGTCAATTAAAACACACGACCTAGCCTAAGGCATGAATTCAGTTCGAGTTTCGTTCGACCCAGGAGTCTATCCAGAGCAAGTTCTGGATAACTACATCGAAGATGGAAAATAGTAAGGACTTTATCATGGAAGTATTACTTCCAATATAACTCTAACCCTATTAGGATTCTAAAAATCCTATAAATACCCACCTATTCGATCTATTCGCTGTTTTGGCGTTCGGTTCTTCTGAGGTATGTGAAGAACATCAGGTTCTTCTTGAATCTCTGCTTTCGATTTCATGAAGAGTGTTAATTATTCTTCATCTTCTTTTATTTCTAGGAAGCCTGCAGTAACTCTGTTGAATCAACTGAAGAAGTGGGTTCTTCAAACAGCAAGCATCTACATCTGTTCATACCAAAGGAAGAACTTATTGATAATCTTCTTCCTCTTCCTCTATAGGTTGCCTGTGGTGTGAAGACGCCTGAAAACTATTCCTCGACCATATTCTTCTTCCTGCATGTGGGACGTGAAGACCGTGTCTTCCTCCTTACTGAACGGAAGACAAAGACTGCTACTTTTTCTTCCCATCCTACAAAACAACATACTATGTTCGTAACAGAGTACCGTTTCTTCATCAAAGTTCACCAGTCAATCCACAACAAAAGGTAGGTTTTCTCAAGATCGTAGCCCAAACTAGCTTAAGATCTTAATAATATCATCAGTCGTGCATGCATATAGTTTTATTGTGGTTTCAGATGTTTTCTATGTAATTTCAAAAAGAAACGCCCTTGGCAAGGGCGCTAATTTAAAGAAGCGACCCACACTAGGGCGCTAATTATTGTTTTGACGCCCTGCCCAGAAGTCGTCAATTACATGTAATTAATAAATACCCACGTTTAAAATTTAATATCTATGTAACCATGAATCTAATATATTGCATGAGTATACCTGTGAAATCCTGCTATTTTTCCTGTCATGATCATGTACCCTTTTTCCTGAAATTTTATTATCTGAAAATTGGTAAATTCTTGAATTCACGACCTTGTCTAGGTCGTCTCCTACTGAACTGACGCCCCAGACCAGGGCGCTAATTGAGAGGTAACGCCCCTGTACAGGGCGCATTTTTGTTAAAATTCTGTAAATTTAAAATTCTGTAAGAATTGAGATAAGGTTTGGACGACTGCTTCACAAGTCATCAAATGATTAATAGACGCCCTTAAGTAAGGCGTTAATTATATGATTAATGACTTTGGTCAAGTCGCTATTTTCCTGTATTATTATTTTTCCCTCGGTTAACACGGTTTCATACTTATGTATATATATATTGGCACTATATTTCCACTCCGTGAATATAGTCCCACATTTCATGATTTTTTAACGTTACCCCCTTAATTCTCGGTGACATACAAGCTCTCCATTGGACATTCCATTCCTTTGGACTAGCAAGTTAGTCATAGAGACCTTCGTAAGACTCCTCGAGCCTTGGATTCCCTCAAGGCCGACTGAGCTGGTTGTACCATAAAAACCCATTACACTATTTTGCCATGTCACTCTAAAGAAACATGGTATACCGGCCCTCATGTTATGCAAGGTTTGTATCATGAGAATTCTCTTAATGGGATGAGGTTATCATGCCATTTGATGCTGTTCTTGTAAATCCCAATTCTATATTCAGCATGATGTTCTTGTGGACCTCAATTCTATATTAAGAATGAGGACGTCTTGCCATTGATGTGCTGTTCATGTGGACCTCAATTCTATATAAAGAGTGCCCATACTTGCTTGTCATGGTACCTAAGTTAGGGAACCAATTCCACCTAGTTTTATCGATAATCGTGATTGTACCGTTATTATCGCTATTCTATGTCAAGTGTCATATTTTTGGACTCTACTCTATCCAAGTTTATCCTACATGTCTACAAGCTTTATTCTTGAAATTCCATATTGGCTATACACAAAAGTGGATGTTAAAATACATGATTAATGCATGCGCATATAGGGCCCGATCTGGTCCTGGGAGGAGCACCCGAAAGTACTTGTGCCCATGGGAGTTGATTGATCACGGTATTGGCATTATACCAAAGTGCATGACTAGCTTGATTAAACATTCCACAAATCTTGTACTTGACTTGATATTACATGACTTGCGTGACCCGAAAAAGGGAAATTGCATACTTGCGTGCTTGAATGTGATAGCCAAATTCTAACATGACATGATGAATACACTTGCTTGAATATCTTGATATCTTTTGATATAAGTTCTTGAAAGTTCATGACTAGTTCTCGTCGCCATCTTACTGTTATACACTCTCTCTATCTTGTCGTTTTATGCGAGCATGCATAGCTGTAGTGCATTCATGAAAGATGTAATTACTTAAACCCCTTGCTAGTTCCTGAGATATAATTTCCTACTGAGCGTTCGCTCACTCAGTGTTTCCATACTTTTCAGGTAAGTCCGACGATGAGGGAACTCAAACGGAATCAAGAGTGAAAGAGATAGAGCTTCTCCCGTGTTATCTAGTCTTTTTCATATTTTCTTGAGTCAACCTTGTATTTTTCCTTTATTTTAGTTAGTACTTCAAAGGTTTGTAATAGACATATTCTTATGAAGGAATAAAGGATTGGGTTATCTTTACTTTTGCGCATATCTGATTTTGGTGTCAAATACACTAATACTGTGATTGACATGATTGATATAAACTCGTCACGCGTCTCCGGGTATCTTCCGCTCTCGGGGCGTGACAACATAAGTGGGGTCGATGGTATTTGCGTCGCTCATGTAGTGAGGTCGGTGCTAGTTGCGTTGTTTACTTAGTGAGGTCGGTGCAAGTTACCTTGTTAGCATATAGAGTCATGCATTAAAGTCGGTGCTAGTCTGCATTATTTCATGAACTAGGGTCGACGTTAGTATTTACTAAGGTCGTTGCCAGTATGGGGTCCTGTGCACTGACGTCTGTGCTATGTTGAATAGCTCATGAACAAAGGTCAATGCAAGATTTCTTATCTTCTGTACAAGGTCAAGGTCTAGGTCGATGCCAGTGGTGCTGTCATGCTAAATTCCAAGAATTCTCTGTGTGTTCTCTCTACTTGAACTAAGTCATACCCTAAGCATCTGAATAAGACCTATTCATGACCATCGATCATTTTTCTCTCTCTACAACATGTCTGCATGGTTAAGTCAAATACATTGTGATTTCTTCAATATGCCTGCAAGCTGTTTAACGAAAGGTCTTTATTGGCTACGCAAGATCTTAAGTTCGTGCGTTACCCAATAAGTAGCGCGTGATCCTGGGATGCCTCGTTGACTGTGATTCTGTCACATGGCCAGCAACCTTCTGGCACGTGGACTGCCAACAAGGATAAGTTGCTTGGAAAATGAGCGGGAAAGTGCCATCCACACGCCCTCTATCTCCCGTCTATAAATAAAGGGCTTTCGCCTGAAAATCAATATAGATATACAGACAGAGAGAGAAGAAGAAGAGAGTGAAGCATAGAGAAAAATACAGAGAACGGAGAGCAAAGAGAAGATGGGAGGAAGTCCAGAGCAGAAGTGAGTAAGGAAGGCTCAATTTAATCTGAGAGAGAAGATCAGTCCATCTGCCTTAGTGAGATCGTAAGAGTCTGTTGAGAAAAGGAAGAAGGAGAAGATTTGCAGAAATAGGGGATCGGTATTTAGAGATTGAGGAGGAGAATTGAAGGTGTCCTTACAACCACTAGATCAGATCTAGGGTTGTCTACTCTGTAAAGAGCTACAGTGGTGTTAGATCTATATCTGTCATTTTATTTTCAGATCTATTAATTTTTTCTTTTGCTAAGCTGTGTATCGGCGGTTAGCTAAGCTGTAATGCTCAGCGGTGGCAAAGTTGTAAGGCCCAGTAGTTGCTGTTAGTCAGCGGTCAACTAAGCTGTAAAGCCTAGCAGTTTGTACGCAAGCTGTGATGCGCATCGGTCTTGAAGCTGTTTGCCAGTAGTAAGCCACACTCGGGTTTGAGTGTGGGGTGGATGTAGGTCTAGAGGACCGAACCACCTAAAAGATCTGGTGTCATGTGATTGTTTGTGGTTCTGCTTATTGTTTTTCATTTGGATCACTGCCGCTAGTGTGATCGTTAACAACTGGTTAGACTTAGTACCAAATTCACACACCGAGTGTTCGTTGATATTCTAAGCGAGTCAATTTACTTTATTTGAATTAGAACTTTTGATTTGGTCTAAATTTTTTTAAAAGTATACATTCACCCCCCCTCTGGATCCACGGTTGCTCCGACTCCATCATCTAACAATTGGTATCAGAACATACCACAACGTCTAACAACAGAAGCACCTCCTCACTAGAAGAACAGCCAGATGTGTCAACTGACGTCTTACACTACGTCACAAGTATCTCCCACATGCTTGGAACAACGATAACTGAGACACTCACAAGGACCAAGTACCAAGTAACGAGTGACTAGTCTGGGTCACGCCCGTAGTCGTCTGTCCAATGCCCCTTACCATGTGTGCACACACAAGCTCAATGTCTTGAGCTACGCCTCTAGCTAGTCCCCCCCGTAGGACTCTCACGGCACGACAAAGGGGTCCACAGCAACCAGCCTACAAACCGTCTCAACCGGGACTCGTCCCGCCACCACTCCCAGTTGGGCCGACCCACAGAAAGCGTCATCAGGCTACGACTAGTAGAGGCTCACTAGACACAGAGACTCTAAAATAGTGAACACTGAAGTATAGACAGGGTAAGCACACACCTGTCACACATACTACGGAGCACCAGGCAGACTCAGGACAGTCAACGAGACCTGCTGACACAATGATCCTTGAGTCACGAGACTCAGGTCAACATCATCGCACATCACGGCAACACGCCGTTAATCAGCCTAGTCCCTAAGCCAAAAAACCATGGTAAAGCACATTATGGAAGATGGCACATAGTAGTCGGATCCATAATAGCAATAATGATAACAATGAGTCCTCGGCCTCCGAGCCGCACAATGTTCTCACAATTCCGTATAACACGAAACACGGAACATTAGGGATTACCGAAGCCCTCAAACCATATGGCATGCAAACCGAGGTAAGACAATACCTCCAAGCGTCAAAAACCATGTCTTGATTCTCACGGGATAGATGAGACACTCACGAGGTCACGTGTCAACCACTAGGTCATAACCGGGTTGACCAGAAACCATAATGACCCTCGAAATAATACAAAACACTGCATGGTATAGTGGCACTCTCGAATACCCTATAACATGATCACAACCCTCATAGGATGTCCAAGACATCCACGGAATAATGGGCTAACCAAGGGGTCAAAGCCACATTCACCGGAAACCAAACCGACACTGAAACAGCACTCTGGGCAGGTGGCGGTATCACCCCTGGCCGCTAAACCAGAATGGTGGTCATCCAAAGGGCCACTACCATCACACAGAGCAACAGGGGGTTTTACGGTCTGCCTGAGGCCGCTACTTGCACCAGGCGGTCTCCTCAGGGCCGCAAGGTTGGACTTAGCGGTCATGGCCTTGCCGCTATTCCCAGTCCACCCCAAACCGGTCAAACCGTCTTAATCACTAGGTAGCGGTCACCCGTACGGCCGCTGCCCTCAAATGCAGGTCAGTCGCATGGCCGTTACTAGCGAACTGAATAAAATAGTAAAAACCAATTAACTGTCTCCCTAGGACCGTTTCTCGGGAATGGCGATCTTTCTATGGCCGCGAAAGCCACCTTGCGGTCGGGAGCTGGACCGCTAGCTCGAACCGACTTAAAACCGTTGACATCAATATAACGGTCTCCCCTGGACCGTCAAATGAAAGTAGCGATCAAGCCCTAGGCGGCCACTAATACCTAGCAATCGATCGCGAGACCGCAAAATGAAACAGACAATGGAACTCCGCCTAGCGGTCTCTAGAGGGCTGCCAATCTCAAATAGAGGTCACTAGTAAGACCGCTAAACAGTTCCAGTGGGAAAATCGTAGGACTATCCATAACCTGATCTTTCTACGCCCCAATCGCGCCTAAACAACGAGGAAACATTCCTAATCATAATACCATCCTTCCACAAGCCAGAAGGGGTGAAACCGACCTCAAAACGATAAGAAATGGGCGATTTCCACGAATGGACCCAACATGAGTCACAGGGACATACGGGCTCATACCGGCCCCAATTCACAACCAAACGAGTTCAAACTGGCGGTAAACGATTCCCAACATGTCAAGGGTTCAAATGAATCCATTTAAACTACAAACTGTCGCCTAGAACGACGAACATGGTTCACACCCCCCGAACATGCATTTTGCCCAAACATGGCAAAACCCGTTCAAACTTACACCGTTCGGCTCCAAATCGCGAGAGGATACAAGAAAAGAGTAGGGTATCCATCCCCCTACCTCCACTGAAGATCTCACGCGCCGAGACGGCCAAACCGCAATAAAAACCATAACCCGAATAACCCACGCCAGCTTTGAATCCATGAATGAGATCGCGCCAACGCCATTCTCCGATACTCGCGCCATCACGACTCAGGCCAGCTCCATGCCGTCACCATGTCAGCCAGCTCCACGCCGGTCGCGTGCCCGGGGGAGAGGAGAAGAGAGGAGAGAGAATAGAGGAAGAGAAATGAGAGAACGTGAGGAAGGAGAGAGGATAGAGGAGAGAGGAGAGAGAAAGGGTTAAGATGAAAAGAAAATAGGAAAATTAATAATTTTCTTAAAATTTGATTTTTGGCACAAAATTTCGTAAACTCAAAAAAATAAGAAAAAATATTCTGCGCGATCCTCGGAATGAGCATAACGCATCTGTAGCATCCCGAAGTGGCAAAACTCAATGGTTCACTCTCCACAGGGTTCCGCAAGTTATACAGGGGAAGAACCCGAGTGGATCGTAAAACACGTTTCAGGACCCACGAAAGTGCTCCGAGAGCTCTTCGATAACAATCCGAAGAATCCAAGATATTATAGTCTTCCCCCCTTTAAGGAATTTCATCCTCGAAATTCAAGGAGTCAACAAGGGAACAGGGGAAAAACAAACCCAAACACTGGCCACGCTTTCCAAGCATTAGCCAAACCTCAAACACAAAACACGAAAACATGATTCTCGAAAAATATAATTCAGAGGAACACTTCCAGACCATAATCACAGGCACATGCTCCGGATCTCAAGGCACATCGATCCATAGAACGAGCATGGTACACAAGGGAACACAAGTCCAGCACCTCTGAAACATGGCATCATCGCTTACGTCTCACAGGAGAAGGAGACACGACCCATGCCACAAAACAACTACTGACAACCACACAATCGGCAAATAAAACAAGCATCAGCTTAAACAAGGAAACACAGTCCATTGAGCTGACTACTCCAACCATCGGGTTCTACGCCAAGAACAACGAAACTAGCACGCAGAACTCCAATGACAGCACTGGACTAGGAACACAATCGAGTCAGTCCTCACTCAGACATTACATCTGATTTGAGTCGCATGCCAACTCTGCCATGACTGAAGAGTATATAAAAACCAACTAACAAGACCTCGGTCCACACAATGCCAAATTAGACTCACAGGGAACTCCTCCCAAGTTGAACACAACCACAAACAACAAACAATAATACCTACAGAATCCCGGCTCCATTCTCGACACAGAACCACGGGACACAACTGCAAGCTGGGTCACATCAAGGCAGAATTATAGCGAAACACACGGCTAAAATGTACTAGCCACTTACAGTTTACCAACAAGGACCGATAATAACAATCTTGAAGAATGCATCTCTAGGACCATGATCCGTCTCAAGAGCACAACTCCCAAGAAATACAGAGAAAGAAAAGCATACTCGACCAGCATATTCGTCGATAGATTTCCCCAATCCTCAAGCATGCCGGTGCTAACAACCACAATGCCTCAAGCAACGACACGGCAACCAACAACATCAAGGCACACATAACCAATATGAAGTCACCCCGAGGAGCAAACCTGTCAGCCATTTAGAATCTTCCAACCAAATGATCCTCGACCTGCGGGTTATAAGCCCACACGCTTCCGCTGCGCACTTACATTACACACACAAGCATCATAGATAACTCGGCATCTGCATCTCAGCACACACTCGGCGCCATCGTAATTCACAAAACTGCAATATACCACGCCTCTAGTAGCAATCCTACTAATAGCCGATCAGAACTCGCCTTAGTGCAAACAATCATGCCAAGAGCCATAGCACAAGCCACAAAGAAAGCTAATCTCAGCTTATCCTCACGTCCTGAAATGATTATTGAACCTTCACAGCACAATAGCCGCCAAACACGGCACATCGAACACGTTGCACAATGGCCCTCAACTCACAAACTAGGTCCAAAGCCATGCCACCGCCGAACAAGAGAAGATCATGTTCAGAACTAACACAGTCCACACATAAGTAGACACAGGACAAAGGCTTCACCGAGACAGCACATCCAACACTTACCTCAAAAAGACGCCACAAGATGAGATGAGAAGAATCAAGCTCGACTAATAGTAGCTTACCAGGAAGGAAATCCTAGGTTAACCCGAGCATTCTCTCAAACAAGGCATCCAATCGACCACCACAACACAACCTTAACACCTCAGGGGCTGAGCAAACCTCAAGCTGGGACGGCCAAAACAACATGAGAATGTGCAAGGCCATCACACCAACGACAGTTCCCAACAGCCACTTGAACAAGCCACGAAAAAATCTCGAACACCGCACCACAGATTCACGCCTGCTGGCGAACTCTGCCAAGTACAACATAACCGAGAGAAACACCATGACAAAAGAAGAACGCTCCATCAGAACCTAACGAAAGTAAAACCATCTTGTATAGTGTCAACACAGCACGCACCAGACCACATGCGAAAGCAAAGCGATAAACAATCGCAAAACCTATGCCAGATGCCGATTGTACTGGACCTTATGGACTCTGAATACTGCGATATCTTGAATTCCCATGTACTTTCACAAACACAAGCTCAGATAGCTCATAAAAACTCTGAACAACTCTGAACTCTGCTCTGATACCACCTGTGGCGACCCAGACTCCGGATACCGGGTAAACCCGATACCACTTGGAACTTGGAGGCCTCCCAAGAGCGAAAAAGCTCCGAAGGGATTGAAAGGTATGTGAGATTACATTGAACTTTCATATAAAGAAGTAAGCAATTAAATTTCAATGTTCAGGATTGCTAAAATAATAGAGATAAAATTACATTTTCTATAACGATTAAAACTAATAGAGTCCAGTCCAACCAAAGTACAATACAACAGGAAGGAGAACGTACTCTCAAGTTGGGGGAAGCCCGACACTGGCAACACTGGCAACTAAGAACCACACACTGCACCTCCAAGCACGAGGAAGAAAAGCTACACCTGAAAAGTCAGAGCTGAGCCTCCTATCACTGGCTCAATAGGGATCCCACAGAACCCTACCACGAAACAAAAGTAGTAAACAGCAGTGCTAACAACTATAGCAAAGTAGTAACAAAGCAGGAGCAACAGCAATAGTAAAGAGGAAAACATCCGTACCACGGAACACGGCAGCCAAAAGAACCTCGGCCCCCTAAACTACTCCAAACAGCAACAGAAAGGTGAACCCCGATCTCACAAAGTCAGGCATTGCCGATCCATTGTCAAATCATGAAACCCTATCGTGAAAGCCTCCAGAAATGGGCAAAGGCCTTATAAAAGACCTACATCATCAAAGGCACAAGACATACACGAACTCACCATCGTGTATGCTACACTGACCTCGAGTGAAGCCAAACACAGGCTACCCGGCAAGTCACGAAAACACAAGTCATGCGTCAAGTGACAGAAGAACCTCCTCACTAGAAGAAGAGTCAGATCCGTCCACTGATGTCTTACAATGTGCCACAAGTATCTCCCATACGCCTGGAACGACAGTAATTGAGACACTCACATGGACCAAGTACCAAGTAACGAGTGACTAGTCAGAGTCACGCCCGTCGGCGTCTGTCCAACGCCCCTAACCACGTGTGCACACACAAGCTCAATGTCTTGAGCCAGGTCTCTAGCTGGTTCCCCCCGTAGGACTCTCACAGAAAGACAAAAGGGCCCACGGTAACCAGCCTACAAACCGTCTCAACCGGGACTCGCCCCGCCACTACTCCCAGGTGGGGCAACACACGGAGGTTCACTAGATATAGAGACTCTAAAATAGCGAACACCGAAGTACAGAAAGGGTAAGCACACACCTATCGCATGTACTACGAAGCATAAGGCAGTTCACATCTGCTACCAGACTCAAGACAGTCAACTAGACCTACTGATACAATGATCCTTGAGTCACGAGACTCAGGTCAAGATCATCGCACATCACGATAACACGCCGTTAATCAGCCTAGTCCCTAAGCCAAAAAACCACGGTAAAGCACATTATGGAAGACGACACAGAGTAGCCTAATCCATAACAGCAATAATGATAACAGTGAGTCCTCGGCCTCCGAGCCGCACAATGGACTCACAATTCCGTATAACATGAAATACGGAACATGAGGGATTAGCGAAGCCCTCAAACCATATGACATGCAAACCGAGGTAAGATAATACATCCAAGCGTCAAAAACCATGTCTCGATCCTCACGGGATAGACGAGACAATTACGAGGTCACGTGTCAACCACTGGGTCACAACTGTGTTGACCAGAAACCATAATGGCCCTCGAAATAGTACAAAACACTGCACGGTATAGTGGCAATCCCGAACACCCTATAACATGATCACAGCCTTCATAGGACGTCCAAGACATCCACGAAACAATGTGCTATCCAAGGGGTCTAAGTGACATTAACTGGAAACCAAACCGACACTGAAACAACACTCTGGGCAGGTGGCGGTCTCACCCCTGGCCGCTAAACCAGAATGGCGGTCATCCAAAGGGCCGCTACCATCACACAGAGCAACAGGGGGTTTTACGGTCTTCCTAAGGCCACTACTTGCACCAGGCAGTCTCCTTAGGGCCGCAAGGTTGGACTTAGCGGTCATGGCCTAGCCGCTATTCCCAGTCCACCCCAAGCCGGTCAAACTGACTTAATCACTAGGTAGCGGTCACCAGTAGGGCCGCTACCCCAAATGGCAGTCTGTCGCATGGCCGTTACTAGTGAACTGAATAAAACAGTAAAAGCCTCTTAACGGTCTCCCTAGGACCGTTTCTCAGGAATGGCGGTCTTTCTATGGCCGCTAAAGCCACCTTGCAGTCGGGAGTTGGACCGCTAGCCTGAATCGACTTAAAACCGTTGAAATCAATATAACGGTCTCCCCTGGACCGTCAAACGAAAGTAGCGGTCAAACCCTAGGCCGCCACTACTACCTAGCAGTCGATCACGAGATCGTGAAATGAAATCGATAATGGAACTCCGCCTAGCGGTCCCTAGAGGGCCGCCAAGCTCAAATAGCGGTCACTAGTAAGACCGCTAAACCGTTCCGATGGGAAAATCGTAGGACTATCTAAACACGATCTTTCCACGCCCCAATCGCGTCTAAACGACGGGGAAACATTCCTAATCACAATACCATCCTTCCATAAGCCAGAAGGGGTGAAACCGACCTCAAAATGATAAGAAATGGGTGATTTCCACGAATGGACCCAACACGAGTCACATGGACATACGGGCTCATACCGGCCCTAATTCACAACCAAACGAGTTCAAATTGGCGGCAAATGATTCCCAACATGCCAGGGGTTCAAATGAATCCATTTAAACTACAAATCGTCGCCTAGAATGGTGAACACGACTCACACCCCCCGAACATGCATTTCGCCCAAACATGGCAAAACCTGCTCAAACTCACATCGTTCTGCTCCAAATCGTGAGAGGATGCAAGAAAAGAGTAGGGTATCCATCCCCCTACCTCCACCAAAGATCTCACGCGCCAAGACGGCCAAACCACACCGAAAGCGATCACACGAACAACCCACGCAGGCTTTGAATCCACGAACAGGATCACGCCAACACCACACTCCGATACTCACGCCATCACGCCTCAGGTCAGCTCCACGCCGTCACCACCTCACCCAGCTCCACGCCGGTCGCACGCCCGAGGGAGAGGAGAAGAGAGCAGAGAGAATGGAGGGAGAGAAATAAGAGAACGTGAGGAAGGAGAGAGAAGAGAGAAAGGGTTAAGAAGAAAAGAAAATAGGAAAATTAGCAATTTTCCTAAAATCATATTTTTGGCACGAAATTCTATAAACTAAGAAAAATATGAAAAAATAGTCTTCACGATCCTCGGAACGAGCACAACGCACCTGTAGTGTGCCGGAGTCGTAAAACCCAATGGTTCACTCTCCACAAGGTTCCGCAAGTTATATAAGGGAAGAATCCGAGTGGATCGTAAAACATGTTTCAGGACCCCCGAAAGCGCTCCGAAAACTCTCCGATAATGATCCGAAGAATCCAGGATATTACATTGTGTCTTCTCCCCCTTCTCTCTGCTCTCAGCTCTCCCCCTCTTCCTTAGTCTTCCCCTTCACCTTCTATGTCACGCCCCGACGCGGAATATCAGGACTGGCAGTAGAAACAAGTGATAATAATATGTTGATTTACAGACACGATATGCTAAAGCTAAAAGATCACACACCACTATAAACAGAAATCAACTCCATTCACTAAATAATATTTACATAATCCAGATTCCAATCACATAACTCCTTAAACACCCATTTGATAACATCCTCTTAACACTATTACATTTGCTGACTGGAATTACAATTCCTTCAAACACACACTCTAAAACATAAATAGACACAAAACTACGACTAGATCCACAGGCTTCAAATTGGTTCGCTCCATTGCCATCACTCTTGCCCATCCCCATCAGTATGTGAATCCTCACATGAGCTACTTGAAAAAGGGGGAACAATTGGGTGAGCGAACGCTCAGTAGGTAATAACAGGCAAGTTTAAGTAATTAACTAATTAAATTACATTTTTAAGCTTGAAAATAAAGAACAAAATAAAATGACAATATGACGAAACAATATAGTAAGAAGAAAAGCAAGAACACGATATAATTGGACATCGCCCAACAAGCAAGAACTAATCAAGTCAAAAGAAGATTCAAGTAATAGATTATTATCGTAGACATCACGCTAGTCATGCACTCGGTGCAATGCCTCACCATGTCATTCAAACTCCCCGGGGTATAAGTATTTTTCGGGTGCTCCTCCCAAGACCAAACCGAGCCCTTATGATGCGTTGGCATTTAGATTTGTTGGATCTAAGATCCCAAGTTATGTCTAGACATTAATCAAGTTAAATGGCCAATAATGTCAAGGTATACTTACCTCGGAGGATCCCAAGGATAAGTTGAAGAGATATTTTGACCAAAAATTCAAGTTATCAAGAACCAATCAGGTCCTTGGGTTCAAACACGAATAATCACGAAAAATCACTTCTGGATGATAAGCGGTTTACACTGGGCCGCTCAACAAATACACGGTCGATACTGGACCGTTCAGGATAGAAATGGGCTGAGGATCAACCTCATCGAAGTCAAGGATAAACGGTCCATCTGGGGTTGCTCTGGATAGAACGGTCAAGAATGGGCCGCACGTAGCTAGAAGGACTGGAAGCCCAAGAACACGGTAAACGGGCCTTATAGGGCCGCTCAAGGGATGGACGGTCCAATAAGATCCGCTCTATGACGTGGGCGGTTCAAATTAGTCCGTTCAACAGAACTAGCACAAGGAAATAGAAATCTATCCAAATGGGCTCCGGGCTGTCATAAGTGGGGCAGAACTGAACCAGGTCCAGCCCACTGTCCACTGGTCAGCCTGGGGCTTATCGGGTCGATCCAAACATGATTTGGTCGAAGATAGAACAAGGTTAATCGACCAAGGTAAGTGGCACTTGGCTAGGGTTGCATGGTTCTTAATGGGCCGCCCAGTGAGCCAGACGGTCCCTGTCGGACCGCGCAAAGCTCAGGGTTCCAAGTTGAGCCGTGACTCACAACACCATAATCCAAGCGATTCGATCACATACACAGGTTCAGGCTTTGGTGGTACAACCTACCCGGCATCCTAGTGGGAATCCCAGGCTCGTGGGGGCTTACGGAGGTCCCATAACGAAGGTCCTACTCCGACGGAAGGAATATCCGGCGGAGAGTCCCAATCATTACAAGAAAATGTGGCCATCAAATCATCAAAAATCAGTATGGCGGTCAGTCAATCCTATCGGAGTAGAACATCTGTCAAACAATCTTAATAGCATGAAAATATGGTTGAATTAACATATTGAAATACATTAAGGCTATGAAGAAAGAATAATCAAACATTATGAAATCTGTTCTCACATATGTTCCTTTTTCTTATGGGTTATTAACCTATCATTAGCCAAAATTCTACTAAGTTAAATCATGCTAAAAAGGAAAACAAGCAGTTCTGTACAATTGGGCGGTTCTATCTGAGTCGCTCACTGTCCTCGGCGGTCGCACGACAGGCCGTTCAGCCCTTTCGATCCGAAGGCCAGCTAGCGTGGAGCGGTCTGTAATGTGCTGCTGGAGAGCAGTGCACAGTCTGGGACTAGCCGCTTAAAGAGAAGGGCAGTTAGGGTTTTGCCGCGCATTCCACAAAACCGGTCAAATTAAAACACATGGACGGTCAGGAACTAGCCGCCTTTCCTAGTTGGGCGGTCTATCGTGAGGCTGCGCAAACCAACTCAATCCGTCACCCCTTTGCCTTGCCCGTCGCCGGTGGGGTTGGCTAGGGTTAGCAATAGGAACTAAATGCGCATGATACAAGGCATAAAAATTAGGTTTTTTATAGTCAAAAGAACAAGCATGAAAATTTTTACAAGATAGCATGACCAATTTCATGTTTGGTGCCTAAAATTCCTACGTAAATCAAGATGGAACAATGTTAACCCTAGTTCAGGCATGCTTCCACTAAACCTCGAAATACTAATAGGATGCTAGATTAAAATTGGGGCTTTCTAAACCAATCGAAAGAGGACAGAACAACGCTTCTGTTGATGTATCACACTTAGGGTTTGGCTTGCTATCACCTACCTTATTCGAAGGATGAAGGAAGAAGAGGGATGTCGATGCGCAAGGTACACACCGCCAAAGATTGCTGGAATTCTCCCTCGATCGAACTCCTCTCCGGCCGCCACAGCAACTAAACGATTCTAGGGTTGCTAAGGGTCATTTATATAGGTTCAATTGAGTCTAGGGAGTCCTAATCGTGAAGATAGAGTCCTATCATCGTGGACGTGTGAGATTCAAGCGAGACCGAGTCTATCCACTACTCCACCGCCAAATACTCCACCTAGGGTTAGGGTTTCGAAGATTAATCAGAGGGGAAATGAAGAGTTAATCTTAGCCTTTCATTTGCATCTGGTTTTAGCTTAAATGGTCGGGTATTTGGCTCGAATTTCACATTTTAAGGTCCGATCAAGCTAAGTGTGGTTTTGGGCCTTAATCTGTTAATTCGACTTCGTTAAAAATTTTATTTGGGCTAGTCATAGAAGATAATTTTACTAAGCGCTTTATCCACTATGAGATTCTAATTTTTCCAGATTTTTATAAAATGGTCAAATTTTGACTTATCTTATTTCTTAAGGAATCTCTTATTAATTTTCTTGAAATTTTTATTCTTTAATAAATTGGGGTGCTACATTCTATCTCCCCTCCTTTATCTCCCAGCGTTGACCTCTCACCTTCCCACACACACGCACACACCCTTCACTACGCACACACGGCCCTGCTGTTTCCCTCTCACACGCTCTCCCTTCCCACCACACACGCCTACAGGCACACATGCACACTGTGGAGGGGTTGACTCCCCCCTTCCGCGGGGTCGACCCCTCCATCTGTTCTATCTCTCCTTCACCCTCTAACTCACACTTTACACCGTAGGTTTAGTTTTATTTTTCTTCTTTCTCACCACCACCTTTTTTCCCACAAAAACTGGCCAATCTGGGGAAAAACTGGTCGAGTGCACCCCCCCTCAAAGAGGGGGAATGTTCTCACTCCTCCTGTCTACTCCAGGGCCCTGATTTTTATTTAAATTCCTCTCTGAAAATGTACAAGCATAGGGCATACCCCAGAAGGAAATGAAGGCATATATGAGCCTTTACTTTTCAACAATTACAATGAAAGAGAGAGCTGAAATTTTGAGCTGAAGACTATTATGTTAAAACCTGAATGCAGGCAGATCTGCCCTATCCACCCTAATAGCACCCCTTGCCGCATATGGAAGATCCTTTTCTTGAACAAAAACAGAATTATGTGGGGCATTACATGCAAAAGAAGCCAACGAGTCAGCAACTTGGTTCCCTTCCCTGTATATGTGTTGTATTTGACAGCCATTTTCCACCAAAAAATTGCATATCTGCTTCCACCAAGGGATTACCATCCAGCTAGGGGCTATTTCTTTTTTGCAAGCTTCCACAAGAATAGCACAATCAGAATATATTTTGGATAAACTGAAACCACATTGTTTGGCAATTTTCAGACCATCATGAAGGGCTCTAGTTTCTGCAATCACACTAAAACCTATGCCATATGAGAATGCAAACGCCATCACTAACTTTCCAGATGCATCCCTTATACAGCCTCCTCCTCCACATTTACCTGGATTGCCTTTTGATGCCCCATCTGTGTGTAATGTATACCCCTGTGCAGCCATTTTACATCTTACAATAATAGGCTGTTTAGTAACAACTTGAGGATATAGTCTAAAGGCCGCCAGCTTATTGAGATTTACTAAAGATATCGGCTTCTGAAACTTTAGCTTGTCCAAAGCCATCGAAATAGCATCAATGATTCTTCTTTTGATAACAACCAGATTGAATGGAGTACCTTCAAACCTGGCCACACATCTACTTTTCCAAATTTCCCAGATAAGCATAATGACAGCAAACAAACAGATGAAACTAGAAGCAGATTTCAGGTTTGTTACTGCTAAAATATTCCATAACCGAGTAGTAATATGACTGCTTAACCACGCCATATGACTGATCAGAGGAAGCACCCAATCCCACAGATCTGCTGCCAGATTGCTGGATATAAAAAGATGGTCTAGATCTTCTTGGCTTGGATGAGCACAGCAGTTGCATTTGGAGGCCAAGTTTATACCGCAGTCCCTTATCCTACTATCCACAGGCACTGCACGATGAATAACCTTCCATGTAAATAAACCTGCTCTTGGAGCAATGAATGGATGCCAAAGTTTTGCCCAGGCATACCTTCTTGAGCCCTTTGGTCTAATGATGTTGTAAGCAGATTTGGTAGAAAAATTGCCTCTTGGATTTCCCATCCATACATAGATATCTGGGTCATCAGTCAGCTGAAAGTTGAACAAAGAAACAGAGTCATTGAGTAAACTCCTAGCTGCATGTTGGGGGTCTGAAAAGACCTCCCGGAAGTGAAAAACTGAGGAATCAAAGTTATTAGCAGACAGAGGGCCTTTTCCAGTCCAATTATCCCTCTCTCTCTCTACATATCTCCTTACATCTCTCTCGAAATTCCTCTCTCTAAGGCTCTCTCACGACGGCGTCTACTCTGAGGTTGGGCAGCTCTCCAAGGTCTAAGGGCGTGGATGACAGCATTTCTCGACGGCTATTTCTTCACCTTACTTCTTTATGCTTAGTTTAGTTAGAGTTTAGTTGAAGTTCTAATTTTCTATTTTCTTGCTGTCTTGTAAACGTTTAATGTTCGAGCAATGTAATTAGTTTGGTATTATTCTCTCTCTCTCTCTCTCTCCCTATTTCTCTCCTTTATCTCTCCAAGCTTCTTTAGATAGTCTTTAATCTTGTGCTATTTTAATTGTTTGCCATATATATATATATGTATATATAAATCGTTACAACAACTTCTTTAGTTCTTTTTCTTTTCTTAAAAATAAATGAGAAATAATATTTTTAACTTCAAAATATTAACTTCCTCGTGGGATCGACCCGTATTCATCACTATACTTAAAATCTTAATTTTATTGTGTGAGTACGAAATTTTTGAAATTATGTGCGCAAGTTTTTAACGACGAGCTTCGCATTCGATCAATTTTTGCTACTGTTGCCGGGGAGGTTTATGATTTTTTAATTGACTACCTTGTGTTCTTGTATATTAACTAGGCACTAACAATTTTTTTCTTTTGTTTGCTTGTAGGAAAAAAAAATCATCTACCAATAAGGTAAGCCTCTTCTTCACTATTCACCATCATTTTAGTCTTTTACTTAAGAGCGAGGGATCACGCGCCAAGTAAGTACCTTAGGCTTCCTTCATTTCATTTGATTTTATTTCATTGATTTTATATTTTCTTGGTTAGAAAGGTTCACAAAAAAAAATCAAAATTCAAAAATATGTGAACTTAAATAAAAGACATCATCCGAAGGTTAGAAACCACACATCATGTTCTAGGGCATGCATCATGTAGGTTACATTAATCTTTTTTTATTTTTTTTAGAAAATAATTGTTCATGCATATTGCATTTTAAACCCCTTGTTTGAATTTGCTTGTTGCATTGCATTATTCTAAAACACTATAAGGGCACTACCCCTAAATGAGATAAGGTGGAGATTTCATCACCATTCCTTGGCCCACAAACTAGAATCATCCTAGTGTTTCTTGCATTACATAAACCTTAATAAAATTTAGTAGACATTGACCCTAGGTTCACACTGTAATTCTTGTGCTATTTGGGTTTACCCTCTTATGGAAACTGGTGCCTAAGGCAAGACGATCGGATGGCAAACGCCTTAAGCGGGCTAGTGGTTCTCTAATTAGGTCCCTACGAAAGTAGGGGAGCCTCTAGTGACATCGATTCTTATTGAAAAATAGAATGCGTAGGCGTGCCAGTCAGAAACGTGACAAATTTATTATGCGCTCGATCTGACTTGGTCAGTCGATTGTGAAGTCTGGGTCGGGACCAGAAGCCCGCCATATCATGAAGGTTATGGCGTTAATTACATCCTCCGAGAGGGAGGAAAACCCTTGATTAATTGGCAAGATAAAATGCCATTTGGGGCTGAGATAATATGAACAAGTGCATATATGAGGTGAGATTAACAAAACCATGTGGGGGGTTTATTTATTAGTTTATTCATATAGAGCAAGCATAATTTGTTGGGCCCGAAGACCACCATCATGTGTAGTGAAAGCCTCCGGTCGGGCATAACCCGACTTTCCTTTAATCACCATTTGATATACCGAGGGATTCGGTCATACAAGCAGGCAATGCAACAAAGATATATGTGTTTATACGCAATTGCATATTCAAACGGAAATATGATACAATATAAGCTTAATTGATTAATTTTCTTTTATTGGATTCATGATTTATTAAGGTTGAGCTTATTAGTCATTCGTTTAGGGGGTTATTAGGCATTTAACAAAAGGCAAGGGTCAACTGGTGCGGACACCAGAGCGAGCGAGAAGCATGAGTCGGCGAGCCGTCGGTACCGAACGCGCAGCACCACTCCAGCTACACAGGCATCCCTATGGCTGGGAGACAGTCTGGAGTCTCCGTCTTGAATCCTAGTATTTTTAGTATTTATTGGGTTTTATTTGGTATGTAATGTGTGCTTATTTGGTTTTATTTGGGTTTAAGAGAGTGTAATTAGGATAAATAAATGGGTTTCTTTATAAAAGGGCCACCTGGGCCTAGCGGGCCCCCCTCACCCTCTTCCCCATTAGGCCACCTAACTTCTAGGGACCTATAGGTGCTGGCCCATTGTCCACCTTGGACTTGGACCATTGGACCAAGAGAAGGGAAATTCCATTTCTCTTCTTTAAAGGGGGCGCCCCCTCTTTTGTCTCTATTAGGCATTTTTTTTTGTGTTTGACCACATGGGGAAAAAAAGAATTTGGCATCCCTAATGTACCCCTCCCTAACCCTAGATCTGAGGGTAAGGTTGGTCATTTACCTACGGTTCCCATTCCATATAAAACCCTTGTATTTTCTATTTTCACCTCAATTAACACAAGAATTTCAGCAATTTTGCTCCAAAGGCCAAGGCCGCCCTCTATCTCTCTCCTCTCCCTCCCCTTGCAGCTGTGAAGGCTGCTATTCTGAGGTGTGAAGCCTCCCTTATAAGAGTGTGAAGCTCAGCACTGCCGCCGCCGCCGCCATCGAGCCGTCGTTGCACCGCCATCGCCGAAATTCTATTTTCCTCCATCTAGCAAGCCAAATGCCGAATTTTAGCTCTCAACATGTAGATCTGACCAGGCTGAAATTTTCAGGGTGAGTTCCACTTGTTGATCCCACGTCCCACAAAAAAATTCAGGTTTTTCCAACTTCGTTTTCTCCCCTTTTCATTTAAAGCCCCACAACCTACACAATCTGCCCCTGTGCAGACTTGAGTTCCAGCAGCCAAACTCTTCACCCATTCGAAACTCTTTTCAAGTTCAAATCGAACTGAAATGTGGACTGGGACTTCTGTCCACCAAACCCTCATTGCATAAATTTTTTTAAGATTTTTGGAGTTCGTTTACCCTTTTTAAAAACCACTTCAAAAACTGGACCTTGTTCTATTTCCCACAGTCCAGATCCGACCACCCACTGCTATAAAATCCCTTTCTCCATCAAACCACCTTAAAAAATTATAAAAAAATTATCCTAGTGTTCCTTACTTCCCCCTCTATCTTCCATAAAAATCTCAACTCCCAGATCTAAAGTTTCAACATCAGTCAATGTGTTTCATCAGGCAGATCTGAATCTGCCCAGTCAGATCTATGTTCAGGGGTCAGCATGTTCATAAATACCCCACAAAAATTCCAAGGCCATAAAATTCCTGTAACACCCCATGGTCGTAGATCTATGAAAGAGCTTCACAGCGGTGCTAGTTTTGCATCGATCCAACGTCGGGTCTGATCGCAGTAGTTGTTTTCGCCAGATCACGTAACCTTGAAACTGCATAATAGGTCCGTGGGCAGCAAGCAACAACATTCCCAATTGGGCCGCCTCGCCTTCCACAAGGTGAACCAGCACATCCCCCTCCTAGGGATCATCCCTCGAGGAGTCCCCACCACAGCGGTACTGCTCTCAGCACGTTCGACCCTCCGACCAAGACGTGGGCCCCACGTTCGTTGGCACGTGTTACCGCCGGAGCTATTCAAATCGCTGCCCGTCAACCCAAGAGCGCCACTCCCGGGTCCCGCTGTAGCCCTTTACCTCCCTGCGAGGAGTGGGCAAAAGAATTCAATTATGTAAATTTATTTGGTAATTATCTAATCGGGAGTACGATCTTGGCCGGGGTTGTCTTCCCCACGCCCAGAGCTTGGAGGTAACGATCTCTCCTCCTCGGCATTTGCTTACTTAGTATATGATTATATGCCGATGCATGAGTGTGTTAGAATTCTAGCTCGTTAGATCATTTTTAATCACCACTGTGAGAGAGCGAGCGAACCCATCCCGTTGCTTTAGTCCGTGTATCCCAGTCACTGTGTCATTTGCATGCCCACCCGTAGAGGTACCCAATACTTACCACCACCGCCTGTGGCGGATCCCCGAGCCCGTAGTTACGATGAGTCTTTAGTGGCCGAGATATTCCGATCTCTCATGGATCGATTCGATACGCGTATGGATGGGCTTAGTACGCGTGTAGATGGCGTAGGTAAGCGTCTGGAAGGGAGGATGAAAGCCTTAGAAGATCGGGCCGAAGCATCGGACCAGTCTATCCAGGGTCTGGTAGGGAGAATTGTTGTCCTAGAGAGGGACCCTGCTGAGGCACAACCCGAGCCGACAAATGGCCAACAGGAGCCGATTCAGCAACCTACTGCTCCAAGGGCTTAAGGGGTAGATGATAGGAAGCAGCGAGTGCCCGAGGTGGATGACTATGCATCCAATAATGAACATGGGGGTTATGGTCGTGACCGTCATGCCCAACGACGGAATCGTGATTACGATGACAATGACTGCATTCTTTGGAACGTGCGTGCAGACCATCCCCTTTTTGACGGGTCCTTGGACCCAAAGGTCTATTTAGATTGGGAGGCCGGCATTGATCGGTACTTCGAGTGGTTTGAGATGACGGACCACCAAAGAGTTCGCTACCCAAAGATGAAGTTGCAAGGGCAGGCGCAAACCTATTGGACTAATGTGGAGAGCCTGTTGATGCAGCGACATCAACCCCAGATCGGTACTTGGGATGATATGAAAACCAAGTTGAGGCAGAAGTACCTTCCTGCCACATATCGCCAGCGTCTCATAGACAAATGGCATAGTCTCACCCAAGGAAACCAATCCGTGACTGAGTACACCGCTGTGTTCGATGAGTATTACTTACGGTGTGGAGTTACGGAAGAGAGCACAATGACCATCTCACACTTTTGAAGAGGTCTACGGCCACACTATGAATATGAACTTTTTCACCACAATGTGGCCACTTTGGAACAAGCGTATCAGGTTTCTCTCAAACTAGAGCAATTTGAGGTCGAGTTCGAGCCTACCCAATGGTTGGGCCCCTTCCCTCTTCGTAGTGTCGAGCCCCGCAACTCTTCAGGCACATATCAGAGGGCCCCCATGGCCCGACCTTAGGAGCCCACCCGTCCAGAGCTATTCACTCCAATGCCTCGCCCTCCCACACCGAGGGATCTTCCTCCTTGACCCCAACAACTTGCACCCATTGTCCGTCCACCGGCGCCCGCACCTCTTGCCCGTCCCCTGTTGCCTACACCTCCTGTCCGTTGGGAGGATAAGGGTAAGGGACCTTTGATCGGGGAACCTAGTGGATCACATCAGCAGTGTTTTTGCTGCAATGGGTTTGGCCACTTTGCAAACCAGTGTCCCAGTCGTCAATCTCTAGTCATTGGGGACACACAGGTCGGGAGCGCCTCATCTTCAGAGCTTGTGTCAGTCAGCTATGAGGCGGAACAAGAATTAGCTGACGAGTTCTTTGAGAATGAAGATGACGGCCAGGATGCTCAGCATCAAAACGATGCCCAGTTGGAGGTTGTCAGGTGTATTCTCACCCAGCCACAGGCCAGTGATAACTGGCATCGGACCACGTTCATACATATTGTAGGCTGGGCGGGAAAGTTTGTAGGGTGATTATCGATAGTGGGAGTTGTATCAATGCAATCTCCACGAGGACTGTTTCTCATCTTGGTCTTACTCCCTTGGACCATCCTTGCCCCTATCGAGTATCATGGGTGGATTCCACCTCCATTCCGATCAGGCTACGGTGTCTGGTCCTACTACAGTTCCATGCCTACCATGACGAGATCTGGTGCGATGTCCTCCTCATGGAGGTGAGCAGTATTATTCTTGGTAGGCCGTGGTTGTTTGATCGGGATGCCATGCTCTTTGGTCAGTCGAACACCTGTACCTTTGACCATGGTGGCCAGCGGATTACCCTCAACCACTCTCAGCCCAAGAGTCCTTCATTTAGGGGTCCTACTGGTCCTAGTACTCTGGAGCCTTCCATCCGTGGACCCAGTACCCCATCCCTAGCTCGGGCCATGACCGTTACATCTTGCACAAGCAAGCCTCTGTCTAGGAGGTTGATGTTGATTAGCTACCAGGAAATGGAGCGGGAGGCTAGTAAGGGGAGTCTTGTGTTTGCTATCACAGTCCATGAGGTAGAGCGAAAGTCCGAGGGTGAACTCCCACCCGATGTTGTTCCCATTCTGCAGGAGTTTGCTAATATATTCTTCGAAGAGCTTCCCGAGGGACTCCCACCTATGCGGGATATTCAGCATGCTATCGACCTGATTCCGGGATCCTCATTGCCCAATCTTTCCCACTACCGCATGAGTCCCACTGAGCACGCCGAGCTAAAGTGGAAGGTCGATGAGTTTATGCAGGGAGGATCTATTCGGGACAACATGAGTCTGTGTGCTGTGCCCGCGTTACTCGCCCCAAATATAGATGGCACTTGAAGGATGTGTATTGATAGTCGTGCCATCAACAAAATCACTATGAAGTATAGGTTCCCTATTCCCTGCCTGGATGATATTCTTGACATGATGGCATGTCACGCCCCGAGCCTTTATTACAGCGGAAGACTAGCTCGGGGAATCGCGAACAGCCGGCATGGTAAGCCTCTTGCGAGCAAGAACGATCAGAGCACAAGACAATCACACATAAAAATATAATTGCACAATAATTACTTAAACTCTAACTTTATTTCATTAAAAATCAAAATATTCTAATGCAATAACTTTTCAAACCTCATTAATCCATCAGACTCAAGGAAAAAGGAAAATTACAAAGACTCGATCTAAACAATGGTGACTTTCCTAAGTCTTCACTCTCATTTTGATAAGACTTTCATTCGCTCTCGGACCCGCTACTTGTATAACTCGAATCCGAATTTGAATCACTTCCATCTCCTGAAAAGATTAGAAAATAGGTAATGAGCACACTTGCCCAGTAGGTATCTTCGCATCAACATGAAGGCACTATTAAAGTGATTAGCATTTTAGCTCTAAAGAAATAAGGTAAAGTCATGCGAATACGATCAATCATGCGATTACACCAAAGTAACAAAGATGATCAGGTAAGATAGAAGGAGCAAGTATGAACTATCAAGAATATAATAAGAATATGATATGGCCTTTCATGAACAAGAATGTACTAGAAAGTCATGTATTAATCAAGAATGTACTCTTCACTTAGCAGCAAGTACTTCGTGAATTTCTGTGGAATATCATGTAAGAAGGTAGAAAGTCATGTACGTGTCGTGGATTTTCACTTCACGATGCCATGGATATTCACTTATTTATAGAGAAAGTACTCCCAGTGCAATGCGACGCCAGTAGTATCATACCCCATGGTTTATAATAGTATGTTTTCGACAATCAGTCGAGAGGACTAGCATAGAGCCCTTGAACACAATCATTGCTCGATCGCATCTTCAAGTATAAAACAAGTTACTTCCACGTTTCAAGCAATAAAATATGTCCAGTAATATAACAAGTTCAATAAGTTCATGATAACAATAATTAAATGAATGAACGCTTCAATTAAGAATGCGAGGGATCAAAAATGACTTAAAACAAGGTCATGCTCAAGGAAACAATTCGACAGCATAACAGTATATTCCTTATCTTCCATTAGTTAAAATTAAGTATCTTGAACAACATGACAAGTCCTATACCATCAATAATCCATCTAGGAACTTTGGAACATCAACCCTTTGGTCAAACCTCGGGTTAAAGTACTGTGATGGTCAATTAATGGGCCGTTACATTAACGTGACGGTCTATAATTGGGCCGTTAGATCGGGCTGAATCCAGAAAGAATAAATATGGACTCAGTATATGTGACGGTTGCATACTAAACCGTTAGATGAGCCTGACGGTCTAGTATTAGACCGTTACATAGTCAAAACCAGAAAACATCGATAGTGCTTTCTAAACAATTGGGTTTTAATGGTACAACCAACTCGGCGTCCTAGTGGGAATCCCAGGCTCGCGGAGAATTACGGAGACCTTGAAACCAAGTTTCCTAGTCCATTGGAAGGAATATCTAATAGAGAGGTCCTCAAGTTCAAGCGTATGTTCCTATATTGCAAAAGTGTAAACTAATGGTCATATACAGGAATATATGCCATGTACTTAAAGAAATTGACTCTATAGGCAGAAAGAATGTGTAACAATGTGAAACTATGATAAAACTCCATCAATACATCAGTAAAAATCATGTTTTAATACAAACTATAGAGTTTTATCAATGAAGTTAACATGTACTTTAAAATAACTCAAAGTGCTTTTAAACATGCATGAATCAGTTTATAAACTCAAGGTTCATAAAGATAGGTCAAAACTTAGTTAACTAGGCTTATTTATAAGTAAATTTGACTATTTTTAACTCTGTCTCGGGTTGACAGAACGCAGTTATTGTAACGGTCGAACATGGGCGCATCACAGTTCTATGACGGTTTATCGTGGAGCCGTCAGAGCGTTGTAACGCTCTGGTTATGGTCCGTCAGAGTTAACCGAGAAGCTTAAATATAACACGGAGTGTGACGGCTTATCGTAAGACTGTTACGTCCCTCTAACGGTCTAGCTACAGGCCGTTAGAGTCCTGTTGACAGCATAAAAGATAAAAGACTATGCTTTGAAACAAGTCATGCTTTAAAAAGATTTAACTATTCTAGTCATGATAAAATGAAGTAAAAGCCATCTAGATGCATAGGTTATAGTGAATTAACAAGAGAATATCTTTTATCTTCAATTAAGGCTAAAGATATGTGTGTATGCATGATTCTACTAAAACATGAAATTCATGGTCTATAGTGCATGAAATCAGACAAAATCAAAGGGCTTTTACTCCTATCATGATGTTCTTGCCGTTCATGAGATGACCTACCTCTTTACTGGGCTTTCAACTTCCAATTTATGACTACAAGACATGCCCTAGTTCTTCCCTTCCTGTGATTTTTCAACAACTTCACGTTGCTCTAACTCCTCAATCGCTTGACCTAAGGACATAAAATTTTGAGAGTAAGAAGGTGAAACTAAGGGGAACAAAGAGTTCTAAAGACACTTAGGCTAATTACCTCATTTTGGTGCTCTAATCTCCTGATCTTCAGTAGACTTTCGCTCAAGTTCCTAGGTTGCTATGGTCGAACCAGCAACTTTGGAAGCTTCAAACTCCTTGTGTAGTTGATCTCCTAGAATGAAATTTTGACGAAGATTAGTCCTATGTATAAGGAATAAAAAGTTCTAAAGAACTTACCTGAAATACTATCTTCTTACCTTAGTTCCACGCGAGCCAAAGTAGGGGTCGCACAGGTCAAAACTAGGGTCTATTTATAGATTCTAGCTAGGGTTTTGTGGATTAGATCGATTCTAGAGTTCTTGTTAAAGTTTAGATCGACTTCTGAGAGTCCTTAACAGGTTTACTAGTCCTCCCATCTTGATCCCTAAGAGATAGACTAGTAAAAATCTAATCTTTTTGCACTTTCTTCCATTCACGGAACTGATAGAACGTAACGGTCTAAGCTTGGCGCGTTACATACCTATGGCGGTCGCACGATAGACCGCTACATCCACTGTGCGTAGAATTCAACTTAATTCAAACTCTTTCATTTGTTTTATCCACATAATTATCTAAAAAAGGGTGTTTTCTTTAAAATTCGTGAATAGGCTAAATAACCTTCTGGAATATGGGCCAAACTTAATGGGCTTGGTCCTTAAACCTTTTGGGTTTCATTTATCAAAGTTGGATTAATTATTCAACATACTTGGGCCTTATAATCAATTTAAGCTTTATAATTCCTAATAAATTCTAAAAAATTCTTAAAATAAACCAGAAATTATTTATATAAATTTTGGTGCACTACACCCTCCCCCACTTAGAAGAATTTGGTCCCCAAATTCATGGATTATATAGAGAGTGTACTTACAGTTGAATAATTCCGGGAATCTTTTCCGCATGGTTTCTTCCATTTCCTAAGTTGCTTCGGACGGCCATGATTTCTTCCATTAAATTTTGATCATAGGAATAGCTTTATTCCTTAATTGATGTACTTCCCATTCCAGAATCTTTATTGGTGTTTGCTCGTACGTCATATCCTTCTGAATCTCCAGATTGTCGTAAGTGATGACATGGAAAGGATCAGGTACATACTTCTTGAGCATCGAGACGTGAAATACATTATGAACTTCAGATAATTGTGGAGGTAAAGCAATCCGACAAGCTACTTCACCAACTCTTTCTAGAATTTCAAAAGGGCCAATGAACCTTGGAGTTAGCTTGCCTTTATGCCAAATCTTCGAATACCTCGGCTTGGAGAAACCTTTAGATACACATGATCTCCTACCTGAAACTCCAAGTCGCGCCTTCGATTATCAGCATAGGATTTTTGCCTATCTTGTGTCACCTGCAATCTTTCTCTAATGAGCTTAATTTTCTCTGAAGAATCCCTGATAATGTCGGGGCCTAGAATTTGCTTTTCCCCTATCTCATTCCAACATATTAGTGATCTACAGCTTTTTCCATATAAAGCTTCAAAAGGTGCCATCTGTATGCTGGCCTGATAACTATTGTTATATGTAAATTCTACCAGAGGCAAGTGATCGTGCCAACTTCCTCCAAAATCAATAGCACAAGCCCTGAGCATATCTTCTACCACCTGATTTGTTCTTTCAATCTGACCATCAGTTTGTGGATGGAATGCCATGCTAAAGTTCAATCTAATCCCTAGTGAATGTTGTAGACTCTTCCAGAATTGTGATGTGAATCGAGGATCTCTATCAGATATAATAGTGACAGGAACACCATGTAATTTGACAATTTCTTTTATGTATAATGCTGCTAAAACATCCACAGACCATCGACTTTTGATTGGTATGAAATGTGCAGATTTTGTCAATCGGTCTATGATTACCCATATGCCATCGTGTCCACCCCTTGTCTTTGGTAAACCCATAATGAAATCCATTCATATACTTTCCCATTTTCATGTTGGAATATCTAAGGTATGTAATTTACCTACAGGTCTAAAATGTTTTGCCTTTACTTGTTGACAAGTGAGACATTAAATTAGCTATTTCCCTCTTTATATTAGGCCACCAGAAATTTCTTTTGAGATCTTGATACATTTTTGTACCACCTAGATGAATGGTGTACTTGAATTTATGTGCTTCTTCTAGGATCCATTTCTTCGTATCCTCATGATCTGGTACACACACCCGGCCCTTATATAGCAATCTTACGTTATTGGAAATAGAAAAATCCGGCCTCTGTTTTATGTTGGCTTTAATCTCCAGTAATACGGGATCATCATTTTACAGCTTGACCAGATCTTCTATTAATGTAGGTTGAGCTTGAATATTAGCTATGAAATAATCTTCTTCCTTCATGTCAATATCTAAGTTCAACTGAGCAAATTGAGGAATAAGATTAGTCATACTAATCATAAGACTTGATACCTTTCCCATTGGTTTTATGCTGAGTGTATCTGCTACAGCATTAGCCTTGCCAGGATGATATTGAATAGCAAAATCAAAGTCTTTGAGATATTCTAATCATCTCCTCTACCTCATATTTAACTTATTTTGAGAGAATAAGTATTTCAAACTTTTGTGGTCCGAGTAGACCGTGAACTTCTCTCCATAGAGATAATGACGCCAAATTTTTAAGGTGAAAATGACAGCAAACAATTCCAAGCCATGCACAGGGTAGTTTTCCTCGTGACGTTTCAACTGTCTTGAAGAATAATAGATTACCTTTCCATTCTGCATGAGGACGCACCTTAAGCCAATGCCAGACGCATCCGCATATACTTCGAATCCACCACCTTCCACCGGTAGTGATAGAATAAGAGCTGTAGTAAGATAGTTCTTAAGAGTTTGAAAACTCTTTTCACATTCTTTTGACCAGACAAAATGATTTTTTTTCTTGTGAGTCTAGTTAAAGGAACAACAATTTTTGAGAAGTCCTTAATGAACCTTCTATAATAATCAGCTAGACCCAGAAAGCTCCTTACTTCTGATATCGTGGTTGGCCGGCTCAAGTTTCTGACAGCTTCTACTTTAGAAGGATCCACAGCGATACCTTCTTTTGAAATAATGTGGCCTAGGAATGAAACTTCCTTGAGCCAGAATTCACACTTGTTAAGCTTGGCATAGAGTTTATGTTCTCTAAGTGTTTGCAAAGCTATCCTCAAATGTTCTTCATGTTCCTTATTTGTCTTGGAAAATACCAGGATGTCATCAATGAAGACAACAATGAACTGGTCCAGATATGGCTAGAAAACATTGTTCATAAGTTGCATAAATATTGCTGGGGCATTTGTTAACCCGAACGGCATTACCACGAATTCATAGTGGCCATAACGAATTCGAAAAGTCGATTTATAAATGTCTTCTTCTTTAATTCTAAGTTGATGATAACCTGATCTGAGGTCAATCTTGGAGAAATACTCTACTCCTGAAAGCTGATCGAAGAGCTCATCAATATGCAGTAACGGATACTTATTTTTGATTGTGAGTTATACATAACCTGGGAGAGCCATCCTTCTTTTTGACAAAAAGAACCAGCACACCCCAGGGGGATGTGCTAGGTCTAATGAAACCCTTATCTAATAATTCCTGCAACTGTCTCTTTAGTTCCTTAAGTTCCGTGAGGGACATCCTGTAAGGGGCTATAGAAACAGGTGCTGCTCTTGGAATGAGTTCAATAGTAAAGTTTACCTCCCTCTCGGGTGGTAAACTGGGTAATTCGTGTGGAAACACATCTGGGAACTCATTTACAATAGGGATGTATGTTATGATGATTTCCTTGGACTCGGTAACAATGACAGAAGCAAGAAAAGCTTCACATCCTTGCGAGATAAGTTTGCAAGCGTGAAGAGAGGATATGATAGTGGGATGTTTCCTATACTTGATGCTAAGGAAAGAAAATCTTGGAAGACCAGGTTTTTGAAAGGATATAATCCTACTTCGGCAGTTAATATCAGCATCATGATCTATAAGTCAATCTACCCCTAAGATGGCATCATAACCTTTCATGTCAAGGCATACTAAGTTTGCGGGGAGATTGAGACCTTCTACTATTACCTCACTATCAGGATAATACTCGTTAAGCTTAGTTCCAGAACCTAAAGGTGTAGTAATAGCAAGATCTGAAGGTAAGGGAACTGATGCAATTGGTAATATTTTTACAAAAGTAGTGGAGTTAAAAGAATGAGAGGCACCAGTATCAAATAGCACAAATGCAGGACGGGAACAAACTTGAAGGGTACCTTTCATAAGTCCACCATCCCTGGGTGCTTCTTCTTCTTCTAGAACAGCATTGAGGTGAGCTTGCCTCCTACGTCCACCACCAGACGATTGATCCTTCATAAGGGGGCAATCTGGCATATGATGCTCCCTGCTTCCACAACGTAGACAAGCACCAAGGTGCTTCCAACATTCTCCAGCCGAATGGCCGAACTTCTCGCAAAATGTGCAAGCCGCCATGACTTGCTCCTTCTCCTCCTTGACTTTCTTGTTCTTCTGGGAACTTCCACAGTTCCTACTCCTGGATCTTTTCTTATTATCACGGCTTTTATGAGGTTCCGTGATGCTGAATTTCTCCTTCTTATAATGCCGATCAGATCGTCGGCTAGACTCTTCTCCCTTTCCTTTCAATTTCTCGACCTTCTCTAAGGTCCTCTCACATAAATATGCCTGCTGAACCATCTCCACATAGGTACGGATGTTTTGGGTCCCGAGCTGCTGAATGAAACCGGGTCATAACTCGTCCATAAATCGATTAGCCTTCAATAAATCGGCACTGATTAAATGCGGTGCATAGGGTGCTAGCCTGGAGAATTGAAGTTCATACTGCGCGACTGTCATCATTCCCTGACGAAGAGAGGCGAACTCCGTGGCCTTTCTTTCTTTAACATGCTCAGAAAAGTACTTAGCACAGAATAGAGTGAGAAAACCATCCCATGTATGAGGTGCATCTGCTAGAGGTGTAGGTACTGATTTCCACCATGTGCGTGCATCTTTATTGAGTTGAAATGTTACAAGACGCACTTTTTCTTGGTCCGTGCATTGGATAACATCGAAGATACGATTCATCTCATCTATCTAGTTTTCTGCCTCATCTGGGTTGGAAGAACCGTAGAAACACGGAGGGTTTAAGCTCTGAAAATTGCGATGCAAGTCACCAGCCCTCGCCCATGCGCCTGCCAGGGCCATAGTTTGTAACGCCTGAGTAAGGCCGGCAACCGTTTGTTGCTTGCCACCCCAATCTACGCAATGTGCCATTGTAATAATGAGGTACCTGAGAGAAATAACAAATTGTTAATTCTTATGGAATTAGAAAGAGGTTAATCTTAAAACGAATTGACTATCCTTTCCCGGGCTCTACCGAATTTTCGCATAGGTGAGGAAATTTCTTCCTTAGTTCATAGGTAGGGGTCCTTAAAACTTGGACTTATCCTATGACATGACTCTATTCCCTAAGTACTGAGACTTAGGGTCTGATACCAACTTAACTGTCACGCCTCGAGCCTTTATTACAGCGGAATACTAGCTCGGGGAATCGCGAACAACCGGCATGCTAAGTCTCTTGCGAGTAAGAACGATCAGAGCGCAAGATAATCACACATAAAAATACAATTACACAATAATTACTCAAACTCCAACTTTATTTCATTAAAAATCAAAATATTATAATGCAATAACTTTTCAAACCTCATTAATCCATCAGACTCAAGGAAAAAGGAAAATTACAAAGACTCGATCTATACAATAGTGACTTTCCTAAGTATTCACTCTCATTTCGATAAGACTTTCATTCACTCTCAGACCCGCTACATGTATAACTCGAATCCGAATTTGAATTACTTCCATCTCCTGAAAATATTGAAAAATAGGTAATGAGTACACTTGCCCAGTAGGTATCTTCGCATCAACAAGAAGGCACTATCAAAGTGATTAGCATTTTAGCCCTAAAGAAATAAGGTAAAGTCATGCGAATGCGATCAATCATGCGATTACACCAAAGTAACAAAGATGATCAGGTAAGATAGAATGAGCAAGTATGAACTATCAAGAATATGATATGGCCTTTCATGAACAAGAATGTACTAGAAAGTCATGTATTAATCGAGAATGTACTCTTCACTTAGTAGCAAGTACTTCGTGAATTTCTTTGGAATATCATGTAACAAGCTAGAAAGTCATGTACGTGTCGTGGATTTTCACTTCACAATGCCGAGGATATTCACTTATTTATAGAGAAAGTACTCCCAGCGTAATGCGATGCCAGTAGCATCATACCCCATGATTTATAATAGTATATTTCTGACAATTAGTCGAGGGGACTAGCATAGAGCCCTTGAACACAATCAGTGCTCGATCGCATCTTCAAGTATAAATCAAGTTACTTCCACGTTTCAAGTAATAAAATATGGCCAGTAATATAACAAGTTCAATAAGTTCATGATAACAATAATTCAATGAATGAACGCTTCAATTAAGAATGCGAGGGATCAAGAATGACTTAAAACAAGGTTATGCTCATGTAAATAATTCGACAGCATAACAGTACATTCCTTATCTTCCAGAATTTAAAATTAAGTATCTTGAACAATATGACAAGTCCTAGAACATCAATAATCCATCTAGGAACTTTGGAACATCAACCCTTGGGTCAAACCTCGGGCTAAAGTACTGTGACGGTCAATTAATGGGCCGTTACATCAACGTGGCGGTCTATAATTGGGCCGTTAGATCGGGCTGAATCCAGAAAGAATAAATTTGGACTCAGTATATGTGACGGTTGTATACTGGATCGTTAGATGAGCCTGACGGTCTAGTATTAGGTCGTTACATAGTCAAAACCAGAAAACATCGATAGTGCTTTCTAAATAATTGGGTTTTAATGGTATAACCAACTCGGCGTCCTAGTGGGAATCCCAGGCTCGCGGAGAATTACAGAGGTCTTGAAATCAGATTTCCTATTCCATTGGAAGGAATATCCAATAGAGAGGTCATCAAGTTCAAGAGTATGTTCCTATAGTGCAAAAGTGTAAACTAATGGTCATATACCATAATATATGCCACGTACTTAAAGAAATCGTAAGACCGTTATGTCCCTCTGACGGTCTATAACTATAGGCCGTTAGAGTCCTATTGACAGCATAAAAGATAAAAGACTATGCTTTGAAAAAAGTCATGCTTTAAAAAGATTTAACTATTCTAGTCATGATAAAATGAAGTAAAAGCCATCTAGATGCATAGGTTATAGTGAATTAACAAGAGAATATCTTTTATCTTCAATTAAGGCTAAATATATGTATGTATGCATGATTTTACTAAAACATGAAATTCATGGTCTATAGTGCATGAAATTAGGAAAAATCAGAGGGCTTTTACTCCTATCATGATGTTCTTGCCGTTCATGAGATGACCTACCACTTTACTGGGCTTTCAACTTTCAATTTATGACTGCAAGACACGCCCTAGTTCTTCCCTTCCTGTGACTTTTCATGAACTTTACGTTGCTGTAACTCCTCAATCTCTTGACCTAAGGACGTAAAATTTTGAGGGTAAGAAGGTGAAACTAAGGGGAACAGAAAGTTCTAAAGACACTAAGGCTAATTACCTCGTTTTGGTGCTCTAATCTCCTGATCTTCAGTAGACTTTCGTTCAGGTTCCTGGGTTGCTATGGTCGAACCAGCAACTTTGGAAGCTTCAAACTCCTTGTGTAGTTGATCTCCTAGCACGAAAATTTGAGGAAGATTAGTCCTATGTATAAGGAATAAAAAGTTCGAAAGAACTTACCCAAAATACTATCTCCTTACCTTAGTTCCATGCGAGCCAATGTAGAGGTCGCACAGGTCAAAACTAGGGTCTATTTATAGGTTCTACCAAGGGTTTTGTGGATTAGATCGATTCAAGAGTCCTTGTTAAAGCTTAGATCGACTTCTGAGAGTCCTTAACACGTTTACTAGTCCTCCCTTCTCGATCCCTAAGAGATATACTAGCAAAAATCTAATCTTTTTGCTCTTTCTTCCATTCACGGAACTGACAGAGCGTAACGGTTTAAGCTTGGCGCATTACACGCCTGTGACAGTCGCACGATAGATCGCTACATCCACTGTGCGTAGAATTAAACTTAATTCAAACTCTTTCATTTGTTTTATCCACATAATTATCAAAAAAAGGGTGTTTATCCTTAAAATTCGTGAATAAGCTAAATAACTTTCTAGAATACGGGCCAAACTTAATGGGCTTGGTCCTTAAACCTTTTGGGTTTCATTTATCAAAGCTGGATTAATTATTCAACATACTTGGGCCTTATAATCAATTTAAGGTTTATAATTCCTAATAAATTCCAGAAAATTCTTAAAATAAACCAGAAATTATTTATATAAATTTCGGGGCACTACATGGCAGATGCCACTATCTTTTCGAAGTTCGATCTTAAGAGTGGCCATCACCAGGTAAGGATTAGGCCAGGTGATGAGTGGAAGACTGCATTTAAGACTAAGGATGGCATATATGAGTGGTTGGTTATGCCCTTTGGGCTAACCAATACCCCCAGCACCTTCATGCGACTCATGACTCAGGTCCTTCGACCTTTCATTGGAGTCTTTGTTGTAGTGTATTTTGATGATATTCTCATCTATAGTCGCACTACGGGGGACCACTTGGACCATCTTCGGTAGGTCTGCCTACTTTTGAGGCGAGAGCAATTGTTTGCAAACCCACAAAAGTATGCCTTTATGACTTCTCAGATTACCTTCTTGGGTTTCATTGTGTCTAGTACTGGGGTCTCCGCTGATCCGGAGAAGGTCCGGGCCGTTGTTGAGTGGCCGGAACCCCGCACGATCCATGATGTCCGCAGCTTCCATGGCCTCGCGACATTCTATCGTCGTTTCATCCGCAGATTTAGTTCCGTCACTGCTTCGATCACGGACTGTATCAGGAAGGGCACATTTGTATGGACGAACGACATTGCTGCTGCATTCAAGGACATCAAGGAGCGCATGACCCAGACATTGGTCCTTCGATTACTAGATTTCTTGAAGGTGTCTGAGGTCTCATGTGATGCGTCGGTGATGGGAATCAACTCTGAGCATGTACATTTTATTTTTGTATTTGTGTCCTTTTAGTTTGCATTTATACCCTTACATTATTTGGTTTGCAATTGTAAGGCTTTATAAGCCAATTTGTTAGTCCTTAGAGGTCTTTGGGTTTATTTGCAAAAGTCTCGTAGGTCCAGCGGGGGGCCCTCATCCTCTCTCCCATTGGTCCACCTAGGCTCTAGGGCCCATGTGGGGCTGGTCCAAAGTCAGGATGGGCTTCTAGAAGGCTTGGACCAAGGCGGGGGACAAGGTGAAACAATGTCAAATTTGGAAGCCCTTAAAGTTAAGGGGGCGCCCCCCTTATATTATTGTTTAATAGGTCTTGTATTTTTATATATTTTGGGTTTTGACCACATGGGGGAATAAAGTCTAATACCCCATATGCCCTCCCCAAATCCTAGATCTAGGGGTAAGCTTGGTCTTTTGTCAATTTCTATATAGTCTTGTATTTTTCCATTTGGTAGAAGTTAATGAAGAAAAATTATGAAATTGCAAGGAGCATTTTGCTCCCCCCTCTCTCTCCCTCTGGTTTTCTTCTTCTTCCTCCAATCTCCAAGGTGAGAGGCCCTCTTCTATCCCTTCCCCTGAGTATGTAGATCCTTCACCACCGCCGCCGCCGCCGTTCGTGCCGCCGATGAGCCACCGTAAAGCATCTCCTGGGTTGCTATCCAGGTTGCTGTTCCGCTAGACAGAGGTCTACTACATGAATTTTCTCTCCTAAACCCCAGATATGATGAGGTTGAGATTTTGAGGGTAGGTTCCCCACATAACTCCCCATCTCCCAAAAAATTCCTCCGAATTTAGTCCTTCATTTCATTTTCCTTTCCATTTAAGTTTCTAGACCCATACAGATCTGTCCCTGTGCAGATCTTGTTACACCAGCCGTGTTCTTCCTCTGTTCGACCCCCTTAACCATTTTTGATTGAACTCAAATTTGGACTGGGTGTTCTGCCCGCCAAAACCCACCTCCACAAATTTTTCCACGAATTTAGAATTTCATTTACCCCTCTGGAAAATTAAAACTCAGGCTAAAATCTGTTCTGTCATGTGTAGTCCAGGTCCGAGTCTAATCCAGTCAAAAATCCACTTTCCCTGTCAAACCCCCTCTAGAAAATCCACAAAAAATAGTTGCGTGTTCCTCTCTTTCCCCTCTATCTCCCATGAAATTCCCAGCCTCCAGATCCGCCACTTTCCCTTCGGTCAACTCTCATTCTCAGGCAGATCAAAATCTATCCTGCCAGATCTGGTTCTGTGAACTAGCAGGTTGTAAATTCGACCAAGGCCAATACAGATAGAGACAAAATTCCTTCTCTGGCCCTGTGTCGTAGCTCTCTAAAAGAGCTTTCCAATGGCGCTAGTCTCGTGTCGATCTGACATCAGGGTTGATCGCAGCAGTCGATCTCGTCGGGTCGCGCAACCCTAAAACAACAAAATAGACCCGGGGCAGCAATCTTCACCGCCCGGCGATCGGAGCCGCCCGGCCTCCCACCAGCAGAGCCAGACCAGTCGCCTTCCGGGGATCGTTCCTCTTGGCATCCCCTTGGCAGCGGGACCCACCCCGCCCAATTCGGACGTCTGAGCAGCACGTGGGCCCCATAACCTGCAGCACGCGTCATCCGGACGGCACTGACGGAGCTATCCAACACGCTTCCCGACAACCCAAGATCGGTCCTCCTGGGCCCACTTGTAGCCCTTTACCTCCCTGCATGGAGTGGGTAGTAGAAATTTATTTCTGTAATTATTTGATAATTATTGTGCCAGGAGTTACCGTACTTGGCCGGGGTCGTCATCCCCACGCCCGGCGCGTGGAGGTATCGTGTCCGCTCCCTTACTTGGCATTTGCTTCTTTCGTATATATTTTATATGCCGCTGTTTGAGAGTTAGGAATTCTAGCCTGCTCAATTTTATCACTGCTGCGAGAGAGAGTGAGACTGTCCCGTGAGCCGACCTGGGCACGAAATTGTGAGTTGACCATCCTAGCTCTTTGCCGATTTCTCAACCGCGCACGTCCGAACGCTTACCTCGCTAGGGACGATCATGAGTTTGCCTAGAGTCCAAGGATTGCATATCAATTGGCATCGAGTAGCGTCCCGTCCCGCATCAGTCGGGTGTGGGAATTGGAGGGGTGTTGAGTCAGGAGACCCACCCGATTGCATATTTCAGTGGGAAGCTAGATGACGCGAAATTGCGATAGTCTACCTATGACAAAGAATTCTATGCAGTTGTTCAAGCTCTTAGGCATTGGAGGCACTACTTATTACATCAGGAGTTTGTCTTGTACTCCAACCATGTGGCCTTGAAGTTCCTCCATGCCCAAAAGAAGCTCAATGCGCATCACAACAGATGGGTTGAGTATCTCCAGCAGTTCACATTTATGCTCAAGCACAAGGCTGGAGTGGAGAACAAGGTGGCTAATGCCTTGAGTCGGCGTGCATGTCTGCTGACTACCATGAGTGCCGAGGTTATAGGGCTAGAGAAGATGAGAGAGGCTTATGTTGATTATCCTGACTTTGGTCAGATCCTTGCCACTCTCCAGGCCGGACCCTTGAGAGATCATAGTGATTATGTGCTTCAGGAGGGTTACCTCTTTCGAGGAGGCAGGCTTTGTGTTCCCCGAACTTTGATTCGTGACTTCTTAGTCTGGGAACTTCATGCGGGAGGTCTAGCCGGCCACTTCGGTCGGAACAAGACTATCGAGGCTGTCGAGCACAGGTGCTATTGGCCGAGCTTGAAGAGAGATGTTGCTCACATTGTGGCCCAGTGCCGTACATGTGTTACGGCCAAAATGAAGAAGCAAAGCTCAGGCCTCTACACACCTCTCCCCGTGCCCGATGCCTCGTGGCATGATGTTAGCATGGATTTTATTTTGGGATTGTCATAAACCTATAGGAAGCATGATTCGGTCTATGTGGTTGTAGATCGATTCTCGAAGATGGCCCTTTTCATTCCCTGCTTTAAGACTTCGGATGCTTTGAGGGTAGCCCGCATGTTCCTTTCTCATGTGGTGCTTAAGTTTTGGTTGCCTCGTACCATAGTTTCTGACCGTGATGTTAGGTTCACCAGTTACTTTTGGAAGACACTATGGCATATGTTAGGAACTCACCTCAAGTTCTCCACTGCATATCATCCCCAGATAGATGTTCAGACCGAGGTGGTCGATAGGAGTCTGGGTGACCTTTTGAGGTGTCTTGGTAGGGACCGTGTAGGGGATTGGGATCTCATGTTACCACTAGCTGAGTTTGCATATAATGATTCGGTTAATAGGTCTATAGGTATGAGTCCTTTTGATATTGTCACGGGTTGTAGGCCTAGGAAACCAGTGGATCTTGTTCCCATGCCCATTCAGGCACGAGTGTCTGAGTCTGCTGAGTCATTTGCTAGGCATGTTAGGAGTTTGCATGACGACATCCGTCGTCACATTGAGGCCAGCAATGCACGGTACAAAGAGTTAGCCGATGCGCACAGACACCACCGTGAGTTCCAAGAGGGTGATTATGTCATGATCAGGGTTAGACCTGAATGGTTTCCCTCTAGAACCGTAAAGAAATTGTAAGCTCGCGGAGCCGGTCCATTTCGAGTGTTGAAACGCGTCGGATCCAATGCGTACGTTGTGGACTTGCCCGAGGAATATGGGATAAGCTATACTTTCAATGTATCAGATCTAGTTGCTTATGAGGACCCAACGGTGATCCCTAGTGAGCCTTTCACGTCATCTCCTCCCATTGAGAGTGATCCCACACCTGAGTGTCCACCACCAGCCTCATTTCCACGGCAGCGTGAGAATATAGACCATATACTGGATGAGCATGTGACTATTACCAGGAGTGGATCCTACCCGCGCTACCTAGTACGATGGAGAGGGCGACCCACCACCGATGATACTTGGATCACCCAGGCAGAGTTGCAGAGGATAGATCTGGACCTACTAGAGCGCTACCAGAGCGATCCAGACCCTTACTCGACAGGGTCGAGTTTCTCCCACCCGGGGAGAAGTGGTGCGGACACCAGAGCAAGCGAGAAGCATGAGTTGATGAGCCGTCGGTATCGAATGCGCAACAGCACTCGAGCTACACAGGCATCCGTGTGGTTGGGAGACAGTCTGGAGTCTCCGTCTTGAGTCCTAGTATTTTTAGTATTTATTGGGTTATATTTGGTATGTAATGTGTGCTTATTTGGTTTTATTTGGGTTTAAGAGAGTGTAATTAGGATAAATAAATGGGTTTCTTTGTAAAAGGGCCACCTGGGCCCAACGGGCCCCCCTCACCCTCTTCCCCATTGGGCCACCTAACTTCTAGGGACCCATATGGGCTGGCCCATTGTCCACTTTGGACTTGGACCATTGGACCAAGAGAAGGGAAATTACATTTCTCTACTATAAAGGGGGCGCCCCCTCTTTTGTCTCTATTAGGCATTTTTTTTATGTGTTTTGACCACATGGGGAAAAATAGAATTTGGCATCCCCAATGTACCCCTCCCCAACCCTAGATCTGAGGGTAAGGTTGGTCATTTACCTAAGGTTCCCATTCCATATAAAACCCTTGTATTTTCTATTTTCACCACAATTAATACACGAATTTCAGTAATTTTGCTCCAAAGGCCAAGGCCGCCCTCTCTCTCTCTCCTCTCCCTCCCCTTGCAGCTATGAAGGCTGCTATTCTGTGGTGTGAAGCCTCCCTTGTAAGAGTGTTAAGCTCAGCAACGCCGCCGCCGCTGCCATCGAGCCGCTGTTGCACCGCCACCGTCATCGCCGGAATTCTGTTTTCCTCCATCCAGCAAGCCAAAGGCCGAATTTTAGCTCTCAACACGTAGATCTTACCAGGCTGAAATTTTTAGGGTGAGTTCCCCTTGTTGATCCCACGTCCCAACAAAAAATTCAGGTTTTTCCAACTTCGTTTTCCCCCCTTTTCATTTAAAGTCTCACAGCCTACACAATCTGCCCCTGTGCAGACTTGAGTTCCAACAGCCCAACTCTTCACCCATTCGAAACCCTTTCCAATTTCAGATAGAGCTAAAGTGTGGACTGGGACTTCTGTCCACCAAACCCTCATCACACAAATTGTTTAAAGATTTTTGGAGTTTGTTTACCCTTTTTAAAAACCACTGCAAACACCGGACCTTGTTCTGTTTCCCAGAGTCCAGATCCGACCACGCACTACTATAAAATCCCTTTCCCCACTCAAACCACCTCAGAAAATTACAAAAAAATTATCCTACTGTTCCTTACTTCTCCCTCTATCTTCCATAAAAATTCCAACTCCCATATCCAAAGTTTCAATCTCGGTCAACGTGCTTCATCAGGCAGATCTGAATCTGCCCAGTCAGGTCTGAGTTCTGGAGTCAGCATGTCCATAAATACCCACGAAAATTCCAAGGCTATAAAATTCCTGTAACAGCCCATGGTCGTAGACCTCTGAAAGAGCTTCGCAGCGGCGCCAGTTTTGCATCGATCTGACAACGGGTCTGATCGTAGCAGTTGTTTTCACCGGATCGCGCAACCCTGAAACTGCATAACAGGTCCGTGGGCAGCAAGCAACAACGTTCCCAGTCGGGCCGCCTCACCTTCCACAAGGTGAACCAGTGTGTCCCCCTCCTAGGGATCATCCCTCCAGGAGTCCCCACAGCAGCGGTACTACTCTCAGCCCGATCGGCCCTCCGACCAAGACGTGGGCCTCACGTTCGTTGGCACGCGTTACCGCCGGAGCTGTTCAAATCACTGCCCGTCAACCCAAGAGCGCCACTCCCGGGTCTCGCTGTAGCCCTTTACCTCTCTACGTGGAGTGGGAAAAAGAATTCAATTCTATAAATTTATTTGGTAATTGTCTAACCAGGATTACGATCTTGGCCGGGGTTATCTTCCCCATGCCCGGAGCGTGGAGGTAACGATCTCTCCTCCTCGGCATTTGCTTACTTAGTATATGTGTTAGGGTGCTAGGCCCGGATACAGAGGGGGGGTGAATGTATCCCTCTAGGAATAATACCCAATTTAAAAAACTTATGCTCACTAATAATGCTAGTTCGCAGACTAGACAAACTTGAAAGCTAATGAGCAGTTGCCGAACTAAATAAACACATAGTGAGATCACTAGAGTGCTAATAACAGATAGCTCAACTAGAAGTTCGCTCTCTTGACAGATAAAAATACTCAGAACAAAATCTGATCAAATCATTTACTCAACCTGTAAGCAAACACTAGAAGCGCCCCTATGCAAACATCTAGCGGAAACACAAATAGCCAAATCAAACCACAGCGCACAAGGGGTTTTTAGGTGGTTCGGTCCAGCAGACCTACATCCACCCCACACTCAACCCGAGTGTGGCTTCCACTAGCTCACGCTAGAAACCGCAGACTCAGTCTGCAACAGGTGCTGCCACACAGCTTGACCAGGGGAACAACCTCCCCTCTTCCTCCAGACCAGGAGGGAACCAACCGGTGACTTCCAGTCACCAGCAAACCAGATGTCGAAGACCTCTCTTCCTCCAACCGGAGGGACCCCTGGACTTGAATCCACAAGCCCAGAACCGGAGACAAGTCTCCCTTCCTCCAAACCGGAGGGAACCCACAAGTAGCTCCCAGCTACTTGCAACCGGAGATCAGATCTCCCTTCTCCTGATCCACAGGAGGAACCCCGACCTCTCTACAGAGTATCGAAAAGCACAGCAAACCAGAAAACAAAGGAAAAATAATAAACGAAAATAACTTCAGCAAACAGAAAGCTGAAACACGAAATGCACAATGTGGCTCTCAACGGAGCTGACTGGCCTGGATTTGATCCACGGTCCAGTAGACAGATCTTCAGGTAAGCTTTTCTTCCTCTTCTCTTCTCTTCTTCTTCTTCCCTTTCACTCTCTCGATCTCTGCTCCTCTATACTCTTCGGCTCACACTTCTATCTCTCTCTTTCTCTTTCTTCTGCTCTCCTAATCTCTCACTCTCTGCTCTTCTCTTCTTTCTCTTTTCTTTTTCTATCTGGATCGTGGCTCTCTGTATGGACTCTTCTTCTCGCCAACTCGATCACCCTTCTTCTGTGGAAGAAGGCTCATATATATAGCAGCAGCAGCAGCTAGGGCGCGTGTGGCTTCCACAGCTCCCGCCCTAAAAATTCGGATCACGTGGCAGTCTCTCAGCAGACTTCATTCCAGCCTCGGATCACGTGCTGCCTTAAGCTTCACGATCAAAGCACCTATAAAACAGAGTATCGGATAAGTTATCAATTTAAAGAACAACTCTGTATAGATTATCAGAAGAACAGCACTTTAGAAGAAACCTGAACGAGGTTAAAACGAAACAACACGAAGTAACAAATAGCAACGACACGGAGACAACACGAAGACACAATAGGGAAAACGACACGAAGTCAGTAAAGACTCGATGTACAACAGTAAGTAACACGAAGTAAAACACACAGACATAAACGATAACACGAGATGCAACTAGAGGACAGAGAGAAGCGACACGAGGTTCACACAGAAAATGACACGAGGTATACTGTGACAGAACAGACACAATGAAGAGAACGACACAAGGTGGTGGCACAGAAAGCAACACGAGATGCTGCAATGTTCTGCACGCAGTGGAACAAAAAATGACACGGAGTGAAAACAACATAAACACGGGTTGAAATCAACATGAAGACAAAAACTGAAATCGACACGGGTTGAAATCAACATGAAGACAAAAACTGAAATCGACACGGAGTGAAAAACGACACGAAGATGAAAACAACACTAAGACGAAGCAGTAATTGACACGGGTTGAAATCAACATGAAGACAAAAACTGAAATCGACACGGAGTGAAAAACAGCACGAAGACGAAAACAACACTAAGACGAAGTTGACACGGAGTGAAAACGACACGAGGTCACAAGACAAACGACACGAAGTCCAAAGGTGACAAAACAGATACTACAAAGAGAACGACACGAGGTAGAAAGAAAACAACACGAAGTAAAAATGATAACGACACGAAGTGTCACTGTAACAACAAACACTACGAAGTTACGAATGCAAAAAGCAACACGGAGACATAGAGAAGTAAAACTGACACGAAGTGTGGTTACAAAAATAAAAGGACACGAGGTATAGGAAGAACAACACGATCACGGAAATAACAAAGAGTTGACACGGAGTGTGGTCAAGGCGAGAAGGACACAAAGTCTAAAGAGAAAACAGCACGAAGACAAAAACATAAAAACTAACACGAAGACATAATTGTGAAAACACCACGAGGTGATAGACAGCAAGGAGAATGACACGAAGTGAAACGACACTTGAACCTAGACCGACGTAAAGATCCAGCGAAAAATGACTCGAAGACAGAAATACGCAAACACGACATGAACTAAGGATGACATGGGGACAACACAGTCACATAGGCTGCACGAAGTGAAAGACAACACGGCTATCTCGACACGTGATGAAATGGTGGAAGTAGAAGAACAACTCGAAGATGAAAACAACACGAGTTGAATTTAACACAAACGCGAAGACAGACACTGACACGAGGTGTGGACACGAAGCAAGAATGACATGAGGTTCAGGGAAACCAACACGAAGACAGAAACAGTACGGACACACGAAGTATTACCTCTTAGCAGCTTTTTCTTGTAAAGCATGGAAATCAACACGAAGTGTTGTAAGCTCAGACGACACGAGATCTTTTCGTGTTAGTGAGGGGAAACAACACGAAAACTCAAGTACAGAGACAGCATGAAGACGATGTACAGTCTGATGTACAGACTTTGAAGAACAGTCTAATGTATAGACTTGCGCGAGCGAGCTACAGTGCCAAAGTGTAGACTTCACGCTGTACAGACTTGGAAGACCACTGTTGAATGTGTAGACTTGTAGTTAAACATGAAAGAAGGCCAGTGTACAGACTTGCTGTCCTCACAGCAGACGACTCCAGTGTATATACTTGGAGGCCTGAAGGCGATGTGAGTAACAGTCCAATGTATGGACTTTGACTCTAAATGAGACTGACAGTGTATACACTTAGCCAATGCAATGCACTGTATGGACTTCTATGAGACGCTCAATGTGGACTTACTGCCAATCAATGTATAGACTCTGTAAATGCATATGAAAGCTTTATGCAGCAGATAACAGTCTGAAACTTCAATTGCAATGATTCACAGTGATTAACATCAAACACCAGTCATCAAAACCAAATCAATCATCAAAACCACAGCAATGAATACTTTATGCATCAGTTTAACATGTAGCATGATTGAACATCTGATTAACTCACATCAACTAACAATCATCAAAAACCAATGATTCACAGTGATTAACATCAAACACCAGTCATCAAAACCACAGGGGCACAACAATCTCCCCCTTTTTGATGATGGCAACACTTTCAATACATTGAGTCATTCTGATGATGTGAGGCATTCTGAAGACTCAAATTATTCTCCCCCTTTGACTTCATCAAAAAGAAAATAATTTGAGAAATTAAAGCATGTATAAAAGTTCAGTCAAATTCTCCCCCTTGCAAGAACATGATTCTCCCCCTTTAATAGTGTCAGCAAAAACATGAGTTAGAGAAGATCAAAAGAAATCTGCATGCACTGATTGAATGATATTCTCTCTCTTTGGCAAACAATCTCCTCCTTTGGTACAATGCAAAAATGCAAATGCAACAAGAAATGCAATACTCCCCCCTGAGTATATGAATGCAAGGTCACAAATGATATTAACATGATTCAGCACGACAAGGAAAACTCCCCCTGAAGAGATGCCAATTGATATGCAAGTGATGCATGACATGGAAGCTCCCCCTCAATAAGTGGACTCTTATGAGATAAATGAGAAGGAGACCACAGGGGCAAACAAGGAGAAGTTCAGGTCATTGAGCCAATGACATGAGCAGAAGAAATTTAGTTAACAGATTTTTCAAGGATGCTCCAAACATAAGAAATTCAGCCAGATTTTAAAAGAGATATCAATCTCATAAATCTGAAACATAAGTTTTCAAAGTCTTCTATCATAAGGGCTTATGAATGACATTTATTGAACAACATGGTTTAAACATGATGTATGCAGAGTTTATTAATAAAATTCTGTATTGATATCTAAAACCATGGTTTAATAAAAGTGAACCAAGCCCTCATATTTATCTTGATAAATCTCCCTCTCTCTTACACAATCAAAATTTATTGACTTCTTTCAGAATTACATGCACCAGTATTGAAATCAAGCAATTATGAAGTCATATGAATTTGTCTAGGGTTGTAACAATTTGATTTTGGCATCAATATTCAGAAATTTCAATTTGTTCAATAATTTTCCATGCTACAAATTTTACGAGCACTCTAGTTCAGTGCACACATTGTAACTAGAGGATATACCTTGATTAGAGGCCAATATCCCTAAGCCCTTAGTGTGACTAACTGTCATGCTATATATGAACAGAGATAGCATTTACACATCATGACACACTTGAAATCATTTCTAGATGAGTGAGTTGTATTTCTCAGTGTGCATGCCATTGCTCTGCCTTATTTTCAATGAATTCTTGTTTTACAGAGTTAACTAAGGCACCTCATGACACAGTCCTTAGGACTTGTGTTTCTCAGTGACCAATGTCATTGCTCTGACAAAATAACCCTTTAGACATTTCAGAAAAATTCATTCGCTTCAAATCAATAATAGTTTCATGTACTCAACCAGTTGAAGTCATGTATTCAAAAATGCAAATTTCAGAAGTTTTCAAGATACAGCATGAAACAGATGGTTAAGGTTTATTAAACATGATTCAGATATGTTGAGAGATTTTGAAGTTAAACTCCATGAATACATTAAGTTTAAACCACATGAGTTATTTCAGTCATTCTTAAGAATGTATAATAGAAGATTTCTAGTTCAAGAGTTTTTCAGATTTATGATCGAGATAGTCCATTGAAATCTTCATGAAGGACTGATAGAATTTTGAAGCCAAATGATACCAATTGTTAGGAGAGATTTTGAAGCTTAGTGTTTTTCGAATATGATCAAGGTTTGTCAACTAAGTCAATATGAAAGAATATGCTATGAAATCTGACAAATGTATGCATTTGACAACCTATATGCAATGCATTGACTCCCCCTTACAATATGCATTCAACCTCTCTTCTGGCATTTTCAATATAAGGAGATGCAATGCACTATATGTATGCAGAGACATGCAAAGACTCAACATTGAATTGCTATGCAAGAATATGCAACTAACTCCCCTTGAAATCATGCAATGTTTGCACTGAAAAACTGAACATATGATTCCAAATGATATCGTGACTTGTGCACAATCAGACTGTCCTATCAGCAAAGTGACCCATGGTACTAGGCGGAGCACTTGGTCTAAAAGACCACCTCACACATAGTAAGAACCTCCAGACAGACTTCCCTGTCTTTTGGTACCTTACCATTTATATACCATTGAGGTCATGCATGATAATTCAACATGCAGTCCTATATGCAATTCAGAATGCTCAGTGAGCTATTGCAACACACAAGTATCAAGTCACACTCATAGGCAGTTCAGATTTTTCAGAAAATTCAAAATGCAATATGTTTTCAGAGTTTATGCATTTCAACAATTATCAACCACTTACAAATGACAGATATGCAAGAATACATCAAACCAGATATGCAATAAGTTTCAAAATGGGAAATGCAGAGAGATTACCTAAACAGTGTGGGAGTGGGGTTTTCATTCTTGAGTGCCTTGGATCATTACCCCTTTTATTCCAGCTTCCAAGGCACACCTGTAGCAGATACATCATTTTGATGTAACAGGTACCCAAGAAACCTTGGGTCCTGGTTTAGCAGTGACACTCCTAGCAGATTTTCTCAACAGATTTTTCGCATGTTTATCATCACAACACATGATATGACAATTATACATGGAATGCCCTACCTACCCATAATGATAACAAGAGATAACAGATTTCATGTTCTCCTTGTATACATCAGCATTGGCGTGAACATGGTGTGAGTGAACATGATTAATTCTGTTATTGACATGAAAAATTTTCTTTTCATAACCGGCCAGCCAACAGTTAACAGCTCTGTGGCCTGACTTTCCACATTCAAAACATACAGTGTATTTTCTTCTAGAACCAAACTTCTTTCCATCAATAATGTTTTTATTAACAGGGAAATTAACAAATCCAGAGTTAGTTTTCTTTCCCTGAGCATGCCAGCAGAAGGCAGCAATGTGACCAAACTTTCCACAGTAATAGCATTGAATTTTCTTTTCCTGATCAGTAGAATGTTTCCTAAGATGATTTCTAGGATACTTTCTAACAGCATTTCTTTCATCATTTATCAATGCTACACAGTTATGTATAATGTGGCCAACTTTCCCACAATAGTGACATGTTATAGCCTTTTTATTCACATTCACTTGTTTGACAAGATTGATATTCTCATGAGAGTGTGAATGTGTGTGTGAGCAGTGAGCAGCATGCACATGAAAATCAGAGACATATTTGGACTTATCCAAATCAGCATTTTCCTTTTGTTTTTGAATCTTTTCCTGTTTCTTATCTGAATTTTCAGCCTTCTTAGCAGTGAATTGAAACATAGAAGAACTAGATTGATTAGCTTGTTCAGAGCTTTTTACGAATACAGTTGACTTCTTCTTTTCATTCACTTTCTTATTAACATGCACATACCCAAGTCCTTCTTTCTGAAAATTCACTTTAGAACCAAGCAGCTTATTCAAGTTGTCTTTTCCTTTAACGAATTTTGACAAGGAATTTTTCAGATCTTCAATCTGAGAATTGAATGAAGCAATATTCGCTTCATACTTGGATAGCTCAGATTCACAAACAATCAGCTGTTATTGCAAAGCATCATTCAGGTTCTTCAGAGTTTCATTTTCTTGTTGAACCATTATTTCAATATTGTTCTCATTTTCCTTCACAACAGTTTTTCCTTTTTCAATTGACAACCATCTTTCAGAGAAGACAATATTAAGAACCATTAGCCTTTTATTTTGATCTTTTAGATGAGAATTTTCTTCAATCATCTTATTTTCAAATTCTTCTTTCAATTTCAGTTCAGATTTTAGATTTTCATTTTCAGCCTTTAGACTTGTGATTTCAGCATTTTTCTCTTTTCTTAATTTTCTCTTTTCTGACTTAACTCTTTCATATTTTTCAAGTAGATGCTCATGCATGGCAACTAAATCATCATGACTAATATCCTCGGTCTCAGAGTTTACCTGGGATGAGGACTCATCTGATTGATCACTCCTTCTTGCCATGAGACATTCTTCTCCCTGTTCCACGTGTGTTGTAGTCACTCTATCAAACATTTCCTTTGCAGTGCTACAATCTGAGAAAGAGGAAAAATCATCAGAACCGATTGCAGCCTTCATTAAATTTAGAGCTCTCACATTATCATCATTTTTCAACTTTTGGACATGAGTCCACTTGGACTTATCCTTTGGAAGTTCATGTGGACTGTGAGAGATAACCTTCCACAATTGTGGATTAATAGAGTTAACATGCTTGTGCATACGATATAGCCAGAATTGAATATTTGAACTACTGAATAGTGGAGGATGAGCCATGACGGCACAACAGTTTAATGCAACAGGAATATTGATACACTAAAAGCAAATTAGCACCTAAGACCGCAAGATCGATCTGCAGGTCGCTGGACCTTGTATGCAGACACCTGCTCTGATACCAACTGTTAGGGTGCTAGGCCCAGATACAGAGGGGGGGTGAATGTATCCCTCTAGGAATAATACCCAATTTAAAAAACTTATGCTCACTAATAATGCTAGTTCGCAGACTAGACAAACTTGAAAGCTAATGAGCAGTTGCCGAACTAAATAAACACATAGTGAGATCACTAGAGTGCTAATAACAGATAGCTCAACTAGAAGTTCGCTCTCTTGACAGATAAAAATACTCAGAACAAAATCTGATCAAATCATTTACTCAACCTGTAAGCAAACACTAGAAGCGCCCCTATGCAAACATCTAGCGGAAACACAAATAGCCAAATCAAACCACAGCGCACAAGGGGTTTTTAGGTGGTTCGGTCCAGCAGACCTACATCCACCCCACACTCAACCCGAGTGTGACTTCCACTAGCTCACGCTAGAAACCGCAGACTCAGTCTGCAACAGGTGCTGCCACACAGCTTGACTAGGGGAACAACCTCCCCTCTTCCTCCAGACCAGGAGGGAACCAACCGGTGACTTCCAGTCACCAGCAAACCAGATGTCGAAGACCTCTCTTCCTCCAACCGGAGGGACCCCTGGACTTGAATCCACAAGCCCAGAACCGGAGACAAGTCTCCCTTCCTCCAAACCGGAGGGAACCCACAAGTAGCTCCCAGCTACTTGCAACCGGAGATCAGATCTCCCTTCTCCTGATCCACAGGAGGAACCCCGACCTCTCTACAGAGTATCGGAAAGCACAGCAAACCAGAAAACAAAGGAAAAACAATAAACGAAAATAACTTCAGCAAACAGAAAGCTGAAACACGAAATGCACAATGTGGCTCTCAACGAAGCTGACTGGCCTGGATTTGATCCACGGTCCAGTAGACAGATCTTCAGGTAAGCTTTTCTTCCTCTTCTCTTCTCTTCTTCTTCTTCTCTTTCACTCTCTCGATCTCTGCTCCTTTATACTCTTCGGCTCACACTTCTATCTCTCTCTTTCTCTTTCTTCTGCTCTCCTAATCTCCCACTCTCTGCTCTTCTCTTCTTTCTCTTTTCTTTTTCTATCTGGATCGTGGCTCTCTGTATGGACTCTTCTTCTCGCCAACTCGATCACCCTTCTTCTGTGGAAGAAGGCTCATATATATAGCAGCAGCAGCAGCTAGGGCGCGTGTGGCTTCCACAGCTCCCGCCCTAAAAATTCGGATCACGTGGCAGTCTCTCAGCAGACTTCATTCCAGCCTCGGATCACGTGCTGCCTTAAGCTTCACGATCAAAGCACCTGTAAAACAGAGTATCAGATAAGTTATCAATTTAAAGAACAACTCTGTATAGATTATCAGAAGAATAGCACTTTAGAAGAAACCTAAACGAGGTTAAAACGAAACAACACGAAGTAACAAATAGCAACGACACGGAGACAACACGAAGACACAATAGGAAAAATGACACGAAGTCAGTAAAGACTCGATGTACAACAGTAAGTAACACGAAGTAAAACACACAGACATAAACGATAACACGAGATGCAACTAGAGGACAGAGAGAAGCGACACGAGGTTCACACAGAAAATGACACGAGGTATACTGTGACAGAACAGACACAATGAAGAGAACGACACAAGGTGGTGGCACAGAAAGCAACACGAGATGCTGCAATGTTCTGCACGCAGTGGAACAAAAAATGACACGGAGTGAAAACAACACAAAGATGAAACAGTAATTGACACGGGTTGAAATCAACATGAAGACAAAAACTGAAATCGACACGGAGTGAAAAATGACACGAAGATGAAAACAACACTAAGACGAAGCAGTAATTGACACGGGTTGAAATCAACATGAAGACAAAAACTGAAATCGACACGGAGTGAAAAACAGCACGAAGATGAAAACAACACTAAGATGAAGTTGACACGGAGTGAAAACGACACGAGGTCACAAGACAAACGACACGAAGTCCAAAGGTGACAAAACAGATACTACAAAGAGAACGACACGAGGTAGAAAGAAAACAACACGAAGTAAAAACGATAACGACACGAAGTGTCACTGTAACAACAAACACTATGAAGTTACGAATACAAAAAGCAACACGGAGACATAGAGAAGTAAAACCGACACGAAGTGTGGTTACAAAAATAAAAGGACACGAGGTATAGGAAGAACAACACGATCACGGAAATAACAAAGAGTTGACACGGAGTGTGGTCAAGGCGAGAAGGACACGAAGTCTAAAGAGAAAACAGCACGAAGACAAAAACATAAAAACTAACACGAAGACATAATTGTGAAAACACCACGAGGTGATAGACAGCAAGGAGAACGACACGAAGTGAAACGACACTTGAACCTAGACCGACATAAAGATCCAGCGAAAAATGACTTGAAGACAGAAATACACAAACACGACATGAACTAAGGATGACATGGGGACAACACAGTCACATAGGCTACACGAAGTGAAAGACAACATGGCTATCTCGACACGTGATGAAATGGTGGAAGTAGAAGAACAACTCGAAGACGAAAACGACACGAGCTGAATTTAACACAAAGGCGAAGACAGACACTGACACGAGGTGTGGACACAAAGCAAGAATGACATGAGGTTCAGGGAAACCAACACGAAGACAGAAACAGTACGGACACACGAAGTATTACCTCTTAGCAACTTTTTCTTGTAAAGCATGGAAATCAACACGAAGTGTTGTAAGCTCAGACGACACGAGATCTTTTCGTGTTAGTGAGGGGAAACAACACGAAAACTCAAGTACAGAGACAGCATGAAGACGATGTACAGTCTGATGTACAGACTTTGAAGAACAGTCTAATGTATAGACTTGCGCGAGCGAGCTACAGTGCCAAAGTGTAGACTTCACGCTGTACAGACTTGGAAGACCACTGTTGAATGTGTAGACTTGTAGTTAAACATGAAAGAAGGCCAGTGTACAGACTTGCTGTCCTCACAGCAGACGACTCCAGTGTATAGACTTGGAGGCCTGAAGGCGATGTGAGTAACAGTCCAATGTATGGACTTTGACTCTAAATGAGACTGACAGTGTATACACTTAGCCAATGCAATGCACTGTATGGACTTCCATGAGACGCTCAATGTGGACTTACTGCCAACCAATGTATAGACTCTGTAAATGCATATGAAAGCTTTATGCAGCAGATAACAGTTTGAAACTTCAATTGCAATGATTCACAGTGATTAACATCAAACACCAGTCATCAAAACCAAATCAATCATCAAAACCACAGCAATGAATGTTTTATGCATCAGTTTAACATGTAGCATGATTGAACATCTGATTAACTCACATCAACTACCAATCATCAAAAACCAATGATTCACAGTGATTAACATCAAACACCAGTCATCAAAACCACAGGGGCACAACAATATGATTATATGCCGCTGCATGAGTGTGTTGAATTCTAGCTCATTAGGTCATTTTTAATCACCGCTGTGAGAGAGAGAGCGAACCTGTCCCGTGACTCGATCCGAGCACGGATGTGAGTTTGACCACCCTTGACTCTGTCGGTTTCTCAACCACGCGGATCCGCGTTTCCCTCGCTTTGGACGACGAGTGAGCTCGCATTTCTGCTTAAGACATATACTCGTAGGAGCTCTTAGTGTCGAGCCGAGGTAGCTCTAATGGTCGTGTAGTCGCTAGTCGCGTCGTAACATAGAGTCCAAGGTTCACATCCTTTGGCATTGAGTCCCTCATTCGTCCCGCATCATCGACTTGGGGGGGGGGGTCAAACAAGGTCGACCCAGGGAGTGAATGAGGTCGACCTGAGCAGATGATGTCGACGTGTGAGGTGTAGGGTACGTCGGTGCAGTAGAGATTGGGATGTCGGTGCAATAATGGGTGCGTCGATGCGATAGTGGGAGGTGAGTTTGTTGCATCGCCACCGAATCGCAGAGGGATGTAGAGGGGAGTTGGTGGGGTTGCCACTGAATCACAGAGGGAGGAGAGGGGAGTCGGTGGTGACGCCACATAATCACAAGGCCCCTCACCGATTCATGCTTCGCAAGGGCGTTTATAAGGGTGCTAATTCAATGATTTTAGGAGAATTTTCATACCTTTGCATCCTGGTGGTATTTGAAGGAATTTTTTAATGGACTTTAGGGGTTTAAAAGTCAAGATGGCCAGGTGATAAGCGGAGTTATATTTCCTTTTGTTCGTTAATCATCTTTTAGTTTGACTGTGCGAGGTTCCTACTCAAGCATGGATGAATGAGTTTATTTATTCGTAGTTTGACAATGAGGCCCTCTGGGCCGTTCACATAGGAACATAACACTATGTGTAGCAACCCTGATAAATGAATATTTGAAATGAAATAAAACATATATATTACAGAAGTAATACAGATAATAAGAATAGGGGTAATTAAACGAAATAAAACAAATTACAAATAACGCCTCATAGAAAGGCGTTAATTTAAAAAGAAACGCCTCTATGAACGGCGTGACTAAAGAAAGGACGCCCTCACATGACGGCGTCAAATTCCTACGTCAAAAAAGGGCAAGGCAACGAAACGCCCTTTACTTGGGCGCGTTTTAAAAATAAAGAACGCCCTTATACAAGACGTTTCTTAAGAAACGACCTGAACTAGGTCGTTAATTTAAGAATCGACGCCCTGACCAAAGGCGTTAATTCAGTTCGTGACCCGTTTGACCCAGATCTTATCCAGGGAAAGATTAACCTAATCTAGTAAGTGTCTGTTAGAGTAAGGACTCTATTAGGGATGTATTACCCTCAATCGAACACTACCTTTGTTAGGACTCCAAAATCCTATAAATATACCCGATCCATCCAACCCTAAACCATTTGATCGATCTACTGCTACACGGTAAGTGAAGAACATACGTTCTTCTTGTTTTCTTTTGCCCGTCTGTTTACAGTCGCATGAAGAATATTGATTATTCTTCCTCTCCTTTAATGCAGGTTAAGGATCAGGTGCTTGCGTAAAGAACGAGGTTATGATTCCTCGTTATTTGTCCTAGCTTCCGGTATGTCTGTGAAGATTATTAATCTTCCTTCGTTTCCTCTCCAGGTTGACGGAAGAACGATTGTTCTTCTTCTATTAAGTTGCAGTTGAAGCTTCAAAGCCCTTTCGTCTCCTTCATCCAGATCATAAGGTAGGATTTTCTCAAGTCTCGTAGCCCAAACTAAAAATAAATATAAGAAGCACCATGCATGATATATTTATACAGTTTGCATGTAGTTTTAATACGTTTTCTGTAAATTTTTCAATAAACGCCCTTGAATAGGGCGCTACTTTAAAAGAAACGACCATCACAGTGGTCGTTAATTAAAAGTATACGCCTTGTATACAAGCGTTAATTTCATGAACAATCGCATGTAATCAATAATTGATCCTGTTTAAAATTCAATAAATATGAAATATCGATTCTAATATCTTGCATGACTCTACCTGTAAATTCCTGCTAATTTTCTTGTCATGATCATGTCTCCTGTCTTGGAAATTTATTTGTTGAAAGATTGTAAATTCCTTGAATTCACGACCTTGACAACGTCGTTTTACACCTGTTAACGTCCCATCACAGGGCGTAAATTGAAAAGAAACGCCCCTTTCTAGGGCGCGTTTTCTGTAAATTCCTGAACTATGTATATCCTGTAAAATAAAATTAAACAGTAACGCCCCTTTCCAGGGCGTGTTTTAAATAAATCCTGAAAATTATTTATATTCTGTCAAATATTTAAATAATGAGACGCCTGCTTATATAGTCGTCAACTCTGAAGAAACGCCCCTGTCCAGGGCGCGTTTTATATAAATTATTGAAATAATGAAATTCTGCAAAACGGAACATATGTAAACGCCCTTATGTTAGGCGTTACTTACCTGACTAACGCCCCTGACTAGGGCGTGTTTTTCATGAATTAATAAAATTATTGAAAATTCTGTAAAATAGAAATATGTAAACGCCCTTCTGTTAGGCGTTAATTACTTGAGAAACGACTTGACCTAAGTCGTTATTTTACTGTAAAACTGATTTTTCCCTGTTTTTGTTAACCGATGATTTCATATGTTATATAATATATATATCGGCACTATTCTCCACTCCGTGAGTATAGTCCCACGTTTCACGTTGTTTCATCGATCACACTCAACTGTCATTGACATACAAGCTCTCCATTGGACATTCCGTTCCTTTGGACTAGCGAGTTAGTCATAGAGACCTCCGTAAGACTCCTCGTAGCCTTGGATTCCCTCAAGGCCGACTGAGCTGGTTGTACCCTAAAAACCCATTACACGATCCTTGCCATGTCAATCTAAAGAAACATGGTATACCGGCCCTTATGATTATACAAAGAGTATATCATAAGAAATTCTTAATGGGATGATGATATCATGCCATATCATGTCGTTCTTGTAAACCTCAATTCTATGATAAGAATGAGGGTATCTTGCTTGATCTAATGTTTATGTGGACCTCAATTCTATATAAAGAATGTCCATATTGATTTGTCATGGGACCTAAGTTAAGGGAACCATATTCTACCTAGTTTTATTGATATCGTGATTTTACCGTTATTATCGCCAATCTATGTCCTTTGTCATATTTTTGGACTCTATTCTGTCAAAGTTGTCATACATGTCTACAAGCTTGAATATTGAAACTCTATATTGGCTATATAAACAAGAGTGGATGTCAAAAATACATGATAAATGCCTGTGCATATAGGGCCCGATCTGGTCCTGGGAGGAGCACCCGAAAGTACTTGTGCCCATGGGAGTTAAAATGATAAGGTATCTGGCATTATACCGAGTACTTGACTTGCTTGATTGGACATTCCACACACTTCTTGTACTTGAATCGTACTTGACTTTACATGAAATGCGTGGCCCGAAAAAGGGTAATTTACTTGCTTGATACATGATAGCCAAAGTTCTTGACATGACTTGTTAAACGTGCTTGATTGAATACCTTGAATACACTTGTCATCTTGTTGGAAGTTCATGATTAAGTTCATCTTATTTCTTGATATTACATTCTCTCTATCTTGTCGTTTTATGCGAGCATGCATAGCTTTATTGCATTCATGAAAGATGTAATTACTTAAACCCCTTGCTAGTACTTGAGATATAATTTCCTACTGAGCGTTCGCTCATTCCGTTTGTCCCTTTGTACTTTTCAGGTAAGTCCGACGACGATGGAAGTCAATCGGATGGGAATGTTCAAGAGTGAAAGTGATAGAGCTGCTCAAGTGTCGTCTAGTCTTTCCTATAGTTTCTTGAGTCAAATATGTATTCTTTTCCTTTTTATTAAACAGAGTATTGGATTTGTAATAGTCTATCCATTATGAAATAAAGGATTGGGTTATCTTGCTATTTTGCACATCTCTGTCTTTGCGTCGAATACACGACCACTCTGATTGATATGATTGATATAGACACGTCGCGCATCTCCGGGTATCTTCCGCGCTCGGGGCGTGACACTATGAATGAGTAAATTTCAAAAAGCAAATAAAGCAACAAAAACCTTGAATAGTGAGAAGATCTAGAGACAATCAGGTAGCATCTCCCTATGACAAGGGGATGCTCGATTCAGTAAGTGGGCCTACACATGGGGAGACCGGTGTCAAGCCATGAAAAATTGAGAAGCCCAATGGGACTGTCTTAGAACCTGGGACAAACACTTAAGGAATCCTGAGGGCTGGCCTACTAAGGATTCGTGATGATCCAGGGGAACTGGGGAAACATAGCGGGGCAGCATGTAGCCAGTTGAGTGACATTTTATGTCTCGCCTTGTGCAATGGGATTCCGAGGGAACATATCATAATACGATAGACCCCGTGGAACCCAGGATGAGTAGGATGTGATAGGATAAAAGTCAATAAGCAAAGGGTTATTTCCCTCCCCAGTGATGGGTTGGTATCTGCAATCGAGAAACAACCGACATAATCAGGCAAAATCCCCGTGTTTGAAGAAATAGCTATAAAGGCTGCCGTTCGTCACAAGGTAGAGCTCAGATCAGGCAGTCCCAGTCGATGGGCATGACTCGTGCCTGTCCCAGAGAAGGGGGAGTTCGAAAGGGGACAGAGGCCTTTTAAGGCAAATTATCGAACACAACAAGAGATATACAGTAACCTTCACGAAAGCAAATGAACTACCATCGTAGCAGCTATTGGAGCACACCGATGCCCCTACAACTCATGGAACGTATGAAAGGGGCATCTGGCAATCTTCTGTTCATAATTCTTTTGTTCGGTGGAGAACAACACACATTCATGGACATCCACATACACAAAATTGAATTACGTTAATCGATAACGCCGTTGATAAGAATCATGGCACCCTGGGGAGGGATTAAGTGTCGCCCGTAGGGCGTGGCCGTAGGCCATCATCGCATGACTATCACATTCCCAACCGATCCCAGGAATCCTTGACATTTGTAGCCCCTTAAGGGGGCCTACTCACGGTTAGGGAGAGACGAAGAGAAACTGACGAGATGCAATGAAAAAAAAAGAATCAATAACATCCACGCAAGAAATAGAGGAGCATGAGCCGGAGACGGGGGTGGAAGATGAGGCTTCTTTTTATTCCAACAAAACAGAGAAAGATGAGAGATGATACAATGCTTGAGAGAGAGGTAGCAAAATCAGATTACATAGCCTCCTACCCACCTTCCTCTTTCTCACGCTCTTTCTTCCTCGACTCTCTCTCTTCTCTTCTCTCTGCGCACCTTGGGTGCGTGTTCTTCGCTCTCTATATCTTCCCCTCCCTTTCTTTTGGTTTTCTATATCTCCCCTGCACTTGCTCTTCTCTCGCCACCTTTCTTCGAGGGCCAAGCGCCCTTTTTATAGGCAAAGAGGAACAGGGGATCGGTGCAGCGATAGGATAGCCATCGCCACCAACTCACTTTTGTGGGCCGCAAAAGGCCGCCACTGGATCATGCACAAAGGCGCTACCAGATCGCACGGGGGCATCACTGATTCGCCCCACAAAGGGGGCCGCCGAATCACTAGGTCGGGTGCCACCCACTCGCACACGGAGCCCGTACCGAATCAGCGCATAAAGCGCTGCCACCGAATCCATGAAGATGGTGCCACCAATTCATCATGCGAGGCGCCACCGATTTAGGTAGGGGCATTTTTCATAATTTTGATGTTTCACCTCGAAATTGACTCCATCGGAAGCCTGTCATCTGGAGTAGTCCTAGAATTGATGCAGTGGCCCCAGAGTACGCTTCGAAGCCCTAATTTGGAGTTCTCGGTGATTTTTGGCATGTGCTAAACCCATACCGGTTTTCCAGGTTTTGTCCTGATTCAGCCTTCGGCACTGGATATTGTGCCTTTGGGCCTACTTTGAAATCACGTAAGGCTTCTTCATCGAGTGAGCCACCACTCGAAGCATCTTTGCCCTTGCTGGACATCTTTTATGTCACTTATGGACCCTTTCCGGTGTCTGGTATACACGAATCGGGTAACCCGAGTTTTCACCTGATTCATCATTCAGCACTTCGATTTGTGCCGCCAACTCTACTTTGTGAACATATGGAGCTTATTAATTAGGAGGGCCACCCCTCGAAGCATTTCTGCCTAGATCGGACGTCTTTATGGGGGTTTACGGACCATTCCGGCATTTCACAGGTGTTGAGCGGACTTTCCAGGTTTTATGCTGATTTCACCCTCGGCACTGGATATCGTGCCTTTGGGCCTGCTTTACGCTTATAGAAAGCGTCTTCATTGAGTGGGCATCCATATTGGAGATTTTTATCCCTGTGGAGCTGCTTTTCAGTCGTTTGCAGACCACTTCGGAACTCTGGGTATCCTGGTCGACTCACCCGGGTTTTTCGCTAATTTGGCCTTCGGCTCCCTATTCTGAGGAAATAGGGAAATTTCTTCATCTCGGGAGAGTTTCTTTATCATGTGGGGAACCACCTGGTACATTCTCGTCTCGATCGGACGGGCTGTGGAGATATATCCGGCACGATTGCTTCGATGACGGCTCATTGGCTCTGACCGTCACACGGCCTTAGTGAGCTGTGGTAGACATTTTATTCCGAGATAGTGAAATGTGGGATCTTCGGTACTTCTTGTGAGGGTACCTGAGACTTCAGCGGTCTAAGTGGACTCGTCATTGACTTTCATTTATCTCCTTCGGGCTCATAATTATGGCCAAGTAATATTTTTGATGTCAATAAATGCCCCCCAGCTGTGGGCATCGCGAGTGAGGGACGAGTGGGGCGGGGTCTGCGGATGTACTTGCTTTATCGGGGCTTTGACATGTGGGGCCCACTTCATTTGGCATCTTGAGTCGGTGGCATCAAGTCGGTGCCGCCCCTTATCTTGGTGAGTCGGTGACGACTCATTTGGTGACCGTCTTTTGCGATGAGTCGGTGACGGCCTTCTGTCTCGTGAATCGGTTGTGAGCTTATAACGATTCGATGGTGAGCTTTGCCCCTCGATTCGATGGCGAGCTTGCTCGTGATTCGGTGGGGTTAAAGAAGCAGAGAGGTGAGTCAGCGACTCTGGCGTCGACTCCCCCCCTTTTTCTTTCTTTGGTCCTCTCACAAGGTTTTCAAAAACCCTATCTTCGCCGTCGCCCTTAGCTCTTTTTTCAGCAACCACAGCGAACCGTATTTGCTTCCACGGCCGCAGGAGAACCTGTGACGATGAGGCAAGCTTCGTGCTCGTCCGGCGGCGAGGGCTCCGACGAGAGCTTCTTTTTTGGTGGCGGTGGTCCCTTTCTCCTGTGGTGAGGGCTTCTCTTTCAGTCGACGGGCCTTTCCCCACTTTTTTATCTCTTCGCCGAGCATGGTGGAGACGGTGGGCATCTCCCACTTCCTTGTTGAGGCTGGCGAAAACTTCCCTATTCGGCGGGTCTCTCTTTTCCCCGTCAAGCGTAGCGGAGGCGGTGGTGGGTCTTGTCCTGAGCCAGTGGCCATCGCCACTTTCCCCCCTTTTGCGAACGGGAGAGGCGCAAATCGGTGAACCCCCCTTTCTTCATTTGTGGGTTTTGGGCCGGTAGCGCCGTGGGGAAGCAACAGTGGGGCTACGACGCCCTATTCAATTGTCCTTCGAGGGGGTTCATCCCCTATTGACTTAATGGCTTCGGGGAGGTTCCTAGTAGGCAGGCCCTCAGAACCGGGATTCCCCGTTGTCCATTCGGTGTAGGTGTATCACCTATGGCTCTATTTTTAGGGACCATCCCACCTTATTGTGTGGATGTGCTCCCCTCTTGTTTTGGGACGCTCCCGCCTAAGGGGAGACTCTGTCGAAATTTCTTCAAAAAAAAATTTCCTTATATTATTCTTCTTTCTGATTTCATTGTTTTTTTTATTACAACTACATCGATGGCTTCAGCGTCTTATGCAACCACGCAAGGGACTGGCACTTCATCCGATGTATACACAGTTGTGATGTGGCAGAACGTCAATGAGCTTGACCAAGGGCGAAGCCGTTTGGCGATTGTATCAGAGTCATCTGATTTGGAGATGGACTCCATGGATGCTGGGCAGATGACTCTTTCTGACCGAGATCAGTTTTCATTTGACTAGAGCCAGAATTATAGAATCAACTTCTCGAAGGACAAACATCCTATGACGTTCCTCCACGCCTTTAATCTTATGGGAAAGCGGGACCTTTTTATTGTTCGGGCGGCAGAGCACAACATACTCCTTGGCCAAGATAGTATGGTTGACTCGGTAGTAAGAAGCGGGCCAATTTAATTCCTAGGAGAAGCCCGTAAGTGGGATGCCGTCACTGGTGTACTGGAGCTAGCCCCATCGCAAGGTGATGCGGGACAGGTGACATGACCTAGCTAAGACGTATGACCGACTCAAAGTGCGGCCAGCACTAGCACATTAAGGTAAGCCGAGCGGCTGACTACCGTGGCGTTCTCCGGGTGGAGACGTCTCTCAACAGGAACTCTAGCTAGACCACGGTCGTCCCTTGCAAGGGAAACGTGGGATCGCAGCGGTTAAGGAACCACTGTCGCCTAGGGTGGTGCAGTCCGAGCTCGGTGCTCGACTAGAGCTAAGGAATGGGTGCTTACAACTCACAATCGCGATAATTGGAAGCTAGCTATCGGCCCTAATCTCACAAACGCAGCATGATAGAAAATATACTAAATCAGCAAATGCGAGTATAAGAAACGTGCACGTACCTCCACGACTAGTGCGTGGGGAAGAAACCCCGACCGGATCCGACAACCCCGATACACGACAATGAAAGAATAATTACAATCCACAAATTTTCGCCCACTCCTCGCAGGGAGATAACATGCTACAATCACAAGTTCAGGGTTGCTGGGCTTCGGGTTGACGGGCAGCACTCAAGGGAGTCGAAGGAGGAGAGTCGAGGCCACCCCGGGTGAGCCGAATGGAAGCTGGCTGGGCTCTGCCCGCGCAGGTCACCTAACACAGCAGACTTGCGGAGGCCAGTACGCCAAGTTCCAACATCTGATTGAGGTGTCTTTTACTGGAGAGTGTTGGCGACAAGATGACGGTTGTTTGCTCTAAACGGCGTGATCAGATCTGATCAGATCTGGGCGCGGTAGTGATTGTACTAAGCCTCAGGTCCTACTCACACAGGACTACATAATAAACTAAGAATTATGGGAAAATAGTTCCCGGAGTTGGAACGAGTCGTCGTTTGTTGCAGAACGTTGGCGTCGTCTAGAGGAAGGATCTGACCAAAGGGTTTGATTAGATCTGCAAAGATGAGGGCGGGGCAGCTTCTGGAAGTGGCCTCTGCTTCTGGGTAAGATCTGCATAGGGTGGTCAGTGCTGTCTCATGAGAATCTCCACCACTGGCAGCACCGACCTCAGAAGCACACGAGCATGGCGGCAACGCGAAGAGGATAGAAAATCCAATGACCACTCAGAATCTCAGATCCATAGGACTTGAGAGTGGAGCTGTAGAAATTACTTCTTAGGAAACTAAGGATCTAGGACAGTAGGCTCGAACAGGCTTGGGCGACTTCACCGTCGGAATTGTTGCTGGCAATCCAGAGCTCAGATCGACGCAAAACTGGTGTTGAATTGCTTCTAAGTGGCAGATCTACCTCTAGTAAAATTACCTGACCCAGATCTACTCAGGAATAGGCCGTGGTTGACTCAAAAAGCAGGGAAGAGATCTGGGCGGGCAGATCTGGATCTGCACATGAGCGCGAATCAAACGATAACTTTGGCGTAGCACCGGTAGGAAGGGGAGTCGCACCGCGAATAGATCCCATCGTAGGATCTAGGGCTCCTGAGCATCACACTCAAGGAACAACAAGAGAATCACTCTCTATAAATTTTCTCTCGTAAAAACAACAATTTTTCATTATCTCCTTTAAGAACAATATACATGGCTTTATATAGACATACAAGGGGGAGAGGGGGGGCTTGGAATGACATGGGGAAAGGGTAGAGAGGGGAGGGATGGCCTAGACAAGTGGGGGAGGGTGGAGGTTTGGTCTTGGTCGACCAAGAGGGGTGGGAAGGTAGAAGTAACCTTCCTTTGGTCAAGGAAGGTGGCAAGCCACCATTTAGACCAAGAAAGGGGTGCCCCTTTCCACTAGCCACCAAGCCACCCATGCATTCACACTAGCCATGCCCCATTCACACTAGATTAACCCTTTCACACTTGTGACCCATTCACACTTGTACACCTATTCACACTATGCCCTTTTCACACTTGATCCCTCTTGGCCTATTTGACCCATTCAAAAAGCCCAATTTGAAAGCCCAATACTATTCTGGCCCATGAACCCTAACCTAGCCCATTTAGCTATTACAATAATATATGGACTAAATAGAGCCCAAACAAGGCTAAAAATGATGTGGAATGAATGTCGATGCATCCACGTCCTCCTCGAGCAAAAGGGCCTCCGGCATGTCCTCGCTCCCGGCGTGGACAGCAGCGTGTGTCCTCACCAATTCTCCCCGGGTGAGAGGAAATTGACGCCGTCGAGTAAGGGTCCCGATGCTTGAGCTCTCAACATGTGATCAAGGCATTGTTCATCATGGGGCATCCTCACCAACGCACTAAGAAGTGTTGGTAGGCTCCGTTCTTGGTGGATGTCACCTGCTCATCCAGTATACAATCTATATGCTTGCGTTGAGGTTGGAAGAGGTGGACTCTCGGGTGGTGTGTCACTTACAACAGAAGGAGAAGGCCCAAAAACTCACTAGGGATCACCGCGGAGTTTCGATATACTACCAGAGCTGAAACATTGAACATCGAACTGACACCATAGTCGTCTGGTAGTTCAATAAAGTACGCATTCGAACCCACTTGTTTCACGACTCGGAAAGGGCTGGCATCATGGGCCTGGAGTTTCTTTACGGTCCCGAGGGGAAACCATTCAGGTATTACCCTGATCATGACATACTCTCCCTTTTGAAACTCATGGGTGTGGCGGCGTTCATCAGCTAACCCCTTATACATGCATGGCTGGCCTTTTATTGGGACACGACTTTATGCAAACTCCAAATGCACGACAAAGAAACTGTATAAGAAAAACTGACTCATACATGACCTTAGACAAACCTCAACAACCATAAGTAACACTCGCATACACACGGCGCAACCCAAAGTTTGGAACTTCTAGATATCTAACATGTATTTACTGACTTCTTAATGGGGGTTCAGAGGTTTGGGAGGATCACACCCAATTGCACATTGTCCTGGGGCTGAGTATCTGGGACAGCAGCATGCTCTTCTAAAAGCTCATCAAAGAACTCCTCCGCAAGTTCTGGATCCGGCTCATAGCTTACCGGCACTAGCTCTGTTGTGGGGTCTCGGGCTAGAGTGTCTGAAATAGTCAGTGATTCTCGGGTTGGACACTTAGCCACATAATGGCCAACTCCACCACAACTATAGCACTGGTTACGCGGCCTTGTGCTTGAGGATGCTCCACCGGTCATCGGTCCCTTTCCCTTGTCTTCTCGATAGGCCGGGGGTGGTGGGAGCTGGGGTCGGGTAGGCAATGCGGGCTGCTGGGGGTGTGGGGTGCGGAATGGTGCTTGTTGGTGAGGGGGAGGGTCCCTTAGAGGGAGAGTACGAGGCTTGACAGTAGTGGGGTCCTGGCGAGGGGGTTGGGATTCCAGGGGATGAGCAACCTGAAACCGGCTATAAGAACTGGGCATGGTTCGAAAGTCGAACCCACGCGGATAGATGGTCCTCGGTCGCTGGACGGGAGGGAACTCCGACTCAAACTGCTCTAACTCGAGAGAGACCTGATATGCATCCTACAGGGTGATTACATTGCAATGAAAAAGCTTATACTGATAGTGAGGCCGCAGACCACGACGAAAGCGGGAAACGGGCATGGTGCCCTCTTCCGTAACTCTACATTGAAAATAGTATTCATCAAACTCAGCGATGTACTCGGTCACGGACCGATCCCCTTGGCTGAGACTCTGCCACCTGTCAATGAGCCTCTGATAGTACGTGGCAGGAAGGTACTTTTTTATGTTTATCCTTCATCTCATTCCAAGTGTCAACCTGGGGTTCCTGGCGCTGAAACAACAAACTCTCTACATTGCTCCAATAAGTTTGTGCTTGCCCTGACAGCTTCATTTTAGCAAACTTGACTCTCTGGTCATCCGTCATCTTGAACCACTCAAAGTACCATGCTGGCCACCCAATCAAGATAGACCTTCGGGTCCAAGGACACGTCAAATGTGGGTGGGTCTGCTCGCACGGTCCGTAGGACTCTATCGTCCTCTTCATCCCTTGGCTGATGAAAGCCACGACGGCGTCGGCCATACCCCTCATAAGCATTATCAGACCCATAGTCCACTAGACCAAGGTCACGATGCTGTGGTTTGATGGCTCGGTGAGGGGCGGACTGGTATGGGGCCGCGGGAGCGGGCAGGACCTGGACCATGGGAGCGGATTGGGCTGCCACGGGAGCAGGTGCGGGTGGGCCCTGGGCCGCTCCGGGAGGATCTCCGTGTGACATATTATCCAACCGTTCAACCAAAACTTGGACAGATCTCTCGAATGACTCCATACGCTCTTCCATGGCTCTAAGGCGACCATCCATATTGTCGGAGAAGCTCCGAAAGGTAGCTTGGAATTGGTCCAACTGAGCCATGATGGCCATCATCGCCTCGTGCAAGGAGTGAAAGTCTCCCGAGGAGGCATCCCGTGGGTTTGCCATAGACGCGGGATGATAGTATTGGGTACCTCGTCGGGTGGGCTTGCAATGACACAAAGGTTGGAATGCACTAACTAATGCCAACTGAGGAACCTAGACTCCAATATCCGGTACATGGCGGAGGTATGATCCAAAGATCGAACTCACGCAAGTGTGCAACCTTCCCAATAGGCGTGACCCATCATTCTAGGAACACCTTTTAATATACTGGGTATAGGAATGGAATGCGACACTACCCTTGACTCAAACCACACTCTCATACCAATTTGATGCGGGATGGGTGACACGACCGGGCTAAGACGTACGATAGACTCAAAGTGCGGCCAGCACTAGCACATTAAGGTAAGCCGAGTAGCTGACTACCATGGCGTTCTCCGGGTGGAGACTTCTCTCAACAGGAACTCTAGCTAGCCCGACGATCGTCCCTTGCGAGAGAAACGTGGGATCACAGCGGTTAAGGAACCATTGTCGCCTAGGGTGGTGCAGTCCAAGCTCGGTGCTTGACTAGAGCTAAGGAACGGGCACTCACAACTCACAATCGTGATAATTGGAAGCTAGCTATCAGCCCAAATCTCACAGATGCAACATGATAGAAAATATACTAAATCGGCAAATGCGAGTATAAGGAACGTGCACATACCTCCACGACTACTGCGTGGGGAAGAAACTCCGGCTGGATCCGACAACCCCGATACACGACAATGAAAGAATAAGTATAATCCACAAATTTTCACCCACTCCTCGTAGGGAGATAGCAGGGTACAATCACAAGTTCAGGGTTGCTGGGATTCAGGTTGATGGGCAGCACTCAAGGGAGCCGAGGGAGGAGAGTCGAGGCCACCCCTGGTGAGCCGAATGGAAGCTGGCTGGGCTCTGCCCGCGCAGGTCAGCTGACACAGCAGACTTGGGGAGGCCAGTACGCCAAGATCCAACGTCTGATTGTGGTGTCTTTTGTTGGAGAGTGTTAGCGACAAGATGACGGTTGTCTGCTCTAAACGGCGTGATCAGATCTGGGCGCGACAGTGACTGTACTAAGCCTCAGGTTCTGCTCACACAGAACTACATAGGTAAACTAAGAATTATGGGAAAATAGTTCCCGGAGTTGGAACGAGTCGTCGTTTGTTGCAGAACGTTGGCGTCGTCTAGAGGAAGGATCTGACCAAAGGGTTTAGATCTGCAAAGAGGAGGGTGATAACGCGAAAGTTCGTCGTTTAAACCACGCGTATAACAATCTTAAAACCGCACTCACACAAAATGATCAAAAGAGAATGTAGTACTATGGCAAGCATGGGTCGAATCCACAAGGAAGAAGAGATTTTTAAAGTTAAAAACTTTGGACTCCTTTGGAAAATATTTATGATTTGATTGATTGAAGAAAATAGTAAATGAAGAACAAATCAAACACTTAATTAAAAACACCTATGATTATGAGTCTATGCCATGGGAAATAATTGCATAACATTGAGAAGAAGAGGTAGAAAAAGTAGGAAGAGAGGGAAGATGAATAAACTCTAGATCAAATGAACACTTCTTTCATTAATATAAAGAAACGATTACATGAAGTGCAAGACGAGCTTACAATAAAGATGTGACGAGATTACAATGAAGTAAAATGAAACTAAAGCAATTGCAACAAGAGGAGCCTGAGATGTGAAGATGGTAGCCGCAATGGTGATGACGGCGCCGTCCTCTTTTGGCTTTGGATCACGAACCACCTTGTGGAAGATATCGTCTACACCGGGAGGAAGTCGCCTTTGTCGTTGAAGCTGCCTTTGGAGGGTGAATAACTTTGAACCCAAGAGGAATTAGGGGATGCCCAAGAAGAAGAAGTTGAAGAGGAGGGAGAGAGAAATAACTTTAATAAAGAACTCAGATAGAAAAGAAGAGAATAAGGGCTTCAAAATGGAGACATAACCGAAGCTAGCACCTCGGATGAATAGTAAAAACATAGGATAGCACCTTGAAAAAGAGATTATAACATAAAAACAGTAGAGAATTAGAAGATGGTGTAGAAGAAGAAGTTGTAGAACATTTAAAAACAAAGGACTTTCATGAAGACAGTAAGAGGAGAAAATGATGAGAAGGGGAGAAATATGGGAAAGAACAGAGAGAAACATGGGTTTGCAGATGAACAGGATAGCATAGTGAAAAATACGAAATAGCTTAAAAACTAGAAGGAACTAGAAGATGCTCCAGAAGAAGAAGTTGTAGATAACTTAAAAACAAAGAACTTTGATGAAGAGTGCATGAACTGAAAATGAACTTACAAGGGAGAACTCGGAGGCCTAAGGTTGGGAGAGAAATTGCCAAAAGAAGAACACCCTTCTCCTTCTTGTCATGGGCTATTTATAGGAAAAGTTGGGTAGATGGAGGGTGGAGATTGTATCAAAGGAGATGGATGGATGTGATTTAAGTAGAATATGATGCATGGGGAAGAGAAAAAGTAGGTGAGTACACCCTCCTTGGGCTTTGGACAACCCCCTTCCCAAGACTCATCATTCCTCTCCTTTATTTCAAACTTTGAATTCAATTCTCCCTCCAACCGAAATATGTGTTTCTTTTACTCAATTTTAAACTTTTAGAATTTCTTTTCCTTCTAATCAAAATATGTACTTTTGACTTGGTCAACATGGTGGTGACAGTTTTACCCCCGGCTTCTTTTGTAATTACCTTCGGTGTCCTACACACACATAATTGCACTTTAGTCCATAAAAATTACCACAATGTGCACATAAATCTTTAATGCTCATGATTATGCAATGGAGAATTAATACTCATGGCCCTCAACTTTAATTTATTATTAAATAAGATAATCGAATTAATCAATTTCCGTGAAAGCTCTAATTTAAATGCGGAGTTGAGGTTAACTATGAAATATCCATAATTACCTAATTATATGCACATAAAATTGTGTATATACAATGAATTGTCATAAGAAATGGACACTTATCACACCCCCCAATTTACTCATTGCTAGTCCCTTAGTAATGTAAACAATTAGAAAATTAGGACTAGCAAACACTCATGTGTCACAGTTCATGGCAAGAACATTATGCGTAATGATTTAGACTTTGGAGTATTACAAGTTCAAGTAGAATATATTCGGTACAAATTTCATCAGTTCATGTGTTTAGATCTTCCCCCAGGATACACTCAAAATTAAATATCTCTTTGTGTATGAGTGATATAACTTGACTAATGACTACCAAACAGTCTAGATGAATGAGTCTTCTACCTTTCACTTAAAGATGATTTTTAATTCTGCCCACATCTTGAATTAAGCTTCTCGAATTACAGGTAGCTTCACTCTGCCTGTTTATTCTTTTTTTTTTTTGACACACGGTGCTGCACATCCCTTTGCCGTTTGACGCGAACCTCAACTATTGCCTTAGGAGAAGCAGGCCCGGTTACTAAGTTCAGGGGTATTTTCCATGTTTTTTTTTTGCAGGTAGCTTTTTCCTCACGATTACTTTCACCGAATGGGCATAATATTCATCATCACCTAAGTGTCCAGCAAAATTCACATCATCCTAATATTTGTCATCCACCAATCTTGTTATTGTGCAATTGTGTGCAAGTTCAATAGAATTTTCAAGTGTATTCTGAGGAAAAGGCTAAAGACATAACCAATTAATTCATCCCTTTAACTTGCAACTTTCACGAGTAAGACTCTAAGTCCTATCATTTTAAGAAAAGTTTCTCATCATGAAATATGAACATGAAACACTTGTTAGAGATGTGATGAAATGTTGCAATTATTTTAAGAAAATTACAGCTCAAGCTACCCCCCAACTTAGGTGACATTGTCCCTAATGACATGAATAAGATATAAAGCCATAAAAAGTAGAGGGAAGGATAGATACGACCTGAGAGAGAGAGATGCCGTCGTCAAAGAAATATTGCTCAATGCTGCGTAAATAAAAGAAGAAAATCAATCACAATTTTTTTTTTTTTGAAAAGAGACATGATAATTGGGTTGCCTCCCAAGAAGCACTAAGTTTAACGTCTTTAACCAGACGCAATGTAGCTCACAATGGGTCACTCAGCCTGAGAGAGTCCTCCTGCAGCATTGGAAGATTTTCAATGTAAGGTTTCAAACGTTGACCATTGACAGTGAAAGTTTGACCAGTTTTAGGATCAAGAATTGTTATTGCACCATGGTCAAATATTTTAACTACCACATATGGTCCATCCCATCGGGATTTCAATTTGCCAGGGAATAATCATAGTCTAGAGTTAAAAAGCCAGACCTTTTGGTTGATTTGAAAAGTTTTTCATGAAATGTGTTTATCATGGAATACTTTAGTCTGGGCTTTATAAATCCTAGAGTTCTCATAGGTCTCATTGCGAAGTTCCTCTAACTCATTCAGTTGAAGGGCTCTATGAGAACTAGCCTGTGCTGAATCAAGATTGAATTGCTTGATTGTCCAATAGGCCCTATGTTCCAATTCGACTGGTAAATGACATGGCTTTCCAAAAATGATCCTATAAGGGGACATGCCAATGGGAGTTTTGTAGGCGGTCCGATAGGCCCATAAAGCATCATCTAATCTTTCTGACCAATCTTTCCTATCAGGCCTAACAGACATTTGCAAAATGTTCTTGATCTGATGCGGGACGGGACCACGGACACGACAAGCTCGCGATCGTCCCTTAACGAGGGAAGCGTCGGATGTGCGCGGTTGAGAAACCGGCAATGAGCTAGGGTGGTCGGCTCTCTTTTGCGCCCGGATCGGGTCACGGGACGGCTTCGCTCTCTCTCGCAGCAGTGATATTATAAATTGAAGGCGAGCTAGGTATCCCTACACATGCTCTCTAGCAGCGGCATAAACAAGCATATAAAGAATTAAGCCAATGCCGAGTGTAAGGGTGAAGGCGATACCTCCACGCTCTCGGCGTGGCGAAGACGGCACCCGGCCAAAGCTCGTACTCCCGGGAACTTAGTACATTATGTTTACAGTAGTACAAATAAGCCCACTCCACGCAGGGAGGTAAAGGGCGACACAAGTGGGCCCGGGAGGACCAAGTTCGGGTTGACGGGCGGTTCGGGCAATGCTTCGGCTTCACGCGTACTCGTGCTAGTGGGGGCCCACGTGTTGACCGGAGGGGTCGTGTGGGGCCTGATGACTCCTCTATTGTGGAGACACCTGGAAAGCGCTCCCCTGGGATGGCGAGCTGCTGGAACGACCGCCGGACGCCGGGCGGCCCTCGGACGACGCTCGCGGGAACTCGGCCACGAATCTGAAAATTCTGTTTGCAGGCGCGCGACTTGGAGGAAACTGCTGCTGCGATCAGCCCCGTCGTCAGAATGCGACGAGGTTAGCGCCGTTGGAAAGCTGACTCAGAATACCTCGACGTAGGGGTCTTCAAAAAAAATAATCAGATCTGTATTTCTGATCATGCATTTTACAAGCTTGCTGGAATCTGGCCAGAACTGCAGGGGCAGGTTCTAACTTCTCTGAAGATCGACGTTGACCGGGGAGAAGACCTCCGAATCTGGCAATGATTTCTTCAGCAAAGTTGAAGGTCTCTGAGAGAGGAATCCGGGACTATTTTTCGTTTTCTGATTGGAGACGAAATGGATTTTCTGAGATTTCTTTACTAGACATGGGTCGGATCTGGGAAACTGTGGGCAGACTGTTCTTGGGAACTTGAACGAAATTTGAAAAATACTTGGAGGGTGAACCAAAAATTAAGAAAATTCCTGGTGGTAGAAGGATGTGGACAGAGATCCCATTAAATTTGGGCGACCCAACAGAAATCAAAAGATGGTTCGAATGGGGTAAACTCAGAGCTGGTGAACAGTAAACAGAACCAGGACAGATCTGGAACTTGGACTTGGACGAAAATCAAAAAATAGCTAAAGGATGAATTTTGACGTGATTTTTTTTGTGGGGATAAGGGTTCTAGAGGGAAACCAACCCTGAAATTTTGAGCTTCAGAAGATGAAGGGAGTGATAGCAGGAATTCGGAGAAAAAGGGTCTGTCCTAAGTGGACAGAACACCGAAACCGTTGGCGACGACGCGTCGGCGGCGAGACGATGGCGGCGGCGATCACCGGAGTTGCTTCAGATGCTGGAGGGGATCAAGGGGGAGGGGATTACACTCTAGAAAGGGGGCTGGAGGTGGAGGAACTAGGGAGAGAGAGGGGAGGGGCACAAGATCCAATTGGGGGCAAATGCCTTTTTTTCCTTCATTAATTCATTCAATATGAAAAATACAAGTATATATATGCAAGGGGTCTAACCTATTCTAAGCCCTTGGATCAAGGGTTGATCAATGAAGGGTTGAGATGTGGTTTGACAACCACATTAAACCCCATTAAAATACAAGGTTCGCCCCCCCCTTTAAGAAGACAATTAGCATCTTGCTTCTTTAATTAATTCTAGGTCCAAGTCCAAGTTTGGACCATGGACCAGCCACCTTGGGCCCAGGAGTCCAGGTGGACCAATAAGGAGGAGGGAGGGGGCCCCTGCAGGGCCTACATGCACATTTGCAAAGAAACCCAATGGCCTTTTGCAAATAAACCCACTAAGACCTATTATTGTGTACCCATATATCACAAGGGCGTACATACAAATACAAAAGGACGTAGATGCAAACACAAAGTGAGCGGGCTGACGTTGATGTCCCCATCAATTCTCCCCGGGTGGGAGGAACTCGACCCCATCGAGTAGGGGTATGGCTGCGCCGGTACTCCGGCGGATCCGTCACCGTGCTAAGTAGCGCGGGTATGCTCCACTCCAAGTGATCGGCACCTGCTCATTCCATATACACTTGATATGCGCACTGCGATGGCTAAAGGTGGTCACTCCGAAGGGGCACTCTCAAAAGGAAGGAAACAGCTCGAAGACTCACTAGGAATCACCGCTGAGTCCCTATAGGTGACTGATCCGGGTATAGAAGTAAAACCGATCCCATACTCATCAAGTGAGTCGACTCGCTTCACACTCATAAGAGAACGACACGAGCTTGCACAAGACACATGCAGACTCACCATGCACTGACACATGAATGAAAATCACACAAACAATCGACTCAAAATCACCACACAAACAAACCACACAAAGAAATCACACTGACTCATGCATGACTCTAGACTAAGGTGGTAGCATCAAACCCACTAGGTGGCGACATCCTGGGCGGCCGAAGGGTCGCCCAGCTCTTCCCCCATGGCATAGTATTCATCGGCCAGTGCCTCATCGGCCTCGTAATCGACATGCTCAAGCTCGGGAGGTGCGGATCCGCCAACACCTAAGGCTAGGGTGGTGCGAGCGGGACACTCACTAGCAATGTGGCCATACCCGTGACAGTGGAAACACTGTATTCGCGATCGACTACTCTCCCCGATAAGAGGGACCTTACCCTTATCATCCCGCCGGGTAGGGGGTGTAGGCAACAATGGGGGAGGTGTAGGTGCCTTGGACAAGAGTGGAGGGGGTGCCGGTGCCAGAGGACGGGCTATAGGAGCTGGGGGATGGGCAAAGGGTGCCGGTGGTTGGGATGGAAATAGATCCCGGGGTGGAGGAGGGCGAGGCCGTGGAGCGAAGTGCTCCTGACGGGTGGGCTCCTGAGGTCGAGCCATGGGAGGCCGCTGATGTGGGCCTATAGAGTGACGGGGCTCGGTACTACGGAGAGGGGTGGGGCCCAACCGATGGCTAGACTCGAACTCTCCCTCAAATTGCTCCATCTCGAGAGGAACCTGGTATGCCTCTTCCAACGTCTTGGCATTGCGGCGGAAAAGCTCATACTGGTAGTGTGGCCGCAAACCACGTCGAAAGCGGGACACGGGCAATGTACTCTCCTCCGTGACACCACATCGTAGAAAGTACTCATCAAACTCCGCGATGTATTCGGAGACGGACCGGTCTCCCTGGCTAAGACTTTGCCATCTATCGATGAGTCGCTGGCGGTATGTGGGAGGAAGGTACTTTTGCCGAAGTTTATTCTTCATCTCGGCCCATGTGTCGATCGGGGGTTCTAGCCGCTGAAGTAGCAGGCTCTCCACATTCTTCCAATAAGTTTGTGCCTGCCCCATAAGTTTCATGGTGGCAAATCGGACCCTTCGACGCTCCGACATATCATACCATTCAAAATAACGGTCCATGCCAAACTCCCAATCTAGGTAGACTTTCGGATCCAAAGACCCGTAAAAAGCGGGAGGATCCACTCGCACGGTCTTAAGGACCCGATCATCATCCTCATCTCGTTGTGGCTGAAAACCACGATGGCGTTGACCATACCCCTCGTAGGCATTGTCGGACCCATAGTCCTCGAGACCAAGGTCACGGTGTGGTAGTTGGGGAACCTGAGGAGGGGCGGGTGGAGGAACCAGTGGTGGCTGGTTTTGGGCCGCGGGAGCGGCCTGGACTTGGGCCATGGGAGTGGGTTGGACTTGGGCCCCCGCGGGAGGAGGTGCGGGTGGACCTTGGGCTGCCCCAAGAGGGTCCCTGTGTGACATCCTATCTAACCGCCCAACGAGGTCTTGGACCGACCTATCCGAGTTCTCCATGCGTCCCTCCATGGCCCTAAGGCGACCATCCATATTCTCGGAGAAGGTCCGAAAGTTAGCATCGGATTGGTCCAACCTAGCCATAATGGCCATCATCGCCTCTTGTAGGGAGTGGAAGTCTCCCGAGGTATCCCGTGGGTTGGCCATAGGTGGGGGTGGGGGTGAGTACTGAGTACCCCGACGAGTGGGCATGCAAACACACCGACTAGAAGACACCGACTAAAGCAAAACACACTAATGCAAAATGATGCACCTAGACTTAACCAAAACTCGGTACGCGGCGGAGACAATCGACCCGAAGGTCACTCGCACAAGTGTGCGGCCTTCCCGATAGGCGTAACCTAACGGTCGGACAACACCTTTTTATATACCGAGTAAAGGGATGTATGCGACCCAAAAACGACTCTTTTTGTTGTTTTGAAAATATGATGATCCTAGACTCGACTTAGACCGACTAATGACTAGACGTAAATGACACTCCTTTTTTTTATCTTTTTGACACCCTAGACTCAACCGCTCTGATACCAAATTGATGCGGGACGGGACCACGGACACGACAAGCTCGCGATCGTCCCTTAACGAGGGAAGCGTCGGATGTGCGCGGTTGAGAAACCGGCAATGAGCTAGGGTGGTCGGCTCTCTTTTGCGCCCGGATCGGGTCACGGGACGGCTTCGCTCTCTCTCGCAGCAGTGATATTATAAATTGAAGGCGAGCTAGGTATCCCTACACATGCTCTCTAGCAGCGGCATAAACAAGCATATAAAGAATTAAGCCAATGCCGAGTGTAAGGGTGAAGGCGATACCTCCACGCTCTCGGCGTGGCGAAGACGGCACCCGGCCAAAGCTCGTACTCCCGGGAACTTAGTACATTATGTTTACAGCAGTACAAATAAGCCCACTCCATGCAGGGAGGTAAAGGGCGACACAAGTGGGCCCGGGAGGACCAAGTTCGGGTTGACGGGCGGTTCGGGCAATGCTTCCGCTTCACGCGTACTCGTGCTAGTGGGGGCCCACGTGTTGACCGGAGGGGTCGTGTGGGGCCTGATGACTCCTCTATTGTGGAGACACCTGGAAAGCGCTCCCCTGGGATGGCGAGCTGCTGGAACGACCACCGGACGCCGGGCGGCCCTCGGACGACGCTCGCGGGAACTCGGCCACGAATCTGAAAATTCTGTTTGCAGGCGCGCGACTTGGAGGAAACTGCTGTTGCGATCAGCCCTGTCGTCAGAATGCGACGAGGTTAGCGCCGTTGGAAAGCTGACTCAGAATACCTCGACATAGGGGTCTTCAAAAAAAATAATCAGATCTGTATTTCTGATCATGCATTTTACAAGCTTGCTGGAATCTGGCCAGAACTGCAGGGGCAGGTTCTGACTTCTCTGAAGATCGACATTGACCGGGGAGAAGACCTCCGAATCTGGCAATGATTTCTTCAGCAAAGTTGAAGGTCTCTGAGAGAGGAATCCGGGACTATTTTTAGTTTTCTGATTGGAGACGAAATGGATTTTCTGAGATTTCTTTACTAGACCTGGGTCGGATCTGGGAAACTGTGGGCAGACTGTTCTTGGGAACTTGAACGAAATTTGAAAAACACTTGGAGGGTGAACCAAAAATTAAGAAAATTTCTGGTGGTAGAAGGATGTGAACAGAGATCCCATTAAATTTGGGCGACCCAACAGAAATCAAAAGATGGTTCGAATGGGGTAAACTCAGAGCTGGTGAACAGTAAACAGAACCAGGACAGATCTGGAACTTGGACTTGGACGAAAATCAAAAAATAGCTAAAGGATGAATTTTGACGTGATGTTTTTTGTGGGGATAAGGGTTCTAGAGGGAAACCAACCCTGAAATTGTGAGCTTCAGAAGATGAAGGGAGTGCTAGCAGGAATTCAGAGAAGAAGGGTCTGTCCTAAGTGGACAGAACACCGAAACCGTTGGCGACGACGCGTCGGCGGCGAGACGATGGCGGCGGCGATCACCGGAGTTGCTTCAGATGCTGGAGGGGATCAAGGGGGAGGGGATTACACTCTAGAAAGGGGGCTGGAGGTGGAGGAACTAGGGAGAGAGAGGGGAGGGGCACAAGATCCAATTGGGGGCAAATGCCTTTTTTTCCTTCATTAATTCATTCAATATGAAAAATACAAGTATATATATGCAAGGGGTCTAACCTATTCTAAGCCCTTGGATCAAGGGTTGATCAATGAAGGGTTGAGATGTGGTTTGACAACCACATTAAACCCCATTAAAATACAAGGTTCGCCCCCCCCCCCCCTTTAAGAAGACAATTAGCATCTTGCTTCTTTAATTAATTCTAGGTCCAAGTCCAAGTTTGGACCATGGACCAGCCACCTTGGGCCCAGGAGTCCAGGTGGACCAATAAGGAGGAGGGAGGGGGCCCCTGCAGGGCCTACATGCACATTTGCAAAGAAACCCAATGGCCTTTTGCAAATAAACCCACTAAGACCTACTATTGTGTACCCATATATCACAAGGGCGTACATACAAATACAAAAGGACGTAGATGCAAACACAAAGTGAGCGGGCTGACGTTGATGTCCCCATCATGATCTCCCTATTAGAAATCTCCACCTGGCCACTAGTCTGGGGATGGTAGGGGTAGCAATCTTATGTGTTATCCCATACTTCCTAAGCAAAGTCCGGAATTGAGAATGGATGAAATGTGAACCCCCATCACTAATGATAGCCCTAGGACACCCAAACCGAGAAAAAATATTCTTACGAAGAAATTTCATGACAATTTTATGATCATTAGTCCTTGTGGCTATAGCTTCTATCCACTTAGACACGTAATCCACCGCCACCAAAATGTACTCATAACCAAAAGATGGTGGAAACGGTCCCATGAAGTCAATTCCCCATACATCGAAAATTTCCACAACCAGGATAGGGTTTAAAGGCATCATGTCCCTGCGTGACATGTTTCCTACAGCCTGACAGCGCTCACAAGATTTGTAAAATATGAATGCATCTTTGAATAATGTTGGCCAGTAGAACCCACTCTGCAAAACCTTGGCTGCTATTTTCTTACCTGAAAAATGTCCCCCACAAGATAAGGTGTGACAAAATGTTAGAATGCTATGTTGCTCACTCTCAGGGACACACCTCCGAATGATTTGGTCTGGTCCTACATGGAATAGCTCAGGGTCTTCCCAAAAGAAGTACTTGAGTTTAGCAAAGAAACGATCTTTTTCTTGTTTGGACCAACCTTCAGGAATTTTTTTCACAACTAAGTAATTTACAATGTGCGCATACCATGGGGGTGAAATGTGGCATACACTAAGGAGATGTTCATATGGAAATGAGTCCTGTAAGGGTGTGGTGTCTGATGTTATAATTCGGGACAAGTGATCTGCAACAACATTTTCACTTCCTTTTTTATCCCGAATTTCCAAATCGAACTCCTATAGTAAAAGGATCCATCTAATCAACCTTGATTTGGCATCTTTTTTAGACAGCAGGTGTCTAAGGGCTGAGTGCTCAGAAAACACAATGACTTTGGCCCCTAGCAGATAGGATCGAAACTTTTCAAGAGCAAAGACAACGGCAAGTAACTCCTTTTCTGTTGTGGTGTACCTAAGTTGGGCATCAGCGAGTGTGCGGCTCGCATAGTAAATCACCATAGACTTTTTGTCTACCCTTTGTCCCAAAACAGCACCTAAAGCATAATTTGAGGCATCACACATAATTTTAAAAGGCAATGACCAATTGAGAGTTTGCAATATCGGGGCATCGGTCAACGCCATTTTCAACGATTCAAAAGCCTCAAGACATGATAGGTCAAGATGGAATGGGACTTCTTTAGCCAACAGATTAGTGAGAGGCCTAGAAACTTTGGAGAAGTCTTGGATGAACCGGCGATAGAAGCCAGCATGACCCAGGAATGATCAGATTTGTTTTACTGAGGTGGGTGGTGGTAGTTTGGAAATGAGCTCAACCTTGGCTTTATCTACCTCAATTCCTCTTGCCGACACTATATGTCCCAGAACAATGCCTTCTTTAACCATGAAATGACTCTTTTCCCAACTGAGGATAAGATTAGTGTCAATGCATCTCTTCATTACTTTGGCTAAGTGATCAAGGCAGGAATCAAATGTGTCCCCAAAAATGGAGAAATCATCCATGAAAACTGTTAAAAAGTTGCCCACCATGTCAGAAAAAATTGCTAACATGCATCTCTGAAATGTTGCAGGCGCATTACATAATCCAAAGGGTATTCTCCGAAAAGCAAATGTTCCGTAGGGACATGTAAATGTGGTTTTTTCTTGATCTTCTGGGTAGATAGCCACTTGATTGTACCCAGAATACCCATCTAGAAAACAGAAGTATTTTTGCCCTGCTAATTTTTCTAAAATTTGGTCAATGAATGGGAGGGGAAAATGGTCCTTCTTTATCATGGAGTTGAGCTTCCTATAATCAATGCAGACCCTCCATCCCGTGGTCAACCTAGTAGGTATCAACTCTTCTTGATCATTGGCGATCACAGTCAGTCCTGATTTCTTTGGGACTATTTGGGTTGGACTTACCCACTCACTATCAGAAATTGGGTAGATGATACCGGCATCTAGCCACTTGACCACCTCATTTTTGACCACCTCCTTCATGTGTGGATTTAATCTCCTCTGCATGTCTCTACTCGGTTTTACATTCTCCTCCATATAAATATGGTGCTGACAAATGGATGGACTAATCCCTTTAAGATCAGCGACAGACCAACCTATAGCCCCCTTATGAGATTTAAGGACCTCAACTAGTTTCTCCTCATGGTTAGGTTCAAGGTCACTTGCTATGATGACTGACAATGTTTGGTCTGGGCTTAGGAATGCATACTTAAGGGAGGCTGGCAATGGTTTTAGTTCAACCTGAGGAGGGGATTGCAAAGAGGGCAGAGCTGGTTCAGATTTAAGCTGAGGCAAAGGTTCAACTGGGGGCCATGTCCTAAGTTGAGTTGACAAGATGTCAACTTCCTCTCTCATTCTAGTCCTACTGTCCCTTTCAATCTCCAATAATTCCTCAATGGTGTCAACAGCATAGCAATCTCCTTTTTGATCATGAAATTTGGATGCCTTAAAAATGTTGATGCTGACTTTCTGGTCCCCAAAAGATATGTCCATAATTCCTGAAGCATAGTCTATATTAGCCCTGGCCGTGGCTAAAAATGGTCTACCCAAAATGATAGGAGTATGCTTGATTTCTTGGGGAGAAACCATGTCCAAAATAAGAAAGTCAGCAGGGAAGTAGCACTCATTCACTTTAACAATGACATCCTCAATAAGGCCCTTTGGAGTCTTGATTGATCTATCGACGAGCTGGAGAATAATGGGAGTAGGCTTGAGCTCACCTATGTCAAACTGCTCATAGATGGAGGTAGGGAGTAAATTCACACTAGCTCCTAAATCAAGGAGAGCCTTATCAAATGTCACACCCCCAATGTTGCAAGAGATAAGGGGTGCTCCAGGATCTTTTAACTTTCTTGGAAGTTGGTTGAGGACCACAGCACTAACGTTCTCCGAGAGTCGAACCTTTTCCGGGGTCACTCGTGGGTCCCGCCTTGGAGTGCACATTTCTTTTAAGAATCTAGCATAGGCCGAGACATGTTTGATGGCATCGAGGAGAGGGATGTTGATGTGTACTTGTTTGAAGAGCTCCATCATCTCCTCATTATGGGCTGGTTGTTTCTTTTTGGGCTTTAAGGCATTGGGAAATGGCAATGTAGGTTGGTAAGTGCTGGGCCCTTCCTCTATTTTCCTCTTTCCCTTGACATCCTCTTCCTAACTGGGCTCCTCCTCACTATCAGAAGATATGTCAAGGGCCTAGACTGATGAACTAGGAGTGGACCCCTGAGGATCTTTGAGGACTTTACCACTTCTTAAGGTCGAAATTGCTTTTGCATTTTCGAGTTGTGGGCCTTTTTGTGGTATTTGGCCTGATGGGTGTTGGAGGAGAGGAGGAATTGGCTGGTTAATGGGGAAGTTCGGTTGTGGGAAGCCGGGAGGATTATTTCGTGGGTTGGTAATGGGCTGACTTGGCAATTGGCCCACTTCCCTTCTCATGGTGGCTTCAGCCAATTGGCCCAATTGAGTTTCCAACTTAGAGATGGTTTGCTGGTGGGCTTGGAGGGTCTGTTGGAAAGATTGACTTTGGGCTTGAATAGTTTGTTGGAAGGATTGATTTTGGGCCAGAATTAGTTGTTGTAACTGATGGAATCTATCATCAGTTTGGGAGTCCTGGTGGTGTTGCGGAGGAGGTTTATAGATTTGGTGGGAATTGGAAGATTGCCCGTAATTGGGCTGAGGAGGTTGGTATGGGACCTGACCCTGGTTAAATCGGGGAAGTGGTTGTTGGGCTTGCGGTCCCCGACCATAAGCATTTCCTTGGAATGGTGGTTGTGCTTGATTGGTGTTGGATGGGTGGTTTGTGAGTTTGAGACGCAGAGGGGATGGTGGGCTGATTGGGAGATTGTTGATTTCTCCATTTGAAATTGGGGTGATTCCTCCAACCCGGATTATAGGTGTTTGAAAATGGGTCATAGTTGGGCTTAGAGAATCCCTGGGCTGCTTGGACTTGCTCTTGTATAAAAGGTGGTAACTGGGCTGCTGTTGGGCAATCTGACACATGATGGTCCGGGCTAGCACATAAAGCACACACCTCATAGTGTGTTGGGTCCGAGTATGAGTTGGACGTAGGTAAGATGGTGGTTTCTTGTTTGTTTTGAGCCAGGAGCTGGTCTAACTTGTGGGCTAGCATATCAACATGTTCTAGCTTTTGGGCCATGATGTCCACCTTGTCCAATTTTTGATGGATGAAATTTACATCCACCCTAGCTTCAGGTTTCACCCGATACATCGCGGCCCGTTTAGAGGGCCCAATGGTTCTCTCATATGAGGATAAGGAGGCATGGTTGATTGAATTCTCGCTCAACATTTCAAATAAGGCATAGGCCTCATCCTCACTCTTGCTCATAAAGGCCCCACCACATGATGCATCAATAATCTGCCTAACTTGATCATCTAGGCCCTCATAGAAAGCTTGCACTATTTGCCATTTGGAGAGCCCATGATGTGGACATTTTCTGAGGAGTTCCTTTAATCTCTCCCATGATTCATGTATTTGTTCATTTGGGAGTTGCGCGAATCCTGTGATTGCACGTCTCATGGTGTTGGTTCTACCGATGGGGTAGAATTTCTTAAGGAACTCATGTTGCATATCTGCCCATGTGCCAATAGGTTTCCCTAAGGTCCCTAGCCAGTATTTGGCTTTGTCCTTAAGTGAGAAAGAGAATAAGGTCAGGCGGAGAGCATCATCTGTGAAATTTTGAATTTTCACAGTGGAACAAATTTCTAGAAATTCATCCAGATGTTTATAGGGATCTTCATTGGTCTTCCCATAAAAGGATGGGAGCATCTGAATGGTGCTAGATTTGATCTCATAGTGCAAAGTAGGGACATTAGGCAGTTGGATACAAGTGGATGGCTGATAATTCGAAGGAATGAAATATTCCTTCATCTGTTTGGGCACCTCTAATTGGTGTTGTTCAGCCATATGTTGGATTTGATTTTGAGCCGGATTAAAAATGAATCGCTCAATCTCACTAATGGGCTCAACTAAGTCAAGGTGTTGAGATCTTCTCCCTTGCATAAACCAAGGTTAAAGATGAGAGATGAGAGAATCGTTTTATGATGTATATATTTTTTTTAAATTTTTTTTTGTTTTGACTCAAATAAGGACGAAGAGAGATAAGAGGATATTTTTTCTTGTTTTCATTTTTATTTTTTTTTATTTTTTATTTTGCAAACACAAACAAGTTATCACACAAATTACTTAATGCCCTAGATGTGACCTAGACCTACAAATTGGGTTTCACAAAATGGCTAACGTGAAACTTAAGTTCACCCTCAATATTTTCACCGGCCAGGTAAGGGATGGGGTAGCGGGAGGTTCCCCCTACTTTCGTAGGGACCTAATTATGCCAAACCACTAGTCCGCTTAAGGCGTTTGCAGTCCGACCGTCTTGCCTTAGGCACCAGTTTTCATGAGAGGGTAAGCTCAAATAACACAAGAACCACAGTGTGAACTTAGGGCCAATGTCTACTGAATTTTATTTGAGGTCTAGGTGATGCAAAGATGCAAGAGAATTATGATTTGTGGGCTAAGGAAGGGTGATGAAATCCCCACCTTATCTTGCTTATGGGTGTTGCCCTTAAGATATTTTGAAATGATATGCAACAAAGCAAGTTCAAACAAGGGGTTCTATGCAAGAATGAAAATGCATGAGCATGCTTTTGGAAAAGTTAGAGTACTCACCTTGCCTCCCGCAATCTTCAACAATGTAATTAACAACAATTAGATAATAAAGAAAAGAGCTTCTATCCTAAATGATGCATGACTTAAAACATGAAAGTGTGATTTCTACTCTTACAACGAAGATTTTTATTGAAGTTCAAGTGATGCTTTTTTTTATGTTTTTATTTAGTGAACCTATCTAACCACAAGATATAAAATGTAGAGAAATGAAATTAAAATGAAGGAGGAAAAGTTTGGATACTTACTTGAAAAGCGTTCCCCCGTTCTTTTTTTTTTCAAAATCAATGACAAAAAGACTAAGGAAAAGGTGGAGACTTACCTCTGAATTTTTTTTTTGAATTTTCAAGTTGCTTCTCTTTTTTCTTTTTTTTTCCTGTAAAAATAAGAAAAGAGAACTTTATTAGTACACTATATACATAAGGAAAACAAAGTTCTTAAGTCAAAAATCACCATTCCTCCCCGGCAACGGCGCCAAAAATTGATAACGCGAAAGTTCGTCGTTTAAACCACGCGTATAACAGTCTTAAAACCGCACTCACACAAAATGATCAAAAGAGAATGTAGTACTATGGCAAGCACGGGTCGAATCCACAAGGAAGAAGAGATTTTTAAAGTTAAAAACTTTGGAATCCTTTGGAAAATATTTGTGATTTGATTGATTGAAGAAAATAGTAAATGAAGAACAAATCAAACACTTAATTAAAAACACCTATGATTATGAGTCTATGCCATGGGAAATAATTGCATAACATTGAGAAGAAGAGGTAGAAAAAGTAGGAAGAGAGGGAAGATGAACAAACTCTAGATCAAATGAACACTTCTTTCATTAACATAAAGAAACGATTACATGAAGTGCAAGACGAGCTTACAATAAAGATGTGACGAGATTACAATGAAGTAAAATGAAACTAAAGCAATTGCAACAAGAGGAGCCTGAGATGTGAAGATGGTAGCCGCAATGGTGATGACGGTGCCGTCCTCTCTTGGCCTTGGATCACGAACCACCTTGTGGAAGATGTTGTCTACACCGGGAGGAAGTCGCCTTTGTCGTTGAAGCTACCTTTGGAGGGTGAATAACTTTGAACCCAAGAGGAATTAGGGGATGCCCAAGAAGAAGAAGTTGAAGAGGAGGGAGAGAGAAAGAACTTTAATGAAGAACTCAGATAGAAAAGAAGAGAATAAGGGCTTCAAAATGGAGACATAACCGAAGCTACCACCTCAGATGAACAGTAAAAACACAGGACATCACCTTGAAAAAGAGATTATAACATAAAAATAGTAGAGAATTAGAAGATGGTGTAGAAGAAGAAGTTGTAGAACATTTAAAAACAAAGGACTTTCATGAAGACAGTAAGAGGAGAAAATGATGAGAAGGGGGAGAAATATGGGAAAGAACAGAGAGAAACATGGGTTTGCAGAAGAACAGGATAGCATAGTGAAAAATACGAAATAGCTTAAAAACTAGAAGGAACTAGAAGATGCTCCAGAAGAAGAAGTTGTAGAAAACTTAAAAATAAAGAACTTTGATGAAGAGTGCATGAACTGAAAACGAACTTACAAGGGAGAACTCGGAGGCCTAAGGTTGGGAGAGAAATTGCCAAAAGAAGAACACCCTTCTCCTTCTTGTCATGGGCTATTTATAGGAAAAGTTGGGTAGATGGAGGGTGGAGATTGTATCAAAGGAGATGGATGGATGGGATTTAAGTAGAATATGATGCATGGGGAAGAGAAAAAGTAGGTGAGTACACCCTCCTTGGGCTTTGGACAACCCCCTTCCCAAGACTCATCATTCCTCTCCTTTATTTCAAACTTTGAATTCAATTCTCCCTCCAACCGAAATATGTGTTTCTTTTACTCAATTTTAAACTTTTAGAATTTCTTTTCCCTCCAATCAAAATATGTACTTTTGACTTGGTCAACATGGTGGTGACAGTTTTGCCCCCGGCTACTTTTGTAATTACCTTCGGTGTCCTACACACACATAATTGCGCTTTAGTCCATAAAAATTACCACAATGTGCACATAAATCTTTAATGCTCATGATTATGCAATGGAGAATTAATACTCATGGCCCTCAACTTTAATTTATTATTAAATAAGATAATCGAATTAATCAATTTCTGTGAAAGCTCTAATTTAAATGCGGAGTTGAGGTTAACTATGAAATATGCATAATTACCTAATTATATGCACATAAAATGGGGTATATGCAATGAATTGTCATAAGAAATGGACACTTATCAGAGGGCGGGGCAACTTCTGGAAGTGGCCTCTACTTCTGGGTAAGATCTGCACAGGGTGGTCGGCGTAGTCTCATGAGAATCTCCACCACCGACAGCACCGACCTCAGAAGGACACGAGCTTGGCGGCAACGCGAAGAGGATAGAAAATCATATTACCACTCAGAATCTCAGATCCATAGGACTTGAGAGTGGAGCTATAGAAATTACTTCTTAGGAAACTAAGGATCTGGTACAGTAGGCTCGAACAGGCTTGCGTGACTTCACCGTCGGAATTGTTGCTGCCAATCCAGAGCTCAGATCGAGGCAAAACTGGTGCTGAATTGCTTCTAACTAGCAAATCTACCTTCAGTAAAATTACCTGACTCAGATCTACTTAGGAACAGGCTGTGGTTCACTCAAAAGGCAGGGAAGAGATTTGGGCGGGTAGATCTGGATCTGCACATGAGCGCGAATCAAGCGATAACTTTGGCGTCGCACCGGTAGGAAGGGGAGTCGCACCCCGGATAGATCCCATCACAGGATCTAGGGCTCCTGAGCATCACACTCAAGGAAGAACAAGAGAATCACTCTCTATAAATTTTCTCTCGCAAAAACTTGAAATTTTCATTATCTCCTTTAAGAACACTATACATGGCTTTATATAGACATACAAGGGGGAGAGGGGGGGCTTGGAATGACATGGGGAGAGGGTAGAGAGGGGAGGGATGGCCTAGACAAGTGGGGGAGGGTGGAGGTTTGGTCTTGGTCGACCAAGAGGGGTGGGAAGGTAGAAGTAACCTTCCTTTGGTCAAGGAAGGTGGCAAGCCACCATTTAGACCAAGAAAGGGGTGCCCCTTTCCACTAGCCACCCATGCATTCACACTAGCCATGCCCCATTCACACTAGATTAACCCTTTCACACTTGTGACCCATTCACACTTGTGACCCATTCAAGGGAGTCGAAGGAGGAGAGTCGAGGCCACCCCGGGTGAGCCGAATGGAAGCTGGCTGGGCTCTGCCCGCGTAGGTCACCTGACACAGCAGACTTGCGGAGGCCAGTACGCCAAGATCCAACGTTCGATTGAGGTGCCGTTTGTTGGAGAGTGTTGGCGAGAGGATGAAGGTTGTCTGCTCCGAACGGTGTGATCATATCAGATCAGATCTTGGCGCGACAGCGACTGTACTAAGCCTCAAGTTCTGCTCGCATGGAACTGCACAGGTAAATAAAGAATTATGGAAAAAATAGTTCCCAGAGTTCGAACGAGTTGCCGTTTGTTGTAAAATGTTGGCGTCGTCCAGAGAAAGGATCTGACCAAAGGGTTTGATCAGATCTGCAAAGAGGAGGGCGGGGCAGCTTCTGGAAGTGGCCTCTTCTTCTGGGTCGGATCTCCACAGGGTGGTCGGTGCAGTCCCACAAGAATCTCTGCCACGGCCAGCATCGACCTCTGAACGACACGAGCTCGGCGACAACTCGAAGAGGACAAAAACTCCTACGACCACATAGAATATCAGATCCAGAGGACTTGAGAGTAGAGCACTAGATATTACATCTCAGGAAACTAAGGATATGGGACAGCAGCCTCGGACAGGGTTGCGCGACTTCACCGTCAGAATTGTTGCCGGCGATCTAGAGCTCAGATCGAGGCGAAACCAGTGCTAAATTGCTTCTGGCTGGCAGATCTACATCTAGTAAAATAACCTGACTCAGATCATCTCAAGAAGAGGCCATGGTCGACTCAAAAGCCAGGACTAATATCTGGGCGGGCAGATATGGATCTGCACGCGAGCGCAAATCGAACGATAACTTCGGCGTCGCACCGGTAGGAAGGGGAGTCGCACCCCTGCTAGATCCCGTCACAGGATCTAGGGCTCCTGAGCATCACACTCAAGGAAGAACAAGAGAATCACTCTCTATAAATTTTCTCTCACAAAAACTTCAATTTTTCATTATCTCCTTTAAGAACACTATACATGGCTTTATATAGACATACAAGGGGGAGAGGGGGGGCTTGGAATGACATGGGGAGAGTGGAGAAAGGGGAGGGATGGCCTAGATAAGTGGGAGAGGGTGGAGGCTTGGTCTTGGTCGACCAAGAGAGGTGGGAAGGTAGAATTACTATTCCTTTGGTCAAGGAAGGTGGCAACCCACCATTTAGACCAAGAAAGGTGTGCCCCTTTCCACTAGCCACCAAGCCACCCATGCATTCACACTAGCCTTGCCCCATTCACACTAGATTAACCCTTTCACACTTGTGACCCATTCACACTTGCACACCTATTCACACTATGCCCTTTTCACACTTGATCCCTCTTGGCCTATTTGACCCATTCAAAAAGCCCAATTTGAAAGCCCAATACTATTCTAGCCCATGAACTCTAACCTAGACCATTTAGTTATTACAATAGTACATGGACTAAATAGAGCCCAAACAAGGATAAAAAAGATGTGGAATGAATGTCGATGCGTCCACGTCCTCCTCGAGCAAAAGGGCCTCTTGCGTGTCCTCGCTCCCGACATTTACAGCGGCGTGTGTCCGCACCAATTCTCCCCGTGTGGGAGGAACTCGACCCCATCGTGTAAGGGTCCCGATGCTTGAGCTCTCCACGTGTGATCAAGGTGTTGTTTTTCGTGGGGCGTCCTCGTCAACGCACTAAGAAGTGTTGGTGGGCTCCGTTCCTGGTGGATGTCACCTGCTCATCTAGTATACAATCTATATGCTTGCGTTGAGGTTGGAAGAGATGGACTCTCAGGTGGTGTGTCACTCACAACAGGAGGAGAAGGCCCAAAAACTCACTGGGGATCACCGAGGGGTTCCGATATGCTACCAGAGCTGAAACATTAAAAATCGAACTGACACCATAGTCGTCTGGTAGTTCAATAACGTACGCATTCGAACCCACTTGCTTCACTACTCGCAAAGGGCTGGCATCGCGGGCCTGGAGTTTCTTTACGGTCCCGAGGGGAAACCATTCAGGTATGACCCTGATCATGACGTACACTCCCTTTTGAAACTCATGGGCGTGGCGGCGTGCATCAGCTAACCCATTATACATGCATGGCTGGCCTTTTATTGGGACACGACTTTATGCAAACTCCAAATGCACGACAAACAAACTGTATAAGCAAAACTGACTCATACATGACCTTAGACAAACCTAGATAACCATAAGTAACACTCACATACAAACGACGCAACTGAAAGTTTGGGACTCCTAGACATCTAACATGTACCTACTGACTTCTTAATGGGGGTTCAGAGGTTTGGGAGGATCACACCCAATTGCACATTATCCTGGGGCTGAGTACCCAAGATGGCAGCATGCTCTTCTAAAAGCTCATCAAAGAACTCCTCCGTGAGTTCTGGATCTGGCTCATAGCTTACCGGCACTAGCTCTGGTGTGGGGTCACGTGCTAGAGTGTCTGAAATAGTCAGTGATTCCTGGGTCAGACACTTTGCCGCATAATGGCCAACTCCATCACACCTATAGCACTGGTTACGCGGCCTTGTGCTTGAGGATGCTCCACCGGTCATTGGCCCCTTTCCCTTGTCTTCTCGACGGGCCGGGGGTGGTGGGAGCTGGGGTCGGGTAGGCAATGCAGGCTGCTGGGGGTGTGGGGTGGGGCATGGTGCCTATTGGTGAGGGGGAGAGTCCCTTGGAGGGAGAGGGCGAGGCCTGAGAGCAGTGGGGTCCTGGCGAGGGGGTTGGGATTTCGGGGGATGAGCCATCGAAAACTGGCTATAAGAACTCGGCGTGGTTCGAGAGTCAAACCCATGCAGATAGATGGTCCCCGGTCGCCGGACGGGAGCGAACTCTGACTCAAACTGCTCTAACTCGAGAGCGACCTGATATGCGTTCTCTAGGGTGGTCACATTACGGCGAAAAAGCTCATACTGATAGTGAGGCCGCAGACCACGATGGAAGCGGGAAACGGGCATGGTGCCCTCTTCCGTAACTCTACATCGCAAATAGTATTCATCAAACTCAGCGATGTACTCGGTCACAGAGCGATCCCCTAGGCTGAGACTCTGCCACTTGTCAATGAGCCTCTAATGGTACGTGGCAAGAAGGTACTTTTTTCTAAGTTTATACTTCATCTCATTCCAAGTGTCAACCTGGGGTTCCTGGCGGTGAAACAACAAACTCTCTACATTGCTCCAATAAGTTTGTACTTGTCCTGACAGCTTCATTTTAGCAAACTTGACTCTCCGATGATCCGTCATCTTGAACCACTCGAAGTACCGGTCCATGCTGGCCTGCCAATCAAGATAGACCTTCGGGTCCAAGGACCCGTCAAATGTGGGAGGGTCTGCTCACATGGTCCTGAGGACTCTATTGTCCTCTTCATCCCTTGGCTGATGAAAGCCACGATGGCGTCGGCCATACTCGTCATAAGCATTATCAGACCCTTAGTCCTCTAGACCAAGGTTACGATACTGTGGTTCTATGGCTCGGTGAGGGGTGGGCTGAGGAGCTGGTGCAGGCTGGTCCTGGGCTATGGGAGTAGGGTGGACCTAGACCATGGGAGCGGATTGGGCTGCCGCGGGAGCAGGTGATGGTGGGCCCTGGGCTGCTCCGGGAGGATCTCCGTGTGACATCATATCCAACCGTCCGACCAGACCTTGGACAGATCTCTCGGATGACTCCATACGCTCCTCTATGGCTCTAAGGCGACCATCCATATTGTCAGAGAAGCTTCAAAAGGTAGCCTCGGACGGGTCTAACCGAGCCATGATGGCCATCATCGCCTCATGCAAGGAGTGAAAGTCTCCCAAGGCGGCATCCCGTAGGTTTGCCATAGACGCGGGGTGATAGTATTGGGTACCTCGTCGGGAGGGCATGCAAGGACACAAAGGTTGGAATGCACTGACTAACGCAAACTGAGTAACCAAGACTCCAATATTCGGTACGTGGCAGAGGTATGATTCGAAGATCGAACTCACGCAAGTGTGCAAGCTTCCCAATAGGCGTGACCCATCGTTCTAGGAACACCTTTAAATATACCAGGTATAGGAATGTAATGCGACACTACCCTAGACTCAAACCACGCACTGATACCAATTTGATGCGGGACGGGTGACATGACCGGGCTAAGACATACGACCGACTCAAAGTGCGGCCAGCACTAGCACATTAAGGTAAGCCGAGCGGCTGACTACCGTGGAATTCTCCGGGTGGAGACATCTCTCAACAAGAACTCTAGTTAGCCTGACAGTCATCCCTTACGAGGGAAACGTGGGATCGCAGCGGTTAAGGAACCACTGTCGCCCACAGTGGTGCAGTCCGAGCTCAGTGCTCGAGTGGAGCTAAGGAATAGGCACTCACAACTCACAATCGTGATAATTGGAAGCTAGCTATCGTCCCAAATCTCACAAACGTAACATGATAGAAAATATACTAAATCAGCAAATGTGAGTATAAGGAACGTGCACGTACCTCCACGACTAGTGCGTGGGGAAGAAACCCCGGTCGGATCCGACAACCCCGATACACGACAATGAAAGAATAATTACAATCCACAAATTTTCACCCACTCCTCGTAGGGAGATAGCAGGGTACAGTCACAAGTTCAGGGTTGCTGGGATTCGGGTTGACGGGCAGCACTCAAGGGAGCCGAGGGAGGCAAGTCGGGGCCGCCCCAGGTGAGCCGAATGGAAGCTGGCTGGGCTCTGCCCGCACAGGTCACCTGACGCAGCACACTTGCGGAGGCCGGTACGCCAAGATCCGACGTCTGATTGAGGTGCCATTTGTTGCATAGTGTTGGCAACAGGATGAAGGTTGTCTTCTCCGAATGGCGCATTCAGATCTGAGCAGATCTGGGCACGGCAGTGACTATACTAAGCCTCAGGTTCTGCTCGCACAGAACTGCACAGGTAAACAAAGAATTATGGGAAAAATAGTTCTCGGAGTCAGAACGAGTTGCCGTTTGTTGCATAACGTTGGCGTCGTCTAGAGGAAGGATCTGACAAACTGGTTTAATCAGATCCGCAAAGAGGAGGGTGGGGCAGCTTCTGGAAGTGGCCTCTGCTTCTAGGTCGGATCTACATAGGGTGGTCGACGTAGTCCCACAAGAATCTCCGCCACGGCGAGCACAGACATCAGAATGACATGAGCTTAGTGGAAACGCGAAGAGGATAGAAAATCCTACGACCACGCAAAATTTCAGATCCATAGGACTTGAGAGTAGAGCCGCAGAAATTACTTCTCAGGAAACTAAGGATCTAGGACAGCAGGCTCGGACAGGCTTGCGCGACTTCACCGTCGGAATTGTTGCTGGTGATCCAGAGCTCAGATTGAGGCAAAACAGGTGCCGAATTGCTTCTGACTGGCGGATCTACCTCTAGTAAAATTACCTAACTCAGATCTACTCAGGAAGAGGCCGTGGTCGACTCAAAAGCCAGGGATGAGATCTGGGCGGGCAGATTTGGATCTACACACGAGCGTGAATCAAATGATAACTTCGTCGTCGCACAGGTAGGAAGGGGAGTCACACCCTGGCTAGATCCCGTCGCAGGATCTAGGGCTCCTGAGCATCCCACTCAAGGAAGAACAAGAGAATCACTCTCTATAAATTTTCTCTCGCAAAAACTTCAATTTTTCATTATCTCCTTTAAGAACACTATACATGGCTTTATATAGACATACAAGGGGGAGAGGGGGGGTTGGAATGACATGGGGAGAGGGGAGAGAGGGGAGGGATGGCCTAGACAAGTGGGAGTGGGTGGAGGCTTGGTCTTGGTCGACCAAGAGAGGTGGGAAGGTAGAACTAACCTTCCTTTGGTCAAGGAAGGTGGCAAGCCACCATTTAAACCAAGAAAGGGGTGCCCCATTCCACTAGCCACCAAGCCATGCATGCATTCACACTAGCCTTGCCCCATTGACACTAGATTAACCCTTTCACACTTGTGACCCATTCACACTTGTGACCCATTCACACTATGCCCTTTTCACACTTGATCCCTCTTGGCCTATTTGACCCATTCAAAAAGCCCAATTTGAAAGCCCAATACTATTCTAGCCCATGAACTCTAACCTAGCCCATTTAGCTATTACAATAGTACATGGACTAAATAGAGCCCAAAGAAGGCTAAAAATGATGTGGAATGAATGTCGATGCGTCCACGTCCTCCTCGAGCAAAAGGGCCTCCGGCGTGTCCTCGCTCCCGGCGTGTACAGCGGCGTGTGTCCGCACCACAAGGACTGCTGACGCAAGATCTGGAATTTACTCCTACCAAATGGGATTTGTCAGCAGGGAATATGTACCGGGAGAAGCCCATGTTTGGCCTTTTCTTTGCACCATTGAGGTGGGCATTCAGAGAAGAACCATTCCTTTTGGATTGTCTGGCAATCAGGTTCAAGCATCAGATCGTCGTGGGATGGTTCACGGACTTCAAAGCCACCGATGCTCATGCATTTCGGAATGGAGCTGTAGAATTCATCGAGTACGTGATTCAGAACTATGGTCCCATCTTGATGAAGGCTGGAGTGTATCAGAGAGTCTACGCTTCCCGCTTCCGCTACCCTATTTCAAAGGGTTTATGTTGCCGTATGATGGATGTGTTCTGCCCCGAGTATAACACCTTTTATACAGCATAAGGGGAGACTTTGTTAGATTTGTTGAGCCTATATCAGTTGACTGGCCTCCCTATCTATGGGGAGCCGTACGAAGAGGTTTATTGGCCAGATTGGCTTAAAGATCATACCGATGGTGAAGGCCGCTATTACATTGGATTTGCATATCCGTACTTGATGAAAGTGTACCGCACATTATGGCTATCAACTCAGGACCCCGTATGGTCTTCTTCTTCTTGCGCTCGCTCTCGCAAGAAAAGGAAGTGGGTGCGAATGGGCCTCTGGCTAGAATATTTCTTTGGAGGTGAGGAGAAGTACAAAGACTTTCCTTCTGTTGGAGAAGCTCCAAGCAAATTGAAGAAGCGGTCTCGACGGAATACCCTTCTTTCTCCTTCTTTACATAGAGGGCATTGAAGTGGCCCTAATCCAGCGGGAGTAGATCCCGTCACAGATTGCGCGGCCTATTTGACATATTGGCTACGCACTTTTGCCCTTCCCCAAGGGGACAAGATGGTAATCCGGGCCGAGACTATATACTCGGCGTGCTTGATGGCGTGGGGCATTAAGTTGTCCCTTTGCCCTGCTGTATTGTGCTTGATATATAAGAAGTTGGGAGATATTCACACACTCGTCTCCCATGGAACTTGCGGACTGTGGGTCCACTTCATTTCTTCAATGCCTGGGTATCCTCCTTCTTCCCCGAGTTTGCTCCCCAAAACGCTGCAGTCACCTAATTTATTTCCAAGGATGCTGTAGTTCGCTAGTGCTAAGTGTAGTGCCCCAAAATTTATAAAAGTAATTTCTTGTTATTTAAATAATATTCTGGCATTAATTGGGCTAAATAATCAATATAAGGCCAAAATTGTGTTAATCAATTAACCCAACCCACTTAATTGAAGTCCAAAAGGGTTTAGGACCTAGACCATTAGGTTTGGCCCATATTCTAGAAGGTATTTAAGCCTATCCACGGATATTAAGGATAAATACTAGTAATATAAGATAATGATTTAGATAATTAACAAAAGAGTTTTAATAAATTGAAACTCTAAGCTACGATGACTGTAACGGTCTATCGTAAGACCGCCACATCCATGTAACGCATGGGCACTCGACCGTTACATTCCTGTTAGTTCCGTAAGTGAAGGGACTCATGAAAAGATTGGAACTTGATGTTGCTATCCACTATGGATCAACTTGGGAAGGATTGTAAAAACTCTAAGGACTCTTAGAGATTAGGATTTGATGAAATAAGGACTCTAAACTCGATCTAATCCTTAAACCCTAGCCTAAACTCTATAAATAGGGCATAGTTCTGAACTGTGCGACCCTTACTTTTTGGACGTAAGGAAGCAAGGTAAGGAGTCATTATCTCAGGTAAGTTCTTTAGAATAATTTGTTTACAATACTTTAGACTAACTCCCCTCCAAATTTCACATCTTTAGGTCAAGAGGGCGTAGAGTTAGAGCCTAAAGAAGTTGCTGAAAAAGTCACAAGATAAGGAAGGGATCTAGGGCAAGGTTCTCAACCAAATTCAGAAACTACAGTCTAAGTAAGAGGTAGGTTATCTCATTAACGGCAAAAATAGCATGATAGGACTAAAAGCCCTCTGGTTTTATTGAATTCCATGCATTATAGAGCATTGATTTCATGTTTTATTTGTTCTATGCACATCATGCACCTCTTAGCCAAATTAAGGAAGTAAAACATGACTATTCATTTATTCCTGATTACCTATGCATGTAGATGGCCTTACTTCGTTAACATGACTAGAAGCTCATCATGTTTTGATAAAAGACATGATGTGAGTTGATCTCTTAGTTTCTATGATTATTTTCTGCTAGTAGATACTGTAACGCACCATCATAGGACCGTCACTTTCAAGTAACGGCCCTACTTCAGACCGTTACAAACTCTGTAGTATTTGAATTGCACTGACGATTCTAACGTGCTTGGACAGACGCGTTACAATCATGTAACGGCTTGGTCCTGACCGTCACTTTCACTGTGACGCCCCATCTCCAGACCGTTATATCCTGTGTTCTATCAACCCTATGACTGAATGCAACCTGCCAATCTTATTATGGTTAAAACCTAGTTACCTAAGTTTTAAACCTAATCAGATGATTTTAAGGATATTTGATTATTCATGATAGGTATTGCATGTTTTGTCATCACTTCTACTTAAGTTATGTAAAACCAAATTCTATAGTTTTGTACTATGAAGCATGACTTTTCAACATTGTATTGACGGAGTTTTTATCATGATTTTCACATTGATTATACATATCTCTCTCTATCAATAGAGTCAATTCTATAAGTACATGGCATATATTCCGGTATGTTGTCATTAGTTCACACTTTGCACTATAGGAACACAATCTTGGACATGAGGACCTCTCTATTGGATAATCCTTCCAATGGACTAGGAAATCATTGTTTCAAGGCCTCCGTAATTCTCCGCGAGCCTGGGATTCCCACTAGGACGCCGAGTTGGTTGTACCAATGAAAGTCCATTAATTAGAACACTCTATCGTGGTTTTGATTCTTGAAATGTAACGGCCTTGAACTGGACCGTCAGGCTCACGTAACGGCCCAGTGGCAGACCGTCACATTCCTCTGAGCTATTTTTATCTTTCTGGACTCGGATCACTATAACGGCCCATTACTAGCGCGTTACATAATGTAACGGCCCAGCAAATGACCGTTACATAGCTTGTTTATGTTAACCCAAGGTTTGAGCAAGGGTTGATATTCCAATGATTCTAGACAAACCTTGATGATCTAGAACTTGTCGTATTGCTTAAATTGATCTAAAAGAAATGGAAGTTAAGGAAAATACCGTTATGCTGTCGATTTATTCTATAAAGCATAACTTAGTTTGAATATCATTCTTGATCTCATATATTCAAAATTGAAGCATTCATTCATTGATTATTGTTATCATGGAATTATTGGAAGTGCTATATTCTTGGCCATACGTTACTGTTATACTGCGTGGAGGTAGCTTAATTTATAACTGAAGATGCGATCGAGCACTGATTGTGTTCAAGGGCTCTATGCTAGTCCTCTCGGCTGATTGTCGGAAACATACTATTTTATAAACCATGGGATATGATGCTACTAGGGTCGCATTGCGCTGGGAGTACTATTTCTATAAATAAGTGAAGATCCACGGCACGACATGACATTCTTGCTTGATATTCCATAGAAATTCATGAAGCACTTGCTCTTAAGTATAAGATGCTAAAGTGTGGAATATGTGGCTTGCTAGTACAATCTCGTTACATTGTTGTTCATGGAAGGCCAATATCATGTTCTTGTTATATTCTTGCTAGCTCATTCTTGATCATTCTATCTTACATGGTTATCTTGTTTCTATTGATTTGATCGCATGATTGATTCGCATTGCATGATTTTACCTTATTTCTTTAAAGCAAAAATGATAATTACTTAAATAGTGTCTTCATGTTGATGCGAAGATACCTACTGGGCAAGTGTGCTCATGACCTATTTTCCAATATTTTTCAGGAGATGGAAATAGTTCGGATTCGGGCTATACAAGTAGTGGATCCGGAAGCGAGTGAAAGTGTTATAAAGATGAGAGTGAAGACTTAGGAAGTTAAAGTGTCTAGATTGAGTCAATGTAATTTTCCTATTTCTTGAGTCTAGTAAAATGGAAATCAAATTTGTGATTGTATCTTGAATATTGATCATTTATGAAATAAAGTTGGAGTTTGAATATTATTGTGCAATTACATTTATTTATGTGATTGTCTTGCACTCTGATTGATTCTTGCTTGCGAGAGGCTTACCATGCCGGCTGTTTACGCTCCCCGAGCGAGTCTTCCGCTGTAATTAAAGGCTCGGGGCGTGACAGTCAAGTTGGTATTAGAGCGTAAGTCTCAGGACTTAAGGAAAGGAGTCATGTCATAGGATAAGTCCAAGGTTAAATACCCCTACCTATGAACTAAGGAAAAATTCCACACCCATGTGAGGATTGGGTAGAACCCGGGATAAGATAACTAATTAGCTTTAAGAATTAATTTGCTTATTCCAATTTCATGAGAAATAATAAGTTGTTATTTTCTCTCAGGTACCCTAATTTCTAAATGGCTCATCGTGTAGATTGGGACGGTATGCAACAAACTGTTGCCGGCCTCACCCAAGCACTACAAACCATAGCACAAGGTGGTGCGATGAGCGTGGATCGAACACGCGACCTTCAGATCTTGCTATTACTACACCTTTAGGATATGGAACTAAGCTTACCAACTATTATCCTGATTGTCAGGTAGTGGTAGAAGGACACAATCTCCCCGCAAATTTTGTATGCCTTGACATGAAGGGATACGATGCCATTTTAGGGGTAGATTGGCTTGTAGACCATGATGCTTACATCAACTGCCGAAATAGAATTATATCTTTCCGAAAGCCTGGTCTTCCAAGATTTTCTTTTCTTGGCATCAAATACAAGAAACATCCTACCATTATATCTTCTCTACATGCTTGCAAACTTATCTCGTAAGGATGTAAAGCTTTTCTTGCTTCAGTCATAGTCACAGAATCTAAGGAAATTATCCTAGCAAACATTCCTATTGCAAATGAATTCCCGGACGTGTTCCCATCTAAACTACCTTGTTTACCACTCGAGAGGGAAGTAAACTTTACCATTGAACTCATTCCAGGTGCAGCACCTGTTTCTATAGCCCCTTACAAGATGTCCCCCACAGAACTCAAGGAATTAAAGAAGCAATTACAGGAACTTCTAGACAAGGGTTTTATCAGACCTAGCACATCCCCTTGGGGTGCGCCGGTTCTATTTGTCAAGAAGAAGGATGGTTCTCTCAGGTTATGCATTGACTACCAGCGATTGAATCAACTTACAATCAAGAACAAATACCCATTGCCGCGTATTGATGAGCTCTTCGATCAGCTTTCGGGAGCAGAATATTTTTCTAAGATTGACCTAAGATCAGGTTATCATCAGCTTAGAATCAAAGAAGAGGACATTTACAAATCGGCTTTTCGAAGTCGTTATGGCCACTATGAATTCGTGGTAATGCCGTTTGGGTTAACTAATGCCCCAGCAGCATTCATGCAACTTATGAACAGTGTCTTCCAGCCATATTTAGATCAGTTCATCGTCGTCTTCATCGATGATATCCTGATATACTCCAAGACAAAAGAAGAACATGAAGAACATCTAAGGATAGCTTTGCAAACACTTAGAGAACATAAGCTATATGCCAAACTCAATAAGTGTGAATTCTGGCTCAAGGAAGTCTCATTCCTAGGCCACATTATTTCAAAAGAAGGTATTGCTGTGGACCCTTCTAAGGTAGAAGCTGTCAGAGATTGAAGTTGACCAACGACTATATCTGAAGTTAGAAGTTTTTTGGGTCTAGCAGGTTATTATAGAAGGTTCATAAGGGACTTTTCAAAGATCGCGGTTCCTTTAACTAGACTTACCAGAAAAGAAAATCCTTTTATCTAGTCGAAGGATTGCGAAAAGAGTTTTCAAAATCTTAAGAATCATCTTACAACAGCCCCTGTTTTGTCATTACCAATAGAGGGTGCTGGATTCGAAGTATATACAGATGCATCTGGAATTAGCTTAGGATGTGTCCTTATGCAAGATGGAAATGTGATTTGCTATTCTTCAAGATAATTGAAACGTCACGAAGAAAATTATCCTGTACATGATTTGGAATTAGCAGCAGTTATTTTCGCCTTGAAAATTTGGCGTCATTATCTTTATGGAGAAAAGTTCACTGTCTATTCGGACCATAAGAGTTTGAAATATTTATTTTCTCAAAAAGAGCTTAACATGAGACAGAGGAGATGGTTGGAATATCTTCAAGACTTCGATTTCGCTATTCAATATCACCCTGGCAAGGCAAATGCTGTAGCAGATGCACTCAGCAGGAAACCAATGGGTATGTTATCAAGACTCATAATTAGTATGACTAACCTTGTTCCTCAATTTACTCAATTGAATCTAGATGTTGACATTAAGGAAGATAATTGTTTCATGGCAAATATCCGAGCTCAACCAACATTGATTGAGGATTTGGCCAAGTTACAAGAGGATGACCCAATTTTACTGGAAATTAAGGCTAATATTGAACAAAGACCGGATTTTTCTATATCCGAAGATGGAAGAATGCTATTCAAGGGCCGAATGTGTATACCCGATCATGAAGATACAAAGAAATTGATCTTAGAGGAAGCACATAAATCAAAGTATACCATTCATCAAGGAGGTACAAAAATGTATCTGGATCTCAAAAGAAACTTTTGGTGGCCCAATATGAAGAGGGAAGTAGTTGACTTCGTATCTCGATGTCTCACATGTCAACAAGTGAAGGCGGAACATTTCAGACCCGCAGGTAAATTACATCCCTTAAGTATCCCGGAATGGAAATGGGAGAGCATAGGAATGGATTTCATTATAGGACTACCTAAGACAAGAGGTGGACACGATGAAATATGGGTAATTATAGACCGATTGACTAAATCTGCACATTTCATACCAATAAAAAGTCGATGGTCTGTAGATATTCTAGCAGCACTATACATAAAAGAAATTGTCAAGATACATGGAGTCCATGTCACTATTGTATCAGATAGAGATCCCCGATTCACATCACAATTCTGGAAGAGCCTACAACATTCACTTGGGACTAGATTGAATTTTAGCCCCGCTTTCCATCCACAAATTGATGGTCAAACAGAAAGGACAAATCAAGTGGTAGAAGATATGCTCAGGGCTTGTGTCATTGATTTTGGAGGAAGTTGGCATGATCACTTACCTTTGGTAGAATTTGCATATAACAACAGCTATCAAGCAAGCATACAAATGGCACCTTTTGAAGCTCTATATGGGAAAAGTTGTCGATCACCAATATGTTGGAATGAAATAGGGGAAAGGCAATTTCTAGGCCCCGATTTAATCAGGGATTCTACAGAGAAAATCAAGCTTATTCAGGAAAGGATGAAAATGGCACAAGATAGGCAGAAATCTTATACTGACAATCGAAGGCGCGACTTGGAATTTCAAGTAGGAGAACATGTATATCTAAAGGTTTCTCCGGGTCGTGGTATTCGAAGATTTGGCATTAAAGGAAAGCTAACTCCAAGATTTATCGGTCCATTTGAAATCCTCGAAAGGATCGGTGAAGTGGCTTATAAATTGGCTTTGCCACCACAGTTAGCAGGAGTTCATGACGTATTTCACATCTCGATGCTGAAGAAGTATGTGTATGATCCAGATCACATTATCACTTATGACAACCTGGAGATTCAGAAGGACTTGACATATGAACAAACGCCAATGAAGATTTTGGAACGAGAAGTACGTCAACTCAGAAATAAGGTCATTCCTATGGTTAAGATTCAATGGAAGAAAGCATGGCCTTATGAAGCAACATGGGAAACCGAATCAGCCATGCAGAAAAGATTCCCAGAATTATTTAATTGTAAGTACACTCTCCTCAATCCATGAATTGAATTTGGGGATCAAATTCTTCTAAGTGGGGGAGGGTGTAGAGCCCCAAATTTATAAAAGTAATTTCTAGTTATTTAAATAATATTCTGGCATTAATTAGGCTAAATAATCAATATAAGGCTAAAATTGTGTTAATCAATTAACCCAACCCACTTAATTGAAGTCCAAAAGGGTTTAGGACCTAGACCATTAGGTTTGGCCCATATTCTAGAAGGTATTTAAGCCTATCCACGGATATTAAGGATAAATACTAATAATATAAGATAATGATTTAGATAATTAACAAAAGAGTTTTTATAAATTGAAACTCTAAGCTACGATGACTGTAACGGTCTATCGTAAGACCGCCACATCCATGTAACGCATGGGCACTCGACCGTTACATTCCTGTTAGTTCCGTAAGTGAAGGGACTCATGGAAAGATTGGAACTTGATATTCCTATCCACTATGGATCGACTTGGGAAGGATTGTAAAAACTCTAAGGACTCTTAGAGATTAGGATTTGATGAAATAAGGACTCTAAACTCGATCTAATCCTTAAACCCTAGCCTAAACTCTATAAATAGGGCATAGTTCTGAACTGTGCGACCCTTACTTTTTGGACGTAAGGAAGCAAGGTAAGGAGTCATTATCTCAGGTAAGTTCTTTAGAATAATTTGTTTACAATACTTTAGACTAACTCCCCTCCAAATTTCACATCTTTAGGTCAAGAGGGCGTAGAGTTAGAGCCTAAAGAAGTTGCTGAAAAAGTCACAAGATAAGGAAGGGATCTAGGGCAAGGTTCTCAACCAAATTCAGAAACTACAGTCTAAGTAAGAGGTAGGTTATCTCATGAACGGCAAAAATAGCATGATAGGACTAAAAGCCCTCTGGTTTGATTGAATTCCATGCATTATAGAGCATTGATTTCATGTTTTATTTGTTCTATGCACATCATGCACCTCTTAGCCAAATTAAGGAAGTAAAACATGACTATTCATTTATTCCTGATTACCTATGCATGTAGATGGCCTTACTTCGTTAACATGACTAGAAGCTCATCATGTTTTGATAAAAGACATGATGTGAGTTGATCTCTTAGTTTCTATGATTATTTTCTGCTAGTAGATACTGTAACGCACTATCATAGGACCGTCACTTTCAAGTAACGGCCCTACTTCAGACCATTACAAACTCTGTAGTATTTGAATTGCACTGACGATTCTAACGTGCTTGGACAGACGCGTTACAATCATGTAACGGCTTGGTCCTGACCGTCACTTTCACTGTGACGCCCCATCTCCAGACCGTTATATCCTGTGTTCTATCAACCCTATGACTGAATGCAACCTGCCAATCTTATTATGGTTAAAACCTAGTTACCTAAGTTTTAAACCTAATCAGATGATTTTAAGGATATTTGATTATTCATGATAGGTATTGCATGTTTTATCATCACTTCTACTTAAGTTATGTAAAACCAAATTCTATAGTTTTGTACTATGAAGCATGACTTTTCAACATTGTATTGACGGAGTTTTTATCATGATTTTCACATTGATTATACATATCTCTCTCTATCAATAGAGTCAATTCTATAAGTACATGGCACATATTCCGGTATGTTGTCATTAGTTCACACTTTGCACTATAGGAGCACAATCTTGGACATGAGGACCTCTCTATTGGATAATCCTTCCAATGGACTAGGAAATCATTGTTTCAAGGCCTCCATAATTCTCCGCGAGCCTGGGATTCCCACTGGGACGCCGAGTTGGTTGTACCAATGAAAGCCCATTAATTAGAACACTCTATCGTGGTTTTTATTCTTGAAATGTAACGGCCTTGAACTGGACCGTCAAGCTCACGTAACGGCCCAGTGGCAGACCGTCACATTCCTCTGAGTCTATTTTTATCTTTCTGGACTCGGATCACTGTAACGGCCCATTACTGGCGCGTTACATAATGTAACGGCCCAGCAAATGACCGTTACATAGCTTGTTTATGTTAACCCAAGGTTTGACCAAGGTTTGATATTCCAATTATTCTAGACAAACCTTGATGATCTAGAACTTGTCATATTGCTTAAATTGATCTAAAAGAAATGGAAGTTAAGGAAAATACCGTTATGCTGTCGATTTATTCTATAAAGTATAACTTAGTTTGAATATCATTCTTGATCTCATATATTCAAAATTGAAGCATTCATTCATTGATTATTGTTATCATGAAATTATTGGAAGTGCTATATTCTTGGCCATACGTTACTGTTGTACTGCGTGGAAGTAGCTTAATTTATAACTGAAGATGCGATCGAGCACTGATTGTGTTCAAGGGCTCTATGCTAGTCCCCTCGTCTGATTGTCGGAAACATACTATTTTATAAACCATGGGGTATGATGCTACTGGCGTCGCATTATGCTGGGAGTACTATTTCTATAAATAAGTGAAGATCCACGGCATGACATGACATTCTTGCTTGATATTCCACAGAAATTCATGAAGCACTTGCTCTTAAGTATAAGATGCTAAAGTGTGGAATATGTTGCTTGCTAGTACAATCTCGTTACATTCTTGTTCATGGAAGGCCAATATCATGTTCTTGTTATATTCTTGCTAGCTCATTCTTGATCATTCTATCTTACATGGTTATCTTGTTTCTATTGATTTGATCACATGATTGATTCGCATTGCATGATTTTACCTTATTTCTTTAAAGCAAAAATGATAATTACTTAAATAGTGTCTTCATGTTGATGCGAAGATACCTACTGGGCAAGTGTGCTCATGACCTATTTTCTAATATTTTTCAGGAGATGGAAATAGTTCGGATTCGGATTCGGGCTATACTAGTAGTGGATTCGGATTCGGGCTATACTAGTAGTGGATCCGGAAGCGAGTGAAAGTGTTATAAAGATGAGAGTGAAGACTTAGGAAGTTAAAGTGTCTAGATTGAGTCAATGTAATTTTCCTATTTCTTGAGTCTAGTAAAATGGAAATCAAATTAGTGATTGTATCTTGAATATTGATCATTTATGAAATAAAGTTGGAGTTTGAATATTATTGTGCAATTGCATTTATTTATGTGATTGTCTTGCGCTCTGATTGATTCTTGCTTGCGAGAGGCTTACCATGTCGGCTGTTTACGCTCCCCGAGCGAGTCTTCCGCTGTAATTAAAGGCTCGGGGCGTGACACTAAGCCTCAACAAGCATCGGCCAACTCTTCTCAATCAAGGGGCAGTTAACAAAGGTACTCGTGATTGCCCCTGGAGGTTTACATTTCTGGAGCTTGGCTGCCCATTCCAGCCCATTGGTAAATCGTCTGCGGGAATGTAAATTTAGTGAAGTTGAGGAATATGTTCACCATGTTTCTGGTGGAGTTTACACAAGGCCATCTTTAGAGCTGGAGCTAGTAGACTGGGCATTATCTATCAGACCCAGTGTCTTGGTCTTCAGGAAGGGTGGGAGTACATATCTGGAACCATATTATCCCCTCTAGTTCAGCAAGAACTTTGGCTATGACCAACAAATTCCACCATCTTCAGCACAGTTTCTGCTGGAGAGCCGATCGAGAGCAGGGTCGGCCGCAATTAAGGAAGCCCACACATGATGGGACTATTTCCATCGTCGTAAGGCTGTTTCTTTCAGGGTGCCAGTTCTTGGGCATTTCCCCCGTGTTGTTAGAGCTGGTGCGATGGATTCAGAGGGGGGGTGAATGAATCCCTCAGTGAAAATCTCGACCAATTAAAAGTTCAGACAAAGATGAAATTGATCTGAAATCCCTGAATAGATGGAAGATCTGACTAAATAGAGAAATGCTCTAATGAAGCACACAGCTAAACACTTAACCTGCACTCTCAGTAGACGCAGAATATTTATGCATACACGATGAGTCAACAGATAATGAACTAGAGCGAGATCCTAAGCATGCATCTAGCGCTGAACATACAACAATGCAAACCACACAGTGCACAAAGATTTTTTAGGTGGTTCGGTCCTTCAGACCTACGTGCACCCCACACTCAACCCGAGTGTGGATTCCTGCTGACCCACAGCTTGAAAAATCCGCTAGGCTTCACAGCTTGCCTACAGACCGCTGAGCATCACAGTTTGCTTACAGACTATTGAGCATCACAGATTGCTTCCGCTGGGCAATACAGCTTAGCCATCCGCTATTTTACAGCTTGACCCGCTGGGCTTTACAGCTTAGCCGACCAGAGGAATCCTTCTCTACAACCACTGACAAATAGCTTGAATAAAATGTAATAGAAGAAGGAACAACGAACCAAAATCAGCAATAGAAGGCTGTCGATAAATCCAAACTAAAATGCTCACGCAGGAGCCAAGTGTCTTGGATTTGATCCAGAGAACACTACAGAAAACCTGATCTTCAATGTGCTGCTCTTGCTTCCCTTCAAGCTATCTCTCTCTTTCTATCTATTTTCACTTTTCAGGTGCTCGATCTCCTCTCTCTCTCAGATTCTTCAAAGGTTCTCTTCCTCATTTTCTTTTCGAAGTCAGCTCCCTATATATATATCCAGCAAAAGAGAAGCGTGTGGAGCAACCAATTTTCCCGCTCAGATTTCAGTCCGGATATGAGTCTTCAGAAGTCACATGCCAGCTTTAGTATCCTCGAGCCAACATCCTGGCAATCATACTAGACTCGAAGTCAGCCTTATGACAATTGAACACAAGATAGGGAATAATGAGATTGCACGAAGTTAATAAAACAATAGGCCTGATATGCACCGACTCACTCAACATAAGATCTCGTATGCACAGAGTCAAGCTATGCACACATCAAGTGTTGCACAGACTGCGTGTGTGCGAGATGCAAGGATTGTATTGACAACATGCGTGCAGAACATCAGGAGTGCACTGACTATGTATATGCAGAGTACAGACATTGCACGGACCATAGATGCATGAATTTCTTATGCACAGAGTTGCTTACGAGGTGTCCACAGACTTGGTTTAGCATGGGATCAAGTATGCACAGACTCAAGTTTACAAGGCAAACATATGCACAGACTTGCCTTGCATGCGGAGCTATAAGTTGCACAGACTATGTGTATGCGGTATGCATGAGCTGCACTGACATAGTATGCTATGACCTACCTTGCATCGACTTTGCTCGTGCGAGAGATAGATGTTGCACTGACTCTGAATACATGCGACGACAGGTATTGCACCGACTTTATTGAGCTTTATATGCACAGACTTAATATGCACAGACTTAATATGCACTGACTAGAAGAAAGACAAGATAGAGAAGTGCACCGACTATGTATTGCTGAGAGCAAACTTGCATCGACCTCGCTATATGCGAGACGTAAAACATGCACCGACTTCTATAATGGAAATGCACTAGCCTTATATGCAACTAGCCTTGACATTGCAAAGATTCAGTCACATGCAGGACAAAGATTGCACCGACTCACCTGATGAATGCAACGACTTGGTCGTGTGCGTGTGCAACGGCAAGAGTTGCACCGACCTGATGAATACATGCAAAGACTATGCTGTGGATCAAACACAGAATTGCACCGACATGAATGTAGTTAGAACATGTATTGCATCGACCTAAGGCAGTACAAGGCAAACCAGGCAAACACTGCAACAACTTTATTTAATTCGGTCTAAACATGACTCATAAGTTGTCATTATCAAAACCAGATTTCCAACAATCTCCCTCTTTTTGATGATGACAAAATGATGAGTCATGTATGAAAATTCACACAATCAATGAATCAAAATCATTTGCTGCCATGCATATAATAAACACCATTGTAGAACAAAATGCAATATGAGTTCCTACAAATGCACACTAACACTTCTGTGTATAAGAAGAAAATTCAAAGTGTGTTTGATTAGTTTCTCTTTAAACATTCACAGGTATCCACAGCTTTACAATCATGTCCACAAAAAAATTCACAAGTATCCACAGCTTTACAAGCATGTCCACAAAAAAATTTCCACAGCACTATAACTGATCACAGTATAGCATTATCAGCAGCAGCATCTTTGCATCTTAATCAGCAGCATAACATCAGCAGCATTAACAGCAAGCCATAGTAGTAACAACCTCCTCATACATGACATTCTCTCCCCCTTTGCCATTATCAAAAATTGGGAACTTAGAAAAAATCAGTGACCTCGGTAACTCCCCCTATCTCTTGGATGATATGCAGAGCTGGAACCAGGGGTTGAAAATCTATTTTGCACAGAGGTGTGAAGATTTCTAATAGAGTCTGACACCTCATCTAGTTTTTGATGTACTGTGCTCCCCAGTCTGTCCACTAAGGAGGTGGTAGAATCCTGTTTTGTAAGGTTTTGCTTAATACTCTCTGAGAGGGTCTCCAGTTGAGACTGGACATCTTGAAACTTGTTAATAATTTCAGGCTGGCTGACTGCAATGTTGCTCAAAGTATTCTTTATCAATTCAAACTCAATTTTAAGATCAAAAGTGTGGCTCAGAATCTGAGCAAGCCTGGTGAAAGTTGAGAGTTGTGTATCTTGTATTTTGCTCTCCATGTCACCAATTTTGTTGCTGATTCCCATAAGAGATTCCAAAATCTCTCGAACTGCTGCATCAGTTCTTTGCTTAGCAGTCAAAAACTCAATCTCTTGGGCTTTCACAATCCTTTCCAAATGTTGCAATCGGGCATCTACTCTGTCCAGTTTAATGGTATTGAACAGAAACTATTTATTCATCAATTCATTTTGATTCATCACTATCTTAGTGAAATTTGACAGCATATGTGCAACATTAGACTCAGCACTGTGTCTCGGTGAACTAAATGTAGATTCACTAGACTCTGGGAATTCAGTATAGTATGCATGCTCCTATTCAGGAGGTGGAGTGGGTGGTATACCAAGACTAACTACCCCCCCCGAAATGTGGACCATATTCAGGAGCTTGAGCAAATGACATTCTTGGATACCTCCTGTAATGAGGGGCAGGACCCAAAACAAGTTCTTGTAAGTCTTCCTCAGCTATTCTTTGAGTTGATGCCTGAGCTTCCTCATGTGGAGCTCCTGTCTCTGTCTCTTGCATTTCCTGAGGAACACCTTCATCTTGAGCCTCTTCTTCCTCTTGTTCTTTCATTTCCACCTCTTCCTGAACTTGTTCTTCTGGCTACTGTTCACCAATCTCTGGTTCAGCTGATACTTCTTCAATGAGTGATATTGTCTGCTCGGACTGACTAGTAGATTGTTGTGACTGAAAAGATGTTCCAAATTTATCAAATATTTCATCAATAGACTGATCCAACTGGTGCTTAATTTGAGCTTCAGGAAGATTAAGCTCATCAACTTCTTGTTCTAGTAGGAGCTCTTTAAGATGCTTCTCAGCTGGCATCTCAACACTTTCAGATAATACCTTCACTTGGGGCACATCCTCCCCCTGAGCTTGTGCTTCCTTGGCCTTCTTTGCCTTCTTTAATTGACTCCTTTTAATAGCCTGACTAGTTTCAGTGGGTTTCAATCCCATGAATGTAGAGATAAAATCCATAGTGTAAACGTGATGCGGGACGGACACGGGAGACGACACTATTAGGTGCCACCCTCGGACTCTAGATGAAGACGCGACCAGCAGCACACACCAGGAAGACACTAAGCCCGACACTACGAGCTCCTAGTGGCAAAACGTCGCTAACAGAAGTGGAAGCTCACTCGTCGTCCCAAGCGAGGGAAAGCGCGGACCGTGCGCGGTTAAGGAATCGGCGGAGGTCAAGGGTACTCTGACTCAACTTCCGGACTCGGATCGAGTGTGGGACGGGTCACTCTCACTCTCACAGCGGTGACATGGACGCACGGGCTAGTACCTACACTCTCGGCAGCGGCAAAGACCGTATACTAGCTAAGCAAATGAACGCCAAGAGGTTTGGACCATTACCTCCACGCACCCGGCGTGGCGAAGACAACCCCGGCCGAATCACGGACTCCCGGTTAAACAATATTACAGTAATACAATAATTTGACCCACTCCACGCAGGGAGGTAAAAGGTCACATGTGGAGCCCGGGAATCACGCAACTCGGGTTGACGGGCGGCATCTTGATGTCGCCCGGCGGTGCCGAACTCCGCATTTTCGTGCTTTCCGAACGGCGGGTTCTGCGGGCCCGCGGGGCCCACGGATGGCGCTGTCCTCCGGATCTACGGGGGTGGGACCCACTATGATGGGGACCCCTGGTGGCGCGCCTCCACGGATGGCGGTCGGCCGGGAACACCGATCGGGGGTCGATCGGTCCCGATTCCCAAGCTTTGAAGTTGCTGCCCACGGATTTTTAGTTACTGTTTTCAGGCGTGCGCTCCGGCGAAAACGGCCGTTGCGATCAATCCCGACGTCGGATCGGGACACATGAGCTATCGTTGGAAAGCTCTCTTCAAACTCTTCAATCTAGATCTAGAGAGATCTGTTGGATCTAGTCGGATCAGAACTTTAATTAATTTACAAGCCCTTGTTGTACAGTAACCCAAACCTCAGATTTGTAGGGTACTTGTCTGAGAACCACAGTTGAGCGCCTAGTAAACCTCTGATTCAGCTCTTGAGCTCTTCTTCAAAGTTGTAGGGGATCAAACCACGGAATTGGGACTATTTTTGTAATTTGATTTGGACATGGTGGTGATTTACTATGATTTATGGGGTGACTGGTGGTCGGATCTGGGAACAGGGATACAGAACTGTAGCTGGGACGGAGAACGATTTTTAGAAAATATGAAATGGATGAACCAAAAATTGAGAAAAATTGTGGATGAAGGGATGGATGGTTGGAATAGCCAATAAAATTGGGCGAACCAACATAAATCAAAAAGTGGGCCTAAGACATGAAACGCAGGGCGGGGATGAATCTGGACAGAACTCTGGCAGAATCGAAATGGAGGAGTTGACGAAAATCAGAAAATATGAAACGAGATCTGAATGACAAACCAAAATTTTTGGAATGTTCTTGACACCTCTGGAACATCCACTAAAATTCCCAGATCTATCTAAGCTCGTGGCTGAGACAAGAAATTCATGGAAGCTTCTGTGATACTGCGCGGGTAGAACTCCGTTGATGGCGGTGGCGGTGCGGCGGCGGCTCGTGGCGGTGGCGGCGGCTACCGGAACTGATAGGGTGGAGTCTCACCACCAGAAGGAAGCCTTCACAGCTTCAAGGGGAAGAGGGAGAGGAGGAGGGGGCGCACCAAGGCTGGAGCTTTAAGCTTTTTCACAATTCTTATGGCATTAATTCATGAAAAAAGGAAAATACAAGCATATATAGGTCACCCATCTAATCCATCCTCCACTGTTGGATCTAGGGGTTAGGGATGGATGGCTAGGATGAAGTTTGATCAACATACAACAAAAATATTAAACAAATAGGGAGGGGGGCGCACCTTGACCAAGGGGGGAACATGGTAGGTGGGTTTGGTTGGAAATGTTGACCATTTTGGTCCCTTGTCCCCCATGTGGATAATTGACTAGTCAAGGCTTCTAGATGTCCACCTTGGATGTTGACCAACCCCACAAGGCTGATATGGACCAATGGGAAGGGGCCCAGGGGTCCCATGGGGCCCAGGGGTCCCATTTTACAAATAATCCCCTCGTACACTCATAATTGCAAACCGTATAAAATGAAATAAACACACCTTACACACAAATAAAGTTTAATTAAATATGATAAATGGGGAGGCTCAAGGCGGAGTTTCCAGGCTGTCTCCGAGCCAGATGGACGCTGAGGTGGCTCGAGTCGTGCTCCGTGTGCGGTACCGGTGGCTCGGCGTGTCGCGCCACTCAACTGCTCGGGTGTCCGCACCAATTCTCCCCGGGTGGGAGAAACTTGACCCTGTCAAGTAAGGGTCGGCATCGCTCTTATATCGCTGCAGAAGGTCCGGATCGATCTGCTGCAACTCGCCATGTGTGATCCATGTGTCCTCAGTAGCGGGCCGTCCTCTCCATCGCACTAGGTAGCGCGGGTAAGATCCACTGCTAGTAACTGTCACTTGCTCGTCCAGTATACGATCTATATGCTCACGTTACCGTGAAAAAGGGGCTGGAGGTGGAAGTGGACACTCAAGTGTGGGATCACTCTCAAGGGGAGGAGATGGCTCAAAAGGCTCACTAGGGATCACCGCTGGGTCCCTATATGCAACAAGATCCGATACATTGAAGGTAGAGCTTATACCATATTCCTCGGGCAAGTCCACAACATACGCATTGGATCCAACGCGTTTCAACACTCTAAATGGACAGGCTCCGCGAGCTTGCAACTTCTTAACGGTTCCAGAGGGAAACCGTTCAGGTCTTACCCTGATCATGACATATTCACCCTCTTGGAACTCTCGGTGGTGTCGATGGGCATCGGCTAGCTCTTTGTAACGTGCATTGCTGGCCTCACTCATGCAGACTCCTAACATGCCTAGCACTAGACTCGGCAGACTCACTATGCACTCCTAAAATGCTTAGCAAAATAAAAACACACGGATGCACACACAACCCTAAACAACCCTACAGTTAGTCCGACCCAATCATATGCAAGGTGGTCCAGGACATCCGAATGTGTGCCATGCATACCCTAGGTGTGACCGAGGGTCGGTACAATCATAAGACGGTCCTTTGGATTTGGGAGGTTTGGGTGGGACTGGAGGGTAGGGTGTCTCTCGCCCGTGAACGGACTCGGTGGGTGCCGATGGCTCGGTCCATGGGGGAGGGGTATAATGATGACCTCCTTTAAAGAAGTGGAATGGAGATTGTGGACCAAGGGGACCACTAAGAAAGGGACCGAAGGGATCAAAGAATGTGTGACCCCTCGATATGGATTCCCTCATCTCAAGATCCCATGTGTGGAAGTCTAGAAGGTGTTGTTGATCTCCTTCATCCTTGAAGGGAGATGAGATGGTGGGGGTATGATGGTGGACTCCCTCAAAAAGGTGGAGTAAATATGGTGGGTCACGGGGTCCACAAGGGAATGGGTCGAAGGGATCAAAGAAGGTATGAACCCTCGGACTAGGCTTCCACAAATCGATGTCCCACATTTGGAAATCTTGGAGGTGTAAATGATCTCCTTCATTCATTGTGAGAGGTGGGACGACAGTCATAGGTAGAAAGTAAGATTCCTCCCTTGGGTAAAAGGAAATGAAGTCGGACTCGGCCAGCATAGGGAGGAGTAGAAGAACTTCCGTGGTAACATGACCCATGGTGTACACGGAGGTGATGGACCCTAAAGCGGGATGAGTGAAACTACGACTTGTGGGTCGGTCGAAGCCTGGAGCCAACAAGTACGTAAATGTCCACTACCGGTCTAACCCTTTAAGAAGGTCATCCAATATATCCACATAGTGACTAGACCGGAAAGTGGTATGAAATGAATTGATTGGCACCAGAGGTAGGATAGGGTCCATAGATGGGAAGGGAAGTGGGACCAAGCCCTTCTTGAGCCAGCTAAGAAGCGGCTCGGCTATGACAAGCATACCCATTAGAAACACGGGTGGCTCGGGCTGAGGTGGCTTAGAATAAAGATCGGAGAGTGGGGCTTCTCCAACCCTTTTGTCCCTTATGGCTAGAGATGTCCGAGTGGGACATTGTCCGGCGTAGTGGCCGAACCCCTGGCAGCGATAACACTGCTGTCGTGACCCACTACGCTCCCTAATAAGTGGGTCCCTACCCTTATCCTCCTGACGGACAGGGGGTATAGGCAAAGGGGCTCTCGTGGGTGGGAGAAGAGGATCCACTATGATGGGGAGAGGGCTTGGGGACTCCGTTGATGGGGCCGGGTTAAGACTACCGGCGATGACCTCCTTAGGCTCAGGTTGGAGTACATCACTAGGAGTACGTGTCCTATCCACCCCATCCAACCGGTCCAAAATCATTTGCATAAGTTCGGCAACGGAGTGGGTTGGAATAGGGATATCATGGTGGACTCGCCCGTAGTCAACCGTCCTAGGATTGGGTCTTGGCTCATCTACGTGTGGGACTCTTTGCCTCCGACTAGAACCCACTTGGTTGGAAGTGATTGGGTGGGCCGGTTAGAGGTGACCGGTTGGGGCACGTAGACCTTCCTAAGCTCTCTCTTCATGTCCCACCATGACTCGATGGGCCATTGCCCCCTAACCTCTCTCATTCTTTCGATGTAATCCCACCTTTCGGCAGCCTCATGAAGAAGCCGCTCTTTGGAGAAAGAGAATTGCATTGCCCCGGACATAGTATAACAATCAAAGTAGGTGTCCATGGTGGCCTCCCACTTGAGGTAGGTGCCCGGGTCATTGGAGCCAAAAAAATCTGAGGCTTCAGGCCTATAGAAGAGGAGAGGATGGTTGCCAAGCCCATGGATGGGCCAACGGTCATATCGCCCGGGTGATTAGGACTCCATGAGAAACTGGGGAACTACATGTTAGACATGCCGACACTTGGACAAGACCGACTGACTCTTATAGGACTACACATGAACTAGAAGACACCGACTAATGCAAACACTCACTAAAGGATGCACTTAGACCTAAATGTAATTTGAAAACACACCCCTTTGTTTTTGAAAATAATGCAATTTAAATCACCCTTTTTTTGTTTTGAAAAGAATGAGACTCGACTACACCCTCGACACGACCAAGGCTCGGTACTTGGCGGAGATAATCGACCCGAAGGTCACTCGCACAAGTGTGCGGTCTTCCCGATAGGCGTAACCTAACGATCGGACAACACCTTTTGATATACTGAGTGAAGGTGTGTGTGGGGTAACCTTAGACTATGCAAGACTCATGCAACGACTACCCTAGACTCGACTCGCTCTGATACCAAACTGATGCGGGACGGACACGGGAGACGACACTATTTGGTGCCACCCTCGGACTCTAGATGAAGACGCGACCAGCAGCACACACCAGGAAGACACTAAGCCCGACACTACGAGCTCCTAGTGGCAAAACGTCGCTAACAGAAGTGGAAGCTCACTCGTCGTCCCAAGCGAGGGAAAGCGCGGACCGTGCGCAGTTAAGGAACCAGCGGAGGTGAAGGGTAGTCCGACTCAACTTCCGGACTCGGATCGAGTTACGGGACGGGTCACTCTCACTCTCACAGCGGTGACATGGACACACAGGCTAGTACCTACACTCTCAGTAGCGGCAAAGACCGTATACTAGCTAAGCAAATGAACGTCAAGAGGTTTGGACCATTACCTCCACGCACCCGGAGTGGCGAAGACAACCCCGGCCTAATCACAGGCTCCCGGTTAAATAATATTACAGCAATACAATAATTTGACCCACTCCACGCAGGGAGGTAAAAGGTCACATGTGGAGCCCGGGAATCACGCAACTCGGGTTGACGGGCAGCATCTTGATGTCGCCCAGCGGTGCCGAACTCCGCGTTTTCGTGCTTTCCGAACGGCGGGTTCTGCGGACCCGCGGGTCCCACGGATGGCGCTGTCCTCCGGATCTGCGGGGGTGGGATCCACTATGATGGGGACCCCTGGTGGCGCGCCTCCACGGGCGGCGGTCGGCCGAGAACACCGATCGGGGGTCGATCGATCCCGATTCCCAAGCTTTGAAGTTGCTGCCCACGGATTTTTAGTTGCTATTTTCAGGCGCGCGCTCCGGCGAAAACGGCCGCTGCGATCAATCCCGACGTCGGATCGGGACGCATGAGATATCGTTGGAAATCTCTCTTCAAACTCTTCAATCTAGATCTAGAGAGATCTGCTGGATCTGGTCGGATCAGAACTTTAATGAATTTACAAGCCCCTGTTGTACAGTAACTGAAACCTCAGATTTGTAGGGTACTTGTCTGAGAACCACAGTTGACCGCCTAGTAAACCTCCGATTCAGCTCTTGAGCTCTTCTTCAAAGTTGTAGGGGATCACACCACGGAACTGGGACTATTTTTGGAATTTGATTTGGTGGTGGTGGTGATTTACTATGATTTGTGGGGTGACTGGTGGTCGGATCTGGGAACAGGGGGATAGAACTATAGCTGGGACTGAGAATGATTTTTAGAAAATATGAAATGGACGAACCAAAATTTGAGAAAACTTGTGGATGAAGGGATGGATGGGTGGAATCCTAAATAAAATTGGGCGAACCAACATAAATCAAAAAGTGGGCCAAAGACATGAAACTCAGGGCGGGGATGAATCTGGACAGAACTCTGGCAGAACCGAAATGGAAGAGTGGACGAAAATCAAAAAATATGAAACGAGATCTGAATGGCAAACAAAACTTTGTGGGATGTCCTTGACACCTCTGGAACATCCACTAAAATTCCCAGATCTATCTGAGCTCGTGGCTGAGACAAGAAATTCGTGGAAGCTTCTATGGTACTGCGCGGACAGAACTTCGTTGATGGCGGTGGCGGCTCGTGGCGGCGACGGTGGCGACCGGAACTGATAGGGTGGAGTCTCACCACCAGATGGAGGCCTTCACAGCTTCAAGGGGAAGAGGGAGAGGAGGAGGGGGCGCACCAAGGCTGGAGCTTCAAGCTTTTTCACAATTCTTATGGCATTAATTCATGAAAATAGGAAAATACAAGCATATATAGGTCACCCATCTAATCCATCCTCCACCGTTGGATCTAGGGGTTAGGGATGGATGGCTAGGATGAAGTTTGATCAACATACAACAAAAATATTAAACAAATAAGGAGGGGGCGCACCTTGACCAAGGCGAAAACATGGTAGGTGGGTTTGGTTGGAAATGTTGGCCATTTTGGTCCCTTGTCCCCCATGTGGACAATTGACTAGTCAAGGCTTCTAGATGTCCACCTTGGATGTTGACCAACCCCACAAGGCTGATATGGACCAATGGGAGGGGGCCTGGGGGTCCCATGGGGCCCAGGGGTCCCATTTTACAAATAATCCCCTCGTACACTCATAATTACAAACCGTATAAAATGAAATAAACACACCTTACACACAAATAAAGTTTAATTAAATATGATAAATGGGGAGGCTCAAGGCGGAGTCTCCAGGCTATCTCCGAGCCAGATGGACGCTGAGGTGGCTCGAGTCGTGCTCCCTGTGCGGTACCGGTGGCTCGGCGTGTCGCGCCGCTCAACTGCTCGGGTGTCCGCACCAAAATGTTTACTTTTGGTATCTCTACAAAGCTCTCATCCTCAAGAGAAACCCCTGATTTCTTGAAGATAGATGTTAAGTGGGCTCCTGTAGCAACCTTGGGAAAAAAATAAAAGGAATTAAAAACCCCAAATTAATCAAATTTGATAAAGTATTAAATAAATGAATGAGAAACATCAGAAAGAATAAATACAACGACAGAATGGAAATAACGCCTTTGGTCAAGGTGCTACTTCATTAAGAAACGCCTCTAGATAAGGCGCTAATTAAAAAGAGACGCCCAAACAACAAGGCGTCAATTATCAAACGGCCAAAATAATAAAAAAAAGGGAAGTAAATGTAACGCCCTCTACTTGGGCGCGTTTTTCACAAGAAACGACATAGGTAAAGGCGTCAATTTAAATTCAACGCCCTCACTTAAGACGTCAATTCAGTTCGAGTTTCATTCGACCCAGGAGACTATCCAGAGCAAGTTCTGGATAACTACGTCGAGGATAGAATATAGTAAGGACTCTATCAAGGGAATACTACCCTTAATCAAATTCTAACTCTATTAGGATTCCCAAAACCCTATAAATAACCCTTCCTGTCGAACCCTAATAGGCTATTTGGCTGAAGGAAGCTCTGCTGCTGCATACGTAAAGAACAGGTAATGTTCTTCTTCCCTGCCTTCGGTCATAATCATGAAGAATATTAATGATTCTTCATCGTCTTTGCTGCAGGAAGTCTGCCGTAAGTAGTAACTCTTCTGCCTAGTTGAAGAACGTGGAGTTCTTCATCATCTTCTTCTTCTTCCGGTGATCAGAACACTCTGTTTAGAACAGAGTGTCGTTCTCTCTTCAGCTCTCTTCACGTTCCTTCACTAGAACATTCATCAGGTAGGTTTTCCTAAGAACGTAGCCCAAACTAGTATAAATTATGAAATAAACTCATCCATGATCTCATACATATAGTTTTACTGCGTTTCCAAATGTTTTCTGAGAGATTTTAAAGAAGCGACCCAGACAAGGGCGCTAATTCTCATTTTGACGCCCTACCAAGGAGTCGTCAATTTCATAGAATTGATAATTATCCATGTTTAAAATTCTATAACTTTGAAATCATGAATCTAAATTAATGCATGATCATACCTATCGAATCCTGCTATTTTTCTTGTCCTGAACATGAAATTGTTCCCTGAAATTTTATTATCTGAAATCTGATAAAATCTTGAAATAACGACCTGATGCAAGACGTCTCTTATAAAAGTGACGCCCCATAACAGGGCGCTAATTGAAAAGTAACACCCCTGTCCAGGGCGCATTTTTATTAATTTCCATATTATTTAAGTTCTGCAAAAATAGAAATACAGAGTGGACGACTGTTTAACAAGTCATCAATTTGTAAATAAACGCCCATGTGTAAGGCGTTAATTCTATGATTAATGACTTAGATTAAGTCGCTAGTTTCCTGTGATACTATTTTACACGGTTGCTGTTAACCGAGGGTTTCATATGTATATTATATATATATATCGGCACTATATTCCAGTCATTGAATATAGTCCCATGTTTTATGATGTCTTATCGCGTTACCCTCAATTCTCGGTGACATACAAGCTCTCCATTGGACATTCCGTTCCTTTGGACTAGCGAGTTAGTCATAGAGACCTCCGTAAGACTCCTCGAGCCTTGGATTCCCTCAAGGCCGACTGAGCTGGTTGTACCATAAAAACCCATTACACAATCTTTGCCATGTCACTCTATAGAAACATGGTAAACCGGCCCTCATGTCATGCCATGGGTATGATGTGAGAATTATCTTAATAAACGGGGAAAACATGCCGTTGACATGATGTTCTTGTAGACCCCAATTCTATATCAAACATGATGTTCTTGTAGACCCTAATTCTATATCAAGCATGATGTTCTTGTAGACCCCAATTCTATATCAAGCATGATGTTCTTGTAGACCCCAATTCTATATCAAACATGATGTTCTTGTGGACCTCAATTCTATATTAAACGAAGTGACCATCTACTTGTGGACACTTACTTGTCATGGTACCCAAGTTAGGGAACCAATTCCACCTAGTTTTATCGATAATCGTGATTGTACCGTTATTATCGCCTATCTATGTCAAGTGTCCTATTTTTGGACTCTATTCTATCAAAGTCTATCCTACATGACTACAAGCTTTATTCTTGAAATTTCATATTGGCTATACACAAGAGTGGATGTTAAAATACATGATTAATGCCTGCGTATATAGGGCCCGATCTGGTCCTGGGAGGAGCACCCGAAAGTACTTGTGCCCATGGGAGTTGATTGATCACGGTATTGGCATTATACCGAAGTGCATGACTAGTTTGATTGAACATTCCACAAATCTTGTACTTGACTTGATATTACATGACTTGCGTGGCCCAAGAAAGGGTAATTGTATACTTGCTTGCTTGAAATATGATAGCCAAATTCCAACATGACATGATGAGTCTACTTGCTTAAATATCTTGATATCTTTTGATATAAGTTCTTGAAAGTTCATGACTAGTTCTTCTTGCTATCTTATTGTTATATTCTCTTGCTATCTTGTCGTTTTACGAGCATGCATAGCTATAGGGTATTCATGGAAAAATGTAATTACTTAAACCCCTTGCTAGTCCTTGAGATATAATTTCCTACTGAGCGTTCGCTCACTCAGTGTTTCCCTACTTTTCAGGTAAGTCCGACGATGAGAGAATTCAATCTGATAGGGAAAGCCAAGAGTGAAAGAGTTAGAGCTACTCAAGCGTCAATTAGTCCTATCTTTTCTCTATTTTCCTTGAGTCAAGCGTTGTATTTTTCTTTTATTGAGTCTAGTATTTGCAAGGGTTTGTAATAGACATATTCTTATTAGAGGAATTAATGGATTGGGTTATCTTTATATTTGCGCACTCTGTCTTTGTGTCGAATACACTACTATTCTGATTGACATGATTGATATAAACTCGTCGCGCATCTCCGGGTATCTTCCGCGCTCGGGGCGTGACAGTTTTTGTGGTATCAGAGCCTAGGTTGTTCAATTCATAGGAAACCCAAGTCCAAGGATAAGTTCAAACCATTAACCAGTGAGATTGGGTAGAACCAAGGGTGGAGTTAACCTAGAAAATTTAAGAGTTTTTAAATTGCACACGGATATAGCTATTGTAATTATAGATAATGGCTGCCGAATGTGCTCAATGACACAACATGCAGCGTACACTCCAAGGAATGACCCAAGTGCTGCAACATGTAGCACAGGGAGGTACACAGCGAGCCGGGAGTCTCCACCAGAACTTTAAAAATATGAACCCTCCCAAATTCATGGGATCTACTGATCTAGACGACGCAGAGCACTAGATCAGGGAGACGGAGTGTATATTCCGTGTTATGCAATGCACGGATCAAGAGAAAGTCTTATTAGCTACTTTTCAGTTAGAGAGAGATGCCAGATGCTGGTGGGAGGCAGTCGAAGCCACTATAAATCCGGACCAAATTACTTGGGAAGAATTTGTTGAACATTTCAAAAATAAATATTTTTCAGACCGAGTCCAAGAAAAGAAAGCTACCGAATTTGCCACACTCAAGCAACGGTCATTATCGGTGGCGGAGTACGAGGCACAATTCTCTAGATTGTCTCGGTATGCTAAGCACTTAGTTAGCACCGAGAAGATGAAAGCTAGGAGGTTCCTTAATGGGCTCAGGCCCCAATATATTACCCAGCTAGCGCCAATGGATATTCAGGTCTACTCAGAGTTAGTACGCCGAGCTCAATTGTTAGAAGATGCCACGGAGCTATCAGATAGAATCTGTGGGAAGGATAAGAAAGAACAAGTTACAAGTTCGGGTTCCTTTAAACCCAACTTCAAGAAGAGGCCTAGCAATGGAGGTACTTCTTCTCAAGATCAAAAATTTAAGAAGACCAAACCCTTCTCTATCACTACTACACCTTCGAATATAATATGCAAGCATTGTGACAAGGCTGGTCATAAAGCCGAAGAGTGCTGGAGGAAACTTGGAGCATGTCTCCGTTGGGGGAGCCGTGAGCATTGGATTCCCGATTGCCCATTACTTAATGATCAAGTTGGTGACGGAAAGCGCCCGGTAACCAAGAACGCTCGTCTTCACGCAATTAAGGAGACCGAAGAAGAAGAAGGTGGACTAGTAGAAGGTACATTGAAAGTTTGCTCCAAGTCTGCATATGTCTTATTTGATATGGGTGCTTCACATTCAATTATTTCCAAAAAGTTTGCTGATCTGTTACCCTTAGAACCGGAATGGATAAAATTAGTTTTGTCTACTCCTCTTGGTAACGAAACTGATATCACTCACCATTACCAAAACTGTGAAGTATTGGTTCAGGGTAGGAATCTCCCTATTGATCTTATATGTTTAGATCTAAAGGAGTATGATGTCATACTAGGAGCGGATTGGTTATCCAAATACCAGGCAACTGTCGATTGCCGCAATAGCAAGGTTACTTTCAAAGAGTTTCCAGAATTAGTCTTTACTAGCCTCAAGAGTCGAAGCAAATCGCCACTTATTTCAGCTCTCCGAGCTAGCAAGTTAATCAGGAAAGGATGTGTATCTTTCCTTGCATTTGTCACCCTTAAGGAGAATAAGGAGACAAAGATAAAAGATATCCCAGTTGTGCAATAATTTTTGGACGTGTTTCCGGAGGAATTGCATGGATTACCTACACAAAGAGAAGTGGCCTTCACCATCGATTTAATTCCTGGTGCTGGACCAGTTTCTAAGGCACCATATAGAATGTCACCTGCCGAACTCAAGGAGTTAAAGGAGCAATTGATGGAACTTCTCAAGAAGGGATTTATTAGACCAAGCACTTCCCCGTGGGGAGCACATGTGCTATTTGTAAAGAAGAAAGATGGATCCATGAAGTTATGCATCGACTATCGACAATTGAATCATCTCACTATCAAGAACAAGTATCCACTGTCGAGAATCGATGAGTTATTTGATCAAATATCTGGATCCAAGTATTTTTCAAAGATTGATCTCAGGTCAAGTTATCACCAACTAAGGATCAAGGATGAGGACATTCATAAAACCGCATTCAGAAGCAGGTATGGCCATTATGAGTTTGTTGTTATGCCTTTCGGACTAACAAATGCCCCTGCTGCCTTTATGCAGTTGATGAATAGTATATTCAGATCTTATCTAGATCAATTCATGGTGGTTTTCATTGATGATATATTGATTTACTCCAAGACCAAGGGAGAGCATGAGGAACATTTAAGGATTGCATTGTAGATATTAAGGACAAGCCAATTATATGCAAAGCTCAGTAAGTGTGAGTTCTGGCTCGAAGAAGTGACTTTTCTCAGACATGTTATATCAAAGGATAGCTTGTCTATAAATCCATCAAAAGTGGAAGCTGTAAGAAATTGGGAAAGACCGACCAATGTTAGCGAGATCCGAAGTTTCTTAGGTCTTGCGGGCTATTATCGGCGGTTCATCAAAGATTTCTCTAAGATTGCCGTGCCACTTACGAGGTTGACTCGCAAAGAGATCCGCTATGAATGGAGTGAGGAATGTGAAAGAAATTTCCAAACTCTCAAAGATCATCTGACCACAGCCCCGGTCTTAGCTTTACCAGTGGAAGGAGAGCAATTCGAGGTATACTTTGATGCTTCTGGCATTGGCCTCGGATGTGTCCTAATGCAACAAGGAAAGGTTATAGCTTATTCTTCTCGTCAATTGAAGAAGCATGAAGAGAACTACCCAGTTCATGATCTAGAATTGGCTGCGGTCGTATTTGCACTAAAAATATGGAGACATTATCTTTATGGACTGTAGATTCTTGTATACTCTGACCATAAAAGTCTTAAGTATCTCTTCTCTCAGAAGGAATTGAATATGAGGCAAAGACGTTGGCTAGAATATCTTAAGGACTTCGACTTTACTATACAATATCATCCTGGAAAGGGTAATCCGGTAGCTGATGCCCTTAGTCGAAAGCCGAGAGCATTATTAGCCAATTGTATGATTCAGGAGTGGAAGTTGCTAGAAAAATTTACTAGACTTAATATAAGCATGGACAAGGACAGTAGGTGTGTCATCTTATCCCATATGAGCATACAACAAGATTTGCTACCTGAAATACAAGGACTTCAGGGTAGTGACCCGGTATTAGTGGAAATCAAGGGCAAACTAGAAGGATAATCTGTGTTCCAACTAGCTTCAGATGGAAGGTTGTTATTCCAAAATAGAACTTGCATACCGGATTGTCCAGAATTAAAGAAGAAGATTTTAGATGAAGCTCACAGATCAAGGTACACAATTCATCCAGGATCTACTAAGATGTACCAAGATTTAAAAAGGACCTTCTGGTGGCCTAATATGAAGAAAGAAGTCGCGGACTTTGTGTCTCGCTGTCTCACCTGCCAACAAGTTAAGGCTGAACACCAGAAGCCTGCCGGAAAGCTACATCCTCTGGATATTCCCAAATGGAAGTGGGAGGATATTGGTATGGATTTTATCATGGGTCTAACTAAATCAAAAGGAGGATATGATGGAATATGGGTTATCATTGATCGATTGACCAAATCAGCGCACTTCTTGCCGATCAAGAGTCGATGGTCAGTTGATGTTCTGGCTGCATTATACATAAAAGAGATAGTCAGATTACATGGTATCCCTGTCTCGATTGTGTCTGATAGAGATCCCCGTTTTACTTCGTATTTTTGGAAAGGACTACAAAATTCGTTAGGATCGAGACTTAACTTTAGCACAACTTTTCATCCCCAAATGGATGGTCAGACCGAGAGAACTAATCAGGTAGTGGAAGATATGCTCAGAGCTTGCATCATTGATTTTGGAGGAAGCTGGCATGATCACTTGCCTCTAGTTGAATTTGCATACAATAATAGCTACCAGGCAAGTATACAAATGGCACCTTTCGAAGCCTTATACGGAAGGAGTTGCCGATCACCCTTATGCTGGGACGAAGTTGGAGAGAAACAACTATTAGGTCCAGATATGGTAAGGGATACCACCGAGAAAATACAAGTGATCCAAGAAAGACTGCAAGTGGCTCAGTCTAGGCAAAAGGCTTATGCTGACACAAGAAGGAGAGATCTTGAATTCCAAGTCGGAGATCATATATTTCTCAAGATATCGCCTGGACGTGGAGTACGGAGATTTGATGTTAAGGGCAAGCTTACACCAAGATTCATCGGACCTTTCGAGATACTGGAAAGAGTAGGCGAGGTTGCTTATCGCATCGCGTTGCCTCCTCAATTGTCCGAAGTACATAATGTGTTCCACATATCTATGTTGAAGAAGTATGTACACGATCCATCACATATTATTGAACATGGAGACTTAGTTATCTAGAAGGATCTCACATATGAACAGAAGCCCATAAAGATACTAGATCGTGAAGTACGTACCCTAAGGAATAAGGTTATTCCCATGCTAAAGGTACAATGGAATAAGAGTTCCGAGCATGAAGCCACATGGGAGACCGAGGAATCCATGAGGAAGCGATTTCCAGAATTATTTTAAGGTATATACTCTACACTCTCCACACATATATATATATATATATACTATTGAATTTGGGGACCAAATTCTTTTAAGTGGGGGAGGGTGTAACAACCCTGGGAAAAAAATAAAAGGAAATAAAAACACCAAATTAATCAAATTTAATAAAGTATTAAATAAATGAATGACAAAACATCAGAAAGAATAAATACAACGATAGAATGGAAATAACACCTTTGGTCAAGGCGCTACTTCATTAAGAAACGCCTCTAGATAAGGCGCTAATTAAAAAGGGACGCCCAAACAATAAGTCGTCAATTATCAAACGGCCAAAATAATAATAAAAAAGGGAAGTAAATGTAACGCCCTCTACCTGGGCGCGTTTTTCACAAGAAACGACATAGGCAAAGGCGTCAATTTAAATTCAACACCCTCACTTAAGATGTCAATTCAGTTCGAGTTTCGTTCGACCCAGGAGACTATCCAGAGCAAGTTCTGGATAACTACGTCGAGGATAGAATATAGTAAGGACTCTATCAAGGGAATACTACCCTTAATCAAATTCTAACTCTATTAGGATTCCCAAAACCCTATAAATAACCCTTCCTGTCGAACCCTAATAGGCTATTTGGCTGAAGGAAGCTCTGCTGCTGCATACGTAAAGAACAGGTAATGTTCTTCTTCCCTGCCTTCGGTCATAATCATGAAGAATATTAATGATTCTTCATCATCTTTGCTGCAGGAAGTCTGCCGTAAGTAGTAACTCTTCTACCTAGTTGAAGAACGTGGAGTTCTTCATCATCTTCTTCTTCTTCCGGTGATCAGAACACTCTGTTTAGAACAGAGTATCGTTCTCTCTTCAACTCTCTTCACGTTCCTTCACCAGAACATTCATCAGGTAGGTTTTCTCCAGAACGTAGCCCAAACTAGTATAAATTATGAAATAAACTCATCCATGATCTCATACATATAGTTTTACTGCGTTTCCAAATGTTTTCTGAGAGATTTTAAAGAAGCGACCCAGACAAGGGCGCTAATTCTTGTTTTGACGCCCTACCAAGGAGTCGTCAATTTCATAGAATTGATAATTATCCATGTTTAAAATTCTATAACTATGAAATCATGAATCTAAATTAATGCATGATCATACCTATCGAATCCTGCTATTTTTCTTGTCCTGAACATGAAATTGTTCCCTGAAATTTTATTATTTGAAATCTGGTAAAATCTTGAAATAACGACCTGATGCAAGACGTCTCTTATAAAAGTGACGCCCTAGAACAGGGCGCTAATTGAAAAGTAACACCCCTGTCCAGGGCGCATTTTTATTAAATTTCATATTATCTAAATTCTGCAAAAATAGAAATACAGAGTGGACGACTGTTTAACAAGCCGTCAATTTGTAAATAAACACCCCTGTGTAAGGCGTTAATTCTATGATTAATGACTTAGATTAAGTCGCTAGTTTCCTATGATACTATTTTACACGGTTGCTGTTAACCGAGGGTTTCATATGTATATTATATATATATATATCGGCACTATATTCCAGTCCGTGAATATAGTCCCTTGTTTTATGATGTCTTATCGCATTACCCTCAATTCTCGGTGACATACAAGCTCTCCATTGGACATTCCGTTCCTTTGGACTAGCGAGTTAGTCATAGAGACCTCCGTAAGACTCCTCGAGCCTTGGATTCCCTCAAGGCCGACTGAGCTGGTTGTACCATAAAAACCCATTACACAATCTTTGCCATGTCACTCTATAGAAACATGGTAAACTGGCCCTCATGTCATGCCACGGGTATGATGTGAGAATTATCTTAATAAACGGGGAAAACATGCCGTTGACATGATGTTCTTGTAGACCCCAATTCTATATCAAACAAGATGTTCTTGTAGACCCCAATTCTATATCAAGCATGATGTTCTTGTAGACCTCAATTCTATATCAAACATGATGTTCTTGTGGACCTCAATTCTATATTAAAAGAAGTGACCATCTACTTGTGGGCACTTACTTGTCATGGTACCCAAGTTAGGGAACTAATTCCACCTAGTTTTATCGATAATCGTGATTGTACCGTTATTATCGCCTATCTATGTCAAGTGTCCTATTTTTGGACTCTATTCTATCAAAGTCTATCCTACATGACTACAAGCTTTATTCTTGAAATTTCATATTGGCTATACACAAGAGTGGATGTTAAAATACATGATTAATGCCTGCGCATATAGGGCCCGATCTGGTCCTGGGAGGAGCACCCGAAAGTACTTGTGCCCATGGGAGTTGATTGATCACGGTATTGGCATTATACCGAAGTGCATGACTAGCTTGATTGAACATTCCACAAATCTTGTACTTGACTTGATATTACATGACTTGCGTGGCCCAAGAAAGGGTAATTGTATACTCGCTTGCTTGAAACATGATAGCCAAATTCCAACATGACATGATGAGTCTACTTGCTTAAATATCTTGATATCTTTTGATATAAGTTCTTGAAAGTTCATGACTAGTTCTTCTTGCCATCTTATTGTTATATTCTCTTGCTATCTTGTCGTTTTGGGAGCATGCATAGCTATAGGGCATTCATGGAAAAATGTAATTACTTAAACCCCTTGCTAGTCCTTGAGATATAATTTCCTACTGAGCGTTCGCTCACTCAGTGTTTCCCTACTTTTCAAGTAAGTTCGACGATGAGGGAATTCAATCTGATAGGGAAAGCCAAGAGTGAAAGAGTTAGAGCTACTCAAGCGTCAATTAGTCCTGTCTTTTCTCTATTTTCCTTGAGTCAAGCGTTGTATTTTTCTTTTATTGAGTCTAGTATTTGCAAGGGTTTGTAATAGACATATTCTTATTAGAGGAATTAATGGATTGGGTTATCTTTATATTTGCGCACTCTGTCTCTGTGTCGAATACACTACTATTCTGATTGACATGATTGATATAAACTCGTCGCGCATCTCCGAGTACCTTCCACGCTCGGGGCGTGACAGCTCCATAGGGTAGGTATCTTCTCGACTCCTTGCATGTCTTCATAATTTGTTTAATAACCTCTGGTAGACATATTTTTATACCCTTTAATAAACAGTACATGATAAATCTCTGAGTGTCTGTCACTCTCCCTCTGCCTCCAACTTGTAGAGTTAACATTGTTGTAATTATGTGATGCAGAAGTCTCTTGAGAGGGGAGAATTTACTGGCATTGTAGGAGCCAAGTTTCTGTTGTTCTTTATCACTAGGATTGTTTGGCAAGTCAGTGATGATGGAGTATGCATCATGTAGATTAAATCTATATTTAAATTCAACCACTCCATCTTCTGGAATTCTAAACACTTTATGGAGAAAGTGCCTTGTTATCTCAATCCTAGTTCCTTTGACACTAGACAACAACATAGACTTATCAACATCATAAGCTAGATTGTTATAGAATTCAACAATGAGTCTAGGATAATATACTCTGAATTTGCTCAGGAACTTTTTCCATTTCTAAAATTTTACAATATCAACCAATTCAGGAAATTTTTCAATGATCTTGCTGTCATGAAGGTCTATGAACCGAGGAGGCACAATTTTTCCTATTCCCAAAGGCCCACTTTGATAATAGGTTAGGATAACTCATATGAGATGGGTTAGGATGAGTTATTCTTTGGCTTTTCTCTTTTTCAGTTTGATAACTTATTCTTCCCTCTAGAATAACTCATTCCTAAGAAATGGTAGAATGTGTTATTCCTAGAATAAGGGCTTTTATCATAACCGACCCTTGGTAACTTAACCCTGCTATCAAACTCGAACAAGGGTGAAAAGGTAGAATAACACATTCTACCCAGGGCTTATTCCGTTAACAAAGCGGCCCAAAATGATTTCCGATTTGCTACAAGGTTTTGCAAAAGTACCTTTTTCTTCTGAAACTTCACCCACTTTCTCTTTTCCCTTTCTCTTCTTTCTTTCAGAAGCCTCTTCGCTTGGCTTAGCTTTGACTTCCTCTTGGGGCAAAAGCTCTGCAGCCTTCCTTTTCCCTTTGGCTGAAGTTTTCTGAATGGGTTTGGAAGAAGCTTTCTTTGCATGCACCTCTTCAGACATACAAACTAGAGGAGTTGTAGGCTACTGCTCCTCGGATGACTTCTTCTTCCCCTTGATCTCTGTTGTCGGAGACGACATCGTGAAGAAGAATGATTGAGGGAAAAGCGATGCCTTTCAAGAATAAAGAGGGCAGACGATGAAGCGGGTGGAGAGAATGTGAAGAGGCGAGTAGAAGAACCGTGGAGCGGTGAAACCAGAGAAGCGCTCACGGTGGGGAGTCGTGAGTGCGGGAATGTCTTGGCTTGAATGCTGAGACACAAATGACACTTTAGGGTTTTAAAAAAATATATAGAATAAACTATCACCTTTACCCGATAGACATTTTGTACCCAAACTACCCCTCTGGTATATAAAATACTTTTCTTCTCCTCTTTTATGGTCTTCGGCGTATTGAGCTTATATCTTATATATTTAATCCACAAAAATCATCTTTTAATGCACAATCAATGGAGATAAACATTTTAATCATAGTACAATGCCCAGTAAATATGAATCATCAATTTTACTCATTATTTTCATTAGATAAAACAGGTTTCAAAATAAATCTTATATTACATTTTAGTCCTGTTTCAGCTTCTGAAGTAGAACCAGAGTCAACCATATCAACTTTTTCTTTTCTTGTCTTTTCTTAATTGGAGCACTCTGGTATGACTGGCCTTTTTACTCAAGGAGACATGTTTATCAGACACCAGAATCCCTGGTTACTCAGTATAGTCTACCTTTATGCCATCTTTTATGAACAGAGATAGCTCATTTCTTCATGACATAACTTCTAGATTTCTTTGATCTAGATAGCTAGTTTCTCAGAAATGTTGCCATTGCACTTCCATATTACATTTATTTTTCTTCATGGCGTATTCCCTGGTCTACATCCAGATCCGTTTGAAGACATGATTTAAAACACCCTATAAGACATCCTCTTCTACCAGATTATCTTATTACTCACAATTTTCAGATTCATGATTTTTCTTTAGATCGACACTTCCAGTTATTAGAATGTTTTCAGTTCCATTGAAAATACTTTCAAGAGTCATTTTGAACAATTAATTATAAGATATAATCTTTATAGACCGAAGATCACTTAATTGGGAAGATCAACATTTTTTATACAAGCCAAGGGGTGGTTTCAGTAACCAATAATTAAGCACGTAGCTAAACACTTAACTTGCACTCTCAATAGACGGAGAAGATTTATGCATACACGATGAGTCAACAGATAATGAACTAGAGCGAGATCCTAAGCATGCATCTAGCGCTGAACACACAACAATGCAAACCACACATTGCACAAAGATTTTTTAGGTGGTTCGGTCCTTCAGACCTACGTCCACCCCACACTCAACCCGAGTGTGGATTCCTGCTGACTCACAGCTTGAAAAATCCGCTAGGCTTCACAGCTTGCCTATAGACCGCTGAGCATCACAGCTTGCTTACAGACCGCTGAGCATCACAGCTTGCTTCTGCTGGGCAATACAGCTTAGCCATCTGCTGTCTTACAGCTTGACCCGCTGGGCTTTACAGCTTAGCCGACCAGAGGAATCCTCATCTGCAACCGCTGACAAACAGCTTGAATAAAATGTAATAGAAGAAGGAACAACGAACCAAAATCAGCAACCGAAGGCTGTCGATAAATCCAAACTAAAATGCTCACGCAGGAGCTAAGTGTCTTGGATTTGATCCAGAGAACACTACAGAAAACCTGATCTTCAATGTGCTGCTCTTGCTTCCCTTCAAGCTATCTCTCTCTTTCTATCTATTTTCACTTTTCAGGTGCTCGATCTCCTCTCTCTCTCAGATTCTTCAAAGGTTCTCTTCCTCATTTTCATTTCGAAGTCAGCTCCCTATATATAAATCCAGTAGAAGAGAAGCGTGTGGAGCAACCAATTTTCCCGCTCAGATTTCAGTCCGGATATGAGTCTTCAGAAGTCACGTGCCAGCTTTAGTATCCTCGAGCCAACATCCTGGCAATCATACTAGACTCGAAGTCAGCCTTATGACAATTGAACACGAGACAGAGAATAATGAGATTGCACGAAGTTAATAAAACAATAGGCCTGATATGCACCGACTCAGTCAGCATAAGATCTCGTATGCACAGAGTCAAGCTATGCACGCATCAAGTGTTGCACGGACTACGTGTGTGCGAGATGCAAGGATTGTATTGACAGCATGTGTGTAGGACATCAGGAGTGCACTGACTATGTATATGCAGAGTACAGACATTGCACGGACCATATATGCATGAATTTCTTATGCACAGAGTCGGTTACGAGGTGGGCACAGACTTGGTTTAGCATGGGATCAAGTATGCACGGACTCCAGTTTACAAGGCAAACATATGCACAGACTTGCCATGCATGCAGAGCTATAAGTTGCACAGACTATGTGTATGCGGTATGCATGAGCTACACTGACATAGTATGCTATGACCTACCTTGCACCGACTTTGCTCGTGCGAGAGATAGATGTTGCACCGACTCTGAATACATGCGATGACAATTATTGCACTGACTTTATTGAGCTTTATATGCACAGACTTAATATGCACTGACTAGAAGAAAGACAAGATAGAGAAGTGCACCGACTCAATATTGCTGAGAGCAAACTTGCACCGACCTAGCTATATGCGAGATGCAAAACATGCACCGACTTCTATAATGGAAATGCACTGGCCTTATATGCAACTAGCCTTGACATTGCAAAGATTCAATCGCGTGCAGGACAAAGATTGCACCAACTCACCTGATGAATGAAACGACTTGGTCGTGTGCGTGTGCAACGGCAAGAGTTGCACCGACCTGGTGAATACATGCAAAGACTATGCCGTGGATCAAACACAGAATTACACCGACATGAATGTAGTTAGAACATGTATTGCATCGACCTAAGGCAGTACAAGGCAAACCAGGCAAACACTGCAATAGCTTTATTTAATTCATTCTAAACATGACTCATAAGTTGTCATCATCAAAACCTGATTTCCAACATGTGTGACACCGGAGTATGTTAAATGGTTGAATGCCCACTCCGGCTTCTACCAACTTTCTCGAAATGATTGTTGGGATCTTGCAGAGCGTAAATTCTTGAACTCCCAGTCTTCTCCAGTATTTGAGATTGATTCACATCATTTGTGGAGATTGAAATCACGGAGAGAACCTGAAGGGCCGGCTTATTTGGCTGCATGGAAATCTTTGAAGCAGAAGACATCCAAACCGCAACCTATGCTCCCTGAAATCAAGAAGGATGTGTTCATGGAGACTCTTTGGGGCTTATACCGGGTTGGAAGAGAAAGGACATCCTTGCAACAATTTCCGCTATCGGTTGAGGAGTCCATCACATCTCCTACTTTATGGCATCCAGAGACTGACCGCTTTTGTCCTTATAGGACCTTTGTATGGAAAGAGGATCGACGGCCAACTCTGTATGCCCAGACCACCTGGCTATTTGTTTTGTTGCATATTCATGGCCTCTCCGTAACTGATAAGGCCGAGGTGATATTAGAAAGGTCTTTGTTTATTGCCTTCAAATATGTTGATGGATGGGGAATAGACCATCTCGACTTATATTGTAGTTTATCAGCTCATGGCCATGAAGATCTGGCACTTCTGGCTAAGCATTGTGCCAATATTGGTGATATTTGTTGGCTAGTTCGGGAGGGTGCGTCCAGGGACAAGGAGCCTCCCTCGTATTATTGGCCTCTTTCTTCATTATATTCGGGCCCACCAGGTATATCCTGTTCTATTTTGCCCAAGCTTTATCTTGTTCATTTCTCTTTTTGGCATACATGCATATCCTGTGTGTAATCATCGGGTGCCCGCATTTCTTTTGCAGATTTCCCAGATTCTAAAACAACTTTGGAATATTGAAAGTTGATTTCCAAGGCACAGAAGCCTGGCTATTTTGAACCCCTGGTCGCGGCTCCAACTACTACGCCATTGCCTTCCAGAGGGTCTCAGAAGCGCGAAAGATCACAGGTGAAGGAGGCCATTTCACGGGCTAAGAGGGCTCTAGTGAAGGTCTCTGAACAAGAGAAGCAGGTGACAGTAGAACCCAACGTTCTATTACCAGCGGTCCCCTCCTTTGAGGAATTTGAGGCGGCGCAAGAGCAGACGCCCTCTTTGATAGGTACACTTCTTTGGACTTCCCCATCTGAACATGAACTGGGTCTTCATTAGTTTATCTTTTTCATTCAGACCCAGTGGCCCATTTTGTTCCAGCCGTGGATGAGGTAGCAACTGCCGACGGTACCGAGGGGGTTGAAGGTACCGAGGTACCTATTGTTTCGGTCGAAAGAGTCCTCCCTTCACCAACACCTAGCCATGGCGACGAAGGTAGTGTTATTGCTAGTGGGACTTTGAGTGGGGATGCTTTTATTTCATTATTCTTTTTTTCATCCATCGACCTCGTTTTTCATTGGCCAGGCATCATCCCTTCAGAGCCTGTTGTATCTCCTTCTCCCAAGTTCTTAGCTCCAGGTGTGTTGCCTACCCGGCTGTCTTCGGAGCGGTTGGCTGCCTTGGCTACAAAGAACGTTTCTTCCGACGCGGCTCTGGACAGCTTGGTGCACTTGGAGAGTCCCGGCGTGACACCTGTTGAGTTGTCCGAGAGTTCACCTTCCAAAGAACCCATTAATTATGAACCTTCCAGCGATCAAGAGAGGCAAGAGTTGGAGTCAGGAGCTAGCACCCCGTCCCTCTCTTATGGGAGTGACCTCCTCGCATTGAGCCCGCCCCGGCTAACGTTAGGGCCCTTGAGTGTGCCCAGCCCCCTTACAGAAGAAGGGGGGATCACTTCAAGCCTAGCACGGCCAGCATTGGAGGCCCCAGGGACTAATGAGTTGGGCCTCATGCTAGTTGAGGTGAAGTTTTCCTTTGTTCATGACTTTTCTTCCTGTCTGCCGCCATTCCTAGCGGGAGATCTGACATGTTTCTTTCCTTCCACCCATTTCATATTTGGTCCCTTGTAGGAGCCCGTGGTTTCAGTGAGGCTGACATTGCCAGCAGTGGACACTATGACTACCTTCTCCCCCTTTCAAGTGAGGCCACAGCTTTTACTTCTATTGTGGGCACAGCTCCCGTGTTGAGGCCAATTGCTTTAAAGCTCCCGAGTGGGTCTACTTCAGCACTGAGCTTCGGTAAACCCTCCATGGAGCAGCTTCAGCTACAGTCGGCGGAAACCGGGTCAGAATTAGTTGATGTTGCGACTATCGAAATAGCGACAGGCGCAGAGCTTAGAGAGACGACCGACGACACTTCCATTTTGACAATAAAGGCCAGTACTGAATTGGAATAGGCGGCCCAGCCGGGACAACATGATGAATTCACCTACGAGGGTGTAGATTTTGGGGGAGAAATAGTCGGTGAAACAACTTCTATGGTGATCACTACTGGTACTGAGCTGGAAAAGGTGACGTAGCCAGAGCAACATATAGAATTCATCTCCGCAGGTGCAGGCCTCAAAGTTCAAGACTTTGGTCCTTCAATAGAGGATGAGCCTGAAGTCCCTGCCCCAATCGGTACTGAGTCCATTGAGCATCTTGAAGAGGAGTTGGTCAAACTGCCTTCATCTCTGCTGGCATTGCCTTAATCTTCTTCAGAGCCTACTGATGATATCTGGGCTGAGGTCGATGGCAGGGTAGAATTTCATCTCCCTAACACACCATAACTTGGCTTAAAGTCATCTGATGAATTGGTGTGGCAGAATTTGAAGATGCTGAACCAGACTGTGTTGGCCCGCCGGGACCTATCTTACGCACAGTTGAGGGGGCTGGTAGAGCATATGTCACGTACCCTCAGGGCCTTCGGCTATCCTATGCAACATTGGACGCCTCGTGTGATCTTGTTACTCAAGTATGTAAATTGGTGAGAATTTATTGATCAAGGTCTGAGGGATCAATTGTCTGCCTTGAAGATTCAGTGGAAGGAATGTCATGCCATCCTGCAAACCTCCGAAGAGGCTGCTCATCAACATAGGAGCCTTGCCGAAGGTGCTATAGATTATGTTTCATCTTTACAGAGGCAGGCTTCTGAGCTTCGCGCTGAGCTATCCTATGTCGAAGAAGACCTGGCACGCGCCAAGTAGTTACAGTCATAGAGCTTGAATGAAGTTGTTTCGGCATAAGGGCGCACTGGCTCTATGCAAGAAGAACTATCAAAGCTGGAGGTTGAGGAGCGCCGTCTGCAAGAAATGGCTGATCACCCGTCCATCGGGATTTTAGAATTAAATGATATTTTCTGCCGTTCTGACTAGTAGTATCTTTTCTTTTGTTGGAACTTCATGTATCCCGAAGCGTGTTCCGTGATATCATGTATCTTTCTTTTTATGTAATGAAATTCCTTTAGCTTTTCCATTTACAATTTTGGTGCCAAGCTGCATCTGCAAGTTTCTTTTCTTTCCCTAATGAATTTGGATAGAGGTGTGAGACTAGTTTACCAAGCCTAGGGTACATTAGTTGGTAGGGCAGGAGAGAGCTCACGCCTTCAGGGAAGGTATGAGGAGTTCGCTCCACCGCCACTCAAATTTCCCTGAGCTCAAGGTTATGCTAGCTCCAACGGGAAGCATCCTTGGGTAGCTGCCAAAGGATTATTATATTCATCGGCGCTAAGCATATGCCGATGCAAAGAGAAGGCCTAGTCATTAAAGGCGGAAAGCCCGAGTAACTATGTATTCACTGATCTCGCCGATGATGAAAAAAATCAGGGCTAGTGTATTCATTGGCATTGGGTAAAATGCCAAAGCAAAGGATAGATTTTCCTTCATTAATAAGGGAAAAGGTCCGAGTTAACGTTACATTCACTGATCTCGCCGATGATGACGAAGACCAGGGCTAGTGTATTCTTCGGCATTGAGTAAAATGCGGAAGCAAAGGATAGATTTTCCTTCATTAACAAGGACTAAAGGTCTGAGTTAATGTTACATTCACTGATCTCGTCAATGATGACGAAGACCAGGGCTAGTGTATTCATCGGCATTGGGTAAAATGCCGAAGCAAAGGATAGATTTTGCTTCATTAACAAGAACGAAAGGTCCGAGTTAACGTTACATTCACTGATCTCACCGATGATGATGAAGACCAGGGCTAGTGTATTCATCGGCATTGGGTAAAATGTCAAAGCAAAGAATAGATTTATCCTTCATTAACAAGGACGTAAGGTCCGAGTTACCGTTACATTCACTGATCTCGCCGATGATGATGATGATCGGGGCTGATGTATTCATCGGTACTGGGTTAAATGTCGAAGCAAAGGGTAGGTCACATTCATTAACAAGGACGTAAGATCCAAGTAATGTTACATTCACTGATCTCACTGATGATGACGATGATCAGGGCTGATGTATTCATCAGCACTGGGTTAAATGCCGAAGCAAAGGGTAGGTCATATTCATTAACAAGGACGTAAGGTCCAAGTTAATGTTACATTCACTGATCTCGCTGACGATGGCAATGATCAAGGCTGATGTATTCATCGGCATTGGGTTAAATGCCAAAGCAAAGGGTAGGTAATATTCATTAACAAGGACGTAAGGTCCAAGTTAATGTTACATTCACTGATCTCGCTGATGATGACGATGATCAGGGCTGATGTATTCATCAGCATTGGGTTAAATGCTAAAGCAAAGGATAGGGTTAAATTCTTCACCAGAGTAGGTGGAAGGCCTATTCCGGTCAGGCTTTGGCACTGGTCATGGTGACAGTGCAAAATGTTTATTGGTGGTTTATTCTCCGGTGGGACATATGGGGATGTTCTATTGTGAAAATGTTTGAATAATTTGACCCTGAGAAGGATCCTATGGCAAAGAGCTACAACTTTTTTTTAAACCACATTACCGGTACAAGTGCCCTTTCGGATTTTCACCGACACCGGCCCCCTCTTGCTGTTGCCCACGCGCCCTTTCGGGTTTTCACGTGACGGGGTACCCGATTTTTTCTGCAGCGCCCTCTCGGGTTTACGCCACAGTTGGGTTACTGCCATCTTTGCCCTTGCCTGAGTGTAGGGACAAGTTCGGAGGGGCACCTCTATTTTAAGCCCCATTTTTTTTTTGAATATGATGAATGAGGATAATATACAATTGTCGGCTAGGGAACAAAGCCTTGCGCCGAAAGACAAGGTTTACTCATTGGCAAGAAGATAGTGCCAATGCAATGGAAGAATTTCTGCCGATTCGGACGTAAGGCCCACAATGGCGATATTGTATGAAAGTTGGCTAGGGCAAGAAGCCTTGCACCGATAGAAAGGGTTTATTCGTTGGCAAGAAGATAATGCCAATGCAACAAAAGAATTTCTGCCGATTCGGACATAAGGCCCGTAATGGCGATATTGTATAAAAGTTGGCTAGGGTACGAAGCCTTGTGCCGAGAAAGGGGTTTATTCGTTGGCAAGAAGATAATGCCAATGCCACAAAAGAATTTGTGTCGATTCGAACGTAAGGCCCACAAAGGCGATATTTTACGAAAGTTGGCTAGGGCACGAAGCCTTGCGCCCATAAAATGGGTTTATTCGTTAGCATGAGGGTAATGCTAACGTAAAGGAAGAGTTTCTGCGCCGATTCATGTGTAAAGCCCATAATGATGATATTGTATGAAAGTTGGCTAGGACATGAAGCCTTGCGCCGATAAAATGGGTTTATTCATTAGCAAGAGAGTACTACTAACGCAAAGGAAGAGTTTCTACGTCGATTCGGGCGTAAGGCCCGCAATGGCGATGTTGTATGAATGCCGGGTAGGGCACGAAGCCTTGTGTCGAGAAAAGGGGTTTATTCATTAGCAAGAGGGTAATGCTAACGCAAAGGAAGAGTTTCTGTGTTGATTCAGACGTAAGGTCCATAATGGCGATAATGTATGAATGCCGGCTTAGGCACGAAGCCTTGCGCCGATAAAACAGGTTTATTTGTTAGCAAGAGGGTAATGCTAACGCAAAGGAAGAGTTTCTACACCGATTCAGATGTAAGGTCCACAATGGCGATAATGTATGAATGCTGGCTACGGCACGAAGCCTTGTGCCGAGAAAAGGGGCTTATTCGTTAGCAAGAGCGTAATGCTAACACAAAGGAAGAGTTTCTGCGTTGATTTAGACGTAAGATCCGCAATGGTGATAATGTATGAATGTCAGCTAGGGCAAGAAGCCTTTCGCCAAGAAAAGGGGTTTTTTCGTTAGCAAGAGGGTAATGCTAATGCAAAGGAAGAGGCCCATGTGGACGTATGGCCCGTCGGGGGCATTGTTGAATGATATTTGGCTAAGGTATAAACCCGTCACCTACAAAGATGTATTCACAGGCATGGGGTTTGCCTGTGCAAAGGAAAAGTTTTCTTCACCCGTGCGGACGTAAGGTCCGTCGGGGGTATTGTGGAATGATATTCGGCTGAGGCGCAAAGCCTATCACTGCAAAGATGTATTCACAGGCATTAGGGTAATACCTAGGCAAGGGAAAAGTTTTCTTCACTCATACGGATGTAAGGTCCGTCGGGGGCATTGTTGAGTAGTATGCGCAGTCATGGGGTTAATGCCCATGCAAAGGAAAGGTTTCTTCACCCGTACGGACGTAAGAACCGTCAGGGGCATTATGACCTGGTGGGACCATGTTTGGACTATGAAGGCCTTTTAAGCTTTGTTTAAACTTCAGGCGTCGATGCAGTCACCCGATACAACTTCATGTGCTTCCCGTTGAGAGGGGAAAACTGAACTGCACCCTTGTGATCCACTAGGACGTAAGCGCCTCTTTCGTAGACCCGATGTACAACATATGGACCCACCCAATTTTTAATCAACTTCCCTTTGGGGTTGGCTGCCATCACTTCTCTTCTTTTGACCATAACAAGGCCGCCTTTCTTGAATTCTTGTTCTTTGACCAGCTTATCAAAAGCACGGGCCATGCGAGCCTGATATAATTGGATGTTTTGTTGTGCCCGGAGTCGCCTTCCTTCCAGTTCAGCATGTTCCTCCAGTCTCCTTTCTATGTTAGTTTGTTCGCTGCTAGCCAGACCATGTTGAATGGCGACCCGCACTGATGGCACATCCAATTCAATTGGCACCACCGCCTCTGACCCATATACAAGGGAAAACGGTGAGCAGCCAGTAGGGGTTTTATGAACTATACGATAAGCCCACAGTGCTTTGTACATCTTTTCTTCCCAATCCTTCTTATTGAAATTAACAATCTTCCCCAACAAAGTGCAAAGCATTTTGTTGAAGGCTTATGCGAGCCCATTGGCCTGGGGATTATAGGGGGATGATGTCCTCCAATCAATTTTGTATTGATCAGCCAGCCGATATACCTTCTGGTTTTTGAAATGGCTGCCATTGTCGGAGATAATTCGGCTGGAGCCCCCAAATCGAAATATTATATTTTATCGGAAGAACCTGGCGACCAGCTCCCCCATCACTTCTCTTAGCACCACCGCTTTTGCCCATCTGGAGAACTAGTATGTGGCCGCCAAGATATATGTGCACCCTGATGAAGATGCTGGTAGAGGACCCACCACATTCGTGCCCCATTAGGCAAATGGCCAACTCGGGGTGGTGGGGTGTAGCAGCGCTGGTGGCCTTCTTGACACGGTGGTGTGTTCTTGACATTTCTAACAAGCTTTGGTGAACTTGCAGTAATCATCGAACATAGTGGGCCAATAGTAGCCCAATTTCTTTATTTCAATTTTCATCTTCGGACCGGCCTGATGTGCCCCAGCTGACCCGACATGAATTTCTTGCATTACCTGCAAAGCTTCCTTTGTGGACAAGCACCGGAGCAAGACTTTCTTTCAGGCATCCGCCATTATTCGGAACAAAGTTCCGTTCCTCATTTCATAAGAATCCTTAATTTTGATTAATTTCATTCTTTGTTCTTATTCCTTCAGGAGCTGCCGGTGCTAGAAACAATGTAGGAGGTGCTCCCGCCAATCAGGCTATTGGACTTCCTCTACGGTCATGACTTCATTTTCTTCACCCTTTGCTGGGATTTCTATCATGCTGGGGACTTGTCGTCTGTTGATGACAGTTACATTCAGGCTCTGATCTGGCGGGACTTCCAAGGAACTAGCCAGCTTTGCAAGGGCGTCTGCCTGAGCATTCTGTCCTCGATTGACATGCTTTATTTGGATGAGGTAAAACTTCGCCATCAGGCGCAACACAAATTGGTGATAGGGAAGGAGCTCCGGCTTCCGGACATCAAATTCTCCTCCAACTTGCTTTACGACCAGCATGGAGTCCCCAAACACCTCGAGCATCTAGATTCCCATGGAGAGGGCAATTTGCAACCTGATAATTAAAGCCTCATACTCAGCCTCGTTGTTCGTACTGGGCTTGTTTTTTGAACATGAGGTATATATGACCTCTCCTTCGGGAGAGTTTAGGACTATGCCTGCATCAGCTCTGACTTTACAAAGTCCATTGGCTGGAGTATCGATTCGAGAGGCACCATCAAAATACAGTTGCCACAGAGCGGGATGTACTTGGTTTGCTTCCAGGGTCTCATCTTCAGGGCCCTCCGTTTGTAATAAAGAATCTCCAGGCACTGGGTGCGCGTCGAAGAAGTCAGCGATGGCCTGCCCCTTAACAGCCTTCTGCGGTACATAGGAGATATCAAACTCCCAGAGAATTATCGCCCATTTGCCTAATCGGCCATTGAGTGCCGGTTGAGATAAAATGTTCTTCAGCGGATCTACTTTGGATATCAGCTTGATCTCATGCGACAACATGTAGTGTCAGAGCTTCTTAGCTGTGAAAACCAGAGCTAAGCAGATCTTCTCAATGTAGGTGTATTTTTCTTCAGTCCTCACCAACCTTCGGTTGAGATAGTAGAGGGCATGTTCTTTTCCTTCTTCATTAATTTGGGCCAGCATTGCCCCCAGAGAATAGTGTGTGGCCGCTATGTACAGGATCAACGGCTATCCTTTCATTGGTGAGCCCAGCACAGGAGGAGTCTTGAGATATTCCTTCAACTTATCAAAAGCTGCTTGACATTCTTCGTCCCAATAAAAGGGAACGTCTTTTATCATTAATTTGTGAAAGGGATGACACCGCCCTGACAGGTTGGATATGAACCGTTGGATATAGGCGAGCTGGCCTTGGAGGGACCGAAGCTCAGAGAGGTTTCTTGGCGGAGGCAGCTCTTGAATTGCCTTGATCTTTGCGGGGTCTATTTCAATTCCCCAATGTCTGACAATGAAACCTAGGAATTTGCCACTGGACACCCCAAAGGCACACTTTAGCAGCTTCACCTTTAGTTCATAATGCCTGAGCCGCTGGAATATAATTCGAAGATCCTGTAGATGATCTTCCTTCTTTCCGGTCTTGACAACTAGGTCATCTATGTAGCATTCGACCTTGTGGTAGAGTAGCTCATCAAAAATTCAGGTCATGGCCTGCTGATAGGTTGCACCAACATTCTGCTGCCCGAACGTCATCCTCTTGTAATGGTAGATACCCTTGGGGGTCCGAAAAGTAATATGAACCCGGTCATGCTCCGCGATCCATATCTGATTGTAGCTGGATGAGTCGTCCATGAAGGAGAGGACCTCGTGACCGGTTGTGGCATCTATCATGACCTCTATTATTGGCACCGGAAAGTCATCTTTTGGGGAGGCCTTGTTCAGATCCCGAAAATCCATACATATTCGGATCTGTCCATTCTTCTTTTTGGCAGGCACAATATTGGCGAGCCAGGGGATGTATTGATTTTCTTCGATGAAACCTACGTCAATCAGCTTGTCGACTTCTGTGCATATTTGGGTGATGAGCTCTTGCCTCATGTGCCGTGGCGGCTGTTTCACTAGCTCAACCTCAGGATTTAAAACCAACTCATGTTGTGAAACTTCAGGGCTAAGTCCTGGCATTTCTTTGTAGCTCTAGGCAAAGCAATCTTGGACCTCTTGTGGCAGCTGCATGTATAATACATGTTATTCTGAAGAGAGCTGGGCACTAAGAAATGTAGGCTGGGGGTCATCTTCTATCACGTCCCGAGATTTATGCAGCGAAAATAATCGGGAATGTGAACAGCCGGCATGGTAAGTCTCAAGCAAGCAATATAATCAAAGGGCAAGATAATCACACATAAGAGTAATTGCACAAGTAATTCACTAGAAACCTTTAACTTTATTCCTTCACAAAATAATCCCAAATTACATAAGAACTTTGATTCTCATTGCTAGACTCAAGAAAATTAAAATTACGTCATGACTTTGACTAGACACATGACAACTAAGGCTTCTCTCGATCACATGTCCTTTAATCGCTCTCGGACCCGTTGCTTGAGTAATCCGAATCTGACTCACTAGAATTTCTGAAAAAGATTGAAAAGTAGGGTAATGAGCACACTTGCCCAGTAGATATCTTTGTGACAACATGAAGGCAAATTTAAGTGATTAACATTTTAGCTCTAGAGAATAAGGTAAATCATGCATATACGATGAAAACATGCGAATAAAGTCAAAGAAACAAGATACGATGAAACTTGAGATATGAGAATATGATCTGATCAAGTATATAACAAGAATGTAAATTTGGCCATTTCAAGAATGTAACAAGAATGTACTTTTCATAACCATGAAGGTTATGCACTAGAAAGTCATGTAACAAGCAAGAATGTACTCTTCACTTAGTAACAAGTACTTTGTGAATTTATGTGGATCATCCGTGGATATATCACTTATTTATAAAGAAAGTACTCCCAGCGTAATGCGACGCCAGTAGCATCATACCCCATGGTTTACAGTATGTTTTCGACAATCAGTCGAGGGGACTAGCATAGAGCCCTTGAACACAATCAGTGCTCGAACTGCATCTTCAAGTATAAATCAAGTTATTTCCATGTTTATAACAATAATATGGCCAAGAATGTACAATTTCAACTATAGTTCCATGATAAAGTAATGACAACATAAGAATGCTTCTATTGAGAATAAGAGATTTCAATAAATACATTTAATAACTAGGTTATGCCATGGAAATAAATTGGTAGCATAACGGTACATTCTTTAACTCTTAAAATTACATAGGTATTTTTAGAATAATGTGACAGGTTCTAGATAATCAATTGGACCATCTAGGAATATAGGAAAATCAACCCTCGAGTCAAAACCCCGGGTTAATCAAACTCAGTAAGCTAGCGGTTGTTTACGGGACCGTTTCTTGCTCCTGGCGGTCTAGTACAAAACCGTTTTATAAGATTATTCGATATTTTAAAAACAGAATACTTGGAGTCTTAGTGGTCTAATGCATGGCCGTTTAGGATCCATTAGCTGTCAAATGTAGGGCCACTAGTAGAGTCAGACGGTCAACCAAATGGCCGCTAAAGTCCAGAATATAAAACATCGGTATATGTGCCTTTCTAGATAATGGATTTTGATGGTCCAACCATCTCGGCGTCCTAGTGGGAATCCCAGGCTCGCGGAGTCTTATGGAGGCCTTGAAACAAGATTTCCTAGTCTGTTGGAAGGAATATCCAAAGGAGAGGTCATCATGTCCAAGATTGTGTTCCCAATGTGTAAAAGTGTAACTAATGACAACATACCGGGATATGTGCCATGTACTTAAGAAAATGACTCTTAGAAGAGAGAGAATCGTGATAAAATAATGATAAAGTTAAACCATGAATTATCTATCATCTTTAAACATATATTTATTACAAGAATATACAATTTTGGCCATAAACTAACATAAGTTAAAATAATATCAATGTGCACAAAACATGAAATCTATCAAGATGAACAGTAAATATAACTAAGTATATGAAACTAGTACATAAATCTGGATTAAAACTTAACTAACTAGGCTTATCATATAGTAATTAAAGCTAATATGCAATATGTTTCGGGTAACAAGTTTGCATAAATCAGAAATCGAAGCGGGTCTAATAGGTGACCATTTCACAATGGCTAGCGGTCTATCGGGCAACCGCTAGAGTTCCTGGCGGTCTACAGGAAGACCGTTTCTTCCTGTATAAAATCGAATTCATATGATAACCATACAAAATGCTAATCTAAGACACATCATGCCTGGAAATCAACATATTTTAACTTCCATAACCATGATAGAACAAATATGGGTCAACAATATGCATAGGTTCATGTGATTAACAAGAAAAATTCCTTTTTACTTCATTAGGGCTAATTCATGCATGAGGAATATACTAGATGCATACTCCTAAATAAAACATGAAATTCTCAAGATAGAATACATGAAATCGAATGAAATTAGAGGGCTTTTATTCTTGACTTTGAATTTGAGCCTTTCATGAGATAACCTACATCAATTAATCCTTCTAGATAGTAACTTTCAAACTGGAAGTCAGCCCTAATTCTATCCGTTCTTGTACTAAATCAGTAACTTCACGTCCCTCTATCTCCTGATTCTCCTGACCTATGGACGTGAAATTTTGAGGGTAGATAGAAGATATGAAAGGGAACATAAAGTTCTAAAGGCACTTCTACTAAACACCTCATTTAGGGCTTCGAATTCCTTGATCTTCTTGGGTCGGATGCACTAATTCTTGAGTTCTTAATGTAGAATCAGCAACTTTGGAAGACTCTAACTCTTTGCAGACTTGATCTCCTAGAATGAAATTTGGAAGGTAGTTAGACCTAAGTATAATAAACAAATTTCTAAAAGAAACTTACCTCTAATTAATCATCCTTACCTGAGTTTCACGTGGGCTAAAAGTCGCACACGTCAAATTTGGGATCTATTTATAGGGTTTGCTAGGGTTTTGAGGATTAGAACGAACTTAGAGTCCCAATTCGACTTTCAATTCGATCTACAATCCTTCTAGACTTATCTAATTAGCTGATAGGGTTGATCCTAGATGATTTAGACACGAAAAATCCAACATTTTCACGTTTTCCTTCTCTCACAGAATCTGCAATGGGTAGCAGTCATTGGCACGACCGTTTTCTGCTTGTTTGCAGTCTCGCGATAGACCGTTTTTCATTCCAGGCATCGAATTTGAAATACTTCAAACTCTTTTGATATTATCCCCAATATTATCCTTTTGTTTATATCCCAAGGAGTAATTATCTCATTAATTACGTGATTACACCCATTCCTAGCTTCTAGAATATGGGCTAAAGTCCAAAATAATCTTCTGGGCCTATTGGGTTTATTATATGGGCCTAATCCTCTTGGATCAAATGTAGGGCCTAAATAATTGGATTCTAATTAAATAAAATTCATTTATAGCTTATAAGATGCTTTATAATTACTTTTTAAATCTGAAAAATTCTTAGAAAAATTCTCGGGCGTTACACCCTCCCCTATTTAAAAAGAATTTGTCCCCAAATTCAATACATGGATTATGGAGAGTGTACTTACATTCGAATAGTTCTGGAAATCTTTTGCGCATAGCTTCTTCAGTTTCCCATGTTTCTTCTACTTTAGTCCACTAGATCTTGACCATAGGAATAGTTTTATTCTACAATTGACGTATTTCTCGTTCAATGATCTTTACTGGCTTTTGTTCATATGTCAAATCCTTTTTAATCTCTAGATTGTCGTAAGTGATGACATGGAAAGGATCAGGTACATACTTCTTAAGCATTGAGATGTGAAATACATCATGAACTTCTGCTAATTGAGGGGGGCAAAGCAATACGATATGCAACTTCACCAACCCTTTCGAGAATTTCAAAGGGGCCAATGAATCTTGGAGTAAGCTTGCCTTTGATACCAAATCTTCGAATACCCCGACCTGGAGAAACCTTAAGGAATACGTGGTCTCCTACTTAAAATTCCAGGCCGCGCCTTCGATTATTAGCATATGACTTCTGTCTATCTTGGGGCATATGAAGTCTTTCTCGAATGAGTTTTATCTTCTCGGTAGTATCCCTAATGATGTCCGGACCAAGAAATTGCCTTTCTCCTACTTCATTCTAACAAATAGGGGAACGACAGCTTCTTCCATATAAAGCTTTAAACGGTGCCATTTGTATGCTAGTTTGGTAGCTATTGTTGTATGCAAATTTCACTAAAGGCAAGTGGTCGTGCCAACTTCCTCCAAAGTCAATAGCACAGGCCCCGAGCATATCTTCCACCACTTGATTTGTCTTTTCAGTTTGACCATCAGTTTGTGGATGGAATGCAGTGCTAAAGTTAAGTCGGGTTCCTAATGAATGTTGTAGACCCTTCCAGAATTGTGATATAAACCGGAGATCTCGGTCAGATATGATGGTGACTGGGACACCATGTAATTTGACAATCTCTCTCATGTATAATGCTGCTAGTACATCCACAGACCATCGACTTTTGATTGGTAGAAAATATGCAGATTTAGTCAATCTGTCTATGATCACCCATATACCATCATGTCGACCTCTTGTCTTAGGTAAATCCATGATAAAATTCATCCTTATATTTTTCTATTTCCATTCGGGAATATTTAAACATTGTAATTTCCCAGCAGGTTTTAAATATTCTGCTTTGACTTGTTGACAAGTGAGACATCGGGAGACAAAATCTGCTACTTCTCTTTTCATATTGGGCCACCAAAAGTTTCTTTTCAAGTCTTGATACATCTTGGTAGCAATAGGGTGAATAGCATACCTCGATTTGGGAGCTTCTTCCATGATCAATTTCTTAGTGTCATCATGCTTCGGCACACAAATTCGATCCTTAAACAATAATCGTCCATCATGTGAGATAGAGAATTCTGGTCTCTGATCTATGTTACCCTTAATCTCCATCAATAAGGGATCATTTTCTTGCAATTGTACTATGTTTTTGATCAACGTAGGTTGAGACCTTATGTTGGCAATCATACCTCATTCTCCTTCTCTGTCAATATCAATATTTAAATGAGAAAAATCTTCAATAAGACAAGTTATACATTTCCGGAGGCTTGCTAGAGTTGCCATTGGTTTTTTGCTAAGAGCGTCCGCTACAACATTTGCTTTCCCTAGATGATATTGAATAGTAAAGTCGATGTATTTTATATAGTCCAACCATCTGCATTGTCCAATGTTCAACTCCTTCTGGGTAAAGAAATATTTCAGACTTTTGTGGTCCGAAAATATTGTGAATTTCTCCCCATAAAGGCAATGTTGCCAAATCTTCAATGCGAATATAACCGTAGCTAGTTCCAGATCATGCACAGGGTAATTTTCTTCATGACGCTTTAATTGCCTTGATGAATAGCAAATCACCTTCCTATTTTACATAAGGACGCATCCTAGGCCAATGCCAGATGCATCCGTATAGGCTTCAAAATCACCACCTTCTATTGGTAATGTTAATATAGGTGTAGTGGTAAGGTGTACTTTAAGAGTTTGAAAACTCTCTTCGCAATCCTTTAACCATATAAAAGGATTCTCATTTCTGGTAAGTCTAGTCAATGGAAGGGCAATCTTGGAGAAATCTTTAATAAATCTCATATAGTAACCAGCCAGACCAAGAAAAATCTTGACTTCAGACACAATCGTTGGTCGGCTCCTGTTCTTAACAACTTCTATTTTTGAAGGATCAACAGTGATACCTTCCTTTGAGAAAATATGGCCAAGGAAAGACACCTCCTTTAGCCAGAACTCGCACTTACTATGCTTTGCATAGAGTTTATGCTCTCTTAGCGTTTGCAAGGCTATCCTTAAGTGCTCTTGGTGATAATATCTTGTTTTGGAGTAAATAAGAATATCGTCAATGAAGACAACTATAAATTGGTCGAGATAAGGCCGGAAGACATTATTAATAAGTTGCATAAAAGCTGTTGGGGCATTGGTTAACTCGAACGGCATTACTATGAACTCATAGTGGCCATATCTGCTCCAAAAAGTAGTTTTGTGAATGTCTTCATCCATGATCTTGAGCTAATGGTAGCCCGACCTGAAGTCTATCTTGGAAAAATATTCTGCTCCTGAAAGCTGATCAAAGAGTTCATCTATATGCGGCAATGGATATTTATTCTTAATTGTAAGTTGATTCAGTCGTCGGTAGTCGATACACAGCCTAAGGGATCCATCTTTCTTCTTGACGAATAGAATTGGCGCACTTCAAGGGGATGTGCTAGGTCGAATGAAACCCTTGTCTAATAATTCCTGAAGTTGTTTCTTCAATTCCTTGAGTTATGTGGGGGACATCTTGTAGGGAGCTATTGAAATAGGTGCTGCTCCGGGAATGAGTTCAATAAGAAGTTTACTTCCCTTTCGGGTGATAAACCAGGCAATTCTGATGGAAATATGTCAGGAAACTCCTTAACAATAGGAATATCTTCTAAGACGATCTCCTTGGATTCGGTAATGATTACAGAAGTAAAAAAAGCTACACATCCTTGCGAAATAAGTTTGCAAGCGGGTAGAGATGAAATTAAGGTAGGATGCTTCCTATATTTGATACCAAGGAAGGAAAACCTTGAAAGATCAGGTTTCTGAAAAGAGATAATCGGATTGCGGCAATTTATATAGGCATCGTGGTCTACAAGCCAATCCACGTCTAGAATAGCATCATAGCCCACTATATCAAGGCATACGATGTATCCAGGAAGATTGTGACCTTCTACCATTACCTCACTATCGGGATAGTTGGTTGTCAGTTTTGTTCCAGGACCTAGGGGTGTAGTAATAGCAAGGTCCGAAGGTAAAGGAACTGATGCAATATGTAAGGTTTTTGCAAAAGAAGTAGATATAAAGGAATGAGAAGCACCGGCATCAAATAGTATGAATGTAGGATGGGAATAGATTTGGATAGTACCTTCCATTAGCCCATCATCTTTGGGCGCTTCCTCCTCTTCCAGAATAGCATTTAGACGAGCCTGACGCTTACGTCCACCACCGGAAGATTGTTCCTTCATGAGTGGGCAATCCGGCATGCGGTGTTCCCAGCTGCCACATCTTAAACAAGCGTCGAGGAACTTCTAGCACTCTTCGGCCGAATTACCAAACTTCTCGCAAAAAGTGTAGGCTGCCATGACTTGCTTCTCTTCTTCTTTGACTTTCTTGTTTTTGTGGTTACCACTACCAGTCCCATTCCGGGATCTTTTCTAGCTATCATGGTATTTGTAGGGTTCCGTGATACTGAACTTCTCTTTCCTCCTAAGCCGATCTGATCTTCAGCTCGGCTCCTCGCCCTTACCTTTTAATTTCTCGACCTTCTCTAAGGTCCTCTCACATAGATGCACTTGTTGGAACATCTCCGCATAGGTACGGATATTTTGAGTCCCCAATTGTTGAATATAGCCGGGCCGTAAACCGTCCATAAATCGGTTAGCCTTCAACAAGTCGGTGCTAATCAAATGAGGAGCATACGGTGCTAGCCTCGAAAACTGAAGTTCATACTCCGCTACCATCATCATGCCTTGACGTAACGAAGCAAATTCCATCACCTTTCTCTCCTTAACATGCTCGGAGAGATACTTGGCTCGGAAGAGCGTAAGAAAACCTTCCCATGTATGAGGTGCATCAGCTGGTGGTGCAGGAACAGACTTCCACCACGTACGGGCATCTTTATTTAATTGGAATGTTGCCAAACGGACCTTCTTCTGATCCGCACATTGCATAACTTCAAAGATGTGATTCATCTCATCAATCCAATTCTCGGCTTCATCTGGGTTAGTGGAACCCGAAAATTATGGAGGGTTTAAGCTTCGAAAGTTACGATGTAAATCTCCAGCTCTTGCCCCTGTGCCGACTTGAGCCATAGTTTGTAATGCTTGAGTAAGACCTTCAACGGTCTCTTACATACCGTTCCGGTCTACGCGATGAGCCATCGTGAGAATGAGGTACCTGAGAAGAGCAATGAATTTGTTAATTCTAATGGAATGGGTAGGGTTAATGATGGGGACATCTCCCGCCACTTCATCTTTTCCAGGCCCCGATGATCGTCGATGGCGTATGGTCTTGATTCGCCTCTTTATTTCAAGTCATATGATGTATTTTTTTCCTTATGTGAGTCTTGTCATGTAATTTCCCTTTGTATTTGAGTCGTGTGCCTAGGTTAGCAAGTTATTTACCTATCTTTAGAGTCAAATGGGCCTCTAATCCATCAATTGGGCCCATTGAGCCACACTTGGACATGCTTGGTCTTTGGTGTAAATGTCAAGGGTATTATGGTCATGCAGAATGTTGGGCTCCTATAAATAGGACCCCAACCCCATTGTGAAAACAAATGAATAGTTGAATGAAAATTTAAAATCTAGTTTAGTGTTCCTAGAGTGAGAAGCTCCCCCCTCTCCCCTCTTCTCTCTCTCTTCACCCCCCCTCTCTCCCTAGGGCGCAAGTCCTTCTCTCTCCTCCCCCCCCAATTTGGAAATTCTCTCTCTCTCTACCTCATTCAATCCTCATTAAGACCCCTCCCCCTTCCTCATACATCCATTCAATTCCCCTCCAACACCGAGGTAGAATCTCCACCTTCTAGGCACCTCTTCATTCTCCCAAGCAACCCCTCCTCTTCCCCAAGCAACCTTTCCCATTCCCAAGCACCCCTTCACCTCTTCCCAAGCCAAATTTGAATTTTCCCACTCCCTATCTCCCTCCCCATCCCCTTGGGTCACACTCCACCCATCCCCTCCCCTTTGCTTGGTTGAACTCCCCCATCCCTCATCCTCCATCTTGGCTGCGCACCCTACCAGCCCCAGCCCAATTTCCACCTGCTCCAGCACCCCTAGCTCCGCCCTCCCCACCTCCCAGCCACCTCCATCAACCTCCCAACAACCCCCTACCACCATCCACAGCCATCAGACCCTTTCCCCTTGTTGTCTCTTCACCCCTTCCCACCCCTATCTTCATTTATCACCACCCTACACTGTGCAATTCGTAGCCAATAGCAGAGCCCCAAGTTTCAAGTTTGACCACGATAGCAACTCAGAGTTCCTTGTTGCAAGTCCTATATTTCTAGAAAGATCATCAAGTCAGCTTCGTAGGCGAGGCAATCCCGCCTCAATCCGAGTTCGGAGCTGCCCAGGAGGTTCGTTCTCATCAGGTTGCGCGTCCGGCATCCGGGTAGAGATCAGAACCACAGTGCAGACGCTCCTACGGCCGCATCCCTTTTTCCCTTGGTGCACCATTTGACCAGGATGAGATACTACCATACCTCTGTCCAACGCAGCAAGCGGGGCATCACGGAGTTCAGAGCTCCCCGTTCCATTTAATCTCACCCGAGTGCGCAGGTCAATCCAGTCAGAGCCAGCACAGACACCCCTCCACTCTACGGGCTCTTTCGCTCTACTCCGACCCCCCCTGGTGACCTTCCTGGTTGGTGCTTGAAGAGGACTCGGCCAAGTTCGCATCCGTTTTGGTCCCGCATCGTTCGGACTTCGGGGGTGTTCGTGGCAACTTCATCTTCCTATTGTAGTGCTCTGGAACTAGTCCGAGCCAGAACGAAGCGGTCCAGTTCCAGAATCTGCCCCAGCCTTCGACGACATCTGGAAATTCCATAAAAATTCAGGAGCCCTCTTGGGTCAATCAGCGAAGATTTGGCACTAGTTTCAGTGACTTCCAAGTCCGATAGAGCCTGTGGCCGTGTCAACAGCAACTACCTGTCAAACAGTCACAGAAGCGGGCAGAACCAGCGAAGGGGTCAATCGGCTTCCACTTTAGCTACCCTCCCTACCCTGCCTGGCCGGCTTAGCACCCCTCCCTGCGTGGAGGTAGTGTTTGATTGTAACCTTAGTCTCCCCACCCCTAGTTCCCCCTCCTACGTGAGGAGTAGTTCATGTAATCTATTAAACATGGAGAAGCTTCATCGACGCAGTGTGCGGGGAACCCACACTTCCCCGCTCGCCTCGTCTCCGGCCGAGATTGGCGTCTTCATGCCGATCAGGTGAGCTCCTGACCATAATTCTCTACTGGATTAATTTTGCTTGCTTAGTATTGAATCTTAGTGCCGTCGGTTAGTGAGTGAGTGCTCAGACTATATTGCAAATCACGTGAGTAACCTCCGCGGGCGAGTTGCGAGAGAAACCTTATATCCCACACCCTTGGCTTGCCGGCTGTAATATCCTGGATCTTTAGTAGGTTTTCAGATTCTTTTTGGAGAGTTTGGCATTGCTTTTGTATCTCCCGAGTTGAGGTCTTATGAACCGTGTGGTTCTTCTCTTGTATAATCTGCAGAACCCTATGGTGAGTTTACCTCTCAGCTTATTAGCTCGTGGACAATACAGTGGCAGTGTACTCTTCGTGTGGATTGTTTCGACTATTTTTGCGGATTTTTAGGCCTTGGTTAGACATTTATTCGAATCAGTAAAGAATTATGGAAAATTTAGGGGCATATTAACGATTTTGGTTCTTTGTGAGGCTAAAGTGCAATTTGAGGAATTTTTACAAAAAAAATAGAAAAAAATCGGTTTTTTATAACTCACGCACGCCACTCTCTCTCTTTCCTCTCACTCTCGATCTCTCTCTTTCTCTCTCTCTCTCCCTCACACGTCCTCTCTCCTCCTCTCCCTTTCTCTCTCGGATTTGGCCCGGGTGGGGTCCGATCGAGGCGTGGGAGACACCGTTGAAACCGGCTCGACACGAGGAACGTTTTGACGCTGACCTCGTCTCGATCCGTGGAGCTTGGAGACGCGTGGGCGCGAGAGGACGGCGTGGCTTCCGTCGCCCGATCTGCACCGATTTGCGTGTTTCATCGCGATCGAGGTAGGGAAATGGACTCCTCATCTTGCCAGGAATCCATTGACGCCACATGCGTCGTCATCCGCTGTCATTTTCATCGTTTTCCGTGTAAACCCCTTTTTGGGTTATTTTAGGCCTAATTTCTCAAAATCTCTCTTTCGCTCGGTTCTAGCCCAGACGGCTGCTGATCGAAGCAAGGGAGGTACCGGCGGAAAGGTCATTTCGCGTGGATCGCGGTGACGCCCTTTTTCCCTCGATCCGCGGAGCGTGGTGAAGTTTGGCGCCGTGAGGACGGCGTGACTCTTGTCGACCGTTCGGCACCGATTCGGCGTTCCCATCGTGTAAGAGGTAGGGGGATGGAATCTTCTCCTCGCTAGGGACCCGTTGATACCACATGCGCCGTGGTTCGACGCCAGTTTTCTTGATTTTTGTGCAATTTTCCATGTTAGTGTAATTTAGTGTTATTTTGCCCTAAATTCATGAAATTGATTCCATGGCCATCGTCTTTTAATTTTATTGGCATGATTGGTGATTGGATGTTGTATAAACTGCGTGGTTTGACAGGGTTCAGATTCTTACGATGTTACCCGGCGTTTTCAGCCGTCCGGGGGGGGTACGGTTTACAAACCGTACTCGCCCGTAACCCAGGTGGAGTGACGGTCCTGCCAGGAACCGTCACTTGCCTGACGGTCCAAGATGGACGCGTCACTTTCCAAATAACGGCTCAACGAGGGGCGTCGTTTGGAGAGTAACGGAGGGATCCCCATCCGTTACTCTTTCGTTGTTTTCAGGTAGCCCGGTGAGGCGGTGAGCCCGGCGGTCTGTCGACCGGCCGTCGTTCCCAAACGACGCGCCGAGACCGGGGCGTCGCTTCATCTGCTGCTGTTTTCTGAACACTGTGCGTTGGTTTGAGCCTCGGGTGAAAGTAACGGCGGTGCTCCCGCGCGTCGCTTCGAAGCAACGCCTAGGACCCCCACCGTCACTCTCCCCTTTAGGGCTTTTGAGTTTTGGTACTCGGGAGGGTGTAACGGCGGTGACCCACCGCGCCGCTTGGAAGCGACGTGCAGGGCCCCTACCGTCACATTCCCCCCTGCACCTTTGAGCTGGAACGCGGGTGGAAGTAACGGACGGAGACCAGCGCGTCGCTCTTGATGTAACGCGCCAGTCTTCGACCGTCTCTTTCTAGTAGCGCGTGGGTCTTCGACCGTCGCTTTCTAGTAGCGCGTGGGTCTTCGACCGTCGCTTGCCTGGTAGTTTGGTTGTGTTGCCAGCCTATTAGTTATGCATTCCATGTTGCATATACGCCATGTTTAACTTATTTTTATAAAAACTATGGCATTATTTTAGATCCCAATAGAGTAGCTCTCTCTTTCCTTGTGATGGAGCCACTAGTCGTAGCCCTCCGACTTGGAGTGTCGGCCCTCCTGGGAAAGGTGGACAGGGTAGTCCCGTTACACGGTTTTTAAGCTAGTCACCGTGGGCCCTCGGCCAATAGTAGCGTCCTACTAAGAGGGAAAACTAGCTGGAGAGCCTGGCTTAGGCACGAGCCAGTGTGTGCACACGTGGTCAGAGGCTTGGACTGACACTGACGAGTGTTACTCTGACTAGTTACTCGGTTTGGTTCGATTTGGTACTGTTACGCCTCTCGCTTGGAGACACTAGCCATGCGAGTTGCCTGAGATGCAATGTAAGCCGTCAGTGGACGCATTTGGTCTCTCACTTCTTGTGGTCTCTTCTTTTTCCTATCTCCGGGTAAAGTGAGCTTTTCTTTCTGTTGGTAGATGTAGCTCCTGACGCTTATACCTATATTTAATTGGCATGTAGTTAGCCGTTTAAACTGCTTAGATAGGTTTTACAGCTTTACTATAAATGTGTTCGATTTATGCCAATTGCGTGTTTATTGCTTTAAACGCTTGCTTTAACTGCTGTTATATTTGTATGCCTGCGTGTTTAGTTGCGAGGTAGGGATCCGCGTGACCCCTACTGAGTCTGGCTGTGACTCACCCTTCCTACCTTTCAGGTGAGCCACATCCGCCGTCTCCCGGAGCTTCGCGTGGTTTTGTCGGCATCTAATAGTGTGCCAGCAGTAGTCGGGTGGTCTTTTGTACTTTTGACCGGGGTATGCCCCGTGTAGTTGTACAGTTGGACTCTCTTTTCTGTCAGTTTGGACTTGTTGCTGTTGTAAATCTGGACTATTGTATATATTTTATCACTCTGCTAGTTCATTTTGCTTCCGCACTTAATTGTAATTGTTGTTTAACTAATATTGCGCGTTGAAATTCCAATTTGTTATACAACTCCTCGACAAACTTCACTAACCCTTCAGGGGCCTCATCAGCCTCTTGGGTGGCTTCCCCAGTTCTTGGTATCGGTATATCGATGTTATCGGTATATCGGTATCCGGAGCTCTGGGTCGTCACAGTTGGTATCAGAGCCGTGTTGAGAGTTTGTATAAGAAATTGAAATTGCATAGCGTCTGTCCAGAGCAAGTCCATCTGCATCGTCTATTGCTGGCTTAGGATGTTTTCCGTGATTGCTGATATGATTTTCGTCGTTGTGTGCTTCCTAGGGTTTGATGGCACGTCGCAAGAAGGCGCGTGTTTCCGGGGCGGGAAGTGGTACTTCTCCTCCAGTGGTTGTCGTGCTGGTTTATGCACCTGTGCCTGGTCAAGTTCCTGCAACTCCTGCTCAAGTGGTGGAAGGTTTATCGGGTGATCAGGTTGGAACGCCGTCTGGTGAGGGGCAGGTGAGACCTCAAGGGGGTACTCAGGCCGAGTCTACTCAGCCAGGTGTGCCAGGTGTGCAGTGTTACTTTGTCCCTCAGCCGTCCGGACAGTTCCAGCAGGTCCATTTGCCGAGCGTACCCGGAGTCCCTTCCGTTATCCCTGCTGCCGAAGTTGCTTCTTCCTCTAAGTCTAAAGGCAAGAGATTCCGATACAAGAAGTCTAAGAAGATTCGGGCATCTAAGGATCAACAGGTCAGGCAGTCGGATGTGACTAGGGCCCCATCTCTTGTGCCGGTTGATCGTGGTACACCTCCGTCCATGAATACCCGGAGTAAGTCGGGGGAGCGTGAGAAGCGGCTCGCCCAGCAGCCTTCTGCCAGTGTTGTTCCGTCATCAATACCTTCTTCTCAACAGCTTCAGGGGTCTGCCGTTAGGCAGCCGTGGACGTGCCGGAGATGTGGTGGTCATCATAAGGGCCAGCCGTGTTCTCTGCCCATTGTTTGCTTTCGATGTGACCAACCGGGTCACGTTGTTCGAGATTGCCCTCTTAGGTCGAGACCGGTGCAGTTCTCGCGGTTTACCCAGCCGCAGCCGTTCCAGGTCCAACCTTTGTCGTCGCAGCCTCAGCAAGATCTTTCGTCATCTCAGCTTCCCCTTGCTGAGCAGTGATGTCTTACGTTGTGGAAGGTGCGATTCTGCTTCTCGATCAGTTAATTTGCGTTTTATTTATCGTAGTTACTTGAACTGTATGTGATCTAATTATTCCTTAATTGTTCATTGTGCTAATTCTATCCGTGTGATTTTGGTTTTCTCCTCTCCTATCCTTTTCATTTCTCTCGTTCTACTTTATCCTCGTTTCTCTTTTCCTCTGTTTTTCTCAACGCGGGGCGCGCGACCGTGTCGAGTTGACCGAGGTAGAGACGCGACGGAATGGGTTAGAACGTGATGGAATGATGGATGAGGTGGACGTTAGCTAGATTCGTGAGTGGATCCTATGCTAGCGTGGTTTAATCGTTTTGTCGCCAGTGATTTTCTTTGAGGTATATTTTCTCTGTGAGGGCTAAGTGGCTTGTTACCGTCAGTGCCAACAGCCACGTGAGTAGTCTTCGTTGTGCTTTATGTTATCTGAATTTGTAGATCATTTGATGTTGTTGAATTGAGGTTCTTAGCCTCAGTAGTTATCTTTTCCTGTTACTTGTGAGTTCCTTAATGTTTCCCTGTTAGCTTTTCCCTTCTTAGTTGAAATTGCTGGCATTGGGTTTGCGATTTCTTATCGCATGGTTTTTCGTCATTTGCTCGGGGTGCTGTTGACCTTTTTGAGTTGTTGAGGTGGTCGTACACGTTTTTACGTTGTTTTGGTCATCCCAGCTCAAGTCCGTTCAACTCCCGAGGTGTTTCACTTCTGTTGAAGTGCTCGATTAGACCCCTTTGATTGAGAAGTTGTTCGAGCGAGCTAGGCTTTTCCATTCTTGGTGAGCTTTTGTTAGTAAGCTTGATGCTCTCATCCCATTTGGTGGTTTCTTTTCGAAGTCGACCTTGGAATTGCCGTCTTGGTAATGCCTTTGTCCTGTATGTGCTTATCAAGGACAGCTTTTATTTTGAGCCTGATTTTCTTCTTGATTTGCGGTCGCCTGGCTTGAGACTTAATCTTTGTTTCGAAAGCTGTTGCGTATCATGTTTCGTCGTGTCGTGTTTAACGGCCGATGCATTGTGAGGCTCACTTGTCGTTTCAGGGTGAAAGGGGTGGGCTGAGATTAGAGCATTTCCTTGGGCTTTATGTTAAGGCTGGTACTCTCCTCTGTTGCACTTAGGCTATTTATGATCGGTTGCTCGTGGGATCAGTACTCGTGGCATATCGCATTGCGATTTTATGAGTTGCGATGGCGCCGTGTGTGTACTGAGATGCGGATACCGAGATATTCCCTATTGCCTGTGTGCGTTATTTGAGTGCGCAGCGGAAGCATGTGTGGGCTGGTCACCCATTGGTCGAGAATCATTGTTGTGAGATTCTGGACAGTCGAGAATTCCGTTCTTCTCGATTTAACTTCATCTTGGCTTCATGTGCCTTGATGTTGCCTGTTCTCGTGTTCTTGCTGATCATCTTCTGGTATTGGCATTAACCATTGCGAGTATTAGGGAATTTGTCGGCTCTCCTGCTGATCAACTACCTTTTACTCTGCATTCTCTTTCTTGGGTGTTGTGCTCTTGAGGTGTGTTCGTAAACTTTGAGATGCGCTCCCCGAGATTATTGTCGTGTTTTTGTTATTTGGGTCTTTTTCTTGGTGAGCGGCTTGATGCATGACTAGTCCTTGAGGTCGTGTGTTCAACTGTTCTTTTGCCCTGATGTGACCCTGCTTGCAGTGTGCCCGTAGTTCTGTGTCCAGTACGGAGCTGGGATCCTGCGAGTGCCGTTGTGTTGTTGATTTAGTGTTATAACCGTATGATTTTGTGTCTCAGTCGAGGACCATTGTCTTGTCAGTTAGCTTGCTGTACTCTTGTCTCCTGTTAGAGTTAGCTCGCGACTTGATTAGATGTGATATTTGAATGAGGGCTGACTTGATTGTGTTTATGGTCCGGTGCTGTTGTTGTGTTACTGTTTCCTGCGAATTTGTCGTTGGTTTTCAGTGTGCCCGGTGTTCCTTGTTGCCTTGGGCACTGGAATCGATGATGTTGTCAGGATGTTAATTGTGAGGACCTTGTTTCCTTATTTGAGACACTGTTTTAGGTGTCTGTTGTTTCATCTCCTCGAGATCGGTGATTTGTTGTTGTGGCAGTCGTGTCTCCCATCCTGTGAGACGCAAGCGGCGTTGCCCTGTTTCGGAGGTGTCGGACTTGTGTTCACTTGCGTCGTGCTCACTCCTGAGCGTGTACTTGTGATAATGGTCTGACGGTGTTCCTCTGAGTTGTGTTTTTGAGATTGCGTTGATTCTGAGTCGGGTTGTTCTTCCCTCGCTTCTTCCTTGTTAGTCCTTGAATTTCGAGGACGAAATTCCTTAAAGGAGGGGAGGATGTAATATCCTGGATCTTTAGTAGGTTTTCGGATTCTTTTTGGAGAGTTTGGCATTGCTTTTGTATCTCCCGAGTTGAGGTCTTATGAACCGTGTGGTTCTTCTCTTGTATAATCTGCAGAACCCTATGGTGAGTTTACCTCTCAGCTTATTAGCTCGTGGACAATACAGTGGCAGTGTACTCTTCGTGTGGATTGTTTCGACTATTTTTGCGGATTTTTAGGCCTTGGTTAGACATTTATTCGAATCAGTAAAGAATTATGGAAAATTTAGGGGCATATTAACGATTTTGGTTCTTTGTGAGGTTAAAGTGCAATTTGAGGAATTTTTACAAAAAAAATAGAAAAAAATCGGTTTTTTATAACTCACGCACGCCACTCTCTCTCTTTCCTCTCACTCTCGATCTCTCTCTTTCTCTCTCTCTCTCCCTCACACGTCCTCTCTCCTCCTCTCCCTTTCTCTCTCGGATTTGGCCCGGGTGGGGTCCGATCGAGGCGTGGGAGACACCGTTGAAACCGGCTCGACACGAGGAACGTTTTGACGCTGACCTCGTCTCGATCCGTGGAGCTTGGAGACGCGTGGGCGCGAGAGGATGGCGTGGCTTCCGTCGCCCGATCTGCACCGATTTGCGTGTTTCATCGCGATCGAGGTAGGGAAATGGACTCCTCATCTTGCCAGGAATCAATTGACGCCACATGCGTCGTCATCCGCTGTCATTTTCATCGTTTTCCGTGTAAACCCCTTTTTGGGTTATTTTAGGCCTAATTTCTCAAAATCTCTCTTTCGCTCGGTTCTAGCCCAGACGGCTGCTGATCGAAGCAAGGGAGGTACCGGCGGAAAGGTCATTTCGCGTGGATCGCGGTGACGCCCTTTTTCCCTCGATCCGCGGAGCGTGGTGAAGTTTGGCGCCGTGAGGACGGCGTGACTCTTGTCGACCGTTCGGCACCGATTCGGCGTTCCCATCGTGTAAGAGGTAGGGGGATGGAATCTTCTCCTCGCTAGGGACCCGTTGATACCACATGCGCCGTGGTTCGACGCCAGTTTTCTTGATTTTTGTGCAATTTTCCATGTTAGTGTAATTTAGTGTTATTTTGCCCTAAATTCATGAAATTGATTCCATGGCCATCGTCTTTTAATTTTATTGGCATGATTGGTGATTGGATGTTGTATAAACTGCGTGGTTTGACAGGGTTCAGATTCTTACGATGTTACCCGGCGTTTTCAGCCGTCCGGGGGGGGTACGGTTTACAAACCGTACTCGCCCGTAACCCAGGTGGAGTGACGGTCCTGCCAGGAACCGTCACTTGCCTGACGGTCCAAGATGGACGCGTCACTTTCCAAATAACGGCTCAACGAGGGGCGTCGTTTGGAGAGTAACGGAGGGATCCCCATCCGTTACTCTTTCGTTGTTTTCAGGTAGCCCGGTGAGGCGGTGAGCCCGGCGGTCTGTCGACCGGCCGTCGTTCCCAAACGACGCGCCGAGACCGGGGCGTCGCTTCATCTGCTGCTGTTTTCTGAACACTGTGCGTTGGTTTGAGCCTCGGGTGAAAGTAACGGCGGTGCTCCCGCGCGTCGCTTCGAAGCAACGCCTAGGACCCCCACCGTCACTCTCCCCTTTAGGGCTTTTGAGTTTTGGTACTCGGGAGGGTGTAACGGCGGTGACCCACCGCGCCGCTTGGAAGCGACGCGCAGGGCCCCTACCGTCACATTCCCCCCTGCACCTTTGAGCTGGAACGCGGGTGGAAGTAACGGACGGAGACCAGCGCGTCGCTCTTGATGTAACGCGCCAGTCTTCGACCGTCTCTTTCTAGTAGCGCGTGGGTCTTCGACCGTCGCTTTCTAGTAGCGCGTGGGTCTTCGACCGTCGCTTGCCTGGTAGTTTGGTTGTGTTGCCAGCCTATTAGTTATGCATTCCATGTTGCATATACGCCATGTTTAACTTATTTTTATAAAAACTATGGCATTATTTTAGATCCCAATAGAGTAGCTCTCTCTTTCCTTGTGATGGAGCCACTAGTCGTAGCCCTCCGACTTGGAGTGTCGGCCCTCCTGGGAAAGGTGGACAGGGTAGTCCCGTTACACGGTTTTTAAGCTAGTCACCGTGGGCCCTCGGCCAATAGTAGCGTCCTACTAAGAGGGAAAACTAGCTGGAGAGCCTGGCTTAGGTACGAGCCAGTGTGTGCACACGTGGTCAGAGGCTTGGACTGACACTGACGAGTGTTACTCTGACTAGTTACTCGGTTTGGTTCGATTTGGTACTGTTACGCCTCTCGCTTGGAGACACTAGCCATGCGAGTTGCCTGAGATGCAATGTAAGCCGTCAGTGGACGCATTTGGTCTCTCACTTCTTGTGGTCTCTTCTTTTTCCTATCTCCGGGTAAAGTGAGCTTTTCTTTCTGTTGGTAGATGTAGCTCCTGACGCTTATACCTATATTTAATTGGCATGTAGTTAGCCGTTTAAACTGCTTAGATAGGTTTTACAGCTTTACTATAAATGTGTTCGATTTATGCCAATTGCGTGTTTATTGCTTTAAACGCTTGCTTTAACTGCTGTTATATTTGTATGCCTGCGTGTTTAGTTGCGAGGTAGGGATCCGCGTGACCCCTACTGAGTCTGGCTGTGACTCACCCTTCCTACCTTTCAGGTGAGCCACATCCGCCGTCTCCCGGAGCTTCGCGTGGTTTTGTCGGCATCTAATAGTGTGCCAGCAGTAGTCGGGTGGTCTTTCGTACTTTTGACCGGGGTATGCCCCGTGTAGTTGTACAGTTGGACTCTCTTTTCTGTCAGTTTGGACTTGTTGCTGTTGTAAATCTGGACTATTGTATATATTTTATCACTCTGCTAGTTCATTTTGCTTCCGCACTTAATTGTAATTGTTGTTTAACTAATATTGCGCGTTGAAATTCCAATTTGTTATACAACTCCTCGACAAACTTCACTAACCCTTCAGGGGCCTCATCAGCCTCTTGGGTGGCTTCCCCAGTTCTTGGTATCGGTATATCGATGTTATCGGTATATCGGTATCCGGAGCTCTGGGTCGTCACACCGGCCACCCGTGATTTGGGCATCCCTGGCCCATTGGGGTCTTCCCCTTGCTAGCCACACCACTAGAACCGCAAGGTCCAACCCCGGACCCTCATCCCCATCATCGGTCCACCTACGGACCCGGGTGCACGCTACGCGGGTGAGTCCGCTTGAGTGAAATCATCGGGTCATTCTTGCTTGCTAATTTAGGTCCAAGGGGTTGTGTCACATCAATTTGGTATCAGAGTAAGTTCTAGACTTGTCTCTACTAAGTCTAGTCGTAGGGTGCATATGCATTTCAAGTAACCCGGTACCTCTCCCTTGCCCACTAGAATGGCCACTTCACACCCATCATACCCAGCCCCATCACCTTTCCCAAGAGGCACTAATCCTCATGGAAGCTCCGCTGCCAATAAAGTGGGTGGCATCTTAGAAGTCCTGCCTAATGTCCTTGATCAGCTTGAAGACATCACGTTTCAACTCGACCGACTTGAGGGAAATGGCTGTGCACCGAGAGTGAATAAGAGTGAACTTTGGTAAAATCTAGAAACACTCTTTTTGGAACACTTGAAAGCCAAAACCCCCACCTTTGATGGATCTTACAGCCCAAGCCTTTATCTAGATTGGGATGTTTCCATGGACCAATTATTTAAAAGCTGCCCCTTGAACGAAGGAAGGAGAATGAGGCTAGCTAAGGCGCACCTCTCCAAACAAGCTAAAAGTCATTGGTAAATTGTGGAGGGTTTAAGGAGGATCCGCGGGGAGGCCCCGATTAGCACTTGGGAAGAGATGAAGATCGAGCTTAAGAAAACCTACACTTCTCGACCCTCTCCTTCCTACTCGGAGAATCACAGCCCGAGGAGCACTCCCACTTCCCCTCCACAACCGGCCGATCCCGCGGGCAAGAGACCCCTAACAAACCCGGTTCCCCCCATGTGGGCCACCACCCCCCAACCCACAATCCCCCACCAAACCCATACCCCACAAGCCCCCTTGGTCTCCACCACTACCCCTCCATCGTCCCCTAAAAGGGACACGTCTCCTAAGACCAATCAACCCAACCCGCCTCACCCAACCCATCTCCCACTCCCTACCCCAACTTTTACCATGTCCTTGGCCTCCACTACTTCCCCTCCCTATCCTAACTCAAGCCTCCCTTTACCCACCACCCGGGTGCACCATGCGCCGATCATCATCACCACTCCCACAAAAGTCCTTCCCATCCCCTTGGTAGAGGAGACCGTCTCCCCCACCCTACATATCCCGGACCTTCAAGAACCACAAACCATCACACATGGCACCGTAGTCATAGATGGGCCCTTGGCTAGATGGCTAAGGGAGAGACAAACTCACCCCATCACGTCCTATGTCTACCCTCCCATGGAGCTAAACCTCCCCATAGTACCCTTCTCCACCTATCGCACCACCATCAAATCATCTTACTAGGTGGAAACGTTAGGGGACCTCTTCAAGGGTCTAGCTTGGCAAATGGAGTTGATTGGCATGTTGACCATAGTGACCGACCGACCTAGGAGCCTTGACCTACTACACCTATGTGTCGGGTCTATCACCTCAATGTGCACCATAGGTTGCTACACTAGCGACCTCCTTCTATTCCTCCCTACACCCGATGAGCCCGATGCTATCCACAAATTAGAATTACTTATCTCGTGTAGAACGCCAAGCCCTCCATTCATGGCCGACCATCCCACCAAAGACTTCGGCCCAATTATTTCATTAGAGGAGGATGACTCATCACTTTGTGAGGACCATGAGGACCCAGAGTTCCTCTCCCTAGGTGACCCTTACCATGACCCATTCGATCCCTTCCTATACCCACCCACCTTACTCACCACCAACCTTTTCCTACACCAACCAACCATGTTTGACCCCATCCACCCCTTCCTAGACTCGGGCCTCATATGGGAACCCACAACGAGGGAAGAGCTACACCCAAGGAACAAGGAGGTGCCTCTCCCTATGATGTCCACCTTCCTTGACCCCTTCGACCCTTTTGAATGGAAACTCCAAGGCCAAATCATACCCCAACACATCAAAGTTATTTTCGGGATAGGAAAACATATGTCTTGGCACCTCAAACCACTTGGCATGATTCATAAGTCGGGTACCTTCATTCATATCACCCACATGTCAAGTAGGAAACATGAGTTGTCCGTATTCGGATATAATGGTCCACCTTCATTCATCATGAGTCTTAAGCATGTTTGGAGCATTCATGGATGTCCGCGTCCTCTGGCACTCATCGCACACACACATGATAGGTCCACATTTGGATGCCCCGGTCCCCCAAGATTTAAAACCCTTGATAGGGAGTCTAGACATGCTCGGTCTACTTTTGGTTGCCCAGGTCCACCCATCACCCCTAGGAGGTCAGCATTCACAAAATTGCATGAAAACCTTCGCAAGCACATCAGCAAAAAGAATGAGACTTACAAAAGACAGGCTGACTCTCACCGATGCCACCAAGAATTCCGTGTGGGTGATTTTGTGATGGTGAGGATTAAGAGGCTATCCCTGGGAGCTATCTTAAAACTAAGGCCTCGTGGGGCTGGTCCCTTCCAGGTTCTGAGGCGCATTGGCATGAATGCTTATGAATTAGACCTCCCCGAGGATTATGGAGTAAGTCCCACATTTAATGTGGCTGACATGGTGCCATATAGAGGCCCCATAGTGGTACCCAGTGAGGATGTTGAGCCCATTCCCTCCTTTGAGAGAGCACCCACCCTTGAGAGAAAGCCACCAACAAAGAGAGACAAGCTCGAGCAGGTTGAGCGGATATTGGATGAACAAGTCATTACCACCAGGAGCAAGGCGTATGACCGCTACCTTGTTAGGTGGAAGGGCCGGCCTCCATCGGCAGATTCGTGGGAGGCCCTACTGCAGCACTCTCAGAGTAGGGAGGACTCTTACTCGACAGAGTCGAGTTCTCCGCACCCCGGGAGTATGATGGGGACATCTCCCGCCGCTTCATCTTTTCCAGGCCCCGATGATCGTCGATGGCGTATGGTCTTGATTCGCCTCTTTATTTAGAGTAATATGGTGTATTTTTTTCCTTATGTGAGTCTTGTCATGTAATTTCCCTTTGTATTTGAGTCGTGTGCCTAGGTTAGCAAGTTATTTACCTATCTTTAGAGTCAAATGGGCCTCTAATCCATCAATTGGGCCCATTGAGCCACCCTTGGACATGCTTGGTCTTTGGTGTAAATGTCAAGGGTATTATGGTCATGTAGAATGTTGGGCTCCTATAAATAGGACCCCAACCCCATTGTGAAAATTAATGAATAGTTGAATGAAAATTTAAAATCCAATTGAGTGTTCCTAGAGTGAGAAGCTCCCCCTCTCCCCTCCTCTCTCTCTCTTCACCCCCCTCTCTCCCTAGGGCGCAAGTCCATCTCTCTCCTCCCCCCCCCAATTTTGAAATTCTCTCTCTCTCTCTATGTCATTCAATCCTCATTAAGACCCCTCCCCCTTCACCATACATCCATTCAATTCCCCTCCAACCCCAAGGTAGAATCTCCACCAGCTAGGCACCTCTTCATTCTCCCAAGCAACCCCTCCTCTTCCCCAAGCAACCTTTCCCATTCCCAAGCACCCCTTCACCTCTTCCCAAGCCAAATTTGAATTTTTCCACTCCCTCTCTCCCTCCCCATCCCCTTGGGTCGCACTCCACTCTTCCCCTCCCCTTTGCTTGGTTGAACTCCCCCATCCCTCATCCTCCATCTTGGATGCGCACCCTGCCAGCCCCAGCCCAATTTCCACCTGCTCTAGCACCCCTAGCTCCGCCCTCCCCACTTAACAGCCACCTCCATCAACCTCCCAACAACCCCGTACCACCATCCATAGCCATCAGACCCTTTCCCCTTGATGTCTCTTCACCCCTTCCCACCCCTATCTTCATTTATCACCACCCTACACTGTCCAGTTCACAGGCAGCAGCAGAGCCACAAGTTTCAGACATCAACTCAGAGTTCCTGGTGGCAAGCCATATATTGCTGGAAGGATCGTCAAGTCAACTTCGTAGGCGAGGTGATCCCACCTCAATCTGAGTTCAGAGCTGCCTAGGAGGTTCATTCTCGTCAGGCTACGCGTCGGGCATCCGGGTGGATATCAGAACCACAGTGCAAAAGCTCCTGCGGTCGTATCCCTATCTTCCTTGGTGCGCCATTTGACCGGGACAAGATACTTCCAGTCCTTTTTCCAATGCAGTAAGCGGAGCATCGTTCGGAGTTCAGAGCTCCTCGTTCCATTTCATCTCCCCCAGGTGCGCACGTCAGTCCAGTCAGAGCCAACACAAACACCCCTCTACTCTACGGGCTCTTTCGCTCTGCTCCGACTTCCCCTGGTGACCTTCCTGGTTGGTGCTCGAAGACGACTTGGCCAAGTTCGCATCCGCTTTGGTCCCGCATCGTTCTGACTTCGGGGGTGTTCGTGGCGACTTCGTCTTCCTGCTATAGTGCTCTAGAACCAGTCCGAGCCAGAACGAAGCGGTCCAGTTCCAGAATCTGCCCTAGCCTTCGACGACGTTTGGAAATTCCACAAAAATTCAGGAGCCCTCCTCGATCAATCAGCGAAGATTTGGCATTACTTTTGGTGACTTCCAAGTCCGGTAGAGCCCGTGGCGGTGTCAACAGCGACTACATGTCAAGCAGTCACAGAAGCGGGCTGAACTGGTGAAGGGGTCAATCGGCTTCCTCTTTACCTACCCTCCCTACCCCGCCTGGCCGGCTTAGCGTCCCTCCCTATGTGGAGGTAGTGTTTGATTTTAACCTTAATATCCCCACCCCTAGTTCCCTCTCCTACGTGAGGAGTAGTTCATGTAATCTATTGAATAGGGAGAAGCTTCATCGACGCAGTGTGCGGGGAACCCACACATCCCCGCTCGCCCCGTCTCTTGCCGAGATTGGCGTCTTCACGCCGATTAGGTGAGCTCTTGACCACACTTCTCTACTGGATTAATTTTTCTTGCTTAGTATTGAATCTTAGTGCCGTCGGTCCGTGAGTGAGTGCTCGGACTATATTGCAAATCACGTGAGTAACCTCCGCGACCGAGTTGTGAGAGAAACCTTATATCCTACGCCCTTGGCGTGCCGGGCACCCGTGATTTGGGCATCCCTGACCCATTGGGGTCTTCTCCTTGCTAGCCACACCATTGGAACCCCAAGGTCCAACCCCGGACCCTCATCCCCATCGCCAGTCCACCAACGGACCCGGGTGCACGCTAGACAGGTGAGTCCGCTTGAGTGAAATCACCGGGTCGTTCTTGCTTGCTAATTTAGGTCCAAAGGGTTGTGTCACATCAGTTAATCTTAGAGTTAATTCTAATGACTATCTCATCTCAGGTTCTACCCAATTCCTCTCATAGGTTGGGAATTTCTTTCCTAATTTCATAGGTGTGGGTCCTTAAACCTTGGACTTAACTTATGACATGACTTTTCCCTAGGACTTCTAGTCCTAGTGCTCTGATACCACCTTAACTGTCATGCCCCAAGATTTATGCAGCGGAAACAATCAGGAACGTGAACAGCCGGCATGTTAAGCCTCAAGCGAGCAATATAATCAGAGCGCAAGACAATCACACATAAAAGTAATTGCACAAGTAATTCACTAGAAACCTTTAACTTTATTCCTTCACAAAATAATCCCAAATTACATTAGAACTTTGATTCTCATTGCTAGACTCAAGAAAATTAAAATTACATCATGACTTTGACTAGACACATGACAACTAAGGCTTCTCTCGATCACATGTCTTTTAATCGCTCTCGGACCCGTTGCTTAAGTAATCCGAATCTGACTCACTAGAATTTCTTGAAAAAGATTGAAAAGTAGGGTAATGAGCACACTTGCCCAGTAGGTATCTTTGTGTCAACATGAAGGCAAATTTAAGTGATTAACATTTTAGCTGTAGAGAATAAGGTAAATCATGCATATACGATGAAAACATGCGAATAAAGTCAAAGTAACAAGATACGATGAAACTTGAGATATGAGAATATGATCTGATCAAGTATATAACAAGAATGTAAATTTGGCCGTTTCAAGAATGCAACAAGAATGCACTTTTCATAACCATGAAGGTTATGCACTAGAAAGTCATGTAACAAGCAAGAATGTACTCTTCACTTAGTAACAAGTACTTTGTGAATTTATGTGGATCATCCGTGGATATTTCACTTATTTATAAAGAAAGTACTCCCAGCGCAATGTGACGCCAGTAGCATCATACCCCATGGTTTACAGTATGTTTCCGACAATCAGCCGAGGGGACTAGCATAGAGCCCTTGAACACAATCAGTGCTCGAACTGCATCTTCAAGTATAAATCAAGCTACTTCCACATTTATAACAATAATATGGCCAAGAATGTACAATTTCAACTATAGTTCCATGATAAAATAATCAAAAAATAAGAATGCTTCTATTGAGAATAAGATATTTCAATAAATGCATTTAATAACTAGGTTTTGCCATGGAAATAAATCGACAGCATAACGGTACATTCTTTAACTCTCAAAATTACTTAGGTATTTTTAGAATAATGTGACATGTTCTAGATAATCAATTGGACCATCTAGGAATATAGGAAAATCAACCCTCGAGTCAAAACCCCGGGTTAATCAAACTCAGTAAGCTAGCGGTCGTTTACTAGACCGTTTCTTGCTCCTGGCGGTCTAGTACAGGACCGTTTTATAAGATAGTTCAATATTTTGAAAATAGAATACATATAGTCTTAGCGGTCTAATGCATGGCCGTTTAGGATCCATTAGCGATCAAATGCAGGGCCGCAAGCAGAGTCAGGCGGTCAACCAAATGGCCGTGAAAGTCCAGAATATAAAACATCGGTATAAGTGTCTTTCTAGACAATGGATTTTGATGGTACAACCAACTTGGTATCCTAGTGGGAATCCCAGGCTCGCGGAGTCTTATGGAGGCCTTTAAACAAGATTTCCTAGTCTGTTGGAAGGAATATCCAAAGAAGATGTCATCATATCTAAGATTGTGTTCCTAATGTGCAAAAGTGTAACTAATGACAACATAACGGCATATGTGCCATGTACTTAAGAAAATGACTCTTAGAAGAGAGAGAATCATGATAAAACAATGATCAAGTTAAACCATGAATCATCTATCATCTTTGAACATATATTTATTACATGAATGTACAATTTTGGCCATAAACTAATATAAGTTAAAATAATATCAATGTGCACAAAACATGAAATCTATCATGATGAACAGTAAATATAACTAAGTATATGAAACCAGTACCTAAATCTGGATTAAAACATAACTAACTAGGCTTATCATATATTAATTAAAGCTAATCTACAATATGATTCGGGTAACAAATTTGCAGAAATCAGAAATCGAAAACAGTCTAATGGGTGACCGTTTCATGGTGGCTAGCGGTCTATCGGGCAACCGCTAGAGTTCCCGGCGGTCTATAGGAAGACCGTTACTTCCTGTATAAAATCAAATTCAAATGATAACCAAACAAAATGCTAATCTAAGACACATCATGCTTGGAAATCAACATATTTTAACTTCCATAACCATGATAGAACAAATATGGGTCAACAATATGCATGGGTTCATGTGATTAACAAGAAAAATTCCTTTTTACTTCATTAGGGCTAATTCATGCATGAGGAATATACTAGATGCATAGTCCTAAGTAAAACATGAAATTCTCAAGATACAATACATGAAATCGAATGAAATCAGAAGGCTTTTTTTCTTGACTTCGAATTTGAGCCTTTTATGAGATAACCTACCTCAATTAATCCTTCTACATTGTCAATTTCAGGCTAGAAGTCAGCCCTAATTCTGTCCATTCTTGTACTAAATCAGCAACTTCACGTCCCTCTATCTCCTGATTCCCCTGACCTATGAACGTGAAATTTTGAGGGTAGATAGAAGATATGAAAGGGAACATAAAGTTATAAAGACACTTCTACTAAATATCTCATTTAAGGCTCTAAATTCCTTGATCTTCTGGGGTCGGATGCACTAATTGCTGAGTTCTTAATGTAGAATCAGCAACTTTGGAAGACCCTAACTCTTTGCAGACTTGATCTCCTAGAACGAAATTTGGAAGGTAGTTAGACCTAAGTATAATAAACAAATTTATAGAAGAAACTTACCTCTAATTCATCCTCCTTACCCGAGTTTCAAGCGGGCCAAATGTAAGGGTCGCACACGTCAAATTTGGGATCTATTTATAGGGTTAGCTAGGGTTTTGAGGATTAGAACAAACTTAGAGTCCCAATTATACTTTCAATTCGATCTACAATCCTTCTAGACTTATCTAATTAGCTGATAGGGTCGATCCTAGATGATTTAGACACGAAAAATCCAACATTTTCACGTTTTCCTTCTCTCACGGAATCTGTAGTGGGTAGCGGTCATTGGGACGACCGTTTTCTGCCTGTTAGCGATCTCGTGATAGACCGTTTTTCATTCCAGGCGCCGAATTTGAAATACTTCAAACTCTTTTGATATTATCCCTAATATTATCCTTTTATTTTTATCCCAAGGAGTAATTATCTCCTTAATTCCGTGATTACACCCATTCCTAGCTTCTAGAATATGGGCTAAAGTCCAAAACATCCTTTTGGGCCTATTGGGTTTATTATATGGGACTAATCCTCTTGGATCAAATGTAGGGCCTAAATAATTGTATTCTAATTAAACAAAATTCATTTATAGCCTATAAAATGTTTTATAATTACTTTTTAAATCTAAAAAATTCTTAGAAAAATTCTCAGGCGTTACATCTTCACTGCCCATGTTAACATCTATTAATTCATCAACTGTGGCTTGACCTCCATCTTCAATTTCCGGAGGTGCTGGCTGAAGATCAATGAAATATTGTATATCATCATCGAGCCACAGAACATCGATGTCCTCATCATATTGTCCCCAGATTCCTTCAGGAAATCACAACTTGGGCGATGACAGTGATGCAGGTTGCCCCTCTGGCAAATCCCCTTTAGCTTTACTTTCGTATGGCCAATCATTAGCTTTGTCAGGATTGGATTCGCCCATCGTTAAGTTAGAAGCATGATATTTTAGCTCCGTCGAACATGGGGACGGCCTTGCATCCTCAGCGGCTTGAATCACCGCAACTTTGATAGGGAAAGCTTGTTCCCAGTTGGCTATGTTTTCATCAGCGGAGATCATTTGACCAACTACGATAGCAACCTCGTTGGTTGGTTTGGGGCATATCATCATTGTAAGAGGAGGGCTGCAGGAGTAGCTAGTTGCTCCTTCTTCAACATCTTCAGCTTCACTATTGTTAGCCTTGTCAAATTCGGCATGTAAGGCCGTTCCTTCGCAGCGGACCTATTCCCAGCATCTATAGGTCGTGACGACTTCTAGCCCTTGGTCCTACAGTTGAAGTGCCTGGCCTTGTCCAGCTTCTGCCGGGTCCTCGTCATATGTTGCCCTCGACAAGCCTTCATCTATTGATGGGAAGATAAGGATGGTGTCTACCTCATAATGTCCATTGTAGTAATTTTCTTCCAGCAAAAATCGTAACCCTGGATGCTGGGATACACGCCTTAGCTCCTTGTCCAGATTGGCAGGATACCAAAGCTTCTAGAAGGCTTCTTTCTCTTTCTGGGGTTGTCCAGAGGGGACATGTTGCTTTATCAACATCTTTGCCACCTTGTCTGGAGTGAAAGTCAGTCCTTGGATGGGGACTGTGGGATTCTCCAGGTCTGTCGGGAGGCGACAATCGGTGTCCTCCTGTGCAGCATCCTCTTCAGCCATGTAAAGCAGACGGGTGGGGCCTTCGGGCCGAATTATTTCTAGCCTCTGGAGGGGCACGACCGTATAGTGGTCGAGGCTGGCTATCGGCTTGGTGAAGCCTTCCTAGACTTTAATATGTCCATAATGCTTATCAACCTTAGGTTCATTCGTCCCGGGATAGATGGCGGGAGGTGCAGTTCTGCCCACATCTCATGTGCAGGCAATGTGTGACACTGCCCGGGGGCTAATATATCTTGGTGGTGGCGGCAGAAACCAGTTATCACTGGAATTTGTTTTTGCCGACCTTGAGGAAGTCTTTGCCTTGGGGGTCTTCTACGGCTGCTCAATATAATAGGGTGCATCCAACATATGACATTCGAAAACCTCGAATGGGTGGAGGTCAGCAAATATCCTCTCTTCCTTTCCATCATGATTATACTTGATGCACTGGTGCAATGTAAACGGCACCACCAAGTTCTCATGCAACCAAGGGCGGCCAAGCAGCGCCTTGTATGTGGTATTGGAGTTAATGACATGGAACTAGTCTCTTGTAGTGAAATCCGCCATGGTAAGAGTAAACTCTGCCACGCCAAGCAGGACTTTGCACTTCTGATTAAAGCTGGCGATCCACATATCCCTGACTTTATTGAGGTGCACATTAAAATAGTATTTCTCGTATATTCTGTAAGGCAGTATATTGACAGCCGCACCTGGGTCTATAAGAATCTGGCTTAGCGACTGGCCGTTCAGCTGCCCGCTCATATATAGGGGTCTGTTGTGACTGACGGTAGGTAGCAACATATCCTCTTCAGTGAAGGTCACATTCACCCCCGACAATGTTTTCATACTGAGCAGGAGTCTATAAGGCAATAATAATTACCTGCCGGCTTTCTTCACTTAGAGAAAGAATCTCCCAGATAGTGAACCTTGCCGGGAGCTTTTTTAGCAGCTTCACTACCCGGCTTCCAGCATGAACATTTGACAGTTTCATCTCCTCCGCCCATCTCGGTTTGGAGGAGTCTTGTGCAAGGGCCCCTGATGGACCAGCTTCATTGGACCCTAGGTCCGATTCTTCTTGCAGTGTGGCAATGTCGCCTGACTGCCCCTCGGTATTCGCCACTGGCTTGGCCCTTTGTTCTTTTGGCTGGCTAGAAGGCTGATGAGGTGGAGGGGATACACCCCCAGATGAAGGGCCGGCCTCCTAACATGGTTGCTTGCCCTTGGATGTCTTTAGGAATTCTAGGAAGGAAGGAGTGCTGCTACTACCCCCAGCCTGATTGCATAACCCTAGCGGAGGAGGGATCTGGACTCCCATAACAATTGGCGTCGGTATCTTGTAAGGTTGCTCAACTCTGAAGATGATGTTATGGTTGGGAAGCGGTGGGCGCCCCCATTTTTGACCTGAGCGGGTCACATGAGCAGCATTTGTAGCCTCGGCCTGGCTTGCCTCAGGCATAGGTGTAAAGCAAATGTACTCATCATCCTCTTCCCCGGGCAAGTTGAAGAGGGCTGAGAGAGTATTACAGGAGAACACTGTCTCCCTCTTGGCTTTATGGGCCTTTCTTTTCTTCTTATGTTTCTTCCTGGATGGCGCTTGCCCCCAGAATAGGATGTCATCTTCATTATCATTCTTAGGCTCTTCTTTTGGTTCTAAGGAAAGCTGCTCCAACTCCTCCCATGGGATGTTGTCCTTTATCAACAATGGTAGCCATTCATGCTGTTCATATTCCTCTATCCCATTTATGTAAGCTTGGAGTCACGGGATTACTAGGCTGACTTCTTTATCTGCTATCAGCGGAGTTTGTTTCTTCCAATTATAAGTGGGTATTCTAATCACTGCCAGCTAGTCTAACAAAACTGGCGTTGGAGGTGGCAGAACCGGTCATGGCGTCAAACCACAGATGTGCGCCCCTGTCCCTGGGCGGGGAAGAGGCTTCTTCTTTCTTTTAGTAGGGACCTGCTGCCATCCATGTTGTTCCTTTAGAGGCATTAGGAAACACGCCTCATAAGTATGTTAAGTGCTAGACTCTGCCACTCCCTCCGGCAATGCCTGGCATAGAGACACTATATCGGCAACTGCTCTGTTCATCTGTACCTCATGAGGTTGCGGGGGATCAACTTTGTACTCCCCCATATCCAGCTCACCTTTTCTTAGCATGCCTTTAATGATGACCTTGAAGATGTAGCAATTTTAAATCAGATGTCCTAGCATCCGGTGATAGGGATACAACCTTGGGCTGTCTTTCTTCTTTAAGTCTTCGAGCCTCTTCGGCTTGGGCAAAGTGATTTTATCATACTGGGTGACCCAGTCAAACAACACTTTTGTCTTTTCCTTGGGGAAGGTGTAGGCTTTCTTCATGTTGTCCCTGAGCGAGGGACCATCTTTCTTCTCTTCTGCCTTATCAGGCAGAGGCATAGCTACCTTTTCGTCCTTGTCTCTTTGCTGCTGAAATGCCTTGAGGTCAACAATATTTGCTTCTTTGGGCACTGGATGTCGCTCTGTTGACTTTACTTTCTGTAGGGCAGCAATGGATGCAGCTGAAGAATGCTTCTCCAAGAAGGCTTCAATTTCAGCTACCACGTTATTGAGACGGTCAAAAGACCTTATCTCCATGCCAATCATTTTCTCTAGTACCTCCCTCCGAAGGTTTTGTTTGCAAATTTGCACAGCATCATCCTGATGTGGGGGCCACTTACATCTCATTCCGAGGTTTCTCTACCTCTTAATGTAGTCAAGAGCTTTCTCATCTGGCCGCTGCCTGGTTGCATATAGTTCAGCCACAATTACTTCTCTTTCGGTTACATGGAACCATTCTCTAAATTTCTTCTGCATGTCTGCCCAGTCGCTGATCGACCCTGCTGGCAGGCTGGAATACCATTCGAACGTGAGTCCCGTCAGAGAGGACCCAAAGAATTTCAACAAGTATGACTCGTCTGATGCCAAATCACCCATGAGGGTCATGTAATAAGCTATATGTTCTTTTGGGGATCCTTGCCCATTGAACTTGTCAAATTTTGACGGCTTAGAGATCCCGGGAGGGAGCCGCTTAGCGGCATGGTGAGCTGGGTAGGGGACCCGGTATGCATCAAAACCCACATATTCTCCTTCTCCTCGCTCTTCCAGCTTCATTTCTATCATTTTCTCGACCATGAGCCGATTCATTGCGGTAGGATCAACTGGCTCGGGGTAGAAATGTGCCGGCTGTAGATATGGGGTAGTTAGGGTGGTTGCATGCAGCGGCGGGCGCAGTAGAGGTTCTTGATGCAACTGGGGTAGCACAGGCGGCAAGAGTGGCTGGGGCACCCATTGTGGAGGGGCAACTTGACTGTGTTCAACCGGCTGAGGTAAAGTGTATAATGGTAGAAAGTCGCACAATGGGCTCCTCCCCGTGAAGATTCAGTTGGCATCTTCGGCTGCTTGGATGCTGATGCTTGCTCATTCTTATCCTGCAACTGCTTTTTTAGGAGTTCTATCTCCTGTTGGTACTTTTGTAGTAGCATTAGCACCGACGGATCTAAGGTCATCATGTTGGAAGTGCCCTCAACTACCTCCCCGGAAGCACCCTCAGGCGAGGCGGTTAGTAGAACCTTCTCTCCTTCTTCTATTGTTACCACATTGACAGCCACCATAGTGACTTCTTCTAGCATCACCCGTTTTCCTTCAACTATTTGCAGCCTCTCCCTAGCAGCTGTACTAATTCTAGTGTTGGGCCCTGGCCTTGCGACTAATCGGGCCAACTCTTGGGGTTATTCTGGCAGGCTCCCGTATCTTCCGGCCATATTGCATGCAACAATCTTCAAAGTTCTCTTCTGCTTGGAGACGTTTCTTTTCATTCGACCTGGGAAGGTCAGTCTTTCAAATACTGAAATTCTTCTTCTCTTCCCCTCCTGCTGGTGAGGGGTGTCTTCAGCCTCGTACTCTGGCTCGTCTTCATGTCCATTGTCATCCACGGACGATGATAGTTCTCTTTCTTTCTCCTCGATGTCCATCAGTGAGCATTCTTCTTCTTCGGCCGCAGCCACTCGTAATAGACATTGCTAGCCTAACGAGGGGTTCCCCAGGCCCTGAAGTAGCTTCTGACCATATCGGTCATTTCTTTTTGGTTGCATCCTCGGCAGAGGACAAGAGATGATTGTTGGCCTCGCACTGGAGGCATGTAGGCCAGCCGGGCTCTCTCCATCGGCTGGTGGAATCTTCTTCTGGCGGCCAGAACATTGGCATGCCTGGCGTCGGCGTTGAAAGTCTCACGGTGTGGAGGCTCCACGACCGTTTGTTCTTCTTCCAGGGCCATGCCCCTCTCACTTCTCCTCCCGACCCCCTTCGGCTTAGGATTGCAGCGGCGAATGGGTGCTTCTTCATGAGTAGGTTGGACCCGCTTTGGGACCCACACCTATTTGAACCTTTCAGGCCAGGGGGCTAGTTCCTTTCGGCCTCGGCGGCCTTCTTCATCTCTCTCAGCTCTCCTCCCGGACAAGGCCTGCAAGGAGTTGTGTGTGAGGATGGTAGGGTCCACCCTATCTAGAATAACTTGGGCGTCACAGCCATCCAGGAATACACGGACACCTCTAATAAGCATAGATTTCCCAGACGCCGAGAGGATCCCGGTAACGGTGGTGGCTACCTTTCTTCAGAGGCTCTTCTGCTGATGGCTGTCGGGCTTCCTATTGTGGATAGGGCGGGCCCCGTGAGCGACATGGTGCACCATGTAGCTAATAGCTTGAGTTGGGCCTTTCAGCGGGCTCGTACAACATAGGGTCTTAGTAACCCAGACTTCCTTATTGATCTTCGCCCCTGTCAGCTCCAGGCACTCAACTTGGAGTAAGTCGATGAAGGCGAGCCCCAAAAAGTTGGGGAAGCTGACTACCGACGGGAAGGACCCAAATACCGTGGGCACCACCCGGTACCCGTGTGTAGCATGATCAACGACGATCGCTGGACTGAAAGTAAGTGCAACAAGTCTGGTTGCCATTATCGTTTTCCTTCCTATAATCAAGTAAATAGGCAAACGATCAGTATTCTTGGGGAGAGCCCCGAGAGGCATCTTATCTTGGCAAAGAGATGAAGGGAGACTCGATCACACCGGGCGTGCCAACTTGGTGACATTGATTCTTTTTGAAAAATGGAATGTGTAGGCATGCCAGTCACAAACGTGACAAATTTATTATGCACTCGATCTGACTTGGTCAGTCGATTGTAAAGTCTTGCTCGGGACCATAAGCCCGCCATACCATGAAGGTTATGGCGTTAATTACATCCTCCAATAGGAAGGAAAGCCCTTGATTAATTGCCAAGATAAGATGCCATCCGGGGCCAAGATAATATGAACAAGAGCACATACGAGATGAGATTAACAAAACCATGTGGGGGTTTATTTATTAGTTTATTCATATAGAGCAAGCATAATTTGTTGGGTCCAAAGACCACCATCACACGTAGTGAAAGCCTCCGGTCGGGCATAACCTGACTTTCCTCTAATCACCATTTGATATACCGAGGGATTCGGTCATCCAAGCAGGCAATGCAACAAAGGTATATGTGTTTATATGCAATTGCATATTCAAACAGAAATATGATAGAAGATAAGCTTAATTGATTAGTTTTATTTTATTGGATTCATGATTTATTAAGGTTGAGCTTATTAGTCATTTGTTTAGGGGGTTATTAGGCATTTGACAAAAGGCAAGGGTCGACTTGGGGGGGGGGGGTCAAACAAAGTCGGCCTAGGGAGTGAATGAGGTCGACCTGAGAAGCCGATGAGGTCAACTTGTGAGGTGTTGAGTACGTCGGTGCAGTAGAGATGGAAAGTCGGTGCAATGGTGGGCGCGTCGATGCGATTGTGGGGGGTGATTCGGTGGCGTCACCACCGAATCGCAGAGGGATGTAGAGGGGAGTCGGTGGCGTCGCCACCAAATCACAGAGGGAGGAGAGGGGAGTCGGTGGTGATGCCACCGAATCAGAAGGCCCCTCACCGATTCATGCTTCGCAGGGGGGTTTATGAGGGTTCCAATTCAAGGATTTTAGGAGAATTTTCATACCTTTGCATCCTGGTGGTATTCGAAGGAATTTTTGAATGGACTTTAGAGGTTTAAAAGTATAGATGGCCAGGTGATAAGCGGAGTTATATTTCCTTTTGTTTGTTAATCATCTTTTAGTTTGACTATGCGAGGTTCCAACTCAAGCACAGATGAATGAGTTTATTTATTCGTAATTCGACAATGAGGCCCTCTGGGCCGTGTACATGGGAACATAGCACTGTAAATGAGAAGATTTCAAAAAACAAACATAGCAACAGAAACATCGAACAGTGAGAAGATCTAGAGACAATCGGGTAGCATCTCTCCATGACAAGGGGATGCTCGATTCAGTAAGTGGGCCTACACACGGGGAGACTGGTGTCAAGCCAGGAAAAGTTGAGAAGCCCAATGGGACTGTCTCAGAACCTGTGATCAACACTTAAGGAATCCGGAGGGCTGGCCGACTAAAGATTCATGATGATCCAAGCGAACCGTGGAAACATAGTGGGGCAGCATCTAGCCAGCTGAGTGGCATTTTATGCCTCACCTTGTACAATGGGATTCCAAGGGAATATATCATAATACGATAGACCCCCTGGTGTGGACGTCAAAAAATGATCATACAGCATGAACATCCCGGCGCCTGAGAGCAAGCCGAAGATGGAAAAGGTTGAACAAGCCCCATACCTCCTCCGAGCAAGACGAACACATGTCTCGCGCTCCGTCACTCAATAAGGAAGCCCCTCAAGCAGAAGAGACGGCCCCGGATCCTCAACCCGATGTGCCGAAGGCTGAATCAGGAAAAAACCTGAGCATTCAGACACGAGTTCGGCACGCATCGAAAATCACTCAAAGCCATAAACTGGGACTCGGAGGCTCTGAACTAAACACCCCGGAGGTGGTGCATTGCAACTAAAGCATTACGAGAGGGCAAGCATCTATCCGAATCACCCCAAAGCCAGGGCAAATCCCTTTCGCCCATCACGTTGCCTTCAATCTGATGCGCCCAATGGAGGATCTTAAACCGGCGCGCCCATTGGAGGCCATCAAACCGGTGTGCCCCTCATTCTCATGCGGAACCAGCGTGCCCCTCAAGTGCAACCAAACCGGCACGCCCCTCCCCCTACCGTGCGAGTTTAACCTGAAGCCATCCCATCCAACCTCTGACACTCTATTTTCCTGTAAGTTCGTGCGAAGAGACGAGGAGCAGAACATTCAATGCCCATCCCGTAGACCATTAAGGAGCAAAGCCTTGTCCGCACCTCCGTTCGATAGCGCATTGGCATCAATGGCGAGGGCGAGCAGTGACAGTGGCAGTAGCAGTAGATCTCCCGGAAAACCCGTAAACATCCTATCCTCGGATGAATGCCAGCGTACGTCGTGAACTGGCAGCAGCCAGCGTACCAGGTCAACCTTAGACGTCCTTGCCAACGAGGTGGAGGTGGCATGGAACCCTCCCCCATCTCCACTTCTATAAAAGGGAGGCATGATCCACCAGAGAAAGGGTTGGGTTATTGTTTCGTTGGTTGGTGAGAGAAGAACAAGAAGAGAGGTCAGCTGAAGAGAAGAGAAGCTCCGTCCCCCCCCTGCACCTGCGAGGTGAAGAAAAGAGACTGAGTGTGAGAGAAGAGAGGTGAGCCTGGGGGGGAGGAGCTTGTGCTCTGTTCCCCCTCTCCCGCCGGTGTATCTGCTTCATCTCCTCTGTTGTATTTCCTTTGCTTTGGGTAGATCACCTTCTGTATCTCGTCTCCCCTTTTCTTACGGATGAATAAAAAGAACAGCTTTAGCAATGCATATGGTTCTACTTCATCGGTCTCATCTCCTCTCCCTAACTTCTAATCATCCAGGGCCCTTAGAAGCCTGCCTCTCTGTGGTATGGCCTTCGTGGGAACCCATCCGAGGGGTGAACATTCATAGCCTTCCATGGTGAATATCCGCCCTTTGAAGCTCTTACGAAGTTATGGCTCGTGAGTTGTTAGAACCCCTTGAAGGCTGGTCATCAGGCTTCTGCGCTCACATGTGGGTCACCGGACCGCTGTTAGGCCACTCCGAGTTTTGGGGGTCATCCCAGAATATTCCGTTTGACGATCCTTGATTTCCCCTGGCAAATCTCAATTCGGGGGAGATGCTGCCCAATTTTCACTAGGAATGCAAGCAATAAGAATAAAGAATGGATACACACAAGGGTAAACGAACAAAGCTTCTTGAGGACAAAAAGAAAACTGTATATGCTTGAACACTCCTGAACCCAACATAAACTAAACTTTTGTGTTCTAGATGCCCTTCATATAATAAACCTTTGAACGAAACAATTAAACCCTCTTATTGAACTAACCAACAAGATAATAAAACATTTAAATCCTCCCCCCAACCTATCTAGTTGAATGAACAAGGACTTTAACCTGAATGAAAAGAAGAACAGAGCAGAATGTAACAAAACTCACAAGCCTTAATCCGGCACGGCATAAACCGGCACGGTACCCCCACCCCCCCACCCCCGCGCCGGTTTAACCTCTCTCACAAAACCCATTTCTACTCACTTCACACAAAACCGGCGCACCCTCTTGCTTGCCCACCAAAACTAGTGCACCTCCCATTCATCCACAAAGTTGGCGCGCCCCTGTGCCACCTTAAACCGGCGTGCCCCCTACCTTCCTCAAATCTGGCACACCCCTTTTGCCATCCTCAAATCCGGCGTGCATCCCTCAAGTGCAACCAAACCGGCGCACCCCCCCCCCCTCTGCTCAGCCTCTAACCGGCGTGCTCTTTAAAAAAACAATGAACCCAATAAAAGAAAAGATGCAAAATGAACAAACCAAATGAACCGCCCGTGTGTGTGAATAAACAACAAAATTTAACAGCTAGAACAATGATAATAAAAAAATGATATAACCACGCATGCCTCGGGACCCTCACTCCTCCAGACTGGGTGTGAAGAGAAAAGCAACGATGCCCCGCTGGGTTGGACATGGACCTCGGGAGCTCCTCCCGACATGGCCATTATCCGAAGTCATTCCGGGCCAACAATTTGTTAACTCAACCCATCTCCATCGGTATCTGATCCCGCATACGCATTAAACTTGCCGCATACGCGGCAGACATTTGTACAGTTTCATCGTCGTCCCTTTCGCTACAAATGCGGACTTCCGTCCGAATAAGAAATGGTCCACTAGTGACCTACACATGCGAATTCATGAATGTTTACGCCCCAATGTGGGGTTGGTTTTAAACGCAATCCAAGACTTCGCTCTCGCTTCGTTATTATGAATTTCAGGCAGTAGGGCCCCTTTTTCCGGCGATCAATCAAGGGTTTTCACCTCTCTGAGGGAATGTAATTAACATCGTGACTTTTATGGCACAACAGGTTCTTAGTCCTGACACGACACACACAATCGTCTGACTAGTCAAATCGAGCACACCCAAGGCTTCCTTGAAGCCCGAATAAATCATCACCTAGGTGACTGGCATGCCCTCACACAAACAAACCGAATAGACGAATGAACAAACGAATAAACAATTGAACAGAAGAAGTGCTTCCAAAAGTGCATCCACAAGTCTGGCACGCCTGATGGGACTGGACTTCCCTTCATCTCCTCACTGGGACTAGGGGCCTCACGGCCTCCTTATGAAATTCTAAACTTTTTTACTTGCAATTGCAGGATCATATTCCGACGATTACAATGGCCGTCAACTTCAGACCGTCTATCGTTGCAAACCATGCCAACAATGGCTACCTTGCTATGCCGATCAAGCTTGGCAACTTCCCTCCTGTGGTGGGCTTCCCCAACTTCTTGGGGGTGTCCTTCGTTCATCTGGTGAAGACTGAGGGGCCCAAGCCAGTCGTAGCCCATGTTCCCGCCAAGGGGACTTCTGCCACCAAGCCTGCTGCTGCCCGACTGTCAACAACTACTTTCGACCAAAAGTCGGTCAACACCATGGGCTGTTTTGTCCACCAAGTCCGTTTCGACACAGGCTCGGCTACCAAGAAGATGGCATCCCGCCAAAGAAGGAGTAGAACAAATGTTGCTGCCACTGCACCCAAGGGCCGGCCATCTAATACCAGGAAATCTATTCTGGTCGGAGGCATCAGAGTCTACCTCAACGGTAGTAGCACCGAAGTGATCCCTAAGCGTATCGTTCTAAACATCCCTGTGCGCAACTCTTTTCAAGCACTAGGGAGAATAGATAAGAAGGACGGCGGGGCAGCCCGTCGACTAAATAATGAACTAGCCCCAAGGCCATGCAAGATCAAGCAGATTTGGGTGCCAAAGCCAATTCGCGGCCTAGTGACAACTCAGTCGGAGTCTGTGAAGGTTGACATACCCAGGAAGGAGGAGAAGAAAAAGATGAAGAAGAATGAGATGCCAGCAAGGGTGTTGATCGTACCGAAATATGTGTCGTTAAACACAATGGCTGTCAATCTTAAATTTATTTATTAAACTCGCAATTAAATAAATGGACGTAGTACAACGACGAGTCCGAGTCGAATCCACAGAGAGGTTTAGTTTTCCGAATTGAAGATCGTGTGTTCTAAGTGGAACACAAATTTAGATGATTATGTGCAACTGAAAATGAAAATTACATTAAGTAAATCTATCTAATGAAATTTGGAGGGTTTTAGAGATAGAAAGAAGAGATAGAAAGGAAGAAGAAGAAAGATGGGAGAGAAAGATCTAGACAGATTATATACAGACACATGATTTTCACTAATTAAATAAAAGATAATGTTTACAAGATGATGTGCGGAAATAAAAATTACAATTCGAACTAAAATAAATCCTAAGTAACATCGAGGAGGACGATAGGTAAAGATATCACGGCCGTGGTGTCAGGGTGACGTCATCTCCTTGACCCTTTGATTTTCACTCATCCTAGAGTCAGTGACTTCCATCTTGCGTCGTCTTTGGGAGGGGCTAGAGAGAGAATAAGGAGAGAGAAAGTATAGAGATATAGAAAGAGAAAGTGAGGATGGTGCAATTTAAATCACATAAACTAAAAGAAACAAATAAAAATAAAGATAGAAAACTATGTGTGCTTGTGTGGTAAGTGGGACAGAGAGAGAACAAGAGAGAGACACGTGAGAGGGTGAAAGAAATAGAGAGGGCGAGAGGAGAGAACAGAGAGGGGGAGAGAGGAAGGAGAGGACCGCGGCGAGGGGTTGCAGGGCTGTGGATGCATGGGCTTGCCACGGAGTGCCGTGGGCAAGTGTGCAACAACAAGGAGAGGTGGGGGCGTGCGACAGAGGCTTGTGGGAGGCTGGTTACGGTGGTGGCGGGAGTTACGGCATGTGTTAGAGAGAGAAAGAGAGAGGGAGCGAGATCGCGGGAGAAGGAGAGTGAGGGTGAGAGAGAAGCCGCGATGGTGCCAGTGTATGTGAAGGGGGTTGGAAGCGGAAGAGGAGGTCACAGTTTGAAGTGAGAAGGGGGAAGAGAAGGTCCGGCCACGCGCGGTGTGTGTGAGGGAGAGAGGGAAAGGGATCGAGAGAGATGAGGGATGGGCGAGGTCGATGTTGGGTTACCGGTGTGCAGAGGGAGAGAGGGGAGCTTGCGGGGAAGGCCTTGCATGCGGAGTGGCGTGTGTGTGTGGTGAACTAGAGGGAAGACGAGAGGGAGGGGAGTAAGAGAGAGAGACGCGGGACGAGAGGAGGGACAGAGTGGCCGGCGGTAAAGGTCTGCTCACGGTGAGATGGTGCTGGCAGACGGGAGAGCATGCAAAGGGGGGACTTGCGACGGAGTGAGTGCCACAGTGGGAGCAGGGAGATGGAGAGAGGGGGAGAGAAGAGAGAGGGGGAGGCTGTTAGAGAGGTAAGGAAAGAGAGAGAGACATGATGAGAGAGAAGAGAGACGCAGGAGCGGAGGGGGAGGCTCGCAGGGTGTGAGCCGTGTGTGCGTGCAGGGCCGCTGGTGGGAGAGGTGGAGAGGGAGAGAGAAGGGAGAAGAGAGGAGTGTTAGAGAGAGATAGAGAGAAAGGAAGAGAACCGAGAAGGAGAAGAAGGGGGAGGGGAAGAAGAGCTGCCTCCCGAAGAAAGAGAGGGTGTTGGTTTTATAGAAGCCAAGGGCGAAGCCACTATTGCCTTTGCCCATCCGTGCCGTCTTCATGTTGTTGCCAGACATTGCTACACATGCCGCTGCTGCGCGAGGGTACGAGGAGCGGGACCCTACCAGCATACTACCTGCCGGCCACCATCATGTATGACGCTCACTATTGTTGCACACCAGCCCAGCTTGCATCCCCTATTGGAGGAGGCTGTGCCATGCCCATGCTGCCAGCGTCGATTTGTCAACATGCACATGATACTTCTGTGTTAGACCGGGCCTATTGCCGTTGGTGTTTCGATGTTGCTATTGTTGCTGGCCAAGGGACCCTACACAAGCTTTTAAAAAAAATGTCAAAAATTATACATTAGTCTCTCAAAAGAAAAGTGTTATCAAAGAACATATACTTTGCCATTTGCCTCCCCTCATTGATAGTGAATTTTGTATAGTGTATTTGTTTATTTATTTTTTATTTTTAAATAATCTTATCAAATTTTAATTATGTATTTTTTTATTTATTTCAAACATGCCTCAGGTCTCATTAATTGTAGAAAATTCTTCATTTTATATGAGATCGAGATTATCATTTAAAATTACATAATTAACTTCATTAAAATCTTAAAATTCTTGTGTGTGATGTAAATAAATATAAACAAATAAGTGTTCATCAGGCGTCTCGCTGACCACTTGCCCGAGCCCACGGGTGACAGGCGGACACCTCTTTACATGTCGAAAGGCATGGCAAGACTGTCAGAGAGGATCAGCCCGCCTATGGGCCCCCGGCACAGGCAAGGGTACCGCCACCCGCGGTTTACCCTGATTATGACGAAGAAGACATCACCCAGGCCGTGCGCGGATACCTCCATGGGGTCGGGATCGAACACCTCCCTAGGGAGGCAACGACTACTGCACGCTATCACCACTGATGAAGAGGGTCAAGAATATCCAACCGACCTCGCTGAAATAGAAGATGCGGAATCGTGATGCTATGAGCTTCCCCACCCTGAAGAAGATCCACCGAGAGTCTCGGTGTTTGAATGATTGACCTTCCCTGGTCACCTGACCAGACGTGCAAGGAGAAGAAATAAAAAAATACAAGTCTACACTTGTCACATGGCCGGAGTGACCGGTCACTATGGGACTCTGCCTATTGAGCCTGAAGAAGTTTCCAGGATCGCTGAGAGGCCGGGCCCTCTCACAAGAAGAGGAAAGGCCGCCAGTGAGGCATTGCAAACTCTTGCCAGAACAACAAATCCGGAGCAGGCTCTATCAGCCTTGACTGCCAATGTAATTACAACTGAAGATGACAGTGGGGTGTCATCCACCTCGTCTGAAGAGATGCCATCTGAGGTGTGGGGAAGCCTCCCTAGCCCTTCTGTCAACGATCTGACCTTGTTGATGTTACTATAAAGATATCAACAAGAAATTGAAGCATTAAAAAAGCAGCTGAGCGAGAGGGACACTCACACCTCCTCGCCCAGACAGCTTGAAGTCCCCCCTGGGACATCAGGGGGCGGTAGCCAGGCATTTGAAGCCTCACCGCAGGTAATTGCGTCGCAACCAATGCCCAACTATGATGGGGGCATTCCTCCCCTTCAACAACAAATTACGGCTGTGCCGCAACCCCCAATCTTCCAATTTTAAGGGGGGCCTGCCACGCCCCACGTGGCCATGTTAACAACACCACACATGCAACAACCTCATTTTTACCCAAGCCAGGTTGACCCGGCGGTGATAAATAAGCTCATGGTCGAGAAGATGATAGAAAGGAAGCTAGCAGAAAGGAGCGATGGCAACTCCACCTCATTTGATGTATATAGGGTGCCATACCCATCTCATCATGCTGCCAAGAGGCTGCCCCCTGGCATCACTAAGCCTCCGAAGTTCAAAAAATTCAACGGGCAAGGGTCTCCGCGCGAGCATAATGCCTACTATACTAATGTGATGGGCGACTTAGCTACTGACGAGTCATACTTGCTAAAATTCTTCGGGTCCACATTAACGGGGGTCGCCTTTGAGTGGTACTCAAGATTACAACCTGGGTCTATCATTGATTGGCCCGACATGCAAAGAAAATTCAAAGAAAGGTTCCACATCGTCGAGAGGGAGGTGATAGTGGCCGAATTATATGAAACCAAGCAGAGGAATGATGAGTTCACCCTAGAATATATCAAAAGATGGAGGAACCTCAGCATGAGGTGCAGGTGCCCGCTGCATCAGGCAGACGCCATCTAAATATGCAAGCAAAACTTGAAAAGGGAAGTGTTGGAAAGAATGATAGGAACCAAAGTTAAGTCGGTTGACCGACTGAATAATGTTGTGGCGGAAGTCGAGGCATTCCTCTTCGAGTACTCTGTCGCTCCCGCCACTTCAAGTCAGAAAGCCAGGTCAACTATCAAACGGCCGGCATCTCAAGAAATGCATACAGTCGACTTCAAGACCTTTGAACAACAGAAGGAAAAAGACAAAGGGGTAGCTGTGTCTCCCACGTCTAAGCCCACCGATCGGCGAGAAGGTCCATCCCTACGAGATAAAATGAAGAAGCTATACTCATTCCCTCGAGATAAGACTCGACCCTTGTTCGAATGGGCGACAAAATTCGACAAGATCACTCTCCCAGAGCCAAAGAGGCTAGGTGATCTCAGAAGAAAAGATGATCCTCGTTTCTGCCCGTATCATCAAATGATCAGGCAGCCTATCGAGGACTACTATATCTTTAAAGACACTATTGAGTCCTTGATCAAGAAGGGAGAATTATAAATAGGGGAGCACAAAGTCGATCCTCCGCGCCCGCATGAAATGCCCACTCTATGGGTAACAATCAACATGATATCTCTATATCAGCAACTACCTGAAGAAGTGGCGGAAGCCTACACTCTACACACCTATGAGGCCTATATCCTAGCGCCAGCAGAAGATGAAGGAAATTGGCACACCGTGCCGTCTAAAATAAGAAGAAGGGCAGTGCTTCGCCGTGGCCCAGGAATTCATATACGATGTTTCACTCCTTAGTCGGAACTCCCGACCGTGACCCCCATCTGGCATGAGATAGCTCCCCAGCTAGTCATCAGAAGATTCACCAAAAATAAGAAGAAACACATCCCTATGCGTGTGCACAAAGAGGCCAATCCGGCAGCAGAATGGCTTCAAGAAATCATTAATGGGCTAGATGAATATGAACATCTCGAAATCCAGCCTGTCCAGCTGAAAGAATATGTCCCTTGGGAACATTTTGAGTCCCTGGAATTAGCAGAAAAAGCCAAACCTGAATTTAAAGCGGAAGCTGAAGAACCCGACATATGGGATAAACCTCCAAAGGAGCAGCCGTTGACTGTGAAGAAAAAGAAGAAGAAATCCAAGAATAAAAGAAAAGGCCTTACCGTATCTTGCAACACCCTTGCGGCCCTATTTGAAATGGTCCGAATCTCTAAAGAAGAGGATGAAGAGATATGCCTCGCACTAGCAGAGACGAACCAAGCTGAAGCTTCCACCTCCCAGCATACTACTAGGTCCGGAAGAAAATGGGGGCATCTCCCTTAGGCTAACCACAACATCATGTTACGTGGTGAACAACCATACCAGGTTGCCCATCCTAATGTCAAAGGTGCAAAAATTCCTCCTCCACCAGGGCTTTACCCAGAGTGTGCAAGCAGCCAGGGGGTCCCCTCCTTTGCCGAATTTCTATCCTCTTGAGAGGGTAAGCGGCCACGTCTGCAGCAACAATGGAGGGTCAAGGGTGCTCCTACCTTACCCTTAGCAGCCTCCCCTCCAGGAAATAAAGACTATGCGAGCATTCCAAGCTTCGCCGAATTTATGCAAGGCGCAACAAGTTCAGGTGCTACCTGAAGAAAAAGATGAACCGCCTCCCGAGCTAGCTCCTCGAGAGCACTTTGGGGGCAACTATAAAAGATCCGAAGAACTGAGGCTGACCAACATCGGAACCACCAGCAGAATAGTGAAGTAGTTGAAGAGAATCCCCGCTAGATTTTTTGGATGGGATATACTCTCCCTCGACGAAGAAATAAGACAAGCCGTTATCACGGCCCGACAAACCCCGGCATACTTCGAGAGTTGTTTTACCGAGGCAAAGTCAGGGGTGGCTATGGCATTCATGGAGGAAGACATGCTTCTGCCCTCCGTCAACCACAATAGACCGCTCTACATGAGGGGGCAGCTGAATGGCAAGCCAATAGGCAGAATCTTGATTGACTTAGGGGCTGTAGTAAATGATGGGAATCGACTCCAAGCACTAACTTTTTATTTTACATTTGTGTCCTTTTGTTTGTATTTATATCCTTGTATTATTGGGTCTGCAATTGGAAGGCTTTATAAGCTAATTTGTTAGTCCTTAGAATTCTTTGGATTTATTTGAAAAGGTCTCGTAGGTCCAGCTGGGGCCCCTCATCCTCACTCCCATTGGTCCACCTAGGCTCTAGGGCACCTGTGGGGCGGGTCAAATGTCCAAGGTGGCCTTCTAGAAAGCTTGATCATTCAAGAGGACAAAGGGAGGAAAAAGTCCATATTCTCTCTCCTTTCTTGGTCCAAGTTAGGCAACCTACCAAACTTAGACTTCCTTCCTTTAAAAATTCAAAGGAAGGAAGCTTCCTTGGCCCCCCTCCCTCTCCCACGAGATTCCCAACCCCTCCCTTTGCCATTCTATGTTTAAGGGTGTGTATAGTGTCATTTGTAGAATTAATGAAGAAGATTTTATGAGAAATGTGTGCAAGGCCCTTGGGCGCCCCTCTCCTCTCTCCTCTCTCCCCCTTGTAGATGGATTTCTGCCAATTCCAGAGGTGTAATGCCTCCCTTCCAACCCCCTCTCTGAGTGAGACGCTCAGCACTGTCGCCGCCGCCGCTATCGCACCGCCATCGCCGGAGTTCTGTCCAAATCAGGATAGAACCTCAAAGTTGTATTTTTATTGATGTGACACGACCTTGGACTTAAGCAAGCAAGCACAATCGCATTCAAATGGGCCAAATTGGGCCACCGCTCTATCGACACTCACCCTAGCCCGGGGTGACTTGGCAATGCCAAGTGGAGGAAGTGGGGTTGGACCCTTGCTGGTAGAGGGCCAGCAAGACCAATGTTTGATTCCCAATGGATGTGGATGCCCAATTCAAGGGGGTCGACAAAGTGCCAAAGGCACCGGTGATTCTCTTCCCACGGTGATCACTCAAGACAACGGGACTTGAGGATCGAGCTCTCACTCGCATAACCAGCGGAACTAGAACGAATATTAAAAGACAAGCACTAATTGGAGTGAAGGATTGAGCACTTACTCGACCGGTTTGAAGAAACCGGTCCCGGTCGGAGACGAGGGCGAGCGGGGAGGCGAGTGGATCCCCACACGCCGCGTCGGGGTAGCTTGACCTGCCCAAACAAGTTACACCACTACACCTCTCGCAGGAGGGGGATCTTGGGGTGGGGGTTAATGAGATTACAAACAATACTACCTCCACACAGGGAGGGGCCTTCAGCCGGCCAAGCGGGGCGGGGAAATTAGACTAAAGAGGGATGACTAAGTAACGGCACCGAATCTGCTTGCTATATGCGAACAGGGACAGATAGTCAGTGTTGCTGCTGTAGAACCCGCTCAGGAATTTTGCTGGTGGCGAGACCGGTGGGAAAATCTTTGTAGCTGAGAAGGGAATGCCTCAGAATTTCTTTAATTTCTTCTGGAGTCGCTGCTGGCCGTGATGGAGGTTTGAACAGAGCCTCAGATTCTTGGACCGGCAGCTGCAGACTTCTAACAGCAGATTGCAGAGAATGCCCCGGCAACTCCTGACCTCGGATTCAAGCGCTGTTAGAGTCGTTGGAATCATGGACGAGTCCTCTTCGCATCATAACTGACAGGGAAGCCAACCGATGTCGGAGAAGACTAGGGGATGTAGAACAATGGTGACTGGTCGGTGCAAACTGTGGGTAGCAGATCTGTGTAGCTGAGGGAGAAAAATGAGAACTCTGGATCACAAATGCCGAATGAAGTTCTGTTTCTTGATTCTGGAAGTAGACTGGGTGATGAAGAATTTTGAAGAAGAACTCGTGGGCTGATTCCTCCGGGGTTCGTCGTGACAGAGCTTCTCATCTGGCTCAGGTTCTCAGCCGAGGCAGAACTGCGCAGTTGTGGGAGAATGGACCTGCTGGACGGCTCAGAGATCGGAAGAAGGTGAAACCACCTCTGTTGCGAAGGCGACTGGTAGACGCTTCCGACGATGGCTCTTGGGTCTTCAAACTCGTCCGGAGGAAGTCGTGGTGGCCGCTGCAATTTGGTGGTTCATCTGCAACCTCTTGACAGCAAACTGCAACTTCGAAGTAGCTTCCAATGACCAAGAAAGAAGAAGGGGAAGGGGGTAGATGAGTGTGGGAGTGAGCCCTGGTTATAAGAGGGTCTTGGAGGGGATGTTCTAAGGTGTGGGAGGTGGAGAATAAGGTCTGGAAGAGGGTCCAACAGATGGTGGTAGTGGGGGCTGCGAATTTGGGAAGGTGGGTGAGAGGGAAAGGGTATTTGAAAATGGGTTTAAGGGTGGGGTTAATTTGTTTGTCTTGGGAATGGGGGGGGTTGTGTTGGGGAAGGGAATGGGTGCTTGGGGTAGTGGGAAGGGTGCTTGGGAAAGTGGGAGGGGTAGTTGGGGGTTGGATGGTGAGGAGAGGATTGGTGGAGGGGGTCTTGGGAAGGGATGGAGTATTGATGAGGGTTGTGGGGAATGGGAAGAGGCTTAAATGGAGTAGGTGGGGAGTGGAGGTGGTTGGGAAGGGAGGAGAGAGAAGAAAATTTGAATTTGGGTGTTGAGGAGAGAGAAAGTGGAGTGAAAAAGAGAGATTAAGAGAGGGAAGGGTGGGGAATCTCTCCCCTAGGGTTTCTCACCCAAAAAATGGAATCTCTCCACTAGATAAGAAGTGTAAACTCTCAAAATGGTAAGTTTTTCATTCATGGATTCATTAAGTTGAAATGGGGGGGAATGGGGTCCTATATATAGGAAACCCACATTTCTACAAAAGTCCCTGACAATTGACTCAATGACAAATAACCGAGGGGGTAGGGGAGAGCCCTTGGGCCAAGCCCAATGAATTGGGCCCAATAGCTAACTAGACAACCTAATGACACTCAAACTTAGGGAAATGAACACAAGACCTAGGAACATGACTCAAATAAAAGGGAAAATACATCAAATGACTCAAATAAAAATTACATAGGACTCAAAATTAAATGACTAGACCATGCCGGATGTAACCGGGGCGAGGAGACGAGCTGTGAACGTGGGCATGGGAGGTGATGTCCCCTTCATTTATCTTTTTACCATGTTATTTGATCGAGCCCAAACTTTGAGGGTTTGTTCTCCTTTTCACCCTTAATCCCCAGTTCAAATTTGGTGCCATTTAGTGTTCGTTTGATATTTTTCCTGTATTTTTGTTCTTCCCCCCAGTAATCTGCCAGTTTGCAGATCTGTGGGACAGTGTCTCCTTTTCATAATTTTCCCACCCTCTTAAAAATTTTCAGAAAATCCACAAAAATTACCAAGCGTTCCTCAAGTCCCCCCCCCCCCCTTCCACCAATAATTTTTCCAGGACCCAGATAATTCCCTGACCCTCCGGTCGAAATTGATTTTCAGGAAGATCCCTTTCTGTACTGATAGTCTGGAACCAGATCCACAGAAAAACATAGAGTTTGCAGAGCTTCCCATTTCTAATCCCTTCTCTGGATCGACCAAAAAATAATATATGTTGTAGATCTATGAGTCATCTTTCCAACGGCACCAACCTCGCCTTGATCCACCTTCGTATCTGAACACAAACATTTTGGTCGTGGAGACACGCAAATCTACTCCGTGAATAGACCAACAGAGGCAGCTGTAAAATAAATCTCAATTAATTATCTCTACCGAGTTTCAGGAACCGCCACTTCAGGGAGTCGATCAGGGATGTCCCGCCATCATCCCAGCCAAGCGCCGCCTTCAAAAGACTCAAGGAGGATGACGCCCCTTTGGAAGCCATTACTTGTTGTCTGCAACTCAAAATCGAGTCGGCGCAGCACCAAGTCGGCGCAGTACCGAGTCGGACTAGCAGCCCGGTTCCACCCCGAGAGCCCTTCCGACTTGCTGCCCGTCAACCCAAGATCGGTCCTCCCGAGCCCCACTTGTAGCCCTTTACCTCCCTGCGTGGAGTGGGCTAGAAATCACTGTTGTAATTATTGAATAATTATTTTTACCTGGAGTTACTGTACTTGGCCGGGGTCATCTTCCCCACGCCCGGAGTGTGGAGGTATCGTGTCCGCTCCCCCTCTCGGTATTTGCTTTCCTCGTATTTATTTGTGTATGCCGTTGCATGTGATAGGATTATTAGCTCGATATATACTTTTACCACCGCTGCGAGAGTGAGTGAGTGAGCCGTCCCATGACTCGATCCGAGTACACGCGGAAGAGCCTAGTGCCCTTGACTCATTGCCAGTTCCTCAACCGCACACGGTCCCACGTTTTCCTCGCTTAGGGACGTCCGCGAGCTAGAGTCCCAGGTTTGTGTCTCGTCTCGCATTCGTAAACATACTCCCCTATCGGGTATACCAGAAGTACTACTTTGATGTGCACCTGATCGAGGTCAGGGATATGAGAATCGCTGGCTTCCACTAGAAATTTGAAGTTCCCATGGGCATGGTGGATTTTGAACTCTCACTCGGCAACTTCACTACCAAAGTGTAATTCCATGTGATAAACTCTAATACGTCATACAAGGCGCTATTGGGTCGGCCATGGCTACATAAAAATCAGGTGGTGGCCTTCACCCTCCACCAATGCATAAAGTACTCGCAGAACGGGAAAGAAGAAAGAGTGTTCGCCAACTTGCACCCTTTCGAGGTGTTCGAGTGCCACTTGTCAGATGCATCTCTATATCTAGAGAAGCCGAAGAAGCCCAACCCTCAAGCTCAGGATAAGGGGAAGAAGAAAATAGAATCTGGCGATGGGTTTCCTCCACCGCCGCCCGACTATGTGGCTCCCCCTGAGGTGTCCCTCATATCTGAGGAAGAAGGAGACCTCAGAGCACTCCAACTCAACATTTACTCTGAACCGGGGGCACTAAAACTCGAAGAGCTACTTGGGGATGTCAAGGTCCCACCAGGGGTCACCAAACCTGTAGCTGATGTAGACTGTCAGACAGTCGAAGTATTGAGGACCTTGGAGGTCCCTAATCATGATGGCCAACCCACCATGTTCTATGTGGCCAAGGAGCAGCCCGCAAAGGGGGATGATGATTGCCGATCTCCCAAAGAGATGCTTGATCCACTTGTCCCAATTATGGGACTACCCTACATCACTGGCCGCATGATCAGGCTAGCCAAAAAACATCAAATCTCCTTTTGTCAACCTTCCAGTCAAAAGAAGATGTTCAAGGAATTATGGGAGCCACCAAACATGGACGAAAGATTGCTACAAGTTGATAGGATCTAGCAATGGTGCGTGAAGGATTTAGAGGGGGGGTGAATGAATCCCTCTGTTAAAAACTTTGACCGAAAAAAAATAGACCCAAGCACAACGCCCTGATCAAAACAAATCGTAGTCTCGAATGACTGATGCGTAGCTGTAACCTTGAAATCCAAACGAATCTAATCGAGCCTAGATATGCATCTAACAATACAAAAGAGGCAAGCAAATCACAAGGAACACAAGGAATTTTTAGATGGTTTAGTCTGCAGCCTGCAGACCTACGTCCATCCCTCACTCCAAACCGAGTGAGGCTTCCTACTACCTTACAGCTTGAAACTGCTGCGCAACACAGCTTGCGTCTGCTGAGCCTCACAGGTTGCTTACAAACGGCTGAGCAACAAAGCTTGCTATCCAGAGGATCCCTCCTCTGACCGCTGAGATTATAGCCTAACCTTCGCTGCCACACAACTTGAACAAAGGATAAAAATGAGAAATAAGAACGATGAAAATAGCGACTGAAGGCTGACAATGAAATCTTATGAATATCGCTCACGTAGGAGCAAACTGGACTGGATTTGATCCAAGTACTAGTGGACAGAATATCAGTGATTCTTCTCACGATCTCACTCTTTCTCTATCTCTTTTTCCTTCTCTTGATCTCACAAGCTCTCTATCTCTTTCTCCTTCTCTTTTTCTCTCTAGATCGGGCTGGCTGTAAATCTTTTCTACCTTCAATCTGCAACCTCGTATATTCTCCTAGTTCTCTTCGATTATTATATTTTTTGGACTTCAGAAAAGATTTTTTATATGTGACTTCCGTCTCAGAATCTCGTGCTCACGCATTGGGCGTGTGGAGGGAGAACTCCCGCCCAAATGCTTCCAGAAGGCTCTCACCCACGTGTCACCATCTGAGTGTTGTAGTCTACCACGTGGCAGTCTTTTAGAGGACGATCCACCTTGGATCACGTGTCCCTCCTTGGAGATTGCAATCACTTGATTTTCGTTCTCCGGAGAGAAACTCTGTCAGAAAAACAATAGACATTTAGTTAAACACTTTAGCAGAAGTTGCATCGACGTAACAAGAGAGTAAGCATAAACTGCACTGAGTAGGAGTGTGCAAGTCAACCATTGCACTGACTTATTACAAGGTGAACAGAGGATTGCACCGACATCAGAAATTGTAGCGGCATAAGTTGCACCGAGTTGATGTGATCAAAAGCGAGAAATGCACTGAATTATGAATACGCATGACACCATATGCACGGACCTTAGTGTCCAAACGCGCAACAGATATGCACCGACATGAATCCATAAGGCACAAAAGGAAGACTATGCACCGAGTCAGAAATGTCTAAAACATGCACTGACTCTAAAGTGTCTAGGACAAACGATGCACTGACCGTAAAGGGAAAGAGATGCAATTTGCACCGAGTACGGTCTAAGCATGCACCAAGTCACGATGTGCAGCCTAAGCAAAAACATGCACCGAGATTCCTGAGAGAAATGCATAGACAAGAAAAATGTCTAAGACAAAACTTGCACCGAGTTGGATTTCCAGTCCAAGTAAGAGCTGCATCGAGATGCCAGAGAGAGATGTGCAGAACAAAACTTGCACCGAGCCAAGATTTCCAGTCCAAGTAGGAACTTGCACTGAGATGTAGATATCCTATACAATTGAAAACATGCACCGAGATGGCGAAGAAGAATACACTGACACTAAATGAAGAGACTAAACAATGCGTGCTGGTCAAGAATTGCACCGACCCTGAGAGGTGAGATGCAAAGGCAAGATATGCATGGACCTTGATGCGCATGATGCATTGAAATGCACTGACCCCTTTATGTATGAGACAGATAATGCACGGAGAGAGAAACTGGACGATAATGTGTGTGTACGAACAGAAACTTGCACTGGGGCAAGCACTTATGCGTGAAATGTAGAACTAAGCTAGACTTGCACCGAGCTAGATTTTTAGCGAGACAATGCATACACTGACTATGATTTATTCTATGAAGTAACATGCACCAAATGGACCATAGATAGAGTTGAAGGATTTAAACACCTCAATCTAAACATGATTCATAGAAAGTCATTATCAAAACTAGGGTTCCAACAATCTCCCCCTTTTTGATTATGACAACTATGAGTCATGTATGATTAAACCATTAAAAAAACATTCAATACTCAGCATTCAAACAAATGTGTTCATAGTCTGTTGGAGCATGCTCAAAATTTATTCACACGCAGATAAGACAGAAAATGCTTTGAACACAACAGGTGTGCAAACGAACAAAATGCAAATATGCAACATGTAAGAATAAGAAGATACATCTGTGTGCATTAAGAAAACAAACATTAGTGTTTGAATGTGCATCTCTTTACACAAAAAGGTATTAGAAACAGCACATAAGGAACAGACAGCGGCAGATGTTCTCCCCCTTTGTCAATATCTATGCCATTTTACTCAGCATACACATACCCAACAGCATATATGAAGTCTTCTTTGCAACATATACTTTACTCAACATACACATACCCAGCAGCATATATGAAGTCTTCTTTGCAGCATATACCCAACAGCATACATGAGGTCTTCTTCTCCCCCTTTGTCATTATCAAAAAGTAAGTGGGAAGATTTAATATCGACCATGGAAGCTGCTAGAACTACTTCTCAAAGGAACTGCCCTGGGGTATGGGATTTGGTCAATCTTAGTTCCAAGGGCAGCAAGCTTGGCCATGACAGTGGAGTGGAGTCCATTGATTGATTTGGACAAGGTCTCAAATCTTCCATGCACCATGTCCCCTAGCCTTTGGACAAGAGCAGTACTGGAAGCTTGCTCTGAAAGAACCTTCTTGATGTCATCGGAGAGATTGTCTGCTTGAGTTTTGATGGACTCAATGTTGTGAAAAATCTGAAGCTGACTTGCTGGGAGAGCACTCACTATCCCCTTCATCATTTCAAGTGTTATCTTAATGTCAAAGGTGTGGTCAAGAACTTTAGCAAGTGAGGTGACGATTGAGGCATGTGTATCTGACAGTCGGCTAACTATGCTGGCAACACTGGAGGATAGCCTCATGAGAGATTCCATGAGTTCTCTTAAGGCTGTATCATATTTCTATTTATCAACCAAAAATTTCAACCATTCAGTGTTGACCTTGAATTCCAAATGCTCGATCTTAGCATGCAATCTGATAATGTTCCAGTTGGTGAACAGAAATTGGGCATTCATTACTTCATTCTGATTATGTATCATGTTTGTCAAGTGAGTCAGCATCTCAGCAATGTTTGGCTTTGAGCTTGGTCCGGGTGATCTGAAAGATGAAGCACTGGAGTCTGGAAATTCAGTGTGATAAAACTGATGCTCCTCAGGGGATAGAGGAGGTTGAGGTCAAAATGCAGTCAAGTCTCCTAGATAGGGGCCATACAGAGGTGCAGGGCCAAGAAAAACACTAGGAGTTTGCTCTTGTGGAGTTTGTTCAACAACCTCTTGTACTTCTTGGAGTTGCTCTTAAGGTGCTTCCACAACATTTTCTTGAACTTGTTCCAGTACTGGCTGCTCATTTATTTCTTCATTGATGACCCTGTCAGCAGTTTCTTCATAGGATCTCTTGGCTACTTCTCTCAAGACCTTGTCGACCAATTCAGCCATTTTCTCTTCATCTAGGATAATTTCTTTTTCTCTGTCACTAAGTTTTTTTCCTATTGGAGCCTCTTCCTATCCTAGCTCTGTTTAATCAGTGACCAATCTTTCCTGAGACTGCTGTCCAAAATCATCAAATATCTCATGGATTTGTTGATCTAATTCTTGAATAATGTCCTCATCCTGAACATCTTGTTCAAATGTTTCATGATTTTGAGGTGCCTCAAGTGTTGTATCTGTAGTTGTGTCCAGTTGTAGTTCCTGTTGATCAGAACCTTCAGTTGCTTGTACTTGAGGTGGAGGTTGATCCTCCCCTTGACGAATAGGTTCCAAAGGTGGCGGAGCTGACCGACTTTCACTTTGAATCAACTCAAGATTGTGACTTTCTTTGGGTGAGGCTTGAGAGGGCTATTCAGGCACTGACTCAACCTGGGTCTCTTTATCTCTTTCCAATGGAGTATCCTTTATAGAAGGAGTACTCGTTCGTTTAGTTCCTTTCAACCTCATGAAAGTATTAATGAAGCCCATATTGTAGATGTTTATCTTGGGGATCGATGACACAACTTCGCCATCTAGGGAGATGTTTTCCTCTTTAAAGATTGTAGTTAAAGGGGTAGCATAAGGAAAAAATCTTCTTGACTCCTTGCAAGTTCCCATAACCTGGATAATTACTTGCGGCAAACAGGCTTTAATTTTCTTCAACAAATAGTAAAGAATAAACCGTTGGGAATCTGTCAGTCTTCCCCTTCCTCCAACTTGTGGAGTGATCATAGAGGTGAGAATGTGATGGAGCAGTCTTTTGGGTGCAAAAAATTTGTTGGTGTTGAAATGACCAAGCTTTGTCTGTTGCTTGTCATGGATGTTTTTAGGCAAGTCAGTAATGAGGGCAAAAGCATCATGTAGATTGAATGTAAACCCTCCTTCGACCTCTCCATCTACAGGAATTCTTAGAGTCCTGTGTAGGGACTGCCTAGATAGCTCTATCACCTTTCCTTTGATCAAAGAGAAAACTATGAAATTATCAGCATCGTACCTCAAATTGCTGTAGAATTCTGCTACGAGATTAGGGCAATACACCCGATGCATGCCTAAAAATTCTTTCCATTATTGGAACTCAAACAATTCTAGCACATCAGGGAACTCGAAAAGCATTTCTTGATCATTGAAGTCAACATACCGAGGGGGTATAATCTTCCCGGCTTCCAATACTAGAAGAGGTTTCTCTGCAGCCTTAGTAGACGTATCTCCCTTTCTTGTGGTAGAAGCTACTTTTTTCTGCCTTTTTGCCTCTTGAGGTTGCTCTGCGGCCACCGTGGACGTAGTATCCTCTGCATGCGGCTGCTCCACTACCTTCCTCTTCCCTTTGCTCATGGCTGACGAAGTAGACATGGCGGCAGCAAAGATGGAGGAAACACGAAATGTGGAGAATGAAGGGATGCACTGGGAGGAGAGAAGGTTGGAGAAGCGAAGGTTGCAGGTTGTGCACGAGTGAAGAAGACACAGAGCGGGAGGACGCTTCAGCTTCGAAAGAAAGGGTAAGATGGGTAAAGTAGATAGGGTTTCATATATTAAGGAATACAGCCTACTTTACCAATCTTCAATAGATAATACCCAAAATGCCCTTAACTTAAAATAAAGTGCCTTTCTTCGTAAAGAAGCGATTTACGGGATATGAGATTATATCTTACAAGGTAATTCTTCACAAGATATCTTTATGAATCGAAGTCAATGAATATAAAATAACTTAATCAAGGAAGCAACTCAGACAGAAAAACATTAATCTTACTGGTCCTTTTCATTAGCCAAAATCTGATTGAAGAACCTAGTTTTATATTTTTCTTAAGCCTGTAGAAATTAAGTGAGAGAACCATTGGGTCAACCATATATAAATGCAATTTTTATTTGTAAAGAATTTATTGAGTATTCTAGTATAACTGCACCCTTTTTACACAAGGAAACATGTCGATCAAACACCAGAATCCTTGGTTACTTAGTGCAATTAACCTTCATACTTCATAAAATGAACAGAGTTAGCATTAATTGTCATGACATAACCTCTGAATTTCTTTGAAACAGATGGTCAGTTTCTCAAATATCATGCCATTGCTCTACCAAGATTTCTTTTAATATTTTTATTATATGATGGCGTATTCCCAGTTCTTTTATTAGAAAAATCTCTTTAAACAAGACATAAAAATCATATAAACCTTAGGTTTTCAACAGGTTGACTTATTACTAAAGACTTTCAGATATTAGACCTTCTATATAGCTGAAGAGGTGGAATCTCGCGTTGAGTCCTGAGCGGGCTGTGGATCACCAGAAGATGAATCTGCAAGAGAAGGGAAATGTATCAGAGGGCCCAGGGGATCTCCCTGGGGGAAAACCCTCCGATGGCTAAGTCAGTAGAGCAATGGTGGAAGCGATAATGAGGGGAGGAGAGAGCTGATGCGCGAGAATCCTCTCCACCAAGGGTGAAGCCAATCGTGCCCCGGAGCTTAGGGTATGTGAAGGGCTAGTTCATCTTACCATCTTCCGGAGGGCCTCCCTTACTTAAATAGTGCATCGCCTTTTAAGAGTCCGGTGAGCTGAGGGCTTCCCGGCGGGAGTTACGTCTTCATCGGGGGCTTTCATGGCCCGATCATGGGGGCGTTATCCCCTTTGAGTTCGGCAGCTCCCATGACTCTCCCGCTACCGGAGGACTCTGAACGGCCGCACCTGCAGGTAAACAAGCGGTCTCACCGAGCTACGGGGATGCTAGCTCGTGTCCGAGCGATAGGCATGGCCCGGCGAAGGTGGGGTCGGATAGGTCGGCTGGAGCCTCTTTCTCTCGGTCGGAGAGTGGGCTTTAGACCGGACCTTCCATCCGATCTGACCGTTGTCTCGGGCCCTCCGAGCCTAGAAGGCCGCCGGGGAGAGTTGGTTCCTCGAGTCTTTATTTATTGGGCTTTTCTCCCAAAGTGGGCCCTGTGGGCTATCACTTGGGTGGGGCTCGCCCGGTTGGACCTTATAGGCCTTGTTGGGCCGCCTTGGTGGTGGGCTGCGGAAATCTCCCTCTCCACTTGTCCCCCTCCTACTCCCGAGCCAAAGGAGGCTCGGATGAGTAGTTTTTCGAGGCTTTGGACCGGCGTGGCTCAGGTGGGTGGAATTCCGTTGGCGTTATGTAGCCGCTTATAGCGGTTGCCGAGGCCCGTAATAATGATCCTGACGGATTTGAAACGAAGGGGCCCCCCTTTTTCTCGGAGCACGGAACGGCGCGCCGCCACCCTCAGGGGTTTATAGGGGGCGCTGTTCATCATTCTAGGCTTCCAGGGTTTTAGGCTTTCCTTGCTTCTTGATGCGCCGTGAGAGCACAGCGGAGACGCGGAGCCTTGCGGCGGCGTTTGAAGAGTTGGCGAGGATAACCGCGGAGGCGGTTCGGCAGCTTCCTTCTCCCCCGGAGTCTTCAAGCTCGTACGAGGGGTCTTCTTCTGGGGTGGTAACCCTTTTTTTTTTCTCCTGACCGGGGCTTCTTCTTGTTGCAGACGTGAGGCGGGAGCCTCTGGAGGAGGCGGCCGAGGTCATCGATCTGGGAGAGGACTCGGCAGCCGACGAGCCTGATGTCTCGGTGGGTCGCGCTTATGCCCGAGATAAGGGCAAGGGGGCGGCCCCCGAGGGGACTTCTCAGTCGACCGGCCTGAAGCGCAAGGATCCCCTGGTGGGGAAACTGCGGGAGGCCGCGAAGGCCAGGAAGAGGGCCAGGAAAGCCGGTCTTCCTACCGCCGTCGGGGGTGACTCTGGCTCGGTGGCGCTCCCCTCTCGGGGGCAAGATGGGGCCGACCCTTCTGGGCTGGCTCTCCCATCTGCCGAGCGAGAGGGGGCCGAGGAGACCAGGGGCCCCGCAGAGGGAGGTGATGGGTCGGCTCTCCCCTCTGTGGGGACAGAGGGGGCCGATGCCGGCGTGGCCGGCGCTGGGACCGAGAGCTCGGTCGGTGCAGATGGGGGTGTGTCGCAACCCCAAGTGCCGGCAGTTTCTGGTGCCGTTGATCCCGCGGCGCCGGTCGAGGGTGGGGGTTCGCCCGGGGAGGCGTTGCAACCCCAACCGACCGTGGTGCGCGGGGCGGTTAGTTCTGCTGCCACAACAGGGCCTTCTGACGGGGCGCCCAGGGTGGAGCGGTCCCCTTTGCCGGAAGCTCTGGTCAGGCTTGGTGTCTCGGGTGATCTGTACCGGATCTGCCGGTCGATCGTCGATAGGACGAGGGGCGGAGAAAAGCGCATCACTCCTGCCGGGGTCCTTGACATCCTAATGGAGGGCGGCCTTGTTATAGCTCGGACAGCGGCCGTGATGGCAGAGGCGCACGCCCGGACGGAGGCGGAGCGGTCGACACTCGCCTTGACCCTCGGTGGATGCGAGAGGAAACTAGCTCGGCTCGAGGGGGAGCACGAGGGGCTTCGGCGGGAGTTCCTTGCTCTCAGGGAGTTGGCGCGGTCGAGCCGTCGGGAGGCCGAGGTACTGGCCGAGCAGCTGACAAGGGCCCGAGAATCGCTCGAGAGGAAGAGCAAGCGTCTAGAAGACGAGCGTCAACGCCACGTCGAGCTGGACGGCCTCTGGGAGCGTGAGCGTGCCGAGCTGCAGGATCGAGCGGAGGACGCGGAGCGCCTTCGTGCTGAGGCCGAGGCGGACCGAGCCCGGGCGGAGGGTCGGATGACCGAGACCGAGCGGAGGATGACCGAGCTGGAGGAGCGTCTGGCGAGGGCGGAAGAGCGTGCGGCCGAGGCGGAGCGGGCTCGGGACGGGAAGGTCGAGGCGGGGGCGATCGAGCGCTATAAAGGCTCGGAAGCTTACTCGGCCGACCTGATTGCAGCCGCCCTACCCTACTATGAGGTAGCTCTCCACCGGGGTGCTCGAAAGGGGTTCAAGCAGGGCTATCGCCGAGCGATGAACTATGCTAATGAGCACCTGGCCGGAGGTGACTTTCCTTACGGCTAGCGTTATGACTCGGATGAGTCAGATTCCAGCTCCTCATCTTCGGTCGGGGAAGAACCGGGGGAATCGCCTTCAGCGGGGTCACCGGCTCCGGAGGCATCGGGAGGGCTCACGACCGGGACCGTTCTCGCACAGGCGAGGTCAGTGTCAGGGCCGGCCGTCGCCGAGGGTACCGGGGGTGACGCGTCCCCTACTGCGGTTCCCGAGCTTCAAAGTGGGCCCGAGGCCTGATGTAACTTTATTTTGCCCCTTCCTCTTTTTGTCCGTCTTCCTCGTTGTAAGAGGCTTTTATGGAAGGCAATAAATAACTTACTTTATTTGATCGCTATCTTTGCTGTGATTTGGTTGGCGTATCGTGGCAGTTGGAAAGTGTCGATATTTTTTGCGCCGTTTTCACATGTCGATTCGGGAGACTTCTGGCGGGCGTCCTTCCGTATTACCATGCTTTGAAAGGCGAGGTGCTTCGCGAATCCCGCTAGGGCGGGGGGCAGGGATTTCGAGGTGACCTTCCAGAAAGGTCCTGTAGCGTGTTTTCGAGGGGGGAGTCTTTTAAGGCGCGTGGCCTCCCTTGGCCTATAAAAAGGACCAAAGGGCGCTCCTTCTCTCTTAACACTTAGGACTTTCACCGGCGGTCTGCTCTTATTCCCTCGTCTTCGCTTTGCGTTGCGCCACCGCGATCGGAACATGGAGGACCCTTCAGAAGGTGATGCTACAGACGACGGGGAGCGGCCGGTTCCAGATGTCCTGGAATATCGGTCGGGTCCCACGGTCGCCGCGCGTGCATGAGGCGGGTCCGACGGTCGCCGCGCGGATCGGGAGAGGGCTTCGACGTGCGGGGGCACGCCGTTTTCCTCCTCTTGGCTCCGGCGAGGCTTCCGGGCGGACGCCGAGATGGAGGGCGGATGGGGGAGTTAGGGATGCCGGCCGCCACTCCCCTCTATGGGAGGGGAGGAGGCGGCTCCAGTCCCTTCCTTACCCCCGTGCGCTGCCTCTTTCTCTCTCTTTTGTTCTTCATTTCTTTCACTCTTCGGGGGCTGCTTGCTTTCTGTTCGCCTCCAAAGAGTTGGCAGTTTGGAAGAAAGGGGACCTTCACGGCGTGCCCTTTTTCCAGGTTGTTGCCAACTTGGAAGGTAGCCTTCCTTGCGTGAAAGGTGGCCTTCTCCTTGCCGTCCCTCTGTCACCTTTGTCACGGACCACCCGAGCCAACTGGGTCGACCATCTCTTGTCTGAGCCAGTTTCTACGCGAGGCAGAGTCAGTGGCTGGATGCGAGAAGGTCAAGACCGGGTCGACCGGGCGATGGCCGTTTGCTGCGGTGCTAGATGGATTTTCGCTTTTTGTTATGTAATGTATTGGCAGTTGCCTTTCTGATGTACCAACAGTTATCTTGAATGAATGCGAAAAATAAGGAGGTTTATTTTACCCAATTTGTTGATACAGTATTCAGAAATAAAATCTGCGTAGTGTGGTTGCGTTCCATGTCCGGGGAATGGATTCCCCTTCCATTGTGGCTAACCTGTACGCACCTTTCCCGAGCGTCTCGATCACTCGGTAGGGGCCTTCTCAGTTGGGGGATAGCTTGCCCGCCGCCTCTAGTGGTCGAGAGGCTTCTGCCTTCCTGAGGACGAAGTCCCCTGGTCGGAATTATCTGCCTCGGACCCTGGCGTTGTAGTACCGAGTGAGGCGGCGCTGGTATTCCGTAGCTCCGACGTTCGCGATCTCTCGGAGTTCGTCTGCCAGGTCGAGGTTCTCGAGCAGCTTCTGCTCGTTTGCCTCGGGCACAAAGCTGATCACTCGGAGAGACGGATTTACGATTTCCAATGGAACGACGGCTTCGGTGCCATATACCAGTTGAAAAGGGGTCTCACCGGTTGCCGTTCTGGGGGTCGTTCGGTGCGACCATAGTACGCTAGGCAGTTCCTCGAGCCAGCTACCCTTAGCCTTGCCGAGTCTGGTTTTTATGCCTTTCAAGATTATCTTGTTGGCATTTTCAACCAGCCCGTTGGCCTGAGGGTGGGTGACTGAAGTGAAGTGGTTGCAGATATTTAGGTCGGCGCATCTATCTCAGAAGTATCGAGAGTCGAATTGCCGCCCGTTATCGCTCACTATCACTCGGGGGACGCCGAAGCGACAAATGATCGATTTCCATACGAAACCCCAGACGACTGTCTCGGTGATCCTCGCTGTTGCTTCAGCCTCGATCCACTTGGTGAAGTAGTCGAAGGCGACGATGATGAACTTCTTCTGGGATTGAGCCGTTGGGAATGGCCCAAGGATGTCGATCCCCCACCGAGCGAAAGGGTAGGGCTCGGTAAGGGTGACAAGTTCCGTGGCCGGCTGGTGGACCAAATGGTCGAACCGCTGGCAACGGTCACAATGTTGTACGTAAGCCGTGCAGTCGCGCTGGAGGGTCGGCCACCAGTATCCTTGCCTTAGCAGGATTCTGGCTAGCGACCGACCTCCTGAATGTGCTCCGCACAGGCCTTGATGAATCTCCTCAATAGCTTGGCTCGCTTCGTCGGGGCCGAGGCACTTCAGAAGGGGCCCGGAGAACGATCTTCGGTAGAGGGCGCTGTCGAGGATGATGAAGCGCCGAGCTTGGTACTTCATCCGGCGGGCTTCTCGAGAGTCGGAGGGTTCCTGGGAGTCTCGTAGCCAGGAGAGGTAGGGGGAGCGCCAGTCGTCGGGAGTGGCCGATACGAGATGTCGTATGCCCCGAGCATGATGGCCCATTTGACGAGTCGCCCCGAGGCCTCGGGGTGGGCCAGAATCTTCTTCAGTGGCTCGCCGGTTAGCACGGTGATGGGATGCCCCTGGAAGTAGGGTCGGAGGCGCTTTGCGGAGGTAACCAACGCTAGCACGAGTTTCTCGGTTGCGGGGTACCTCCGCTCGGCCTCGCCGAGCACCTTGCTGGTGTAGTAGACCGGCCTCTCGACTCCCGAGTCATTCCTGACTAGGACCGAGCTGACCGTTGATGGCGTCGCCGAGAGATAGAGCAGCAAAACCTCGCCTGCAACGGGCTTGGAGAGCACCGGGGGTGAAGCTAGGAGCTCTTTGAGCTCGGCGAACGCTGTCTGGCATTCCCCGTCCCATACGAACGTAGCAGACGCTATTTTAGGCCCCCTCATTAGCTTGAAGAAGGGCAAGCATCGTTCGGCCGCACGGGACAGGAAACGACTGAGATCTCAGACGCTGGATGTCTTTGATGCACGTGGGCGGGCGCATGTCCAGGATGGCCTGGTCCTTGTCAGGGTTTGCTTCGATCCCCCGCTGAGTGACCAGGAAACCCAGGAACTTCCCGGATCTTACTCCAAAGGCACACTTGGCGGGGTTGAGCTTCATGTTGTACTTCATGAGGGTGCCGAAAGTCTCGGCCAGGTCGATGAGGTGGTCTTGGAGGCTTAGGGTCTTGACAAGCATGTCATCGATGTAGGCCTCGACGTTCCGTCCTAACTGTCCCTCAAACATATGGTTGACCAGTCGCTGGTATGTGGCTCCAGCATTCTTCAATCCGAAAGGCATCCGGGCGTAGCAGTCCACGCCGTAGTCGGTGATGAAGGCGGTCTTCTCGACATCTTCAGGGCTCATTCGGATCTGATGATAACCCGAATAGGCATCCAAGAAACTGAGTATCTCGTTGCCCGAGGTTGAGTCAACCAGTTGGTCAATGCTCGGCAGCGGATAGCAGTCCTTGGGGGTGGCCTTGTTCAGATCGGTGAAGTCTACGCACATTCGCCACTTGCCGGTGGTCTTCGGCACTAGGACGACGTTGGCTAGCCACGTTGGGTACAGGACCGGTCTGAAAAGACCAGTCTCTTGTCCCTTGGTGACCTGCGCCTTGATGATCGCCTGTTTCTCGGGCGCATGCTTCCTCCTCCGCTGCTGTACGGGCCTCACGGTGGCGTCGAGGTTAAGCTTGTGCATCACAGTTTCCTCTGGTATACCAGGGAGTTGATCGTCGGACCAAGCGAAGACCCGGACGTACCCAGAAAGAAACTCTTTGTATTGCTGCTGTTCCTTCGGTGGTAGGTCGGAACCGATCCTCACTCCAAGGGTCGGGTCGTCGTTCAGGAATACCGTTAATAATTCGCCACCGGGCTCGACGGTTACGGTTTTTCCTTCGACTCCCCTGGGGCCCTTATCCTTCCCGTCTGGCCTTGAGGCTTCCACCGAGATATTGTAGCACCTTCTAGCCGTGGCCTGGTTACCTCGGACTTCCCCCAACCCGTTTTTGGTGGGAAACTTCATTTTTTGGTGATAGGTAGATGGTACGGCCTTCATTCGGCTGAGAATTTTTCGGCCGAAAATGGCGTTGTACGCTATCATACCTTTAATCACTATGAAGTCCACTATGACCGTAACGGTTTTGGGTGGGGTGCCGATAGTGACCGGCAGGCTTAGGGCTCCCTCGGGGTAGGTGGCCAGGCCATTAAACCCGCACAGGGGTGTTCGGATCGGGCGGAGCTTGGATGGGTCTTCCCCCATCTTGAGGAAACAGTCATAAGATAATACATCGGGGACGCTCCCATTATCAACCAAAATCCTGTCTACATTACAGTGATTTATCGTGGCCGAGATAACGAGGGCATCGTCATGCGGGGTGCTCAGCCCTTCCAGGTCTTGGTCGGAGAAGACTATGACCTGGGGCTCCATTGGCGGGCCTTTGGGGGGCTCTAGGGCTCGGCTGGCCCGCTCGGCATGACGTTTCCTTCCTCGGCTGGTGTCGCCTCCCGATGCCGCTCCGCCGGAGATGACGTTGATGTGGACCCCTCGGGGGGCGTTGTCGATCTCCTCTGCGGCGTCTCGATCTTCTTTGTGCCCGGTTGTGAACCGGGCTAGATGCCCCAGACGGATGAGGCGCTCGATCTCGTCCTGGAGCTGATGGCAATCTCCGGTGTGGTGCCCGTGGTCGCCGTGGAACAGGCAATGCCTGTCCCGCTTGCGGTTCTTCGACCTCATAGGCTCGGGCTGGCGGAGAAGTCCCGAGTCTTTAATGTCTTCATAGATCTCGTAGACTGGTGCGGTCAAAGGGGTATACCGCTCATACCTTCTCTTGCGCTCTCCTTCTCGATCGCGCTTCTTGCTCGAGCCAGGGTTTGGCTCGGAGGTCCGCTTTTTGTCCCCCTCCCGACCCGAGCCGGTTGTGTCTCGGCAGGCGCTGAGTACCTCTTCGCACTCGGCGTGGCGCAATGCCAGAGTCACTAGCTCGGCAAGGGTCGAGGGAGGGTGGAGGACAAGCTCGCGGCGGAGATTCTCGTTCCGGGTGCCCCCGGTCAGTGCGGTTGTGGCTGAGGCCACATCCAGGCGGGGGATCCTAAGGGCTTCCGATTTAAATCGGTGGACGTAAGTCCGGAGCCTCTCCCCTTGCGCCTGTTTGAGAGCCAGGAGCCCCGCTACCGACCTTGGGGGGGCGCTACCGGCGAAGCTCTCCTTAAAAATTCGCCCGAACTGCCTGAAGTCTCGGATGGACCCCGGGGCGAGGGCTCGGAACCATGCCTGAGCGCCCTGGACCAGGGTGGCCGCGAAGGCTCGGCATTTGATGGGTTCCGGCGTTCCATGTAGGGTCACCAGGGCGTCGAAGCTGTCGTAGTGGTCGGCTGGGTTACCCTGGCCGTCGTAGAGCTTGAAGGTTGGGATGGAGGCTCTAGGAGAGACCTCTGCCTTCAAGATGTACTCGGAGAAAGGGGATTTCTCCTCGTCCTCCGGGAAAGAGGTCTTCTGCAGGGCGCGAAGAGCGCGCTCTTGCTCTGCGAACCATCTTTCAAAATCTCATAGCCGGAGAGACAGCTCCGGCTGTGGCCGTGCCGTGGGGCTGGGGGGGGCGTCATGGCGATCTCCCGGAGCACTGGTGCCCGGGTGCGGCGGCTTCACCCCCTGCTTCCCTTTCCTTGGCGTGGAGGAAGCCTCTTGCTCCGCAGGCGCAGCTTGCGAGGGTCCTCCGACGTCGTTGCGGAGGAGCTGTCGGCCGCGGAGGGTGAAGCGGCCTCCGGCTGTGTGCTGCGTTGCACTCCTTCGAGGGGGACTTCCTGACGGGGCGCGGGACCTTGCGTCTCGGGCCGCCTGGGCCCTCATGAGCTCTACGAGGACGTCCATCTTCTCGTTGAGGGCTTAGAAGGCGTTGGTGCCGCCGTCGAGGGGTGCCCCTGTCTCCGCCGGGGGGGGTGGTGGCCTGTTGGCGGGGACGCTGGCGTTGGAGGGGGGGCTCTGCGAGACCCTAGGGGGGACGCCTCCCACTGCCACAGCCTTACCTGCCCCGCCGGCGGATCTCCTCCCTGAGCTTTTTCTCACCATCTTGACTCTTCGTGCGTTTCCCACAGACGGCGCCAGATGAAGAGGCGGAATCTCGCGCTGAGTCCTGAGCGGGCTGTGGATCACCAGAAGATGAATCTGCAAGAGAAGGGAAACGTATCAGAGGGCCCAGGGGATCTCTCTGGGGGAAAACCCTCCGATGGCTAAGTCAGTAGAGCGATGGTGGAAGCGATAATGAGGGGAGAAAAGAGCTGATGCGCGAGAATCCTCTCCACCAAGGGTGAAGCCAATCGTGCCCAGGAGCTTAGGGTATGTGAAGGGCTAGTTCATCTTACCATCTTCCGGAGGGTCTCCCTTACTTAAATAGTGCATCGCCTTTTAAGAGTCCGGTGAGCTTAGGGCTTCCCGGCGGGAGTTACGTCTTCATCGGGGGCTTTCATGGCCGGATCGTGGGGGCGTTATCCCCTTTGAGTTCGGCAGCTCCCATGACTCTCCCGCTACCGGAGGACTCTGAACGGCCGCACCTGCAGGTAAACAAGCGGTCTCACCGAGCTACGGGGATGCTAGCTCGTGTCCGAGCGATAGGCATGGCCCGGCGAAGGTGGGGTCGGATAGGTCGGCTGGAGCCTCTTTCTCTCGGTCGGAGAGTGGGCTTTAGACCGGACCTTCCATCTGATCTGACCGTTGTCTCGGGCCCTCCGAGCCTAGAAGGCCACCGGGGAGAGTTGGTTCCTCGAGTCTTTATTTATTGGGCTTTTCTCCCAAAGTGGGCCCTGTGGGCTATCACTTGGGTGGGGCTCGCCCGGTTGGACCTTGTAGGCCTTGTTGGGCTGCCTTGGTGGTGGGCTGCGGAAATCCCCCTCTCCAATAGCAATTACCAATTCAGACTGTTTCAAAATCATTGAGAAATCATTCACGGTTATTTGTGAGAATTATTCAGATAAGATTTAATGTTCATACACTGTAAATCACATCTCAATTTAGATCAGCAAGATGTTCTTAGTTCAGAGTGATCTGGGCATTTAATTATTGAAGAGGGTAAAGGTGATAGTATTTATATACTACTCCCCCTGACTAGAACAACAAGGAACATTCATAGAAGGCAGAGAATGATGGGAGAGAGAGACCAAGGATAAGGTGAGGAGGATGGATGCCATACGTGAGCAAGGAAAGAGCATGTCCAAAGGCCACAACTTAAAAAAAAAAGAAAGGCCATCAATCCACCAGCACTTCTCTCTATAAGTTAATTATCATCCAGCCTTCAGGCAAATTTCTCAATCAAACTCAAGCTTACGCCAATGTCAGAATCACACTGATGAATTTTCAGCCCATCAGGCACCACAAGGTGACTCTCACTTAGACACACCGTAGCCTTTCAAGAATTTGACCAACCACAAGATAGCAACATAACTAACTGTATCCAAGCCATCAGCACTTCTCCAGCAACAAGGTTCACAGCAGACCACACACCTCGAGCTCAGCATCTAGTGAAGCAACCAGCACTTATGCTCTCTTTCTCAACAAAAATCTTTAAAGATCAACTGCCTAAGCTTATCTGAACTCCCCCTTAGAGTGTGCAGAGATTTCAATCAAACATTATTGTTTCTTCTTAGTGTTCACAGAAAGTCAACTCTAAATGATGACATTATATCAACCCGCATGCTCATGACAAGCTGATTTTACATGCAAGATTCCTAAACATTCAGCGTGATCCATTTCAGAGTGAGACCCACTATTTAGCATTCATCACAAGATTGCACCAACCAACAGCATGAATTAATGACATGATGTTGATCAGAGTAGAAAGAGAGAGATCATGCAGGCAGTACTAACTGAAAGGAAAATAGATATAAACGAGGGAAGAAATTGAACTCAACTAACCTTTGTGTGCCTTGGTTTTATTATTCCCTTGTTTTCCTTCTTCAAGGCACACCTACAAGATAAGATCAATTTGCGAATTTGGGGACCCAAAGACTCTTGGGTCTTATTAGTTGAGTGACACCTCTAGCAGGTGCACTCCCAGGTTTCCAAGTATTTCTATCATCAAACTTCAAATCATGGCAGTTATTCATGATATGTCCTATTCTCCCACAATAACGACAATTAATGGCGGAGTTCAAATTCCTTTTGATAGGATGAACATGGAATTTTTGGGGGTGGACATTCGTTAAGATATTTCTACCATGGAAATTGATATTTCTTTTCACATGCCAACACTCAAAGGCTCGATGGCCAACTTTGCCACATTCAAAACATGCAAGAGTTTTTCTATTAAAGACAGTTTTGTTCTTTAAAGGTTTTGACCTCCTTTTTCCACCCCGGGCATGCCAGCAATGAGCTGCAACATGGCCCAGCCTCCCACACTGGAAGCAATGGATTTTCTTCTTCCTACTGAATGCATGGGGTTTTTCATGAATAATCGTAGCACTCAATTCATCTTGAACCATTATTCTACACTCATGCATATGATGACCCGATATGCCACAGTAATGACATGAGATGTTCTTTGTGTGTGCATGTGACTGGATGGGGAAATGCTTTGTACCATGCACATGATCATGAGGTCTAACAGAGTCAAACAATGCCTTAACAGTAATAGATGTGAATTTGGTTTTCCTCTTACTTCCAATCTTTTTCTGATTTCTTTTATTTTTCAAATTTTTATCTTTATTTTCAATTCTCTGAGCAGTGAATTGAAAAATAGATGATGTAGAAGCTTTATCTTGTTCTGAGCTCTTAACAAAAACATTTTTCATTTGATTCCCATCAACCTTTTTCGCAACTGGACTGTAACCCAGTCCTTCTTTCTGGAAATTCACATTGACTACAAGCAACTTATTCAGATTATTCTTTCCTTTTACAAATCTTGCCAAGGAGTTCTTTAGGTCTTCAATTTCAGAGTTAAGAGTCACAAAGTTAGCTTCGTATTTGTTTAGCTCTGATTCACACGCAATCAGCTGCTGTTGCAAAGCATTATCCAGGTTCTTCAGAGTTTCATTTTCTTGTTGAACCTTCATTTCATTGTAGTTCTCATTTTCCTTTACAACATCATTTCCTTTTTCAAATGATAGCCATCTTTCAGAGAAAACAGTATTAAGAACCATTAGCTTTTTATTTTGGTCTTTAAGATACATGTTTTCTTCAATCAGCTTATCTTGAAATTGATCATTCTCCTTCTTCTGAGCCAACAAAGAATCATTTTGTTCTTTCAAGGAAGTGATTAAGTTTTTCTGCATATTATCATCAGAATCTAAGTCTTCAATCAATTCCTTTAAGAATGCTCATTCATTGCACGAACCCTCATTTCCAGTTGAATTGTTTTTCAGGTTCTTATTCTCAGATTTTAATATGTCCAGCTCTCTCTTCAATTTCCTTTTCTAAGATTTAATTCTATCATACTTGATCAATAAATGTTCATTCAAAGCCACCAAATCTTCAAATGAAATGTTGACAATGTCAGAGTTTACATGTGACAAAGTTTCTTCAATTTGAATCAGATCTTCATCTGAAGCCATGAGGCACTTCACTTCGTCCTAGCTCCTGCTGGCTGCTAACATGTAGACCACTTCGGAGGCACTACAGCATTTGACTATGCAAGGAAATTTATCAGTATTTATCGCCCTTTTGATTAGGTCCAGGGCCCTCTGATTCTCAGAGAATTTTAGTCTGTCTGAAGTTTTCCATAAGGATCTATCCTTTGGAACTTCATAAGGGCTGTGTGCAATGATTATCCACAGATCTGGATTAATCTGCATTACATGTTCCCTGAACTGATTAAGCTAGTTATAAAAGCCTAGAACCTCATATTTCGGGAGATCAAACATCGAAGACATCCTCAGATTAAATCACAGAACTAAATGCAGGACAAATCCAAGGCAAAGTTAAGAAACACTGATCAAACCAAAAAGTACCGAAATCGAATCCAGGAACGGATCTGTAGGTCATGGGACCCTCTGTTTAGACAACCTCTCTGATACCAATTGATAGGATCTAACAATGGTGCGTGAAGGATTCAGAGGGGGGGTGAATGAATCCCTCTGTTAAAAACCTTGTTTGAAAAAAATAGACCCAAGCACAAAGGCCTGATCAAAACAAATCGTAGTCTCGAATGACTGATGTGCAGCTGTAACCTTGAAATCTAAACGAATCCAATCAAGCCTAGATATGCATCTAACAATACAAAAGAGGCAAGCAAACCACAAGGAACACAAAGGAATTTTTAGATGGTTCAGTCTGCAGCCTGCAGACCTACGTCCATCCCTCACTCCAAACCGAGTGAGGCTTCTTGCTGCCTGACAGCTTGAAACTGTTGCGCAACACAGCTTGTGTCCGCTGAGCCTCACAGATTGCTTACAAACGGCTGAGCAACACATCTTGCTATCTAGAGGATCCCTCCTCTGGCCGCTGAAGATTACAGCTTAACCTCTGCTGCCACATAGCTTGAACAAAGGATAAAAATGAGAAATAAGAACGATGAAAATAGCGACTGAAGGCTGACAATGAAATCCGATGAATATCGCTCACGTAGGAGCAAACTGGACTGGATTTGATCTAAGTACCAGTGGACAGAATATCAGTGATTCTTCTCACGATCTCACTCTTTCTCTATCTCTTTTTCCTTCTCTTGATCTCACAAGCTCTCTATCTCTTTCTCCTTCTCTTTTTCTCTCTGGATCGGGCTGGCTGTAAATCTTTTCTACCTTCAATCTACAACCTCGTATATTCTCCTAGTTCTCTTCGATTGTTATATTTTTTGGACTTCAGAAAAGATTTTTTATATGTGACTTTCGTCTCGGAATCCCGTGCTCACGCATTGGGCATGTGGAGGGAGAACTCCTGCCCAAATGCTTCCAGAAGGCTCTCACCCACGTGTCACCATCTGAGTGTTGTAGTCTACCACGTGGTAGTCTTTTGGAGGACGATCTGCCTTGGATGACGTGTCCCTCCTTGGAGATTGGAATCACTTCATTTTGGTTCTCCGGAGAGAAACTATGTCAGAAAAACTATAGACAGTTAGTCAAACACTTTAGCAGAAGTTGCACCGACGTTGTAGCAACCCTGATAAAATATTAATAACAATAAAAATTTTAAATAAATCAAATAAATAGATAAATAAAACAATATAAAATAACGCCTCGGATAAAGGCGCTATTCAAATTAGAAACGCCTCTAGATAAGGCGTTATTCAATAAGTGACGCCCTGACCACACGGCGTCAAATTCCAACATCAAAAACGGTAAGGCCAAGAAACGCCCCTAGCTTGGGCATGTTTTAAACAAAGGAACGCCCTTACACAAGGCGCGTCTTAAGAAACGACCTGCACCAGGTCGTCAATTCAAGAATCGATGACCTGACCGAAGTCGTTAATTCCATTCGGGAACCGTTCGACCCAGAGCTTATCTAGGGAAAGATCAACCTAATCTAGTAAGTGTCTATTAGAGTAAGGACTCTATTAGGGATATAATACCCTCACACAATCACTAACCCCAATAGGATTTCCACAATCCTATAAATAAACTGTTCGATCCAACCCTAAATCTATTTGGACGGACAACTGCTGCACGGTACGTGAAGAACATATGTTCTTCTTATTTCCTTGATTCTCTGCTTCGACTACATGAAGAATTAATATTCTTCATTTTCTTCTCTTCTTACAGGTTAAGAAGCCCCTACGTTCTGAAGAAACAGAGTTCTTCATCCGAGTAAAAGTTTTTACTTTTGTGTGATGTTCAGATTACAAAGAAACTGATGCAGTTTCTTCATTCTCTTATAGGAAAGCTGCAGTTGAAGAAACGAAGTGTTCTTCATCTATGACCTTTTCATCAAAGCCATCATCCAATAGCAACTTGTTCAGGAGTCTCTGTTCTGAACAGAGCGTTGTTCCTTCTCACAGACCCTTCACGGTTATCTCCAAATCAAACTATCAAGGTAGGTTTTCTCAAGTTACTGTAGCCCAAATGAAATAAGCATGTCATGCATACGGTTATTATAGTTTCCATGTGTTTTCTGAAATATTTTGAAAGAGATGCCCCAGGCAAGGGCGCTAATTCACATGAAACGACCCTTCCCAGGTCGTTAATTTCATATTTAACGCCCTGTACTCAGGCGTTAATCTCTTTAAACCGTTAATCACCCATCTTAAGAACTGATTATCTATGAAATCATGATTATAAAATAATGCATGATCCTTTGTCTTCAACCTGCTAACTTTACTGTCATGATATTACATTCGTCCCTCTGTTATCCTGAAATTATTACTGTCCTTAAAGTTTCTGAAGGAACTTGAATTAATGACTTGGACAAAGTCATTTTCCACATATTAGCGCCCCCTCATAGGGCGTGAATCTGAAAGATAACGCCCCTGATGTGGACATCACCTTCCATGCTCACATTCATAGCTCGTCTCCTCACCCCGGTTGCATCCGGCATGGTTTAGTCATTTAGTTTTGAGTCCTATGTAATTTTACTTGAGTCATTTGATGTAATTTGCATTTTATTTGAGTCATGTCCCTAGGTCTTGCATTTATTTTCCTATGTTTGAGTGTCATTAGAATGTGTAATGTGCTAATTGAGCCCATTTCTTCGGGCTTGGCCCAATGAGCTCCCCTACCCCTTCGGTTATTTGTCAATGAGTCTTTTGTCAGGGTCTTATTGTAAAATGTGGGTTTCCTATATATAGGGCCCCATTTCCTTCATTTGGAGGTAATGAATCAATCAATGAAAAAAATGCCATTTGAGAGTCCAAAGCTTAGTTTAGTGGAGTGATTCCAACATTCTTTGGGTGAGAAACCCTAGGGGAGAGATTCCCCACCCTTCCCTCTCTTAATCCCTCTTTTTTTACTCCACTTTCTCTCTCCTCAACACCCAATTTCGAATTTTCTTCTCTCTCCTCCCTTCCCAACCACCTCAACCCCCACCTACCATCATTAAAGCCCTCCACTTCCCCATGGCCTCCATTACTCCACCCCCCTAGTCCCAAGAAGATCCCTCACCATTCCAACACCATCTTCCACATTCCAACACCACTTTCCCCATTCCAACACAATCAACCCCTTCCCCACACAACCCCACAACTTCCAAGGCCATTTCAAATTTGAAATCCACCCTTCCCTCCACTCACTTGTGCCCCCCCCTCACTTTCTCCTCTCACCCACCTTCCCAAATTCGTAGCTCCTCCCCCCACCACCTGTTAGACCCCCTTCCAGACCCCATTCTTCCCTTCCCCCACCTTAGAACACCCCCTCCTAGACCCCCTCACAGCCCGGGCTTTCCCCACACTCATCCACCCCCATTTCCCCTCCCATATACCCCATTCCCCCCCATCATCATCAACCTACAGCTCTCAATTGAAGATCTACAGCAGACCAGTAACTTGCAGCGGCCACCACGACCTCCTCCAGATGAATTTGAAGACCCAAGAGCCATTTTCGGAAGCGTCTGCCAGTCGCCTTCGCAACTGAAGTGGTTTCGTCTTCTTCCGATCTCCGAGTCGTCCAGGAGATCCATTCTCCCACAGCTGCGCAGTTCTGCCTCGGCTGAGGACCTGAGCCAGATTAGAAGATCTGCCACGACGAACTCTGAAGGAATCAGTCATCAAGTTCTTCTTCAAAGTTCTTCATCGGCCTGTCTACTTTCAGAATCAAGAAGCAGAAGCCCATTCAGCATCTGGGAACAGAAGTTACCAATTTTCTTCCACGGTTGCGCGACTCTGCCTTCCCCAATCTGCATCGATACCTCCTCACTCTTCTAGCTCCACAGATCGACTCCGTTCTCTTCTGACATCTCTGTTTCTTTTGATGCAAAGAGGACTCACCCACGGTTCTAAAGGCACTAACAGCATCAAATTTGGAGTTCGGGAGCGGCCAGGACAGCCTCTGCATCCTACTGTTGGTGACCTGCCCCTGCTAGTCCGAGAAACAAAGGCCCTGTTCAAGCTCCTGCCCCGACCTGCAGCGACTCCAGAAGAATTTACAAAAATTCTGAGGCATTCCCCTTCCTGTTACGAAGATTTCTCCGCTGGTCTTGCCATCAGCGAAATTTCTGAGCAAGATCTACAACAGCAACACCGACCCTCTATCCTGGTTCGCAGACAACAGGTAGATTCGGCGTCCACCCTTGTTCCTCATTCTTTGCTTTGGTTTCCCCACCCCGCTTGGCCGGCTGAAGGCCCCTCCCTGTGTGGAGGTAGTATTGATGTAATATCATTAACCCCCACCCTAAGTTCCCCCTCCTGCGAGAGGTGTAGTGGTGTAATTTATTTGGGCAGGTCAAGCGACACCGCCGCGGCGTGTGGGGATCCACTCGCCTCCCCGCTCGCCCTCGTCTCTGATCGGGACCGGTTTCTTCAAATCGGTCGAGTAAGTGCTCAAACCTTCACTCCACTTAGTGCTTGTCTTTCAATATTAGTTCTAATTCCGCTGGTTATGCGAGTGAGAGCCCGATCCTCAAGCCCCATTGCCTTGAGTGATCACCGTGGGAAGAGTGCAACCGGTGCCTTCGGCACTTCATCGGCCCCGTTGAATTGGGCTTCCAAATCCATTGGGAATCAAATCTTGGCCTTGCTGGCCCTCTACCAGCAAGGGCCCAACCCCTCAACCTCACCTTGGCATTACCAAGTTACCCCGGGCTTGGGTGAGCGACGAGAGAGCGGCGGCCCAAATTGGCCCATTTAGATTGCGATTGTGCTTGCTTGCATTAGGTCCGAGGTTGTGTCACATCAGCCCCTTCCTAGGGTGTGTATCGGTTAAAATCCTGAAATTTATATATTCTGAAAAATAGAATTAAATAGTAACGCCCCTTCCCAGGGCGCGTTTTGATAATTCCTGAAAATTAATTATATGCTGTCAAATATGTAAACAATAAGACGCCTTCTGATGTAGTCGTCAAATCTTGAAGAAACGACCCTGACCAGGGCACGTTTTAAACAAATTATTGAATTATTGAAATTTCTGCAAAATAGATACATATGTAAACGCCCTTCTGTTAGGCGTTAATTACTTGAGAAACGACTTGACCTAAGTCGTTATTTTTCTGTAAACTGATTTTTATCCTGATTCTGTTAACCGATGGTTTCATATTATACATATACGTATATATATCGGCACTATTCTCCACTCCGTGAGTATAGTCCCACTTTTCACGTTGTTTTATCGATCACACTCAACTCTCATTGACATACAAGCTCTCCATTGGACATTCCGTTCCTTTAGACTAGCGAGTTAGTCATAGAGACCTCCATAAGACTCCTCGTACCTTGGATTCCCTCAAGGTCGACTGAGCTGGTTGTACCCTAAAAACCTATTACACGATCTTTGCCATGTCAATCTAAAGAAACATGGTATACCGGCCCTTATGATTATACAAAGAAATTCTTAATGGGATGGTGATATCATGCCATATAAGGTCATTCTTGTAAACCTCAATTCTATGATAAGAATGAGGGTATCTTACCTTTGATATACTTTTCATGTGGACCTCAATTCTATATAAAGAATGTCCATCTTGATTTATCATGGTACCCAAGTTAAGGGAACCATATTCTACCTAGTTTTATCGATATCGTGATTATACCGTTATTATCGCCATTCTATGTCCTTGTCATATTTTTGGACTCTATTCTGTCAAAGTTGTCATACGTGTCTACAAGCTTGATGATTGAAATTCTATATTGGCTATATAAACAAGAGTGGATGTCAAAACACATGATAAATGCCTGCGCATATAGGGCCCGATCTGGTCCTAGGAGGAGCACCCGAAAGTACTTGTGCCCATGGGAGTTAAAATGATAAGGTATCTGGCATTATACCGAGTACTTGACTTGCTTGATTGCACATTTCATACACATCTTGTACTTGAATCGTACTTGACTTGACATGAATTGCGTGGCCCGAAAAAGGGTAATTTACTTGCTTGCTACATGATAGCCAAAGTTCTTGACATGACTTGTTAAATGTACTTGCTTGAATATCTCAAATGTCTTGATTATCTTATTGAAAGTTCATGATTTGTTCATCTTATTTCCTTGATATTACATTCTCTCTGTCTTATCGTTTTATGCGAGCATGCATAGCTTTATTGCATTCATGAAAGATGTAATTACTTAAACCCCTTGCTAGTACTTGAGATATAATTTCCTACTGAGCGTTCGCTCATTCCGTTTGTCCCTTTTTACTTTTCAGGTAAGTCCGACGACGATGGAAGTCAATCGGATGGGAATGGTCAAGAGTGAAAGTGATAGAGCTGCTTGAGTGTCATCTAGTCTTTTCTATAGTTTCTTGAGTCAAATATGTATTCTTTTCCTTTTTATTAAACAGAGTATTGGATTTGTAATAGTCTATCCATTATGGAATAAAGGATTGGGTTATCATGCTATTTGCGCATCTCTGTCTTTGTGTCGAATACACGACCACTCTGATTGACATGATTGATATAAACTCGTCACGCGTCTCCGGGTATCTTCCGCGCTCGGGGCGTGACAGTTTTTGTGGTATCAGAGCCTAAGGTATTCAATTCCTAGGAAAAACCCAAGTCCAAGGATAGGTTTCAAAACCTTTAACCAAGTGAGAGTGGGTAGAACCAAGGGGTAAGAGTCAATGAGTCTTTTAATAAGATCACAGTGATATAATACTAATGTAGCTATTATAATTGTAGGATAATGGCTGCCGAACGTGCTTAATGGCGCAACATGCAGCGTACCCTCCAAGGGATGACTCAAGTGCTACAACAGGTAACACAAGGTGGTACTCCACGAGCTGGAAGCTTACACCAAGCCTTTAAGAACATGAATCCCCCGAAGTTTATAGGATCGACCGATCCGGACGATGCCGAGCATTGGGTTCGGGAAACCGAACGCATATTCCGTGTCATACAATGCACGGATCAGGACAAAGTTCTATTAGCTACATTCCAGTTAGAGAAAGATGCTAGATGCTGGTGGGAGTCTATTGAAGCAACCATCGACCCTACTCAAGTAACATGGGAAGAATTTGTGGAATACTTCAATGCTAAATATTTCTCCGACCGAGTCCAAGAAAAGAAGGCTGCAGAATTCGCTGCATTAAAGCAACGATCTTTATCATTAGCAGATTATGAAGCTCAGTTCTCCAGGTTGTCTAGACATGCTAAGCATCTTATTAGCACGGAGAAGATGAAAGCCCGTAGATTTCTTAATGGGCTTAGGCCCCACTATATTACTCAACTGGCGCCTATGGACATCCAAGTTTATTCTGAAATAGTGCGCCGAGCTCAATTACTTGAAGATGCCACGGAACTATCTGATAGGATCCGTGGAAAAGACAAGAAGGAGCAAGTCACAGGTTCGGGTTCTTTCAAACCCAACTTTAAGAAGAGGCCCAATAATGGAGGTTCATCCTCTCAAGATCAAAAATTCAAGAAGACCAAGCCCTTCTCTATCACCACTACACCTTCAAACGTAGTGTGCAAGCATTGTGACAAGGCTGGTCACAAGACCGAAGAATGCTGGAGGAAATTAGGAGCTTGTCTCCGTTGTGGGAGCCGCGAACATCGGATTCCCGATTGTCCATTAATGAATGACCAAGCCGGTGACGGTAAACGCCCGGTGACAAAGAATGCTCATCTTCATGCAATCCAGGAGACCGAACCAGAAGATGAAGGTGGACTGGTAGAAGGTACATTAAAAATTTGTTCCAAAAGTGCTTATGTTTTATTTGATACGGGTGCATCGCATTCCTTTATTTCTAAGAAGTTTGCCGACCCGTTACCATTAGAACCAGAATGGATAAAAATAGTTCTAACTACTCCTCTTGGAAGTGAAAATGATATTACTCATCACTACCAAAACTGTGAGGTAATGGTTCAAGGTAAGAATTTACCTATAGATCTCATATGCCTCGATCTAAAGGAGTATGATGTTATACTGGGAGCGGACTGGTTATCCAAATACCAGGCAACGGTTGATTGCCGCAATAGCCGAATTGCTTTCAAAGATATTTCAGAATTAGTCTTTACTCACCCAAAGAGTCGGAGCAAATCCCCTCTTATTTCGGCTCTTCGAGCAAGCAAGCTCGTCTGGAAAGGATGTGTATCCTTCCTTGCCTTTGTCACTGTTAAAGAAGCTAAGGAAACCAAGATAGAAGACATTTAGGTAGTGCAAGAATTTCCAGACGTATTTCTGGAAGATTTGCCGGGATTACCTCCTCAAAGAGAAGTGGCCTTCACCATTGACTTAGTCCCTGGTGCTGGTCCAGTTTCAAGGGCACCCTATAGAATGTCCCCGGCTGAACTCAAAGAGTTGAAGGAGCAGTTGATGGAACTGATTCGAAAAGGGTTTATTAGACCAAGTACTTCCCCGTGGGGAGCACCAGTCTTATTTGTGAAGAAGAAGGACGGATCCATGAGATTGTGCATCGACTATCGACAGTTGAATCATCTCACTATCAAGAACAAGTATCCACTGCCGAGAATCGATGAGTTATTTGATCAGATTTCAGGATCCAAATATTTTTCCAAGATTGATCTCAGGTCGGGATATCATCAATTAAGAATCAAGGATGATGACATTCATAAGACTGCATTCAGAAGCAGGTATGGCCATTACGAATTTGTTGTTATACCTTTTGGACTAACAAATGCCCCTGCTACCTTTATGCAGTTAATGAATAGCATATTCAGGCCTTATCTAGATCAATTTGTGGTGGTTTTCATTGATGATATATTGATATATTCCAAAACTAAGGAAGAACATGAGGAGCATTTAAGGATCGCATTGCAAGTATTGAGGGAAAATCAATTATATGCAAAGCTCAGCAAATGTGAATTCTGGCTTGAAGAAGTGACTTTCCTCGGACATGTGATATCCAAGGATGGTCTATCTGTTGATCCATCAAAGGTTGAAGCTGTTAGAAACTGGGGAAGACCAACCAATGCTAGCGAGATCCGAAGTTTCTTAGGTCTTGCAGGCTATTATCGGCGATACATCAAAGATTTCTCTAAGATCGCCGTACCACTTACAAGATTAACTCGTAAGGAGATCCGATATGAATGGAGTGAGGAATGTGAAAGAAGTTTCCAAACTCTCAAGAATCATCTCACTACAGCTCCGGTGTTAGCTCTACCAATAGAAGGAGAGAAATTTGAGATCTACACAGATGCTTCTGGCATCGGCCTAGGATGTGTCCTAATGCAACAAGAAAAGGTCATAGCATACTCTTCACGTCAACTGAAGAAGCATGAGGAGAACTACCCCGTCCATGACTTAGAACTGGCCGCGGTGGTATTTGCCCTAAAGATATGGAGACACTACTTATATGGAGTGCAGTTTATTGTATACTCCGATCACAAAAGTCTCAAATATCTATTTTCACAAAAGGAGCTAAACATGAGACAAAGACGCTGGCTAGAATATCTCAAGGACTTCGACTTCAATATACAATATCATCCTGGAAAGGGTAATTATCTGGCTGATGCCCTTAGTCGAAAGCCGAGAGCAATGATAGCCAATTGTATGATACAAGAATGGAGATTGCTAGAACAATTTTCCGAGCTCAATATAAGCTTGGACAAGGAAGCCAAATTTGTCACATTATCTCATGTAAGCATACAGTCGGATTTATTATCTGAAATACAAGCACTTCAGGATGATGATCCTATATTAGTGGAAATCAAAGGCAGATTAGAAGGACAATCCGACTTTCAGATAGCTTCCGATGGAAGATTATTGTTCAAAGATAGAACTTGTATACCTGACTGTCCGGAATTAAAGAAGAAGATCTTATATGAAGCTCACCGATCAAGGTACACTATTCATCCAGGATCAACCAAAATGTACCAAGATGTAAAGAGGAACTTTTGGTGGCCTAATATGAAAAGAGAAATAGCGGACTATGTATCACGCTGTCTCACATGCCAACAGGTCAAGGCAGAACACCAAAAGTCTGCTGGAAAACTACATCCTCTAGATATTCCTAAGTGGAAGTGGGAGGATATTGGTATGGACTTCATCATGGGTTTATCTAAATCAAAAGGAGGACATGATGGAATCTGGGTTATCATTGACCGATTAACTAAATCGGCACATTTCTTGCCAATAAAAAGCCGATGGTCAATTGATGTGCTAGCTGCACTATACATCAAGGAAATAGTCAGGATACATGGAATTCCTGTCTCAATCGTGTCTGACAGAGATCCCCGATTTACTTCTCACTTTTGGAAGGGATTACAACATTCGTTGGGAACAAGGCTCAACTTTAGTACTGCTTTTCAGCCACAAACGGATGGTCAGACCGAGAGAGCTAATCAAGTTGTTGAAGATATGCTAAGAGCTTGCATCATTGACTTTGGTGGAAGCTGGCATGAACATTTGCCACTAGTGGAATTTGCATATAATAATAGCTACCAAGCTAGTATCCAAATGGCACCTTTCGAAGCTTTATATGGAAGGAGTTGCCGATCACCCTTATGCTGGAACGAAGTTGGAGAGAAACAACTATTAGGTCCAGACATGGTAAGGGATACAACTGAGAAGATACAAGTAATCAGAGAAAGATTGCAAGTTGCTCAGACCAGGCAAAAGGCTTATGCTGACACAAGAAGAAGAGATCTTGAATTCCAGGTTGGAGATCATGTATTTCTTAAAATATCGCCTGGACGTGGCATACGAAGATTTGGTGTTAAGGGCAAGCTTACGCCAAGATTCATCGGACCATTTGAGGTACTCGAAAGAGTTGGCGAGGTTGCTTATCGCATCGCATTGCCTCCTCAATTGTCCGACGTGCATAATGTGTTTCACATATCTATGTTAAAGAAGTATGTACACGATCCATCTCATATTATTGAACATGGAGATCTGGTGATCCAGAAAGATCTCACCTATGAACAGAAGCCTATGAAGATCTTAGATCGAGAAATATGAGCTCTAAGGAATAAGGTTGTTCCCATGCTTAAGGTGCAATGGAAAAAGAATTCTGAACACGAAACAACATGGGAGATCGAGGAATCTATGAAGAAACGATTTCCCGAGTTATTCTAAGAGGTATATGATCTACACTCTCCACGTATATACATATTATGCAATTGAATTTGGGGACCAAATTCTTTTTAAGTGGGGGAAGGTGTAGCAACCCTGATAAAATATTAATAATAATAAAAATTTTAAATAAATCAAATAAATAGATAAATAAAATAATATAAAATAACGCCTCGGATAAAGGCGCTATTCAAATTAGAAACGCCTCTAGATAAGGCGTTATTCAATAAGTGACGCCCTGACCACACGGCGTCAAATTCTAACATCAAAAACGGTAAGGCCAAGAAACGCCCCTAGCTTGGGAGTGTTTTAAACAAAGGAACGCCCTTACACAAGGCGCATCTTAAGAAACGACCTGCACCAGGTCGTCAATTCAAGAATCGATGACCTGACCGAAGTCGTTAATTCCATTCGAGAACCGTTCGACCCAGAGCTTATCTAGGGAAAGATCAACCTAATCTAGTAAGTGTCTATTAGAGTAAGGACTCTATTAGGGATATAATACCCTCACACAATCACTAACCCCAATAGGATTTCCACAATCCTATAAATAAACTGTTCGATCCAACCCTAAATCTATTTGGACGGACGACTGCTGCACGGTACGTGAAGAACATATGTTCTTCTTATTTCCTTGATTCTCTGCTTCGACTACATGAAGAATTAATATTCTTCATTTTCTTCTCTTCTTACAGGTTAAGAAGCCCCTACGTTCTGAAGAAACAGAGTTCTTCATCCGGGTAAAAGTTCTTACTTTTGTGTGATGTTCAGATTACAAAGAAACTGATGCAGTTTCTTCATTCTCTTATAGGAAAGCTGCAGTTGAAGAAACGAAGTGTTCTTCATCTACGACCTTTTCATCAAAGCCATCATCCAATAGCAACTTGTTCAGGAGTCTCTATTCTGAACAGAGCGTCGTTCCTTCTCACAGACCCTTCACGGTTATCTCCAAATCAAACTATCAAGGTAGGTTTTCTCAAGTTACTGTAGCCCAAATGAAATAAGCATGTCATGCATACGGTTATTATAGTTTCCATGCGTTTTCTGAAATATTTTGAAAGAGACGCGCCTGGCAAGGGCGCTAATTCACATGAAACGACCCTTCCCAGGTCGTTAATTTCATATTTAACGCCCTGTACTCAGGCGTTAATCTCTTTAAACCGTTAATCACCCATCTTAAGAACTGATTATCTATGAAATCATGATTATAAAATAATGCATGATCCTTTGTCTTCAACCTGCTAACTTTACTGTCATGATATTACATTCGTTCCTCTGTTATCCTGAAATTATTACTGTCCTTAAAGTTTCTGAAGGAACTTGAATTAACGACTTGGACAAAGTCGTTTTCCACATATTAGCGCCCCCTCATAGGGCGTGAATCTGAAAGATAACGCCCCTTCCTAGGGCGTGTATCGGTTAAAATCCTGAAATTTATATATTCTAAAAAATAGAATTAAATAGTAACGCCCCTTCCCAGGGTGCGTTTTGATAATTCCTGAAAATTAATTATATGCTGTCAAATATGTAAACAATAAGACGCCTTCTGGTGTAGTCGTCAAATCTTAAAAAAACGACCCTGACCAGGGCGTGTTTTAAACAAATTATTGAATTATTGAAATTTCTACAAAATGGATACATATGTAAACGCCCTTCTGTTAGGTGTTAATTACTTGAGAAACGACTTGACCTAAGTCGTTATTTTTCTGTAAACTGATTTTTATCCTGATTCTGTTAACCGATGGTTTCATATTATACATATACGTATATATATCGGCACTATTCTCCACTCCGTGAGTATAGTCCCACTTTTCACGTTATTTTATCGATCACACTCAACTCTCATTGACATACAAGCTCTCCATTGGACATTCCGTTCCTTTGGACTAACGAGTTAGTCATAGAGACCTCCGTAAGACTCCTCGTACCTTGGATTCCCTCAAGGTCGACTGAGCTGGTTGTACCCTAAAAATCCATTACACGATCTTTGCCATGTCAATCTAAAGAAACATGGTATACCGGCCCTTATGATTATACAAAGAGTATATCATAAGAAAATTCTTAATGGGATGGTGATATCATGCCATATAAGGTCATTCTTGTAAACCTCAATTCTATGATAAGAATGAGGGTATCTTACCTTTGATATACTGTTCATGTGGACCTCAATTCTATATAAAGAATGTCCATCTTGATTTATCATGGTACCCAAGTTAAGGGAACCATATTCTACCTAGTTTTATCGATATCGTGATTATACCGTTATTATCGCCATTCTATGTCCTTGTCATATTTTTGGACTCTATTCTGTCAAAGTTGTCATACATGTCTACAAGCTTGATGATTGAAATTCTATATTGGCTATATAAACAAGAGTGGATGTCAAAACACATGATAAATGCCTGCGTATATAGGGCCCGATCTGGTCCTAGGAGGAGCACCCCAAAGTACTTGTGCCCATGGGAGTTAAAATGATAAGGTATCTGGCATTATACCGAGTACTTGACTTGCTTGATTGCACATTCCATACACATCTTGTACTTGAATCGTACTTGACTTGACATGAATTGCGTGGCCCGAAAAAGGGTAATTTACTTGCTTGCTACATGATAGCCAAAGTTCTTGACATGACTTGTTAAATGTACTTGCTTGAATATCTCAAATGTCTTGATTATCTTATTGAAAGTTCATGATTTGTTCATCTTATTTCCTTGATATTACATTCTCTCTGTCTTATCGTTTTATGCGAGCATGCATAGCTTTATTGCATTCATGAAAGATGTAATTACTTAAACCCCTTGCTAGTACTTGAGATATAATTTCCTACTGAGCGTTCGCTCATTCCATTTGTCCCTTTTTACTTTTCAGGTAAGTCCGACGACGATGGAAGTCAATCGGATGGGAATGGTGAAGAGTGAAAGTGATAGAGCTGCTCGAGTGTCATCTAGTCTTTTCTATAGTTTCTTGAGTCAAATATGTATTCTTTTCCTTTTTATTAAACAGAGTATTGGATTTGTAATAGTCTATCCATTATGAAATAAAGGATTGGGTTATCTTGCTATTTGCGCATCTCTGTCTTTGTGTCGAATACACGACCACTCTGATTGACATGATTGATATAAACTCGTCACGCATCTCCGGGTATCTTCCGCGCTCGGGGCGTGACAGACGTAATAAGAGAGTAAGCATAAACTGCACTGAGTAGGAGTGTGCAAGTCAACCATTACACTGACTTGTTACAAGGTGAACAGAGGATTGCACCGACATCAGAAATTGTAGCGGCATAAGTTGCACCGAGTTGATGTGATCAAAAGTGAGAAATGCACTGACTTATGAATACGCATGACACCATATGCACGGACCTTAGTGTCCAAACGTGCAACAGATATGCACCGACATGAATCCATAAGGCACAAAAGGGAGACTATGCACCGAGTCAGAAATGTCTAAAACATGCACTGACTCTAAAGTGTCCAGGACAAACGATGCACTGGCCGTAAAGGGAAAGAGATGCAACTTGCACCGAGTACGGTCCAAGCATGCACCAAGTCACGATGTGCAGCCTAAGCAAAAACATGCACCGAGATTCCTGAGAGAAATGCACAGACAAGAAAAATGTCTAAGACAAAACTTGCACTGAGTTGGATTTCCAGTCCAGGTAAGAGCTACACCGAGATGCCAAATAGAGATGTGCAGAACAAAACTTGCACCGAGTCAAGATTTCCAGTCCAAGTAGGTACTTGCACCGATATGTAGATATCCTGTCCAATTGAAAACTTGCACCGAGATGGCGAAGAAGAATGCACTGACACTAAATGAAGAGACTAAACAATGTGTGCTGGTCAAGAATTGCAAGGACCCAAAAATTGCACTGACCCCGAGAGGTGAGATGCAAAGGCAAGATATGCACGGACCTTGATGCACATGATGAATTGAAATGCACTGACCCCTTTATGTATGCGACAGATAATGCACCGAGAGAGAAATTGGATGACAGTGTGTGTGTGCGAACAGAAACTTGCATCAAGGCAAGCACTTATGCATGAAATGCAGAACTAAGCTAGACTTGCACCGAGCTAGATTTTTAGCGAGACAACGCATGCACTGACTATGATTTATTCTATGAAGTAACATGCACCAAATGGACCATAGATAGAGTTGAAGGATTTAAACACCTTAATCTAAACATGATTCATAGAAAGTCATTATCAAAACTAGGGTTCCAACAATTTGTTTACAGGATCAAGCCCCTACCATGGTGCTAAAAGCTCGAGCTGGTAGCAAAGGTTAGACCGTATTTCCTTATGGCAGCACAGAGCCCCACACTATCGTGCTATGGGCGGACATGAGGGGCTTCGCGCATGGACCCCATAATCCATGCAGCGGGTTAGGCTGCCAAGCACCGATGGTCCCACGTGGGTCCCATACCCCACGTGGTGTACACCAAATCCATGGAGATGCTGGCATAAACCAACAATCTCCCCCCCAGCGGCACCTGGGATTTGAACCCGTGACCTCGCTTTGATACCAGTTTATAGGATCAAGCCCCTACCATTGCACTAAAAGCTCGAGCTGGTAGCGAATGTTAGACCGTATTTCCTTATGGCAGCGCAGAGCCCCACACTCTCGTGGTATTTTTTTTTTTGGGAAAAACCTTACCTAGGTGCAATAGGAGAGTGCACCCTCTACCAGGGGTAGAGAGAAAGCCACTCCACCACTACACACTAGGGGGTAAATTTTATTGATATCAATAAGCTATACAAGTTACATCAATCGAATGATAGGCATACCTAGCTTATCCATACGAACTACCCCTTTTATGTACATGGGGAGTTGTTGTTGATAAAGAAAAAAGGAATTACATTTCACTGAACATGCTAGATTAGCCATGGAATCGGCCACTTGGTTAGCTTCACGAAAGATGTGTGAAATAGAGTTTGTGCTGGATAACAAGCTCCATATTTCTCTTATGTAGACTACAATCCTCCACGGGCATGGTGACTTGCGGTTAACAATATGAACAAGGGATTGAGAATCACATTCTATAACAGTCGACTGGATGGACATAGCCTTGAGATACTTCAAACCATCCAAAAGGGCTCTAGATTCAGCAACCATGCTATTATGTTGATCATAGTATTGAGAGAATGCCAAGAGAAAAGTACCATGGCCATCCTGAATTATACCTCCACCTCCAGAAGTACCATTTCCTTTAGATGCACCATCAGTATTGAGCTTTAAAATCGGCCAAGGAGGAAGCAACCATTTCACCAGTATCATCTTTTGGCTCTTAAAGGCATGGCTTGATATGTCAAAGGAGGCCAAAATACTCCTTTTATTATAGCTCGGTTCCTGTAGCTCAGATAAATGGACTAGAAGTTTAACCTGAGCAAGAATTTTCTGAATCGGGCTGTGGGAACAAATGGATTTATTGTCATGGATGAAAGCATTTCTGGCAGCCCAAATTTCCCACAATCCATAAGCTACAATGCCAGTTGAGAATAGACCAAAAGCAGACTTGCCTGTTTCCTTAAGGATAGAACGGGTAATTAGACTCTTGACAGTATTACCAGATATTGAAATGCCCCTTGATTGGAAATAAGTCCAAACCTTAGTAGCCAATTCACTGCCAACAAACATGTGGTTAATATCATCCTCCCGGCTGTCCTTGCAACACCTACATTTGGAGCAGATAGCTATGCCAGACTGCTTAATTTTCTTGTCCAAAGGCAGACAGTTATGTATAACCTTCCATAGAAAAATTGAGACTTTAGTAGGGATCCAAGGGGACCATATACGTTTCCAGGAGCCAAAACTGTCCATTTACTGAGAGATGCTTAACTGAGTGTGCATAGAGGAAACAGAGCAGTTACCACTAGGGGATAAGGACCAAATAGCCTTATCCGGGTAGTGAGATAGTTGGATGAGAGGTAGAGCTCTTTTGATATCTCCAGGTAGAAAAGAATCCATATTGTTGATAACTTCAGAAGATGGGTCAGTGAGGATATCTCGGACAGAGACATTGCTATCAGAGATGAAGTCATGAGGAACAAAGGATTCTAAATTTCTATCCCCAAGCCAAATGTCCTTCCAGAAGTTAGTGGTCTACCCATTGCAAAGAATTATCTTTTGGTGTTGAACAATAAGATTTTTTGCACCCTGCCAACTCTTTCTGAAAAAGCCATGCATTTCCATGAAATTAACCAAACTAATATGGTTATTTCTGATATATTTGGCCCTGAAAAAAATTGCCCATAGAGAATCAGAATACAAGGCATTCCAGAGCATTTTGGTCCGAAGGGAAACTTCCATAATTCTGAGAGATATTATCCCCAGGCCTCCCTGTGAGATTGGTCTGCATATGTGCTTCCAGGACTTCCAGCGTTTGCGATTGCCATATTGTGAATAGCCCCAAAAGAAATTTGCAAATGATTGTTCCAAAGTTTGATGAAGACCTTCATGGATTGGAGTGGAAGCTAGAATGTGGATTGGGATAGATGACAAGACATGCTTTATAAGAATGAGGCGAGCTCGTTGGGATAAAAATCTAGCTTGCCATCCTTCAATTTTCCTTTGGATAGCTGTGATGATGCCCGTAAAGTAAACCTTCTTGATTCTGCCAACAGCCAGAGGGAATCCCAAATATTTATGGGGGAAGGTCTGTCTGGAAAAACCTGTTAGTTTCTTAATTCTGCCAGAGAGATGTTGGTGGCTGTTGGATGGTATAAAGTAGCCACTTTTGTTTACATTAATGAGTTGGCCCGAGGCCTTTTCATATGATTGAAGAATATCCATTAGCTTCCTAATAAAATTAGCTGAAGCATTAGCAAAAATAAGGGTGTCATCCGCAAAAAGAAGATGAGAGACAGTAGGACATCTTCGGGGCATAGCAAACCACTTAACCACACCTTCCATGAAAGCTTTTTGAAGAAGTCTACTAAGGGAGTCCTTAGTAAGGATGGATAGATAGGGAGCTATTGGGTCACCTTGTCTCAGGCCTCTGGTGGACTTGAAGAATCCAGCTGATTCCCCATTGAGAGAGACTAAAAACCAGCAATTGCTGACCAATAGTTCAATGAGATCAATGAAATTGTTACTGAAACCAAATCTCTTTAATACCACAAAAAGAAAGTCTCATTCAATTCTATGATATGTCTTGGCCATGTCTAATTTAAATATAACGTTGCCTCCTCTTGTTTTCCTACCAAGATACTGAGCCATTTCTTTAGCTAAAGCTATGTTATCCACAATATGCCTCCCCTTAACGAAGGCTGATTGCTCCCCAGAAATGAGAACTGGTAGATATCTACTTAACCTGCTACAAATGACCTTGGAGATGATTTTATAAGAGAAGTTACATAGACTAATAGGTCTATAATCAACTATGTCTGTTGCATTTTTAGCTTTAGGAATAAGGGCTATTGGAGTGGAAGTGAACTTCCTTGGAAGTGGCTTTCGGATAGCAAAAAATTCCTGGATGGCTGCAGTCACCTCTTTGTCAATGATCGGCTAAGCCTTTTGAAAGAAATATCCGTTAAAACCATCTAGCCCCGGAGCACTCTTAGCTGAAATAGAGAAAACAACTTCTTTTATTTCATTAGCATCAGGGACTGCACAGAGAAAGCTGTTGTCTGCTGTCGATATCAAGTGGGGAACACAGTCTATAATAGCATTGTCTATGAAATGTTGCTGAGAAGTGAAGGCCATTTGGAAATGTTCCAATGCAATTAGTCTCATTTCCTGTTGATCAGAGGTTAAAGAGCCAGATCCATTCCGAAGCTGATGGATGAAGTTGCGCCTCCTATTAGTCATTGCAGTCATATGAAAGAACTTAGTATTCCTATCACCTTCCTTAAGCCAACGAATCCTTGATTTCTGTCTCCAAAACATTTCCTGTTGAACAATGTGATTTGCCAAGGAATTCTTAGAAGCAGATAAGGTCTCCAGATTGCTAGAGGTAGGGGCTAAATCATAAATATGTTCATCATTTAATACATCATCCTCAGTTGTCAAGAGGTTGTTATGCACATCACCGAACACCTGTTTGTTCCAGAGCCGAAGCATTTTCCTCAAAACTTTGAGTTTGATGCATAGGGTGGTAATGGCTGAAGAGGAAATAGGACTGGTTTTCCAATTTTGTTCCACCGCCTGAAAGAAGACGTCATGTGTAGTCCACATTTGTTGAAAGAAAAATCTACTATGAAATTTGCTAGGCACAACCTGTTTGACTAGAAGGGGAGCATGATCCGAGGCTTCTCTTGACAGATGTTCCACAGTGACAGGAAAATAGTTCAGCCAGTTGGAGTTAATCAGGACCCTATCAAGCCTGGCTTCTCTCGTGCTGTGGGCGGACATGAGGGGCTTCGCACATGGACCCCATAATCCATGCGGCGGGTTGGGCTGCCAAGCAACGATGGTCCCACGTGGGTCCCATACCCCACGTGGTACACACCAAATCTAAGGAGACGCTGGCATAAGCCAACACAAGTTACTCAACACCTGGGGTTGGGTTTCTCTGTTGAAGACTACCAAGAAATCGACATGATTTCCATATGCACTGTAACAAGTGAAGGCTCACAGGGGGTGATTTATGATGAATACATAGGAGACTATGAAATAACTGAGACATCCATTGAATTAAAAGACTCAGGCCCGCCTCGGCTACGGGCGCATAATAATCACGGAGCTGTTACTCCACGCAGACACTGGGAGTCCATCCCTATGGGAGCAACTACAATTCCCAGCAACAACTCACAAGAGTCAAAAGCTTAAGAAAGTCGTCAGCCTTTGAGGGCGCTCCACCCATAAGCCAGCATCCAGGCTGCATACAGCATACACTGCCGACACCAGAGCTGATCATTTAGCCCAATCAGCAGCCAATCGGCCCAGAACAAGGCAAATCTGAAGTCCCGGTGTTAGGAGAAATAAGAGAAGGATACATCTACGAGGCCCTCGAAGCTGAAGAAGATGATGAAGGTTTTGTAGACCTACAGCCGGCTCCTTCAGAAATAGAAGATGGCAGCCAAGCCACTGTTGATGAATTGGTCGAAATAAACCTCGGCACGAAGGATGATCCTAGGCCGACCTTCCTCAGTGCCGTTCTGCTACCTGAAGAGAGGGGGGCATACATAAATCTACTCTAGGAATTTTGAGATTGCTTTTCTTGGAATTACAAAGAAATCCCAGGCCTTTGCCCTGCAGTTGCCCAGCATATCCTGGCCATTGACCCTAAAGCTGAGTCGGTGAAGCAAACACCCCGGCGAATGAGGCCCGAATTGATAAGTCAAATCTGCAAGGAGGTCGGTAAGCTTATAGATGTTGACTTCGTGGCGGAGAATCAATATACCACCTGGCTGGCCAACATTGTGCTTGCCAAGAAGAAAAATGGCTAGATCCAGGTCTATGTGGATTTCTGGGACCTGAATAAAGCCTGTCCAAAGGATGGTTTTCTGGTGCCAATCACCGAAGTAATGATCGACGCCACTACTGGTCATGAGGCCTTGTAGTTCGTGGGCGGATCATCCGGCTACAATCAAATCTGGATAGCGGAGCATGACTGAATCCACACAGCTTTCTGGTCCCCCAAAGGGATCTTCCACTACAAATGGATGCCCTTCGGCCTTAAGAATGCTTGCGCCACATACCAAAGGGCGATGACAAAAATATTCGACGAGTTGCTCTACAGCAAAGTCGAGTGCTATATTGATGACTTCGTCGTCAAGACAAAGAAAAGGAGGGACCACCTGGCTGACCTCAGAATTATATTTGAAAGGCTACGACTGCATGAACTCAAAATGAACCCGATAAAGTGTGCTTTTGGCGTCTCCAATGGAAAAATCAAATCTATTCAGGAGTTGCGTCCCCCTAGGAGCCTGCCAGAATTGCGGTCATTGCAAGGTCGGCTAGCCTCATCTGTAGGTTCATCTCCAACCTATCTGGGCGGTGCCAATCGTTCCATAAATAAATGACGAAGGATACTCCATTCCACTGGGGTGAAGAATGTCAAAATGCTTTTAGTCAATTGAAAGAATACCTGAATACCTCACCAGTCTTGGGGGCACCTGTCAAAGGGCGGCTGCTGATCTTGTACATAGCTGCCACTGAATACTCTCTGGGGGCAATGCTAGCCCAGAGCAATGAAGAAGGAAAAGAACAAGTCCTCTACGACCTCAGCCGAAGACTAGTCGGGGTTGAAGCAAAATATACACATATTGACAAGGTCTTCCTCACTCTTGTGTTCGCAGACAAGAAGATCAGGCATTACATGCTGTCGCATGAAGTCAAGCTGATATCCAAGGCCGACCCAATCAAACATATACTCTCTCAGCCGGTCCTGAAAGGGCGACTGGGCAAATGGGCTGTCATCCTCATTGAGTTTGACACTACCTATGTGCCGCAAAAGGCCATTAAAGGCCAGGCCATTACTGATTTCTTTGCGGCGCATCCCGTGCCGGAAGATTCTCCTTTGATCATGGAGCTCCCCGAAGATGTGACCTTAGAAGTGCGCCAAGTTCAACAAGCCACAAGGCAGCTACACTTCGACGGTGCCTCGAGAACATAAACATCCCCCTCGGGACAAACAAGAATAAGAGCAGGGGCGGGCATCATCGTCAAATCCCTCGCAGGAGAGGTGCTGCACACCTCTTGCTCAATCAACAAAGCCTGCATAGACAATGAAGCAGAATATTAGCCCTAATCATCAATCTCCAGGTGGCTCTCCAGTTGGATATCCCTATGCTGCAAGTGTTTGGGGATTCGATGCTAATTGTCAAACAGATTCAAGGACAATATGAAGCCCAAAAATATGAATTACTCCCTTAACATGCTAAGGCAAAGCAGCTCATGGAGAAATTCTACTTTATTGAAATAAACCACGTCCGCCAAGGAAAAAATGCACAGGCCGATGCATTAGCAAAACTAGCGAGCTCACTAGCAATCCCGCCTGATGAATCGCTCAACATACGGGTGATCAACTGACGGCAAGTCCCCAGCATGATAGAAGAAGAACCAGGTGGGGAAGAGCCTGAAGTAGAAATCGCAGAAACGGTCAGATCACCTGACTGGCATGAGCCTTTAATGCAATGGTTTAAACACCAGCAGCTGCCCAAGCGAAGGGAAGAAAAGATCAGGCTGATCCAAATAAAAGACCCCTATGAAGTCAGAAACGGAATTCTATTCTGAATCATGGTGGATGCCAAGAAGAAAATACTCCTTCGGTGCCTCTCTATGGAACAAGCCTGGAGAGTCATGAAAGAAATCCATGCCAGGTCGGCTGGAGCACACCAGGCCAGGCCGAAAATGAAAATTAAAATTAAAAGGCTGGGCTACTATTGGCCCACAATGTTCGACGACTGTTGTAAATACGCCAAGTTGTGTCAAAAGTGCCAAGAGCATGCAACGGTCCCCAGATGACCGCCAACACAGCTACATCCAACAGCACCCAACTGGCCTTTCGCCCAATGGGGAGCAGACGTTGTGGGCCCATTGCCCCCATCCACTTCGGGATGCAAATACATCCTGGCAATAACAGACTTTTTCTCCCATTGGGTGGAGGCTGTAGCCCTGAAAGAAGTCACAAGAGAAATCGTGGCCCGATTTATCCGACGAAATATAATATTCTGATTCGGCGTCCCTAATCGGATCGTCTGAGACAACGGAAGCCACTTCCAGAATCAAAAGGTCTATAGATTGGCCGAAAAGTACAAGATTGATTGGAGAACATCCACTCCATACACCACGTAGGCAAACGGGGGGCTGAAGCATTCAATAAAACACTCTGCACCCTCCTGGCGAAGACTGTCAGTTCCAACAAAAGGGACTGGGAGGATAAGATGTACGAAGAGTTGTGGGCGTACCGTACTGTCTATAAAACTCCAACGGGCTGTTCGCTCTTCTCTTTGGTGTCCAGCTTGGAAGCAGTCATCCCCATAGAGCTAGAGGTACCCTTACTCCGGGTCGCAATCCAGCATGAATTGGTCAAAGACGACCGAACAGATGCAGAGCGAAGACTGGAAGAGCTCTCTGATTTTGAAGAGAAGCAACTCTAGGCCCAGCAGAACATACAAGTCTACCAGGCGCGCATAGTCCGCACCTTTGACAAGTTTGTCAAAGGGCGTGAATTCAAGAAAGGCGACCTCGTGATGGTCAAAAGGAGAGAGGTCATGGATGTCAACCATAAAGGCAAGCTGAATGAAAACTGGCTCGGGCCAGAGGTTGTCCAGAAAGTCTACGAAGGAGGTGTGTTTGTGGTTGTCAACCATAGGGAGGGGGACTCAATTCCCACCCCTTAATGGAAGACATTTGAAACTATATCATGCATCACTTCCCCAGTTCGATGAACAATTAAACCCCACACCTCACGCGAAACTTGGATTTCCCTTGAGGCCATGCAATATCCATGTAAAAAAAATGAAAATAAAAAAATAAAAAAACTTGCCAAAGTCACCGGGGGGATGTCAATTCATCAAGTCCCACCGGAATTTAAAATTCCTTCCTTCGGTTCAGACCATCTCATCTCAACCAAATAACCAAACAATTGCATCCTATGTAGTGGCAGAAAACCCCACATGTGGCTCAACACCACTTCACCCAGTCCCACCGACGCATAGAACTTCTGGCTTGGGTCTTCCATCCAAGACCGTAGATAAAGACTCTTGCTTTGACTTGAACCCTCCATCCTAGTCGTGAATAAAAAGATCTCCTTCCTTCGACCCAGATCCTCCATCTACGTTCGGTGAACAAAAAGGCCCCCTTTCTTGCTTTGGCACTAACCCCGTGTCAATGAATAAACCACCTCAATATTATAATTTCCAGTCCCACCGATGAATAAACCCTCGGCTCAGACCTTCCGCCCGAAGCCATGAACAAAAAGACCCTTCCACTCTGGATCAGACCTTTCATCTGGCTAGAGAACCAAAAGACCACCCCATACAGCCGGCAACCCCGGCGTAGTAAAGAATGAAAAGAACCCATTTGCTTCGGCTCGGATCTTCCGTCCAAGTCGATGAATAAAAAGAACCCTTTTGCTTCGGCTCAGATCTTCCGTCCAAGTTGATGAACAAAAAGAACCTCTTTGCTTCAGCTCGGACCTTCCGTCCAAGTCGATGAACAAAAAGAACCTCTTTGCTTCGGCTCGGACCTTTCGTCCAAGTCGATGAATAAAAAGAACCTCTTTACTTCGACTCAGATCTTCCGTCCAAGTCAATGACCAAAAAGACCCTCTTTGCTCGGCTCGGACCTTCCATCCAAGTCGATGAACAAAAAGATCCCTCTTTGCTCGGCTCAAACCCTTCCGTCCAAGTCGATGAACAAGAAGACCCCCTTTTGTTCAGCTCAGACCTTCCGTCCAAGTCGATGAACAAAAAGAACTTCTTTGCTTCGGCTCGAACCTTCCGTCCAAGTCGATGAACAAAAATAATCTCTTTACTTTGGCTCGGATCTTCCGTCCAAGTCAATGAACAAAATTAACCTCTTTGCTTCGGCTCGGAGCTTCCGTCCAAGTCGATGAACAAAAAGAACCCCCTTTGCTTCGGCTCGGACCTTCCGTCCAAATTGATGAATAAAAGAACCTCCTTGCTTCAGCTCAGACCTTCCGTCCAAGTCGATGAATAAAAAGATCCCTCTTTGCTTTGGCTCGGATCTTCCGTCCAAGTCAATGAATAAAAAGACCCCTCTTTGCCTTGGCGCTCACCCAGTGCCAATGAATAAACCATGCCAGCTCCCGGCACTGTGTCAGCACTGGCGAATAAACCCTTGTCACAAACCTTCCACCCAAATACATCAACTAGCATACAAATTCATCTCGTTCCATCAGGCCCCTTACAAAGCCTTCGGCTTAGAATTCCCCATCCGAGTCGATGAACAAACAACTTTCCTAAACCTAGCACGAGTCACCAACTCCCTCTCGGGATTGGCCTCATCCGGTCGGCTTAGGCCTTTTGCCTAGGACGGTGCATAAACCCTATCTTCTTGCTTCGGTGTTAACCCCATACCAATGACTAAACCCCCACTCAGGGTAAACACCCCGGTCTACATGACCACGTGGTGAAGTGGTCCTCTCATCCCTTCGCTGAAGGAGTGAGTGCTTTCCCATGAATTCACACTGGACCAATAGTCCACTTGCTCGAAAGAGAAGATACCCTGCTATGGAACTCCACACCCGTGGGCCCCGCGCACTCGTTCCTCGTTTGTGCCACCCGCAGGCGGGGGGCATTTGTGGATGTCAAAAAATGATCATACAGTATAAACGTCCCGGCGCCCGAGAGCAAGCCAAAGACGAAAAAGGCCAAACAAGCCCCATACCTCCTCTGAGCAGGACGAACACATGACTGGCACTCTGTCATTCAACAAGGAAGCCCCTCAAACAGAAGAGATGGCCCCGGGTCCTCAACTCATAGTGTCGAAGGTAGAATCAGGAAAAACCCAGGAATACGGACACGGGTTCGGCATGCGCTGAAAATCACTCAAAGTCCTAAACTGGGACTCAGAGGCACTGAACTAAACACCCCGGAGGCGGCGCATTGCAACTAAAGCATTATGAGAGGGCATGCATTCTTCCGAATCACCGCAAAGCTAGGGCGAAACCCTTTCGCCCCTCATGTTGCCTTCAATTCGGCGCGCCCAATGGAGGCTCTTAAACTGGCGCGCCCATTGGAGGCCATCAAACTGGCGCGCCACTCATTCTCATGCGAAACAAGTGCAACCCTCAAGTGCAACCAACCGGCGCACGCCTCCCCCTACCGCGCCGGTTTAACCCAAAGCCATCTCATCCAACCTCCGACACTCTATTTTCCTGTAAGTTTGTGCGTAGAGATGAGTAGCAGAACATTCTATGCCCATCCCGTAGACATTTAAGGAGCGAAGCCCTATCTGCACCTCCGTTCGATAGCGCACCGGTATCAACATCGAGGGCGAGCAGTGATGGTGGCAGCATCAGCAGATCTCCTGGCAAACCCACAAACATCATATCCTCGTATGAATGCCAGTGTACGTCGTGAACTGGTAGTAGCCAGCGCACCAGGTCAACCTCAGACGTCGTTGCCGACGAGGCGGAGGTGGCATGGAACCCTCCCCCATCTCCACTCCTATAAAAGGGAGGCATGCTCCACCGGAGAAGGGGTTGGGTTATTGGTTCGTTGGTTGGTGATAGAAGAACATGAAGAGAGATCTGTCGAATAGAAGAGAAGCTCCATCCCCCCCTACACCTGCGAGGTGAAGAAAAGAGACTGAGTGTGAGAGAATAGAGGTGAGCCTGGGGGGGGGGGGGGGGGGGAGCTTGTGCTATGTTCCCCCTCTCCCACCGGTGTATCCGCTTCTTCTCCTCTACTGTATTTCCTTTGCTTTGGGTAGATCCCCTTCTGTATCTCATCTCCCCTTTTCTTACGGATGAATAAAAAGAAAAGCCTTTGCAATGCATATTGTTCTACTTCATCGGTCTCCTCTCCTCTCCGTAACTTCTAATCATCTAGGGCCCTTAGAAGCCAGCCTCTCTGTGGTATGGCCTTCGAGGGAACCCATCCGAGGGGTGAACATTCATAGCCTTCCATGGTGAATATTCACCCCTTTGAAGCTCTTACAAAGTTACGGCCTGTGAGTTGTTAGAACCCCTTCAAGGCTGGTCCTCGGGCTTCTGTGCTCACATGTAGGTCACTGGACTGCCGTTAGGCCACTCCGAGTTTTAGGGGTCATCCTAGAATACTCCATTTGATGATCCCCCATTTCTCCTAGCAAACCTCAGTCTAGGGGAGATGCTGCCCAATTTTCACCAAGAATGCGAGTGAAGAGACGTGATCTCGCGCTAGACCTGAGCTGGGGAGATGATCACCGAATAGTGAACTGCAAGGAAGGGAAATGGATTAGGGGGCCCAGGGATGATTCCCTGGGGTAAACCCTCCGATGCCTAAGTCAATAGAGCAATGGTGGAAGCTATGAAGGGAGGAGGAAAGAGAGGCACGAGATCCCTCTACACCAAGGTGGTGAAGTGGTTCCTGCTCAGAGAGTTTTAGGCATGTGCTGGCCCTTACCTTTCACGAGAGGGAGTCCCAAGTTTAAATAGTGTGCCAGCCTCATGAGTCCCGTAAGCTGAGGAGTTTCAGGCGGGAGTTACGTCCTCAATATGGGCTCTTTACATCCTCATCGTGGGGTCTTTATAGCCTTGAGGGGTCATGGGTCCCTTATCCTCATAAACTTCTGCTCATAAAGGGCTCTCAACGGCAGCGTGGATAAGCAATCGTCGATTAAACCCAAGCATGACGGGCGCCAACCCTGTCCGGGCGATAGACATAGCTTGGATGAAGATAGGTCGGAGTGGGCGCTGAGCGCGTGCCTCTATCCCGGTGAGGGGATAACTCGGGCATGGGTCTTCCTCCATTCTAACCGACGTTCGGGCCTTCCGAGCCTAAGGGCCGCCGAGGAAGGGTTTGATCCCGAGTAATCTTATTGGGCTTTTTATCCAAAGTGGGCCCTGCGGGGCTGTCACTTGGATGAGCTGGGCCTCGTTTGGTCCTGACGGACCTAGTTCGGCTGCTCTTAGATGTGCTACAGAAATCCCCCTCTCCACTTGTCCCCCTCCTACTCTCGAGCTTTAGTAAGCTCGGAAGAGTAGCTGTTTAGGGTTTTGGACCAGCGTGGCTCAGGTGGGTGTAGATCTAGCGGTGTTAGAAAGCCACGTGTCGTGGTCACCTGGGCCCTTAATAATAATGATCCTGATGGATTTGAACTGAAGGGGCCCCCATTTCTCGATGGTCGGAACGATGTGCCGCCTTCCGCGTGGGAATATAGGCGTTGTACACTTGCCGTTGCTCCAGACTCCCTCCGTTTTAGGGTTTGGCTCTCCTTCGTGCTTGCTTTTAGGGCCTTTTGATGCGTCATGAAGACACGATGGAAGAGTAGAGGCATGCAGTGGCGTTTGCGGAGTTGGCGGAGATAACTATAGAGGTGGTCTGACAGCTTCCTCTTCCTCCAGAGTCTTCGGGGTCCCGGGAGTATCTTTTCTCAAGTTCCTCTTCGGATTCCAAGGGGGATCAGCGTCCGGATGTCGAAGAGTGGGAGGGCGAGCCTGCGGTGAGGGTGGTGGCTCCAAACTACAGTGAACTGTGGGAGGCAAAGGTGAAACGGCTGGAGAACCAGTTTCGTTTGCCCCACAAGTTTTTCTTCGCCATGGCTGCCCCGCATAAGTCGAGCTTGGATTCTCGTATGGGCCACATCTGTACCTTTCTACTATCGTGGAAGGGTGGGTTCCGCCTCCCCTTCGAGCCCTTTGTTCTCAAACTTCTCAAATTCTTCCAGTTGGCGCCCATAGAGTTGGTAGCCAACTCTTATCTTCTTCTTTCTACCTTTCGCATCCTCTGTCGTCAATGCGGAGTGCCTCCTTCCTTGGACCTCTTTCACTATTTTTTTGAGTTGAAGGTGCATCCCTCGGCTGGGAAGGGCTTCTATTTCATCCAGGCGAGGTGGACTAGGAGCTGTATTTCCTTGGCTGTGAAGGATTCTTCGCACAAGGGGTGGAAAACTCAGTTCTTCGGGGTAGGGATTCTCTCAGTGGAGGAGACTCGGAGATGTCACGTAATCCCCAATTTTCATCTGAATATTCCTATGAGGCAAGATGAGTTTTCTCTGGACGTGGAGGAGTACGTGATCATTTTGCTGAAGCGTCGTCAGTCCATGGTGGAGCTGGTTACTCCGAAGAATATCGAGCGATGTCTTCTTGTGCGGTTGCAGTCGGCAGGTTCGGTCGCCACGAATCAATTTCTTCTACGGATGTTGAGACCATCTCCCTTTCTTGATCATATCTTTCTTCTATGCAGACGCCAGGCGGTCGACTTTGGAGGAGGCCACAGAGGTGATTGATCTCGGCGATGACTCGGCCGTCGATGAGTCGGCTGCTCCCACGGGTCGCTCCTGAGCCTGAGATAGGGCCAAGGGAATGGCCCGGGAGGGGTCTTTCGGGTCACGGGGGTCCAGGCGCAAGGATCCCATGGAGGGTATGATCCGGGATGCTGTGAAGGTCAGGAAACGGGCCAAGAAGGCTGGGGCCACCCCTAGAGTCGAAGGCGACCTTGCCGCGGCTCACCCCTCTACCGAGCGTGGTGGAGCCGACCCTACTCGGCGAGCTCTCCCACCCGCCGAGCAAGAGGGGGCCGAGGAGGTTGTGGCTGCTCCTGCGGTCGGCGATGATGCTGGCTCGACTCCCCCCTCAACCGAAGCTGAGGGGGCCGAGGCTGCTTCTGTGATTAGCAGTGGTGCTGTCCCGGCTCTCCCCTCGGTAAGAGCCGAGGGGGCCGTGGACGAGGCAGATGACACTGGGACCACGGCCGAGATTGGGGCGTTGATTGAAGCGGGCAACGCTCTAGGTGGCGATGCAGGTGCCGAACTGGTCCAGGCTAGGGGGTCATAGGAAAAGGTGACGTAGCCTCCGCCGACCGAGGCACGAGGGTTGAATGAAGCCGCGGCTCGATCCGGGCCGTCCGGCGAGACACCGACCGAAGAGGGGGTCTCTATTCCGGCAGCCTTGGGGAGGCTCTGATGGAGGCATCATCCACAATTCCCTTTGGGAATGGGTCTTCTTCACATTCCGGCATCATTTGAGTTCGGGCCTTTCTCTATAAAGGCCCACTTATCCTTTTTATGCTATTTACTTGAGTCATTTGATGTAATTTTCAGTTTATTTGAGTCATGTCCCTAGGTCTTGCATTTATTTTCCTAAGTATTGAGTGTCATTAGGTTGTGTAATGAGCTATTGGGCCCAATTCTTCGGGCTTGGCCCATGAGCCCCCCTACCCCTTCGGTTATTTGTTATTGAGTCTTTTGTAGGGGACTTATTGTAAAATGTGGGTTTCCTATATATAGGGCCCCATTTCCTTCATTTGGAGGTAATAAATGAATCAATGAAAAATGCCATTTGAGTATTCAAACTTAGTTCTAGAGGAGTGCATCCTATAGTTGGGTGAGAAGCCCTAGGGGAGTGATTCCCCACCCTACTCTCTCTCTATCCCTCTTTCTCTCTCCTCCCACTAAGGGGTTCACCCCATTCCTCTCTCCTCCCTCCTCCGAACCACCTCCAACCCCCAACCACCTCCATTAAGACCACTCCACATCTCATAGCCCCATTACTCCACCCCCCTTGTCCCAAGGTGGAATCTTTACCCTTCCAACACAATCTTCCCCCCTTCCAACACAATCCCCCACTTCCCCACACAATCACCCAACTTCCAAAGCCATTTCAAATTTGAAATCCACCTTCCCTCCATGTTTTGGCCGCCCCCCTCCCCTCCCTTCTAGTTAGGGTCGCCCCTCCCACCTCCCTCCATTCTCATCCCTTGCACCCACCTTCCCCTACCTCCAGCTGAGAACCTGCGGCCCCTGCCCCCTCCCATCTCTTTCCTATCACCATTAGCATCCCCACCCCTCCCACAAACTTCATCTTTCACCCCCATCACCCCTTTCACACATACACATCCTCCATCTTCTTCTTTAGGTCATTTTGGTGGCTTCAACAAAGTCTGCAGGTTGCTGTCCAAATGATGCAGAGATACCAGTAGCTTGCAGAAGCCATCATGGTCAGCTACCTGCGATTCTGAAGGCATAAGAGGCATCCATGTAAGCGGCTGCCTGTCCTCTTCGTCACGGAAGTGGTTTCGTCTTCATCCGAGCTGTGTGCTACCCAAGAGCTTCGTTCTTCCACAATGGCGCAGAGCTGTCCCTGCTGAATACCAGAACCGGATTAGAAACTCTGCCACGACTAACCTTGGAGGAATCAGCCCTCAAGCTCTTCTACAAAGTTCTTCTTCTTCCTGTCTCCGTTCAGAAACAAGGAGCAGAAGTCCATTCAGCATCCGGGAACAGAAGTTACCAATTTTCTTCCACGATCGCGCGACTCTACTTCCCACAGTCGGCACCATCCCCTCCTTACTCTTCTGGTTCCACAGATCGTCTCTGACCTCTTCTGGTGTCCTCGTTTCTTCTGTAGGAAAGAGGACTCAGCCACGGTTCTAACGGAACTGACGGAACCTAATTCGGAGTTCGGGAGCGGCCGGGACAGCGTCTTCTTCCTACTGTTGCTGACCTGCTACTGTCAGTCTGAGAACCAGAGGCCCTGTTCGAGCTCCCGCCCCGACCGGCAGCGACCCCAGGAGAAATTAACAAAATTCTGAAGCATCCCTGATCCTGTAACGAAGAGTTTCCCACTGGTCTCATCCTCGAAAAATTTCCAGAGAAAGATCTATAGCTCCGGCACTGACTGTCTGCCCTCATTGACTGAAAGGAGGCAGATTCGGTGTCTTCGTTGCTTCAACATCTTCGACTTAGTTTCCCCCTCCCCGCTTGGCTGGCTGAAGGCTCCTCCCTGTGTGGAGGTAGTTTTGATTGTAATCATTTAATCCCCACCCCAAGATCCCCCTCCTGCGAGAGGCGTAGTGTTGTAATTGATTTGAGCAGGTCAAGCTACACTGCCGCGGCGTGTGGGGATCCACTCGCCTCCCCGCTCGCCCTCGTCTCCGAGCGGGACCGGTTTCTTCAAACCGGTCGAGTAAGTGCTCAAACCCTCACTCCATTTAGTGCTTGTCTTTCAATATTAGTTCTTAATTCCGCTGGTTATGCGAGTGAGAGCCCGATCCTCAAGCCCCGTTGTCTTGAGTGATCACCGTGGGAAAAGAGAGAAACCGGTGCCTTTGGCACTTGGTCGGCCCCATTGTCTTGGGCTTCCACATCCATTGGGAATCAAGTCTTGGCCTTGCTGGCCCTCTACCAGCAAGGGCCCAACCCCTCAACCTCACCTTGGCATTGCCAAGTTACCCCGGGCTTGGGTGAGTGTCGATAGAGCGGTGGCCCAATTCGGACCATTTGAATGCGATTGTGCTTGCTTGCATTAGGTCCGAGATTGTGTCACATCAATTGGTATCAGAGCAAGTCATTGACTTGTCTCTATCAAGTCAAGTCCTAGGGCATGCTTGCATTGGAGTCATCATCAATCCGACCCTTGCATTGATCCCCCCGATCATCATGGCCCGTCTCCCAATCATATCCCATGCATGCTTACCTAATGGAGAGCCCGTAGAAATTGATTTCATTGACCTAGAATCTGAAAATTGGGTGTCCCCCGATATCATTACCTCTCTTTGTAAGACCGGACAAATTGTGCACAATGGAGACTAAGTCTTTATTGAATTCCATAAATGGTTCGGGGAGACTAAGTATTTGGATGGAGCTTGGTGTCAAGAGGGAACATTGGCGGATCCATGTATAATCCTAGGAAAGAAATGGTTAGATGAAAGGAATGCCGACATTGACCCAACACGTCGGACTTACCTAGTGTATCCGCCACACCTTTCGGGAATCTTTAAATTCAACAACCTTATATTCTCCCACCCGCAGGAATCCTGCCCTTGTTCACCACCCCGGGTGCACCATACTCCGGCCATCATCACCCCACCATCAAAGAATCTTCCCACTCCATTAGCTTTGGAAGAAGTAGTCCACACCACAACCATAGGTCTCCATACCCAATTGGGCCCCATGACCAACTCTCCACCTAGGCCCATGGTAACCCTCACAACTACCTCTCCATCACCCCCAAAAGGGGACACTCCTCCCAAAACCAATCAACCCAAACCCCTTCAACCCACCCATCTTCCTCTCCCTACCCCAATCCAACTCCCACCAAAGCCTCCACTATTTCCACTCCCAAACCCCACTCTACCAATCCCAATCCAAGTTTCCCTTTACCCTCCACCCCGGGAGCACCACACACCAACCCTCATCACTCCAAAAGACCCCCTCACCTCCTTGGTAGAAGAACTCATACCCAATTCAATAGTTGAGGACACTCCAAACCCACTCCCCACCTTCGAGGGAACCCAAGTCTAAGTTGAGAAAGAAACATCACACGATGGTCCTCACCTTACATCACCCTCTCTAGTTGGGACCAAGCTCACCTTACAAGAACCCATTGTTAGTTGGCTACAGGAGAGCCCAATTAGAGAGATCCGGGCCCATGTTTTCCCTCCCATAGAATAAGACCTTCTCTTAGTGCCCTTCTTCTCCTATCACACCACAATCCAAGCATCCTATCAAGTGGAGACCTTAGAGGACCTTCTCAAGGGCATAGTATGGCAATTAGAGATGACTGTAGATTCTAATTAGAAATCCACTTAAACAAATAGGAATAATGAATAAATAAGTATGAAATAGCACGAATAAGCACGAGGTGCTAAGATGGAGTTTGTGATCGCCAGAGACACGAGGCCTCAAAAGATATAACAAATAATAAACATGGAGGGATCGCGAAAAATACCTTGAATGCGGGGATTGTGAGTGTTCCTTTCTCTTCAAATCGGCCGGCCGACGAAGAGAGTTCTTCAATTTGATTACCCTTGCAAAAAATCCACAAACACCAATAAAGAAATTGAATTAGAAATATGGTGAGTGTAGCATCAATTCTTAATAAAAAATATGAGCATGATAACATGGTGAAGAACACACCTTAAGGGTGTTGGCCTTAAACCCCTATGCAAAGAGGTGGGAATATGATGATTGAATGCAAAATAGAATAAGGGAAAGAGTGCAAGAGATGCACTTATGGGAGATATTCTCAACGTGGTTGAGAATGGAAGTTGACAGTAATGATGCATGCATATGTGAATCGATGTAGTAAAAAAAATAAAAAAATAAGGAAGAAGGAGCCTGTGCGTTGGCTTTGATATTCAAGGGGGAGGAAGCTTCAGATCGTGCAACTTCTCCCTCAGCCAAACCACAGTAGCAACCTGCAAGAAGAAGAAAAACGAAAGGAAAAAACAAAAGCGGAGGGGAAGAGAAGCATCCAACCGATTAACAGAGACGAAGAGCCCTATTAATAAGATCGAAGAAGAGATAAGAAGGAAAGAGTCCAACGGAGGAAAAGATAAGAAAGGGCAAGAGCCCAAGGAGGGGAGGATTAAGTTGGGCAAGAGCCCAAACGAAGCAGGGACTCTCTGTGGAAAGGCTGCGTTCGTTTAGAACCCGAAAGGTGAAACACGACCTGACCAAGGGCGTCAATTCAAGAATTGACGACCTACCAGAAGGCGTTATTAAAAACACGACTTAGATAAGGACGTTAATTCAAAATATTCAAAATAAGGCTATTTTTTATTTCTTAATATTATTTTCCCATTTTTTAGGTGGAGGTGCATCTCGATGTGCTGATTCCAATGACTATTTTTACGTATTTTTCTAACACCCGGAAGGTCACCAAATCACCTCTGGAAGGGGGTTAAAAATATTAATAAAATAATCAATTTGAAAAAGACGACCGTGCATAGGTCGTGAATTCAATTTTTGATTTTTTTTATTCTTTTCAAATTCAAAATAACGTCCCCTTGTAAGTCGTTAATTCCCAAAAAAATCCGAAAAATTCCCAGAAAAATCCAGAAAAATGGAAATTTGAAAGAATGGACGCCCTCCACTATACTCATCAATTTTTTTAGAAACGCCCAAGCTAAGCCGTTATTTAAAAGACGCCCTACATCAAGTCGTTATTTCTGGAAAATATATAAAAATAGAGAAAAATGCCCAGAAAAATCCAAAAAAATAGGGAAAATAGGAAAAGAGAGGAAAAAGGGAGAAATCTAAGAAAAGTGAGAAAAACCACTCAAATAGAGCTAATTTGAGGGTCAAATCGGGACATTACAAGGTAATATGAGATGTACTCATAATAACGTCAATTTTGGCATGTCTACAGTTGCCCCGCCTTGGCGTCTGCTTTGCAAGGGAGCAGAGCAAACTGAAAAGTAGATGCCAAGGTGTGATGAGACACGCAATCAACATCACTTGATGAGAATGAAATCAAAAGCTCGAGATGAAGCAATCTCGAGAAATTCAATGAAACCAACGATGTTTGGATAAAAAGGGAGTGTGCACGCGGGCACGAAGGAGATAAAAGAATGATCAACTTCTAGCGCGGTGGAAGTACCCCAAGCCACAAACATGTAGGTTTCACCATTGGTGAGCGGTTATCAGCCAATGTGGACGTGCTGCAGCCAAGGTGGATCAAAGGGAAAGGATTAAAACAAGATGATAGAAATCCAAACAAGGAGCTTTCGAGAAAATGACCCAAAACAGTGACAAAACGAACTGAAGACACAATTCGGCATGGAATATCTCATATCTTGGAAATATGATCAAATTTAACCCTCAAAATTAGCTCATCAGAATGATTTTCCAACGTTAATTCAAAGTCCTATATGAATACATGCTGGGTTTAAAAGAAAAAAATTAAAATAAATGAAAATATAAGATAATCAAGGATAATATTGCTAAGCTGCCAAGACTGAGTCAAGAAACCCATTCTGCGAGCTGATACTAAGCCGAAGCCCGTTTATCCGCGCACCAACTCGCAAAAGGGAACCATCGTCCCCAGTCTTGGACGGCTCAACGGCCTATCCGTGCGACTAAGATGCCTCTGGAATCGTCATTATTTTTGATGAAGGGGAACTCAAATTCCAGATTTACCAAAGCCACAAGGTCCTTGATATAATCTAATAGTTTAATAACATATAGTAGAAATACATACAGGGAGAGATGGTGATAGCAATGAGCATATGGGGAACTGAGATGAAATAATGTGCAAACACTGTGGGACTTGGATGTTGATGATGCCCAGTCAGTGGGACCAAGAGCTTCTTCCTGCGCTCAAAGATTCATCAGCCAAGATATAATGAAGATAACAAGCAATGAATAAGGCATTTAAGCATAGTCATCAAAGCATGAATCAAAGCATCAATCAACCATTATGAGTTGAATCATGATATTACAAAGCATCATTATTTGTTATTTCATCATGAGGATGACAATCTTGGCTAATCAAGATATAGAGTTGAATGATCAGAATGATATAATGCCCAGTGGCAGAATTGATCAAGAGAAATTAGCAGGAGTTGATTGAAAGATCTGGAGATGAATAATCAGGATGATAATCAGGAGATATGATAATCAGAATGATATAGGGAGATGATAATCAAAAAAATGCCCAGGGTGGCATGTCATGAGAATATCGGGAGAAATTGATAGCAATGAGTGGAGATAGGACTTATCCCGTGCTCTTGATCCTTGCAAAATTGTTCCTGCAAAACACCATCAGAAAATACAATGCATTTTTTTATTTTTGAAATATGCAAATTTTTATGAGTTTTGGAAAAGATATTCAAATTTTTATGAATTTTTGGAAAATATTTCAAATTTTTATGGATTTTGGACAAGAAATATTCAATTTTTTTGTTTGAATTTTGGTTAGGAAATATTCAATTTTTTTTGGATTTTGACTCAGGACATATTCAAGTTTTTTTTATTTTGGTTTAGACATTGCTAACGCAGCATCAAAGGGTGTTTTAAACCACTGGCTAGGGGTCCTCGTTCATTCCCCTTTCGCTAAAAACTGCCCAAAGCCAGGCGTGCATTGAAAGCCACGTCCTATAACCAACTGCCCATGGTCAACGGTGCCCCTACCAAGGCCATACCCGAGAAACATTCGGTCTTGGAGGGAGAAGAGAAGAAGAATTGGAGATAAGCTTTATGCAGGATGGGAGATGTCGGGACTTGAATTCCTTCCAAGGTGTTAACCCTCAAAGAGGTAGTCTGTTGCGCCGGGGCTTTGGTCTTTGATTTTTAGACCCTTGACATGCATACGACCAGGGTTTTCCCTGCGGGGACTTTGCCACTCTTGACATGCCATAATTCATAATTTTGAATTTATTAAAATTTCGACTTGTTTTTCAGAATAGCCCTTTTGGCGAGATATATATCATGAAAACTCATATGAAAACTCAAATCGATTTTGGGTCAAGACTGCCCCTATTTGAGACTCCTCTCGTATTGGAGATTTACCGAGGTTGGTCATCTCATCTGCCAACCTCTTGCCCCTGCATTCGGCCGTGTAAAGAAGAGAAAAAGACTTTCAGATATACTCATGGCATGGCCAAAATAGCAACGGTGTTTTATCAAAGGAGCCGGCTAAGGACGCCGTGAAGTGTGTGGAATGCCCAGCTAAGGGTTGATCTTAACAAGCGGGGAGAGAACGTTGAATTCCCAGTGTGGGGTTCTTATTAACCAAAAGTGCTGCAAAAGCAAGTCTAAAGACTCTTTTTGGAATATTTGAATTAAGATAAAGGTTAAAACACCACTTTTGATTTTGTTAAGAAGCACTTTATTTTGAAAATCATGCGTGAATTAATGAGATATTGATATCATGAAATGAGTACTTACGCCAATATGTTACCTTGCAACCTTTGTAGAAGCAGCTGTCAGAGGCGAGGTTGATCATCGTGGGATAGTCCTCTTTGGCAGATAAAAGGATTGGAAGCAAAGGGTTTGAAAGTGGCTTAACAAGAAGGAGTGGTGCTAAGACCAGACTCAGACGAATAAGGAAAAAGGAAGAGAGGCGAGGGCTAGATCTCCCTCACTAAGGCGCGGAGACCCTGATCACATGGAACAGTTTACAGAAGAAGCGGAGAATTAGAAGGAGGAGTGAGGACTAAAGTCTCGAAAGCAGTGGGAGAATGGGCAGATGCCCAAGGCAGTGGATGTGGAAGAAGTTGGGTCGGACCCAGGATTAGGAGGAATTAGAAGAAGAAATTGATAGATGGAAAGAGGCGGATCTGGAGGGTCCGGAAGTAAATGAGGAGAATCATGATAGAAGGAATCCGGAGGCTCTGGAGGGATGACGAAAGAAGGGACGCGATGCCCTGGGAAAAAATAGGGAAAAAGATGATGGGTAAGGAAGAAGAAAATGAATGATGTGATATTCTGGAAGATCAGAAAGATGAATTGGAAGAAAGATGGAGGGTCCGGAGGTTCCGGAGGTTCCGGAGGAAGGAAATGGAAAGGGGCGTCGTGCCCGAAGGAAAGGTATGAAGGATCCGGAGGTTCCGGAGGAATGAGAAGGGAAGGGACGCGATGCCCAAAGAAGAGAGAAATAGAATCCGGAGGTTCCGGAGGATTAAGATGAAAAGGGGCGCGATACCCGAGGGGAAAGCCCGGAGGTTCCGGAAGAATAAGGTGGAAAGGGGCGCGATGCCCTGGGAGAAAGTCCAGAGGTTCCGGAAGAATAAGGTGGAAAGGGGCGCGATGCCCTGGGAGAAAGTCCGGAGGTTCCGGAAGAATAAGGTGGAAAGGGGCGCGATGCCCTGGGAGAAAGTCCGGAGGTTCCGGAAGAATAAAGTGGAAAGGGGCGCGATGCCCTGGGAGAAAGTGAGAGAAATCCGGAGGTTCCGGAAGAATAAAGTGGAAAGGGGCGCGTTGCCCTGGGAGAAAGTAAGAGAAATCCGGAGGTTCCGGAAGAATAAAGTGGAAAGGGACGCGATGCCCTGGGAGAAAGTGAGAGAAATCCGGAGGTTTCGAAAGAATAAAGTGGAAAGGGGCGCGATGCCCTGGGAGAAAGTGAGAGAAATCCGGATGTTCCAGAAGAATAAAGTAGAAAGGGGTACGTTGCCCTCGGAGAAAGTAAGAGAAATCCGGAGGGTCCGGAAGAATAAAGTGGAAAGGGGCGCGTTGCCCTGGGAGAAAGTAAGAGAAATCCGAAGGTTCCGGAAGAATAAAGTGGAAAGGGGCGCGATGCCCTGGGAGAAAGTGAGAGAAATCCGGAGGTTCCGGAAGAATAAAGTGAAAAGGGGCGCGTTGCCCTGGGAGAAAGTAAGAGAATTCCAGAGGGTCCGGATACAAGAGCTGAAAAGGGACGCGATGCCCTGAGAAGAGATTGGGGAGGGGGCAATGCCCGAGCAATGTAAGGGGACCCATAGATCCCAAGGATGAAGATGAATAAGATGAGAAATGCGGAATATCCAGAGGTGCCGGAAGGCGGGGAAGATACGGGTTTGGAAACCATGGAATCAGGAGGTGCAATTGTATGCAAATGTAATGCAATGGATGCAATGAATAGAATGAATGAATGAAAGAAAAATGCATGAGATGCAAAGAATATGAGGAATATGAAGGGCGAGAGGGCGAGATCCTCCTCTTTCCCCTTGGAGTGGCCCATGAAGAGAATGTGATGGATAAAAACATGGATGGAGTTGAATGGAAGGTGGATAAAACAGTGGAAGGCCCCGTAGCGCCAAGATAACTACCCCTCCAGGGCAGTGAAAATGTATAACCAATTGGCCCAATGAAAGAAGCTTCAACAATAAATGACAACCCCCTTGGAAGGCAAAGATCAACAATGTAAGGGAGTTGGAAAGTTGATACAGGAAGCATTGCCATGCCCATTGATTTGAACGGAATAGGAATTTGCCCCTTGTATGGAAGAATGTGTTTAAGATTTGAAAACTGGAGCGAGGGGTGCCCTGCCCGGCCCTTGGACGGCATCAACACTTGGCATTCTTCTCTGAGCAATGGCGGCAACTTGGCTTCTTCGACCATGCTTGGCACAATAACCCGGATTGGCATCCGGTAAATACATTCTGGCATCTTGAACAGCACGGTAGTGGCCAAATTCTTCTTGCCCGGCTTTTGCTTAACTTCAGCACAAGTACTTGAGGCGGAGGCGGAAGGCTTCGTGGATGGTGGAGGTATAATGGAAAATGTTGGAGAAAGGGTGAGTGGAAGCGAAGGTTCAAACACGTCGAGCTTCCCCCTTTGCTCGGAAGCAGTAGGGGTTGGCTTGAGTGCAAAAAGGGGTGGACCTTGCTCAGGATTAGCCACGGGTAAGGGTGATAGGTTAAGTGGTGGAATAGGGGAAAGGCCTGGCAAAGCTGGTTTTGGCGTTACAGGGATAATGGACGGCTTAGGTAGCGAACAAAGAGGAGGGGTAATAGAAGGCTCGGCAGAGACCGGCGTAGTGGAGGGTGATGGAGGTTCGGCGGAGGCCGGTGGAGTGGAGAGTAGTGGAGGTTTGGCGGAGGCCGATGGAATAGAGGTTAATGGTGTAAAAGGAAAGGGTTTGGTGCACTGAAAATGTCAGACGGGGCGAGAGGTGTCAGGTATAGGGGAAGGCGCATGATGCACCGGTGTGGGTGACTAGAGTATCGACCCATCATCGTAACACCAAGTATTGGGGTGAGGAGGAGACTCATGGTGCGGCGGTATGGGTGATTGGAGTATCGACCCATCATCGTAACACCAAGAGGTCCCATAAATCTGGGTTGGATCGGGGACTGTGGCATAGTTCTGAGCATAGGGGTCTTCCGACAGTGGAGGAAGAGGATGGCGAAGGAAACTCGGAAGGGATGCCTGCGGAGCTTCATCATCGTATACTGCTTCAAGTTCTTCAATTGCCGGTTCTTCATCATCAAATGCAAGTGGACACCGTAGTGGAGGCGTATATGTGGATGGAGGAATGTAATGATGTTGCGTATGTGGAGGTGGAAGGGCATATGAATGAAGTGTGCGGATGGGTGGTGGGCGGACGGTGTCCACTTGATCGTCGAAATCTGCCGACTGTTGCTTGCTTGAGCTGCCGATACCATAATCATCTCTCCTATCCTTCCATTCCTTCTCCATCTTAGTAATATTATCTAAAGCGGCATGGAGAGGATTGACCGGAGTAGGAGGAGCCATGACCCTTCTTAATTGTTCCTCCATCAAAGTGATTTTATCAAGAAGGGTTTGTTGGATGGGTGTAACTTGAGCAACCAAGGGTTGGCAGGGCCTTGAAGGAGGGGTGGCATAAAAAGGCCGTGGAGGGGAGTTAACGGGATGACCCGCAGAAGAACCCGGATGGGCCGGATTGCAAGAAATAAATGGGCCTCGGGGCCGTGATGGAGGAGGAATAGAAGGAGGCGGGTGTCGGACCACCCGGGGAGGATGGTGAATAGGAGGAGATGGGTGATGGGCTACCCGATTAGAATATGAGTGGAAGAGGGAATTAGGTGATGGGCCACCCGAATAGGATTAGAAGGAGGATGAGATGAAGGAGATGCACCCTCAACGGCGGCCTTAAGGGCTTGGAGTTGCTGAGGGGTGAGATGGTCTAATACATGAATGATTTGGGATACCTTCTCATCATTGGGAGGAGACGGTCCTGGAGGAGTAGTGGCCTGAAATTGAGTAGGGGGACCATGAGAATGGACATTGCCCATGGGCCGGGCATGACCATAAGAATGAGGATGTGGTCCCTTGAAAGTATGGTGAGAATTGTGACGAACATGTTGAAATTGAGGGGAATAGGATGTGCACGGTTGTGCATCCTCATGAATTGAATTAAACATGTTGTTTTGTTTATGGTAAGCCATTATTCAATCAAAGTTCAAAATAATATGCAAAAAGCACACAAGTTGGAATGGTTACCTTTGATCTTAATTTGTTTGAACCTTGGTGAATTAATAAATTTTAACAAAGTTTGGTGTGATTCACACAAGGGAGGATCCTAGTTTCAATATGGTTTGAACTTCGGTGCCAACTAGGAACACTCTCTCACCGTGTATAGGCCAACTAACTCGGGACTTCAAAAGGGTACAACCTGCCCGGCGTCCGCGAGGGAATCCACGGGTGCGGGGACTTATGGAGGCTTGGTTTAGGAACTTCCAATCCAAAGAGACGGAATGCTCAATGGAGGGTCCTTCCTTCACCAAGGGGGTGTGTGGAATCCTAATGTAGAGAGAGGAGGTCTCCCAAACCAATGCAAATGAGTGAATGCAGGGTAAACAAGCCAATCACAGCAATATAATCAATCAACAAATATAAGCATGAATCATGATGAAAAGCCACACACGGGAGGGTTCTATAAACCCACAGTAAAAAGATGCCCTGGCAGGTGGCGCTATTAACCAAAGCGACGACAGTATCACTGTCGTGAATCACTGGAGGGCCCAGGGGCAGTGAAAAACACGCCTTAGTGTGAGGCGCTATAAATAAAAGGATGCCCCTGGGTGAGGGCGTCAAATTCAAAACCCGCGCCTTGATGTGAGGCGCTACGAAAAAACGGACGCCCTGGGGAAGGGCGTGAATTCACAAAAGCAGCAGATATGATGGAATGTGCCCTGTCAGAAGGCGTTAAACATGAATAAGACACCGTGGGTTAGGGCGTGAAATTAAAACGTGCCTCTGACAGAGGCGTTAATTCCCAGACAGACCCCACGGCCAGCAGTATCAAACACTCACAATCACAATCAATCAACAAATATGGATATTAAGATAGAAGCATGCTCATCAAAAAAAAAATTTTTGGATGAGTGGAAATTATAAAAAAAAACCTATCAAACTGACAGATCACATGGGGAGAGTGCAATGCACAATGGAGGGTGCCCGTGGGGCACAAAAAGGAGACGCACCGTGGGTGCAAAAGGGGAGATGGCATACGTGGGTGCCCAAAGGAAAGGGTAATCAAAAGAAAAACGAAAGGTGTCCCACCGTGATCGCCAATTTGTAGATTCTAATTAGAAATCCACTTAAACAAATAGAAATAATGAATAAATAAGCATGAAATAGCACAAATAAGCACGAGGTGCTAAGATGGAGTTTGTGATCGCCAGAGACACGAGGCCTCAAAAGATATAACAAATAATAAACATGGAGGGATCATGAAAAATACCTTGAATGCGGGGATTGTAAGTGTTCCTTTCTCTTCAAATCGGCCGGCCGACGAAGAGAGTTCTTCAATTTGATTACCCTTGCAAAAAATCCACAAACACCAATAAAGAAATTGAATTAGAAATATGGTGAGTGTAGCATCAATTCTTAATAAAAAATATGAGCATGATAACATGGTGAAGAACACACCTTAAGGGTGTTGGCCTTAAACCCCTATGCAAAGAGGTGGGAATATGATGATTGAATGCAAAATAGAATAAGGGAAAGAGTGCAAGAGATGCACTTATGGGAGATATTCTCAACGTGGTTGAGAATGGAAGTTGACAGTAATGATGCATGCATATGTGAATCGATGTAGTAAAAAAAATAAAAAAATAAGGAAGAAGGAGCCTGTGCGTTGGCTTTGATATTCAAGGGGGAGGAAGCTTCAGATCGTGCAACTTCTCCCTCAGCCAAACCACAGCAGCAACCTGCAAGAAGAAGAAAAACGAAAGGAAAAAACAAAAGCGGAGGGGAAGAGAAGCATCCAACCGATTAACAGAGACGAAGAGCCCTATTAATAAGATCGAAGAAGAGATAAGAAGGAAAGAGTCCAACGGAGGAAAAGATAAGAAGGGGCAAGAGCCCAAGGAGGGGAGGATTAAGCTGGGCAGGAGCCCAAACGAAGCAGGGACTCTCTGGGGAAAGGCTGCGTTCGTTTAGAACCCGAAAGGTGAAACACGACCTGACCAAGGGCGTCAATTCAAGAATTGACGACCTACCAGAAGGCGTTATTAAAAACACGACTTAGATAAGGACGTTAATTCAAAATATTCAAAATATGGATATTTTTTATTTCTCAATATTATTTTCCCATTTTTTAGGTGGAGGTGCATCTCGATGTGCTGATTCCAATGAATATTTTTACGTATTTTTCTAACACCCGGAAGGTCACCAAATCACCTCTGGAAGGGGGTTGAAAATATTAATAAAATAATCAATTTGAAAAAGACGACCGTGCATAGGTCGTGAATTCAATTTTTGATTTTTTTTATTCTTTTCAAATTCAAAATAACGTCCCCTTGTAAGTTGTTAATTCCCAAAAAAATCCGAAAAATTCCCAGAAAAATCCAGAAAAATGGAAATTTGAAAGAATGGACGCCCTCCACTATAGTCGTCAATTTTTTTAGAAACGCCCAAGCTAAGCCGTTATTTAAAAGACGCCCCACATCATGTCGTTATTTCTGAAAAATACATAAAAATAGAGAAAAATGCCCAGAAAATCCAGAAAAATCCAGAAAAATAGGGAAAAATAGGAAAAGAGAGGAAAAAGGGAGAAATCCAAGAAAAGTGAGAAAAATCACTCAAACAGAGCTAATTTGAGGGTCAAATCGGGACATTACAAGGTAATATGAGATGTACTCATAGTAACGTCAATTTTGGCATGTCTACAATGACTAGCATGATGACCCCTATGGTTGAACAACCTAGGAGCCTTAGCCTCCTACACCTATGTATAGGGTCTATCACCTCGGTGTGCACCATTGGTTGCTACACTAGCGACCTCCTTCTATTCCTCCCTACACCGGATGAGCCCAACCTTCTCCTCGATTTAGAGCTTCTTATCTCGGGTAGAAAGCCAAGCCCTCCACTCATGGCCGACTCACTTGTCAAGAACATTGGCCCAACTATAATGGAGAAGAATGACTTAGCACCTTTTAAGGATCTTGAGGACATGGAGTTCCTTCCCCTAGGTGACCCATTTTATGATCCATATGATCCATTCCAATGGGAGTCAAGGGACTCATATGACCCAACCATCTTACCAACCACCCACCCTTTCCTACCCTCACCCACCATATTGGGCCAAACCCACCTCATCTATGACCCGGGTTACACCTTGGGAGCCATGACCTTGGGCCACATATCCCTAGGTAATAAGGTTGTGCCTCACCCCATGATGACCACCTTCTTAGATCCATTCGATCCTTTCCAATGGGAGTTCAAAGGTTGTCCCACACCTATACACATGGAGGTCACCTTTGGGAAACGCATGCATGTGTCTAGGCCTACCACACCACTTGGCATGAACGCTATGTTGGGCCCATTCATTCATACCACCCACATGTCAAGTAGAAAGCATGAGTGGCCCATATTCGGATGTATTGGTCCACCTTCATTTATCATGGGTCTTAAGCATGTCAAAAGCATCTACGGATGTCCGGGTCCCCCTACATTCATCACCACTTTGCATGATAGGTTCACCCACGGGTGCCCTGGCCCACCTAGGCCCACCAAAGTCTACATAACAATATTGCATGATAAGTCCACATATGGTTGCCCCGGCCCTCCAAAATCCATCAAAGTCTTCTTGGCATCAAAGCATGAGTGGTCTACTTTTGGTTGCCCCGGTCCACCCATCACCCCTAGAATGTCAACATTCACAAGATTGCATGAAAGCCTTTGCAAGCACATAAGCAAAAAGAATGAGGCTTATAAGAGGTGGGCCGACTCTCATCGGCATCACCAAGAATTCCATGAGGGTGACTTTGTGATGGTAAGGACGGAGAGGCTCTCCCCGGGAGCCAACTCTAAACTGAGGCCACGTGGGGCTGGTCCCTTCCAGGTCTTGAGGCGCATTGGTGCAAATGCCTACGAGTTAGATCTCCCTGAGGAGTATGGAATAATTCTCACATTCAATGTCGGTGACCTAGTGCCATATAAGGGACCCACGGTGGTACCTAGTAAGGAGATTGAGCCCACTTCTTCCATTGAGAGAGCACCCACCCGTGAGGAGAGGCCACCAACCAAAAGAGCCCAGCGTGAACAAATTGAACAAATATTGGATGTACAAGTCACTACCACTCGGAGCAAGGTATATGAGCGCTATCTCGTCAGGTGGAAGGATCGGCCTCCTTCGGAGGATTCTTGGGTGAGTCGGGAGGATCTCCAGCGGTTGGATCCGGACCTCCTCGAGCAGTACCACAACCGGATGGACCCCTACTCGACGGAGTCGAGCTCTTCACAGCCCAAGGGATTTGATGGAGGCATCATCCACAATTCCCTTTGGGAATGGGTCTTCTTCACATTCCGGCATCATTTGAGTTCGGGCCTCTCTCTATAAAGGCCCACTTATCCTTTTTATGCTATTTACTTGAGTCATTTGATGTAATTTTCAGTTAATTTGAGTCATGTCCCTAGGTCTTGCATTTATTTTACTAAGTATTGAGTGTCATTAGATTGTGTAATGAGCTATTGGGCCCAATTCTTCGGGCTTGGCCCATGAGCCCCCCTACCCCTTCAGTTATTTGTTATTGAGTCTTTTGTAGGGGACTTATTGTAAAATGTGGGTTTCCTATATATAGGGCCCCATTTCCTTCATTTGGAGGTAATGAATGAATCAATGAAAAATGCCATTTGAGTATTCAAACTTAGTTCTAGAGGAGTGAATCCTATAGTTGGGTGAGAAGCCCTAGGGGAGTGATTCCCCACCCTACTCTCTCTCTATCCCTCTTTCTCTCTCCTCCCACTAAGGGGTTCACCCCATTCCTCTCTCCTCCCTCCTCCCAACCACCTCCAACCCCCAACCACCTCCATTAAGACCACTCCACTTCCCATAGCCCCATTACTCCACCCCCCTTGTCCCAAGGTGGAATCTTTACCCTTCCAACACAATCTTCCCCCCTTCCAACACAATCCCCCACTTCCCCACACAATCACCCAACTTCCAAAGCCATTTCAAATTTGAAATCCACCTTCCCTCCATGTTTTGGCCGCCCCCCTCCCCTCCCTTCTAGTTAGGGTCGCCCCTCCCACCTCCCTCCATTCTCATCCCTTGCACCCACCTTCCCCTACCTCCAGTTGAGAACCTGCGGCCCCTGCCCCCTCCCATCTCTTTCCTATCACCATTAGCATCCCCACCCCTCCCACAAACTTCATCTTTCACCCCCATCACCCCTTTCACACATACACATCCTCCATCTTCTTCTTTAGGTCATTTTGGTGGCTTCAACAAAGTCTGCAGGTTGCTGTCCAAATGATGCAGAGATACCAGTAGCTTGCAGAAGCCATCACGGTCAGCTACCTGCGATTCTGAAGGCATAAGAGGCATCCACGTAAGCGGCTACCTGTCCTCTTCGTCACGGAAGTGGTTTCGTCTTCATCCGAGCTGTGTGCTGCCCAAGACCTTCGTTCTTCCACAACGGCTCAGAGCTGTCCCTGCTGAATACCAGAACCGGATTAGAAGCTCTGCCACGACTAACCATGGAGGAATCAGACCTCAAGCTCTTCTACAAAGTTCTTCTTCTTCCTGTCTCCGTTCAGAAAAAAGAAGCAGAAGTCCATTCAGTATCCGGGAACAGAAGTTACCAATTTTCTTCCACAATCGCACGACTCTGCTTCCCACAGTCGGCACCGTCCCCTCCTTACGCTTCTGGCTCCACAGATTGTCTCCAACCTCTTATGGTGTCCCCGTTTCTTCTGCAGGAAAGAGGACTCACCGACGGTTCTAACGGAACTGACGGCACCTAATTCGGAGTTCGGGAGCGGCCGAGACAGCATCTTCTTCCTACTGTTGGTGACCTGCTACTGTCAGTCCGAGAACCAGAGGCCCTGTTCGAGCTCCCGCCCCGACCGGCAGCGACCCCAGGAGAAATTAACAAAATTCTGAAGCATCCCTGATTCTGTAACGAAGAGTTTCCCACTGGTCTCATCCCTGTAAAATTTCCAGAGAAAGATCTATAGCTCCGGCACCGACTATCTATCCTCATTGGCTGAAAGGAGGCAGATTCGGTGTCTTCGTTGCTTCAACATCTTCGACTTAGTTTCCCCCTCCCCGCTTGGCCGGCTGAAGGCTCCTCCCTGTGTGGAGGTAGTTTTGATTGTAATCATTTAATCCCCACCCCAAGATCCCCCTCCTGCGAGAGGCGTAGTGTTGTAATTGATTTGAGCAGGTCAAGCTACACCGCCGCGGCGTGTGGGGATCCACTCGCCTCCCCGCTCGCCCTCGTCTCCGAGCGGGACCGGTTTCTTCAAACCGGTCGAGTAAGTGCTCAAACCCTCACTCCATTTAGTGCTTGTCTATCAATATTAGTTCTTAATTCCGCTGGTTATGCGAGTGAGAGTCCGATCCTCAAGCCCCGTTGTCTTGAGTGATCACCGTGGGAAAATAGAGAAACCGGTGCCTTTGGCACTTGGTCGGCCCCATTGTCTTGGGCTTCCACATCCATTGGGAATCAAGTCTTGGCCTTGCTGGCCCTCTACCAGCAAGGGCCCAACCCCTCAACCTCACCTTGGCATTGCCAAGTTACCCTGGGCTTGGGTGACTGTCGATAGAGCGGTGGCCCAATTCGGCCCATTTGAATGCGATTGTGCTTGCTTGCATTAGGTCCGAGATTGTGTCACATCAGACTCGACATTCAGAGCCCTCTGTATCAGATATGTCGCGATATAGCTGCGAAGGTGAAGGGGGGAGACAAGCAGCACTCCCCGTCCGTGGCCCTCGAGACGGTTATGGAGGGTGGCTTGGTCCTGGCCCAGATGGGGGCCACTCTGGCAGAAGCTTATGCTCGGTCAGAGTCAGAGCGGGTGAACCTGGCCTGGACCCTTGGTGGGTCTAACAGGAAGATGGCTCGGCTCACCGAGGAGCGTGATGGACTTCGGCGTGAGCTTCCCTCAGTTAGGGAGTTGGCGCGGGCGAGCTAGGTGGAGGCTCGAGCATTGACCGAGCAACTAGCTAGGGCCCGTGAATCGCTCGAGAGGAAGAGCAGGCTTCTTGGAGAGGAGCGCATCGTTCGCGTCGAGCTAGATGGCCGGTGGGAGGCCGAGCGTGCCGAGCGTGCCGAGCTGGTGGATCGGGCGGAGGAAGCTGAGTGCCTTCGACGGAAGGCCGAGGCTGATCGGGCCGAGGCGGAGAAGCAAGCGGCAGAGGCCGAGAAGCAGACGGCTGAGGCCAAGCGGAGGTTAGCTGAGGCAGAGCGGGAGAAGGCCGAGCTCGCTGGTAGGGTGGGATCGGCCGAGGAGGAGGCGCTCGAGCAGTACAAATGCTCGGAGGCTTATCGGGTTGACTTGGAGGAGGCTGCCCTCCCCTACTACGAGGCAGCACTTCACCGAGGCATCCGCAAGGGGTTCAAGCAGGGCTACGATCGGGCCATCTCTTATGACGAGGAGCAGGCGTCCGGGGTAATCGATTTCACGTCCGGGCAATGCTATGACTCGGACTTGTCCAGTTCCTCTGCTTCGGCATCGGAGGAAGAAGATCAGGGAGGCGCTTCGTCCGAGGGGTCGCAAACTCGGGATGCCTCGGGAGGGCGCGCAACCGAGGCAGTTCCCACTCCGGTGGGGTCAGTGCCAGGGTCGGCCGTCGCCGAGGGTGCCGGGGGCAGACCGTCTGAGCCTTCCACTTCCGAGCTTCACTGTGGGCCAGAGGCCTAATATATCTGCTTTGCTTTCTCTTTTTGTATGTCTTTTCCTTTTTCGAAGGAAAACTTTCCTTGTTGTATAGGGAAAAAAGTAAGGCAGTAGCATTATGATGAAGACTTAACTGTTTCGTATCGCCATTGTCGTATTTTGTTCAGCGTATCTGTAGTAGTTGGAAAGTGCTGATACTTTCTGCATGGATCTCGCCTGATGGTTGGGTGAGCGTCTGACAGGGTGTCCTTCTGTTGCTCGGGTGCTGGCAATCTCTCGGAGCTCATCTGCTAGGTTGAGGTTTTCGAGCAATTTCTGGTCGTTTTCCTTGTGCGAGAAATAGATGACTTGGAGGGAGGGATTGGCAATCTTCAATGGGATAACGGCCTCGGCGTCGTACACCAACTGAAAGGGACTTTCAGCGGTTGCTGTTCTGGGAGTCGTTCTGTGTGACCAAAGTATGTTCGGCAATTCCTCAAGCCAGCTGCCCTTGGCTTTGTCGAGCTTGGTCTTGATGCCTTTTAAGATAATCTTGTTGGCATTTTCGACCAGCCTGCTAGCCTTGGGGTGGGCGACCGAGGTGAAGTGATTGTGAATGTTTAGGTTGGCGCATCTGTCTCACAAATAATGAGAATCAAATTGCAGACCAGTATCGCTCTCTATCACTCGGGGATGCCGTAGCGACAGATGATCGATTTCCAGACGAAACTCCAGACGACTGTCTCGATGATTCTTGCTGTGGCTTCGGCCTCGATCCATTTGGTGAAGTAGTCGATGGCGACGATGATGAACTTCTTCTGGGATTGAGCCATGGGGAACGGCCCGAGAATGTCGATTCCCCATCGAGCAAAAGGATATGGCTCGGCTAGGGTGACGAGCTCCGTTGCCGGCTAATGGACCAAGTGGTCAAATCGCTGGCATCGATCGTAGTGATGTACGTAGGTCGAGCAGTCACGCTGTAGAGTGGGCCACCAATAACCTTGCCGTAGCAAGATCCTAGCGAGCGACCTTCCTCCTAAATGCGCTTCACACAGGCCTTCATGAACTTCTTGAATCTCTCGGTTGGCTTCGTCAGTACTGAGGCACTTCAAGAGAGGACCGGAGAAGGATCTTTGGTAGAGAGTGCTGTACAGAATGACGAATCGCCGAGCTTGGTACTTCAATCTTCGGGCTTCCCAGGGCTCGGGAGGCTCTTGAGAGTCTTGGAGCCACGACAAGTAGGGGGTGCGCCAGTCGCTTGGGGAGGTCGGGTCAACAGCCAGGAGCTCCGAATCGATGCTCAGTCGCTCTAGCTCTTCAAGAAGGACCGATCGAGTACCCTCGGGGTCAAAAGAGGAGGCCAGCCGAGAGAGGGTGTCTGCTCGAGAGTTTTCTTCCCGAGCTATTCGGACTACCTCAAAACTCTCGAACTATTGTGCCACGGCTCTGACCAGCTGGAGGTATTTGACCATTGGTGCTTCTCGAGCTTCATAATCGCCGTTGACCTGGCTAGCGACTAGTTGGGAGTCAGTGTGAATTCTGACTCGCTCAGCCCCCAGCCGCCAGGCCATGCGGGATCCCGAGATAAGGGCTTCGTACTCAGAGGCGTTGTTGGATGCCTGGAAGTTGAACTTCAAGGCATATTGTAGCTCCGCTCCTTTGGGGGACTTCAGGAGGATTCCAGCGCCGCTTCCGGTCGAGTTGGAAGAACTATCGACGAACAATTCCCAGGTTGGCCCGGGCGCGGACGAAGATTTTTCTTCGGTCGGGATAGTGCTCTCGGCGGTGAAGTCAGCGAGCGCCTGTCCTTTGTTAGCCGAGCGAGGCCAGTATGATATATCGTAGGCCCTGAGCATGATGGCCTACTTGACGAGGCGTCCTGAGGCTTCAGGGTGAGCGAGGATCCTCTTCAAAGGTTCGTCAGTCAGCACGGTGATGGAGTGCCCTTGGAAATAGGGTCGGAGGCGCCTGGCCGAGGTAACCAACGCCAGCACGAGTTTCTCAGTTGCGGGGTACCTTCTTTCGGCCTCGCTGAGCACCTTGCTAGTGTAGTAGACCGGCCTCTTGACTCCCGAGTCATTTCTGACCAGGACCGAGCTAACTGTAGATGGAGTTACCGAGAGATAGAGATACAAGGCTTCACCTGGGACAGGCTTGGAAAGCACCGGGGGCGAAGCCAAGAACTCCTTCAGCTCGGCGAATGCCCTTTGGCATTCCTCGTCCCCTGCGAACGTAGCAGATGCCATTTTAGGTCCCCTCAATAGCTTGAAGAAGGGTAGGCATCGTTCGGCCGCACGGGACAGGAATCTGCTGAGCGCGGCAATGCGCCTAGTAAGGCGTTGAACGTCTTTGATGCAGGTGGGTGGGCGCATGTCCAAGATTGTAATACCCCAAATTCTTTTAGAAATTTAATTAGAAATTATTTGAATTTATTTGAATTAATGGGAATTAATTCAAAGAATAAGTCACATTTTAACTATTTTATAAAAATCCAAAAAAATCATATTCTTGTAGAATCAATTACGTTTAACAATTTTTCTTCTGTGGCCAACCCTAATAAAATCATTAACTATGTCGAATTAGTGGGATTAGTCAAATTTTCACACCTACATAACCAAATTCGTGCTCAATGTTAACCCCACATTAAAATCCTCAATTCGAGCTCATTTCTTAACCAAATCAGGTGATTCTAGAGTCAAATGAAAGGTATTAAAGAGAGGATCATTTCCCCTCTCACAATGCCACGAAATTTTTATTGTATGGGGAGCATTTGGTCGCGCATGGGCTAGGTCAACAATTTCGGCGGTGTTTTGAACACGCCACTTGATGGGTCGATTTCTCCCTTCCTGGAAGGATCCAGAACGAGTATGACCTATTAAAAGAAAGCCCTATGTGTCTATTTTCATTTGGGAGCAGTGGTGGTCACAGAGGATTCCGATCTAGTGAGATCTCTCGCGTTTATTGGAGGAGTGTCCGAGTTCGCGGGTTTTTCTTAGGCCCTCTTCCTTCCTTCGATTGAGGTAGGTAATCTTGGCCAAAACATGCAAGTAAATATACCATTTTGTTCCTCTCTTAGTTAGCTTTCCATTGGTAGTAAAAGTCTCAAATTCTATTAGGTGTGGAGGGAGATCTCGTGGAAATAGTGAAGGGCTGTCAAACAGGCATTCTTCGTTCTAACTTTTGGCGTAGAAAGTCTCAATTTTTATAGACCATGCTTAGAGAATTTCGTGTTTGATTAGAAGCATGCTAAGACTAGGTTTTTAAGTGTTCTTCCTAGATAGGTTGTGATTTCGATTGGTTTTCTGAAGAATTTATTGTTCCAAACCCTTGTAATATGACCCTAGTATGTCCATCAAGAACCTAGGGGCATGGGGTTAAGATATCATCCCAATTAGACCCCAATTGGGTGAGATCTGGCGGTTTCCGGAAGTCTCGTTCGCGTCTGCGAACCCGGGGGTCGACCCATACACAGACAGTCTGTCTGTGCAGGGGGTCGACCCATGGGGTCGACCCAAACACAAACAGAAGTCTGTCTGTGCAGGGGTCGAACCAATGGGTCGACCCATACACAGGCAGACCCCTGGTTTTCCAAGGGTCGACCCAATGGGTCGACCCATATGCTGTCAGACCTGATAGGCTTGTTTTTGGCCCGAGGATCGATCCGTACCGTGAGGGGATCGACCCATTCAAGCCTAGTCCAATTGAAAACCATATTTTGAGGAACCAATGACCCATACATACAACCCTATGATCTCAAATTAAGCCCGGTGTTCCTCAATCCAAAATTGAAGAACAATGGTCCCTACACTCAATCAAAGTGTAAAAACCATTCCGATTACTATCTCCACTTCAACGCACAAATGGTAAATTAGAAACCCATATAATAAAATGGTAATTTTGAAAGTAAATTGTTGTCATGTATTACTGTCTATTGTCATTATTGGCTTCTAGTATCTTGAGTTACCATCTTGTAATTAACTTATCTCTTGAAATTGAGATTATAATAATTCACGAATCAAGGTATTTTGAAATGGCTGTTAGGAAATCAATTAAAAGCCCTTATACCCCTGTAGAATAGACTAATAGCACACTAACAATCTATATGGCATTACGGCCATTAAGTCTAAATTGCTGTCCCTTAGTACGATTCTACCCGGACACTCTATCCGGCGAGTTAGAATCCGCCATTTTGAGACCTGTATGACCCGACTACAACCTGGAAATTCGTGACTAAATCGCTGAGTTATAAGTCACGGATCGACTTGGGCTAATCAGCACATGAGCAGCCCATAGTTGACCGCTTGTCTCCATGAACGGTCTAGTGTGGTCCGTATAAGTATCGTAATTGTGTCTTAAGGTCACGTACTGCTTACTTACCTGAACGGCACACTGTCAACCATTCATTCTTGACCTCGTGGACTGAGATTTGGTCCAGTTCTTGTAATGCGGCCAGTAGTAGCCGTATGTCCTGTCAAACGGCCCAGAAGTGATCGTATACCGAGTTTTTAAGTTAATGAATCCTAGGACATGTTAGTCCTTAAATCTCGTACTTTTGACAGAAGTTCCTCTGATTAATTGGCCATTAAACTTGATTAAATGTCTAGACAAAACTTGGGATCTTGGATCCAACAAATCAATGCCAACGCATCATAAGGGCCCGGTCTAGTTCTGGGGAGAGCGCCCGAAAAGTACTTGTGCCCATGGGAGTTTGTAATGACATGGTGAGGCATTACACCGAGTGCATGACTAGCGTGATGTCTACGACAGAAAATCTCTTGTTATACTTGTTACATTATCGTGCTTGACTTTATGTTTAACATACTTGCGTGTTGGCCAATTCTATATTTCAATTTCCTATTGAACATTCTTGTACTTAATATTCTTGTTAATTCTTGTCATCATATATTTATTGACCTTGCAAGATCTTATATTACGCTGTTTTATCATCTCGTCAGTTATTTCTTTTCTTGTCATTGCATATGACAATGCAACTAATTGGTTAATCATGTAAACTTGCCTGTTATTATCTACTGAGCGTTAGCTCATATAGTTGTTTCCCCCCTTTCCAGGCTATTCAGGTGATGATGCGCATACTGAAGGGGAGGGACATGAGTGATACCCTTGAGTGTACCTGTTAGTAGATGCCGAGTTGGCATAGTTGTTTACATTAGTTACTCCTTAGTGTTGTGTTAGCACTTTATTTACCTTTTGGGAGTCGGTTATTGTATTAGAATCAGTTTGGAAGTTATGGTTGATCGTGTTTAAGCATTGATGGTTATTGTAATAAAACTTGGAGTCTTTCTTGATCAATAGAAGTACTTCTTTCCATAGCACCTGTACGATTGTTTAGTTTAGCATATTAATATTATCTCTAGCTAGTTTCTAACTGTACGTCCCGATATTCCGCGTTGGGGCGTGACAGTTTAGTTGGTATCAGAGCCGTAGGTTTAATATTTCTAGGTTTCCCTAAAAGTTCTAGGTTTTCCAAGTTCTAGGGTTCTAAGTGTTATCATAGGACCCCTAACCTTGTTAAAGTCTAAGGACCTGACCTGGTGAGATTGGGTAGAAACTTGGGTTAAGTTCATATCTTAATCGTGTTATTATCTATTTTTAATGAACCTAAGTAATCTATTCCACGTGTAGGCCTTTGCAATGGCAGCTGATCGTACGGAATGGAGGACCTTGTAGCGTACGGTTCAAGGCCTTACTCAGGCCTTGCAACAAGCGGCCCAAGCAGGAGCTACACACCATGACACTGGTGATTTATATCGGAACTTTCGGGGGATGAATCCGCCAAGATTTGCAGGCTCGACTGACCCTGATGAAACCGAGCATTGGCTGGATGAGATGGGAAGGATATTTGAAGTAATGCAATGTAGCAATCAAGAACGTGTCCTTCTATCAACTTTTCAACTTGAACGAGATGCAAGAACATGGTGGGAATCAGTAAAGGCGACTCTCGGTGATCAGCAAGTCACATGGGAGGAGTTCGAGGAGTTCTTCAATGGCAAATATTTTTCTGATAGAGTGCAAGAGAAGAAGGTAGCGGAGTTCATGGCTTTGAAGCAGCGAAGTCTATCCGTCGCAGAATATGAAGCTCAGTTTTCTCAGCTTTCTCGTTATGCTACTCACTTAATATCGACCGAGAAAATGAAGGCTAAGCACTTTCTTAATGGACTGAGGCTGCATTATATCAATCAATTGGCACCGATGGAGATCTCAACCTATTCTGAGATGGTGAGGAAAGCTCAAGTCCTAGAAGATACTCTAGAAATGACGGAGAGAATCCGTGGAAAAGGCACAAAGAAGGAACAACATACGGGTTCCGGGAATATCAAACCCGGGTATGGCAAGAAGAGGCCTATTAGTGGGCCTGGTTCGTGGAGTGGTTCTGGATCGTGGAAGGGCAAGATGCCAAAGCATGAAGACAAGAATCCTGGCCCTATTGTTCCATTCAAGGGTGTGTGCAAGTTTTGTGATCGTCCTGGTCACAAGATGGAGGAGTGCTGGCGCAAGCTGGGCACCTGTTTACGATGTGGAAGTAAGGAGCACCGTATCCCTAACTGTCCTCTTTTTATCGGAGCAAGCTACCCCGGTAAAATCACAAGGCATCAAAAGGCCGCAAGGCAAGCTCCAAGCTTTGCACGCAGATGAAGCAGGAACCACCGAGGATGGTGGACTCGTCGAAGGTACTCTTATTATTCTCGACAAGCCAGCATTTGTTCTTTTTGATACTGGTGCCACACATTCATTTATTTCTCGGAGATTTACTAAGTCTTTAGCTGTTGAACCTATTTTGATGATTTCTCCGTTAGAAATCTCAACGCCTATTGGTTCTAGATCGGCAATTCAGTATTTCTATCCTTCTAGTAAGGTTATGATTGATGAACAGAATTTACCAGCTGATTTAGTTTGCATGGACATGAAAGATTATGATGTAATCCTAGGAGCAGATTGGTTAGCTAGATATGAGGCAGGTGTTCACTGCAGTTCTAGCTCTGTGTCTTTTACTTGGCACCCGAGACTTTCTTTTGTGGGAGTTAAGCACCATAACTCCGTATCACTTATCTCGGCTCTTCGAGCTGATAAGCTGATGAGACGAGGATGTGAGGTTTTTATAGCCTTTGTCTGTGCAACCCCTGAGCAGCAGATTGAGATTAGGGACATTTCTGTTGTCCGAGAATTTCCTGATGTCTTTCCAAAGGAACTACTAGGACTTCCGCCTGAGCGGAAAGTTATCTTCTATATTGATCTCATTCCTGGCACATCTCCTATTTCCAAGGCTCCTTATCATATGTCTCCTGCGGAACTGAGAGAATTAAAGCAACAGTTGATGGAATTGCTCGAGAAGGGTTTCAATCATCCAAGTACTTCCCCTTGGGGAGCCCCTGTATTATTCGTCCGGAAGAAAGATGGTTCGATGAGGTTGTGCATCGATTATCGGCAATTGAACCAGCAGACTGTCAAGAACAAATATCCATTGCCGAGGATTGACGAATTATTTGACCAGATAGCGGAAGCTCAGTATTTTTCTAAGATCGATCTTCGATCTGGATATCATCAGTTGCGGATCAAGGAAGATGATATCTATAAAACAGCTTTCCGCAGCAGGTATGGTCATTTTGAATTTGTCGTTATGCCTTTTGGTCTAACGAATGCACCAGTAGCTTTCATGCAGTTGATGAACAATGTATTTCGGCCCTATCTTGATCAATGGGTCGTGGTATTCATTGATGACATCCTGATTTATTCCAAGAATGAAGAGGAGCATGCTGAACATCTGAGGATGGCATTACAACTATTGAGAGATCATCAACTATATGCCAAGTTCAGTAAGTGTGAGTTCTGGCTGCAAGAGGTGTCCTTTCTCGGACATATCATCACAAAGGAAGGAATTTTTGTTGATCCTTCTAAGGTAGAGGCAGTGAAGAATTGGGATCAGCCTACCAGTGTGACTGAAGTTAGAAGTTTCCTAGGCCTGACAGGCTACTACCGGAGATTTATCCAAGATTTCTCTAAGATTGCGGTACCTATGACAAGATTAACCCGCAAGGAGAATAAATTTGATTGGTCAGAAGATTGCCAGCGAAGCTTTCAGACTTTGAAGGAATGTTTAACTACTGTACCTGTATTGGCTTTACCTTCAGGTGAAGGAGGTTTTGTCGTATACACTGATGCTTCAGGTATAGGTTTAGGCTGTGTACTCATGCAGCATGGGAAAGTGATTGCCTATTCTTCTAGGCAGTTGAGGTAGCATGAAGAGAATTATCATGTTCATGATTTGGAACTAGCAGCAGTGGTCTTGCTTTGAAGATATTGAGGCATTACTTGTATGGAGAAACATTCACAGTGTTTTCAGATCATAAGAGTTTGAAATATTTATTTTCTTAGAAGGAACTCAATATGAGGCAAAGAAGATGGTTGGAGTACTTGAAGGACTTCAACTTCTCGATTGAGTATCATCCTGGAAAAGGTAATGTTGTGGCAGATGCATTAAGCCGGAAGCCTATAACAAGATTGTCAAGTCTCATGTTACAAGAGTGGAAGCTACTGGAACAATTTGCTAGTCTGGATCTGAATATTGGCAATGATCAGGTTATGATTGCACAGATTCAACTTAAGCCCGAATTATTGATGGAAATCAAATCTTTGCAAGATAATGACCCCGAGCTAGTAGAGATCAAGGGAAGCTTGAGCAGCAGACCTGACTTCACGATGGCTGACGATGGAAGATTGTTATTCCAGGGTAGAACTTGTGTACCTGATGAAGTTGAGTTAAAGAACAAGATTCTTGAGGAAGCACATAGATCCAAATACCCCATTCATCCTGGAGGCACTAAAATGTTCAAGGATTTGAAGAGATCCTTTTGGTGGCCGAATATGAAAAGGGAAGTTGCAGACTTCGTGAGTAGATGCTTGGTTTGTCAGCAAGTCAAGGCTGAACATTTCAGACTGGCAGGAAAATTGAAACCACTCGACATACCCCAATGGATGTGGGAAAGCATTGGCATGGACTTCATTATGGGTCTACCTAGGACTCGTTGTGGACTTGATGCAATATGGGTGATTGTCGATCGATTGACAAAGTCAGCTCATTTCTTACCCGTTAAGTCCAAATGGACAGTTGATGTATTGGCTGCTTTATATATGAAAGAAGTGGTAAGACTCCATGGCATTCCAGTCACCATTGTGTCTGATAGAGAGCCCAGATTTTGATGGAGGCATCACCCACGACTCCCTTTGGCTCGGGTCCACTTCTTCACATTCGGGAGCTAGTTGAGTTTGGGCCTCACTCTATTAAGGCCCCTTATCCATTTTGTAGTTTTCCTTTGAGTCATTTTGATGTATTTCCATTTTATTTGAGTCATTTCCCTAAGTCTAGCACTTATTTTCCTATGTTTGGTATCATCATGATGTCTAATGTAAGCTATTGGGCCCCATTCGTTGGACTAGGCCCATTAGCACTCCCAACCCCCTTGGTTATTTGTAGTTGTTTATTTTGTCAGGGACTTATTGTAAAGAGTGGGTTGCCTATATATAGGACCCCACTCCCCTCATTTGAAGTTAATGAATGATTACATCCTTTTGAGTTAAACTTGCCATTTGAGTTCAAATTGGAGTGATTCCTCTAGTTTTTGGGTGAGAGACCCTAGGGGAGAGATTCCCCACCCATTCCCCTCTTAATCTCTCTATTTCACCCCTCTTTCTCTCTCCTCCAACCCCAAATCCGAATTTCCTTCTCTCTTCTCCCTCCTCCCATCCACTTCCAACCTCCAACCACCTCCTTTAATGCCCTCCACTTCCCCATGGCCTCCATTACTCCACTCCCTAGTTCCTAGGTAGAAGCCTCCCCATTCCAACACCTTCCTCCACCTTCCAACCAAATCTACCCCATTCCAATGCAAGCACTCCACTTCCCAACATAATCACCCACCTTCCAAGACCTTTTGAATTTGAAATCCACCCTTCCCTCCACTCACTTGTGCCCCCCTCACCTTCTCCTCTCACCCACCTTCCCCAAATTCGTAGCTCTTCCTCCTCCACCTGCTAGCACTTGCTTCCAGCCATTCTCCACCTCATTCCCCATCACCATTAGCTCCCTTCTCCACCCCACAAGAGCCCCCACCTTCCTTAGGTCATTCCTACCATTTCCCTCCACCAAAGAAGCCATATCTCCCTCTCATTTCTTCTAGTAGGTTGGAGCAGTGCAGATCTGCAGAACAGCCCTTGTTGCAGCGTCAACCACGGATTCATCCTAGTTCTTCAGAAGGCGTGGCCTACCTTTCTGGAAAGGCCTTCCAGTCTACTTCACAGGCGAGGTGGAATCAACACGATCTGAGCTCGGAGCTGCCAGATAGAGCCATTCTCCCAACAGTGCGCAGAGAGGTCTTCATCCTGGACCAGAGCGTGGAAGATCCTTCTGCCACGACAAACCCCAGCGGATTCAGGCTGAATCCCCTTCATCAAAGTTCTTCCTCTACCGGTTATCTTTCAATATCAAGAAACAGAACCCCGTTCGGCCACCGGAGGAAGAAGTTACGAATTTTCTCCCCCGATCTATCTAGTTCTGTTTTCTGCTGTCTACTCCGACCAGTACCCACTCTTCTGGGTGCCTCGGTCATCCTCGACCTCTGAATGCATCTCCGTCACCTCCTGCTGAAAGCTACCTCGACCACGAAGATGATGCCGCTGGTTTCGTGCTGATCGGAGCTCGGGAGGGCGCTCAGTCACTTCTGCAACTTGCTGTTACAGTCCAGATAGTACCTGCGGCCAGACAGAGGAGGCTACTTCCTGTTGTTGGTGCAGCTACCTCCAACCTTCTGAGCTTCCCCAAAAATTCTGGAGTCCACCTCTTCCAGTCAGGAAGCTTCAGGAGCTGGTTTCGATCAATTTGGAGTCCGGACAAGCCCGGCATAGCCATCACAGCGACCCCCTGTCCAGAATTCCAGATTGAAGCTGCAACTTCCCTAGTTCTCATTTCTCTTCGTTTCGGTCCACCAACCCCTCCCCGCTTGGCCGGCTGAAGGCCCCACCCTGCGTGGTGGTAGTGTTTGAATGTATCATATTAACCCCTACCCCAAGATCCCCCCTCCTGCGAGAGGAGTAGTTTTGTAAGTGGTTTGGCAGGTCAAGCGACACCGCCGCGGCGTGTGGGGAACCACCGCCTCCCCGCTCGCCCTCGTCTCCGACCGGGACCGGTTTCTTCAAACCGGTCGAGTAAGTGTCTCTTCCTTGCTCACCTAGTGTAGCTCTCTCAATATTTGATTCATGCACTGCTGAATTCGTGAGGAGCGCCCGATCCTCAAGTCCATGACTTAGAGTGATCGCCGTGGGTTAGTGTGACCCGGTGCCCGAGTGCACTTTGTCGGCCCCAATCGAATTGGGCAACCAACCTTGGGGAATCAATTCTTGGCCTTGCTGGCCCTCTACCAGCAAGGGTCCATTCCCATAAGTCACCCTTGGTATCACATAGTCACCCCGGGAATAGAGTGCAACGAAGAGAGCGGTGGCCCATTAAGGCCCATTTGGATGCTTAGATGTGCTTGTTTGACTAAGTCCGAGGTTGTGTCACATCAAGTGGTATCAGAGCAAGTCCTTGACTTGTCTCTATCAAGTCTAAGTCCTAGGACCTTTGCATTGTGTGTCCAACCACTTTGGCCCTTTGTCTTGCATGTCCACCCGTAGTGGTACTAGCTACCAACCCGGTTCTTCATCTTCGATTCCAACCATGGATCCCAATCCTCACCAACTCAACCAAGATGTTCCTAGGGAGGAACCCCAAGAAAGGGTAGAGGCTGCCCTCACAACCATCCTTGCCCAACTAGAGTCCCTTACCAACCGAATTGCTCGGTTAGAAGACCAAGGGTACCACCCAAGGAACAATGAGCCTAGAATTCCCCCTCCACAAGATGAACCTTATAGGGAAGATCCTCACCCAAGAATCAATGAGCCAAGAGTCCCTCCACCACATGGTGATTATCATAGGAATGGTTTTCCCCAAAGGAACCAAGGCCCAAGAGTCCACCCTCCACATATAGAGCCTCATAGGGATGAGTTCCACCCAAGGAACAACGGCCCAAGAGCCCATCACCCACATGCTGAATTTTATAGGGATGAAATGGACTATGACCATTATTATGAGTATGAGATACCTCGCCCCCATCAAAACCATGACCGGCGTCCACGGGATGATCCGGATGACCCCCTTTTAAGGATGATCAAGGTAGAGGCCCCAAACTTTGACGGTTCACATGAACCTAGTGTTTACCTAGAATGGGAGACCGCCATGGACCAATACTTTGAATGGTACCCCATGTCCGACCAAAGAAGAGTTAGATTGGCTAAGATGCATCTCACTAAGTTGGCCAAAACTTATTGGCTAAATCAAGAGGGTCTAAGGCGGATTAGGAGGGATGAGCCTATTAACACTTGGGCGGATATGAAGAATCTACTTAGGAACAAATACCTTCCCCGAACCTACCACCAAATGCTCCTAGATGAATGGCAAAGCCTCACCCAAGAAGGAAAGACCGTGGTAGAGTACATTGAAAAATTTGACTCTTATCTTCTAAAGTGTGGAGTCCATGAGGATGCGGATGTCACCTTATCCCGCTTTAGGAATGGGCTTCAAAGCCACATCAAGAGGGAACTATTCATGAGAGATGTTGATAACCTTGAGATAGCTTACCAAATTGCTAGAGATGTGGAAAGGTTTTCTAGGAGTTCCCGATTTATCCCTCCCCGACCCACCGACCCCAAAAACATGGGACCACGTCCCATTCCACCCACCCCCATGAGAGCTCCTAGCCCAAGTGGGAATGCCCCTTTAAGGTCCTACAACCCTCCCCCACCCATCACTCCAAACAAACCCGCTCCTAGTCACCCTCTTCCACGGAAGGATGACAACCCCAAAGGCCCAAGTGTAGGAGCCACCCCGGGAAGTGGGCGCCAACAATGCTATAAGTGTCATGGGTATGGTCATTTTACGGGGCAATGTCCATCTAAGGGGCTATCTAGCTTGCTTATTGAGGAAGAAGTCCAACCCCAAAAGGAACAAGAAAATGTCATTGAGGAACATGAAGCCTTAATAGATTGGGAAGAGGAGTATGAAGCCCAATGTCTAGAGTCGGGTCTAGATCATTCCACTCCTTCAAACAACTCCCATCTAGGAGTCATTAGGTGCACTCTCACCCAACCTCAAGAAGAGGATTGGCGACGGACTTCAATTTTCCACACCTTTGTCAAGATAGAAAACCATGTGAGGAAAGTGATCTTGGATAGTGGTAGTTGTGTTAATGCCGTATCACCCGACACCGTCAAGCTCCTTGGGCTTACTCTCACTCCCCACCCAAGTCCATACCGGGTCTCATGGATCAACAACAACTCCATCCCGGTCAACACCCAATGCCTAGTGCCTCTCACTTTCTCTTCCTACCATGGCCAAATATGGTGTGACGTCATACCTATGGAAGTGGGTAGCATCCTTTTAGGAAGACCTTGGCTCTATGATGTGGATGCCACTATTCTAGGAAGAAGCAACATATGCACCTTTGAGCATGAGGGTAAGACTATCCATCTTAACCCTTCCCCACCTCGTCCCATGCCCAAGAGGGACACTCTCCCTCAAGGATCACACCTCACCACTCCACAAGTCTCGGGGAACGCCACCCCTCCAACTCAAGCCCTTATCCAAACCCCAAAACAAAGTAGAACCACGGGGTTGACCAAGGGTATTCATCTCATCACTAGGAGAGAGCTTGAAGAGGAAATTGCTCAAGGGGTGCCTTTGTGTGCGGTTGTCATATGCTTAGGGGAACCTACCCCTTCTAATCCCCATCCCATAGAGATCCAACAACTATTGGAAGAATTTCATGATGTGTTCCCGGAAGAGCTCCTGGACCAACTCCCTCCCATGCGTGATGTGCAACACGCAATCGACCTAGTGCCGGGAGCCACCCTTCCAAACCTTCCTCATTATCGCCTCAATCCTACGGAACATGCCGAACTTAGGAGGTAAATAGAGGAACTCATTAGGAAGGGCTTCATCTGCATTAGTAAGAGTCCATGTGCCGTCCCGGCCCTCCTTACCCCCAAGAAAGATGGATCGTGGCGGATGTGTGTGGATAGCCGGGCCATTAACAAGATTACCGTCAAGTATAGGTTCCCTATCCCTAGGCTTGATGACATGTTAGACATGCTAGCTGGAGCCACCATCTTCTCTAAGATAGATCTCAAGAGTGGTTACCACCAAGTTAGGATAAGGCCCGGGGATGAGTGGAAAATGGCCTTCAAGACCAAGGATGGTCTCTTTGAGTGGTTAGTCATGCCATTTGGGCTTTCTAATGCCCCAAGTACTTTCATGCGTCTTATGATGGAAGCACTTAGGCCTTTCATTGGGAACTTTCTAGTGGTATACTTTGATGATATTCTCATCTATAGCCACACCCATGAAGCCCACCTCGAACACCTTAGGAAAGTTTGCACCGTCCTCCGGCAAGAGAGCTTATTTGCCAACCTAAGAAAGTGTCATTTCATGACCACTACCATCACCTTCCTAGGATATGTGGTGTCAACCAAAGGAGTCTCCATGGACCCCGACAAGGTCCAAGCTATCATTGATTGGCCTGAACCCCACACCCTTCATGAGGTTAGAAGTTTCCATGGGGTGGCCACATTCTATAGGAGATTCATTCGGGGGTTTAGCACTATCACCGGCCCAATAACTGATTGTCTCAAAAAGGGAACCTTTGTTTGGACCAAAGCCGCCTCTAAAGCCTTCCTTGAGCTTAAGGAAAAGTTGACCCAAGCCCCGGTCCTATGTCTTCCCGATTTCTCTAAAGTTTTTGAGGTCACTTGTGATGCATCCGGGATTGGGATAGGAGGGATTCTTAGTCAAGAGGGACACCCGGTCGCCTACTTTAGTGAGAAGCTATGTGATACTAGGACTAGATACTCCACCTATGACAAGGAGTTCTATGCCGTGGTCCAATCCCTCCGACATTGGAGACATTATTTGCTTCCCAAAGAGTTTGTCATCTTTTCCGACCATGAGGCACTCAAATACCTCAATTCCCAACAAAAGTTGAATGCCCGACATGCCCGATGGGTTGAGTTCATACAATCCTACACCTTTGTCATCAAACACAAGGCCGGGAGTGAGAATAAGGCCGCGGATGCCCTTAGTAGGAAGATGTCCTTGTTATCCACTATCCAAGTGGAAGTGATTGGCTTTGACAAGGTCAAGGATGATTATCCTAGTTGCCCCGACTTTGGACAAATCTATGCCAACTTGACCACTCATTCTAGCAAGGAGCATGAAGGATTCATTTTAGAGGATGGGTTCCTCTTCAAGGGACCAAGGCTTTGCATTCCTCGGACATCTCTTCGAGACTTCTTGGTTTGGGAATTACATGCCGGTGGGTTAGCCGGTCATTTTGGGGTCCACAAGACCATTGCCTTAGTTGAGGGTCAATTTTATTGGCCAAGCCTCAAGAGGGATGTAGGCAAAATAGTGGGTCAATGTCGCACATGTGCTTCGGCCAAACAAGTAAAACAAAATACCGGCCTATACACCCCACTTCCCATTCCCGACCGCCCATGGCAAGATTTGAGCATGGACTTTGTGCTAGGTTTACCCAAGACCTCTAGGAAGCATGACTCCATCTATGTGGTGGTTGATAGATTTTCTAAAATGGCCCACTTCATCCCATGCTACAAAACCTCCGATGCCTCCCATATAGCCCGGTTATTCTTTGATGAGGTAGTCCGCCTCCATGGGCTACCCAAGACCATAGTCTCCGATAGGGATGTCAAATTCACTAGCTATTTTTGGAATACTCTTTGGCACATGATGGGTACCCTCCTCAAATTCTCCACTGCCTACCACCCCCAAACGGATGGCCAAACTGAAGTGGTCAACCGGAGTCTAGGGAACCTCCTTAGGTGTCTTGTTGAGGATCGGCCCGGAAATTGGGATCTCATCTTACCACAGGCTGAGTTTGCATACAATAATTCCGTCAATAAGTCAATAGGGATGAGTCCATTTGAAGCAGTGCATGGGTACAAACCAAGAAAGCCATCCGATCTCATTCCCCTTCCCCAGCATGCTAGAGTGTCCATTTCTGCCGAGTCTTTTGCACAACATATTAGAGAGTTGCATGAGGAAATCCGCAAGCACATTGGCATGAAAAATGAGGCGTATAAAAGGTTGGCCGACTCTCACCGGCGTCACTTAGAGTTCCAAGTGGGTGATTTTGTGATGGTGAGGACGGAGAGGCTCTCCCCAGGAGCCAACTCCAAGTTGAGACCACGTGAGACTGGGCCCTTCCAGGTCTTGAGGCGTATTGGTGCGAATGCTTATGAATTAGATCTCCCCGAGGATTATGGGGTAAGTCCTACATTCAATGTCGCCGACTTAGTGTCTTACAAGGGCCCCACGGTGAGACCTAGTGAGGAGATCGAGCCCACTCCCTCCTTTGAGAGAGCACCCACCCGAGAGGAGAGTCCACTAGCCAAAAGAGCTCAGCGTGATCGCATTGAACAAATATTTGATGAGCAGGTCACTACCACCCGGAGCAAGGTCTATGAGCGCTATCTCGTCAGGTGGAAGGATCGGCCTCCGTTGGAAGACTCATGGGTAAGTCGGGAGGACCTACAGCGATTGGATCCAGATCTCCTCGAGCGGTACCTTAGCAGGATGGACCCTTACTCGACGGAGTCGAGCTCTTTGCGGCCCAGGGGATTTGATGGAGGCATCACCCACGACTCCCTTTGGCTCGGGTCCACTTCTTCACATTCGGGAGCTAGTTGAGTTTGGGCCTCACTCTATTAAGGCCCCTTATCCATTTTGTAGTTTTCCTTTGAGTCATTTTGATGTATTTCCATTTTATTTGAGTCATTTCCCTAAGTCTAGCACTTATTTTCCTATGTTTGGTATCATCATGATGTCTAATGTAAGCTATTGGGCCCCATTCGTTGGACTAGGCCCATTAGCACTCCCAACCCCCTTGGTTATTTGTAGTTGTTTATTTTGTCAGGGACTTATTGTAAAGAGTGGGTTGCCTATATATAGGACCCCACTCCCCTCATTTGAAGTTAATGAATGATTACATCCTTTTGAGTTAAACTTGCCATTTGAGTTCAAATTGGAGTGATTCCTCTAGTTTTTGGGTGAGAGACCCTAGGGGAGAGATTCCCCACCCATTCCCCTCTTAATCTCTCTATTTCACCCCTCTTTCTCTCTCCTCCAACCCCAAATCCGAATTTCCTTCTCTCTTCTCCCTCCTCCCATCCACTTCCAACCTCCAACCACCTCCTTTAATGCCCTCCACTTCCCCATGGCCTCCATTACTCCACTCCCTAGTTCCTAGGTAGAAGTCTCCCCATTCCAACACCTTCCTCCACCTTCCAACCAAATCTAAACCATTCCAATGCAAGCACTCCACTTCTCAACATAATCACCCACCTTCCAAGACCTTTTGAATTTGAAATCCACCCTTCCCTCCACTCACTTGTGCCCCCCTCACCTTCTCCTCTCACCCACCTTCCCCAAATTCGTAGCTCTTCCTCCTCCACCTGCTAGCACTTGCTTCCAGCCATTCTCCACCTCATTCCCCATAACCATTAGCTCCCTTCTCCACCCCACAAGAGCCCCCACTCTCCCTTAGGTCATTCCTACCATTTCCCTCCACCAAAGAAGCCATATCTCCCTCTCATTTCTTCTAGTAGGTTGGAGCTGTGCAGATATGCAGAACAGCCCTTGTTGCAGCGTCAACCACGGATTCATCCTAGTTCTTCAGAAGGCGTGGCCTACCTTTCTGGAAAGGCCTTCCAGTCTACTGCACAGGCGAGATGAAATCAACACGATCGGAGCTCGGAGCTGCCAGATAGAGCCATTCTCCCAATAGTGCGCAGAGAGGTCTTCATCCTGGACCAGAGCGTGGAAGATCCTTCTGCCACGACAAACCCCAGCGGATTCAGGCTGAAGCCCCTTCATCAAAGTTATTCCTCTACCGGTCATCTTTCAAGATCAAGAAACAGAACCCCGTTCGGCCACCGGAGGAAGAAGTTACAAATTTTCTCCCCCGATCTATCTAGTTCTATTTTCTGCTGTCTACTCCGACCAGTACCCACTCTTCTGGGTACCCCGGCCATCCTCGACCTCTGAATACATCTCCGTCACCTCCTGCTGAAAGCTACCTCGACCACGAAGATGATGCCACTGGTTTCGTGCTGATCGGAGCTCGGGAGGGCGCTCAGTCACTTCTGCAACTTGCTGTTACAGTCCAGACAGTACCTGCGGCCAGACAGAGGAGGCTACTTCCTGTTGCTGGTGCAGCCACCTCCGACCGTCTGAGCTTCCCCAAAAATTCTGGAGTCCACCTCTTCCAGTCAGGAAGCTTCAGGAGCTGGTTTCGATCAATTTGGAGTCCGGACAAGCCCGGCATAGCCATCATAGCGACCCCCTGTCCAGAATTCCAGATTGAAGCTGCAACTTCCCTAGTTCTCATTTCTCTTCGTTTCGGTCCACCAACCCCTCCCCGCTTGGCCGGCTGAAGGCCCCACCCTGCGTGGTGGTAGTGTTTGAATGTATCATATTAACCCCTACCCCAAGATCCCCCCTCCTGCGAGAGGAGTAGTTTTGTAAGTGGTTTGGCAGGTCAAGCGACACCGCCGCGGCGTGTGGGGAACCACCGCCTCCCCGCTCGCCCTCGTCTCCGACCGGGACCGGTTTCTTCAAACCGGTCGAGTAAGTGTCTCTTCCTTGCTCACCTAGTGTAGCTCTCTCAATATTTGATTCATGCACCGCTGAATTCGTGAGGAGCGCCCGATCCTCAAGTCCATGACTTAGAGTGATCGCCGTGGGTTAGTGTGACCCGGTGCCCGAGTGCACTTTGTCGGCCCCAATCGAATTGGGCAACCAACCTTGGGGAATCAATTCTTGGCCTTGCTGGCCCTCTACCAGCAAGGGTCCATTCCCATAAGTCACCCTTGGTATCACATAGTCACCCCGGGAATAGAGTGCAACGAAGAGAGTGGTGGCCCATTAAGGCCCATTTGGATGCTTAGATGTGCTTGTTTGACTAAGTCCGAGGTTGTGTCACATCAGATTTACTTCACATTTCTGGAAGGGACTGCAAGAGTCTCTTGGTACTCGTCTGAATTTCAGTACTACTTTTCATCCATAGACAGATGGACAGACTGAGAGAACCAACCAGATAGTGGAAGATATGCTTAGAGCATGCATGATTGATTTCGGAGGCAGTTGGAGTGATCACTTGGCATTGATTGAATTCGCCTACAATAATAGTTATCAATCTAGCATACAGATGGCTCCTTTTGAAGCATTGTACGGACGAAGTTGTCGTTCCCCATTGTGTTGGGACGAGGTAGGTGAAAAGTAATGGCTTGGACCGGATCTTATTTTAGAATCATCACAGAACATCCGTATTATCCGAGACCGATTACAAGTGGCTCAATCAAGATAGAAGAGTTATGCCGACAATAGAAGAAGGGCATTGGAAATTCAAGTTGGCGAGCATGTATTTCTGAAAGTCTCTCCTACAAGAGGGATTTAAATATTTGGCATTCATGGCAAGCTGAGTCCGAGATATATTGGTCCGTTCGAGATTCTGGATAGAGTGGGAGAGGTTGCTTACAGATTAGCATTACCGCCTCAATTATCAGGCGTACACAATATTTTCCACGTGTCTATGGTACGGAAATATGTGTACGACCCTACTCATATCATTCAGCATGTGGATTTTGAATTGAAGGAAGATTTGACCTATGAAGAAAGACCTATCAAGATTCTAGATCGGAAGCAACAGCAACTCCGGAATCGTTCCATACCTATGGTCAAAATTCAGTGGAGTCGACGTGGAGCTGAGGAAGCTACTTGGGAGTCTGAAGATACTATGCGGAAGCGGTATCCTGACTTATTCTAGGTGAGCTAGTCTTTCCCTATCTCTGTATTAAAGTGCAGTGAATTTGGAGGACCAAATTCTTTTAGTGGGGGAGGGTGTAATACCCCAAATTCTTTTAGAAATTTACTTAGAAATTATTTGAATTTATTTGAATTAATGGGAATTAATTCATAGAATAAGTCACATTTCAACTATTTTATAAAAATCCATAAAAATCATATTCTTGTAGAATCAATTACGTTTAACAATTTTTTCTTCTGTGGCTAACCCTAATAAAATAATTTACTAGGCCGAATTGGTGGGATTAGTCTAATTTTCACACCTACCTAACCAAATTCGTGCTCAATGTTAACCCCACATTAAAATCCTCAATTCGAGCTCATTTCTTAACCAAATCAGGTGATTCTAGGGGCAAATGAAAGGCATTAAAGAGAGGATCATTTCCCCTCTCATAATGCCACGAAATTTTTATCGTATGGGGAGCATTTGGTCGCGCATGGGCTAGGTCAACAATTTCGGCAATGTTTTGAACACGCCACTTAATGGGTCAATTTCTCCCTTCCTGGAAGGATCCACAACATGTATGACCTATTAAAAGAAATCCCTATGTGTCTATTTTCATTTGGGAGCAATGGTGGTCGCAGAAGATTCCGATCTAGTGAGATCTCTCGTGTTTATTGGAGGAGTGTCCGAGTTCCCGGGTTTTTCTTAGGCCCTCTTCCTTCCTTCGATTGAGGTAGGTAATCTTGGACAAAATATGCAAGTAAATATACCATTTTGTTCCTCTCTTAGTTAGCTTTCCATTGGTAGTAAAAGCCCCAAATTCTATTAGGTGTGGAGGGAGATCTCGTGGAAATAGTGAAGGGCTGTCAAACGGGCATTCTTCATTCTAACATCTAAATCTCTCTTCGATTCAGGTAGATGATAACAGACCCAACTCTAATTAATGTATATGGTTGTAATCATCAGCATGGTATCTATCTTTTGGCGTAGAAAGCCCCAATTTTTATAGACCATGCTTAGAGCATTTCGTGTTTGATTAGAAGCATGCTAAGACTAGGTTTTTAAGTGTTCTTCCTAGATAGGTTGTGATTTCGATTGGTTTTCCGGTGAATTTAGTGTTCCAAACCATTGTAATATGACCCTAGTATATCCATCAAGAACCTAGCAGCATGGGGTTAAGATCTCAGCCCAAGTAGACCCCAATTGGGAGAGATCCGGCGGTTTCCATAAGTCTCGTTCGCTTCTGCGAACCCGGGGGTCGACCCATTGGGTCGACCCATACACAGACAGTCTGTCTATGCAGGGGGTCGACCCATGGGGTCGACCCAAACACAGACAGAAGTCTGTCTGTGCAGGGGTCGACCCAATGGGTCGACCCATACACAGGCAGACCCCTGGTTTTCCAGGGGTCGACCCAATGGGTCGACCCATATGCTGTCAGACCTGATAGTCTTTTTTTTGGCCCGAGGATCGATCCGGACCGTGAGGGGATCGACCCATTCAAGCCTAGTCCAATGGAAAAACATATTTTGAGGAACTAATGACCCATACATGCAACCCTATGATCTCAAATTAAGCCCGGTGTTCCTCAATCCAAAATTGAAGAACAATGGTCCCTGCACTCAATCAAAGTGTAAAAACCATTCCGATTTCTATCTCCACTTTAACGCACAAATGGTTAATTAGAAACCCATATAATAAAATGGTAATTTTGAAAGTAAATTGCTGTCATGTATTACTGTCTATTGTCATTATTGGCTTGTTCTAGTATCTTGAGTTACCATCTTGTAATTAACTTATCTCTTGAAATTGAGATTATAATAATTCACGAATCAAGGTATTTTGAAATGGCTGTTAGGAAATCAATTAAAAGCCCTTATACCCCTGTAGAATAGACTAATAGCACACTAACAATCTATATGGCATTACGGCCATTAAGCCTAAATTGCTGTCCCTTAGTACGATTCTACTCGGACACTCTATCCGGCGAGTTAGAATCTGCCATTTTGAGACCCGTATGACCCGGCTACAACCTGGAAATTCGTGACCAAATCGCTGAGTTATAAGTCACGGATCGACTTGGGCTAATCAGCACATGAGCAGCCCATAGTTGACTGCTTGTCTCCATGAACGGTCTAGTGTGGTCCGTATAAATATCGTAATTGTGTCTTAAGGTCACGTACTGCTTACTTACCTGAATGGCACACTATCAACCGTTCATTCTTGACCTCGTGGACTGAGATTTGGTCCAGTTCTTGTAATGCGGCCAGTAGTAGCCGTATGTCCTATCAAACGACCCAGAAGTGACCGTATACCGAGTTTTTAAGTTAATGAATCCTAGGACATGTTAGTCGTTAAATCTCGTACTTTTGACAGAAGTTCCTTTGATTAATTGGCCATTAAACTTGATTAAATATCTAGACAAAACTTGGGATCTTGGATCCAACAAATCAATGCCAACGCATCATAAGGGCCCGGTCTAGTTCTGGGGAGAGCGCCCGAAAAGTACTTGTGCCCATGGGAGTTTGTAATGACATGGTGAGGCATTGCACCGAGTGCATGACTAGCGTGAAGTCTACGACAGAAAATCTCTTGTTATACTTGTTACATTATCGTGCTTGACTTGATGTTTAACATACTTGCGTGTTGGCCAATTCTATATTTCAATTTCCTATTGAACATTCTTGTACTTAATATTCTTGTTAATTCTTGTCATCATATATTTCTTGACCTTGCAAGATCTTATATTACGCTGTTTTATCGTCTCGTCAGTTATTTCTTTTCTTGTCATTGCATATGAAAATGTAACTAATTGGTTAATCATGTAAACTTGCCTGTTATTATCTACTGAGCGTTAGCTCATATAGTTGTTTTCCCCCTTTCCAGGCTATTCAGGTGACGATGCGCATACTGAAGGGGAGAGACAGGAGTGATACCCTTGAGTGTACCTATTAGTAGATGCCGAGTTGGCATAGTTGTTTACATTAGTTACTCCTTAGTGTTGTGTTAGCACTTTATTTACCTTTTGGGAGTCTATTATTGTATTAGAATCAATTTGGAAGTTATGGTTGATCGTGTTTAAGCATTGATGGTTATTGTAATAAAACTCGGAGTCTTTCTTGATCAATATAAGTACTTCTTTCCATAGCACCTGTACGATTGTTTAGTTTAGCATATTAATATTATCTCTAGCTAGTTTCTAACTGTATGTCCTGATATTCCGCGTTGGGGCGTGACAAGGATGGCCTAGACCTTGTCAGGGTTGGCCTCGATCCCACGCTGGGTGACTAAGAAATCTAGGAATTTTTTGGATCTTACTTCGAAGGCGCACTTGGCGGGATTGAGCTTCATATTGTACCTCAGGAGGGTGTTGAAGGTCTCAGTTAGGTCGGCGAAGTGATCCTCGGCCTTGGGGGTCTTGACGAGCATGTCGTCAATATAGGCCTCGATGTTCCGGCCGAGCTATCCTTCGAACATATGATTGACCAGCCTCTGGTACGTGGCTCCAGCGTTCTTCAACCCAAAAGGCATCCGGGTGTAGCAGTATACGCCGAAGTCGGTGAGGAAGGCGGTCTTCTCGATGTCTTCTTGATCCATTCTGATCTGGTGGTAACCTGAATAGGCGTCCAGGAAACTAAGTGTTTCATTGCCCGAGGTTGAATCAACCATTTGGTCGATGCTCAGTAATGGATAGCAGTCCTTTGGTGTGGCCTTGTTCAAGTCGGTGAAGTCCATGCACATTCGCCACTTTGCTGAAGCTTTTGGCACCAGGAAGACGTTAGCCAGCCACGTCGGGTACAGGACCGGTCTAAAAAGACCAGTCTTTTGCTCCTTGGTGACCTGCTCCTTGATGATCGCCTACTTCTCTGGCGCGTAATTCCTTCTGCGTTATTGTACGGGCTTCATGGTCGGGTCGAGGTTGAGCTTATGCATTACCGTCCCCTCCGGTATTCCGGGGAGTTGATCATCGGACCATGCAAAGACTATGATGTACACGGAAAGAAACTCTTTGTATTGTTGCTGAACCTCAGACAGTAGGTCGGTTCCAATCTTTACTCCTAGGGTCGGGTCGTCGTTTAGGAAAACCGTTAGCAGCTCACCTCCAGGCTCGGAGGTTGCGGGTTTTTCCTCGACTTCCCGGGGACCCTTGTTCTTCCCGTCCGGCCTTGTGGCTTCAACTGAGATATTATATCACCTTCTGGCCGTCGCCTGGTTACCTCGGACTTGCCCCATCCCATTTTTGGTGGGGAACTTCATCTTTTGGTGATAGGTAGAGGGCACCGCTTTCGTTCGGCTAAGGATTCCTCGGCCGAAGATTGCATTGTATGTTGTGCCCCTGTGGTCATTTGAGTCATCTTGTGGTCACTTAGGTCATTCGACATCATCCAGTGGTCATTTGAGTTATTTGATATTCTTAGTTTTGATAATGGCTAAACACTATAAGTCATTGATGTTTTGCCACTCTTATATGACTAAACTACTTGATGTTCTTTCATGACAAATATTTCAAGAAATGGAGTGGAGATGGCAAAAGTGAAAGCTCAATAATTGCGCCCTCGCACGCGGATCGACCTGCGCGGTCAAGTCACGGGGGTCAAGGGCGTAGCGCCCCTTGCGGGGGTTTCCAGAAGAAGGTAATGATTCTACAAACATTAGAATTCTTAAGGATCATCCTTTAGAAAACATCATTGGTCGCTTGAATGACCCACCTAGAACAAGGTCACATTTTAGAATTGTGGAAGAATTAGATCAACTTGCTCTTGTCTCCCAGATTGAACCCAATAATGTTGATGAGGCATTAAATGATGAAAACTGGATAAATTCAATGCAAGACGAGTCGAACCAGTTTGAGAGAAACAACGTTTGGCATCTTGTTCCTAGACCTTCATCACAATCTATCATAGGCACTAAATGGGTCTTTAGGAACAAACTCAATGAGGATGGCAAGATAATAAGAAATAAGGCTAGATTGGTGGCTCAAGGGTATAATCAAGATTTTGGGGTAGACTTTGAGGAAGCTTATGCCCCAGTTGCTAGACTTGAAGCCATCAGAATTTTACTTACCTTTGCATGCTCCCTTAGAATAAAGCTATATCAAATGGATGTAAAAAGTGCTTTCTTGAATGGTTTGATCAAAGAAGAAGTCTATGTTGAGCAGCCTCCTGGCTTTGAGAACTCTAACCATGCAGATTTTGTATACAAGCTAGACAGGGCGCTTTATGGACTTAAGCAAGTACCAAGAGCATGGTATGAGAGACTAAGCTCGTTCCTCATTGAAAAAGGATACACACGAGGTAAGGTAGATCAAACACTTTTACTAGGAAGCAAGGTAAGAACATCTGTTGACACCCAAAATATGCCAGAAGAGACCAAAGCAAGCTCAGGGCTCTGAAGGCAAGTCAAGAGTGCGGCTGCTGTGTGATGTAGAACCGACCTAAGACCTATGATCATGTGATGAAGATGTTTTGATACACTTGATATGAGACCAACTAGGATGCTATGATGATGATACCAATTGATGTGAGACCGACCTTGGACCTAAGTATGCAAGCATTCGGGTTAGGCAGCGGACTCACACTAGCGACTCACTCGCTTGGCGAACGTTAGTGCCCGAAGGTGACTCGGTGATGATGGAGAGGGTCCGAGGCGGGACCTTGGTTCTCCAAGGGTAGGCTAGCTTATTGCGGACCCCAAATGGGCCAAGGGAAGCCCAAATCATGGGCGGCCAACACACCAAGGGTGTGGGTTGAGTGGAAGCTCTCACAACTCGCCCGCGGTGGTCACTCAATTTGGTGGCAATTTAAAATCGGACACTCTCTCACCGCCGACGGAGTAACTATAGCAATACTAAGCTAAGCAAGTCCATTACAGCAATGAGAGATGTTTAGGATCTCACCTAGCCAGCGTGAAGATGCCGACTCCGGCCAGAGACGGGGGCGAGCGGGGAGGCGAGGGTATGCACCCGCACGCCGCGTCGGTGTCGCTTCAACCTGAAATTGAAAGGAGTACAACACTACACCCCATGCAAGGGGGGGGGATCTTGGGGAAGGGAAACCAAAGAATACACCCAATTACTACCTCCACACAGGGAGGGGCCTTCAGCCGGCCAAGCGGGGAGGGGAGAAAGCGATGAAAACACAAGAGAAGAAGCCGATGCCGAATCCGTCCAGTTCTATGAGTGCTAATAGGGGACTGAAGAATTGACTGATGCAACTGCTACCGAATTTTTTTGGGGATGAGACCACCTGGAAAATCTTTTTAGGAGGCCGGGGAAGTCGTCTAAATTTTTTTAATTTCTTATGTTGCCGCTGTTGGTCTGGGTGGAGGCCCGAACAGGGAGGCAGAGTCTCAGACTGACAGCTCCTGGTTTACAACAGCAGGTTGCAGAGGATGCCCCAACAGCTCCCGAACTCGGAATCAAGCACCGTTGGAGTCGTTGGAACCGTGGATGAGTCCTCTTCGCAGAAACACTGATGGGGAAGCTAAACAATATCAGAGAAGACCAGGGGACTCAGAACAATGATGACAGGTCGGTGCTGACTGTGGGTAGCAGACCCGCGTAGCTGAGGGAGAAAATTGATAACTCTGGATCACGAATGCCGATCGAAGTTCGGCTTCTTGATTCTGAAAGTAGACAGGGCGAGGAAGAACTTTGCAGAAGCACTCTTGAACTGATTCTTCCAAGGTTCGTCGTGGTGAAGCTTCTACTCCGGTTCTAGTACTCAGCAGGGGCAGCACTGCGCAGTTGTGGGAGAACAGAGCTCCCGGGCAGCACACAGCTCAGATGAAGATGAAACCACTTTCGTTGCAAAGAAGACAGGAAGATGCTTCCGTGGATAGCTCTTGAGTCTTCAAACTCGCTGGGATGTGGTCAGAGTCGCTGCTGCAAGATACTAGTCTTCTGCAGGTCTCCAGTTGCAACCTAGTAGTATCAAATGGTGTTGGAGTGGGGCAAGGAAGAATGGTGGAGATGAGAGAGAGAGGGGGGGTGCGACCCTAACCAAGGGGAGGGGTCTTGGGGGTGCCCTAGGGCTGTGGAGGGAAGGGGGATTTGAATTCAAATGGCCTAGGGAAGTGGTGGGTTGTATGGGGGAGAGGGAAGGGTGCTTGGGGAAGTGGGTAGGGTAGTTGGGGGTTTGAGGGTGGCCTAGTGATTGGGGGATTCCACCTTGGGGTTGGGGGGGAGTTAAATGAGTGTATGGGGAAGGGGAGGGGTCTTAATGAGAGGTGAATGGGGAGGAGAGAGAAAATTATGAAAATTGGGGTTGGGGAAGAGAGAGAGAGAGAGAGAGAGAGAGAGATCTAGTGGGATTTGGAATTGGATTTCAATATTCATGTAATGGTTCATTAGTTCAAAATGAGGGGAATGGGGTCCTATATATAGGCAACCCACATTTTTACAAAAGTCCCTGACATTTGACTCAATGACAAATAACCGAAGGGGTAGGGGCGCCCTTGGGCCAAGCCCAATGAATTGGGCCCAATAGCCCAACAAACCAACCTAATGACACAATACTTAGGACAATGACTCACTAACCTAGGTACATGACTCAAATAAAGGGACAATTATAAGATATTGACTCAAAGAAAATGTGAAGATTACATGACTAGACTCAAAAATACATGACTAACATAATGGCGCTTGCCGACGAACAATCCGAGTCCGGAGAAAATGTGGAGGGGCAAGGGATGCCCTCATCATACCCCCGGGGTGGGGAAAACTCGACCCCGTCGAGTATGGGTCCACCAGGAAAGTAGTACATCGAACTACGGCTCTGGGCGATCCACGATCTCCATACTCAACCCGCGACCATAGTCGGGGAACGGCGCTTCAGCTCGACAAAGTGACTCGTTCATACCCTCATGCTGGCGATGGGATCTTGCTTGCCTAGTATTGCCGCCGTCTGCTCACGTCGGGCTCTCAGGCTATTTGTGGTGGCACTCCGAGGGTGTCTCTCACAAGGGTAGGTGTAAGCTCGAGGCACTCACTAGGATCCACCGCGGTGCCCTTAGAGGGTGCCGGATCCGCCACATGGGAAGTGGGGTGAATTCCAAAACCCATTTGAAAGTCCAACCCATAAGCTGGGTTGCCAAAGCCACTCAAATCTTGGCAAGGTCCAAGTCCTCGTGCCCTCAGATTGGAGGTGACCCTAAAGTAGAGCCACTCCAAAGCCATCATCACCAAGTTGTCAACTTGGAACTCAAAGTGGTGCTTAGGAGTTTGTGCTCGCTTCTTGTGAATCCCACCGCTTGTTGCTTGATACTTGCTTGAATGCATATGCCATGCACTATGATGCGATGTGAGTTGACAATGTATGGTATGCAAAGGTGGTCCAGGACAACCACATATAGACCTATCATGCATTGATGTTATGAGGACGTTGAATGATTTGGGAGGACCGGGGCATCCATTGGTATGCGTGGTGGTGACAAATGCTGGGGGACCCGGACATCCATGTGTGCTCCTTTCATGCTTATGACTCATGATGAAAGAGGGTGGACCATTACATCCAAATATGGTCTACTTATGCTTCCTACTTGACATGTGGGTGATGTGGATGAATGTACCCGACGGACTAATCATGCCAAGCGGTGTGATGTGCCAAGACATATGAATTCCTTTCCCAAAGATGACTTCCTCATGTGGGATGGTGGGGTGGCCTTTGAGCTTCCACTCAAAAGGGTCGAAGGGATCTAGGTAGGTGGATATGGGGTGGGGCACTTTCTTGATCTCTAGGCGGGTGTTGCCTAAGGTCATGATTTCTATGGTGTAACCTGGGTCATGGATGAGGTGGGCTTGGCCCAACATGGTGGGTGGGGGTAGGAAAGGGTGGGTGGTGGGTGATGTGGGTGGGTCACGTGGGTACCCATACTCCCAAAGGAAGGGATCAAAGGGGTCATGGACTGGGTTTCCTAGAAGAAGAGACTCTATGCCCACATGGTCTTCACACGGTGGGTCCTCCTCCCTCAAGGTAATTGGACCAAGGTCGTTAGTGGGCCAGTCGATCAAGGTACTTGGGATCTCAATGGAAGTGGAGTGGATCATGATGGGTTTTTCATCCATAGGGAGAATGAGAAGGAGGTCACTAGTGTAGCAACCAATGGTGAAGACCGAGGTGATAGAACCATCACATGGGTGGATGAGACTAAGGCTTTTTGGGTGGGCATTTCCTAAGGTCAATAAGCAAGTCAACCCTAGTTGCCATTCTAAACCCTTGAGGAGATCATCCCAACCTTCTACCTCATAGTAGGATTGGATTGTGGTGTGATAGGAGTGGAGGGGGGCAATTTGGGATGGATATCCCAATGGTGAGAGAGGTGGGGGTGAGCTAGGAAGGGTGGGTCCTTGTTTGAGCCATTGGAGTATGACTTCATTCATGGTGAAGGTGTGTGGCTTTTGAGGATCCGGACTAGGAGAGCTGGGTGGAAGTGGAGGTTCTTGGATTTCCTCTAGGGTAGGTTTTTGTTCGGGACTAGCATCTATTTCCATGTGGATGGGTGTGTGGGTTTCAATTCCTAGTGTTAATGGGTTGGGTAGGTCTAATGCAGGAGAATTGGTGATAGCTGGAGCATGGTGCACTTGGGGTGGTGGGCAAGGGTGGTCTTGGATTTGGATAGGAAGGGGAAGTAGAGAAGGTCTAGGTTGGGGAAAGATTGGTGTAGGAAGCGGGAGGTGGGTTGGGTGAGGGGTTCTGGGTTGGGGGGTGATGGCCATTATGGGCCTAGGTGGAGGGGTGGTCATGGGGTCCACTTGGGTTTGAGTGGTGAAGGTTGGATGAGTGGTGGACCTTATGGAGGGAATCGGGCCAGTTAAGGGTCTCTTGCCCTTGGGATCGTTTGGGGTGGAGGTGGGGGTTAAAGGGGCTTGACTAGTGTAGGTTAGGGGAGGGGGTTTTGGTTGGGGTGTGGGGGACCTTATGGGATTGGGTGAGGAGGTGGAGGCCTTAGATACTTGGGTTTTAGGGGTGAGGTTTTGGACGGGTGGGGTTGAGGGAGTGGGAGTGCTCCTTGGGCTTTGGTAACCCGGGTAGGAAGGGGACATATATTTTGCCCTAAGTTGCTCCTTCATGTCCTTCCAAGTGGTGATGAGAGTTTCCCTTCTAAGTACCTTTAGCCCGACAATTTGCATCCAATAAGTTTCTGCCCATTTGATAAGTTGTATTTTGGCAACCCATGCCTTTTCATCCTCGGACATAGGATACCAAGTGAAGTATTGGTCCATTGTAGCTTCCCAATCTAAATATTCTCTAGGAGAGGTTCCATCAAATGTGGGAAGTGGGAAAGGGACAATCCTATCGTCCGTCCTTGGGGCGGGCCTATTTTCTCCAAGTTGGTTGAGTCGGCCCGATATGTTATCAAGCCGCTCATTGGCATAGGTCAAGGCTTTCATGAAGTAGTTGACATGGCCAGGGAAGTTATGGGTGTTAGTGGTAGGCATCTCTTGGTGGCTTGGACTTATGGAGTGGGCCGATTGGTAAGGTCGATATGAGGTGGCCATACTAGGGGACAAGAGTGATGCACTTGAAGACTCTAAATGCATAGACATGTCCTAGGACCAACTTGATAGAGACAAGTTGTGAACTTGCTCTGATACCACTTGATGTAGAACCGACCTAAGACCTATGATGATGTGATGAAGATGTTTTGATACACTTGATATGAGACCAACTAGGATGTTATGATGATGATACCAATTGATGTGAGACCGACCTTGGACCTAAGTATGCAAGCATTCGGGTTAGGCAGCGGACTCACACTAGCGACTCACTCGCTTGGATCACGTTAGTGCCCAAAGGTGACTCGGTGATGATGGAGAGGGTCCGAGGCGGGACCTTGCTTCTCCAAGGGTAGGCTAGCTTATTGTGGACCCCAAATGGGCCAAGGGAAGCCCAAATCATGGGCGGCCAACACACCAAGGGTGTGGGTTGAGTGGAAGCTCTCACAACTCGCCCGCGGTGGTCACTCAATTTGGTGGCAATTTAAAATCGGACACTCTCTCACCGCCGACGGAGTAACTATAGCAATACCAAGCTAAGCAAGTCCATTACAGCAATGAGAGATGTTCAGGAGCTCACCTAACCGGCGTGAAGACGCCGCCTCCGGCCGGAGACGGGGGCGAGCGGGGAGGCGAGGGTATGCACCCGCACGCCGCGTCGGTGTCGCTTCAACCTGAAATTGAAAGGAGTACAACACTACACCCCATGCAAGGGGGGGGATATTGGGGAAGGGAAACCAAAGAATACACCTAATTACTACCTCCACAGAGGGAAGGGCCTTCAGCCGGCCAAGCGGGGAGGGGAGAAAGCGATGAAAACACAAGAGAAGAAGCCGATGCCGAATCTGTCCAGTTCTATGAGTGCTGACAGGGGACTGAAGAATTGACTGATGCAACTGCTACCGAATTTTTTTGGGGACGAGACCACCTGAAAAATCTTCGTAGGAGGCCGGGGAAGTCGTCCAAATTTTGTTAATTTCTTCTGTCACCGCTGCTGGTCTGGGTGGAGGCCCGAACAGGGAGGCAGAGTCTCAGACTGGCAGCTCCTGGTTTACAACAGCAGGTTGCAGAGGATGCCCCGACAGCTCCCGAACTCGGAATCAAGCACCGTCGGACTCGTTGGAACCGTGGATAAGTCCTCTTCGTATAAGAACTGATGGGGAAGCTAAACAATATGGGAGAAGACCAGGAGACTCTGAACAATGATGACAGGTCGGTGCTGACTGTGGGTAGCAGACCCACGTAGCTAAGGGAGAAAATTGATAACTCTGGATCACGAATGCCGATCGAAGTTCTGCTTCTTGATTCTGAAAGTAGACAGGGCAAGGAAGAACTTTGCAGAAGCGCTCTTGAACTGATTCTTCCAAGGTTCGTCGTGGTGAAGCTTCTACTCCGGTTCTAGTACTCAGCAGGGGCAGCTCTGCGCAGTTGTGGGAGAACGGAGCTCCCGGGCAGCACACAGCTCAGATGAAGATGAAACCACTTCCGTTGCGAAGAAGACAGGAAGATGCTTCCGTGGATAGCTCTTGGGTCTTCAAACTCGCTGGGATGTGGTCGGAGTCGCTGCTGCAAGTTGCTGGTCTTCTGCAGGTCGCCAGCTGCAACCTAGTAGTATCAAATGGTGTTGGAGTGGGGCAAGGAAGAATGGTGGAGATGAGAGAGAGAGGGGGGGTGCGACCCTAACCAAGGGGAGGGGTCTTGGGGGCGCCCTAGGGCTGTGGAGGGAAGGGGGATTTGAATTCAAATGGCCTAGGGAAGTGGTGGGTTGTATGGGGGAGAGGGAAGGGTGCTTGGGGAAGTGGGTAGGGTAGTTGGGGGTTGGAGGGAGGCCTAGTGATTGGGGGATTCCACCTTGGGGTTGGGGGGGAGTTAAATGAGTGTATGGGGAAGGGGAGGGGTCTTAATGAGAGGTGAATGGGGAGGAGAGAGAAAATTACGAATTTTGGGGTTGGGGAAGAGAGAGAGAGAGAGAGAGATCTAGTGGGGTTTGGAATTGGATTTCAATATTCATGTAATGGTTCATTAGTTCAAAATGAGGGGAATGGGGTCCTATATATAGGCAACCCACATTTTTACAAAAGTCCCTGACATTTGACTCAATGACAAATAACTGAAGGGGTAGGGGCGCCCTTGGGCCAAGCCCAATGAATTGGGCCCAATAGCCTAACAAACCAACCTAATGACACAATACTTAGGACAATGACTCACTAACCTAGGTACATGACTCAAATAAAGGGAAAATTACAAGATATTGACTCAAAGAAAATGTGAAGATTACATGACTAGACTCAAAAATACATGACTAACATAATGGCGCTTGCTGACGAACAATCCGAGTCCGGAGAAAATGTGGAGGGGCAAGAGATGCCCTCATCACTGTGTCGTCCCTGGAAGTTTTGAGAATCAGAATAAAAGAGATCCACTACTCCCAACACCTTGATCGGCTGAAGCCATCTCTGGCTTGGCCGTTGCCCAGTATGGCTATCACTTGAATAGTCATGCTGACTAAAACTACAAAAAACTCCAGGCAACCATCTGCCTGCTGAAAAGGATCTTCAGACAATTTTGATTCTCACAAAGGGGTTCACACTGCCTCACACATGTGCATGAACACAAGGTGTTAAGCAAGCCTCAAGAGGAATATATCAAGAAACCCATTAGATGAGCCTCCTCCGGCGTCGGGTTCTGAACAAATGGGCCAAGCCTAGTACAAAGTGAGACGCGTCGATGGGCTGAATGCCAGGCGCGCCGAGATGCTTATGATGGGAGCGCCGGGGAGTTCGTGCCATAAGCTGAGGGCCATCCCTCTATAAAAGCTGCTGCCCTTCAAGACAGAACAACAAGAGGAAGATAATAGAAAGAAGAGATAGAAAAACCAAGAGAGAAAAGAAAAGAGAGCAGTAGACACTGAAAGAAAAGGGGACCTCGAGAGCCCTCTAAGGAAGCTGAGGAGAAGAGAGAGTTGCAGCGATTCGAAGGAAGAGTCAAGGTGGGATCGATTTCAAAATGCCCTGAGGGGCTAGAGTTTCCTTTTCCCCCTGTCTCTTATTTGAATATCCCCTTCTCCTCTTATGTCTTTTTTTGAGCATCCTTGCTCCAGTAGCATCGAATGCTAATGTAGCCCCGCTATCAAGGATAAAGTCTATGTATGATTTTCTCAGTTTGATTTTCTTCTGAGCTAGATGCATGTATGTTGTTTGGATGAATAGTTAATAAAAGAGGGTTGAAGCTCGCCCTTTCCTTTTCCTTTCTGTCTCTGCATCCGAGGTTCAATATATGCCATGGCTATTGAGAACTAGACGCGTTTTACCGTTTGGTCTTCTAAATCCGTTGAAGGCTTTTCCCACTGTATTTGCTTTCGACCTCGTACCCACATCGAGAGCCTGAGACAGTCTATCTCATGGCTTCTCGTCTGTGAAATGAAGAGGGATAAACCCAAACCAGGACCGTGAGTTTCCGTACGCGTTTCTGCTCCCACCGAGGCCCCAGAGGGAAGGCCATCTCCTCCTTGGATCACCCTCTCTGTAATCATCTGAACTGGTCGTCGAATCACTGAACAAACCCCCCTTTAAAATGCCCAAAGCCCTTTGAAGCCTTTACCTCAAAATTACTTCATAGCTTTGCTAAAACCTTCATTCCGGAAACCCTCCCGGCGCGAACCCCTCTTGGCGCGAGTCTCGCGCCGAGGGCTGCCCCCGTCGGTTGAATTCCCTTCTCGCGCCGAGACCTTCACACCTTTCATACTGAAGACTGTCACCCTGATATGCTCGTGCTGATGCCTTCGAGCCATGCCAGCCTTGCTCATGATGTCGTTTCCCTCCAAAGAGAGATGATATCCTTCCCTTGACCCTCATGGGAGCCATATCAAAGGGGTCAATTCCCCCACATGTCGCCAACCCAACAAGTCACGAAGGTCTGCCACTGTATGTCCTTCGTTGACTATATCTGGGGACATTAATGAATCTCACAATACATAGACAATGTCACACAAGATGGGGACCCTTTTGGGATCCAGGGCTACGCCCGCCTTTCTTTTGGTTTCCACTCCGACATTTCATGAGTGGATGACCTATAATACGCTTTTGGCACACTCCAAAATAAGGGGAGGTGTTGTCAAAATTTGTCCCCGAGCTTTACTTCATAGTGTGGCATAATGCTTCCATTGAAATGATTAATTTAACCCCAACTGTGTGGCAAAGAGCTGAGTTATACCATCTCATGACACTTTGGCCATCACCGAGAAAGGGGAACATAAACGTTACAATCACATGGTCTCCTTAAGCCTCATGTGGATGAGTCTACCCTCACCTGCTACCCCACTCAAATACAACCATGGACAAACCCATAAAACCCCAATCAAGTGCAGAATATCCCTTTGGACTCACAAAGCCCTCACAACACTTGAAAGACATATCAACACCCGTTTATCGGCACCACTAATCCTCCCGGCGCAACCTCTCCTCGGCGCCACTTTCGCGCCGGATGAAGGGCGTGCCGGCAGGATGGTCACGCCGACCCCAGCCGGTTTGCCTTCGTGCCGGAACCCCAGCCGCGCCGGTTCATCTTCGTGCCAAAACCCCGCCGCGCCGGTTCACTCCAACATCAATCCTTGCTCAAATATCTATCCCCCAGCAACTTCATCGAACCCAAGACCAGTCTGGACTTGGTACCCTAACCTCCATGGACCATCATATCACATCGTGAGGGTTTCATGGTCCTTCATCCATGTCTGAACGGAGCTATATTAACAGGGTCTTACCCCGATATGCTATGCCATTAACTGGCGGGTTTTTCTTCCAACCCTACTGACCCTGGGAGTCCTGCCATTGCAAGTCCCCTAATGGTCTCCGGAGGGAATATCAACAAGCACCATGGTAATGGACATTGCCCTGTCACACTCAGATCCTTCTAGATCTCGGGCTACGCCCGGCTCTCCTTTCGGCTTCCATCCCGGCACTCCGTGGGTGGATGACGTATATTCCCCCTTTGGCATAGTTTAAAATAAGGGGATATGCTGCCGGATTTGCACCATAACACTGTTATCATGTCCCGCGTAGCACGGTTTTCTATGCATGTTTCGCATTCCGTTAGCGGAGTTAGCGTAATAGTCTTATCTCGATTTGCCCCCGAGGCATCCTTTCTTGGCAACTAATCAAGGGTTGTCCTTCTTTGGAAAGACATAATTAACATCATAGCCTTTATGGTATGATGGACTCCGGGTCCCGACACGAATATCACAATCGACTGACTAAGTCAGGTCGAGCGCACAATAAACTGTCACGCTAGTGACTGGCATGCCTAATAAACCAACCAACAAAAAAAAAAAACCATCCCCACAGTCTGGCACGTCCGGTGGGACTTGAGTCTCCCTTCATCTCTTTGCTAAGAGAGGATACCTTCGGGGGCTTCCCCCAAGAATACTGATTGTTTGTCTGTTTGTCTCAGGCAAACGATGATGTCATACAGACTCACCGGTGTTGGCTTCGGCCCCGCAGTCGTCGCCGACCACGTGGAACATGGGTACCTGGCGGTGCCCATGGTTTTTGGCTCTTTCCCACCAGTTGTAGGCTTCCCCAACTTCTTGGGGTTGGCCTTTGCCGACATGCTACAGACGGATTCCTCAAGGCCCGCAGAAGAGAAGGCTGTAGAGAGGGTCGAGGCCTCGAAGGCTCGACACTGTGCTCGCTCGCCTACCAGCCCGATTCAAGTCGCCAGCAGCATGGTGCACCATATTGCTCACGGGGCCCGCCACGTCCCTAACAAGAACTTCGAGAGGCACCGACACCGGAACCCCCGAAGGAAGGTTGATGCTGCTGTGACTGGACATCTCTCCGCATCCGGCAGGTCTATGCTGGTCGGTGGCCTCCGCGTCTTTCTGGATGGACGTAAGGCTCGAGTGAGCCCGGACCGGGTGATCCCTACAGTGCCAGTCCACAACTCCTATCAGGCTCTTGCTGGAAGGAGAGGCGAAGAAGAAGAAGCTGGCCGCCATGGCCAGAGAAGTTTGGCTCCCAAGCCAAGAAGATTCAAACAGGTTTGGGTCCCCAAAAAGGTCTAGCCTGTCCAGCAAGAAGCTCCGGTGTAATACTACCCCAGGTTCACCAAAGTAGAAAAGAGCAAGAAGAGGGACCCTGTCCCGAGGAAGGAAGAGACAATCGTGGATCCGCCACGCCGAGAAAGCTTTAGGGCCTGCGCCCGACAAGCCAACATCCCCATTGTGGGAAGAAGATTATAGCAGACTACCGAGAGGGCTCAGTTTGCTTACATTCCTCCGATGGGAGGTCGACAACTGTCCCTGACCCTGCACCCGGGTCGAGGTCAAGAAGAAATGACCAATATGGTCAGAAGTTATTTTAGGGGGTTAGGTAACCCCTCTTTGGGCCAACAATGGCTGTTGCAGGCAGCCGCAGCTGAAGAGGATCGCTGTCCATTAATGGCAGTGGGAGAAGAAGAAGATAGGGGGATGACGTCATCAGTTGATGACAATGGATATGAAGACGGCTCTGATGTCAAGCCGATGAAATTGCTCCCCACCAAGGCGAAAAGAGAAGGATCTCCGTGTTTGAAATGCTTACCTTCCCGAGGAATGTCAAGAGGAGGGTTCGCAGACAGAAATGAAGAATGCAGATTTTCACATGCAATATGGCCGGGATAGATGGCCATTATGGAAAATTACCCGAGGAGCCTCAAGAGTTGGCCTGGCTAGCCGGAAGACCGGGGCCGAGCACTCGAAGAGTGGAAGCCGCAAAAGGGAAGCTGGCGGCGACCGAAGGAAAGCAAGCCATGCCTCGCCTCCAACAGCATGACAAGGCCGTTATTCTCATAGCAAATGTGATAACGGCAGATGAAGAAGAAGATGTCTTGCTTGACATCCTACCTGAGGGTGCATCTGGCGAGACGACAGAGGCCATCCCCAGCACAGCAGCTATGGACCCGACCGTACTGATGATGCTCCAGAGGTACCACCATGAGATAGAACAGTTGAAGAAGCAATTGACAGAAAGGATGGAGCAGTCCTCAGCCTCCAAGCAGCCTGATGTGTAGGCCGAATCATCAAGGGGAGCCATCAGCAAGAACGACTTCCCACCACTCTATACCCCGCCTCTGCAGGCGGAACCAAACTTGGTGACAACTCAGCAGTGCCCATCACAGCCGCTGGCTCCACCAGTGCTGCCACAGGTACACCAAACGCCTCCACTGCTGCGCCCTCATCCACAGGCGACCACCCTAGTCACCCCCTACTTGCAGCTGTCGGATTTCTACCCAGAACCGGTCGACCCGACCATCATGAGCAAGATGATGGTAGAAAGGATGATCGAGATGAAGCTCGCTGAAAGGGCTGAAGGTGACTATGTTGTATTCGATGCATATAGGGTTCCATACCCACCGCATCATGCTGCCAAGCGGCTCCCTCCCGGGATTAGCAAGCCGCCGAAGTTCGACAAGTTCAACGGGAAGGGATCCCCGAAGGAACATGTTGCCTATTACATGATCGTCATGGGTGACTTGGCCACTGACGAGTCATATTTATTGAAGTTCTTCGGGTCCTCACTCACAGGGCTCGCATTTGAATGGTACTCTAGCCTCCCGGTCGGGTCGATTAGCGACTGGTCGGACATGCAGAGGAAGTTCAGAGAAAGATTCCACGTCACAGAGAGGGAAGTCACAGTGGCTGAACTCTATTCAACAAAGCAGAGGGCAGATGAGACCGCTCTCGACTACATCAAGAGGTGGAGGAACCTCGGGATGAGATGCAAGCGGCCCCCGCACCAAGAGGACGCTGTATAGATCTGCAAACAGAACCTCAGGAGAGAGGTGCTGGAGAAGATGATTGGCATGGAAATCCGGTCGTTCGACCGTCTGAACAATATTGTGGCCGAAGTGGAGGTTTTCTTAGCAAAATCGGCCCCTACACCAAATATTCCTACTGCACAAAAGGGCAAGGCAGCAGAACGGCGCCAGGCACCGAAAGAAGTAAACGCCCTTGATATCAAGGCGTTTGAACAGCAAAAAGATAAAGGCAAGAAGACAACTGCTCCTCAACTTGCCAAGACCGGAGATGGCGAAGAAGGCCCATCCCTCCGGGATAAAATGAAGAAGGCCTACTCTTTCCCAAAGGAGAAGACTAGGATCTTGTTTGACTGGGTTACCCAGTATGATAAGGTCACCCTGCCTGAGCCAAGGAGGCCGGAGGACCTGAAGAGAAGAGATAGCCCAAGATTTTGCCCCTACCACCAGATGCTGGGGCATCTAATTGAAGACTGTTATGTTTTCAAGGATATTATCGAAGGCATGGTGAAAAAGGAAGAAATAGAATTGGGGGAGTACAAGGTCGACCCTCCACAACCACATGCGACGCCCGTAAGAAAAGCCGCCGTCAACATGGTCTCTCTGTATCAAGCCTTGCCTAAGGAGACCGCAGAAGCCAGTACTCAGCGTACATATGAAGCCTGCTTTCTGACCCCAATAAAAGAAAAGGAGGGATGGCAGCAAGTCTCTGCAAGAGCCAAGAAGAAGGGCCTACCTCGCCCGGCACCGGGGGCACATATTCGTGGCGTCACGCCACGACCCCCTTCACCAGTAGTAACACCTGTGTGGATCAATCCTTCAGCAGTTATCTGGATACCTACCCGCAACCGGAGGAGGCAGACTCCGTTGCCGACAGTCAAGAAGATCAGTCCAGAAGCCCGGCGGCTACAGGACTACATAACAGGGCTAGATGAGTATGTACAGCCCGAGCTAGAACCTTTGCTGGTACGAGATCATCTCTTGTGGCAGGAGCTGCAACAGCTTTCACTAAAGCAGGAAGAGGAAGCTGACAAAGCATCAAACAGGGATGGCAGCCTGTTCTGGGGGCAAGCGCTAGCGAAAGAAATGAAAAGAAGACAAAGAAGGAAGAGAAAGGCCGGCAAGGCTACAACGGGTGTCATCCTTTCTTGCAACACCCTCTCTGCCCTGTTCAATTTGCCCGGTGAGGAGGATGAAGAAGAGATTTGCTTCACACCCGCCGCTAAGGAAAGCCAGGCCGAAGCCGCAACTGCCGCACATGCAACCCGGTCGGGCCGAAGGTGGGGACGTCAGCCGCCCGCCAACCATAACATTGTCTTCAGAGGGGAGCAACCCTAGAAAATACCCCCTCCGGAGGTCAGGGGAGTTCAAATCCCTCCTCTGTCAGGCTTATACAACCAAAGTGGGGGCGGCACTCCCGCTCCTTCATTTCTGGAGTTCATAAAGATGTCAAAAGGGAAGCAGCCATGCTGGGAGGTTGAACCGGTAACCGGGGGCAGTCACCCACAACTCCAGCAATCTCCTAAATTGTCAGAAGAGGTAGAAACTCGCCTGGCAGCAGCCAGTGAGGAGCAGCCATGAGGTAATCCCAAGCAAAAGGGTGTAGCCTCCGAGTCCGATGAAGCAGGTCCATCAGGGGCCACAGTCCAAGGATCTTCTAAGCCCAGGTGTGCAGATGAAATGAAGCTATCCAATGTCTGATCTGGAAGTCGGGTGGTCAAACTATTGAAGAAGCTCCCAGCAAGATTCATTGTCTGGGAAATCCTCTCTCTCAGTGAAGAGACTCGACATGCGATCATTACTGCTCTCCAGACGCCTGCCCAATATCAAGCCTGCCTAGCTGAGGCACTACCGGAGGCCAACATGACCTTCACCCAGGAAGACATGTTGCTCCCCACCACCAGACACAACAGACCTCTGTATAGATCTAAATGGCCGGGAGTTGAACAGAATCCTGGTGGACCCCGGGGCAGCTGTCAACATCCTGCCCTACAGGATATATGAGAGGCACTACTTCAACGTGCACCTACAAAAGGTCAGGGACATGTGCATTGCCGGCTTCAATCAGAAGTGCGAAGTGTCGCTAGGAGTAGCAAAGTTCACACTCACTCTAGCGGACTTTGTCACGAAGGTGCAATTTCATGTCATTGATTCTCGCACCTCATACAAGGCGCTGCTTGGCCACCCTTGGCTACATGAGAATATGGTGGTATCTTCCACACTTCACCAATGCATCAAATACAGCATGGATGGGAGAGAGGAAAGAGTATTTGCTGATCTCCACCCATTCGAAGTATTCGAATGCCACTTGGCAGGCGTCCCTCTATACGCAGAATGGTCGCAGAAGGCCCCTGCGGCCAAGACCTCTTCTAGCACAAAAAAAGGCACTTCCAAAGCAGAATGGTTCCCTCCGCCGCCGCGTGGATATATCGATCCCAAGGTGGTTTCACACATCACTGTCACCAGGGATGTAGGCTAGATAGCGCCTCCCGCCATCTACCCCAAAATTAATAAAGTCAGGGTTGATCAGTAGCACGACCACATCGGGATCCCCGAAGGTCTTACCAAGCCAATTCTCAGCCTCGACAATGCTACTATCGAGCCTTTCAAAGCTTGGGAGGTGACATAGATAGATGGTCCTAGCAGCCTGTTCTACACAGCCGAAGAGCACCCTACATAGGAAGACACTGATTGTCATCTGCCTGAAGATATAGAAAACCCCTCAATGCCTATACGGGGGCTGACATTTACAACAAATCGAATGGCTAAAATGTTCCAGAAGCAGCACATCCCTTCTGGCCAGCCTCGCAAGAGGAAAGAAGCATTCCAGAAGCTATGGTACCCTCCGGGCCTGGACAAAGAAATGAGGCGTGTCTCTCAGCACCCGAGATTGGGCTTCACCCTCAAAGAATACTATTATAGCGGACGCTATGAAGTGGATATCATCACTGCTTTCTACCCAATGGAGGATAACCCACTGGGGGCAACTATTGGTGAACACCTGACAAAAGTTGAGTGCATTCAGCCAGCCCGGCCAAGGGATCCAGAATCCGAGGCTGTATTCCCCTGCCGGTGCTGGGAACAAGTCTATCCAGAAGATGGAGCTATTCAAGCCAAATTTGACACAGCTAGCAGTAGTGAAGCTGAAGATGTTGAAGAAGTAGAGTTGCCTCCCTCCAGTGGCCCTCCTCTGTCCATGATGTCGACACTTCTCAAACCAGTCGGGGAAGCTTCCCCCGAGCCTGATCAAGAGACAGATGCTGCTAGAAGAGAAATGGTTGCCTTCACTGAGGACATGGTGGTTCAAGGGATCGAGATCTCTTCACCTCTTGCCAAGAAGCTGCAAGGCTACTCTGACTTAATGACAAATAATCACCATCCCTTAGTGACTGCAACCCCCTCAGCAGGGGGTGAGGCAATCAACTCGTCCCTTGAAGTCGCTAGTAAGGTAAACTTGTTGGCGGGACAGTTCATGCAGCCACCATCAGCCGAACAAGAGATTTCTGGCAGAACTCAAATAAAGCAAGACGAAGGGATCGAGGTCCTCAACCTCGAAGATGATATACCAGACTTTGTCGACCTCCAGCCTACACCCCCTGAGATAGAAGACGGAGGTCAAGCAATAGTCGATGAACTGATAGAAGTCAACTTGGGAGACGAGGATGACCCCAGGCCAACCTTCCTCAGCGCCCAACTATCTGCCGAAGAACAGAGGATGTACATCCAGCTGCTACAAGAATATCGGGACTGCTTTGCCTGGACCTACAGAGAGATGCCAGGACTAAGCCCCTCGATCTCACAGCATGAGCTGACCATAAACCCTGGGGTAGAGCCGGTGAAATAGCCCCCTCGGCGTATGAGGCCAGAGCTCATCACTCAAATATGCAAGGAGGTCCACAAGCTCATTGATGTGGGTTTCGTCGAGGAAAATCAATATACCACGTGGTTAGCTAACATCGTGCCCGTGAAGAAGAAGAATGGACAGATCCAGATATGTGTTGACTTCCGGGATCTGAATAAACCCTGCCCTAAAGATGACTTCCCAGTGCCAATAACAGAGGTCATGATAGATGCAACAACTGGTCATGAGGCCCTATCATTCATGGATGGGTTATCTGGCTACAACCAGATATGGATCGCGGAACATGACCGGATCCACACTGCTTTCCGGACCCCTAAAGGCATTTATCACTACAAAAGAATGCCCTTCGGATTAAAGAACGCCGGCACAACTTATCAGTGGGCGATGACTAGAATATTTGATGAGCCGCTTTACCATAAAGTCGAGTGCTACATAGATGACCTGGTAGTCAAGACCACAAAGAAAGAAGACCATCTGCAAGACCTACGAGTCATTTTCCAGAGGCTGAGGCAGTATGAATTAAAAATGAACCCTATGAAGTGTGCTTTCGGAGTCTCGAGCGGAAAGTTCTTGGGTTTCATTGTCAGGTATCGATTAATAGAAATAGACCCCGCCAATATCAAGGTGATTCAGGAGTTACCCTCGCCAAAGAATCTCTCTGAGCTAAGATCTCTTCAGGGTCGCCTTGCATACGTCCGACGGTTTATATCCAACTTGTCGGGGCGATGCCACCGCTTTCACAAGCTGATGATGAAGGATGTTCCCTTCTATTGGGACGAAGAATGCCAGATAGCCTTCGATAAACTGAAGGATTACCTAAAAACCCCTCCAGTGCTGGGTGTGCCAGTGAAAGGACGGCCGCTGATCCTCTACATTGCAGCCACACACAATTCTTTGGGGGCAATGCTAGCCCAGAATAATGAAGAAGGAAAAGAACAAGCCCTCTACTATCTCAGTCGACGAATGGTCAGAACTGAGGAAAGGTACACCTACATCGAGAAGATTTGCCTGGCATTGGTCTTCGCGGTCAAGAAGCTGCAGCACTACATGTTGTCGCATGAAGTTAAGCTGATTTCTAGGGAGGATCCGCTTAAATACATCATGTCCCAACCGGCCCTCAAAGGCCGCCTAGGCAAATGGGCGGTGATTCTTATGGAGTATGACATCTCCTATGTACCGCAAAGGGCTGTCAAGGGCCAAGCTATCGCAGACTTCTTTGTTGAACATCCAGTACCCGAAGACTGCCCTCTGGAACCAGAGCTTCCTGAAGATGAAACTTTAGAGGTCCTCCAGAATTGACACCTCATCGACGGGATCAGCCAGAGTCTGCGCAGGAGCAGGCATAGTCTTGAAGTCTCCTGAAGGGGAAGTCATACACACGTCCTGCTCAATAAATAAGCCTTGCACAAATAATGAAGCAGAATATGAAGCTGATGGGGACATCGCTTACCACTTCCCATAATGAAGCAGAATCTTGATTTTCTGAGTCTTGCTATGTGATTTTCATTTCTTTCTGTGAGTCTTAACCATGTAATTTTCCCTTTTATTGAGTCAAGTACCTAAGATAGTGAGTCATCTATCTAAGTCTATGTATCATCAAGTGGCCAAGTGGGTTAATGGGCCACTTCATTGGGCTTGGCCCATGGGCGCCCCCTTCCCTTCTTGGTCATCTGTCATTAGTCCAAAAGGTGAGGACTTTTTGTAAATTGTGGGTTTCCTATAAATAGGACCCCAATCCACTCTTGGAGAGGCTAATGAAGTATTGAGCAAATTTATCCACAAGCATTGTCTTCTCTCTCTCTCTCTAGCTCTCTCTATATCTCTCTCTCTCTCTAAAGGGGGCGAACCCCTCTCTCTCTCCCTTGGGCGAACCTGCCCCTTCACCTCCCCCCCCCCTTGCCACATCACCCGCCACCTCAGCCCCCCACCCTTTCACCTTCCCAAGAGCCATTACTCCCCTTTAGTACCTCCACATCCCAAGCAACCTTTCCCATTCCCCATACACCCTTTCACCTTCCCAAGGGAGACTCCCTTCTCCTAGGCACCCCTTCCCATCCCCAAAGCAACCCCTTCCTATTCCCTAGACCTCCATTACACCCTCCCATTAACCCACCACCCAAACCAAGAGGAGCCCTCCCCATTCCCCCAAGCCACTTGCGCCCCCATCTCCCCACCACCTCCCCCCCTTGGCCATTTGCGCACCCACCCCTCTCCCTGCAAGCTCCGCCCCTAGCCTCCACCCTCACCACCTCTTCCCACCTTTCAAACCCCTCCCCACCACCAAAGCACCCATATCCCTTACCCCTCCACCAAAGAAACCCCCCCTCCACCATTTCTCTCTTCCAATCTGTGTGCAGCTGAAGACCTGCATATCGACAGTCTGTTGCAGCACCGCCTCAGACTCCACCCCGGAGCTCCTGGGGGCCTGGCCTACATCGACGGAAATCTCTTCCGGTCGTCTTCGTAGGCGAGGTGGTTTCACCTCAATCCGAGGTCGGAGCTGCACAGGAGAGCCGTCCTTCGACAACTGCGCAGAACCAGTCCGGTCTGCAACCAGAAGCAACTTGCAGAAGCTCCTGCGACTACACCAGTGCTCCCCTTGGCGCACCACTTGACCGGGGCAAAGATACACCTGTTCTCTGTCCAACGCAGCCAGAGGGGCCTCCTTCAGAGGTCGGAGCTAATTGTACCGAATTTTCTACCACTGGGATGCTGTTCAGGTCAGTCAGGATCTGCTCTGACACCCTTCCACTTCCCGGACTTCTGCTCTCAGCCCCGACCTCCTCCGGTGCCGTTCTTTATTGATGCTTGAAGAAGACTAGCCCACGATCATGCTCGTCTTGGTCCTACCTCGTTTGGACTTCGGGAGTGATCGTGGTGACTTCATCCGTCTGCTGTTGCATCCTGGGAGCAGTCCGAGCCTGATCGCAGGGACCCTGTTCCAGAGCCTGCCCCTGCCGGTGACGACTTCGGACCTGCCCACAAAAATTCACAGTCGTGCCTGGGTACGTCAGCGACGTTTTGGCGCAAATCTCATCCAGTTCTGAGTCCAGGGAAGCTCACAGCAGCGGCTACACCGACCCCCTATCTTGCTGTTCCAGACCCGGGCAGTTTCGGCCGGGTGCTCCGTCGGCGCAATCCGAGCAACTCTCCCCTCCCCGCCTGGCCAGCTTAACGCCCCTCCCTGTGCGGAGGTAGTGTTTGATTTGTAATACAGATATCCCCACCCCAAGTCCACCCTCCTTTGTGAGGTGTAGTGCTTGTACTATTAAACAGGGATCAAGCTTCATCAGCGCAGTGTGCGGGGAACCCACACTTCCCCGCTCGCCCTCGTCTCCGAACGGGGTTGGTTTCTTCAAACCAACAAGGGTAAGCTCTGAACTTTGCTCCATTATCAGTATTTGTTCATCTAATATCAGCGAAATTGCTCCATTGAGCAAGAGAGAGAGTGCCCGACCCCGTGTGTTCCACTTACGAGCGGTCACCGTGGGCTGTGAGAGAGAGGGACCTAGTGCCCCAATTGGCACCCGGCCAGCCCCTTAAGCATGGGCCTCGTACCTTCGAGAGGGCAACCCTAGCCCTGCTGGCACTCTACCTGCTAGGGTCTTGATCCATCACCTCCACTTAGCATCATCAAGTCACCCGGGCTCGTGTGTGTGCGACGGCGATTCGGCCCCAATCTAGTACTTTATTGCTTTGTGATTGTGCTTGCGGAATAGGTCCAAGGATCTTTATCTCTTTGCTGCATACCTCCTTAGTGTGTCACATCAAGTGGTATCAGAGCAAGTTTTAGACTTGTCTCTACGAGTCTAGTCCATGGGCACGCTTGCATTAGAGTCCCCGACAGACCGTCCCATGCATAGTCCACCACCCATCGTCAATGAATCTATAGACCAAATGATCCCTTTCCCAATCATATTCCTTGCATACCTACCCAATGGGGAGCCTACGGAAATTGATTTTATTGACTTGGAGTCCGATAATTGGATATCCCCCGATATCGTTGCCTCTCTTTCTAGGACCGGACAAATTGTGCACCACGGAGACAAGTCTTCGTTGAATTCCATAAATGGTTCGGGAAGACCAAATACGTTGATGGAGCTTGGTGTCAAATTGGTACTTTGGCGGGCCCTTGCATCATCCTAGGTAGGAGATGGTTAGATGAAAGGAATGCCAACATCGACCCAACACGTCGGACTTGCCTAGTGCAACCGCCACACCTTCCGGGAACCTTCAAATTCAACAACAACCTAGTACTCTCCCATCCACCGGAGTCCCCTCCTTGGTCACCACCCCGAGTGCACCCCACACCGGCTATCATCACCCCATCCCCAAAAGACCTTCCATTGGAGAGTAAAACCTCTACACCCCAAGGGGATGAGAATGTGATTGAAATCCATGAGGCTCCCCTAGATTGGGAGGAAGAATATGAAGCCCAATGCCAAAGGTTGGGTCAAGAAGGCTCATCTTTATCCAAAGAGACCACAACGAGCCTAACTAGGAACATCCTCCCCCTAGAGTTTCCAGATGACCAATCAAGTCCCCCCACCCCTCCCTCCATGAGAATTGTGATTTTAGGAGAACCCCTCATTGAGTGGCTAAAGCAAGACCTCCTCCTCCACATCATGCACCCCCCTATGGAAAATCATTACCCAATTGTGCCCACCCCTCCATTCCACACAACCTACCAATCGTTCTCCTTTGTGGGAGCCATGAGGGACTTGGTTAAGAGTATACTTTGGCAAATAGAGGTGACAAACATGTGGGCCTCAGAAGCAATCAACATGGGGTACCTTAGTTTCTCACACCCCTCTATCGGGACCATCACCTCCATTTACACCAAGGGTCCTTGCACAAGTAAGCTCTTATTGTTTCTACCTGAGCCTAATGAGTTTTACATCACCGCCTTGCCCTCCTACAAGGAGCATTGCGTTGGGTCCCACCAGATTCATGATTTCCACTTCCCTATGTGTGCTAGGGACCCTAGGGCGATCACTTGGATTGAAACCCACCTCCACGTCACCCACCCCTTAACCCATCTTGATCTATTTGGCCACTTCCTAGGGGCTTCCAAGTACTCCTCACCCACCATGTCAGACCTAACTCACCCATTCCAAAATTTAGCCCACACTATGAGAGTCAAGGCCAAGGGTCACATCCACCTTGGAAATAAAGGAGTAACCCATCCCAAGATGTCCACCTCTTGGAACCGCTTCAACCCCCATGAGTGGAAACCCCCAAATCTCAAAGATGGGACCATCTTGATAGGAATACATGTGTCACAACATTTTACATCATGTGGTCAGGCTAGTCACGTCATTTGTGTCACTCACACACTAGGACCGATGCACGATAGGATTACATCTAGGTGTCTAGGACCCCCTTTAGTAGTCAACCTTGTTAGGAAACCCTCACATGTCAGAACCCCATTTGGATGTCCAGGCCCCCCTAGGTCAATCAGTGTGAAGTCAAAACATGAAGGAAGCATTCATGGATGTCCCGGATCCCCAAACAACCCTTTGCATGATGGTTTCATCTATGGATGCCCCGGCCCTCCTAAGACCATCAAAATCAACATAACACTCGATAAGGCTAAATTTGGTTGTCCAGGCCCTCCCTTCATCGCTAGAGGAACATTCACAACTCTACATGGTAACATCCGCACACACCCCAACAAAAGTAATGAGGTATATAAGAAATCGGCCGATTCCCACTGACGCCACCAGGAATTTCGTGTAGGTGACTTTGTGATGGTGAGAGCTGAGAGACTATTCCCTGGGAATGTCTCCAAACTGAGGTCGCGTGGATCAGGTCCCTTCCAGGTTTTGAGGCGGATCGACACAAATGCTTACGTGTTGGACCTCTCTGAGGAGTACGGAGTAAGTCCCACATTCAATGTGGCTGACTTGGTGCCATACAGGGGTCTCACGGTGACACCTAGTGAGGAAATCAAGCTTGTTCCACCCCTTGAGAGAGCCACCACCCGTGAGAAAGTTCCACCAACCCAGAGGGGCCAACGTGAGCAATTGGAGCGGATATTGTATGAACAGGTCACTGTCATCTGCAGCAAAGGGTATGGGCGCTACCTCACTTGGTGAAAGGACCAGCTACCTTTGGTAGACTTGAGGGCAACCCCGCCGTGGCTTCCTCCGCATACGATGGATCTTCACTCGACAGAGTCGAGTTCTCTGCACCCCGGGAGTATGATGGGGACATCGCTTACCACTTCCCATTTCTCCAAGGGTCCTGATGCTCGCCATTATGTTCATCTTGATTTTCTAAGTCTTGCTATGTAATTTTCATTTCTTTCTGTGAGTCTTAACCATGTAATTTTCCCTTTTATTGAGTCAAGTACCTAAGATAGTGAGTCATCTATCTAAGTCTATGTATCATCAAGTAGCCTAGTGGGTTAATGGGCCACTTCATTGGGCTTGGCCCATGGGCGCCCCCTTCCCTTCTTGGTCATCTGTCATTAGTCCAAAAGGTGAGGACTTTTTGTAAATTGTGGGTTTCCTATAAATAGGACCCCAATCCCCTCTTGGAGAGGCTAATGAAGTATTAAGTAAATTTATCCACAAGCATTGTCTTCTCTCTCTCTCTCTAGCTCTCTCTATATATATATATATATCTCTCTCTAAAGGGGGCGAACCCCTCTCTCTCTCCTTCTCTCTCTCTCTCCCTTGGGTGAACCTGCCCCTTCACCTCCCCCCCCTTGCCACATCACCCGCCACCTCAGCCCCCCACCCTTTCACCTTCCCAAGAGCCATTACTCCCCTTTAGTACCTCCACATCCCAAGCAACCTTTCCCATTCCCCATACACCCTTTCACCTTCCCAAGGGAGACTCCCTTCTCCTAGGCACCCCTTCCCATCCCCAAAGCAACCCCTTCCTATTCCCTAGACCTCCATTACACCCTCCCATTAACCCACCACCCAAACCAAGAGGAGCCCTCCCCATTCCCCCAAGCCACTTGCGCCCCCATCTCCCCACCACCTCCCCCCCTTGGCCATTTGCGCACCCACCCCTCTCCCTGCTAGCTCCGCCCCTGGCCTCCACTCTCACCACCCCTTCCCACCTTTCAAACCCCTCCCCGCCACCAAAGCACCCATATCCCTTACCCCTCCACCAAAGAAACCCCCCCTCCACCATTTCTCTCTTCCAATCTCTGTGCAGCTGAAGACCTGCAGATCGACAGTCTGTTGCAGCACCACCTCAGACTCCACCCCGGAGCTCCTGGGGGTGTGGCCTACATCGACGGAAAGCTCTTCCGGTCGTCTTTGCAGGCGAGGTGGTTTTGCCTCAATCCGAGGTCGGAGCTGCACAGGAGAGCCGTCCTTCGCCAACTACGCAGAAACAGTCCGGTCTGCAACCAGAAGCAACTTGCAGAAGCTCCTGAGACCACACCAGTGCTCCCCTTCGTGCACCACTTGACCGGGGAAAATATACACCTGTTCTCTGTCCAACGCAGCCAGCGGGGCCTCCTTCAGAGGTCGGAGCTAATTTTACCGAATTTTCTACCACCGGGACGCTGTTCAGGTCAGTCAGGATCTGCTCCGACACCCTTCCACTTCTCGGACTGCTTCTCTCGGCTCCGACCTCCTCCGGTGCCTTTCTTTCTTGCTACTCGAAGGAGACTCGCCCACGGTCATGCTCGTCTTGGTCCCACCTCGTTTGGACTTCGGGAGTGATCGTGGTGACTTCATCTGTCTTCTGTTGCATCCTGGGAGCAGTCCAAGCCTGATCGCAGGGACCCTGTTCCAGAGCCTGCCCCTGCCGGTGACGACTTCGGACCCGCCCACAAAAATTCACAGTCATGCCTGGGTACGTCAGCGACGTTTTGGCGCAAATCTCATCCAGTTCTGAGTCAGGGGGATCTCACAGTGGCGGCTACACCAACCCCCTGTCTTACGGTTCCAGACCCGGGCAGTTTCGGCCGGGTGCTCCGTCGGCGCAATCCGAGCAACTCTCCCCTCCCCGCCCGGCCGGCTTAACGCCCCTCCCTGTGCGGAGGTAGTGTTTGATTTGTAATACAGATATCTCCACCCCAAGTCCACTCTCCTGTGTGAGGTGTAGTGCTTGTACTATTAAACAGGGATCAAGCTTCATCAGCGCAGTGTGCGGGGAACCCACACTTCCCCGCTCGCCCTTGTCTCCGAACGGAGTTGGTTTCTTCAAACCAACTTGGGTAAGCTCTGAACTTTACTCCATTATCCGTATTTGTTCATCTAATATCCGCGGAATTGCTCCGTTGAGCAAGAGAGAGAGCGCCCGACCCCGTGTGTTCCACTTACGAGCGGTCACCATGGGCTGTGAGAGAGAGGGACCTAGTGCCCCAATTGGCACCCAGCCAGCCCTTAAGCGTGGGCCTCGTACCTTCGGGAGCGCAACCCTAGCCCTGCTGGCACTCTACCAGCTAGGGTCTTGATCCATCACCTCCACTTAGCATCATCAAGTCACCCGGGCTCGTGTGTGTGCGACGGCGATTCGGCCCCAATCTAGTACTTTATTGCTTTGTGATTGTGCTTGCGGAATAGGTCCAAGGATCTTTGTCTCTTTGCTGCATACCTCCTTAGTGTGTCACATCAGAAGCCCTCATAATCAGGCTACATATTGCTCTGTCCATGGGGATTCAAATGCTAGAAGCGTTCGGGGACTCCATGCTGGTCATAAAACAATTGCAAGGGGAGTTTGAGGTGCGAAAGTAGGAGCTCGTCCCTTACTACCGTCTGGCTCTACACCTAATGGCAAGATTCTACTTCGTCAGCGTCAAGCACGTCAACCGAGGATAGAATGCTCAAGCTGATGCCCTCGCAAAGCTGGCAAGTTCCTTGGCGGTCCCGCCTGATACGAGCCTGAACATAACAGCCATCAACCGGCGGCAGGTCCCCAGTATGACAGAAGACTTAGCCGATGAGCAAGCCAATGAAGTAGCAGTCGCTGAAGCAGTCCAGCAGCCCGACTGGCGGGAATACCTCCTGCATTGGTTCCAACACCAACAGCTCCCGAAGGTGAAAGAACAGAAAATGAGACTCCTGAGAGTCAAAGATTCTTATGAGATGAGGAATGGAACATTGTTCCGAATAATGGCGGATGCCCAAAAGAAGGTATTACTTCGATGCTTATCTCCAGGGGAAGCCAGGCAGGTAATGCAAGAAGTCCACGCAGGATCAGCCGGGGCGCACCAGGCCGGTCCAAAAATGAAGATCGAAATAAAGAAGTTGGGTTATTATTGGCCCACTATATTTGATGGTTGCTGCAAGTTCTCCAAGGCTTGTCAGAAATGTCAAGAGCACGCTAATGTGTCAAGAAGACCTCCAGTGCCTCTACATCCTACCTTACCATGTTGGCCGTTTGCCAGGTGGGGCATGGACGTGGTGGGGCCACTACCAGCATCTTCATCAGGGTGCAAATACATCTTAGCAGCTACATATTACTTCTCCAGATGGGCAGAGGCAGTAGCACTAAAAGAAGTCACGGGAGAATTAGTTGCGAGATTCTTTCGGCAGAATGTAATATTTCGATTCAGGATTCCCAACCGAATCATCTCCAACAACGGCAGCCACTTCAGAAATCAGAAGGTTTATCGGCTAGCTGACATAAACAAGATTGATTGGAGAACATCATCTCCCTACTACCCTCAGGCCAACGGACTTGCAGAGGCCTTTAACAAGACGTTGTGCACTCTGCTGGCGAAAATTGTCAAGACTAACAAAAGAGATTGGGAAGAAAGAATGTACGAGGCACTGTGGGCTTACCGTACGGTCTACAAGACCCCTACCGACTGCTTACCCTACTCCCTCGTGTATGGGTCAGAGGCTGTGGTGCCAATTGAGCTGGAGATCCCCTCATTACGGGTCACCATCCAGCATGGATTGGTGGGCAACGAGCAGGCCAACGTAGAAAGAAGACTAGAAGAGCTCGCCGAGCTTGAAGGAAAGCATCTTCGGGCGCAATAGAATATTCAACTCTATCAAGCCCGCATGGCCCGTGCTTTTGATAAGCTGGTCAAAGGATGGGAGTTCAAAAGGGGTGACCTGGTGATGGTTAAAAGAAGAGAGGTGATGGCCTCCAACCCCAAGGGGAAGTTGGTTGAAAATTGGGTCGGACCGTATGTCATCTACCGAGCATATGAAGGGGGTGCGTATGTCCTTGCGGATCACAAAGGAGTCATCCAATTCTCTCCCCTTAATGGGAAGCACCTAAGGCTGTATCACACGATTCAACCGGTGTTCCCCGAATGATTTACCTCAAACTTGGTCCAGTGGCACTCCGTCCAGACCAATACGCTACCTCCACCCTTGGTCCAGTGGCACTCCGCCCAGACCGAGCTACCTCCACCCTTGGTCCAGTGGCACTCCGCCCAGACCGAGCTACCTCCACCCTTGGTCCAGTGGCACTTCACCCTGACCGAGCTACCCCCACCCTTGGTCCAGTGGCGCTCCGCCCAGACCGAGCTACCTCCACCCTTGGTCCAATGGCACTCCGCCCAGACCGAGCTACCTCCACCCTTGGTCTAGTGGCACTCCGCCCTGACCGAGCTACCTCCACCCTTGGTCTAGTGGCACTCCGCCCTGACCGAGCTACCTCAACTTGGTCCAGTGGCACTCCGCCCTAATAAAGCTACACTTACCTAGGTCTAGTGGCATTCCGTCCTGATCGAGCTATACTTACCTCGGACTAGTGGCACTCTGCCCTGGCCAGACTCGCATAATACCTACGACTTTGCCATTACGTGCCTTACGCCCGAATCGGCACAAATCCATCATTTGCGTTAGCATTACCTTCTTGCTAACGAATAAACCCCTTGCTCGGCGCAAGACTTCGTGTCCTAGCCGACCTTTATACATCATTACCATTGCGGGCCCTACGCCCGAATCGGCACAAAATCTATCCTTTGCGTTGGCATTATCTTCTTGCTAACGAATAAACCCCTTTTTCGGCGCGATACTTCATGTTCTAGCCGACCCTCTCAGCATCCTTCTGCTACATGAGTTTAAAAAAAAGAAAGAAAGAAACAGAAATGAGGTTAAAAATAAAGATACCCCGCCGGCCTTGTTCCTAAATAGGGACGAGGTCAAAAATGGCTATAACCCGGCTGTGGCGAAAACCCGAAAGGGCGCTGCAGGCAAAATCGGGTACCCCGCCACATGAAAACCTGAAAGGGCGCGTGGGCAAAAGCAAGAGGGGACTGGCCTCGGTGAAAACCCGAAAAGGGCACTTAGGTCAGTAAAGTGGTAATCTAAAAGTTTCTCTTCATCCTCCTCTCAATGAGATTCCCAAGGGATAACCATTGGAAGTCCCAACGGAGATCCTCTAATAAACCTGTGTCCGATCCCTCGTCGTCATCGGCGGGATCGGTCGACCCCCATCCTATAACTTGGACCTTTCATCCTCGTTAATGAGCATGTCCCTTGCTTCGACATGTAACCCATGTCGACGAACAAACCCGTGTTCGACCCCCGTCATCATCGGTAAGATTGGTCGAACTCTACTCCTTTAACTTGGACCTTCCGTCCTTGTTATTGAATATATCCTTTGCTTCGACATGTAACCCATGTCGACGAACAAACCCGTGTTCGACCCTCATCATCATCGGCGAGGCCGGTCGACCTCTATCCCTTAACTTGGACCTTTCGTCCTTGTCAATAATGATACCTTTGCATCGACATGTAACCCATGCCAACGAACAAACCCAGGATTCGACCCTCGTCATCATCGGCGAGATAGGTCGACCTCTACCCTTAACTTGGACCATTCATCCCTGTGAATGAATATACCCTTTGCTTCAGCGTGTAACCCACATCGATGAACAAACCCAGGTTCGACCCTCGTCATCATCAATGACGTAGGTCGACCTCTGTCCCTTGGCCTGGAGCTTTCATCCCGGTCAAGAACCATATAGCCTTTGCTTCAACATTTAACCAGTGTCGACGAACCAAACCAGGATCCGACCCTTGTCATCATCGACAAGGCCGGTCGGCGTCCTGGCAAACAAGCTCTCCTGTGTTCCGGATCCTCCGGGGAATCAAAAGATAAAAAAGGGGGAAAAGAAACAGAAATGGGGTTAAAAATAGAGATACCCCGCCATCTTTGTTCCTAAATGGGGACAAGGGCAAAAATAGCTATAACCCGGCTGTGGCGAAAACCTGAAAGGGCGCTGCAGGCAAAATCGGGTACCTCGTCACGTGAAAACCCGAGAGGGCGCGTGGGCAAAAGCAAAAGGGGGCTGACTCCGGTGAAAACCCGAAAGGGCGCTTGAGTCGTTAATGTGGTTAAAAAAAATGATAAAATGAATGAATAGAAAAAAAAATGATGATAAAAAAATGATGATGAAATGAAAAGATGATGTAGTAGCGGGGTTATCCTCGTTCGTCATTCCATCCCAATCTACCCTTTCCGGTTCTTGTCACCATCGGCAAGACCGTCTACCCCTTTTCAGTCCTTGTCACCATCGGCAAAACCGTCCACCCTTTTCGACCCTTGTCACCATCGGCAAGATCGGTCGCTACCCTTTCCGGTCCTTGTCACCATCGGCAAGACCGTCTACCCTTTCCGACCCTTGTCACCATCGGCAAGATCGGTAGCTACCCTTTTCGGTCCTTGTCACCATCGGCAAGACCGTCTACCCTTTACGGTCCTTGTCACCATCGGCAAGACCGTCTACCCTTTTTGACCCTTGTCACCATCGGTAAGATCGGTCGCTACCCTTTCCGGTCCTTGTCACCATCGACAAGACCGTCTACCCTTTTCGACCCTTGTCACCATCAGCAAGATCGGTCGCTACCCTTTCCAGTCCTTGTCACCATCGGCAAGACCGTCTACCCTTTCCGGTCCTTGTCACCATCGGCAAGACCGTCTACCCTTTTCGACCCTTGTCACCATCGGCAAGATCGGTCGCTACCCTTTACGGTCCTTGTCACCATCGGCAAGACCGTCTACCTTTTTCGACCCTTGTCACCATCGGCAAGATCGGTCGCTACCCTTTACGGTCCTTGTCACCATCGACAAGACCGTCTACCCTTTCCGGTCCTTGTCACCATCGGCAAGACCGTCTACCTTTTCGACCCTTGTCACTATCGGCAAGATCGGTCGCTACCCTTTCCGATCCTTGTCACCATCGGCAAGACCGTCTACCCTTTCCGGTCCTTGTCACCATCGGCAAGACCGTCTACCTTTTCAACCCTTGTCACTATCAGCAAGATCGGTCGCTACCCTTTTCGGTCTTTGTCACCATTGGCAAGACCAACTACCTTTTCGACCCTTGTCACCATCGACAAGGTTGGCCAGCATTTCCCCAAACCCGGCCCCGGAAAAAAAAACCCGAAAGGGCGCTTGGGTCAGTAATGTGATTACAATAAAGTATATGCTATGCCTCTGAGTGGCACTCCCATCAGTTGCCCCACTAGTGATAAAGCCTAGCCCGGATGGACCTATCATCAGCCAGCAGTCGTATTTTTGACATTTCTTGTCGGCAAGACTTACATCTGCACCAATCTGGTAACCTCTGGAACCCCGTCACGTGGTGGAGCGAGACCCCCATCCTTTCCTTGAAAGGGTGGACGCTCTCCTACGGCACAGATATGGGTATACTTCTAGCAGGTCGCCAAAGTTTCCACAAGATATGATAGAATACAAGTGCAAAGGTGGGCACCTAAAACAGTAAAGGAAACTTGTATTTCATTGTAAAAAGGAGGGGAATGAATACAAAAGGGGCCCTTCGGAGGGGGCGAATTACAAAGGTAGATCAGCTAAGACCGCCGAAAAATATCCGCAAAGTCAATGAGCCCAACATGTGGAGCCGCTCCCAGTTCACGGAGCTACATTTCTTCCTCCTGAACACGAGTCACCTCAGTCTCTAGGGATGCGACTCGGCCCTCCAGTAAAGAAGACTCCTCGATGCCTTGGACTTCTGCAGCCTCCAACCGTGGTATCTCAACTTCAATGGTAGCCAAATCAGCCCGGAGTTCTTCCCGTCGGCTACATAGAATATGTGCCCGAGCAGCCGAAGTTTCAACATGGGCCTTGCTCTTCTGAAGGTCGGAGGTCAGAGACGTCAGCTCCGCCTGACAGTCAGCTTTCTGCAGCTTGAGTGTAGCAACCCTAGTAAAATAAAAGGAAGATTTCAAGAAAGATTAAGTAAGTAAATGATAAGAACCAAAATGAATAAAAAAAATAAATCAAATGTAAATAACGCCTCTCAACAAGGCGCGATTTAAAAAAAAACGCCTTCACCTGAGGCGTTAATTCAAAAAGTGACGCCTATACCAAAGGTCGTCAAATTTCAAAATGTCCAAAACGAATAAAAGGAAAGGGAAAGAAACGCCCTCTTCTTGGGCGCGAATTACAAAAGAAAAGGTACAGGTCAAGACGTCAATTAAAATGCACGCCCTAACCTAAGGCGTTAATTGCATTTGTGTTCCATTCGAACCAGAAGACTATCCAGGGTAAGTTTTAGGATTGGTACGTGTTTGATTGAATATAGAAGGACTCTATCAAGGAAATATATCTTCCAATCGAATTCTAACTCTATTGGGATTCCAAAAATCCTATAAATACCTTTCTAATCCAACCTGTTCGCTATTTTTTGGCGAACCGTTCTGCTGCTGCTGTACGTGAAGAACAGGTTATTCTTCTTCCTATGCCTTTCATCATGGATTATGAAGAATATTAATGTCCTTCATCTTCCTTGTGCAGGTTGTCTGCAACATCATCTTCTTCTTCTATAGGTTGCCTGCAGCGTGAAGAAACTCTCTCATCTAGCTGAAGAATGTGGGTTCTTCATTAACGTACATCTTCCTCAGTTACAGAGAAAGCTGTGACCGGAGTCTAGGAGAAACTTCTTCTCATCGAATATCATCCTCACTGCACCATCTGGGGTCTGCTGTTGCTTGGCGGTTGGTGCTGCTATTACTTGGATTCGTAGGTGGCTGTAAGACTCTGTTCAGAACAGAGTACCGTTTTCTCTTCACAATCTTCACGTAATTTCACCCAGATCATCATCAGGTAGGTTTTCTCAAGAATTGTAGCCCAAACTAGCATAAAAATTTATGATAATATCATCTGTAATTCATGCATATAGTTTTATTGCGTTTTAGAGGTTTTCTGTGAAATTTTGGCAAGAGGCGACCCAAGTCAGGGCGCTAATTCATGAACTGACGCCCGAACTAAGAGTCGTCAATTTTACGAAATTGATAAATACGCACGTTTGAAATTTAATATCTATGAAACCTGTAGTTAAATCTAATGCATGATCATATACCTTGAATCCTTCAATTTTTCTTGTCCAGTTCATATATGTGGTTCCTGCAAATTATTTATCATGAAAACCTTTATTGTTCATATTCCGGGAAACCAAAGAGAATTAACGACCTCCAGTAGGTCATCTTTTATGAAAGCAACGCCCCTGGCTAAGGCGCGTTTAATCAAAAATACAGAATAAAGAAAATTTCAGCAAAATATAAATTTATAATGGACGACGGTTACAGAAGTCACCAAATTTAAAATAACGACCTCGTGTAGGGCGTTACTTTATTAAGTAGTGACTTATGTTAAGTCGCTAATTTCCTGTGTAATTATTTTATATTGTTTTCTGTGAACTGAGGGTTTTATGTATATATAAATATAAGTATCTGGCACAATATTTCCATTCTGTGAATATAGTCCCATGCTTTACGATGATTTACCAATTACCCCTCAATTCTCAGTGATAGATGAACCCTCCATCGGCCATTCCGTTCCTTTGGACTGGTAACTTTATCATAGAGACCTCCGTAAGTCTCCTCGTAGCCTTGGATTCCCTCAAGGCCGACTGAGCTGGTTGTATCATAAAAACCCTTTACACTATTTTGCCATGTCACTCTATAGAAACATGGTATACCGGCCCTCGTGATATGCTATGTGGATATCATGAGAATATTCTTAATGGGATGTGAAAATCATGCCATTATTATGATGTTCTTATGGACCTCAATTCTATATCAAATGACATGACCATCTATATATGGACACTTAATTGTCATGGTACCCAATTAGGGAGCCAACTCCACCCAGTTTTATCGATACTCGTGTTTATATCGTTATTATCATCCTTATACATCAAGTTCAATTTTGAACTCTACTCTGTCTTGAATATCCACAAGCTTTTTCTTGAAATTCCATATTGGCTATACTATAAAGTGGATGTCTAGATCTATCTTTAATGTTGTGCATTTAAGGGCCCGATCTGGTCCTGGGAGGAGCACCCAAAAGTACTAGTGCCCATGGGAGTTGTAATGATCACGGTGTCTAGCATTGCACCGAAGTACTTTTTCTCTTGATCTTTGACATTCCACACACACTCTCTCTTTCTTGCGTGCGTGACTCGACTTGCGTGACTTCACTAGCGTGGCCCGACACGGGCAAAGTACTTGCGGGAAATAGCCAATAATCTATAAAGTCTCTCATGAATATCTCTTGTTAAGACTCGCTTGGAAGTTTTGCACGACGTGTTATTCTATTGTTAGTTTTATTTCACTTGCTCAGTTATTTCTACATGCATATTGCATTTACATGTGAAAAAAATTGTAATTACTTAAACCCATTGCTAGTTCTTGAGATATAATTTCCTACTGAGCGATCACTCACTCAGTGTTTCCCTACTTTTCAGGTAAGTCCGACGGCGAGACTCAATCGGACATGGAAGGTCAAGAGTGAAAGAGATTAGAGCTTCTCAAAGCGTCAACTAGTCTTGTCTTTTCTATATTTTCTTGAGTCAATTTTGTACTTTTCTTTTTATTAAGTTTAGCATTTTCAAGGGATTGTAATAGAAATACTTTTGTGAAGGAATAAAAGGATTGGGTTATCTTTACTCTTGCGCATCTCTGATTTGGTGTCGAATACACTAATACTCTGATTGACATGATCGATATAAACTCGTCACGCGTCTCCGGGTATCTTCCGCGCTCGGGGCGTGACAGTTTTTGTGGTATCAGAGCCTAGGGTATTCAATTCCTAGGAAACCCAAGTCCAAGGATAAGTCTGAACCTCTAACCAGTGAGATTGGGTAGAACCAAGGGTTAAAGTCAACATAGAATTAAAAGCCTTTTAACGCAATCACATACTAATATAGCTATTGTAATTATAGGACAATGGCTGCCGAACGTGCTCAATGGCGCAACATGCAACGCACTCTTCAAGGCATGACCCAGGCACTTCAACAAGTGGCACAAGGAGGTGCACATCGTGGAGCAGGAAATCTCCACCAAAGCTTCAAGAACATGATCCCTCCTAAGTTCATGGGATCCACTGATCCAGATGATGCCGAGCACTAGATCTAAGAGACGGAACTTGTTTTTAGAGTCATGCAATGTTCGGACCAAGAGAAGGTCATGTTAGCCACATTTCAACTAGAAAGAGACGCCCGATGCTGGTGGGAGTCGGTAGAAGCCACATTAGATCAAGGATAAGTTACTTGGGAGGAGTTTGTTGAACATTTCAATAATAAATATTTCTCAGATCGAGTTCAAGAGAAGAAAGCCGCTAAATTCGCCGCACTTAAGCAACGATCTTTGTCGGTGGCTGAATATGAAGCGTAGTTCTCAAGGCTGTCTCGGTACGCTAAACACTTAGTTAGTACTGAGAAGATGAAAGCTCAAAGATTCCTTAATGGGCTCAGGCCCCAATATATCACACAGCTGGCACCGATGGACATACAAGTCTATTAGGAGATGGTTCGACGAGCCCAATTACTAGAAGATGCCACGGAACTATCTGATAGGATCCGTGGGAAAGACAAGAAGGAGAATGTTACTAGCTCCGGCACCTTCAAACCCAATTTCAAGAGGAGGCCAAGTAATGAAGATACTCCCTCCCAGGAGCAAAAGTTCAAGAAGACCAAACCTTTCTCCATCACCACTACACCTTCTAAGGTGGTATGTAAGCACTGTGATAAGGCCGGGCACAAGGTCGAAGAATGTTGGAGGAAACTTGGAGCGTGTCTCCGTTGTGGGAGCCGTGATCATCAGATTCCCGACTGTCCCCTACTCAATGATCAAGCCGGTGACGGAAAGCGCCCGGTGACAAAGAATGCTCGTCTCCAAGCTATTAAGGAGGCGGAACAAGACGAAGGCGGACTAGTAGAAGGTACACTTAAAGTTTGTTCCAAGTCTGCACATGTCTTATTTGATACGGGTGCATCACATTCTTTTATTTCCAAGAAGTTTACTGACCCACTACCTATGGAACCGGAATGGATGAAAATATTTTTATCTACTCCTCTCGGAAACGAAACCGATATTACTCACCATTATCAAAACTGTGAAGTCTTGTTAAAAGGAAGAAATCTTCCTATCAACCTCATATGTTTAGACCTAAATGAATATGATGTCATATTGGGAGCAGACTGGTTATCTAGGTATCAAGCAACTGTGGATTGCCGTAACAGCAAAGTTACTTTCAAGGACTTTCCAGAACTAGTCTATTCTAGCCCTAAGAGTCGGAGCAAGTCACCTCTTATTTCGGCTCTCCGAGCTAGCAAGCTAATAAGGAAAGGATGTGTATCTTTCCTTGCATTTGTCACCATTAAGGAGCCTAAGGAGACTAAGCTAGAAGACATCCCAGTTGTGCAAGAATTTTCGGACATGTTTCCGGAGGTTTTGCCTGGATTACCTCCACAAAGAGAAGTGGCCTTCACCATCGACTTGGTCCCTGGTGCTGGACCAGTTTCTAAGGCACCATATAGGATGTCCCATGCCGAACTCAAGGAGCTAAAGGAGCAATTGATGGAACTTCTCAAGAAGGGATTTATTAGACCAAGCACTTCCCCGTGGGGAGCACCTGTGCTATTTGTAAAGAAGAAAGATGGATCCATGAGGTTATGCATCGACTATCGATAGTTGAATCATCTCACTATCAAGAACAAGTATCCACTGCCGAGAATCGATGAGTTATTTGATCAAATATCTGGATCCATGTATTTTTCGAAGATTGATCTCAGGTCGGGATATCACCAACTAAGGATCAAAGATGAGGACATTTATAAGACCGCGTTCAGAAGCAAGTATGGGCACTATGAATTTGTTGTTATGCCTTTTGGACTAACAAATGCCCCTGCTGCCTTTATGCAGTTGATGAATAGTATATTCAAGCCTCATCTAGATCAATTCATAGTGGTTTTCATTGATGATATACTGATCTATTCAAAGACCAAGGAAGAGCACGAGGAGCATTTGAGAATAGCATTACAAATATTGAGGATGAATCAGTTATATGTAAAGCTCAGCAAATGTGAATTTTGGTTAGGAGAAGTAGCTTTCTTGGGGCATGTTATATCAAAAGACGGTTTATCCGTAGATCCATCAAAGGTTGAAGCTGTAAGGAATTGGGAAAGACCGTCCAATGCTAGCGAGATTCGTAGTTTCTTGGGTCTTGCGGGCTACTATCGGCGATTCATCAAGGATTTCTCCAAGATAGCCGTACCACTCACTAGGCTAACTCGCAAGGAGATACGTTATGAATGGAGTGAGGAATGTGAAAGAAGCTTCCAAGCTCTCAAAGATCATCTAACTACTGCCCCGATTTTAGCTTTACCAATTGAAGGTGAGATATTCGAAATATACACCGATGCATCTGGCATTGGCCTCGGATGTGTTTTAATGCAATAAGGGAAGGTTATAGCCTACTCTTCTCGCCAATTGAAGAAGCACGAGGAGAACTACCCAGTTCATGATTTAGAATTGGCTGCGGTAGTATTTGCACTGAAGATATGGAGACATTATCTGTACGGAGTGCAGTTTATTGTATACTTTGACCATAAAAGTCTTAAGTATCTCTTCTTTCAGAAGGAATTGAATATGAGGCAAAGACGTTGGCTAGAATATCTTAAGGACTTTGACTTCACTATACAATATCATCCTGGAAAGGGTAATCCTGTAGCCGATGCCCTCAGTCGAAAGCCGAGAGCACTATTAGCGAATTGTATGATTCAAGAGTTGAAGTTGCTAGAACAATTCTCTAAACTTAATATAAGCATGGACAAGGACAGTAGGTGTGTCACCTTATCCCATATGAGCATACAGCCAGATTTGCTATCCAAAATACAAGGACTTCAGGATGATGACCCGATATTAGTGGAAATCAAGGGAAAACTGGAAGAACAACCTGATTTCAAATTAGCACCAGATGGAAGATTGATGTTCAGAAAAATAAAACATGTATATCGAATTGCCCAGAGCTAAAGAAGAAAATCTTAGATGAAGCTCACAGATCAAGGTACACGATTCATCCAGGATCAACTAAGATGTACCAAGAATTGATAAGGACCTTTTGGTGGCCCAATATGAAAAGAGAAATAGCGGATTTTGTGTCTCGCTATCTCACATGTCAACAAGTCAAGGCAGAACACCAAAAGCCTGCCGGTAAGCTACATCCTCTAGATATTCCCAAGTGGAAGTGGGAGGATATCGGTATGGATTTCGTTATGGGTCTGTCTAAATCAAAAGGAGGACATGACGGAATATGGGTTATCATCGACCGATTGACCAAATCGGCACACTTCTTGCCAATCAAGAGTCGATGGTCAGTTGATGTTCTTGCTGCATTATACCTTAAAGAGATAGTAGGGTTACATGGAGTACCTGTCTCAATCGTGTCTGACAGAGACCCCCGTTTTACTTCTCACTTTTGGAAGGGTTTACAACATTCACTGGGGACGAGACTTAACTTTAGTACAGCTTTTCATCCTCAAACGGATGGTCAGACCGAGAGAACTAATCAGGTAGTGGAAGATATGCTCTGAGCTTGCATCATTGATTTTGGTGGAAGCTGGCATGATCACTTGTCGTTGGTTGAATTTGCATACAACAACAGCTACCAGGCAAGTATACAAATGGCACCTTTCGAAGCTTTATACGGAAGGAGTTGCCGATCGCCTTTGTGCTGGGACGAAGTTGGCGAAAAATAACTATTAGGTCCAGACATGGTAAGGGATACCACTGAAAAGATTCAGTTGATTAGAGAAAGACTTCAGGTTGCTCAGTCTAGACAGAAGGCTTATGCTGTTACACGAAGAAGAGATCTCGAATTCCAAGTGGGAGATCACGTTTTTCTTAAGATATCACCTGGACGTGGAATAAGGAGATTTGGTGTTAAGGGCAAGCTTACACCAAGGTTTATCGGACCTTTTGAGATACTAGAAAGAGTTGGCGAGGTTGCTTACCGCGTCGCTTTACCTCCTAAATTATCCGAAGTTCATAATGTATTCCACATATCAATGTTGAAGAAGTATGTGCACGATCCGTCACATATCATTGATCATGGAGACCTGGTGATTCAGAAGGACCTTACGTATGAGCAAAGGCCCATGAAGATCCTCGATCGCGAGGTACGAACATTAAGGAACAAAATTATTCCCATGGTTAAGGTGCAATGGAATAAATGTTCAGAACACGAAGCCACATGGGAGACCGAGGAGTCTATGAGGAAACGATTCCCAGACTTATTCTAAAAAGGTATATATTCTACACTCTCCACGTTTATATGTGATGGAATTTGGGGATCAAATTCTTTTAAGTGGGGGAGGGTGTAGCAACCCTGGTAAAATAAAAGGAAGATTTCAAGAAAGATTAAGTAAGTAATGATAAGAACCAAAATGAATAAAAAAAAAGTCAAATGTAAATAACGCCTCTCAACAAGGCGCGATTTAAAAAATAATGCCTTCACCTGAGGCGTTAATTCAAAAAGTGACACCTATACCAAAGGTCGTCAAATTTCAAAACGTCCAAAACGAATAAAAGGAAAGGGAAAGATACGCCCTCTTCTTGGGCCCGAATTACAAAAGAAACGGTACAGGTCAAGACGTCAATTAAAATGCACGCCCTAACCTAAGGCGTTAATTGCATTTGTGTTCCATTCGAACCAGGAGACTATCCAGGGTAAGTTTTAGGATTGGTACGTGTTTGATTGAATATAGAAGGACTCTATCAAGGAAATATATCTTCCAATCGAATTCTAACTCTATTGGGATTCCAAAAATCCTATAAATACCTTTCTAATCCAACCTGTTCGCTATTTTTTGGCGAACCATTCTGCTGCTGCTGTACGTGAAGAACAGGTTATTCTTCTTCCTCTGCCTTTCGTCATGGATTATGAAGAATATTAATGTCCTTCATCTTCCTTATGCAGGTTGTCTGCAACATCATCTTCTTCTTCTGTAGGTTGCCTGCAGCGTGAAGAAACTCTCTCATCTAGCTGAAGAACGTGGGTTCTTCATCAACGTACATCTTCCTCCGTTACAGAGAAAGCTGTGACCGGAGTCTAGGAGAAACTTCTTCTCATCAAATATCATCCTCACTGCACCATCTGGGGTCTGCTATTGCTTGGCGGTTGGTGCTGCTATTACTTGGATTCCTAGGTGGCTGTAAGACTCTATTTAGAACAGAGTACCATTTTCTCTTCACAATCTTCACGTAATTTCACCCAGATCATCATCAGGTAGGTTTTCTCAAGAATTGTAGCCCAAACTAGCATAAAAATTTATGATAATATCATCTGTAATTCATGCATATAGTTTTACTGCGTTTTAGAGGTTTTCTGTGAAATTTTGGCAAGAGGCGACCCAAGTCAGGGCGCTAATTCATGAACTGATGCCTGAACTAAGAGTCGTCAATTTTAAGAAATTGATAAATACGCACGTTGCAAATTTAATATCTATGAAACCTATAGTTAAATCTAATGCATGATCATATACCTTGAATCCTTCTATTTTTCTTGTCCAGTTCATATATGTGGTTCCTGCAAATTATTTATCATGAAAACCTTTACTGTTCATATTCCTGGAAACCAAAGAGAATTAATGACCTCTAGTAGGTCATCTTTTATGAAAGTGACGCCCCTGGCTAAGGCGCGTTTAATCAAAATTACAGAATAATGAAAATTTCAGCAAAATAGAAATTTATAATGGACGACGGTTACAGAAGTCATCAAATTTAAAATAACGACTCCGTGCAGGGCGTTAATTTATTAAGTAGTGACTTATGTTAAGTCGCTAATTTCCTATGTAATTATTTTATTCTGTTTTCTGTGAACCGAGGGTTTTATGTATATATAAATATAAGTATCTGGAACTATATTTCCATTCCGTGAATATAGTCCCATGCTTTACGATGTTTTACCAATTACCCCTCAATTCTCAGTGATAGATGAACCCTCCATCGGACATTCCGTTCCTTGGGACAGGTAACTTTATCATAGAGACCTCCGTAAGTCTCCTCGTAGCCTTGGATTCCCTCAAGGCCGACTGAGCTGGTTGTACCATAAATACCCTTTACACTATTTTGCCATGTCACTCTATAGAAACATGGTATACCGGCCTTCATGATATGCTATGTGGATATCATGAGAATATTCTTAATGGGATGTGGAAATCATGCCATTATTATGATGTTCTTGTGGACCTCAATTCTATATCAAATGACATGACCATCTATATATGGACACTTAATTGTCATGGTACCCAATTAGGGAACCAACTCCACCCAGTTTTATCAATACTCGTGTTTATATCGTTATTATCGTCCTTATACATCAAGTTCAATTTTGAACTCTACTCTGTCTTGAATATCCACAAGCTTTTTCTTGAAACTCCATATTGGCTATACTATAAAGTGGATGTCTAGATCTATCTTTAATGCTGTGCATTTAAGGGACCGATCTGGTCCTGGGAGGAGCACCCAAAAGTACTAGTGCCCATGGGAGTTGTAATGATCACGGTGTCTAGCATTGCACCGAAGTACTTTTTCTCTTGATCTTTGGCATTCCACACACACTCTCTCTTTCTTGCGTGCGTGACTCGACTTGCGTGACTTTACTAGCGTGGCCCGACCTGGGCAAAGTACTTGCGGGAAATAGCCAATAATCTATAAAGTCTATCATGAATATCTCTTGTGAAGACTCGCTTGGAAGTTTTGCATGACGTGTTATTCTATTGTTAGTTTTATTTCACTTGCTCAGTTATTTCTACATGCATATTGCATTTACATGTGAAAAAAATTGTAATTATTTAAACCCATTGCTAGTTCTTGAGATATAATTTCCTACTGAGCGATCGCTCACTTAGTGTTTCCCTACTTTTCAGGTAAGTCCGACGACGAGACTCAATCGGACATGGAAGGTCAAGAGTGAAAGAGATTAGAGCTTCTCAAAGCGTCAACTAGTCTTGTCTTTTCTATATTTTCTTGAGTCAATTTTGTACTTTTCTTTTTATTAAGTTTAGCATTTTTAAGGGATTGTAATAGAAATAATTTTGTGAAGGAATAAAAGGATTGGGTTATCTTTACTCTTGCGCATCTCTGATTTGGTGTCGAATACACTAATACTCTGATTGACATGATCGATATAAACTCATCACGCGTCTCCGGGTATCTTCCGCGCTCGGGGCGTGACATTGAGGGCCGCTAGCCGGTCGTTCATCACCCTCCCAAGAAAGTCCCGGCGGATTACAAATTTTAGCAGATACAGCACCCGCTGGGTCCAGGTGTCCAAAGGATACCCTAATGCCTGTAGCCCGATCGTCAGTCGCCCGGCCACTTCTTTCAACTGGGGGTAAGATAGTGTCGGCTGAGACTCCACGACCTGGCACAACATCTCTAAATACTTCCAGACAAAGTCCTCTGATGAAGTAAAGCCCAGGGAGGCTGCCGGAGCCACCTCGAAGGTCACCTCCCTATCTATGGAAGCCCATAAGCCAATATCTGGCTCGGAAGAAGAAGATGGAATGGCCACCAGAGCCAAAGTAGAAGGTACTGCGACAGCATGCTCCGTCGGGCTCCTTGAAGAACTCTCTTCTATAGGTGCTGAAAGAGGCGGAGGTTCCAACTCTATCTCTGGCACAGATGGAGCAGTAGGGTCAGGCGCAATAGTCATTATGGCCACCGGTACAAAGGCAGAACCCCTTGACGGGTCAGCTTCAGCTCTCAATTCTATTGCCCGCACCAGGGCGAGACTCTCTCCCAGCGAGCTCGGCTCCATGGATGATACTTCGGTAGCTGCGTGTATTCTTACTGGCACAGGGCGAAGTATGGTAACTACCTTTGAAGAAGACACGGTGGCTAGTTGTAGCATATCCAAAGCTTCCGACGAAACCACGATGGCATCAAAAGATGATACCAGAGGGTGATCGAGTGCGTCAGACTCCTGGAACAAGATTCCAGTAAGTACCAAAATGGTAGAAAGGAATGAAAAGATATGCAGCCCCGTAGAAGGGCACGCGAAACTTACTATGGCTGTAGCATCCATCTCTGCAAGCGCCTGGGTAGAAGATTCTAACTCTGCAGATGAAGCAACAAAAGGAGGGGTTATCTCCACCTCCATGTCTAGCCCGGCGAATTCCTCCATTAACATTCCCTCAGATGATGTCACCGGCAACCTCGGAGGACTAAAGAGCAAAGGAACATCCCCTTTGATGGTTGCCCCTTTGATGGCTGCCCCAGGTGCTCGTTCATCACCTTTTGAAGAATAATAATCGATTTCTTTGTCAGAAGGGGTGGCAGAGCTACTAGAAGAAATATCTATGTTGATCTCAGGTTGGCCCGCCTCCTCTGTCGCCTGGCAGGCCGCCGAGCGGGTGATTACACACCGTAATGGGATAGCACCTTTCTTTAGCGTAGTCTTATGTCCTTCAGGCTGTGAAGGAACATCCACGGCAGGTGTCTCAACCACTGTGCTAACCACTCCTTCCGCTACAACAAACATACACATAAGGCAGGGCAAAAAGATAAATAAGAAAGAAGAGTCGGAAGGATGGCAGTCACTCGGCTCACCCTCGGCCTCACTGGCAGGTGTGGGAGAAGGGAGTCTGACATCCTCCTCAGCAGCGGGGAGACTCTCCCCTGTGGCTTCAACTGTTTTGGTCACCCCTGCCGTGGCTATGACAGAAGACCCTATGTCACCCGTCTCCAGGATGACCTCCTTAGCACGTGTGGTGGTGCCAACCGCTCCTTGAGCTGAGGTCAAACAAAGAAAACGTCAAAGGAGTGAAGACGTCATGAAGAGAACACTCCTTTAGACCACGAAGAAAAGTGATGTCACCTTCAGCTGCTTTCTGAGTGGCCTCTTTCTGAGCGGTAAACTGCTCAAATGACGGCACTTCAGGCAGAGGAGCCTTAGCCGCATCAGTCGAAGACTGCTTGGAAGAAGTTTTTCGAGCTTTCTTCGCTCGGCCTATTGCAACTTTCAGCGCGGAGGCCGCTCTCTTTTTACCAGGTGGCAGTGGAGTAGTGGTCGACACTGGTGCGGGAGCCTCAAAATATTCCGGCTTCTGGGCCTGGGAGATGATCTTCCTATAAAGTCCCTGCTGCTTTATGTCTGGGCGGGCTGTCAAATGAGACACATGCCGTTATAAAAAGAATGGAGCAATGAGCTAGGCTATATGTCAACTGAAGAAGACTTACCTGCCGAGCCGTTGTAAAAAGACGAGAGGAGCCAATACTGATAAGCCACCTCCTTGCTTCGGGATGCAGCCTCCCGAACGAGCCATCAAACATCGACAATCTTCTTGCACTTCTCAGCTAGGTCGGCCAAGTCCGCGTGACCATGGGAAGCTATGCAATGATATAAGCCAAGGTGGTCGAAACCCCAGCCATCGGCATAATGAAAAGACACAAATAAAAGTTTGTCCAAGACACTTGCTACAGGACTGTCAAGGGTCAGCCCATGGACATTCATCAAGACAAACAGCCAAGACGTATGTTGATAGTATGTCGGCGTTCTGTCTTCCCTATTAACAAACGCCCGGTACGGGCAGAAGCGGTCAACTTCACACTTCCATGAAGCTGCTTTGGAGAGTGGCTCCTCAATGGGGAATGGGTACTACTGAATTTCCAAGCGAGAACCACCAATCTGGCACATATGTTCTAAATTCTGCGTGAAAGTATCTTCACCTATGTTAGCAAGCATGGGCACCAGCTGTTCAGTTGCTTCCTCTTTTACGGCTTTCCTACGTGCTATGTATGCCTCTACCTCCTTCGGATGTTGGGAGAACAGCCTCTTCAAATGGGCTTCGTCAATATCAAAAACTGGCCCAGGCTGTTGGCTCAGAAAGGTGCGCTCGGCTACATCCCAGCATGCCACCCTGGCATTACGATAAAAGCCCGTTCGAGCATTCCACCACTTTATGTACTCTGGAGTGACCCGGGGAACGCGGTTCGGCACCGGCACTCTGAAAACATTGGCGTCCCAGCGGTGAAAGTAGTCCCACCAGGAGCGACCCTCAGCTACAATAGTCGAGCCGTGCTTCGACCTGCTATCCAAAGGAAAAAGGGCAACCGAAGGTGAGATGTGCTGATCATAGTCAAAATTTCGGCCAAACCTAAAAGGATAGTAGGGTTCTAAATGAACCACGCCCCCCTTTCTAAACACTAAGACACTAGGGCGAATTGATAAAGCCCAGTCAATGAGCTCAAGCTCCAAGATTGGCCGGGTCACGGTGTTGCCTGAAATGAAATGTGTGAAAGCCTCCACTGCCTCAAGCTTACATTCACGCTGGCGATTCACCAATGGAGTGGAATGTGCGGCCAAATTCCAAAAATGGATGGTCCCCGCTGAATCCATCGGAACCCTTTTTAGCCGGCCTCAGATGGAGAAAAGCTGATGAGACACTGGATCGGGTTTAGCACTAGCAAATTCCAGCATCCTGGGATATAATGTCACTGTCTGCAGGGTCTTGGGAGCCAGCTCTGGGAACAAATTGCACACCCAGGCATTGAAGAAATGAAACGGCCCCACTGTTCTAAAAGAGCGGGGGACCTGATGCCTATGAATATCTCCAAGAGATTTATAGATCAGGCAGAGTGCTGCTGGGCATAGTGCAAGCCGCATGCCCCAAGCCATCTGACAAGCCAGGTATATTGCCTTCGGCCTAATGACTGTCTCATCTCCCTGTGGGAGGGCAAAAGTGCACAACCAGAAAGTGAGGTAAGCCGCACAATGCGTAAGGGGATCCGCCCCAGTGGGATTCGGTCCTCCGCGACTAATCCGTCGAAGGGAAGCAGGCAGCGCCGACTTGAACTTGGGTGGTTTGCTGGGCTTACCTGCAATAGGAGCTACATGGGGAAACTCACTGTACTTTAGAGGGCCGCCGAAGAAATATTGAATCCAATGTCCCACTTGGACTCTCAATTTGCTACTCTTCTCTCGGGGCTAATACCCCTTCGAGGATCCCCTATTCAGCGCCAAGCAGAGGGAGCGGTACGCTTTCATCAAGTACCGGTATGAGTAGCCAAAATAGTACTCACCCTCACCATCTGTCTCATCCTTAATGAAGTCATGGAGGCATACCTCCTCATAGGGCTCTCCATTGATCGGCAGACCCGACAGCTATGACAGGCTCTAGAGGTCCAGAGAAGTTTCACCCTCCGCTGTATAGAAAGTATTGAACTGTGGGCAGAACACTTTGAACATGCCGCAGCACAACCCTTTCAAGATGGGGTACCTGAAACGGGACGCATACACACTGTGATACACCCCGGCCCTAACCAGCAACGGCGCATACTCCTTCAGAACATATTATGTAAATTCTACCGCTCCTACGCGGAAGAGATGGGCGTCGGTCACTTTCGTGTCAGCAAACCACCCAACAGCCAACTGGAATTTGAACTGGATAGCCAAGCAGTTCAGAACGAATGGCTCGTCTCTAGAGCCCCACTTGATAGGCACCAAGAATAAACTGTAGCCGGGTTTCTCTCTGTTGACCCGACCTGCAGTGGTGTCCCACCTAGCTGGTGTGAATTTTGGAGCCCGTGTCAGCATTTTCTGCTCTGCCTCTAGCTCTGTTACCCCCAAGACGGCGTTCCACTTGCGCCGCTCTCCAGGAAGATAGATGGTGTCTCTGCGATACACGGAGCCTTTCAAGCTGTCCCGGTCCACCAACATGGCCCGTTCCACCATCCGAGCCAGCATGACATCTCTCTTCCCCGAGACACTGAAAGTGCAGATGAATAGTGCAAGATGATGGTCCTTCGGGAAGTTCGGGCGATACCCGTCATCGCGATTGAAGTTCAGCCCTCCCTCGACGATCACAACGTGAGAGGAGGATACTGTATCTGATTCGGAGTCGGAGGATTCGTCGACTATGGCGATCCTCCGAAGACCCCAGTCCAGTTGTACGACGTTCCTCTAAGTTACAACAGGGCCAGATGCCCTACCCTGGGAAGAAGCGTCGACATCAGCAGCGTCGGAAGCAACACGGCTGGAAGAGGAGGCCATTTCAGCAGCTGCAGACAAAATAAAGGAAAAATAAGATGACATGAAGAGGGAAATAGAAAAGAAAATTTCAAGAAAAATTTTGACAGCATCTCCCCTTATCTGGAGCATGCCCAGAAGTCAAATAGGAGAACACCCACCAAGAGGGGGTGACTCCGCAATGAAGAGGGACGTAGTCCCGTATGAGGACCAAAGAAGAAACCCTACGGTGGAAGGAGAGGCTCTCCACGCCGAATGCCGCTGCGATGGAGGATGAGGAAGCTAAAGAGAGAGAAAGCTCAATGAAAAATGAGCTTTCCCCATCCTCTCGGCACCTAAATAGGCAAGGCCAGAAGGCGCGCCAAGATGACCCCCGCGCCGGGCGAAGAAAGCGACAAAAGGCGCGTCGACGATCGTCTGCGCCGGGAGCGACAGCCAAAGAGGAGGCGCGCCGATATCGGCCGCGCCGAGAGCATCATCACGCCGAGAGTGTCAAAGAAGGAGGCGCGTTGAGATGATTGCCGCGCCGACATGGGTGTGCCGAAATCGCCAGTGGCGCCGATTAGCTCACCAGGGGTGTTGTGATCATCAGATCAAGCCAAAGATGCTGGTATCCGTCCAAGTATGCTTACGAAGCACCGGGATTATGCTAGCAGAATGAAGATTCAGAGTCACAAGAATGAATGATGAACAATGAGCAGGAGCAAACCTAAAGAAGTCACGCAGTGCGGTGCAGTGCACACCCGCATGTCCCGTGTCACTCATCCTTCGCTTACGCCACCTGCGGGTGGGGGGCATTTGTTGACACCCAAAATATGCCAGAAGAGACCAAAGCAATCTCAGGGCTTTGAAGGCCAGTCAAGAGTGCCGCTGCTGTGTCATCCCTGGAAGTTTTGAGAATCAGAATAAAAGAGATCTACTACTCCCAACACCTTGATCGACTAAAGCCATCTCTGGCTAGGCCGCTACCCAGTATGGCTATCACTTGAATAGTCATGCTGAATAAAACAATGAAAAACTCCAGGCAACCATCTGCCTACTGAAAAGGATCTTCAGACAATTTTGATTCTCACAAAGGGGTTCACACTGCCTCACACATGTGCATGAACACAAGGTGTTAAGCAAGCCACGAGAGGAATATATCAAGAAACCCATTAGATGAGCCTCCTCCGGCACCGAGTTCTGAACAAATGGGCAAAGCCCAATACAAAGTGAGACGCGTAGATGGGCTGAATGCCAGGAGCACCGAGATGCTTATGCTGGGTGCGCCGGGTAGTTTGTGCCATAAGCTGAGGGCCATCCCTCTATAAAAGCTGCTGCCCTTCAAGACAGAACAACAAGAGGAAGATAATAGAAAGAAGAGACAGAAAAACAAAGTGAGAAAAGAAAAGAGAGCAGTAGCCACTGAAAGAAAAGGGGAGCTTGAGAGCCCTCTAAGGAAGCTGAGGAGAAGAGAGAGTTGCAGCGATTCGAAGGAAGAGTCAAGGTGGGATCGATCTCAAGATGCCCTGAGGGGCTATAGTTTCCCTTTCCCCCTGTCTCTTATTTGAATATCACCTTCTCCTCTTATGTCTTTTTTTGAGCATCCTTGCTCCAATAGCATCGAATGCTAATGTAGCCCCGCTATCAGGGATAGAGTCTATGTATGATTTTCTTAGTTGGATTTTCTTCTGAGCTAGCATGTATGCTGTTTGGATGAATAGTTAATAAAAGAGGGTTGAAGCTCGCCCTTTCCTTTTCCTTTCTGTCTCTGCATCCGAGGTTCAATATATGCCATGGCTATTGAGAACTAGACGCGTTTTACCGTTTGGTCTTCTAAATCCGTTGAAGGCTTTTCCCACTGTATTTACTTTCGACCTCATACCCACATCGAGAGCCTGAGATAGCCTATCTCATGGCTTCTCGTCTGTGAAATGAAGAGGGATAAACCCAAACTAGGACTGTGAGTTTCCATACGCGTTTCTGCTCCCAGCGAGGCCCCAGAGGGAAGGCCATCTCCTCCCTAGATCACCCTCTCTGTAATCATCTGAACTGGTCGTCAAATCGCTGAACAAACCCCCCTTTAAAATGCCCAAAGCCCTTTGAAGCCTTTACCTTAAAATCACTTCAAAGCTTTGCTAAAACCTTCATTCCGGAAACCCTCTCGGCGTGAACCCCTCTCGGCGCGAGTCTCGCGCCCAAGGCTGCCCGCGCCGGTTGAACTCCCTTCTCGCGCCGAGACCTTCACATCTTTCATACTGAAGACTGCCACCCTGATATGCTCGTGCCGATGCCTTTGAGCCTTGCCAGCCTTGCTCATGATGTCGTGTCCCTCTAAAGAGAGATGATATCCTTCCCTTGACCCTCATGGGAACCATATCAAAGGGGTCAATTCCCCTACAAGTCACCAACCCAACAAGTCACGGAGGTCTGCCACTGTATGTCCTCCGTTGACTATATCTGGGGACATTAATGAATCTCACAATACATAGACAATGTCACACAAGATGGGGACCCTTTTGGGATCCAGGGCTACGCCCACCTTTCTTTTGGTTTCCACTCCGACATTTCGTGAGTGGATGACCTATAATACCCTTTTGGCACACTCCAAAATAAGGGGAGGTGCTGTCAAAATTCATCCTCGAGCTTTACTTCATAGTGTGGCATAATGCTACCATTGAAATGATTAATTTAACCCCAACTGTGTGGCAGAGAGCTAAGTTATACGATCTCATGACACTTTGGCCACCACCGAGAAAGGGGAACATAAACGTTACAATCACATGGTCTCCTTAAGCCTCATGTGGATGAGTCTACCCTCACCTGCTACCCCAATCAAATACAACCATGGACAAACCCATAAAACCCCAATCAAGCGCAGAATATCCCTTCGGACTCACAAAGCCCTCACAACACTTGAAAGACCTATCAACACCCGTTTATCGGCGCCACAAATCCTCCCAGCGCAACCTCTCCCCGGCGCCACTTTCGCACGGGGTGAAGGGCGCGCCGGCAGGATGGTCGCGCCGACCCCAGCCGGTTTGCCTTCGTGCCGAAATCCCAGCCGCACCGGTTCATCTTCGTGCTGAAACCCTGCAACGCCGGTTCACTCCAACATCAATCCTTGCTCAAATATCTATCCCCCAGCAACTTCATCGAACCCAAGACCAGTCTGGACTTGGTACCCTAACCTCCATGGACCATCATATCACATCGTGAGGGTTTCATGGTCCTTCATCCATGTCTGAACAGAGCTATATTAACAGGGTCTTACCCCGATATGCTATGCCATTAACTGTCGGGTTTTTCTTCCAACCCTACTGGCCCTGGGAGTCCTGCCATTGCAAGTCCCCCAATGGTCTCCGGAGGGAATATCAACAAGCACCATGGCAATGGACATTGCCCCGTCACACTCAGATCCTTCTAGATCTCGGGCTACGCCCGGCTCTCCTTTTGGCTTCCATCCCGGCACTCCGTGAGTGGATGACCTATATTCCCCCTTTGGCATAGTCCAAAATAAGGGGATATGCTACCGGATTTGCACCATAACACTGTTATCATGTCCCGCGTAGCACGGTTTTCTATGCATGTTTCGCATTCTGTTAGCGGAGTTAGCGTAATAGTCTTATCTCGATTTGCCCCCGAGGCATCCTTTCTTGGCAACTAATCAAGGGTTGTCCTTCTTTGGAAGGACGTAATTAACGTCATAGCCTTTATGGTATGACAGACACCGGGTCCCGACACGAATATCACAATCGACTGACAGAGTCAGGTCGAGCGCACAATAAGATGTCACGCTAGTGACTGGCACGCCTAATAAACCAACCAACAAAACAAAAAAAAACCATCCCCACAACATCTTAATTGTTCAAATTTATGTTGATGATATTGTGTTTGGTTCTACTAAATCTGAAATGTGTGAGGAATTTGCTAACCTCATGACTAGTGAATTTGAGATGAGCATAATGGGATAACTCGAATTTTTTATCGGTTTACAGGTCAACCAAGGAGAAGATGGGTGCTTCATAAGTTAAGCCAAATACATCAAGGAGCTACTGAAAAGATTCCACATGACCACCTGCAAATTAATTTCAACTCCTATGAGCACCACAACATCACTGGATTCGGATGAAAATGGTAAATTAGTAGATGCAAAAATCTATAGAGGTATGATAGGTTCTTTGCTTTACTTGACTGCATCCCGACCAGATATCCAGTTTAGTGTATGCCTTTGTGCTAGATTTCAAGCTAGTCCTAGAGAATCCCACTTGACTGCCGTCAAACGTATCCTTAGATATCTTGTCGGCACTCAAGATTTGGGATTGTGGTATCCGTCATCATGTGATTTATCTCTTATATCTTATTCTGATGTGGACTACGCTGGATGCAAACTGAATCATAAGAGTACTAGTGGCTACTGTCAGTTTCTGGGCGGGTGTTTAGTTTCTTGGGCCTCCCAGAAATAACACTCGGTTGCCCTCTCAACTGCAGAGGCAGAATATGTTACTACGGGGAGCTGTGGCACCCAAGTGTTATGGATTAAACACCAACTCCAAGACTACTTAGTGGATCTTGGTTGTGTCTCGATTCTATGTGATAACACTAGTGCTATCAACCTTGCAAACAATCCAGTCCAATACTCTCGGACTAAGCATATTGAGATTGGGCATCACTTCATTAGAGATGAGGTCGTTAAGAAAAACTTTGAGCTGCATTTTATTGATACTCTAAATCAAATTATTGATATTTTCACCAAGCCCTTGTGTAATGACAGGTTTTCAACACTCAGAAGGGAGCTTGGTCTTTGCAGACCTCAGGCCACTAAAAATTGAAATGATGATCATGTTCAATTTAGTGTGTATTTTTGCAGATTGGTGTCCATGCATTGTTTATATGTAAATATGTCATTTTGCAAATGGTGTAGCATTACATGTAGTTATATAATAAAGTTGAATTTATGTTCATGATGCATTGCATGATTTGTGTTGCATCATTCTTGTATGGCCATGGTATATTAAATGTTGATGTATGGAAAGGCAGGTTATGCTTGCCTAGAAGCACTCAATATGCGTGAGGATTCACCTCCGTCAAGTACCATGTGTCACTATCGCATATAGGTCATATCGTAAGGGGGAGTTCTGTACCATGTTGTCTCTTTGCAGCATTCATGCATATATTTCATCTTCATTCATTTCATTTCATATAATGTTGACTTTCATAAGTGTACAACCATGTGTTGGGTCATCCATTTCATTTCTGCCAACTTCATGTTCGATCAGGTCAACCCATGCTTGGCTCAAGTCAACCTTTCCTTGATATTTGTCATTGCATTTGCCTTAAACATAACTCCTTGAGTGCATTCATTGCATATCCTTAGGGGGAGTCTTGCTGCATTTCTTAATCTCTTGCAATCTGAACTTCACTGGCTTCTAGTTTGAAAATGAGATCATGAGACCGACAGAACTACGGCGTAAGAGCTTTCTATTATATGACCTGATGATTGTCCATCCAATGAAAATGGTTCAGATTTAATGATTTCTTGAAGTTCTGATATCTCTTTCAAAATCATCTATATTCTGTGATTTTAATAGATCTTAACTAGAGATTGCATGTTGTGCATTGAATGACTCTCCTGAAATCTGAAAATTCAAAGTTCATGACCATCTTGGTGATACACTCAGGCATAGTATTGTTCTTAAACATCTTAATGAGCAGGAATTCTTGAAAATCAATTTGACAGAGCAATGATATTGCTGCACAGAGAAACATGTCATGTCATCAAATCAAGTGACAAATGATATGTCATGATGTGCCCTTGTTATCTCTATCTTAATTATATTTGGACTCTAGATAGAGCACTAGCATAATTGCTGAGAAATATATCTTCTCATCACAGAAATGAGATTGGATATGTCATGACGTGACTTTGCTATCTCTGTTCATTCTGAAGCATAACCGTCAGTCTTGCCAAATACCTAGGGATACTGGTGTCTAAACAACGTGTATTCTTACCGCTAGGAGGCATGTACTAGACTCGATTGCTCGTAACATATGAGTCATGTGCTTTCAAATACAAAAGATACTGCCAATCAAACATATGGTGCAATCATAAAATTCCATGCTTTAGTCATGCTTGTTTAGCCTCAATACTAGTTTTTGTGCTATTCCCTTTGTAGTTTTTGAATATGGATGTATAAGAGAAGGGACGGTTAAACACTGCCATGATATGCACATTTGGTTCATTTCTATTAAAACATGGATGTAGATGCTTTTCAAATTCTATTGATAATCTCGGATTTCATTAGCTTTGAACCATCTATGTTGCTCATGGTCTGTTTCAGGTTTGCATATAATGGCTTGCTCTCCACTCTCATTCAGCTCTGGTCTCTCAGACATTAGTCACCTTCTCTATCTTATCCCTCCTTTTTGCTGCTGTCAAAGGGGGAGAAAATGTCTTGTTGTGAGTCCTTTAATACCTTTGTCCGTCCTTTGTGCGGCCTTTGTGAGTTGTCAAAGGGGGAGAGTGAATTGTGGACGGGAGAGAGCCCACGGGGGAGAGAACCTTGTGAGCGTTGAGTCTTCATATGTGATGAGGGTTTGTGCATAGAATTCACATCCTTTGATTATCCATGCATACATATCCGCATTCACATGTTTCACTATCATGGATCTTGAGCTGCACTTGTCGCATATGTCATAAACTTTGTCATCTTGGATATTACTGCCACATAATGACTCACAGTGTTGCCATCATCAAAAATGGGGAGAATGTTGTGCCCCTGTGGTCATTTGAGTCATCTTGTGGTCACTTGGGTCATTCGACATCATCCTGTGGTCATTTGAGTTATTTGATATTCTTGGTTTTGATAATGGCTAAATACTATAAGTCATTGATGTTTTACCACTCTTATATGACTAAACTACTTGATGTTCTTTCATGACAGATATGCCAAGGAATGGAGTGGAGATGGCAAAAGTGAAAGCTCAATAATTGCGCCCTCACACGCGGATCGACCTATGCGGTTAGGTCGCGGGGATCAACCTGCCCGGTCAGGTCGCGGGGGTCAAGCGGGCAGCGCCCCTTGCGAGGGTTTTCGGGGGCGGAGTCCCCGGAACAAAATCTTGATTATAGGAGCGATATAATCAATAGAAATCTTCAAGACTGTCAAGGTTGATGCCACAGATGAGAACGGGCCGCTAAAGGACTCAAGCGACGGAGCTAAAGGTTGACCCGACATAACCTGGGGTCTGCCCAGCTGGCGGTCGATCGCCAGCACAGGGGCGGTCGACCGTCCCTGCCAGCAACCCACTGCCGACAGCTCTCTTAGTGGCGGTCGACCGCCAGACCAGTAGCGGTCGACCGAAAATTCCAGGGACTAAATTTCTACAGCGATTCTCACTATCGGTCGACCGCTAGAAGCTTCCGGTCGACTGCCAGCCCAGCGCCAACAATGTTGACTTTGTTTTCCACTTCGAGAAGAGCCCCTTTCCTTGTATTTGTTTAACCCCAAAGTCATCCAATCCCCCATGGATTGTGGATCTGGTCTAGGGGATGTCCAAGGACCATTCAAAGTCTATAAAACTAACACTTGAGGGGTTAGAAACCCTAATGCTTCAATTGGAACAAGAGAGATCAAGGGAGGGTAGAGGAGGTGATTCGCGGGTACTGTAGCACCTCCGTGAACAGTGCTTCGGGCTGGAGTTCTTCATCCATTCCAAGGTGTTTCAAGCTCATATCAAAGCAAGCAATCTCTAAGGAAGTGCAGAAGCAAGCAAGGCTATCAAGGTGATCCAAGGAAGCTAATTTCATAATGTTTTCAAGGGAGATCAAATCTACATCCTTTATCTTCTTCATCAACTCAAGGTGATCAAAGGAAGATCATTTCACAAGGAAGAAGATACCATTGAAGAATCAGATTCAAGCTCCAGTAATCTCAGACAAGATCCTTTCTCTTTGAGCATATTCCATATCTTGTTTGAGTGTTTTCATATCTTGTTCTTTTTCCATTTCATTCAAACATTTGAAACTGAAGATCGTCCCTACCGGTGGTTAGTAGGAAGGCAATCGAAAGTTGTCCGATCTGCAGTGTTGACGTCCCTACCGGTGGTTAGTAGGAAGGCAATCGGAGGTCTTTCCGATTTGTAGTTCAGTGCGTTGCACTAGTGGAGCCTCACCAGATTTGGTGACGGGTGGACGTAGGACTGGGGATTCAGTCCAAATCACCTTAAAATCTCGTATGTTGTAGTTTGCTTGTGCTATTGCTTTGTGTTAGATGCATGCTTAGGTTCAATCTCTATATTGCATAATCATCTTGCTAAGTAAATCATTGTGTGCTACGCTGAGCTAGTTATATTCTGCTACAATTCTTTTATCTAGCTTGAAAGTGGGGTGTTCTACAAAAAGAGGGACAGATCTATTCACCCCTCCCCTCTAGATCCGCTATCCACTACTCAACAATATATGCTATCATACCCTTGATCACTATGAAGTCCACCATGACCGTAATAGTTTTGGGTGGGGTGCCGAGAGTAACCGGTAGGCTTAGGGCTCCCTCGGGATAAGTGGCCTGGCCATTGAACCCGCAAAGGGGGGTTCAGATCGGATAGAGTTTAGACAGATTCTCTCCCATCTTAAGAAAACATTCGTAAGATAATACATCAGGGGCACTTCCATTGTCAACTAGAATTCTGTCTACGTTACAATGGTTTATTGTGGCCGATATGACTAGGGCGTCGTCATGCGGGATGGTCAGCCCTTCCAGATCTCGGTCGGAGAAGACTATGACCTGGGGCTCACTTGGCGGGGCCTTGGGAGGCTCGATGGCTCAGCTCGCCCGCTCAGCATGACGCTTCCTTCCTCGGCTACTGTCCCGTCCTGATGCATCTCCTCCAGTGATGACGTTGATGTGGACCCCATGAGGGGCGTTGTCGATTTCCTCTGGGGCGCCTCGGTCCTCCTCACGCCCAGCCACGAACCGGGATAGGTGTCCCTGGCGGACGAGGTGCTCTATCTCATCCTGGAGCTGGTGGCAATCGCTGGTATGATGCCCGTGATCGCTATGGAACAGGCAATGCTTGCTGCGATTGTGGTTTTTCATCCGCATTGGCTCGGATTGGCGGAGAAGGCCCGAGCCTTTGATGTCTTCATATATCTCGTACACCGGAGCGGTTAAGGGAGTGTACCGCTCGTACTTCCGGGACGGCTCCTTGTGCTCTCCGTCTCGGTTCTGCCTTTTTCCTTGGCTCGAGCTTGACTTGAGTGCCCGCTTCTTGTCCCCCTCCCAACCCGAGCCGGTTGCGCCTCGGCATGCGCTGAGTACTTCTTCGCACTCGGCGTGGCGCAAAGCCAGAGTCACTATCTCGGCAAGGGTCGAGGGAGGGTGGAGGACAAGTTCGCAGCGGAGGTTCTCGTCCCGGGTGTCCCTGGTCAGCGCGGTTATGGCCGAGGGTACATCCAGGCGAGAGATTCTCAGGGCTTCTGACTTGAATCGGTTGATGTAAGCCCGGAGTTTCTCCCCTTGCACCTGTTTGAGAGCCAATAGCCCCACTACCGACCTCGGGGGGCCGCTACCGGTGAAACTCTCCTTAAATACTCGCCTGAATTGCTTGAAATCCTGGATAGATCCGGGGGCGAGGGCCCGGAAACATGCTTGGGCACCTTGGACCAAGGTGGTCACAAAGGCTCGGCACTTGGTGGCATCGGATGCTCCATGAAGGGTCATCAGGGCGTCGAAGCTATCGAAGTGGTCGGCCGGGTCACCTTGGCCGTCGTAGGACTTGAAGGTCAGAATGGAGGTTCTGGGAGATACCTCTGCCTTCAAGATGTGATCAGAGAACAGGAATTTCTCCTCGTCCTCTGCCGGAGAGACATTTTGCAAGGCGCGTAGGGCGCGCTCCTGCTCTGCGAAACGTCTCTCGAATTCTCGCAGTCGGAGGGATAACTCCGGCTGTCGCCGCGTTGTGGGGCTGGGGGGACTTCCTGGGCGCTCCCCGGGGGCATCGATCTCCAGGTTTGGACGGCGTGCAACAGGTCTTCCCCTTTTCGGCGTGGAGGAGGCCTCTTGCTCTGGGAGAGGGGCTTGTGGAGGTCCTCCTGACCTGTTACGGATAATCTGCCGGCCTCGGAGGGTGAAGCGGCCTCCGGTAGTGTGCTGAGACGTGTCCTCGCGGGGAGGGCTCTCCGGAGGGGAGCGTGACCTTCCTTCCCTGGCCGCCTGGGTCCTCATGAGTTCTACGAGGATGTCCAATTTTATGTTGAGGGCTTGGAAAGCATCAGCGCCACCGTTGAGTGGTAGCTCCACCGCCGCGGGAGGCGGGGGTGGTCCGTCGGCTGGGGTGTTGGCGTTGGAGGGAGGGTTTTGTGAGGCCTGAGAGGGGCCTTCTCATGCCGCCACCATGGCCATCCCCCTGTCGCCGGCGGACCTCCTCCCTGAACTTCTTCGCACCATGCTGGCTCTTTGGTCGTTTCCCACAGATGGCGCCAGATGAAGAGGCGTGATCTCGCGCTGGACCTGAGCTGGGGAGATGATCACCGAACAGTGAACTGAAAGGGAGGGAAACGGATTAGGGGGCCCAGGGATGGTTCCCTGGGGTAAACCCTCTGATGCCTAAGTCAATAGAGCAATGGTGAAAGCTATGAAGGGAGGAGGAAAGAGAGGCACGAGATCCCTCTACACCAAGGTGGTGAAGTGGTTCTTGCTCAGGGAGTTTTAGGTGTGTGCTGGCCCTTACCTTTCGCGGGAGGGAGTCCCAGGTTTAAATAGTGCGCCAGCCTCATGAGTCCCGTACGCTGAGGAGTTTCAGGCGGGAGTTACATCCTCAATATGGGCTCTTTACATCCTCATCGTGGGGTCTTTATAGCCTTGAGGGGTCATGGGTCCCTTATCCTCATAAACTCCTGCTCATAAAGGGCTCTCAACGGTAGCGTGGATAAGCAATCGTTGGTTAAACCCAAGCATGAAGGGTGCCAACCCTGTCCGGGTGATACGCATAGCTCGGATGAAGATAGGTCGGAGTGGGCGCTGAGCGCTTGCCTCTATCCCGGTGAGGGGATAACTCGGGCATGGGTCTTCCTCCGTTCTAACCGACGTTCGGGCCTTCCGAGCCTAAGGGCCGCCGAGGAAGGGTTTGATCCCGAGTAATCTTATTCGGCTTTTTATCCAAAGTGAGCCCTATGGGGCTGTCACTTGGATGAGCTGCGCCTCATTTGGTCCTAACGGACCTAGTTCGGCTGCTCTTAGATGGGCTACAGAAATCCCCCTCTCCAGTGAGCAATAAGAATAAAGAATGGATACACACAAGGGTGAATTAACAAAGCTTCCTACGGACAAAAAGAAAATTGTATATGCTTGAACCCTCCCGAACCCAACATAAACTGAACTTATGTGTTCCAGAACCCCTTCATATAATAAACCTTTGAACGAAACAATTAAACCCACTTACTGAACTAACGAACAAGATAATAAAACATTTAAATCCTCCCCCCCAACCTTTCTTTTTGAATGAACAAGGACTTTAACCTGAATGAAAAGAAGAACAGAGCATAATGTAACAAAACTCACAAGCCTTAATCTAGCGCGGCATAAACCGGCGCAGTACCCCCCCCCCTTGCCGGTTTAACCTCTCTCACAAAACCCATTTCTACTCACTTCACACAAAACCGGCGCACCCTATTGCTTGCCCACCAAAACCGGTGCACCTCCCATTCATCCACAAAGTCGTCGAGCCCCTGTGCCACCTTAAACCGGCGCGCCCCCTACCTTCCTCAAATCCAGCATGCCCCTTTTGCCTTCCTCAAATCCGGCGTGCGTCCCTCAAGTGCAACCAAACCGGCGCACCCCCCCTGCTCAGCCTCTAAACCGGTGTGCTCTTTAAAAAAAGCAATCAACCCAATAAAAGAAAAGATGCAAAATGAACAAACCAAATGAACCACCCGTGTGTGTGAATAAACAACAAAATTTAACAACTAGAACAATGATAATAAAAAATGATATAACCACGCATGCCTCGGGACCCTCACTCCTCCGGACTGGGTGTGAAGAGAAAAGTAACGATGCCCCGCTGAATTGGACATGGACCTCGGGAGCTCCTCCTGACATGGCCATGATCCGAAGTCATTCCGGGCCAACAATTCGTTAACTCGACCCATCTCCATCGAGATCTGATCTCGCATACGCATTAAACTTGCCGCATACGTGGCAGACATTTGTACGGTTTCATCGCCGTCCCTTTCACTACAAATGCAGACTTCCGTCCGAACAAGAAATTGTCCGCCAGTGACCGACACATGCGAATTCATGAATATTTATGCCCCAATGCGGGGTTGGTTTTAAATGCAATCCGAGACTTCACTCTCGCTTCGTTATTATGAATTTTAGGCCGTAGGGCCCCTTTTTCCAGCGATCAATCAAGGGTTTTCCCCTCTCCGAGGGGATGTAATTAACGTCGTGACCTTTATGGCACGGTGTGTTCTCAGTCCCGACACGACACACACAATCGTCTGACTAGTCAGATCGATCGCACCGAGGGCTTCCTTGAAGCCCGAATAAATCGTCACCTAGGTGACTGGCACGCCCTCGCACAAACAAACCAAATAGACGAACGAACAAACGAATAAACAATTGAACAAAAGAAGTGCTCCCAAAAGTGCGCCCACACCTGGAACCCAAGATGAGTAGGACGTGATATGATAAAAATCAATAAGCAAGGGGTTGTTTCCCTCCCCACTGATGGGCTGGTATCTACAATCGAGAAACAACCGGCATAATCAGGCAAAATCCCCGTGTTTGAAGAAATAGCTATAAAGGTTGCCGTTCGTCACAAGGCAGAGCTCAGATCAGGCAGTCCCAGTCGATGGGCATGACTCGTGCCTAACCCAAGGAAGGGGGAGTTCGAAAGGGGACAGAGGCCTTTTGAGGAAAATTATTGAACACAAAGAGGGATATACAGTAACCTCTGCGAAAGCAAACAAACTACCATCGTAGTAGCTATTGGAGCACACCGATGTCCCTACAACTCATGGAATGAATGAAAGGGGCATCTAGCAATCTCATGTTCACAAATCTTTTGTTCAGTGACGATTAACACACATTCATGGACATCCACTGATGGGAATCAACTCCGAGCATGTATATTTTATTTTTGTATTTGTGTCCTTTTATTTATTTTTATATCCTTGGGGAAGTAGATTCATAATTGTAAGGCTTCATGAGCCTATTTGTTCTTCCTTAGGATTATGTGGGTTTATGTGCAAAATGCCAGTAGGACCTGTAAGGGGGCCCCCACTCCTTCCCCATTGGTCCACCTCATCCATGTGGGGCTGGTCAAAAGCCAAGGTGGCATCTAGAAGGTTGGACTAGTCAATTAGACACATGGGGGGGACAAATGGGTTAAATTGTCAAGGGTAGGCCACCTACCCTTACCCTTTGGTCAAGGGGGCACCCCCCCCCCCTTTTGTCCATTTTAATATTTGAAAAATTAGTCCATTAGAACTAATTAGTTCTATACCTTGTATACCCCTCCCAACCCTAGATCTGAGGGCATTACTGGTCATTTTCCATTTATTATATAAGGCTTGTATTTCCCTTTTTCATGAATTAATGAGAAGAAAAATATTGAATGAGCATTGGAGCTTGGTGCGCCCCTATCTCTCTCCCTCTGGTTCCTCTTCTTCCCTCTACATTTTAGGGTTGAGAACCCCTTCTACCTGAGCCCCTCTATCTCTGATTTCATCTCCGGTGCCGCCGCCGGCGTTCGTGACGTCATCGAGCCGCCGCGAACCCACTTCCGAAGTGCTGTGCAAGGCTCTATTCTGCTGGACAGAGGTTCACTCCGAGATTTTTTACTCCCAACTCCGACAACATCTAGAGTTTAGATTTTCAGGGTTGGTTCCTCTTTTGATTCCATACCCCCAGTAAAAAAATCACATCATTCAGAGTTCGTTTTATATTTTTATATTTTCGTGTCTTTCTGTCTTCTTGATATGTACCCTTTCAGATCTATGTAGTAGAAGCTTAGTTCTTCCACCTTTCGACCCCCTTTTTGATTTTTTTTGGAACCTCCAAATTTATTTGAGGTTCTGTCCATCATTCTCACCCTCCACACATTTTCGTAGAATTTCTAAAGGCCTCTACCCATTTTTAGAAATTGTGTCTATTCCCCAAATTTAGTTCTATCTCTGCTGTTGAGATCCGACCCCGAGTCAGTATAAAATCTCCAACAAATCAAAACGTCCACCAAATCTTGCATAAGATATATCCCCGTTTTCTTCTCTTCAGCCTCGACAACTTTTATGAAGGGCTCAAAGGCTGAATCAAAGGCCTACATCGCGGTCAATGCCAACTCTCAGGAAAACTTAGTTCTATCCTGAGTTTTCAGATCCTGTGAGCCAGCAGCTTGAAAATTCGATAAAGGTCATCAACGGGAAATTCCAATTTCTTTCTCTGGCCATAGATCGAGGGATTTCAAGTCAGTTTTCTATCGGTACCTCTTGTGCGTCGATCCGACGTCGGGAGTGACCGCAGCAGCAGATCTCGCGGGGTCGCGCGCTACAAAACAGAACTGCAGATCCGTGGCCAGCAACTCCGGCGAGTGGAGATCGGAGCCGCCCGGCCTCCGGCCGGTGAACCAGCACACCGCCGTCCCAGGGAGCGCCCCTCCAGGCGTCCCCACCACAGTGGTGCCACCCCGGGCCCACACGGCCCCTCGGACCAGCACGTGGGTCCCACGTTCGTGAGTACGTGTGCAGTCGAAGCAACACAAGAAGCGGCCTGTCAACCCAAAACCGCTACTCCCGGGCCTCGCTGTGTCGCCCTTTACCTCCCTGCGTGGAGTGGGCAGCAATTTGTCTTGCTGTAATTGTTGTGTATTTATTGTTCCGGGAGTACGAGATCGGTCGGGAAGTCTTCCCCACGCTCGGTAGCGTGGAGGTATCGTATTCGCTCCTTACTCAGCACTTTGCTTAGTACGTATATGCTTTATATGCTGCTGCTAGAGAGCATGATAGGGTAACTTAGCTCGCTATTTATTGCTATTCACTGCTGCTGCGAGAGAGAGCGAGACCGTCCCATGACCCGATCAGGGCACGAATTTATGAGTTGACCACCCTAGCTCTTTGTCGGTTTCTCAACTGCGCACGTCCGACGCTTCCCTCGTTAAGGACGATCGCGAGCTTACTTAGAGTCCGAGGATCGCATATCCATTTGGAGTCGAGTCGTGTGGTCCGTCCCGCATCATCCACATACACAAAATTGAATTACGTTAATCGATAACATTGTTGATAAGAATCATGCCCCCCTGGGGAGGGATTTAGTGTCGCCCTACAGGGCGTGGCCATAGGCCATCGTCGCATGACTATCACATTCCCAATCGATCCCAGGAATCCAGGACATCGGTAGCCCCATAAGGGGGCCTCCTCACGGTTAGGGAGAGACGAAGAGAAACTGACGAGATGCAATGAAAAAAAAAGAATCAATAACATCCACGCAAGAAATAGAGAAGCATGAGCCGGAGACAGGGGTGGAAGATGAGGCTTCTTTTTATTCCAGCAAAACAGAGAAAAATGAGAGATAATACAATGATCAAGAGAGAGGAAGCAAAATCAGAACACACAGCCTCCTACCCACCTTCCACTTTCTCACGCTCTTTCTCCTCGACTCTCTCTCTTCTCTTCTCTCTGCGTGCCCTGGGTGCGTATTCTTCGCTCTCTATATCTTCCCCTCCCTTTCTTTTGGTTTTCTATATCTCCCATGCACTTGAGGTCTTCTCTCACCACCTTTCTTCAAGGGCCAAGCACCCTTTTTATAGGCGAAGGGGAACAGGGGATCGATGCAGCGATGGGATAGCCATCGCCACCGACTCACCTTTGTGCGGTGCAAAAGGGCGCCACCGGATCACGCACAAAGGCGCTACCGGATAGCATGAGGGTGTCACCGATTTGCCCCACAAAGGGGACCGCCGAATTACTAGGTCGGGTGCCACTGACTAGCACACGGAGCCCCCGCCGAATCAGCGCATAAAGCGCTGCCACCGAATCAATGAAGATGCCACCATCGATTCATCATTCGAGGCGCCACCGATTCAGGTAGGGGCATTTTTTGTAATTTTGACGGTTCACCGTGAAATTGACTCTGGCGGAAGCCTGTCATCCGGAGTAGTCCTGGAATTGATGGAGTGGCCCCGGAGTACGCTTCAAAGCCCTGATTTGGAGTTCCCGGTGATTTTCAGCATGTGTCGATCCCATACTGGTTTTCTGGGTTTTGTCCTGATTCAACCTTCGGCACTAGATATCGTGCCTTTGGGCCTGCTTTGAAATCGTGTAAGGCTTCTTCGTCAAGTGAGCCACCACTCGAAGCATCTTCGCCCTTGCTAGACATCTTTTAGGTCACTTATGGACACTTTCCGGTGTCGGGTATACCCGAATCGGGTAACCCGGGTTTTCACCAGATTCAGCATTCGGCACGTCGATTTGTGCCACCAACTCTACTTTGTGAACACATGGAGCTTCTTCATTAGGAGGGCCACCCCTCGAAGCATTATTGCCTAGACTGGATGTCTTTAGGGGCGTTTACGGACCATTCCGGCATTCCGCAGGTGTTGAGTGGACTTTCCAGGTTTTATGCTGATATCACCCTCGGCACTCGATATCGTGCCTTTGGGCCTGCTTTACGCTTATAGAAAGCATCTTCATTGAGTGGTCATCCATCTTGGAGATTTTTATCCCTACGGAGCTGCTTTTCAGTCGTTTGCGGACCACTTCGGAACTCCGAGTATCCTGGTCGGCTTACTCGGGTTTTCCACTGATTTGGCCTTCGACTCCCTATTCTGAGGAACCAGGGACATTTCTTCATCTCGGGTGTGTTTCTTTATCAAGTAGGGAACCACTTGGTACATTCTCATCTCGATCGGACGGGCTGTGGAGATATATCTGGCACGATTGCTTCGATGTCGGCTCATTGGCTCTGACCGTCATACGGCCTTAGTGAGCTGTGGTCGACATTTTATTCCGAGATAGTGAAATGTGGGGTCTCCGGGACTTCTTGTGAGGTGACCTGAGGCTTCAGCGGTCTGAGTGGACTCATCATTGACTTTCATTTATCTCCTTCGGGCTCATAATTATCGCCCAGTAATATTTTGGATGTCAACAGCCTCCCACTACCCCACCCCTTACCTGGCCGGTGAAAATATTGGTGGTGAACTAAAGTTACACTTTAATCATTTTGTGAAACCCCAATTGTAGGTCTAGGTCACATCTAGGTCATTAGGTAATTTGTGAGTTAACTTGTTTGTATTTGCATAAAAAATAAAAAAATAAAATAAAAAAATAAAAAATTCTCCTTTTCTCTCTCTTCATCCTAGTTAGTGTTAATAAAAAAAACTCAATCAATAAAGGGGAAAAGGAAGAGAGGAAAAGAAAAAAATTAAAAAAAGAAAATAAAAAAAAATAATTAACAAAAAAGTGAGATAAATTATTCACATTCATAGATTAGGCACACAAATGTTGCTTGTTGGACCAAGCGGCCCAAAAGCTTAAACAACTCCTAGCCATGAAATTAAATTCCTCGATACCACCACTTAGGCCCCAAGAGAACACTTACATGTGGGCCACTCCAGTCCATTATAATGGTGATTGCTCAAACCTATTTTCATCTCTCACACATCATGGCTCGACATATTGTGAAAATCCATATTCATGGTCGGCAAATAATGAGAGCCCTCCACCTATAGCAGCCCAGTCTCCATTCTTTACACAAGATCAAGCCCAAACCACTCAATTCTTTGATAATGGGGCTTACAGTTCATTTAGTACCCAAGAGCAAGCCCAAATGTCTCAATATTTTTCCACTCCTTCTTATGACTCATTTTCATCTACCTTCACTTCTGGATGGGAAGGCCAACCCAATTGCTCTTGGGAATCTTACCAAGCTCTGCCTCAAGGTCCTCCAAACCAATTTTTTTTCAAATTGGGCTTAATACCCAAATGATTCTTATAATCAAACCCAACATGGAGGACATTCCACATACTCTCTACCACCTCACTATCAGACTGATCAACCTTTAAACTCCTATCCATCATAGTCTGACACTCACCACACGTATCTATCTCCTCCATGCTCGGATTTCAACAAGGAGGAGAGCTTTCAAAAATTTTATCAGCTCATCATGGCTCAAAATCAATCCACCCAAGCCCGATTAGACCAACTATCTGAAAATCTCAAGGGCATGGAAAGGGATCAACTATCTAGCTACTCTACTCAAAACCTTGAATATCAATTTCCTGATTCCGACTCATATGCAAGGCTATACAATCCACCCATGATTCCTCAAACCCAAAGAATTTTCAACCTTGATAAGAAGGAAATCATGGAGGAGTCACATCATGAGGACGCAGAGGAAGTTAGTGAAGAGCTACCCATAGACCCCAAGCCCAATGCCACCTTCGAGAAGGGTTATGAGGAATACGATGAGCTTAAGTTGTGGGGAGAGGAAAATGAAGTGGATGCGCTTGTTAATGATCGAATCCCATTAATTTCCTTTGCTGTATTTGAGGAATCTTTGTTCCAAGTGAAGAACGAAGAAGATGAAATGGTAGAGAGAGAATTGAGTGTTTACATGGACCATTAGTTTTGGGTAAAGGAGAAGCTTGATCTCTCGTTTGAAATCCATTCTAACCGGGCATCTCATGATCTTGGGGAGGAAGTTAATCTTTTACATGTTCCTGACCTCGGCACTTTAATACACATCCCCGATGTCTTGCAACTAGCCAATCAGTTGATTCCACCTGAGCCTCATGATCATCCGTGTGACGAGGAGCACATCCATTTCACTCTCGACCCACCTTGTCTCCTAGACACTAGCCCTTTTTTCGAATCCTTGGAAATTTCTCCCACTCCTACGCTTCCTCCCACCCCTACACATATAATATTCTTAAAGACCTTAATTATGAGGAGGAATATTTCATAATCAAAGACATGCTCTTTAACAATGTTCCTCCTCCATTCTCTAACCAGGGCCTCCCCTGGCATACCTCTAGCCCACTTATGCATCCATATCATCTCTTCCTCCAATGACATAAGGGCTGGAATTTGAAGGAGGATGAGATTACATGGTGGCTAATTATGAAATCAACTGGTTGGTTATTGGGCCACATTGCGTCTAGCTGAAGATGTTAAACTTAGCACTTCTTGGGAGGCAACCCAAAATTTTTTAGGAGTGTTGTGATAATAAATGACTTGTTGGGAGGCAGCCAACGTTTCATCTTTAATGTTTCAATAAGTCATTTTTTTTGTGCTTGTAGGAGTTAGTTGTAGCACCAGGACAATGTCTTGAGAAAATCACGTCTACCCGCCCCAGGTTTTACCTTTCTTGCCCAAGCATTCATGCTCATATTGTTCTATTTTTATATTGTTCATATCATCAAAGATAATGTTATTCAAGTTGGGGGGTAAGGGTAATCAATGTTAAAATCTCATGCAACATGATGTCTCATTTTGTTATAATAATAATAATAATAATAATAATAATAATAATAATAATAATAATAATAATAATAATAATAATAATAATAATAATAATAATAAATCCCCAACTGAGTTTCCATGATTCATGTTCTCATGAAAGAGACTCTGGAATGGAAAAGTCTGTGTAGATGGATGATGGAATGATTTTTAGTGTCTTGTCATGGGAACTAATTTAGAATCTCCTAAAATCTCTTAGCATAAAAAAAAATCACTTGCACACTAATGAGACAGGAAGGACAAGTCTTCTATCATTTGGTATGGTGTCTGATACTTTGCCCTCCTTAGTGAAGAGTTAGATCTGAAAAAAAAACTATGGAAAATGCTCCTGATCTTAGTAATCGGGCCTGCTTCTCCTAAGGCAAGAGTTGAGGTTCGTGTTAAACAATGAAGGGATGTGCAGCACCATGTGTTGAAACGAATAAAAAATAAAAAAAATTATGGAAATGCCCTAGATCTTAGTAGCCATGCCTGCTTCTCCTATGGCAAGAGTTGAGGTTCGCGTCAAACGGTGAAGAGTTGTGCAGCACTATGTGTTAAAAAAAGAGAAAAAAGAAGAAGTGAAGGCTACTATGATCAAAGCTCTGATCTGGGAGGTAAAGTTGAAAGCCACCCAGCTAAAATGACAATATAGAGGATGTAATTGTCCAAACTGTGGATTTAGATTTCACGAGCACAAGTGCTATGAGACTTTGGGAGTATTCCAAGAGAATGATGAGAATCAAGTTCTAATCCTATGGCTAGTATTCTTTATAATTTCAAAGTCCTAATCCTTAGTTTATTCTGTGAAGGAGGATCTTGACATGAGGTATGAACCTTTTAAACTTTTCTTGGTCTCTAATTTTTAACCTAGTTGCATTGCTAAGGGACAAGCAATGAATAAGTTGGGGGGTGTGATAAGCACTTAATTATTTATTTATATCACACACATCATTTTTTGGACTTTAATGAAGTTAATTATTTAATTTTACATGATAATCTCGGTCTTACATAAAATGAAGATTTTTCTACAATTAATGGAATCTGAGGCATGTTTGAAATAAATAATTAAAATTACATAATTAAAATTTGATAAGATCATTTAAAAAAATAATAAATGAACACATTTTACTTTGTTTACAAAATTTACTGTGAATGGAGGGCAAATGGTGAAATATATATTCCGTGCTAAAACTTTTCTCTTGAGGGGTTCAATTATAATTTTTTTCATTTTTTCAAAACCTTGTTGGCTCCCTTGGGCAGCTGGCAACATGGCATGGGTCCTCCTCCCCCTCATGCGCATACAGTGGCAACAGTATGCATCAACAACTCCTCCGGCGTGGGCCTGCAGGCTTTCATGGCAGCAGCATGTAGCAGCGGCGCGCAGTGGATGGCTCGGCATGGGTCGTGGCTAGTGTGCCGGTTCTTGTAACTTTGCGCATCCCTAACCCCTACAAAGTCGCAGCACCCTCTTCCCACTGGGCATCTCTTCCCATTTCTTCTTCTCCTTTCTGTTCCTTCTTCTTCTCCTTTCTCCTTCCTCCACTTCTTCTTCTCCTGCTCATTTCTCCTCTGCCCAACTCCCAAAAGTGCTGGCTACGGCACCCCTGTTCAAAACAGGGGCACCATCGCCAAGCCTCTCCCTCACCCCCTCTCTCTTATCTTCTCCCTCTCACTCTCCTTGTAACATCCATCCCCTTCTCTTCTTCCCCCGTAGGATCTCTCTCTCTCTTAATCTCTCTTATCTTTCTCCCTCCTCTGATCTCTCTTTCTCTCTCTAACCCAGACTCCACCATCGGCCGCATCCATCTCCCTCTCTCTTTCTCTCCCTTCTCCCCCCCCTCCGTGTACTCACTCCCGCTCTCGTCAGCTTCTCTCTTCTCACACACATACACTCACACACACCGTTACGTAGCTCTCTCTCCCTCTCTTTTAACTCTCGACCCCTCTCTTGATCTCTCTCTCCCGCTCTGTCTCCTCTGCTCCACTGCATGCACACACGCACCTGCATGCCTCGGGTCTCTCACCGGCTGGAGTGAACCCCATCGCCCCATCTCCCTCACACCTCTCTTCCCCACGCGAACACTATGGTGAGCCCCTCCCCCCATCATCTTTGTCTCCCGCCGTCTCTCCGTTACACCGAAGCCGCCGCGGAGCTCCCACGGCCCATGCATGTCAACTTCCCTCCCTGCATGTCTCTCTCACTTCACCCCCTCGCGATCTCTCTTACCTTCTTTCTGTTAAAAATTGATACAAATCTGATCATTGATGTGATGTATCTGGGTCTGTTTGACCTGGTCATATGCATTTGGTAGTCTTCCAATTTTTTAGTGATTGATAGTAGTATTTTTTCCTCGTTTATATTTTATGTTACAGAACATGGCCACAACTGCCCCCACGTAGCCATGTTCCAGTTATCTTGTTACTTGTTTTTTATGAGCCTATATAAGGCAGTCAGATTGTAGAACTTCAATAGTGAGTAGACAGATTTTTTCCTTCCCTATTTTGTTCTCTATCTTGCGTCTCTGGTGTGTGAAATTTGTTGTAGCAGAACATGGACGTGTTCGGTTGCAGGTATCTCAAAGCCAATAGTGGTATCAGAGCTGGTTCGACTACAATTGGGCATCATCTCGTGGGGGAAGGTGCTTGCTGTAGCAGAGCATCATCCGAAGCTACAAGTTTGTAAGCTTGAGCTTGGAAGAGAGGTACGTTTGTCTTTCACACAAGGTGTTTGACAAAAGTTCTTCTAGAGAGTTCTCATCATGGCAAATGATATGAATACTCTCAACCTCTCTCAATCTATGGTGTCCATATTTAGTGGAGAAAATTATGAGTTTTGGAGCATAAAAATGAGAACTTTCTTCTTATCATAAGATCTGTGGGATCTAGTTTCTAATGGTTATATAGAGGACAAGCAAAATGAGTTGAAGGAGCTGCGAAAGAAGGATTCAAAGGCACTTTTGGTCGTGCAGCAAGTTGTAACAGAGGCCATATTTCCCAGGATTGCAAATGCCACTAAGTCAAATGAGGCTTGGACTATCCTGAACAAAGAGTTCCATGGGGACAACAAGGTAAAACCGTAAAACTCCAAACTCTTAGAAGAGAATTTGAGACTCTCTTCATGAAAAGTTTCGAATCTGTCCAAGATTTTTTCAGTAGAGTCTCTCTCATTATCAATCAAATGAAAGTGTTTGGTGAGAATATCTCTGGTCAATAGATAGTAGAGAAAGTCTTGGGAAGTCTTCCTCCAAAATTTGATCATGTAGTCACTACAATTGAAGAGTCCAAGGACTTATCTACATATTCTCTTAATGAATTGATGGGTTCATTGTTAGCTCATGAACAGAGAATGAATAGGTCCTTTGACAAAAATATTGAGCATGCATTTCAGTCCAAAGTTGATATCACTAACAAGGGTAAGAGCAGTGAGGGAACTTCTCAACAAGGATATGCAGAAAGAGGTCAAGGAAGAGGTGGCTTTCGTGGAAGAGGTCGGGGAAGAGGAAGAGGAAGGTCAGACCAGTAGCATGACATGACTGAAAATGAAGATAACAACATGTTGAGTATATCCAAGTGATTTTGATGATAACAAACCCAAGGTTATATATTTTATCACGTGCTATGTTTCAACTATCAAGTTCAAATTTAACATGCTCTCAAAGCCTACTTCACCATTTAATAAGCTTAATTGTTTAAACTCGTCCAAATGCTTAAATCCTTGTTTTGGTTTCTGAACCACCCAGGCTTAGCTTAAACCCACTCACCTTCATTGGAACAAGGTAGCCATAAACTGTTTCGTTCATATATTATATTCTAATTGCTAACCTTTTATTTTTTGCAGAAACCCCAGCCAGCGGTCGACCGCCAGCTTCTAGCAGTCGACCGATTTTCCCAGCAACGAATGGGCAATTCCCTGTAAAAATTTCGGTCGATCGCCCCTATGCACAGGTCGACCGCCAGCCTCGAAAAGCCCCTATTGTTGACTTTTTGTTCTCAATGTGGGAAGTCTCTCTTCAAGGATTTGTTTAATCCCAAAGTCATCAATCTTCTCATGATTTGTGGATCTGGTTCCTGGCTTGTCCCTTGACCATTCAAGAGTTATAAAAATATCTCATTGAGGCTTGTAACCCTAATCAATGAAAGGAGGTCAAGTGAGGCTATCAAGGGGAGATTCAAGAGCTGGTACTGTAGCCATGAACAGTGCTCCGAGAAGGAAGATCTTCATCCATCTTCATCCATATTCAAGCAACATCTGGAGCAGATCAACCCCGAGCGAAGAGGAGATCAAGCTGCATCCACAACCTTCTTCATCAACTAAGGGGGAGCTTGAATTTGAAGTTTTCTTTTTGTGTCTTCCATTCCAATCTTGCTGGGCTTTAATTTTTGTGTTCTTGTAATATTGAAACACCCGTGTGTGTGTGGATCTACGCAGATCCGTGTGTGTGTTTTAGTGATCTCTTTGTTCTTCACCTCTCTTTGTGTTTCGGTGCTTGTGCACCTTCATGGGAGTTCTGAACTCACACGTGTGTGTGTGTCTTGATCTTGTAACCTTCTACAAGATAGTGTGTGAATCCTCACAGTTGGTGAGGGGTGGACGTAGGTTGCAGTTGTTGCATCCGAACCACCTAAAAATCATGGTGTTCTATGTGGTTTGCTCCTTATCTCCTACCTCCATTCTGCTCTAGCTCATTTGCATATTGCGTTATCACATAGTTCCTTAGTTTAGATCTAGCTTTATTAACCTTTTTACGGGAGATCGTTGGTATATCAAAAGGTAGCTTCTGATCGACACGGTCAGTCCTATCGGGAGGAAAATATCTTGTGTGAGAGAATCTTTGGATTCCAGGACTCCGCCTGGTACCAAAGAACTACTATAGGGGTTGATTTAGTCAGATTCATTTTGTATTTCATCAAATCTATTCTTATTTGTTGCTTGTTCTTGATACTTGTTTCAAATCTTTTAAAAGCTATTAAAATCTGTCATCACTCAATTCACCCCCCCTCTTGGGTGTCATTGATCGCGGGACTTCACAACAAACAAAAGTCAAGAAACAAAGAGAAATAATGCTATCATTGCATGAAATATGGTCACATTGAGGCATTCTGTTGGGAGAAAGCCAAGAATGAGAAAGGCAAACAATAAGCAAATTTTATTGAGAAAAAGGAGGAAGAAGGTAACTTGTTTCTCACTTTTTGCAATACTAAAGAAAGTTGTAAAGACATTTGGTTTCTTGATAGTGGATGTAGTAATCATATGTCTGGAATGAAAAGTTCTTTTCGTGACATTGATGAATCTATCAAGTTGAAAGTGAGGCTTGGAGATGACAAGGAGGTCCAAATCGAAGGCAAGGGGACTGTTGTTGTGAAGACTAAATTGGATATTGAAAATTGATTCACAATGTCTACTATATACCTGGTTTAGCTCACAATTTGTTGAGTGTTGGCCAATTGATTCAAAGAGGTTTCTTAGTTGTGTTTGATGGTGATATATGCAAAATCAAAAGTCTGAAATCTGAAATGCCTCCTATTAAGATTAACATGACTGAGAATAGAATGTTCCCTCTTCCACTTTCATGCTTGGATGATTATGCACTTTTTAGTAGCATACAAAATGAGTCTAGACTTTGGTACTTGAGGTATGGTCACCTACATTTCAGTGGACTGAAATTGTTGAGTCAGAAAAAAATGGTACTTGGGTTGCCTTCAATTACTTGTGCTGATGATGTTTGTGAAGGGTGCATATATGGAAAGCAACATAGGCTTTCCTTTCCCATTGGAAAGTCATGGAGGGCTAAATAGCCTCTCGAATTAGTCCATGCTGATGTGTGTGGTCCAATGAATACACCCTCACTGAATGGCAGTAGATACTTCTAGTTTTTCATTGATAATTTCTCACTGATGTGTTGGGTGTATTTTCTGGTTGAAAAATCAGAAGCACTTTAAAAATTTCAAGAATTCAAAGCCTTCACTAAAAAGGAGAGTGGATATGCCATGAAAGTACTTCGGACATATCAAGGGGGAGAGTTCTTGTCAAATGACTTTAATTCCTTTTGTAAATAGCATGGTATTCGCAGGCAACTCACAATTCGGCGCACTCCTGAGCAGAACGGCGTGGCAGAGAGAAAAAATAGAACACTTGTGGAAATGGCTCGAAGTATGATACATGGAAAAGGGCTAACAAATGATTTTTGGGCTGAGGCAGTGGCGACATCAGTTCACCTTCTCAATATATCTCCTACAAAAGCTGTAAGGAACATGACTCCTTTTGAAGCATGGTTTAACAAGAAACCCAAGGTATGTGGCTTAAGGGTTTTTGGGTGCATTGCTTATTCACACATTGATTCTGATGATCGGAAGATATTAGATCAGAAAAGTGAAAAGTGTATCTTTGTTGGATATAGTATTGAAAGTAAAGGATATAGACTGTATAATCATGTCACAAAGAAGCTAATTGTTCGACGAGATGTTATCTTTGATGAAAATAGCCATTGGAACATGATGGAAGAACAAAGGCAACAAGTCCCTGTCAAGACTGGAGACTTTGAATCTATATTTTCAGATCAAGAGATGGACTCCTTAGCTGGTTTAACCAGTCCCCAAAAAAGCCCACAGGCCAGTCCACAAAGAATCACTTCAGAATCAGATACACCTCCAAGGAAGGTAAAAACTCTTGCAGAATTATATGGAAAATGTAGTTTTGCTCTTATGGTTGCAGAGCCAGACACATATGAGGAGGCAAATGAGAAGGAAGAATGGAGAAATTCAATGAAAGAAGAGATTACAACAATTGAAAAGAATGATACTTGGGAGCTTGTTGATTTACCAAGTGGAAAGAATGCAATTGTTGTGAAGTGGCTCTACAAGGTAAAGTTCAATAGTGATGGAAGTGTGCAGAAATAAAAATCTAGATTGGTTGCCAAAGGTTATGTGCAGAAGTATGGTATAGACTTTCTTGAAACTTTTTCCCCTATTGCAAGATTTGAAATAGTGAGAATGATTTTAGCACTTGCAGCTCAAAACAGATGGCTTGTGTATCAATTTGATGTAAAGTCAGCTTTCCTGAATGGGTATTTGTAAGAAGATGTCTATGTCCATCAACCACAGGGTTTCATCATTCAATGGAAGGAGGACAAGGTCTACAAGTTGAAGAAGGCTTTTTACGGGCTTAAACAAGCTCCAAGAGTGTGGTATGCTACACTTAGACTCTTATCTGCAACAAAAAGATTTCTTTCGTACTGAAAGTGAGCCTACTTTATATGTTAAGGTGAAAGATGATAATATCCTCATTGTTTATTTATATGTGGATGATATTGTTTACACTAGCTCTTCTCAAGATCTTATTGATGATTTCAAAAAGGTCATGATGCATGAGTTTGAGATGTCGGATTTAGGCTTGTTGCATCATTTCCTTGGTTTCCAAATTCAACAAACAGAGGATGGCATATTTATTTCCCAGCAAAAGCATGCCTTAGATTTGCTTAGGAGATTTAATATGCTGAATTGCAAGCCATTTGTCATACCTATGAATGCAAATGAGAAGTTGATCTTAAATGATGGGACTCCAAAGATAGATGCAAGAATTTTCAGAAGTTTGGTTGGTGGACTATTATATCTTACTCACTCACGACTAGATATCATGTTTGCAGTTAGTCCTATCTCAAGATTCATGCAGAACCCATCAGCTCACCATCTATGTAGAAACTCGATAGTTTAAAATAAGAAATAAAATTTTTAAATAAATTATATAATTAAAGTTTTCATGAAAAGATTAAATTACATTTTTCTAAACTAGATTAGTGAAGATTAGTGAATTTACTTGAAATTACTTGAAGTAAATTTAAATTAAATACTTTAACCCTTAGCAAAATCATGGGAAGCCCAATTAAAGTCCATAAAATGGATTAGGATTATAGTTGGCCTGATTAATAGATTAAAGAATTTATTAAAGGATAATTAACGTTAAATTCGTAACACATGTTAAATACCCATTTAAAGGATTAAAATAACCCAATTTCTAGAAGGTTGACTCAAGAATCAACCCTTACCTAACATCCCACTTTAGACCAGCCGTTCTTACATTGGTTTCACACCAAATTGTGGCTGGATTAAGAAGAAAAATTGAAATTTTCTACCAATTCGAAGTTGAAAAGTTTGGTAATATTAGACAAAGAAATCTTGACAAATTTGGTCAACTTTTGGCTATAAATAGAATCTCATTCGACCCTCAAATCATCCTTGGAGGCCTAGGCTATACTGCTGTGGAGATTGGAGGAGATTTGAAGGAAGAGTTTGTAGAATCAAGGGTTTTCATATTATTTTGGACATTTTTCTACCTCTTCCTTAGATCTGCTCAAAGGTTGGTGTCTCTCAGGCTAAATCTCAATTAATGTTTGCTATCTTGTTCATTTTTCTGTGCTCTTTCAATTGATATCCGTTTCCCTAAATTTCGTTAAGAAATGAGTAAGTTATGATCATTTTACTAGAGGGGTATTACTATTTTTTTCTTCAGAATCAGAACGCGCTGCCCATCAGGGGCGCGTTCATAAACGTGCTGCCCCGACATGGCGCATTCCTATACCCTATTTCCATCGTCCAGCTTTCAAATATATATATATATATATATATTTAATGTTCCAGATCACGCTAGCCTTGGACATCGTGTTTTTCAGATCGCACTATCCAGAGCCAACGCATTCTCAGAAACCCAGTTTTAAAAAAAAATTATAATATATATTTCCAGATCGCGCTAGCACTGACCAACGCGATCTTCAGGTCGCGCTAGTCAAGGCTAGTGTGTTCAAAAAATTTTAACATCTTTCTTTCAAAGAAAATGAAGGTGAATTAATACTATTATTTAATTATTTTTCAGCATATTTAAACTATTCCAACCAACCTCACCTCGGCTCGACTGGGCACGCCACAAACAAACAAATAAATATATTAATAGTATTATTTTGTATCCACACATAACTCGAACCCACATCCTATGCCCTTAGGGTCCTGACCCAAGGGTGAGCTCTCCAACATATAAAGCTAAGGAAGTTTTTCTAACTTCCAATGTGGGACTAAAGTTTAGTCACTATACAATATAAATTATAGCATTTAAAAATCATATTAATTGAAAGCATTCAGCCACCAAAAATAAGAAGAAGTAATATTAGCATGTTTGAATCTTTACAGCATGTTAAAAATTATTTTTGTAGAAGAAATATTATTTTTAGCATGAAAAATCTATTTTTACCATATTATTAGTAAACTAATACATGAAAAATATTTCCAGCATGTTAAAAATTACTTCCAGCATGATAAAATTATTTTATCCATACTGAGATATGAAAATTATTTTTCAGCATGTTAAATCTATTTAAAACTATTTTTTTGCATGCTAAACCTAGTTTCCTATTAAATAATTAGTAAATTGATGCATGAAAATTACTTTTAGCATGTTAAAATTACTTACAGCATGATAAAATTATTTCCAGCATGGTATAATTATTTTAGCATGTTAGAACTATTTTCAGTATATTAAATCTATTTAAAAACTATTTGTTAACATGATAAATCTATTTTCCCATCAAATAATTAGTAAAAAAATGTAAAAAAATTATTTCAGCATGATTAAAATTATTTTGTTATCAAAGAATTTCTGTAATCAGCATGGTAACTTCTTTTTATCATCTCATCAGTAAGTTAATGTATGAGAATTATTTTAACATGTTAAGTAATAATTTTAGCATGTTAAATAATAATTTTCAACATTATAAAATTACACTCAGTATGATAAAATTATTTCTAGCATGTTAAAATTACTTTAACATGTTAGAATTATTTTCAGCATGATGAAACTATTTTTAGCATAATAAATCTATTTTCTTAAGCATGAAAATATGCATTTATCATAATATCAGTAAATAAATATATGAAAATCGCCTACAGCATGTAAAAATCTGTTTTATCATGTTATCAGCAAATTGGTGTATAAAAATTACTTTTAGCATGTTAAAATATTTTCTGCATGATAAATCTATTATTTTATCGTATTATCATTAAAAATATCAATAATATGTGAAATCACGATGTTAATTCAAAAGTATATACATCTTATCTAAAACTTAATATTTCTAAATTTTAACAGAATTAAGAATGAATTCTCAAATGATTTCCTGAACATGGTGCTTACCTACACCACGTTTATAACAGAATTCCGATTGGCTATAAAATCCGCATTTTGGCTAACCTAAAATACCTCCAAGATATAAAAACTTCCTGAAAACATGCCTAAACACTTGTTAAATCAATTGAACACAAGATTAAATTATGTAATTAAGATAATTCTATTAGTTTTATTTACTTGAATTTTCTTCCTAGTTACCGTTCATCCTTGAAATCCATGACTTAATGTCGTTAAACATGATGCCTTAAAACTATCATCCACTTTTCTTGTGACTTCTGTGATTTTTGCCAGATGTGTACTTGTTTACAAATAGCTTATTCTTGAAATTCAATGGCCATATACATTAAGTGGATGTCAAAATGTACTTGGGATCTTTTGATCCAAATGACCTCAATGTCGAGCGTTAATGGGGCCCAGTCTGGTCCTGGGGGGAGCGCCCGAAAGTACTTGTGTCCATGGGAGTTAATTGATCAGGTGTGACATTGCGCCAAAGTGCTTGACTTGCAAGATTTTTACGGCATTCCACACTTCGTTTACTTGTTTACATATTACTTGTACTTAAATTGCTTGAAATTACATGAATTACTTAATTGCATGAAATGGCCTATTCCATGACATTGTCTACATGTTCAAAGTTATTACTTGAAATTCTCTCTTGATAACTTGTTATTCTGATCACTTAAAATTCCTTGTACAAATCTCTTACTTGAAATTCCTGTTCAAATTACCTCCCGATGCAAACTGTTTAAATGGTTAATTACTTTAAGATTGCCTAGATTAGAGATATAAAATCCTACTGAGCTTTTTGCTCACCCTACATTTTCGGTGAATTGTTGCAGGGAAATTCAATGATGAACAAGGGCATGGACTAGAGTGAATGAGTGATTTAGTTTTACCTTGGTTTATGTAGGTCGTTATTGCTCTTACTAGAATTATGTATTTGGAAATTTGGAAGTTTGTACCATGCCTTTTAAGGCTTATGAATAGCGTTGTAAACGTTCATTTTGACGGAATAAAAGCATCATTTTCCCTTATCTCTCTGTCTTTAGAATTAAATTGTACATGCTCTGATCGACATGAGTGTCTCGAAACTGCTCGCGCCCTCGATTTTCCGCGTCGGGGCGTGACAGTTTTAGTGGTATCAGAGCCTAGGTTACAAAAAACCTACGGTTCACTAGTCTAGGTTTCTTAAAATTTAGGTTCACAAGTCATAGTTCACAAATCATAGGTTCGTTAGTCATAAGTTTTTCACAAGTCATAGTTCCCTAAGACAGAGGGTAATTCTTTAGGTTTTTCCCTTGATATTGGTTCTTGTTTAATATCTAGAAATTTGGATAAGATCTTAACCCTTCCCTGTAAGATTGGGTAGAGACGCGGGTTAAGTTTCAAAAAAGGAATAAATCATCAAGAAATAAATCATCAAGAAATGATTCATCAAGAAATAAAGGAATAAATAAAATATTTAAGCCTTGTAGTTGTGGTTGTAGGCTTACTTCTCAAAAATGGCCGCCAAGAGAAAGCAAGTTACTGGGTCCGACAGTTTCAAGCCTTCCTTCGGGAAGAAAAGACCCAATGATGAGCGCAACTTCAATAAAGAGGGGCGTATTCTCAACGAAGACGGACGTAATTTTCAAAAGGGCAAAAAGGCTAAGAACCTTTGACAAGCAAATTGTCCCCATCTCTAGAACGTCAAAGGAACTATGCTACCATTGCGAGAAGCTCAGACACAAGGCCAAGGACTGCTGGAGAAAACTCGGCGCATGCCTTCGCTGTGGGAGTCGGGAGCATAAGATCCCGAATTGTCCTCTTCTCAACAAGCAAGCTCCGCCGGATAAGCTTCCAGTCATTGCCAAAGAGCAAGGAAGACTTCAAACTCTTATGGATGCGGAACTCACCAAAGAAGGAGGCATCGTGAAAGGTACTCTATCTGTGTACTCAACGATTGCCTCTGTCTTATTTGACACCGGAGCTACCAGAGCTACCGGAGCAACGTATTCTGTAAGGCCCGTGCCTTAATGGATCCTTCGCGGTATTTGTTCTATTAATTGTTCTGGAATTTCTGACTATTTTCCTGGATTTTTAGGAATTTGTCTAGTATTTTTCCGGATTTATTTGGGGCTAATTCGGGGTTATTGAAATTAATAAGATTTTTATATATATAATGATTATATTATATATATATTAATTTTATTTTTTATAACCTCTCCCTCTCTCTCTCTCTCTCTCCCTTCCCGTCGATCTCACTCTCACCCTCTCCCTCTCTCTCTTCTCACGATCGTCCCCTCCCTCTCCTAGGGAACTCGGGCGAAACGAGATCGGATTGAGGCGAGGTTGGCGCCGTTGGATTCCTCGCATCGAGTAGTGCGCGTGGGTGTCCACTTCGGCGTGGATCGGTGATCGTAGGAGCGAGGTGGAGCGTGGAAGCTCCGTGGCTCTTCCTCCTTGCATGCGGCCCGTTCGACGGTTTCGGCTTGCGAAAGGTAGGGGGATGGAATCTCGATCTTGCTAGGATCGTTTCCCTTAGCCTGTTTGTTGATTAGCACCCCGTAGCATGCATGATGTTCATATTTCCATTTTTGGGGTTTTAGCCTAAATCTTGAGTTTAATGCGTTTTAGGCCTTGCATGTGCTAGATTTAGATGTTAAATTATTGTCTAGCATGCGTGGTTTGACAGGTTATCAGGTTTTTCGTCGATACCCGGCGTTTTCAGCCGTCCGGGAGGGCTTCGATTTATAAACCATACCCGCCCGTAACCCAGGTGCAGTGACGGTCCTGCCAGGAACCGTCACTTGCCTGACGGTCCAAGATGGATGCGTCGCTTCCCAAATAACGGCCTATCGAGGGGCGTCATTTGGAGAGTAACGGTGGGAACCCCATCCGTTACTCGTTCGTTGTTTTCCGTTAGCCCGGTGAGGCGGTGAGCCCGGCGGTCTGTCGACCGGCCGTCGCTTGTAACGACGCGCCGAGACTGGGGCGTCGCTTCATCTGCTATCGTTTTGGAACGCTGTTAGTTGGTTTGAGCCTCGGGTGAAAGTAACGGCGGAGTTCCCGCGCGTCGCATGGAAGCAACGCATAGGACCCTCACCGTCACTCTCCCCTTCAGGGCTTTTGGGTTTGGTACTCGGGAGGATGTAACGGCGGTGACCTACCGCGCCGCTTGGAAGCGACGCGCAGGGCCCCTACCGTCACATTCCCCCCCTGCACCTGTGAGTCGGAACTCGGGAGGGAGTAACGGCTGGAGACCAACGCGTCACTCTTGATGTAACGCACCAGTCTCCGACCGTCACTTCCAAGTAGCGCGTGGGCCTCTGACCGTCGCTTGCCCGTCAGTCTGGTTATGTTCCCAGCCCATTGCTCATGCGTTCCGTTCTATATTCATGCCATGGTTGTGTTGTTTTACTATATTGTGGCGTGTTTTATATACCAATAGAGTAGCTTTTCTTTCCAGGCAATGGAGCCACTGTTGTTGCCCTAAGGTCTGTTGAGTACCGACCCGCTTGAGGATGGCGGAGGGGTATGTTTCCCATTCACGGTTTGTAAGCTAGTTCCGTGGGCTCCCAGCCAATGGTAGCGTCCTTCCAAGGGAGAAAACTAGTTAGAGGGCCTGGCTCAGGCTAGAGTCAGTGTGTGCACACGTGGTCGGAGACTGTGGACTGACACCGACGGGTGCCACTCCGACTGGTCACTTGGTTTGGTACTGTTTACGCGCTTAGCTTGTCGCTTCGTCGACTGCGAGTGCTTGAGACGCAGTGTAAGCCGTCAGTGGACGCTTTTGGTTTCTGCTCCAGTGGTTGTCCTTCCTTGTTGTCTGGATTAGTTGCAGCTCCTTCTATTTGGTAGTTTTAGCTTTAATCGCTTGCATTTAATTAGTAGTGGCATGTGTTAGCTGTTACACTTGCTTAGGAGAGTTTACAGCTTTCTTGTGATTAGTTATTCATGCCATTGCCTGTGTATTTATTTAAATGCATGCTTTAATTGCTTTATTTATGCATGTTTGCTTGTTTAGTGCGAGGTAGGGATCCGCGTGACCCCTACTGAGTCTGGCTGTGACTCACTCTTCTCCTTTCAGGTGAGCCGCGCCCGCCGTCTCCCGGACTTTAGTGTGCTGTTTCGGGACCGTTCCTAGCTGCCAGCTGCGCACGAGCTGCCTTTTTGAGGCTTGTGTTGTACTTTTGCCGGGGTATGCCCCGCGTAGTTGTACCTTAAGGACTAGTGTTTGTGACTCTGGACTAGTTATACATATATCACTCTGGTTATTTTTAATTTGCTTCCGCACTTGTGTTTAAATCTTAAATACTTATCTGTATTGCGCGCCCCAATTCGCAATTAATTATGCATATTCCTCAGCTAACCCCCACTAACCCTTCAGGGGCCTCATCAGCCTCTTGGGTGGCCTCCCCAGTTCTTGGCGTCGGTGTATCAATGTTATCGGTATATCGGTGTCCTGAACTCTGGGTCGTCACAGATGGTATCAGAGCTTGAGTTGAGGATTTGCGTAAAGAATTGGAATTGACGCTTTATCCAGAGCTAGTCCTGTTGTCGTCTCATGCTGGCATAGGATGTTTTCCGTATGATTGATGGATTTTATTGTTGATTGTGTTTTTGGCAGCATAGTTATGCCGCCTCGTCGAGGAAGACCTCCTCGTGTTCCTCGAGATGCGCCCAGGGAAGATAGCGGTTCTGCACCTCCTCCTGCAGTTCCCGCTATTCTTGTCGTTCCAGTTGCTCCTCCAGTGCCGATCGTTCTAGCTGAAGTGCCTGGCAGTCGAGGCAAGGCTTTGAAGGAATTTCTGATGTTCAATCCGCCTGCTTTCGATGGCCAAGCTGATCCAGAAGTCGCGAGGCAATGGCTGGATGCGATAGAGCGTGTGTTTGTCTCGATGGAGTGTGCTGAAGATGAGAAAGTCATGCTCGCTGCTTTTCAACTCCAGGGTACATCCATTGCGTGGTGGAAAGCCGAGTGGCAGATTTCCTTTCGATCCAGACCTCTTCGGCAAATCACTTGGGCAGAGTTCGTTGCTGCTTTTGAGCGTGCCTATACTCCTGCCTGCTTGCAGATGGATAAGATGTATCAGTTTATGGAATTGATTCAGGGCAATATGACCGTGCTTCAGTACAGGAATAAGTTCTTGGAACTGGGTCAGTATGCGCCCCATGTGCTGGCCAGTGAAGCTTTGAAGACCCAGCAATTTTTGCGTGGGTTGAGGCCAGAGTTGAAGATGCCGCTGATAGCGAGTCGTGTTGCGGATCTCGATACTGCGTGTCAGACAGTTGTAGCTTTAGAGCTGGAGATGGCGAGACCGGGTGGATATCCCCAAGCAGGGTCAGTGCAGCCGGTAGCTCAGGTTCAGCAGACTTACCGACAGCCCGTGCCTGGTGTTCCTTCGGTCCAGTCAGAGGTTTCCAGTGCTTCCTCTCCTTCTAAGCCCAAGTTTAAAAGGTTCAAGAAGAAGAAGAAGTTTTTTCAGCAGCCGTCCGGTACAGATTCTGTTCAGCAGCCGACAGCGCCTTCTTCTCAGACTCGGCAGAGCTCAGTTGCTAGTCAGTCGTGGACGTGTCGGAGATGCGGTGGTCATCACAAGGGCCAGCCGTGTTCTCTTCCTATTGTTTGCTTCAGGTGTGACCAGCCAGGTCATGTGGTTCGGGATTGCCCGCTGAGGCCGACTCAATTGCAAGCTCCTCAGTTGTCTCAACCTCAGCCGCAGTTTAGACCTCCTGCACCTCAAGCTCCACAACAATTTTTCTCTCAAGCGTCAGCGTCTTCTCAGTAATCTTCAGCTGGTTCCAAGAAGCAGAAAGGCAAAGTTTCTCATTTGACAAGAGCTGATGCTGCTGCATCCCATCTTGTGGAAGGTACGATTATGCTTTATGGACATTCAGCTCATGTCTTATTTGATTCTGGTGCTTCTCATTCTTTTATTTCTGAGGATTTCATGGCTTGTATTGAGGAACCGACATCTGAGCTGTCTTGTGAGTTATTTGTGGAATTGCCTTCTGGAGATTTCATGGTTACTCCTCTGTGTTTGGATGAGTCTCCTGTGATGATTGATAATCACCAGTTGCCGGCAAGATTGTATGCGTTGCAACTGGCAGATTATGATGTTATTCTGGGAATGGATTGGTTGGAGCATTATGGAGCTGTGGTTGACTGCAGATCGAAGAAAGTCTATTTTCAGCCCCAGGGAAAATCAGCCTTTTATTTTCAAGGTATTCGATCCCGATCTTCTCGTATGATTATTTCTGCTATTCGAGCCTATAGGTTGCTTAGCGCAGGTTGTCAGGGATTCCTTGCTTCAGTAGTGGCTGTTGAAAAACCACGACGGGATGTCTGTGATATTCCGGTTGTCTGTGAGTTTCCTTATGTGTTTCCTGACGAGTTGCCAGGCTTGCCCCCAGAGCGAGAGATTGAGATGGTGATTGAACTGATTCCAGGTATTGGCCCCTTAGCGAAGCCGCCGTACCGTATGGCTCCAGCTGAATTGAAAGTACTGCGTGCACAGCTACTAGAGTTATTGGAGAAAGGTTATATTCGTCCCAGTTTTTCTCCGTAGAGTGCCCCAGTGCTGTTTGTGAAAAAGAAAGATGGAAACCTGAGGCTTTGTATTGATTACAGGCAGCTGAATCAGGCGACTATCAAGAATAAGTATCCGCTCCCCAGGATTGATTACAGTCTGCTACTGTCTTTTCGCGGATTGATCTCCGGTCTGGCTATTTTCAGTTACGGATCCGGGAATCTGATGTGGAGAAGACTGCTTTCAGTACTCGTTATGGTCACTTTGAATTTTTAGTCATGCCGTTTGGTTTGACTAATGCCCCAGCAGCTTTCATGGACCTAATGCAGCGTATCTTTCGTCCATTTCTGGGCCAGTTTGTGGTGATCTTTGTTGATGATATCTTGATATATTCTGCCTCTGTTGATGATCATGTGCAGCATTTGAGGATCGTTCTGCAGACTCTAAGAGATCACGAGCTTTATGCGAAGCTCAGTAAATGTGAATTCTGGCTTCGGGAGATTCATTTTCTTGGCCATGTGATTTCTGGTGATGGAGTGGCAGTAGACCCTGCAAAGATTGATGCCGTTTTGAGTTGGCAGAGACCGAGGACCATCACTGAGATACGAAGTTTTTTAGGATTGGCTGGGTATTACCGCAGATTCATTCAGGATTTTGCGAAGATTGCAGCACCGATGACTAAATTGACACGGAAGGATGTGCCTTTTGTCTGGTCGGATCAGTGTGAGGCTAGCTTTATTGAATTGAAAAGGCTATTGACTTCTTCCCCAGTGTTGACTTTGCCTTCCGACTCGGGTGGTTTTCTTGTTTGTACAGATGCGTCTCGAGTAGGTTTGGGTGCAGTGCTGATGCAACATGGTAAGGTTATCGCATATGCATCTCGGCAATTGAAACAGCATGAAGGGAATTATCCCACTCATGATCTAGAGCTAGCTGCAGTTATTTTTGCCTTGAAGATCTGGAGACATTATCTGTATGGTGAGAAATTTCAGATTCTTACTGATCATCAGAGTTTACAGTATATTTTCTCCCAGAAAGATCTGAACCTCAGGCAGAGGCGATGGATGGAATACATGAAAGATTATGACTTTACACTCTCCTATCAGCCAGGTAAAATGAATGTTGTGGCCGATGCTTTGAGCAGGAAAGTGCAGGTCAGCCATTTGTTGCTTCACGAATGGAAATTGTGGGAACAGCTTTCGAGCGAGGCATTGTGTGTAGAGATTCCTTCCGATCTGAAGATGGCAGTTTGTGCTAGCTTGGTTTTGGGTTCAGCTTTGTATCAGCAGATTTTAGAAGCCCAGCAAGCTGATTCTGATTTGGCCTGTGTTATATCAAGATATGATGTGGAATTTGATGACGAGCTAGTTGTCAGTTTCCAGGGCAGATTGTATATTCCTGTTGATGATGATTTAAGGAATGAGATTCTGAGTGAAGCCCATGGTTCCCGTTTTGCTATTCACCCTGGTGTCACTAAGATGTATCAGAATTTGAAGAAACAGTTCTGGTGGCCCGGCATGAAGAAGGACGTGGCTATTTTTGTTTCTAAGTGCTTGACTTGTCAGTTAGTTAAAGCCGAACATCAAAAGCCAGGTGGTCTGCTTCAGCCATTAGAGATTCCGATGTGGAAATGGGACCATGTTACTACAGATTTTGTGGTGGGTTTGCCTCGAACTTCTCAATGTTTTGATGGAATCTGGCTGCTTGTCGACAGATTGACGAAAACCGCCAGATTATTGCCAATTAAAGTTACTTGGAGTGTGCAGAGATTGGCCGAGCTCTATGTGCAGAAGATCATGCCGCTGCATGGAATTCCTATTTCACTTGTGTCAGATCGTGACCCGCGTTTTACTTCTGGCTTCTGGCGTAGTTTCCAGAAAGCTTTGGGCACTGAGTTAGCTTTCAGTTCAGCGTATCACCCACAGTCAGATGGACAGTCAGAGAGAACCATTCAGACTTTGGAGGACATGCTGAGATCGTGTTGCCTTGATTGGCAAGGGTCGTGGGGTCAGCATTTGCCACTTGTTGAGTTCGCTTATAATAATAGTTTTCACTCCAGTATTGGCATGGCTCCTTATGAAGCGCTGTATGGTCGTCCTTGTCGTACTCCTCTGAACTGGTTTGATGTTGGGGACCGACTGTTGACAGGACCGGACATGGTACAGCAGTGTTCTGATGTGGTTCGTCTGATCAGACAGAGATTGTTGACGGCTCAGAGTCGATAGAAAAGTTATGCAGATCAACGCAGACGTCCACTACAATTTGAGCCTGAAGATATGGTGTTTGTTAAAATATCTCCGATGAATGGTGTTTCCAGGTTTGGGAAGCTTGGAAAGCTTAGTCCGCGGTATGTTGGCCCTTTTCCGATTGTTGACGCTATTGGTTCAGTGGCTTATCGTTTGCAACTGTCGGCGGCCATGCAAGCTATTCATGATGTGTTCCACGTGTCTCAGTTGAGGAAATATGTGTCTGATGCTTCTCATGTTCTCGATGATTCAGTGTGGCCCGAGGTGACTGCTGATTTGTCCACACCAGAGTTTCCTATCCGAATTGAAGACCGTCGTGAGCAGCGGTTGAGAAATAAGGTCATTCCTCTGGTAAGGGTTGCTTGGCAGCGTCACTCTGGTAACGAGTCTACTTGGGAGCGTGAAGATGAGATGCGTCAGCTTTTTCCTTTCTTGTTCCAGTGAGGTATAAGTCCTTTCTCAGTTTCCTCCTTTTCGGTTGTTGTAAATTTCGAGGGCGAAATTTCTGTAAGGAGGGAGGGACTGTAAGGCCTGTGCCTTAATGGATCCTTCGCGGTATTTGTTCTATTAGTTGTTCTGGAATTTCCGACTATTTTCCTGGATTTTTAGGAATTTGTCTGGTATTTTTCCGGATTTATTTGGGGCTAATTGGGGGTTATTGAAATTAATAAGATTTATATATATATAATGATTATATTATATATATATTAATTTTATTTTTTATAACCTCTCCCTCTCTCTCTCTCTCTCCCTTCCCGTCGATCTCACTCTCACCCTCTCCCTCTCTCTCTTCTCACGATCGTCCCCTCCCTCTCCTAGGGAACTCGGGCGAAACGAGATCGGATTGAGGCGAGGTTGGCGCCGTTGGATTCCTCGCGTCGAGTAGTGCGCGTGGGTGTCCACTTCGGCGTGGATCGGTGATCGTAGGAGCGAGGTGGAGCGTGGAAGCTCCGTGGCTCTTCCTCCTTGCATGCGGCCCGTTCGACGGTTTCGGCTTGCGAAAGGTAGGGGGATGGAATCTCGATCTTGCTAGGATCGTTTCCCTTAGCCTGTTTGTTGATTAGCACCCCGTAGCATGCATGATGTTCATATTTCCATTTTTGGGGTTTTAGCCTAAATCTTGAGTTTAATGCGTTTTAGGCCTTGCATGTGCTAGATTTAGATGTTAAATTGTTGTCTAGCATGCGTGGTTTGACAGGTTATCAGGTTTTTCGTCGATACCCGGCGTTTTCAGCCGTCCGGGAGGGCTTCGGTTTATAAACCGTACCCGCCCGTAACCCAGGTGCAGTGACGGTCCTGCCAGGAACCGTCACTTGCCTGACGATCCAAGATGGATGCGTCGCTTCCCAAATAACGGCCTATCGAGGGGCGTCGTTTGGAGAGTAACGGTGGGAACCCCATCCGTTACTCGTTCGTTGTTTTCCGTTAGCCCGGTGAGGCGGTGAGCCCGGCGGTCTGTCGACCGGCCGTCGCTTCTAACGACGCGCCGAGACTGGGGCGTCGCTTCATCTGCTATCGTTTTGGAACGCTGTTAGTTGGTTTGAGCCTCGGGTGAAAGTAACGGCGAAGTTCCCGCGCGTCGCATGGAAGCAACGCATAGGACCCTCACCGTCACTCTCCCCTTCAGGGCTTTTGGGTTTGGTACTCGGGAGGATGTAGCGGCGGTGACCTACCGCGCCACTTGGAAGCGACGCGCAAGGCCCCTACCGTCACATTCCCCCCTGCACCTGTGAGTCGGAACTCGGGAGGGAGTAACGGCTGGAGACTAGCGCGTCACTCTTGATGTAACTCACCAGTCTCCGACCGTCACTTCCAAGTAGCGCGTGGGCCTCTGACCGCCGCTTGCCCGTCAGTCTGGTTATGTTCCCAGCCCATTGCTCATGCGTTCCGTTCTATATTCATGCCATGGTTGTGTTGTTTTACTATATTGTGGCGTGTTTTATATACCAATAGAGTAGCTTTTCTTTCCAGGCAATGGAGCCACTATTGTTGCCCTAAGGTCTGTTGAGTACTGACCCGCTTGAGGATGGCGGAGGGGTATGTTTCCCATTCACGGTTTGTAAGCTAGTTCCGTGGGCTCCCAGCCAATGGTAGCATCCTGCCAAGGGAGAAAACTAGTTAGAGGGCCTGGCTCAGGCTAGAGTCAGTGTGTGCACACGTGGTCGGAGACTGTGGACTGACACCGACGGGTGCCACTCCGACTGGTCACTTGGTTTGGTACTGTTTACGCGCTTAGCTTGTCGCTTCGTCGACTGCGAGTGCTTGAGACGCAGTGTAAGCCGTCAGTGGACGCTTTTGGTTTCTGCTCCAGTGGTTGTCCTTCCTTGTTGTCTGGATTAGTTGCAGCTCCTTCTATTTGGTAGTTTTAGCTTTAATCGCTTGCATTTAATTAGTAGTGGCATGTGTTAGCTGTTACACTTGCTTAGGAGAGTTTACAGCTTTCTTGTGATTAGTTATTCATGCCATTGCCTGTGTATTTATTTAAATGCATGCTTTAATTACTTTATTTATGCATGTCTGCTTGTTTAGTGCGAGGTAGGGATCCGCGTGACCCCTACTGAGTCTGGCTGTGACTCACCCTTCTCCTTTCAGGTGAGCCGCGCCCGCCGTCTCCCGGACTTTAGTGTGCTGTTTCGGGACCGTTCCTAGCTGCCAGCTACGCACGAGCTGCCTTTTTGAGGCTTGTGTTGTACTTTTGCCGGGGTATGCCCCGCGTAGTTGTACCTTGAGGACTAGTGTTTGTGACTCTGGACTAGTTATACATATATCACTCTGGTTATTTTTAATTTGCTTCCGCACTTGTGTTTAAATCTTAAATACTTATCTGTATTGCGCGCCCCAATTCGTAATTAATTATGCATATTCCTCAGCTAACCCCCACTAACCTTTCAGGGGCCTCATCAGCCTCTTGGGTGGCCTCCCCAGTTCTTGGCGTCGGTGTATCGATGTTATCGGTATATCGGTGTCCTGAACTCTGGGTCGTCACATATTCATTCATATCTAAGAGCCTTGCTAGTATTTTGCTTGGGAAGCCTGTCCTATTGAAATCTAAACTCATTATTACTACCCCTATTGAAACGGGAACGGGGATTAAACATTTCTAGCCTATTAGTGAAATTCTAATTATCGATTACAACTTACCCGCTGATTTAGTATGCATGGAGATAGAAGGATATGATATTGTATTGGGAGCCGACTGGCTATCTACCCATGGAGCTAGTGTCAATTGCACGATGGGTATGATAACTTTTATGGGTTACCCCGACCTCTTATTTCCTGGTATCAGGCATTTTAGACACATATCTCTTATTTCGGCCCCTAAAGCCAAGACATTATTAAGGAAGGGATGTGCTGGTTCCTTAGTTTCTATTACTATGACCGAGCACACGGAACCCATTCTAAAGGATATTCCTATCGTTCGGGATTATCCTGATATATTTCCAGACGAGTTGCCTGGTAATCCTCCTGAAAGAAAAGTAGTCTTCCCCATTGATTTAATTCCAGGTGCCGCACCAATTTCTAAAGCTCCATATCGAATGTCCGCCGTCAGAATGAAGAACAACTATTGGAGTTAATGGAGAAGGGATTTAATCTCAAGCTAAAAATTTGACCCCTCTAATTGAATTTCTAAAATTTTAATTATAAAATATGAATTTGGAGGACCAAATTCTTTTAAGTGGGGGAGGATGTAGAAACCCGATAATTTAAAATAAGAAATATTTTTTTAAATAAATTGTACAACTAAATTATTCATGAAAAGATTAAATTATATTTTTCTAAACTAGATTAGTGAAGATTAGTGAATTTACTTGAAATTACTTGAAGTAAATTGAAATTAAATGCTTTAACCCTTAGAAAAATCATAAGAAGCCCAATTAAAGTCCATAGAATGGATTAGGATTACAGTTGGCCCATTAGATAATTCATAATGGGCTGGATTAATAAATTAAAGGATTTATTAAAGGATAATTAACCTTAAATTCGTAACACATGTTAAATACCCATTTAAAGGATTAAAATAACCCAATTTCTAGAAGGTTGACTCAAGAATCAACCCTTACCTAACATCCCACTTCAGACCAGCCGTTTTTACATTGGTTTCACACCAAATTGTAGCTGCATTAAGAAGAAAAATTGGAATTTTCTACCAATTCGAAGTTAAAAAGTTTGGCAATATTAGGCAAGAAATCTTGACAAATTTGGCCAAGTTTTGGCTATAAATAGAACCCCATTCGACCCTCAAATCATCCTTGGAAACCTAGGCTATGTTGCTGCGGAGATTGGAGGAGATTTGAAGGAAGAATTTGAAGAATCAAGGGTTTTCATATTATTTTGGGCATTTTTCTACCTCTTCCTTAGATCTACTCAAATGTAGGTGTCTCTCAAGCTAAATCTCAATTAAAGTATGCTATCTTGTTTATTTTTCTGTGCTCTTTCCATTGATACATGTTTCCTTAAATTTCGTTAAGAAATGAGCAAGTTATGATCATTTTACTGGAGGGGTATTCCCATTTTTTTCTTAAGAATCAGAACGCATTGCCTATCAAGGGCGCGTTCATAAACGCGCTGCCCCGACATGGCGCGTTCCTATACCCTATTTCCATCGTCCATCTTTCAAAAAAATATATATACATATTAATGTTCCAGATCGCGCTAGCTTTGGACAGCGCGTTCTCAGAAACCCAGTTTTCAAAAAAAACATATAATATATATTTCCAGATCGCACTACGTTCAAAATTTTTTAACATCTTTCTTTCAAAGAAAATGAAGGTGAATTAATACTGTTATTTAATTATTTTTCAGCATATTAAAATTATTCCAACCAACCTCGGCTCGGCACGGCACGGCACGGCACAAACAAATAAATAAATATATTAATAGTATAGTTTTGTATCCACACACAACTCGAGCCCACATCCTATGCCTCTCAACTTGACCCAAGGGTGAGCTCTCCAACATATAAAGCCAAGGAAGTTTTTCTAACTTCCAATGTGGGACTAAAGTTTAGTCACTGTACAATAGAAATTATAGCATTTGAAAATCACATTAATTGTAAGCATTCAGCCACCAAAAATAAGTAAAAGCAATATTAGCATATTTGAATCTTTATAGCATGTTAAAAATTATTTTTGTAGAATAAAAATTATTTTTAGCATGAAAAATCTATTTTTACAATATTATTAGTAAACTAATACATGAAAAATATTCCCAGCATGTTAAAAATTACTTCCAACATGATAAAATTATTTTATACACACTGAGATATGAAAACTATTTTTCAGCATGTTAAATCCATTTAAAACTATTTTTTTTGCTTGCTAAACCTAGTTTCCTATTAAATAATTAGTAAATTGATGCATTAAAATTACTTTCAGTATGTTAAAATTACTTCCAACATGATAAAATTATTTCCAGCATGGTAGAATTATTTTAGCATGTTAGAACTATTGTCAGTATATTAAAGCTATTTAAAACTATTTTTCAGCATGATAAATCTATTTTCCCATCAAATAATTAGTAAATAAATATAAAAAAATTATTTCAGCATGATAAAAATTTATTTTGTTATCAGAGAATTTCTGTAATCAGCATGGTAACTTCTTTTTATCATCTCATCAGTAAGCTAATGTATGAGAATTGTTTTAGCATGTTAAGTAATAATTTTAGCATGTTAAATATTAATTTTCAGCATGATAAAATTACACTCAGTATAGTAAAATTATTTCTAGCATTTTAAAATTACTTTAACATGTTAGAATTATTTTCAGCATGATGAAACTATTTTTAGCATAATAAATCTATTTTCTTAAGTATGAAAATATGCATTTATCATAATATTAGTAAATAAATATATGAAAATTGCCTACATCATGTAAAAATCTGTTTTATCATGTTATCAGCAAATTGGTGTATAAAAATTACTTTTTAGCATGTTAAAATATTTTCTGCATGATAAATCTATTATTTTATCGTATTATCATTAAAAATATCAATAATATGTGAAATCACGATGTTAATTCAAAAGTATATACATCTTATCTAAAACTTAATATTTATGAATTTTAACAGAATTAAGAATGAATTCTCAAATGATTTCATGAACATGGTGCTTACCTACACTACGTTTATAACAGAATTCCGATTGACTATAAAATCCGCGTTTTGGCTAAACTAAAATACCTCAAGGATATAAAAACTTCGTGACAACATGTCTAAACACTTGTTAAATCAATTGAACACAAGATTAAATTATGGAATTAAAATAATTCTATTAGTTCTATTTACTTAAATTTTCTTCCTAGTTACCGTTCATCCTTGAAATCCATGACTTAATGTCGTTGAACATGATGCCTTAAAACTATCATCCACTTTTCTTGTGACTTCTGTGATTTTTGCCAGATCTGTACTTCTTTACAAATAGCTTATTCTTGAAATTCATTGGCCATATACATTAAGTGGATGTCAAAATGTACTTGGGATCTATTGATCCAAATGACCTCAATGCCTAGCATTAATGGGGCCCAGTCTGGTCCTGGGGGGAGCACCGGAAAGTACTTGTGCCCATGGGAGTTAATTGACCAGGTGTGACATTGCACTAAAGTGCTTGACTTTCTAGATTTTTACGGCATTCCACACTTCGTTTACTTGTTTACTTATTACTTGTACTTAAATTGTTTGAAATTACATGAATTACTTAATTGCATGAAATGGCCAATTCCATGAATTTTTCTACATGTTCAAAGTTATTACTTAAAATTTCCTCTTGATAACTTGTTATTTAGATCACTTAAATATCCTTGTACAAACCTCTTACTTGAAATTCCTGTTCAAATTACCTCCCGATGCAAACTGTTTAAATGGTTAATTACTTTAAGATTGCCTAGATTAGAGATATAAAATCCTATTGAGCTTTTTGCTCACCCTACATTTTCGGTAAATTGTTGCAGGGAAATTCAATGATGAATAAGGGCATGGACTAGAGTGAATGAGTGATTTAGTTTTACCTAGGTTTACGTAGGTCGTTATTGCTCTTACTAGAATTATGTATTTAGAAATTTGGAAGTGTGTACCATGCCTTTTAAGGCTTATGAATAGCGTTGTAAACGTTCATTTTGACGGAATAAAAGCATCATTTTCCCTTATCTCTCTATCTTTAGAATTAAATTGTACATGCTCTGATCGACATGTGTGCCTCGAAACTGCTCTTGCCTTTGATTTTCCGCGTCGGGGTGTGACAATCTAGGAGCAGCAAAAACAATTCTCCACTACATCCAAGGGACCAACAACTATGGAATTTGGTATAAACCTATTTCTCACTTTAAATTAACTGGTTTTACTGATAGTGATTGGGCCAGTTCTATAGAAGACTGGAAGAGTACTAGCGGCTTCATATTCAACCTTGGATCGGGAACAATGTCATGGGCATCAAAGAAGTAAAGTACAGTTGCATTATCATCATGTGAAGCTGAGTATATTGCTACATCGTCAGCAGCTTGTCAAGTCATTTGGATGAGAAGAATACTGGAGGATAGGCATCAAGAGTAGAAGCAAGTAACGAAGATCTTCTGTAATAATAAAGCAGCTGTTGCACTGGCAAAAAATCCAATATTCCACAGTAGGTCAAAACACATAGAAATCAAGCATCATTTTCTTCGAGAAACTGTAACAGAGGGGCAGATAGCATTGAAGTATTGCTCTACGCATGATCAAATCACAGATGGTCTTGCAAAGGCTCTTTCTCATATCAAGTTTTTCAAATTTAGAGATTCTCTACTTGTAACAGATTTTGCATCAAGGGGGAGTGTTAAAAATTGATGCAAATCTGACCATTAATGTGCTCTATCTGGGTCTATTAGACCTGGTCATATGCATTTGGTAGTCTTCCATTTTTTTAGGGGTTGATAGTGGTGTTTTTTCCTCATTTCTATTTTGTGTTACAAAACATGACCACAACTGCCCCCACGTAGCCATGTTCTAGTTATCTAGTTACTTGTTTTTTATGAGCCTATATAAGGCAGTTAGATTGTAGTACTTCGATAGTGAGTAGAAAGATTTTTTCCGTCCCTTTTTTGTTCTCTGTCTTACATCTCTAGTGTGTGAAATTTCCTATAGCAGAACAGGGACGTGTTGGGTTGCAAGTATCTCAAAGCCAATACTTCCTTCTCACACGCACACACACTCTTCACGCAGGTGGAGCGAACCCCCTCTCATCTCCCCCAGTTCCACTCTCTCTCCCCCGCACCACTCACACACGCACACAGCACACATACACACCACCCCTCCGCACTGTCTCTCTCCCTCTCTCTCTGTCTCCACTACACCACCTACACAGCAGGCCGCTTCTCCCTTTCCCCCCTCCGATTCCCCTTTCTGTTCTCCCTCTGTCATCTTCTCTCACTCCCTACACCAGACCTTCTCTCTGCGCACTCTCACACACCACACACCGTCGGTGCCTGCGTCTTCTCCCCCTTCTCTCTGTTCTCAGCTCTCCCCCTCTCTCTTAGTCTTCCCTTTCACCTGCTATCTCCCCTCCTTTGTCTCCCAACGTCAACCTCTCACCTTCCCACACACACGCACATACCCTTCACTGCGCATACATGGCCCTGTTGTTTCCCTCTCACACTTTCTCCCTTCCCACCACACATGCCTACACGCACACACGCACACCATGGAGGGGTCGACTCCCCCCTTTCGCGGGGTTGACCCCTCCATCTGTTCTCTCTCTACTTCACCCTCTAACTCAAACTTCACACCGTAGGTTTAGTTTTATTTTTTTCTTTCACACCACCACCTTCATCTCTCTCTCTCTCTACATATCTCCTTACTTCTCTCTCCAAATTCCTCTCTCTAAGGCTCTCTCATGACGGCGTCTACTCCGAGGTCGGGTGCCTCTCCCAGGTCTAAGGGCGTGGATGATGGCATTTCTCGGTAGCTATTTCTTCACCTTACTTCTTTACGCTTAGTTTAGTTAGAGTTTAGTTGAAGTTGTAATTTTCTATTTTCTTGTTGTCTTATAAACGTTTAATGTTTGAGCAATGTAATTAGTTTTGTATTATTCTCTCTCTCTCTTTCTCTCCTTATTTCTCTCCTTTATCTCTCCAAGCTTCTTTAGATAGTCTTTAATCTTGGGCTATTTTAATTGTTTGCCATATATATATATAAATCTTTCCAACAACTTCTTTAGTTCTTTTGCTTTTCTTAAAAATAAAAGAGAAATAAGATTTTCAACTTCAAAGTATTAGCCTCCTCATGGGATCGACCCGTATTCATCACTACACTTAAAACCTTAATTTTATTGTGTGAGTACGGAATTTTTGAAATTGAGTGCGCGAGTTTTTAACGACGAGCTTTGCGTTCGATTAGTTATCTGGACTAATTGCAAAAATCAGTGATAAAAATGATGAATCAAGCAAATAATGATGGCAGATGCATAGCATAACGATGAAGATAATAACACAATGATAATGATATAATGATAATTGCTTAAAGACTGCTAAAGAAGAAGATGAAACCAAAGAAGGCCAGATTTCTCAGATCAAACACAGTGAACGGTTCGTATGCATATGTATATATATATGTGTGTGTGTGTGGTCAATGCATAAAGCTCTCTTCTATTCAAGCTGGGGGTCTGCTGCTGGGTGGGTCGACCCCAGGGAGTCCCCCCTCTCCATTGTATTGCTGCTATTCAGTGGCCTATGCAGAATCCGCACAGGAGTCAACCAAGGGAGTCGACTCCCTTAGGCTGGACTACTATCCAAGGCCGCCCCTTCCTTGGTGAAAAAAAATCAGACACCTCATTCGCATGATAAAACAAAAATATGTATCAAGCTCTTGCTGAAGTCCCACAAACAGAGGCATGCTTACTCCTCTGCTCATCTTTTCAAACTAAACATATCATTTACACCTTTTTACATGCATCGATTTACATATGCATTGCCAATGGAGATAACACCTCATGTAGCTATTGTTAGTGCAAATAGAACCCCATGCATTCATCATGATTGCAGTTAGAACCCTTGTAGGCTGTGCACAAAGATTGATTAAAAACCATTTTCCTGCATTTTTTTTAGGGCTTGGCCTCCATTCGCACAAGATTTCCATTGGGATTTCATCGGCACGAGCAAACCTGCCCCCCCACTCCTTTGCTGAAAATGAGCATGTCATTCACCCACGCTCTGCTGGAGTAGAGTGGATATTGCATGCATGGCCAGTACAGACAAAACCTCATGAATGCATTGCCATTGTAGATAGAACTTCATGCATCTATTATGAGTGTAGATAACACCTCATGCATGCATTGCTAGTGCATATGGAACCTTGTGCACCCAACATGATTGTAGCCAAACCTTTGCATGCTGGGTGTGAGGAACATGCAGGACCATCTTCTGCATTTGTGAGGGACCACATGCATCCCTTGATAAATAGATAGTGCCTGAATTTAATCTGAACATGTAGAATGTCATTCTCAAAAAGGGAGAACAGTAGGAATTCAGTGTAAGCATGAGGGGGAGTCGACCTGCCAAACCTCTAGGTCGACCCACGATTGGGTTCGGTCGACCAATTTACAATTCTAGTCCACCGACCCCCGGGTGCGTTGTGATAAGTCCAAGACGTGATCTAGAGGGGGGTGAATATATCAGTCACCCAATTAAAATTTCTATCTACAGCAGAGACTAGTGTGGAATAAAATCGAACTGTTGTAGGACGGTTGAAGAACACTCAGTCGCAACCAGACAGAAACAGATCTAGATGATTGGCACTCGAGTGGTCTAAGCATTCATCTACTGAACGATGAAATGAAACCAAGATAGACACAACCCACAGATCAATCACACAGTAGACGAAGGAATTTTAGGTGGTTCAACCTCAACCCAAAGGTCTACGTCCACCTCACACTCAAATCTGAGTGTGGCTTCACTGCTGACTCACAGCTTGCCACTGATCCACAGCTTCGGGGACAAATCCCTACAATTTTTAGTGAAAGGGTAGAGGAGATAGATTAGATAACATTCTATGCATTGGTTCAGAATATAAGCAAATCATGAACAACTTTTAGTCATAAGAATCAATCAATGTGCATTCTTGAGTAAGTTCAGGTTTAATAGTTATAGAAGGTAGAGTTAAATCACTGAGTTTCTGAAATATGGTTATAGTGTCCATTTATAGCAAGTAACCTAAGTCACATGATTGTACTAGACTAGGTCAAGACTATATCTTACTTATTTCAGAAACAATGAATATCAAGGATAATGACCTGAATTTGAATTAAGGTACTAATTGATACTTCATAACATTTTGCATTAGTAGGGTTACAACATTTCTTTTTCACGTCTAATCTGAACTTAGTGAACAGACAAGTGTCATTTATGCTGTTGACATTAGGTGTACATGTGGATTAGACGCAAGTACCCCCATTTACTAGACATAAACTACTATATCTGTCTCTGATCAAGAACTACCAAGATGATTTACACCTTTGACATTAAGGGTACACGTTTATCAGACGCCAGTACCCCCAGTTACTCAGTGAAACTAGCCCTATAGATTTAACCATGTGAACGGAGATAACATGAAACACCTCATGACATAAAGTCCTCTCCACTTCCTTGATGGAGGGTTCAATTTCTCAGTGCAATTCAGTCATTGCTCTGCCACTTTATTCAATTCTTTTTCATTAAAGATTTTATTGATGCTGCCCTTATAACTTTTCAGAGTTACTTGTTAAAAAAAATAATACACGTTCTGGTTTTCCCAGCCTAGACTTCACTAAGTCTGAAAAGTTCAGATATTGTAAATACCTTTTCAATGAAATCATAAGACAAAGGATAAGAGCTATAAATATTTTCTATAACCTTATTTTCTGAAGAACAGTCTTTTGACTCTACAGTCTATTAAAATTAAACCTTTAGTTCATTCAAGAAATACATGTGATTCTTAAGAGAATTGAAGTGCCTGATGCTCAACGTAATGAACCAGTTGCAAGACTGTTAGCCAATCATAGTGATAGAAGTAGACAATGAAGCATAGGTGCAGCTCAAAAGGTTTTCAAGAAGAGACTGAATGTGAATGATGTCATGAGAAAGAAATTTCTGAGGAGGAGGGGAGAATAAGAAAAAATGAACTAAGATAAGACTCAACTGCACTCCCCCTGACATCATGATGCATCGACTTAAGATGTGCAAAAAGTATACCTAGCACCGACCTTAACATCATGATACCAATAATGCACCGACTATGTATGCAAATAATGTGAAGATGCATCGACTATAACACCGGAGGACACGAGGTGCACAGACTTTACATGTGACTTAGACACAAGGTGCACCGACCTTGTATACAGAGGACTCTCAACATGCATCGACTACATGCAAAGTTGTATTGATAGAACCTCGGTGCAGAACATGCATTGGACTTGAATGCTCACTCAATGCATCGACTATATGCGAAATATGCAATGACTTCTACTTGGTGCAATACATGCATCAACTTGAATGCTCACTCAATACAACATCATGAACTTGGTGCAAAGCATGCAAATGACACTTCAACTGCGTAAAACAATTATTTAGACATCAAAAATTATTCATTCCGAATTCAGAAGCAGCCTAACACAATATTATTCTGAAAACAGGTGAAGACAAGACTGAAATCAAGAATCATCTACAAGTTAAAATTTACATAACCCCAATTCTCTTCTTAGATATTTAAATCTTTCATTTCTAAGGGGCTTAGTAAAGATATCAGCAATTTGTCTTTCAGTTTCAACAAACTTTAACTCAATTTCATTCTTAGTTACTGCATCTCTAAGAAAATAATATTTAATCTCGATATGCTTAGTCCTAGAGTGGTGAACAGAGTTCTTAGTTAGGCAGATAGCACTAGTATTATCACACAAAATTGGAATACATCCCAAATTTATCTGATAATCTGAAAGTTGGTGATTAATCCACAGTACTTGAGCTGCACAGTTCCCTGCAGCGACATATTCTGCCTCAGCAGTGGACAATGCAACTGTGTGTTGCTTCTTTGAAGCCCAAGATACTAGGCAACCACCTAGGAATTGGCAGTAGCCACTAGTGCTTTTCCTATTTACCGACACCCAGCATAGTCTGCATCAATGTATGCTAGAAGCTCTAGCTCACACCTAGCAGGGTACCAAAGACCAAGCTCTTGAGTGCCTGATAGATACCTAAAAATCCTTTTCACTGCACTAAAGTGAGACTCCTTAGGACTAACCTGAAATCTAGCACATAAACACACTGCAAACTATATATCAGGCCTAGATGTAGTAAGGTAAAGAAGGGATCTGATCATACCTCTATACAGCTTGTTCTCAACTATTTTACCTTTAGAGTCTCCATCAAGACTTGTTGAAGTACCCATTGGTGCTGTAATTTCCTTGAGGTTTTCAAATTGAAACTTCTTCAGCGGGTCCCTTATATACTTAGACTAGGTGATGAATGTTCCATCTTTGGTTTGTGTCACCTGCAGTCCGAGAAATAATTTTAGCTCACCCATTGAGCTCATCTCAAATTCTTGTGTCATCATATCAGAAAATTCCTTACATATCTTCGGGTTAGTTGAACCGAAAACAATATCATCCACATATATTTGAACTATGAGAATGTCTGGATGACATACCTTGGTAAACGACGTTTGGTCAATCTCACCTCTTGAAAATTTCTTTTCAGTAAGGAATTTGCTAAGCCTGTCATACCAAGCTCTAGGAGCTTGCTTCAACCCATAGAGAGCTTTATTCAATTTATAAACATGACTAGGGAAATCTAAACATTCAAAACCAGGAGGTTGTCTCACAAAGACATCCTCTTTTATTTTCCCATTCAAGAAAGCATATTTCACATCCATCTGCTGGAGAGTTATTCCTAATAAACATGCATAAGCAAGTAAAATCCTAATGGCCTCCAACCTAGCAACAGGGGCAAATGACTCCTCAAAGTCAATTCTAAATTCTTGATTGTACCCCTGAGCTACAAGTCTGGCTTTATTCTTAACCACATTTCCTTACACATCAGTTTTGTTTCTAAAAACCCATTTAGTCCCAATGACAGTCTCATGATCAAGAGGTGGGACTAGGTGCCACACCTTATTCCTGTCAAACTGATTTAGCTCCTCGTGCATGGCATTGATCCAATGCACATCATTTAGGACACTATCAATGGTCTTGGGTTCTACATGAGAAACTAATGCAAAGTTATTCAATTTATTTTGAGCTCTAAAATAGCCTCTAGTCCTAGGGTGTTGATGCAAGTTACTAATGACATTATCTACAGGATGGTCTCTAAGAAATCTTACATTGATAACTTGGTTACCTTGACCTTCATTTACCTCCCCCTAAATAGCAGGCTCCTCTACATTATTTTCTTCATGTTCATCTTCCTGATCTGATTGGTCTGCAGATTGTCCTCCCTTCAGAATTTCTCCATCATCTTTTTTCCTGCACAGATCATTTTCAGATTTAGTCAGGGATTCATCAAAGACTACATGTGGAGACTCTTCAACAGTTTTGGAAGTTAGATTGTACACCCTATATGCTCTAGTGGTTTCAGAATATCGCAAGAAAATTCCTGGATCACTTTTAGGTTCAAACTTGTCAAGGTCTCTTTTATCATTAACATGAATAAAACACTTACATCCAAAGACCTTGAAATGAGCAAGTGAAGGTTTCTTACCTTTCAAGATTTCATAGGGTGTTTTATGGGTAAACGGTCTTACCATAGCTCTGTTAATTACATGGCATACAGTATTGACTGCCTCTGCCCAAAACTTCCTTGGTAGGCCACCTTCAACTAGGAGTGTACGGGCCATCTCCACAAGAGTCCTGTTCCTCCTCTCCACTACTCCATTTTGCTATGGTGTTCTTGGGGAGGAGAACTGATGAGTTATGCCATTGGCCCTACACAAATCATCAAATTGTGAGTTTTCAAACTCACCTCCATGATCAGATAAAATATTTTCAATTAAATTTCCATTTTTCTTTTTTATTCTCAAATAGAACTCCTGAAATTCTGTGAATGCATCATTTTTCTGAGTAAGGAAAAATACCCAAGTAAACCTAGAGAAGTCATCAATAAGTACATATCCATATCTCCTACCTGATAAGCTGACTGACCTTGTAGGTCCAAAGAGATCCATATGAATCAGCTCATAAGGTTTGGAAGGTATATTTTCAATTCTATATTTAAATGACTTCCTAGTTTGCTTGGACTGTGTGCATGCATCACAAATTTTAATTTCCTTTTTGAATGAAATTTCAGGTAGTCCTCTAACCATACTATGTTTATTAAGTTTATGCAAGACAGTATAACTAGCATGTTGTAATCTACGATGCCACAAAAATGCCAAATCATCTTTATTAGCAGTGAGGCAGAGATTAGAATGAGTAATATCATCTAAATCTACCATGTAGATGTTACTTACTCTTCTACCAGAAAATTTAACTACATCCAAGTCAGGTTCAAAGATTTTGCAATTATGAGCATCAAATACTACCTTATGTCCTTTATCATAGAGCTGGCTGATACTAAGTAGATTATATGCAAGGCCACCAACCAGCAGGACTTCCTCAATGCAACATGTAGTACACTTACCTACCTGACCTGACCTAATGATTTTACCCTTTATGCTTCCTCCGAAGGTGACAAGGCCTTCATTCTTCTCAGTCATCATGCAAAATTTAGCCTTGTCTCCTGTCATATGCCTGGAACAGCCACTATCCAGGTACCACATGTTGTGCTTGGCTGTCAGGCATATCTACAATCACAATCATGGAGAGAAGTTTGGAACCCAAAAATGTTTGGGCTCCAGAGCAGATGAAGAGCTATTCAAACAAGACAACAAGTTTTTAGGAATCCACATTTGTTTAAAAATTGTTTATTTAATGGATTTGTTGACATTCCTTTCGTTGTTGTTCCTGTTTCCAACATTAGCAGTTTGAGTTTGTTGGTCCCAATGCCTAGGCCAATGGGCATTCAGAGAATTGTGGCCAGAGTTGATCCTAGGCTGACTGTAGGTGGTTTGCTTCCTAGGAGTCCATGTTCTAGATTCCCCAACCCAGTTTCTAGCCTGAGGTCTATATGTCTATGTGGGATATGACTGATATCTAGATCTCCCTTGAACTCTATTCCATACAGACTTATGGAATTGTTGTGGCTGTGCATGATGGTAGGTCTGGACTCTAGGCTGGTGGAAATGGCTCGATTGACTTCTAGCATAAATGTTTCTCCCCTGCACCCTAGACCCACCTGACTTCTGCATGGGTGAGGGTTGAGTCTTCTTCTGAACATCTGGTGGAGACTTGGTGACCCTAGCCTGGTGTTTAGGTGCGCGTGAAGGTTGACCCCTAACCTAAACTTTACTCTGAGGAGTAGGGAAGTGTGTACTATCATGGCTAGACTCACCCATCTTCTGCTTGCCCTTGTCCTGAGCAATGAGCATTTTGGAATTAACATTTTTAACAGCAGAATTTACATTGCTCATCTTGATGGGGGGTCCCTTTTTCTTCTCAGCCACAAATGAAATTGTTTTCAATGCTAAACTCTTTTTAGCTGTGGGGTTATACCCGAGGCCTACTCTTTTGAAGTTGACTTTTGACCCCAAAAGAGCATCGAAGTTATCAGATCCTTGGGTCATATTTTCAATGATTTTCTTTTTATCCTTATTTTCTTTCTCTAGGTGTTCAATTGATTTTTTCATTTCGTTATTTACACCTAGCACAACTTCATATTTTTCATTAACAATGTTCATCTCATTTTCATAATTTTGCATTTTTAGTTTCAATTCATCGATGACATTTTGCAGTATCTCATTTTCATTTCTAGAATCAATTAGAGCATGCTTCAAATCACTAAATTCAGCACATGAGTTTTTCAATATATCATTTTCAGATTGTAAACATGCAATTTTATCAGACATGGTTTTATCATTCATCAGTGAATTTACTTTCTTCTTTAGGTGCTTATTTTCTTTCCTAATATCATCTACCTTATCAAGCAAATCATCGTAGGCATCTTCCCAATCAGAGATAGTGTAATGCTCAAAGGGAGAGGATATCTCATCGGAGTCTTCTTCTTCATTATCACCATCTTTAGCCATCAGGCAGATTGGCTTTTCTTCGTCTTCACTCTCCGAGGTACAGCTCAAGGTGCCCTCGTCCTCATCACTCCAGGTACTCACCATAGCTTTCCTATTAGGATTCTTCTTATTAGCTTTTTCCTTAGGCTTTTGGAGCTCCGGACAGTCTGCCTTCATGTGGCCGGCCTTCCTGCAGTGATAGCAAACATTGGTGTCAATTTTCTTGGTAGGGTTAGACTTATACCTCGATTATCTCCTGCCACCATACTGTCTTCTGGTGAAATTTCTTCCTTCGTTCCTCAGGAACCTTCTGAACTTTCTGGTCAGCATTGCTAATTGATCTCCTTCGAACTCTGACCCAGAGAGACTATGATTGCTTGGCGATCCACTATAATTGGATCGACTGGAACTAGCCTTCAGCGCTATAGGCTTCTTCTTCTTTTCCAGCTCCTCAGTCTTCGGAAGATTCATCTCATGAGTCATTAATGAGCCGATCAACTAATCAACATTCATGTTCTGCATATCCATGGACTCTTCGATAACAGTTGCTTTGCTGTGCCAAATCGGAGTCAGAGATCGCAGTATCTTCCTTACAATTTCATAATCGGAATAAGTCTTCCCCAGACTTCTGAGACCATTGGTGATAATAGTAAGGCGTGCATACATTTCTGTAATCGTCTCACCAGGTCTCATTCTGAATGATTCATCCTCTGAGACCAGTAAGTTAACCTTGGTCTCTCTCACTTGCGAGGTTCCCTCGTATATGACCTCCAGTTTATCCCACATCTCCTTTGCTGTAGCACATGATGAAACTCGGGAGAACTCCGTGGGATGTAGAGCACACTGAATAGCATTGATGGTGCTCCAGTTGAGAGTGGACTTTCGGATTTCCTCTCTAGTCCATACATCCTCGTTTGGGTGCAGCTCGAACGGTCCTTTGCTTACCACCTTCCATATTTCATAGTCCTTCACCCTCAGAAAGACTTGCATACGGTTCTTCCAGTATGCATAGTTGGATCCATCGAAGTATGGGGGCTTGGTGGTGGAGTGTCCCTCAGCCGTCATCCTTTTTGCATCCATGACCGTTGACTCTTCAGGACGATGATCCTTGCAGAAGAGTTAGGCTCTGATACCAACTGATAAGTCCAAGATGTGATCTAGAGGGGGGTGAATAGATCAATCACCCAATTAAAATTTCTATCTACAGTAGAGACTAGTGTGGAATAAAATCGAACTGATGTAGGATGGTTAAAAAACACTCAGTCGCAACCAGACAGAAACAGATCTAGACGATTGGCACTCGAGCAGTCCTAAGCATTCATCTACTGAACGATGAAATGAAACAAAGATAGACACAACCCATAGATCAATCACACAGTAGACGGAGGAATTTTAGGTGGTTCAACCTCAACCCAGAGGTCTACGTCCACCCCACACTCAAATCTGAGTGTGGCTTCACTGCTGACTCACAGCTTGCCGTTGATCCACAGCTTCGGGGACAAATCCCTACAATCCGCTGAGCTTCACAGCTTGCTGTCCAGAGGAATCTACCTCTGCTCCGCTGAGGCTTACAGCTTGACCAGTCTAGAGGTATCCACCTCTGCTCCGCTTAGGCTTACAACTTAACCTCTGCTAACACACAGCTTGAACAAGAGTTTCGAAAATGAAAAGAAACAAGATGAAGAATAAAAACCCACGAAGGGAATGTAGCTCAACAATGAGCAAGATCAGTTCTAGCTCTGAACCTGAAAACTGATACACTACACTCTCTCAGACTCTCAAAGCTCTTGCTCTCAAACTCTCTTCTCAGATCTGCTGCTCTCTCTCTTTCTTGCAAATATGCTCTCACTCTTCTTCTTTCTGGATCGTGCTAGCTCTCACTCTCTCTACTTCAATTCTTAATATCACGATCTCTCTACACTTGAAGGAGAATCTCCTTATTTAAATGAAGCAACAGTGAGATAGGACATGTGCTCGCCACAATACCCGCCCAAAAGCCTTATCTAGATCTGGAGTTGTTTGGCCACGTGGCAGCATCCCAACTTGACTACTTCCCACGTGTCATCATCTTGGCACCTCCTTCATTCTTGGATCACGTGCTGTTCTCAAACTCCTTGAGCAGATATCCTATCAAAGTCAGGCTTAGCGTCAACTTGAAACAATCTGACAGATAGTAAAGAGATGTAGATAGTTGATAGAGCTTTGAACTGAATGTGCACAGACTCGATATAGCATGTAAAAACACATGCACGGAGTCAAGTGTTCACACATAAGCATGTGCACTGACTTGATATTACTCTAAGACCAGAAGTGCACAGACTTGATGTGTGCACAATGCAGACACTGCACTGACTAACTTGTGCCATTACCAATGTTGAACAACGTAGTTCGTGCAATAGATGAAAATTGCACAGACTTAGGATGCATCATGCCTGAGCTTGCACGGACTTGTTTATACAGCATGTTTGACTTGCACAGACTTAATGTGCAAACACTGAATGCATGAACTCTTATGCACCAAGTTGCCTAAGATGTGTTGCACAGACTTTGTGTGCCAGGTGCAAGAATTGCACCGACTCATTATGCCTAGACAACAACTACTAGTGCATCGTCTTGGCTAATGCATGGATGACACTTGCACTGACTGGGTCATGTGCATAAACATGGCTTGCATCGACTTTATGTATGTATGCACGGACTTAATGTGTGCGTGAGCAACCTTGCTTAGACTTAGTTCATGCAGAAGATAAATGTTGCACAGACTTAGTGCACAGTGCAGAAGTTGCATTGACTTGATCATGTACAACGAGAAGTGTTGCACCGACTTGCTATATGCATGCACAAACTAAGTGTAAAGATGCAAACAACATTTATATGATTATCTGACATATAAAAGTCATCAAAATATACACATCATTAGGTCAATATAAAGTTGACATAGTTAACTATGTAGTCAACGAAGTCAAACTTCATCATTGCCATCAGTCAAAACACAGTCAAAACAAATCAGCATGTGAACATTCTCCCTTATCCTTCCATCTCAGAGGAGACCCAACACGTTGACGTATAAGATAGGCTGGGTTGACGCACCCACCGCTTGTCTGCGTGTTCTGGCTTGCTGGCGGCTCTCTAGCAGCAGGCCTTTCACCCCTTTCTCTTATATATATCTAGATGTACATATGCATGCCTCACCCTAGTGTCAAGAAAAAAAGAAGAAGATGATGAAAATAATAAATCAAACAAGCAAAATATAGAAGATGAAAGAAAGAAACGAAAGGAAAGAAATAAATGAAACGAAATGTATGCTAAGGGGTGGGAGTTTAACACCCCCAATCTGCTGTAATGAGTCCATAATAGGAATGCAGAAATAATGAATGAAGGATGAAAAAAAAGGAAAGATAAAAAAGTTAAAAAATGAAGAACTATGCTCACTGATGAAGAGTGAATCGACAAAGTGCGACCCTGCGTCGACGCAGGGCAGCACTGGGTCGATGCAGTGAGACCCTACATCGACCTAGTTACCACCTTGGGTCGACGCAGCTCGATCTACTTTAACCCCTTTTGGCCTTATGCGTCGATGCATCTTGGCCCTGCGTCGACGCGGCTTGGCCCTGAGCCAATGCACTATAACCCTGTGTCGATGCAGCCAGCGATCTGCGTCGGCCCACCCTTCATCAGCCTGTTGGGTTGGACCTGTACAGCCTATGCCAGCCCCTTTGCAGGCCTTGTGCATTAAAAGATGAAATGGAGGATGAAGGAAACAACTGGAATGAAATATAAGGTAGAACCAAATGAAACAACGAACCAGAAGAAAAAAAAAGGAAGATAAAGCAAACAAAAGAAGGCGGAATGAGATTCAATCGACTTACCCCCTCTGAGTTGATCACTCACCTCATCAGATAGTCAATAATTAAAAACAAAAGAAGAACGAATGATAAACCATGGATAATAACGTTAAAAAAATTGATAACATAATGATGAAAGTAATTCCATGAAGACGTAATAATAATACATATGAATATAAAAAACATTCTTAAGAAATTCATGGCGTTTTGATCCGGGACCCTCACCTCCCTAGACCCGATGTGAAGGAGGTATCAATGATGCCCTCGCAACTCATGCTTGGATCTCGGGGACCACCCCCATCATGGCCAAGGCCTGACTTTGCCCCAAGGCCAATAACCCAGTAAATCTAACTCTTTTGCACTGGGATCTAGCCTTGGTTCTTCATTCTCCAATATCAAACTTGTCATGCCTCGGCAGACATTTTCTCAAGGATTACTTACATACCTGTCATATTTCCATCCCGGACTTCTGTCCGAACATGAAATGGTCAATGAAATGACCAACACGATTTGAATGTTTTGTCCCCCCCTAATGTGGGACGTTCTTATGCAATTTAACATGTCCTTCATTTGTTTCATTAAATGCTAATTCCAGGCCGTAGGGCCCCTTCTCCTGGCGACTAATCAAAGGTTTTCTCTTCTCCGAGGGGATATAATTAATGCAGTGGCCTTTATTGCATGGCAGGTTCTGGTTACGACACGATACCCACATTGTCTGACTAGTCAGACGGCACGCACTAATGGCACCATATCACCTCGGTATTCGGAGACCGAATAAATTGTCACTTTGTGACTGACACGCCCACCCACTGATAAACCAAATTGAGATAAACCAAGAATAAAATGATGATAAAATGATATAAAAGATCGAGATAAAAAGTGCGTCCATAAGTCTGGCATGCCCAGTGGGACCGGATCCGCCTTTCATCTTTTCGCTAGGATTAGGGGCCCGACGACCTCTCCCTAAAATTCTAACTTCTCCAATTTGAAATTGTAGGGGGAGTTGCAGTCCAATGATCGCGATGGCAGTTGTGTTTGGACCGCTCTTTGTCGCTGACCACACAAGGTATGGCTACCTGGTGGTGCCGACGAAGTTCGGCGATTTCCCACCCATCATGAGCTTCCCCAACTTTTTAAGGGATGCATTTGTGGAACTCCTGGATGCCCAGGAGATGGAACCTGTCGTCGTTACAAAGGCGACCCCAACTGAAGCTGTGGTGATGGGCTGCCACGTCCATCACACTGACTCCCATGCCTCCATCAACAAGAAGCACACACTGGCTGCCAGGAGGGTGACCAAGAAAAGTGACATGTTGTAGGGCCGACTTTCAATATCGGGCTAATCCGTCTTGATCGGAGGAGTCCGAGTGTTCTTGAACGGCCGACAGGCCAAGATTACACCCGACAGGGTAATCCCAACTGTGCCAGTGCACAATTCTTTCCAAGCATTGGCCCAAGATAAAATGGACCGCTTCGAGTCTGGATCAAAGGGAGGGTTGGCCCCTAAACCAACCAAATCCAAGCAAATTTGGGTGCCCATGCGAGTGGGGGCCCCAGCTCCAGTTCAACCGGAGCCTGTCATGGTTGACAGGTTCGGAAAGAAAGAAGAAGCAGAAGAAAAGTAGACCGAGATGCGTGCCTGGACATCTCTTAAACCAGCCTTCTGAGCCTATGGTCGGAAAGTAAATAGTTATTCATATGATAAAAAGTGCGGCCTGATAGCCGAACGGAGGCAATTACTCGCCTACAAATCTATGGCACGAGCCAACGTGTCATCGCTCCCTATGATCTTCCCCACCAATGGGCAAAATGATATCACTTAGGCCATGTGGGGATACTTTTACGGCCTTGGAAACACATCCTTAGGAGCGTAGTGGTTCCTAGAAGCCGTGAGTGTTGCAAAGAGAATCCAAGAACAACAAGCCGACCAGGGAGAAGTAGAAGATGCGGAGTCGGGTTACCATGGACCGCCCCTCCGTAAAGAGACTACACCAAGAATTTCGGTGTTTGATAGATTAATCTATCATGGTCAGTCAGCCAGGGGAGTGATTGGAAGAAACAAGCAACTATAGATCTTCACCTGCAACATGGCCGGAGTGATCAACCACTATGGAGCTCTCCCCGGAGATCATGATGAAGTGGCCAGGCTCACCGAAAGGGCAGGTCCTGTCACCAGAAGAAAGAAGGCTACAGTTGAAGCCGTACAAGCCCTTGCTGGTAAAACAAGTTCAGATGTGGTCGCCATGGCGGCAAATGTGGTTAAAGTTAAAGATCATAGTGAAAGGCCAGCACCCTCTCTAGATGTCCCATTGGAAGGCGGAGGCCACCTCTCCATCCCCTCCGCCCATGATCCAACGATGGTGATGCTGGTCCAAAAATATCAATAGGAGGTCGAAACGCTGAAAAGGTAATTAAGCAAGCTGAGCATGCACACTTCAGCCTTGAAGCAGGTCGAGGCCCCTCCTGAAACATCATGGCGACGTGCCGATGAGCTCGAGGCTTCGCCTCAGATGACGGCTTCTCAGTAGATACCCAATTACACTGGGGGCATGGCTCTGATACCACATCTGGCCCCTCAACGCCAGGAGACTTCCGCCATACCTCAAGCGATGGTGATGATGATGCCCAAATGCAGAAAGCCCATTTCTACCCAGATCTGGTGGATCCGACGGTCGTGAACAAGCTGATGATAGAACAAATGATTGAAATGAAGTTGGCTGATCAAGGCTGTGATGATTATGCCTCATTTGATGTGTACAAGGTGCCTTATCATGTTCATCATGCGGCCAAAAGATTGCCCCCTGCCATCAATAAGCCACTGAAGTTCGATAAAATCAATGGGCAAGGTTTGCCTAAGGAACATGTAGCCTACTACATCAATGTGATGGGCGATCTGGCGAGCGATGAGTCCTACCTATTGAAGTTCTTCAAGTCCTCGCTCACAGGGCTCACCTTTGAGTGGTACTCAAACCTACTGGCTGGGTCCATCAGCGACTGGTCAGATATGCAACGAAAGTTTCAAGAACGGTTCCACGTTGCTGAAAGGGAGGTAACTGTGGTCAAAATGTATGCATCTAGGCAGAAAAATGATGAAACAGCCTTGGAATATATTAAGAGAAGGCGAAATCTCAGTATGAGGTGCAGGCGCTCACCATATCAAGAAGAGGTAGTGCAAATCTGCAAACAAAATTTGAACCGAGAGATCCTCAAAAGGATGATTGGGATGGAAATCAGGTCCTTTGACAGGTTGAACAACGTGGTGGTAGAGATCTAGGCTTTCCTCTCCAGATACTCCTCTGCCCCTGCCGCCTCAAGTCAGAAGACTAGACCTGCTGATAAGCGGCTCACGCCCAAGGAAGTTAATATGGTCGACTTCAAGGCGTTCGAGTAACAGAAGGATAAAGATAAAAGAGTCGCTAACCCTCCTCCTGCTAAGCCAGTTGAACAATAGGAAGGCTCCTCCTTGCGAGCCAGGATGAAGAAGCTATATCCCTTTCCTAAGGAGAGGACCCAGGTCCTATTTGAATGGACCATCAGATACAATAAAATTACTCTTTCGAAGCCAAAGAGACCAGGCGATGCTAGGAGGAAATATGATCCTCATTTCTGCCCATATCACTAGATGCTCGGGCACCCCATTGAAAACTGTTATGTGTTCAAGGACATCATTGAAAGTTTGATCAAAAAGGGGGAGCTACAAATGGGCAAATACAAGGTAGATCCTGCACACGCTCACGAAATGCTCATCTTGGGGGCATCAGTCAACATGATATCCTTATATCAACAATTTCGTGAAGAGATATCAGAAACATGTACAAAGCATACCTATGAGGCATTTGTTCTAGCCCCCGCAAAGAGCCAGGAAAACTAGCAGACGGTGCCAACTGTTGGGTGTGCTATCAGATCTAGAGGCGGGGTGAATAGACCCTTCTAAGAAAATTATGCCCAAATGAAAAACTTATCCAAACTGAAATAAGATGCATGTAACTAGAGCTAAAGGACTGCACTAGGCAGTAACAGGTCGCTTGTAGTGCAGACAACTAGCTAACTGAAATACCAAATAAGAACTGATCAGAACTTGTAATGTAGAATACCAGAATGAAGATAACTCATAGAATCAACTAAAACACTTACTCATCAGAAAGCTAGGACAGAAACTACTCGCAATAGTAAACGAATCTGTATAGTTGATGTTTAGACATCAACTGATATGATGCTACCAGTGAATCAAAATGTTTTAAACAGAAAGGGTAAATGCAGAATGAAGAAACTGTAAATTTCTCACAGCAATATAGCAAATAGCAATGCTCAATCAAAAACAAATCAAACAGTAGGTAGCTCCAATGAAGCCTAGATCGAAAACTTGGAAGATGTGTAGAATGACAATGCAGAAAAGAACTATAACTCATTCAAATGTGATTAATAATTAAGTAACTCAGACTTCAGTCACTTAGTGTAGCAACCCTGATAAATGAATATTTGAAATAAATTAAAACATATATATATTACAGTAGTAATACAGATAATGAGAATAGGATTAATTAGATGAAGTAAAACAAAATTAAAATAACGCCTCTTATTAGGGCGTTAATTCAAAAAGAAACGCCTCTATCAAAGGCGTGACTAAAGAAAGGATGCCCACACGTGCGGTCGTCAACTCTCACGACCAAATAGGCAAGTAAGAGAAACGCCCATATATGGGGCGTGTTTCAAAAACAAGGAACGCCCTTATCCAAGACGTTTCTTAAGAAACGACCTGAACTAGGTCGTCAATTCAAGAATCGACGCCCTGACCAAAGGCGTTAATTCCGTTCGTGAACCGTTCGAACCCAGAGCTTATCCAGGGAAAGATTAACCTAATCTAGTAAGTGTCTAATAGAGTAAGGACTCTATTAGGGATATATTACCCTCACACAATCACTAACTCTAATAGGACTTCCAAAGTCTTATAAATAAACTTGTTCGGCCAACCCTAAATCTATTTGGACGAACTACTGCTGCACGGTACGTGAAGAACAAACTGTTCTTCTTACTCCCTTTTGTTTTTCTTACTTCAGATTATATGAAGAATAATTAGTTTTCTTCTTGTTCAGGAAACTCTGCTACTGCCGTCGAAGAATAGGTAATATTCTTCTATCTTTTCCTTAAACGTCGATTATAACTATGAAGATTATTAACATCTTCATCTTCCCTCTTTTTCTCTTCCTCTACAGGTTCTGTAGCGTGAAGATCTTTGAAGAACATTTGTTCTTCTTCCGGCTGCTGCTGCTGTTGCGGATTTTCGTTGCAACAGAGCTCATCTTCTATCTCATCCTTCACGTTCCATTAAAGGTAGGTTTTCTCAAGTTACTGTAGCCCAAATAATTTAAGACAAGACTTATATACGTATTGACATGACATGCATACGGTTTAATATGGTTTTATTATGTTTCTGCAATATTTTGAAAGAGACGCCCCTGTCCAGGGCGCTAATTTACAAGACACGACCATGTCCAGGTCGTCAATTTCATATTTGACGCCCTGTGCACAGGCGTTAATTTCATGTAAATCTTAAGAACTGATTATCCATGCAATTACATGAAATCAAATCAATAATTGTTAACGGTTAAAAGCCAATAAACATGAAACATCAAATCTGATATACTGCATTTGAATTCCTGTCATGACTATATGATTGTTATCCTTGATTATCGTGCAAATCTTGCTGATCATGTAAATTCCTGATATTTCTTGAATTCACGACCTAGACTAGGTCGTTTTCCCTGTGGTAACGCCCCATCACAGGGCGTGAATTAAAAATAAACGCCCCTTACTAGGGCGCGTATCTGTTAAAATCCTGGAATATATATTCTGAGAAAATAAGAATTTAATGATTAACGCCCCTGCCAAGGGCGCGTTTTTGATAATTTCTGAAAATAAATATGTTCTGAAAAATATTGTAAATAAAAGACGCCTGCTATTGTAGTCGTCAACTCTTGAAGAAACGCCCCTGACGAAGGCGCGTTTTAGATAAATTATTGAAATTATTGAAAATTCTGTAAAACGGACCATATGTAAACGCCCTTCTGTTAGGTGTTAATTACTTGAGAAACGACTTGACCTAAGTCGTTATTTTACTGTAAACTGATTTTTCCTCAGATTTACTAACCGATGGTTTTATATATCATAATATATATATATATATATATCGGCACTATTCTCCACTCCGTGAGTATAGTCCCACTTTTCACGGTGTTTTATCGATCACACTCAACTCTCATTGACATACACGCTCTCCATTGGACATTCCGTTCCTTTGGACTAGCGAGTTAGTCATAGAGACCTCCGTAAGACTCCTCGTAGCCTTGGATTCCCTCAAGGCCGACTGAGCTGGTTGTACCCTAAAAACCCATTACACCATTGATGCCATGTCACTCTAAAGAAACATGGTATACCGGCCCTTATGATTATACAAAGAGTATATCATAAGAAATTCTTAATGGGATGATGATATCATGCCATATCATGTCGTTCTTGTAAACCCCAATTCTATGATAAGAGTGAGGGTATCTTACTTTGATATACCGTTCATGTGGACCTCAATTCTATATAAAGAATGTCCTTATTGATTTGTCATGGTACCTAAGTTAAGGGAACCATATTCTACCTAGTTTTATCGATATCGTGATTATACCGTTATTATCGACATTCTATGTCCTTTGTCATATTTTGGACTCTATTCTATCAAAGTTGTCGTACGTGTCTACAAGCTTGATTATTGAAATTCTATGTTGGCTATAAACACGAGTGGATGTCAAAACACATGATAAATGCCTGCGCATATAGGGCCCGATCTGGTCCTGGGAGGAGCACCCGAAAGTACTTGTGCCCATGGGAGTTAAAATGATAAGGTATCTGGCATTATACCGAGTACTTGACTTGCTTGATTGGACATTCCACACACATCTTGTACTTGAATCGTACTTGACTTTACATGAAATGCGTGGCCCGAAAAAGGGTAATTTACTTGCTTGATACATGATAGCCAAAGTTCTTGACATGACTCGATAATGGTACTTGCTTGAATATCTTGAATAACTTGTATCTTGTTGAAAGTTCCTGATAAGTTCATCTTATTTCCTTGATATTACATTCTCTCTATCTTGTCGTTTCATGCGAGCATGCATAGCCTTATTACATTCATGAAGATGTAATTACTTAAACCCCTTGCTAGTACTTGAGATATAATTTCCTACTGAGCGTTCGCTCATTCCGTTTGTCCCTTTGTACTTTTCAGGTAAGTCCGACGATGATGGAAGTCAATCGGATGGGAATGGTCAAGAGTGAAAGTGATAGAGCTTCTACAAGTGTCGTCTAGTCTTTTCCATAGTTTCTTGAGTCAAATATGTATTCTTTTCCTTTTTTGTTAAACAGAGTATTGGATTTGTAATAGTCTATCCATTATGAAATAAAGGATTGGGTTATCTTGCTATTTTGCGCATCTCTGTTTTTGTGTCGAATACACGACCACTCTGATTGACATGATTGATATAGACACGTCGCGCATCTCCGGGTATCTTCCGCGCTCGGGGCGTGACACTTAGACTGGTACTAGGCGGAGGCTTGGTCCTAAAGACCCTCCTCACGCAAGGTGTGTTTGAGCACACCTTTTGATATACCAGTTCAGTGCCTTAACTAGAAACATACAACCTGTGAATGCATAAGATTACTATAACACCATAAGATCTGTGATGTGCCCAACAAACAAACCAACCTGTGAAGGAGGTAGAAGATAAGGATCAATCACACTGAAGCAAACCACTAGACAGTATTTTTAAGGTGGTTCGATCTATAAACCCGCAGGCCTACGTCCACCCCTTACTCAACCGAGTACGACTTCCCTTGCTCACAGCAAGAACGTGGAGAGACTCCACTACATACGCTGCCACACAGCTTGAACGAGGAAACAAATTTCTTAGACCCTGATGTCACACCCAGAAAGATCAGACTTGCTACCAAAGCAGCATATAGAGGAACAAATCCTCCTACACTCTGATTGCTCAGAGTGAATGTGCACAGCACCAAGCTCTGCACAACCCTGATTGTGCACCGGCACAATCAGAACGACTGCAGACAACAGCCAACTAGGAACAAATCCTCAATGTTCTGGTCACCCAGAACAACCATGCACAATGGGGTTCTGTGCACAAACACCTAATGTGCCTCGAAGCACGGTTAGGCAAAAACAGACTTAATCGATGTAATAAGAAATGGAAAAATACAATTGAAGCAACAATAAGAACAAAAATGGTGAAATCAAATCAGAAGGGAAGAAGTTGCAGCTTCTGAAGAAGCATTTGAACTGTAAATCCGATGCTCTGCTTTTCTTTTACTTTTGCTCTCTCATTCTCTTTCTCTTTCTTCTGAAAGGGCCAGTGTTCACTCAGAATTCTTCTCTTCTTCTCAGACACTCTTTTCTTCTCTATTTCTGCAGTGACGAGCTAACATGATCTCCACTTCAAAATTCTGCTCGACCAACCTTCTCATGAAGGCCATGGTGATGTATTTATAGTAGTAGGGTTAAATATGAGCCTTTGATCATAGATAGAATCAATCTGGATCATCCAGCCCCTAGAGTGGCACCAGATCCTAGGTACCAGGCTCACAAACCCATATCCAATCATTGTCCTTCTAAGAAGAGCTCAAGTGATGACCCACGTGACTGGCAAAAAAGAAATTGGATAAAAATAAAAACCAGACCTTTTTCTGATTGGCCCATGTTGAAAAGTGGAATATTCTTCATGAAAAACCTTTTAGAAACACTGCCACATGTTCTAGGAATGTGTGCTAATCATTGGAGTAAGATGGCTCGTGCTCCACTTAAGTTCCCTCATGTGCTGCACAGGATGCCAAATTCTGCTCCAAGGTTGTTAATGGAATGGGTCGACACTTTGCTTGAGGGGGTCGACCCTTTTCTCTTCTGAGAAGAAGAAACAGAAAACTGCCTGAGGGGAATCGACTCCAGGAGTCGACACTTCACTGGCAAAGCCTTCATTGCGTCGGTGTTAAACCTTTATTACGTTGACTCATGCTACTTCATTTCATAGGCTATGTCGACTCAGTTGAGAAGTGCATCGACTCAGCCTTCTTCACGAAAACTGATGTTGCTTGCACAACAAACTTAAGAATTGAGTTGAATCAATTCTGTCTTGCTCATGCTGTTGGCCCACTTGTGCTTGTCCATAGGCCGATATCAAGCCTTGAACTGCTGCTAACATTTGCTTGATGCTAAGGACACTTCTACAGCCTTTCTGATCAAAGTAGCATTCCATCGAGCACTTGCAGTGCATTGTTAACATACCAAATTTACTTCCTTTAATTGACTAATAGACTTGCAGTGTGTGCTGACCTATTATGAACCTTCAGATGAGTTGATGAGGATTTTTTTATAGCTTTTAGTTGACTGAAAAAATCTGTCGACTTGAACTTTGAAGGTCGACTGAAATTCCACAAAATCTGTCGACGGTCGACTAAGTTTCCTGAAAATCTGTCGACTTGAACTTTGAAGGTCGACTAAAATTCCATAATATCTGTCGACGGTCTACTGAGTTTCCTAAAAATTTGTTGATGATCGACTGAGTTTCCTAAAAGTCTCTGGACTTGAACATAGCCTTTCTACCTGATTTGCTATTCTTCTAGGCATGCTTTGCCTTCAGTTCACAAACACTTTTCGGACAATAGACCTTCTTAACTGAAAAATCGGAAGTCTGCTGAATTTCTAAACTTGTCTTCTTCTTTCTGAAAAGGTTGAATTCTTGTCAAATGACCAAGTTCACTTGAGTGAGTCCACGTCGACTTGCTCCATCTGAACTGTCCAGGTTGAACTTCTGATTGAAATAATAATTTTTTTGAACTTCATATGGCTTTTTTGAACTAATTTATTTCTGCACTTGACTTTTTGAAATCCTGACCATCTGAATTTGCTTGATCTTATGAATCTTCTTCTGAATGATTTTTCTAAAAACTTAACCTTCTGAACTTTCTTCCAATCTTCTGAAGGCTATTCTGAAGGATCAAACTTTCTTCATTTCTTCACTTCTTGAATTGAATGAACTTCAAAAAATACTTCTGAACCACTAAGTTATAGAAACTAATGTTTCTAATCTTGAGCTTCTGAACCTTCTGAATTTCCTATTCTTTGACAAATTTAGAGATATAGAATTGACATCATCAAAACTATATATAGACTCATTAATGAGTGATAATTTGACATCATCAAAACCACCAGGGACACAACATTCTCCCCATTTTTGATGATGGCAACTATGAAACGTTATATGAACAATATTAGCCAAGTTTTAAAACACAACACAACATCTCCCCTTAATAGTCCCTTTAATAATGGCTCATCAAATTATCCCCCCCTTTGACATCAACAAAAGGAAATATAGTTTTATACCATTTGCAGAATCTGGAGATGATCATATGAAGTCATGGCAGATCAATTTCAAAAATTCAGGTAGCAGAAGCAAGATTTTAGAGGTTAGCATTGAGGAATTTTAGAAAAGTTTATCAAAATCAATGTAGTGAGAGTTATGCACATGTTTAGAAGAGATCAAAGATTGTACGAAGGATTCAAGCAGCAGACATGTGTGACTTAATACCAATTAGATGAAATGGTTTCAACAGGAATGTATTGTAGTAAATATACAAGCAGCAGATACAAATGACCTGGATGGCATTTGAGAGAAATAGTTTGGGCAAGCATGAAGAGTTGGAATAATTATTTCAAGCAAGAATTCTCAGTCTGATACTAATTTCATAGGAAGGATTTCCAAGTATAGTAATACATAAGAATTCTCAGTCTGATACTAATTTCAAAAATCAGAATTAACTAGATTTCAGACTCTTCTATCAGAAAGCTTCCTATGATGTATCTCTTATTTAACAACTTGGTTTAAATTCAATGATTTCTGAGTTTATCAATGAAATTTCTTTGAAACATTTATACATTCTGGCTTAATAGAGATGAACCAATTTTTCATATTAAGACCCTATTTAACCTTCCTTTATCTTCCTCATTTAAATTCAATAACTACTTTGTGTGTTACCAAAATTAGTATTGAGGTTAAACATTCATGATTTTCCTGATTTAATTCTTGGGTTTCAGTAATTTTCTTTTTCTTTTGTCTCTTTCCTACCATATTTTGATTTTCTTTTGATCAACAAATTTTTGAGAGCATTTAAGTCTAGCACACACTTTGTATCTTGAGGATACACGTTATTTAGACGCCAATATCCGTAAGTACTCAGTATGACTGACCATCATGCTTCAAATTGAGCAGAGGTAGCATTGTCACCTCATGACATATTGCATCTCATTTCATTGATGAGTGAGTTATATTTCTCAGTGAGCTTGCCATTGCTCTACCTTTATTTTCATTAATTTTTATGCTGAGTTAATAGTGGCACCTCATGACACAGTCCACTAAACTTCATAGGTCAAGGGACAAGGTTTCTCAGTGGACCATTGTTATTTCTCAGACATTTGTTGCCCTTAGGAATTTTTCATATTATCCTAATGTTTAAAAACAATACTCAATTTGAATATCTCAACCAAAGATGCCATGATCTCTGAATCTTTCAGATTTTAGAATGTTATCCATGACACAACATGAAAAAGCTGGTTAAGGTATATTAGATCTGAATACAGATATTTTCAAGACATTTATCTTCAAACTCATTGAATTCATTAAGCTTAAACCAGCTGATTATATTGGATAATCATAAGACTGTATAATAGAAGATTCCTAATTTAGAATGTACTCAGATTTCTGATTTTTTAATACAAACTGGAATCCTCCTGAATTTCAGTTAACTCATGGATATTGACAAGTAGGCCAAGTGAGTAGCAAGCAAGGATAAGTTTCAAGAGTATGCACATGCAACAAGCAAACAGTTTGTGTACAAATCTTCCAAAGAGATCAATTCTCAAATAAGAGCTAGGAAAATGGTTGACAGATAGCACACTTTCCCCCAGAGAGAATGTAATCCAAAGTTCATAGACAGAGCTCTACCTCAGCACATCCAGGGTTCAAGCAGACAAAATTATCCAGAAACAATGATAATTTTAACTCATGGAAATTTCATAGATGATAGTCTTGGAATGAGAATGAAATAGTTCACTGGAAATCATGGATGGCTGAAGACAAGTGAAGTTCTTGATTTCAGACAGGTGAGTCGACCTTGGCTTATCAATGAGTCGACCTATGAACCTTTCACAGAACACAAAATCTGATGCTGACTCCCCCTATCTAAATGCACTTGAAGATTAAACTAGTCATGGAGAAGATGTAATGCATTCCAGTATGAACAACAAATATTCTAAGCAATGAATGACAATGCAAGATGACATATGCAGACATAAGAACATATGCATATGAGCAGATAATAGGTATATGGGAGATTTAGGGAGATCAATTCTCATGGAAATGAGAGGCAAGAATGTGTTCAAGGGTAGCACACTCTTCCCCTATATAGGTGCACTTTATTAAAATACTCCCCCTTAGTGTTTGACATGAGACACACTTGTTGAGACTTAGATGCAACATTATTTAATAAGGGAGTATACGGTCTTAGAAGTTCCAAGGATGGGGGTTAAATAACATATACTAATCATGCAAGCACTCAATGAAAAACATGCAGTGTGCAGTGCAGAATGCAACATGGGTGCAAAATGCAAGGGTTATGTTTTCACTTGTATGTTCTAAATGCACCTGATTCATGAACTATAATGATGTCCTTAATACATGAATGAGATGCACTTTGCAAATTTGTCTAAACTTGGTGAAGTAACAATTGCATAGGAGACATTCAAAATTCAAATGATAAAGTGATAGGTTCAAGAGTCAAAGTAGATTTAGGACTTAACGGGGGTCCACCCCATGGGTCGACTCTCTTAGGTCATCTTCCTGTAACTTTCAAAGAGCCTGCAGAGAGAGCCAACATGAGGGAGGGTCGACCCTTGGGGTCGACACCTTCAGAACAGTGTTGCAGGACATTTAGAGAGCTGTGACTACACACTTATTAGAATGAAGTGACATATTCAACAATCAATAGTAGAAATATTTTACAATCATTAAGGATATCAGGCAATATGCCATCAAGCCAGAATGTTTTATCTCATCAAGCACAGGATTGGAAAATACAATATGTAGTGCATTTGCAACTTTAATGCAAGATGCAAGTGTTCAATTTTCACTTGAGGATCAGTGTGCTGGAATGTCCAAGTTGAACCAAACCCATGACTAGAAGCAGTGAGAACAAAAAAAAAAGTTCAAACTAGCTTAGAACAACGCCATGACTCATGTGAGTCGACTCTTGTAGTTGGCACCTTCAATGGAGAGCCTATAAGACCATCTAAGTGTAGTGACGACTCAGACATTAGCAGAAAATAACATCTTCAATAAACAAAAGCAGAAATCTTCAGCAAACCGCAACCAAAACATCCAGCACAAAGGATACTTCCCTAGGACAGAGCCTAGGCCTCAAGTTCCCATGACTAAGATAGCAACTTCCCTTTAATATGTGCAAGATTTTTTGAAATATTTAGTGAAATTTTGATGCCATATGCAGCCAATGAATAATTGACTCATAGTACTAGAAAGAGAACTTAGATCCGAATATCACCTGTCGCGTAGTGATAGTTTCCAGACAGGCTTAACATGTCCTTCCACATGTCACCATTTGATATACCATGTAGTCATTGATATGATAAATGCAAGAGGACTGCAATGTATTATGACTTGAAAACAAATTATTCAAGCTCCCCCTTAGGAAATATAATCCATGACTTTACCAGAGAAACTGCCCCTTAACCAATACTGGGATTGAAAACAAAGTTTTTAGAGTAGAAAAATTGGATTGAGTGCAATTTCAGAAACCAGGAGAAACTCCCCCTTACTAAATGCACTAAGAGACTCAGCTAGAATGAAGACCATGCAAGGGAGTTGGCTAACATAGACTCATAAAGGTCTACAAGACCCTAAATGCTGGAATGACCCATGGTACCTGGCAAAGCATTGTGCTCACGCATAGTGAAGGTTTAAAGAACAGACATAATCTATCTTTCCACCAATCAGCATTTTATATATCATTGGACTAGCAATACACAACTAACCTAAGACACAATTACAAGCAATCAAAGAGAATGAAAGCATTAAGTCATAACTAACAAGAGGGAGGTATTAAAACTAACAAATGTAACAATAGAGGCAGAGATGGGGTTTTACCAAACCGAGGGTGCCTTGATTTATTTGTTGATCCCCCTTTTTATTCTGCTTTTGCTACAAGGCACACCTGCCAAACAACTTCTCATTTTTTGCTTTTTGGTACCTAAGATTCCTTGGGTCCTGAAGGATTAGTAGCACTCTCACAGGTGCTCTCCACAGTTTCTGGGCATTGACGTCATCATATTGCATCAATAAACAATTATTCATGTTATGCCCAAACTTTCCACAATAGTGACAGTAAGCAAAGGACTTTCTGACAGTGAGAAGGAAGATCGGCTATGTTTGACAGCCAAGGGTGATGAAGACAAAGATGAGGTAACTTCCCCATTTCATGCATGACATATATCTCATCGTTCGGAAAACTATGATGCAAGCTAACTCCATTAAAATGGGAACTTAATGATGTAGATGGATCAGCATACACATTTTTCTTGTAAGTATAAACATTGAATTTCTATGGGTAAACAGGAATTTTCCCATCACTGGCATGGAAATAATATTTCCTTTTCATTTGCCAACAGTCCTTGACTGTATGACCGGGCAGATCACAGTTATAACAGGAGTAAGATTTCCTGTTGGGAGTCTGTCTTTGCTTATTGAAGGTATTTCTTTTGCATGATTTCAGATCATCTTTTCTCATGATAGAACATTCATTTATCACATGCCTAGGTTGTCCACAATAAAAGCATTCAACCTTGTTTTTGTTAGTAGCTTGGTTTCTAGCATAAGCATGAGAATTTTCAGATGTTCTTTTTGTGCTTGAAGACTTTCATGAACTTTTGAAACCATTCATTCTATTACATGCATTCAGTTCATCAGATTTCATGATGTAACAGTTATGCTTTAAGTGACTATCCCTACCACAATAAAAGCATGTTTTCTTTGTGTGTGCATGTGTGTGTGTTGTAGATATATGTTCAACATGCACAGTGGTAGCAGTAGTAATGTTTTTGGGTTTTTGTTGCAAATTATTTTCCTTTTTCAAATTTTCATTTTGTTTCGAATTTAATTTTCTGGGCAGCAGACTGTTTAGAGGGTGAGTTTGAGGCACTGGTTGTACCTGAGCTATATACAAATGATGTGTATAATTTGTTTTCAATTGACTTTTTATTCACTAGATTGTAGCCCAGCCCCTCTCTTTGGAAATTCACTTTGCTCCACAGAAATTTGTTCAGATTGTCTTTACCACTAACAAATTTGAAGTCCCACGATCAATGACACCCAAGTGGGGGGGGGGGGGTGAATTGGGTGATTACAACTTTTAGGAAATTTTTACCCGATTTAAAGGAGTATGAAGAAGCATCAACTAGGAATACAAATTTGTTTAACCACAAGCTAGATTTATCAAAATTTATCTCCACGATAGTTCCCTGTTACAAGGCGGAGGTGTGAATCCAGGAATTCTACTCACGCAAGATGCTATTGTCCTAACAAGAGTGATCTTGTCGATTCAAAAACGCCTTTTGATATACCAAAGACCTATTTAGATAAAAGTTCGATTATGCTAAATCTGAAAGATCAAACCCGAAACAACAATATGTACTAACGATCACACAGAATGGAAGTACGAGAAATGAGCCAAACCACACAATTCAAACCACAATGCACGATGATTTTTAAGGTGGTTCGGATGCAACGATGGCAACCTACGTCCACCCCTCACCAAAACTTGGTGAGGCTTCACTGTTGTAAACCAGCACGGGGATGAATCCCCAAACGAAGACACACTCCAACCACACACGCAGGGCGACGCCTGTACACACACACACACACGGAGACACGTCCCAACACACACACGGAGACGAGCTCCGACACATACACAGAGACGAGCTCCAACACGATCCGATGATCGGATCAAGAACACACACATAGATGCTACGACAGATGCAGCACTCTACACACTAGTACAACCGGATTTGGATAGATCCACACACATACACGCATATCTAAGAAGATCTACGTACACACACGGATCTGAACAAGAAAATCCATACGACCACGGATCTGAATCGATCCACACACACACTGATGTTTGCAGATTACAAAGAACAAGACTTGAAGCTCAAAACACAAAGACAAATGAAACACAGTTGAGAAAACTCCTGATTTAGGCTCCCCTTGAGTGTTTGACGTAGATCTTGAACAAGGATTCCTTCTTCACTTTAATGGAGATTAAATGGCTTCAGATAGAGCTTGAGGAGCTTGAGGATGGATGAAGAATTCTTTCACGAATTACTGTTCACGGAGCTACAGTAGCCTTCTTTCTTCCCTTGGAAGTCTCTCCTTCAATCCCTCTTGTGATCCCCCTTAGGGTTTCTTACCCTTAAGAAGTGTTTTAATATGTCTTGGGTTGGTCAAGGAACCCTCCAGACATAGATCCACAAATCCTGCCGAATTTGGAGGCTAAAGGATTGAAAAGTCCACAAAGGAAGCTTGAACATGTTGGTGAAAAAGAAGGTCAAAGATGGCTGCATCAGGGCGATCGGTCAATCGGAGGTAGGCGGTCGGTCGACTAGAATTTTACAGGTTTTGAAGATTTTGTTGCTGGGAAAACCGGTCGACCGGCCCTGGGTTGGCGGTCGACCGAAATCTGTAAAATTCCAGATTTCTAAGTGCTGGTAAATCAGGTCGACTGGACCAGTCTTCCCAGTCGACCGAACTCTGGAAATCCTGCAAAACAACATAGTTCAGTCCATGGATCATATCATTATAGAATAAACTGTAAGACCACACATTATTCCATTCAATTTGAGTTGGTTTGGACTCATTCTAGGCTTTTGAAACACGATCCTTTTGAGATTCATATCCTCGTTCAATTCATACATTTTAGTTTTAATCTGGCTTTGATTATGCACAGAATGCATTCAACATTATGCAAAAGACTAATGAAATCTCATTTCAAAATGACTCTTTGTAGAAATGCAAGGAACAAGTTTAACCCATTAAGAGCACATGAAAAGATATGCATGAGAAACCTTTGAAATCCTGAGTATCATAGCTTCCAATCTAGTGATCAAGGTTAAGTCAATAGATCCACCAACAATCAAATCTAAATGTTCAAGCATAGAGAACCTTTTCACATCAAACCAAATCAACTTCCCATGGAGGCAAGTCGTCTTTACTTGCTTTACCAGAATTGAGAATGCATAGCCTTACCAAGGGTTCTTGAAGGTAATGCCATAGCTTTACCAAGGGTTCTTGTAGAGTGTAGACATGCTTTACCACTCGTTTTAGATTGTAGATAGCAATGTGCTTATCCACATGTTGTTTTACCTTCCAAGCGACCACCATGACAAGCGACCACCATGATGTTTTATCCTACAATTCAAGATAGTCAAGGTTAATACATCATGAGATGCACAAAGACTTTGTTCACAGTTAAAAGCTATGAAGCCCCTTGGAAAACCAACAATTTCAACCAAGAATCAAGACCATATAGCAATGCATTTAACCAACATTTTTGAGCCTGCCTCAAAAAGCCATTTGCCATCTCAACCATATATTCAAACAATAACATGAGTGCATACTGACATCAAGAACATGTGCAAGCAAGAACATGTGCAACAAACATAAAGTTAGTTATCATCAAAAACATATGCAAGGCATATACAACAATCTCCTCTTTTTTGATGATGATAAACTTTATGATGACACAGTCAAGATCATATCAAGGTCATATTCTTCTCTCCCTTTGACATGATCAAAAAGTGTGAGGAAGGCAAGGAAGGTCAAATTTTAGCCAGAAGATTCATAAATCAATAAGAGCCCACTTCAGAAGTTCAAAAGAGGCAATAGCAAGGGAAGGTTATGGGAAACAAAAGCATGTTGATTCTTTGTGATTCCAATTGTTGATTATGGAGACAGGAAAATGTGTAGTCTTAAGAAGTGCAGACCAACATTCACAAATCAAGATACCATTTAAAGCCAACACCCCGTGTAGCAAGTGTAAGGAATCTGAAGTCTATTTTTTGGGAATTTTATTGATTTTCAATTTTTTAATGTTCTAGTGAAATGCATGAAGCTAAATGCATAGAAATGATGACAAATGAGATGCATTTTATGCAACCAAGCAAATATATATATATATATATATATATATATATATATATATAATATATATATATATATATATATATATATATATCTCCCCTTTACTTATTTAGAAAGGGAATAGGTATAGGAAGGGTGCATGAGAGTCATAACAGCCAGAATGTTTATATATAGCACCTAGGAGGTTGTGCAATCATATAGGAAAAGGTATGCAATAGTCAATACAGTCAATCAATTTTCTGAATACATATTAAATCAAACTTCCAAATATATAAGTGAATAAGATAAAAAGCGATAGTTGCAATATGGATATTCAGATTTTTAGATCAACACAAGTAGACATTTTGTAGACTGCACTTTAATTTTGAGAACAGCGTATTGGAGGTTACGCTCTACCTCAATAATTTTTTCACACCAAATTTTTCAATGATTTCACAAAGACAATCAGAATTTTTCTAAGAATGATCAGGTTCAGATAATTTCTTTTTACGTCAGTAGACGCATGGAGCTCATGCCAGAATCCCCGGTTACTCAGAATATTAAACCATTTCACTTCATTTTGATCAGAGATACTTTAGTCAACACTTTTTATAAATGAACCACATCACGTCTCAAGTGACGTGCATCCAATTTACTCAATGAAGCTAAGCATTGCTCTACCTTTTCTTTTCAAATTCTTTCTTCAAAAAATTAGGCAGACAGCTTTTTCCTTAACTCCCTCTTCAACATACATGCAGCAAGTTTAATGTCTTTAGAGTGTTGAAAAGAAATTCCTATATCCTTATCTTTAACACCCCTTTTCACATTTTGTGCATGATGTGTGTAAATTTGATTTAGCATGTACACGAAAAATATTATGAACACATAATAATACAACTCCCCCTAAATAGATACACTTATGAAATATGAACTCCCCTAGAGTGTATGACATGAAACACTCCAATAATGACTCAAATGTAACATTATTTATCAAAAAGGCATAAGGTCATAGAAATTCCAAAGGATAGGGGTGAATAACATATATAAGCATGCAAGCACACATTGGAAATTTATGCAATATGCAGTGCAAAATGAAAGGATATGTAATTTTAGTTCTTGAATTGTTGGCCCTAAAGATATGCATGCTGAAAATGCCAACTATGTAACAAGGCACACGATGAGCTTCATTTTTCAAATGCACTATATGAATGATATGTAAATATGATATGCAAATATGTAATGTGATGCATAATTTCATATTCTTGTTTTAATGTCCTAAATACAATGCAAAGTGTAAGACGTAACATGAATGCAAACTACAAGTTTTCAATTTTTCATTTGGATGATCTAAATGCACCTAATGCATTGAATTCTAATGCATGCAACATATAACTATATGAGAATGGAATGCAAGATGCATTATGATAGAACTTACAAGAAAAAATTTAGATTTGAAAGATGAGCATGGGACATTTTTCAACACATGAGCTTTATATTCAAGGGTGCAAAAATTATTTGAAACATGTAATGCAATCCATTTATTTTTAGAAATTGTTCAAGAGCAGATTTACATGCACTTTTCAAAAGTTTTGAAGACATTCACAAGCCATTCATGAATTGACATTTCCATTGCAGAACTTTACACATCATTCAGGATCAATTTCAAAAAATTTGAAGCAATTCATCATAAGCATGTTGCATGTTACAATTGGAGGTCACTCAGTCAATAGAAAATGAAATAGCATTCATTTCAAGTTGTTTAGCTAGCAAGACTCCCCCTTGACAAAATACATGAATTTCAGAAAAATTCAATGAAACTGCAATGTGTTCTCTTATAACATGGGGCTAGCTAACAAAGGAGCATAGAATAGCATCATAAAATTCATTCAAGGCCAATCATTCAATTTCTTCAAGTTCTGGTATGAGGCGGAGAACTTTGGTCCAAAGACCCACTCACGCATAGTGAGAGTTTCCAGGTAGATGTAATCCACCTTTCCACTACCCAGTATTTGATATACCAAAAATGCAGTTAAGTTCAAATTAGCCATCGAACATACAGTTCCAATAAAGAATTGTTCAGAAACAGATTTAGACATCTTCATCACATGAGACATTGATAATTGTTCAAGAGATGATGCCATCTACATGAACCTGAACCACTAACATGTCCTTACCTGAATTTCTTGTGAATAAGGTCTGATCAACCTTACCTTTCGTGAGTTAATTTTCAGGTAAAAATGAGATGAGCCTCTCATACCATGCCCCTGGTGCTTGCTTCAGTCCGTACAAGACTTCCTGCAGCTTGTACACATATTGTGAATGTTGAGTCGATCCTGGAGGTTGTTTTACAAAAACATCCTCTTGATGTTCCCATTAGGGACGACAGTTTTAACATCCATTTTAAGATGATTTTAAGGTTCAGTGATCAGGTGTTGTGACAGGAGAGTCCGGACTACTTCTAATCAAGCAGTCGGTGTAATAGATTCATCAAAATCACTACCCATCTCCTGGTATCAGTTCAGGGAATTCACATCATCTTTATCGTTGCAATATACTCCTTCAGTTGACTCAAGCTTGGCCATGGCTGGCCCAACATCACTTGGATTTTTGAGAGTGTGATCTGCATCCAAAGTTGAAGAGATTTGATTTGTCAATTTCGATTCAGATTTATTAACAATGACATGAAGAGTTCCCTTAACAATTAACATCCCCTTAAGAAGCTCAAGAGTTAATGCATAACTCAGGTGTGAACCTAAATACTAAGTTCATATGACGAATCTGGTGACTCCCCCTCAATGTGTGCATGACTGTGAGATGTTCAGTAAAATTCTAATGCCATATACAGCCTTTAAGTACTTGATTCATAGTACTGTGGGGAGAACTTAGATCCGAAGATCACCTCATGCATGGTGATAGTTTCCAGACAAGCTTAACCTGTCTTTTCACATGTCACCATTCGATATACTATGCAGTCGTGGATGTGATGAAGGGAAGGGAAATGCAATGCATTATGACATGAGTTCACAATGTTAAAATTTTGCAAGAAAGGATGTGAAGACATATGATAAACTCAATGTAGATAGTGAAGGCTAATTTGAAGGTTTCCAAACTCTTCTTCAACAATATGCTCTGTGACACGTGATATGCACCTGACTGCGGATGAAATGCATGTACAGACATATGCATGATCATATAACTATTCAGCACACAGACATCTGCATGATCACATAACTATTCAGCACAATATGAATCAAGACATGGCACAATTACTGGAGAGAGTAAGAGGGATATCACCTAAGTATTCATATTTCAGTTTTTAGTTTTTCTTTTAACCTGACTTATGCCGCTTGGCCCATGTGCCTTACCTTCTTAACTGAAAATATATTCCACACTTCATATTCTCATGGCACACCTGTAAAACAGATTTCTCAATTTGCATTCTTAGGTACCCAAACCATCTTGGGTCCTTGTGGGTTAGAAGGAAAATTGGCATGTGGCTTCCACTTTTTGACAGCGTTCAATTCATCACTTTTCCTTAGAAAACAATCATGCTTAACATGCCCAGATTTGTCAGAGAAATGGGAGGAAGCACGTGGCATCACTTTTTTTCTTCTCATTTGCTCGACCAGTTTGTGTATGTGAGCATGATGTGTTGAATGAAAACTCTTTTTCTTCATTAGTAGCCAGCAGTGTAAAATTGTATGACCTCTTTTACCACAGTAATTACAATGCATGGAAGATTTTATGGTAAATGATTACTTTATATTTTTGAGACCAGCTCTATTTCTACATGCTCTCAAGTCATCATTTTTCATAATGAAACAGTCATGCATCATGTGTCCAAGTTTTCCACAATAGAGACAAGAAACATTTCTTTTATTGGATGCATGGGGTTTCACGTGAATGTTTTTAGCATGCACATTTTGGACATTCACACTCTTTTCCAGATTTGGTTGAGTTCTTGACATAGTGTATTGCTGGGAGTTAGATTTTGAGGTGCTGGGTGTACATGTGCTATGAACAAATGAAGTATGTAACTTACTTTCTAATTTATTTTTGTTCACATGATTAAATCATAGCCCTTCTCTTCGAAAGTTCACTTTCATCCCCAATAATTTATCCAAGTTTTCTTGACCATCCACGAATCTAGACAGTGAATTTTGTAAGTCCTGGATTTCACTTTCTAAAGATGTGATGTGCAGTTGAGTGTTGGAGAGTTCTTCTTCACAAGTAGCAAGACTGACATTCAACACATCATTGGTTTTCCTAAGACATTCAACTTCTTGTTTTATTTCATCCACATCTTCACACTCATCCAAAATCACATATTTTCCTTTTTCCAGAACCAACAATCTTTCAGAAATGGCCGTGTTCAATTCCTTCAGTTTCTCATTTTCTCTTGCAAGCTTTTTATTTTTATTTCTCAAGGAGAAAATTTGATCTTTGTGAAATTCAATGTCGAAGACATGAGCCTCAATCAATTCCTCTAAATGTGAGCATTTTTCACCGAAGGAATCACAGTTATTTTGTTCAACATTCTTTTTCAATTTTTTATTTTTAGATTTTAGCTTCTTATATTTATTTGCAAGCTCATCGTATGCAAGCAATAGATCATCAAGAGATATCTTTTCAGAATCTGAATTTGCCTCCAAGGGTGATCCATTCTACTGATCACTACCGTGATCACTCGTCCCTGCCACAAGACATTTGTCTTCATGCTCTTCCAGGAAGCTGGCTAAGCCATCCAATATGTCCTTTGCGGAGCTACAACAGGAGACAAAGGGAAAACTATTAGCATTAATTGCGGCAGTGAATAAACTTAGAACCAAGCAATTTTGATCATTTTTGAACTTATAATCTGCAGTCCAGACAGATTTATCTTTAGGCAACTTCTAAGGACCATGTGAAATATGTTTCCATAGCTTAGGATCATATGAGTTGACTAGACTGATCATTCTTCCTAACCACAAATCAAAGTTAGAACCATCAAACACCGGTGGAGAATTCAAAGTGTACATTTTGGTAGTCATTGATCTGGATCTCTCTAGATTGTTAAATCTATGAAAAATCGAGCCTTAGCTCTAATACCAATTGAAGTCCCGCGATCAATGACACCCAAGAGGGGGGGTGAATTGGGTGATTATAACTTTTAAGAAATTTTTACCCGATTTAAAGCAGTATGATGAAGCATCAACTAGGAATACAAATATGTTTAACCACAAGCTAGATTTATCAAAATTTATCTCCATGATAGTTCCTTGGTACAAGACGGAGGTGTGAATCCAGGGATTCTACTCACGCAAGATGCTATTGTCCTGACAAGAGTGATCTTGTCGATTCACAAACACCTTTTGATATACCAAATATCTATTTAGATAAAAGACCGATTATGCTAAATCTGAAAGATCAATCTCGAAACAACAATATGTAATAACGATCACATGGAATGGAAGTAGGAGAAATGAGCCAAACCATACAATTCAAACCATAATGCACGATGATTTTTAAGGTGGTTTGGATGCAACGACGGCAACCTACGTCCACCCCTCACCAAAATCCGGTGAGGTTTCACTGCTGTAAACCAGAACGGGGATGAATCCCCAAACAGAGACACACTCCAACCACACACGCAGGGCGACACCTGCACACACACACACACACACGGGGACGCACCCTAACACACACACAGAGATGAGCTCCAACACACACACACAGAGACGAGCTCCAACATGATCCGATGACCGGATTAACAATACATACACACATGCTCTGCGACAGATGCAGCACTCTACACACTTGTACAACCGGATTTGGATAGATCCACACACACACACACGTAGATCTAAGAAGATCCACGCACACACACAGATCGGAACAAGACAATCCATACGACCATATATCTGAAACGATCCACACACACACTGATGTTTACAGATTACAAAGAATAAGACTTGAAGCTCAAAACACAAAGACAAATGAAACACAGTTGAGAAAACTCCTGATTTAGGCTCCCCTTGAGTGTTTGACGTAGATCTTGAACAAGGATTCCTTCTTCACTTTAATGGAGATTAAATGGCTTCAGATAGAGCTTGAGGAGCTTGAGGATGGATGAAGAAATCTTTCATGAATTACTGTTCACGGAGCTAGAGTAGCCTTCTTTCTTCCCTTGGAAGTCTCTCCTTCAATCCCTCTTGTGATCCCCCTTAGGGTTTCTTACCCTTAAGAAGTGTTTTAATATGTCTTGGGTTGGTCAAGGAACCCTCCAGACATAGATCCACAAATCCTGCCGAATTTGGAGGCTAAAGGATTGAAAAGTCCACAAAGGAAGCTTGAACATGTTGGTGAAAAAGAAGGTCAAAGATGGCTACATCAGGGCGGTCGGTCAACCGGAGGTAGGCGGTCGGTCGACTAGAATTTTACAGGTTTTGAAGATTTTGTTGCTGGGAAAACCGGTCGACCGGCCCTGGGTTGGCGGTCGACCGAAATCTGTAAAATTCCAGATTTCTAAGTGCTGGTAAATCAGGTCGACTGGACCAGTCTTCCAGGTCGACCGAACTCTGGAAATCGTGCAAAACAACATAGTTCAGTCCATGGATCATATCATTATAGAATAAACTGTAAGACCACACATTGTTCCATTCAATTTGAGTTGGTTTGGACTCATTCTAGGCTTTTGAAACACGATCCTTTTGAGATTCATATCCTTGTTCAATTCATACATTTTAGTTTTAATCTGGCTTTGATTATGCACGGAATGCGTTCAACATTATGCACAAGACTACTGAAATCTCATTTCAAAATGACTCTTTATGGAAATGCAAGGAACAAGTTTAACCCATTAAGAGCACATGAAAATATATGCATGAGAAACCTTTGAAAGCCTGAGTATCATAGCTTCCAATCTATTGATCTAGGTTAAGTCAATAGATCCACCAACAATCAAATCCAAATGTTCAAGCATAGATAACCTTTTCACATCAAACCAAATCAACTTCCCATGGAGGCAAGTTGACTTTACTTACTTTACCAGAATTGAGAATGCCATAGCCTTACCAAGGGTTCTTGAAGGCAATGCCATAGCTTTACCAAGGGTTCTTGAATAGTGTAGACATGGTTTACCACTTGTTTTAGATTGTAGATAGCAATGTGCTTATCCACACGTAGTTTTACCTTCCAAGCGACGACCATGACAAGCAACCACCATGATGTTTTATCATACAATTCAAGATAGTCAAGGTTAATACATCATGAGATGCACAAAGACTTTGTTCACAGTTAAAAGCTATGAAGCCTCTTGGAAAACCAACAATTTCAACGAAGATTCAAGACCATATAGCAATGCATTTAACCAACATTTTTGAGCCTACCTCAAAAAGCCATTTGCCATCTCATCCATATTCGAACAACAACATGAGTGCATATTGACATAAAGAACATGTGCAAGCAAGAACATGTGCAACAAACATAAAGTTAGATATCATCAAAAACATATGCAAGGCATATAAAACAAAATTTAGCCAGGGAATTATTTAAGTCAAAAGCATAAGTTTTCAAAGATGTGATTTGCAACTCAGAACTGAGGATTTCCTCCTCATACTCAGCAACTCTATTTTTCAAAGCTTCATTAGCAGATTTATAATCTTCGATTTCTTTTTCTAGAACAATCAATTTTTCAGAGTCATCTACGACAACAAATTTTCCTTTTTCTAGAGAAAGTAATCTTTTCGACATGGCATTGTTCAATACCTTTAGCTTTTTGTTTTGTTCTTTTAAATTTTTATTGTCTTCAACATATTTTTCATCTTGAATGAGTTCATCAATTGAGATTTCATCATTGAGCATTGAACTCAGTCCTTCTTTCAATTCCTTTTCTATTTGTTCAAGTTCTGATGTCTTGACCACCAAATCTTTGTTTTCATCTCTTATGGAGGCAGTTAAGTTTGTCTGCATGTCAAGATCAATTTGAAGAGTTTCATTCAATTCTTTAAAAGATAACAATCATTACAGGGAGAATCAGTAGTACAAGTATTTTCAGATTTCTTTTGAGTTTTCTATTTTCTTATTTAACTTTCTTGTATTTTTCAACCAACTTAGCATAAAGCTTCATTAAATCATCATAGGAGATTTCATTAGATTTAGAATTTACCTCTTCATCTTGATGTGGGATGGGACGCGAACCTGGGACTCTAGCTCGCGGATGTCCCTAAGTGAGGGAAACGTGCGGACGTGCGCGGTTGAGAAACCGGCAATGAGTCGAGGGTATCGGTTTTTTCGCGTACTCGGATTGAGTCACGGGACGGGTCACGCTCGCTCTCTCTCGCAGCGGTGATAAAATTGATATAGCGAGCTACGTTCCTATCACTCTAGCAGCGGCATTCAGAAATATACGAGTAAAGCAAATGCCAAGAGGGAAGTGGAAACGATACCTCCACGCTCCGGGCGTGGGGAAGATGACCCCGGCCGAAACTCATACTCCCAGTACACAGTAATTAAATAATTACAGAAATGATTTCATTGCCTAATCCACGTAGGGAGGTAAAGGGCTACAGTGCGACCCCGGGAATAGTGAACTCAGGTTGACGGGCAGCAATTTGGAAGGCTCTCAGGTTGGAGACGGGCTACTGGTCTGGCTCGGTTCTGCGGGGCCCGCGGGACAGTAGGTGGGTCCGGCTGTTAGGACGACGGTGCCCGGGTGCCTCCTTGCCGCAGCCACTGGCTGGTACGCTGCAGGGGGGTACCGATCGATCTCCGGGAGCAGCGGTCGCCGAAGCTATCCCGACGTATTTTTACTGGAATTACCCAGTGACTGCTTTGCTGGCCTATTCTCAGATCAAAGATGCGCGCCTTCATGAAAAGAATTTTTGCGCCCAGATCCGGTGTCGGATCGAGGCAAAATTGGTACCGTTGGATATAGAACTCAAGGGGCTACAACATATAATTATTTCAGATCCATCCAATAGACGGATTAGAAATGTGCACCGACCTTCTTGCTAAAGTTCAAGTGTGCACGGACCTTGCTCAGGAAGTGCACCGACTTCTGTGCTGCACAGACCTAGTTCATCAGGCTAGATCAACTTTACTTAAGAACTGCACCAACCTTACTGAACAAAGGTCATATGTCCACTGACCTCAACTGGAGGAAATCTAAAGCTGCACCGTCCCTGGACAAGGCCAAGCAACCATATGTGCACCGAGTTTGTTCTAGTGTGCATGGACCCTGCTCCTCAATATGCACACACCTTACTAAGGAAGTTCAAGATGTGCACCGACCTGCATGCGAGGAACCTTGAAGCGTGCACTGACCTTAAAGCTTGCACCGACTTCATCTGAAGGACTGACCTCTACTGAAGGGGCTCTTAATATGCACTGACCCTGCCTAGGCCAAGCTTCTGATGTGCACCGGCCCTGCCAAGGACCAAGCTTCATACGTGCATTTACCAATGCCAAAGGCCAAGGATCTTGTCTGCACCAACCTCACTGTTCAAGTCCAGAAGCTGCACCGGCCGTATGGAATCAACAAAAGGTGTTTGATGAAATGTCTCAGTGAGCCAAACTACCTCCGTTTTAAGCAGTCTTCTATCATTTCGACTAGGTGATCCAGAGAGCAAAAATAGGAATCGCAAGTGTCCAAAAACACATCTTTTGAGGTCTGGAAAGGTCTCCTTGGTCAGTCAACCGCTTTGGTAATCATGGGTTGCTATATCAGTCCTTTTGGTCAGTAGAAAAGCAAGCTACCTTTTGTGGGAAAAGTCATCTTTCCAAATACGTAACTTTTTGCCTCCACCCAATGAGCTGCTCTGTCTCTGAGCCTGCATAGGACAAGTGGACGTCCTTGACTACCCAGTCTGTAGAAAAGAAAATCCTACAGATCTTACTTGGGAGCTTCTACTCTCGTTGTTTCTCTGGCCAATCAGATGCTACCAAGGGCTGCTTGGGGGTTATAAAAAGGGACCCCATGCTTGAAGGAGTTACTATTGTTGCTGCTGCTATCGCTGCTGCTGAAGTTAAAGATCAATCCTAAGAGAGAAAGAGCAGAACGTGAGAAAGATCTGAGTAGGATCCTCATTGAGCCAACCAGCCAACCACTCACTCAGCCATCCGGCTCTGTCCTCATTGCCTCGCAATCTGGCACTATCATTCGAAGTGTCTCTCGAGCTATGAAGAAAGAAAGAATCCAAGAGAGGTGTGTAGCCCCTCTCACGTCCAGACAGAGCCTAAGGAGAACCCAGATCGAACTTGTGTCCAGATCTGTTCCAAGGTGCTACAAGAGTAAATCAAGAAAGAAAGAATCCAAGAGAGGTGTGCAGCCCCTCTCACGTCCAGACTGAGCCTAAGGAGAACCCAGATCGGACTTGTTTCCAGATCTGTTCCAAGGTGCTACAAGAGCAAATCTGAAGTCACCATCTGGTTATCCCTTTTTGATTGTGAATTTTCGTGCCTCATCATCATATCAGGAAGGTTTTTTATTTACTGCACTTGCAGCATTTTTCTTTTTGTGTTTCTCTTTTTGTCTTGTGTGTGTGTGTGGAGGACCTCGTCCTCGTGTGTGTGTGTGTGTGTGGAAAACCGTCCCTACCGGTTTGTGTGTAGGAAGTGTGCTGCGTTTGCAGCGTGTGGTGAAGCATCACCGGGTTTGGTGAGGGGTGGACGTAGGTTGCAGATCTGCAATCGAACGACCTTAAAATCCCTGTGTTATGGTTGTGTATGTTATGTGATTGCTCCATATCCCCTATCTCCATTCACAGGTTGGTATGCTCACTTAATCATATGCAATCAGGGTTATTCTCTTTGCACACTCAAGCTTTTAGATCAGCACCTTGCTTCATCCTTATACCATTTAGGCCTCAGCGTTTTGCCTGCACCCAGTTGGCTACCTGTTGCACTCTTGCACACAGGCACCTAGCTGGTAGCATTGCCAAGGAAATCAGTTTGGTCACATATTCAGCTAGTCATCTCACATTCAGTTAATGGGTGTTGAGATCCCTGTTGTCCAGTGCTATAAGATCACACTCAGTCCTTGCACTGTGCTTTACCGTTTCCACTAGAGCCGCTCTTACTCAATCCGTTGTGCTTTGTACTTAGGTACTTTATTTATTCTATAGGAGTGGTTTATGCGCATTGGTTTGAGAGATTTTTAAATAGGCCAAAGTTCGTGAAAGGATCTATTCAACCCCCGCTTCTAGATCCTATTGCACCACGTGGGACCCAACAGAAAGAAAAAGTGAAGAAATGTGTGATCGTGATGGCCACCAAGACACGGGTACTGGATGGTAAGACGTACCTTGGAAAGATGGAGGAAGCACTCGCCCAAGATGCAGCGCTGACAAGTATACACGGTCTTGGGGGGACCGCTCAGTGAATGGCACGGTCACTCGATAGACTACCTACAACGCGGTAGAAGGAAGCGGGACGAAGACAGATCTGGCGATAGAACGGTTCTCAGACAGCCGCCTACAGGATCTGAACGGCTCGTAAAGGACCGTTCTTATCCGCAAACGGACGGAAGATGACCGTCCAAAGCACCCGACTTCAAAGTTGTGAGACCTGATCCTCCACCCCTTTCGGCCGGCCAGAGGGAATGGGCCTCGTGCTATGCTGATGCTGACCTGTAAAACAACGTGAAAGACAAGCAAACAATACCCAAAGTAGCCCTAAAACATGTAGTAACTATAGAACGAAAGGGAAAATCGACGTAATGACTTGGAAGGGGCGATACTTGGAAGGTTTTTAAACCCCTATAAGTCGTCAAAAACAAATGGGAGGGTGTAAAATGACGTGAAGCAATGCAAAAACGTGGGTAGAAATGGGGAAAACAGGCATGCAATGAATGAACTAAAGACTAAACGTTGTAACTAAAACTCAAATCAAATGACTACTCCCTTGAAATGGAGGCTTAGAAGGATGTAGAAAGCCTCCCTCCCCGGCTGCAGTTCGCTCAGAAATCCGGTAGAGCTTCGCCGTCGACGTTGAATCTCCCCCTTTCCAAGCTTGGACTACGGGTCCTATTTATAGAGCCCTAAAAGTCCAATCTCGAAATTGGATTTTCAAGTGAAAACTAATCCGAGATGATAAAACCAAATTCGTAGATAAACCTTTTATCTTCCACCAGGTTCAAATGGCACCCCATTTGGTTGAGAAACCGCGGAGAAAATGGTGGAGGAAGGTGGAGAATTAACCACGGATGGAGAGAGAAAACCCACATAATCCACAGGTTTCGAGCATGTAAACGGTCGTGCGATAGACTGCCGAGACGATTACACGGTCCATCCCTAGACCGTCCAACGCTGTCGGTGATAAATAAGAAAAAGTGAAATTATCCAATTGTCCACCGAACTGACCGGCTGTCACGGAGTTGGACTCTTCAGGATAAAACGGTCTACTGCTAGACCACTCAACAGTGGAACGGTCCAATGCTAGGCCGTTTACACCTGTCGGTGATAAATCCAGAAAAATAAGATAAATTTCTAATTATCTAAAAAAACCAACGCGCTCAGGATTCTGGGATCTGGACGGTCTAAAGACTAGCCGTTTAATGTCTATAAACGGTTGAACGAAGACCGTGCAAAGGCTTGTCGGTGGAAATTCAAAAAATCAAATAAATACCTAATAAATAATTAGACGGTTCAGAGAAAACCGCCCAGTCACTGAATGGCCAGTCGCTAGACCGCGTACATCGTGGACATTTGAAATTGATAAAATGGGATAAATGAGCCCATTTAACCCAAAACCAAGCAAAATCGAGCGAAATCAAGGCCCATTAAGCCCGAATCCGAGAGCAAACCTTGCCAGGGAGGGAGATACCAATAAAGCAGGCCCAAAAGCATGCCTGAAAATAGCCCAATGAGCGATGGAAAACTCGAGGCATCAACAAATGATGGTCAGAGGAATGACTCAACTCATAGGTAAAAAATGGGTGTCAATAGATGCCCCTCCGTAACGTCATCTTTGCAGGGGAGCGAGCGGAGGTGAAGCGAAAGCGAAATGGAACATGGAGATGAAGCGGAAATGAAGCGGAGTGGACTGAAAAGTGGTTGTTAAGGAAAAAGACACCCATTTCATTGCCAACGAGCGATAGGAATTTTTCGAAAAACTCTGAACCAAACACAATGAACAATCGAACCAAAACGACGCCAGTCTGGAGAAATTAACTAAATGAAAGAAAAACACACGATCAATCTCATGGGGGACACAATCCCGCGGACCAATTATGAGACTGGAATAAGCAGCAAAAAGTAAAGAAACGGACTAAAATTCAAGACAGGGACCTTCAATCAATCAAACCAAGTGAATAGATCAGAGAAAACATTCCAACTCTGAGTGGAATATTTCCTCATACTCAAGACTATATACGCACAATCATCCATAATAGACGGGACATTTTCAGACAAACCATGGGTCATGAATGCTCAAAAGATGCGTATGATGCATGTTGGGCTAAAATAAAAGAAATCATTAAAACGAATGTAAAGAAAGCCACAAAATAAAAAATACTCGAGAATAATATTGCTAGACTGGGGCAATCAGGGTCAAGACACTATCTGTAACCACGGCGTTCGAGATAGAACCGTCGTCCCCTAATCTTCCTAATCTAATGGCCTATCCGATGATTAAACACGTGAACCTGGATCATCATCGTTTTTGTTATAGGGGAACATCAGATCCTGGAACATGTAGATAACCAACTGGTTCTCGAGATAATATAGCATAATATCATATAGTAATGCAACAAGGGATATAAGGCCATACCTGACTTACCTGTGCAGGCGAAACGACATTTTTTTTGTATTTGGATTTTTTTTGTTGATTTTTAAAATAAGACAACCGACAACATGAATAAGCAAGCATGAACAAATTGAAAACACAACGACCGAATGAACGAAAGATAACATAACACAACGAAGAATGAACGGGCAAGCAATCACATGCAAACCACCACATAAACAAACAAGTAGCATGAGAACAGAGAACATGGTGGGGCATGGCAACACACAGCGGAATTACACACCATGCAGAATGAAGCCACCTGCAATGGGACAGAAATACGTAGGATAAGGACATCTAAGACAACCACAGGGGAGACGATACAACACATGTGAAACAACCACAGGCGGGACAAGGACACATGCAGCACATGGTGGGATGAGATAACACGTGGAACTAGAACATGAATGAGATGGCCATAGGTGGGATAAGGACACCTGGACGATGACCACGGGGGACAACACAGGGCATGATAGATATGTTGTTCAATTAAGCCCAAGATCTGACGAAGCAGAACCGTTGGGTTCGCAATCGTGAGGCAAAGAGCCCTCTCTCGCATGAAGATATGGTCAAAAGCTGAGTGAAGCAAAGCATGAGAAGGACATGAGCTTCAGAATAGATCGAGGGACAAATTTGAAGAAAGAGAGGACATATCAGAAAAATAGGAACAAGAGGCAAAGCAAAAGATAGAGCTTGGAAGCTTGAACACCTGCGACCTGCGCACTTAGCAAGCAAATCATACCTGTCCTTACAATAAAAGAGAAAAAGGAACAAAAGACAAATATTTTTTTCTTTTTCTTCTTCAGGTTTTTGACAATTTTTAGATTTTTTTAGATTTTTTTAGATTTTTTTTATTTTTTTGAGATTTTGAACAATATTTGCTTTTTTTATTGATTTTTTTTGCAATATTTGATTTTTTTGTTTTGTTTTGTTTTGGATTTTGACATATTAATCTGCGGCACTCAGAGACGGGCTAAACTACTGGCCAGGGATCGTCGTCCCGCCCTCTCTCATTAAAGGCTTCCCTTAAGTAGGGCATGCATGTGAGGGTGACTTGTCACAACCAACCACCTCTAAAGAATGGTGCCCCTACTAAGGCCATACCTGGGATACAACCCAACCCAAGAGAGAAGAAAATGGGAGACAAGCTTTGTACAGGAGGGAAGGTATTAGGATTCGACTTCCTCCCAAGGCACCACCCCTCAAAGAGTAGGTCTGTTGCGCCGGGGCTTTGAGTCTTTAACTATAATTTTTCATGGATTTTCATATATAATTTTGACATAACCCTTATTGGCCAGATATTGAAATAAAGCTCACCTTTGATTTTGATACACGCATGATGCTGCACTACCCTTCACCATTTTACGCGAACCTCAACTCTTGCCTTAGGAGAAGCAGGCCTAGTTACTTGGATCAGGGGTATTTTTCATGGTGTTTTTCATTCATTTCCTTTTTTTAAGACTGCCCCTATTTGAAACCTCTCTCGTATTGGGGAATGCCTAGGTGGGTTAATTCATCCGTCGACCTCTTGCCCCTGCACTCGACCGAGCAAAGAAGAGAACAAGCCTTCATGCATACCCATAGCATGGCCAAAGTAGCAATGGTGTTGCTTCAGAGGGATCAACAATGGCTCGCCGTGACGTGTATGCAAAACACGTGCTAAAAGGTCACCCTCAATGATCAGGGAAAGAAACTAGACTCCTAGTGCGGAGCTATCACCGGCCTACGGATGCTGCAGAAGCGAACTTTTATTTGACACAAAGTTAAGATCTAATTAAACAAAGACCCCTAAAGCCACTCAATCATGTTAAGGAATTAACATTATAACCATGTGCAGAAATAATAGAAATAATGGAAATGAAAGCACGTTTCTTGAACAAAATAAAGATACTTTTGCAAATCCATGGCGTGGAAATCGGCATCATGAAGCGATCTCGATCATCGAGCTTTGAGGAGCGCGAGTAACTTTATATTCTTTGCTTGCCAGGATAAAGGATGAAAGGAGAGCAAAGGATTGGATTCCTCGACACAGAGGAGTGGCAGACATCATACTGGACGAAGAAGGGATAAAAAAGGAAGAGTGACGAGGGCTAGAACTCCCTCGTTAAGACACAGAGGCCCTGATAACAAGTAACCAAGTACAGAATAAATAGGGACTAACTAAGATCAAGGCGGGCTAAAGCCTCGAAATCAGCATGAAAAAGGGTAAGAACCCCGAAAGGGTGAGGAGGAGTAAGTAGAAAGACAGCGAGAGGATTGCTGTGAAGATGAGGAAGAAGGAGAACGATCATCCGACGTGGTCGGAGAAGGAGAATGAGAGTCATCCGCCGAAGGCGGGGAAGAAGTGACATGATTACCCGACAAAGTCGGGGAAAGGGAATGGAAACCACCCGACAAAGTTGGGGAGGGAAAGTGACAGTCGCCCGACAAAGTCGGAGAAGAATCAAAAAAACCACCTGACAAGGTTGGGGAACGAGCATGAGGAACCCCCAACAGGGTCGGAGGAAAAGGATGAGAAGTGGAATCCGAACGTACCCGGGGAGGAAAACTAGAAGAAGCCCCTGGATCAGGAGAAGAGGGGGACATAGGTCGGGACCTAGAATGGTGAGGATAGGAGAAGATGGTAGAAATATGGTCGGGTGGCAGAAGGTACACCACCCAAGGATAGGAACTGAGCAAGAGAAATGATGAATGGATGGAATAAGGAGGTCGAGTGAGCCACCGAATGCACAACTGGCGGCCCCTGAACTTACGCCGCCGCCTCTTCTTGGCGGGAGTCTCCTTGAGATGAATCCGCCTGGTGCGGACCCGGGCCTTCAAACTTCTTGACCTACCGTGTCTTCTCAGATAACAGGCCCACCTGACAGATGGCCTGGCCCGATTATGAATATGCAGTTTTATTGGGGCGGTTGCCCCTAGACACGCAGTGCTAACCATGGGCAGGCATTCCGGAATAACCAACTCCCCGAGATGAACACCAGAAAACCATGGGGTTTTATTGCTTGGCACTAGAAGCATGAGATTCGACATCTCCACTTGGCAATTGGACATGAAACATAACTCCCTTACCAAAAGTGCAGGACGAAACCGAGGTGGAGTAATGCATGGTGTTGACGTGGCCGTCTCACCAATAAACCGAGGGAGATTACATAACAAGTGCGGAATGCCCCTAGTCAATCTTTAAAATACGACCAATTGCCCCTTGAACATGGAACTTAGCATGCTCTTGGCGGCCGTATGGGTTAGCACAATCTGAGTAGAGAATCCTGCTTGGCCAGTGAACTGAATAGCAACCGAGTGAGAGGTCATAACTGTATCAATATTCAATCTTCCGGCAAGCAGTGAGATTGCCACTAGCCTCACTCGAGAAGAAACCGGCACTAGCACTAAGGAGCTTCTCTTGGCAACCGCCTTCGAAAGTGTAGGCTCCTCATCCCCAAAACAGCCAGGGACCAGAACTCGGACCGACATGCGGCAAATGAAATCCTGAATCTTGGAATACCCAGTCAAAGTTTGGCTCGGCTCATTATCTCCCTGGGGATTAGACCCGAGGGGCACCAAAGGTAGTAAGCACTCGCTCCGTGGGGTGGAAGGTGATAGAGGTGGGTTAGAGGTGAAAGGTTTGGAAGGCGTTGGAAAGGGTAATGCAAGTGACAGAGTGGTAGCGGCAATGGTAGGCTCGGATGGAGGAAACGGCAAAGGTGGAAGTATAGGTGTGGGTTTAGCCAGCTCAGGCTCAGGCAACGATGGCAAAGGAGATAGCAAAGGCGGTGGAGGTGACGGAGGGGGAATAGGGACCCTTGGGGGTGATGCGGGACGACTACGAGACTTGACACGGACGGGTTGTGACCTTGGACTCTAAAGATTGACGCGGCTAGCAAGACGACGCGACCAGCAACGATACTATAACGCGGCACCAAATGAGCTCCAGAAGACGCGATATGCCCCAAACAAGGAGCGCTAACTCACAGTCGTCCCCATCGAGGGAAGCGCGATGGTCTGCAAGGTTGAGTAACCGGCTTTGAGTCTCGGGTGATCGGCTCGCTCTCGCACTCAGAACGAGTCGCGGGACGGGTCTCGCACTCACAACTCACAGCGGTGATGTATCGCGAGCTAGCTAAGAAAGTAACCTAGTCACAAGCAACGGCATTAAGAATGTATACTAACTAAGCAAAGCGACAAAAAGGAAGAGGCGGGTGTACCTCCACGCTCGAGGCATGGGGAAGACGTCCCGACCGAGATCTGTGACTCTCGGTACAACAATGATTATTAATTACAAAGTGTTTCAACAGCCCACTGCACGCAGGGAGGTAATAGGCAACATGTGGGGTCCGGGAGCACCAATCTCGGGTTGACGGGTCAGCAAGGTGGCAATTCCGGGCGGCGGTGGGGCGGCGACTCCGAATCTACAGTTTCCGACCGGTAGGATAGCGCGCTCGGGCGTCCAAAGGGATGCTGGTCTCCTAGAGCGGCGGTGGCTGAATCCTCTCCAATGTATTTTTCCTGGCCTTTTCCGTTGACCCCTTTCAGCAGGCCAACCTCGAGACAGACCCGAGCAGCTTTGCGCACCCTGGCAAGATCGGCCGCCACGACCACCTCCAACGTCAGATCGAGACACAAAAGATACCGTTGGAAATATGACTCAAAATCCTACGCTATACTAGAATCACAGCTTCGTCCAACGGTTGGATTAAAAATAGAAGTGACTGCAAGTTGACTGAGCACACTGTCCCGAAATATAGAACAGGCTGGATAGAACCCAACCTCCCTGATCAAGAGCTTTGACCGAGGACCAAATGAACGAATAAGGACTCAGGATTTTTATGATGGATAGAGGGGAGGGAGGTGGAGATGAACATAGCTCTTTTGTGAAATTTGAACAACATTTGAGGGGTGTGAAAATTCGGATGTCAAGATCTATCTCATAGATCTGCACACAGGCAGACTTTGGGGAAGATGAACAAGTGGTTGGGAAAGGGGGAAAACGGACTCTGATCAACTTAAAAATTGAACTGGGAATGGACTCTGATGGAGGGAACCTACTCTCAAAGCTTCGGAACGATCCAACGGTCGGATCTCCCGTACCAGCCCTTTCACCGAGCTGCTGTCCTGTAACTCTGAGTTTGGGGCAGCAGGATGAAGATCGGCTCGTGGTGACTCAACGGCGGCACGAATGGTGGTGGCGGCGGCGGCGGTGAACGTTCACAAGAGAGAGAGAAAGATAAGAAGAATAAGATATTTGAGGGAGATAGAAGATCTGAGATCAGATCTAGAGAGAGTTGGGGGTGGGAGGAGGAAGAACATTAAGAACACTCAAGAGGGAGAGGGGAGTGCACACCAAGCAATATTCTCTTCAAATTTTCATTAGTTCCACCAAAATGCAACAAGAGACTATATATATTAAAACCCTAGATCTAGACCAAAGTACATCCACTAACATTGGTCAAGGGTAGGTGGGGGACAAGCATGGGGGACAAGGAGGGGACACCCCCCATTAAGGGTAGGTGGGGGACAAGCATGGGGGACAAGGAGGGGGCATCCTCTACCTTTGTCTCCTTGGTCCAATGGTCCAAGTCTTCTAGAAGTTCATCATGGACCTTGGACTAGCCTTTTGGGCGCACATGTGTAGAAGCCCACAAGGGAGAGAGAGGCCCAATTGGGCTCCTAAAAGTTTGGAGGCTGTGGACGCACTTATTATTAAGTTCGTTGTTTATTTGTTTATTGGCATTTATTACGTGCGTGGGTGTGCCAGTCACAAAGTGACGATTTATTCGGGCTTCATGGAAGCCCATGGTGCGCTCGATCTGACTAATCAGACAATTGTGTAGTTCATGTCGGGACCGAAACCCGCCGCGCCATAAAGGTCACGGTGTTATTTACATCCCCCATACGGGGGAACACCCTTGATTGATTGCCGGGAATAAGGGCCCTACGGCCTAAAGAGAATACTAATAATGCGGGAGGATAGTGAAAGATGAACTATGCTAGAAACCCGTCTCGGGACGTGAATGTTCAGACTATGTTGGCCACTCACGGGCCACTTCATGTTTGGATGAAGGTCCGTGTTTGTAGTATAAAAGATGGTGACAAAACCGCGCAGATATCTGCCACGAACAAGGCAAGTTTAATGAGAATGCGGGATTGGATCCCGGTAGGGACGGGTCAAGTTGATAGACTGTTGGCCGGAGATGATTTCAGACTATGGCCATGTCGGAAATTCCGTAAACCACGTCCGATACCATAAGGCACCGTTGATTTTCTCTTTGCACCCAGTCCGAGGGAGTGAGTTATTAAGTGCGTAGCCCGAGCTTACTAACGTGCGCCCTCACACGCGGATCGACCTGCGCGGTCAGGTCGCGGGGTTCGCTATTGGGGGGGGGGTACGCTATTGCTGTCGTTCCGATCATTGAATTAAGTGGTTTATTCCCATTCCGTTCTTTCTATTTTGTTTACTGATTTAGTCCTTATTCTCTCATTTATTCTTTAATTTCAATAGTTTTCTTTCTTCTATTCATTCTTTTAGTTTTCTTTTGCCACGCCGTATTAGCAAGTTGCAAGAAGATGGGCACGCCGGTTAAGGGGCGCCGGGTTAAGATGTGAAGGGGCGCGCCGGAATTGGAGGGCAAGGGAGGAGGGAGCGCGCCATTTATGTCGTCGGTTTAGGTGGTCACCAAAGGGGCGCGCCGTATTTGGACTTCGGTAAGATGGAGATGGGCGCGCCGTTCTTAGGATCCAAAGAAGGAGATGGAGGGAGGCGCGCCGTTTAAGGGTTCAATGAGGAGGAGATGGGGGGCGCGCCGTTTTAACATTTGAAGGGAGAAGATACGGGGCTTTTGTGAGGAGGGCGCGCCGGTTAGGGCCGCGCCGGGCTACGGTGTTGAAGGCACTTGTCGATTGAAGGTTCAAAGAGGATTTTGAGAGTGATGTTAAACCGGCGCGGTGAAATAGTCACCGCGCCGTATTAAACTCCCCCGAGGGCTTATTGCCTTGACTTTGCGTTTCTTTCCTTTCACCCGTAGATAGATTTTATGATGCGTTTGTTCATCCATTTGATAGATTAAGCGACCAGGGAGGAAGTTTAGGCGTTTAGCTGTTCATTAGGGTGACTTAGCGTGTACTTTAAGTGTTTCGTTCGAGGGGTTTTAGTTCACAGATTTTACTGTGTGTGGTTCTTGCTCTCAGAAGTGGTTTGTTCGCTTGTTCCTGGAGGGCATCTTCTTCATTTGATCTTGAGCGTTCTTGGCCATGGCGAGAATTCGGCAGCACCTCCCCCGGACTGGGACTTGCCAGAGATAAAGGAGAGTCACCAATCGGATTGCTCCGGGGTAGACCCTCAAAAATCGGAGTAGCCTCACGGCGGTCCGAACCCAAATGTGAGTATGGAATGTTCGAGGGCCAGCCTACAAGAATGACCACAGCTCACGGGTGATGATTTCGTGGAATGGGACAGATGTAGGCCATAGGTGGCCATGAATGTTCACCCTTCGAACGGATTCCCTCAGAGTTCATGCCACAGAAGGGCAAGCTTCTAAGGACCCCAGGTAATGTTGAAAACCGGGAGGAAGAAAACGGAAGAAAGGGGAAGGGATCAGAGCAATAGAATACCGCACATGCTTACAATGTCACTCTTTTATTCATCCTCAAGGGAAAGGAAAGGAGGGAAGAGATGTACAAGAAGAGATCTACCCCCCAAAGCATAGGGAAGAATATAACAGAGAAGATAAAAGAAAAACTAGGTGTTGAGGTGGGGGAAGAAGATACATCGGTGGGGGAGAAGGAGGAACAGAGCACAAGCTCTTCCCCCTCTCTCCCCTCTCACTCTCTCACCCTCTCTCTCTCTCTCTTTTTCTTCACCTTGCAGGTGGGAATGGATGGAGCTTCTTCTTCTCTTCAGACGCCGGAGACCCTAGCCGAACCAGCCAGCCTTCCCTTCAGCCTCTCTTTTCTCAGCCCTTTCTTCTTCTAGCTCCTTCTATCTTCTTGCTCTCCTTCTGTGTCCCCTCCTTCTGTCTCACAATGCTGCCCCTTTTATAGAACGACCATCCTGGGAGCGTCCCTGCCAATTCCACCTCATCCGCAACGAAGTCGGGAGTTGACCGGCTGTGCTGGACACCGTTGATTCGTCTCGTACACTGCTGCTCGTCCGAGGATGGGACGCTCAGAGATTTGTCGGAGCTTGCCATGCTGCTGCTGCTTATGTGCTGTCGAACGGAGGTAGAAGAAGGGCCATGGGCATTGAATGTTCTCTGCATGCCATAATGATGCAAAACAGAGCATCGGAGTGTAGATGGGATGGCTTGTTTGCGCGCCGGGGAAGCGCTTCAGAGAATAGAATGAGGGGTTAAAACGGCGCCACATTCAAAGGGCGCCGTTTTAAGCATCAAATGGGGAGGCCCTTTCGATAGGAGCGCGCCGTGTAGCCAAATAAAGAGGGGGCACGCCGGTTTAAGAGGGGGGGCGCGCCATTTTAAGGCGCGTCGTTTTAGGGCCACTTCGTGCCGTTTTAAGCACGAAACGGATTCCTTTCGAAGTCGCGGCCATTTATATGAATGTCGGCATTCCCAGAACGTTCCGGTTGCGACGTATGGCCTCCATAATATTCCGTTTGTATCCTCTGGGACTCGGTCCCAGATTCTGCGTGACTTTCGGTGCATGCCGAGACTGTGCCGGAGTTCCTGACTTTTCTCTGATTCAGCTCTCGGCATGGCCGGTCGGAGCGTTGTAGCTGTATCTTCTGCTTAGGGGGCTTCCTTAGCGGGTAGCGGACCACCAAGCGAGTTCTCGTCCTGATCGGGCGAGGCATGAGGTTTATTCGGCAGTTCTGTCTTCGACTCGCTCTCTAATGTGTAGACGCGAATGTCGCCATGATCATCATCGTCATTTTTTTGGCGTGCACAGAGGCCCAATTTGGAAATTGGGCTGCTTACGTGAAGTGTAACGTATTTTACAACCTTGACCCATTACACTCATAAGTACTCAAATAAATACACACCAATACACTCGTAATAAACATAAAGAAACTCAATACCCAGGTGGGGATTCTATGCTATCACCCAGCCACAAGGAGGTCGGCGTCGCTCGAGTCGTGCTACGTGTCTGATAACGACGGCTAACTCTGGTGTCCTCACCAATTCTCCCCGGGTGGGAGAAGCTCGACCCTGTCGAGTAGGGGTCCTGATCGCTCTGGTATCGATCCAGCAGATCTGGATCTATCCTCTGCAACTCTACCCGGGTGATCCAAGTGTCATCGAACGCTGGGCGTCCACTCCATCGCACCAGATAGCGTTGGTACACTCCACCCCGGGTAGTAGTCACCTGCTCGTCTAGTATACGCTCTATCTGCTCACGCTACTGAGGTGACAAAGCTGGAGGTGGACGCTCGGGGGTGGGGTCGCTCACAATGATTGGAGACGGCTCAAAGGGCTCACTAGGTATCACTGCTGGGTCCCTATAAGCGACTAGATCCGAGATGTTGAAAGTGGAGCAGATCTCGTACTCCTCTGGCAGATCTACAACATATGCATTAGGACCAAGTTGTTTCACTACTCGGAAAGGATCGGCACCGCGATCTTGTAGCTTCTTCATGGTTCCCGAGGGAAATCGCTCAGGCCTAACCCTGATCATGACATACTCACCCTCCTGAAACTCACGGTGGTGCCTGTGGGCATCAGCCAACTCCTTGTACCGTGGGTTGCTGGACTCAATGTGACGACGTACATGCTCATGAAACTATCTAATATGATCGACGAAGGACACAGCTGACTCAGATACACGGGACTGGATGGGAGATGGGACTAGGTCTATAAGCTTCTTAGGTCTATGGTCAGTAACAATCTCAAAAGGACTCATGCCTGTAGACCTATTAACCGAATCATTGTAAGCAAACTCCGCGTGTGGTAGAACCAAGTCCCAATCCCTAACTCGATCACGGACTAGACACCTCAGAAGGTCCCCCAAACTCCCATTGACAACCTCAGTCTGACCATCGTTTTGGGGGTGATATGCAGTGGAGAATTTCAATTGGGTGCCCATCATGTGCCATAGGGTCTTCCAGAAATAGCTAGTGAAGCGCACATCCCTATCGGAGACTATAGTGCGTGGGAGTCCGAACCTGGAGACACAATGTGAAAAGAATAGACGGGCAACTCTAGAGGCATCCGAGGTTTTGGAGCATGGGATGAATAATGCCATCTTAGAGAATCGGTCGACAACCACAAAGCTCGAGTCATGCTTTCGGAGGGTGCGAGGCAATCCTAACACAAAGTCCTTGCTAATGTCCTGCCATGGACTATCCGGGACGAGAAGAGGAGTATACTGGCCGGTATTTTGCTTCCTCTGTTTGGCCATAGCACAAGTGCGGCACTGGGCCACCATACGAGCAACATCCCTCTTTAGGCTAGGCCAATAGAATCGATGCTCAACCGCCTCTATGGTCTTGTTCCGGCCAAAGTGGCCAGCAAGACCTCCCGCGTACATCTCCCACATAAGAAAGTCAGGAACAGAAGTCCGTGGGATGCACAACTTGTCACCCCGGAATAGGTGACCCTCTTGTAGCACAAACTCGCTATAATCACGCGAGGGGCCAGCCTGAAGGACGACATAGATCGGACCAAAGTTTGGACAATCAACATAAGCGTCCTTTAGCCTCTCTAGCCCTACCACCTCAACACTCATGGTGGTCAACATCATCACCCGACGACTCAGTGCATCGGCCACCTTGTTCTCCGCCCCTGCCTTGTGCTTAAGCACAAAGGTGTACTCCTGGAGATACTCCACCCAACTACTGTGGCGAGCATTCAGCTTTTTCTGGGTATGGAGGAATCGTAATACCTCATGATCAGAAAAGAGGACAAACTCTTGGTGTAATAGATAATGCCTCCAATACCTCAATGCTTAGACGACTGTGTAAAATTCTTTATCATAAGTGGAATAGCGCAGTTTGGCATCATTAAGCTTCTCGCTAAAGAATGCAATGGGGTAAGACTCCTGACTCAACACTCCACCTATCCCTACTCCAGAAGCATCACACGTGACCTCAAACACCTTAGAAAAATCAGGTAAAGCAAGAACATGTGTCTGGGTCATGCGCTCCTTAATGTCCTGAAAGGCCGTGGCTGGAGCCTTAGTCCATATGAATGCCCCATTCTTTATGCAATCAGTGATAAGGGCAGTGATAGAACTGAAGCCACGAATGAAGCGGCGGTAGAACGTCGCTAAGCCATGGAAACTTCAGACATCGTGGAGTGTGCGGGGCTCGGGCCACTCATTGATGGCCCTAATCTTCTCCGGATCAGCGGAGACTCCATCTCTCGACATAATAAACCCGAGAAAAGTGATCTGATCGGACATGAAAGCACATTTATTTGGGTTGGCAAATAAACTCTCTCACCTCAACACAATGCAGACCTGTCTAAGATGGTCTAAGTGGTCTTCCCTAGTGCGGCTGTAGATAAGAATGTCATCGAAGTAGACGACCAAGAACACCCCTATCATAGGGCGTAAAACCTGGGTCATCAACCGCATGAAGGTGCTAGGGGCGTTGGAAAGCCCAAAGGGCATAACCAACCACTTATAAAGACCATCCTTGGTCTTGAATGCCATCTTCCACTCATCCCCAGGCCTGATCCGCACGTGGTGATAGCCATTGCGAAGATCTATCTTTGAAAAGATAGTGGCTCCCGACATCATGTCAAGCAAATCATCCAATCGGGGAATGGGAAAATGATACTTCACCGTGATCTTATTGATTGCACGGCTATCAACGCACATCCTCCATGTGCCATCCTTCTTCGGGGCCAATAGTGCGGGGAAAGCGCAGGGACTCTTGCTATCCCTAAGGGATCCCCGACTCATCAACTCCTCGACCTACCGCTGAAGCTCGACATTGTCCGTGGGACTCATCCTATAATGGGGAAGGTTGGGCAAAAATGAGCCCGGGACGAGGTCGATCTCATGCTGGATGTCCCTCATAGGTGGAAGGCCTCCAATGAGGTCTTCTGGGAAGACATCGGAAAACTCCCGCAATATTGTGGCTATCTCTGGGGGATGCTCATCCTCAGACCTAGGGGTGACATCCTCTATACCCCGGACAACAATAGCTAGAATGGGGTTACCCTCGGTCACCTCCTACTCCATCTCTCTCGGACTGATCATCATCAACCTCCTGGGTGGAGGATCCACTATGCTAGGAGCAGTCGAAGAGGTGGTAGCCCGTGCCGAGGACAAAGTGGGTGGACCGACTTTCCCATGACTAGGAGAGGTCGTAGTACTGGGGCCAACTGGTCCTCGGACAGACGGGTCCTTCGGCTGGATGGGGTGGAGGGTAATCCTATGGCCATCATGGTCGAAGGTGTATGTGTTCGACCTACCATGGAGGGTGGCATCTCGATCAAAGAGCCAAGGCTTACCAAGGATGATACTACCCACCTCCATAGGTAGTACATCGCACTATATTGCATCACAGTATGCCTGGAACTACAGCGGCACCAGACACCGTAGTCTGACCAGGATGGAAGTGGAATCCACCCAAGAAACTCTATAAGGTGCGGGGTGATCCACGGGCGTCAAACCAAGGCGCTTGACGGTGCCTGTGGAGATAGCGTTGATGCAGCTCCCGCTATCAATAATCACCTTACAGGCCTTTCCTTTCAGCCTACAAAATGTATGGAATATGGTGGTGCGACACCAGTCGTCACTCACCTGCGGCTGGGTAAAGATGCACCTGACTACACCTAAATGTACTTCATCCTGATACTGGGTACTAGGGACGTTGACCTGCTCGCCCTTTAACAGCTCATCAAACAATTCCTTGGCCAATTCCTGGTCCAGCTCATAACTGACTGGCACCAACTCGGGGGTGGGGTCACGGGCCAGCGTGTCGGCAATAACAAGTGTTCCCCGGGTGGGACACTTGCTGGCAAAGTGGCCAACTCCACCATAAGTGTAGCAACGGTCTCGTGTCCCAGTGCCCTGAGATGTTCCACCAATCATTGGCCCCTTACCCTTGTCCCTTCGATGGACTGGGGGTGTGGGAAGAAGAGGCCGAGCGGGTACGGCGGGCTGATAAGGCCGAGGGGCAGGGATGGGTGCTTGCGGGCGAGGGGGAGGGTCCCTCGGAGGGAAAGTGCGGAGCCTAGGAGCAGTGGGGCCCAACCGAGGGGGTTCCGTGGGACGGGCCACCGGAAATCGGCTATAGGAGGTAGGCGTGGTATGAGGGTCGGTCCCACGCTGATAAGTGAACCCCGGGCGCTGGACGGGTGTGAACTCCGCCTCGAACTGCCCTAACTCTAGAGCAACCTGGTATGCGTCTTCCAAGGTGGTAACATTGCGGCGAAATAATTCATATTGGTAGTGGGGCCGTAAATCACGACGGAAGTGTGATACAGGCATGGTGCTCTCCTCCGTAATCCCACATCGCAAAAAGTACTCGTCAAACTCCGTGATGTAGTCTAACACAGATCGGTCCCCTTGGGTGAGACTCTGCCACCTATCAATAAGTCACTGACAGTACGTGGCAGGAAGGTACTTACACCTAAGCTTGTCCTTCATCTCATCCCAAGAACCTACCTGAGGTTCATGACGCTGAAAGAGCAAGCTCTCCACATTGCTCCAGTAAGTTTGTGCTTGCCCTAACAACTTCATCTTGGCATAGCTGACCCTCCAGTGGTCCGTCATATCGAACCACTCAAAGTACCGGTCCATGATGGCCTCCCAATCAATATAGATCTTGGGTTCCAAAGGTTTGGACCCATCAAATGTGGGAGGGTCTGCACGGACGGTCCTAAGGATCCGTTCGTCCTCATCATCCCTATATGGTCGGTGACCACGCCTGCGCCGGCCATTTCCCTCGTAATCGTTGTCGGACTCATAGTCCTCAAAATGGAGGGCAGGTGGCCGTTTCTCCTCAACCCGAGGTGGTGCGCACTGGGTAGCAGGCGCGGGCTAGGCAGCAGGCCCCTGAGGGGCTGGAAGAATGCTGGGTAGGTCCCGGCGAGGGGTTCTCTCCACACTCTCTAGCCTTCCAACAAGACCTTGGATAGATCGGTCGGAAGCCTCGACGCGGTCCTCCATGGCTTTGAATCGGCTCTCCATACGCTTGGTATGCTCCCTAAGAGTAGGGGTGTAGATATATATTTCTCTCCTCTCTCTCCTTTCACTAAAGGGGTCAAAAGTGCGCCAAATGCATGAAATAAATGAGAGAAAGAAGAGGAAATAGGGAATGAAAGTACCGTGATCGCCACCAAGATGCCGTACGCGACAGGCACGCCGTACCTTGGAAAATGGGGAGACACTCGCCTTAGTGCTGCGTTGGGGAATGAACGGCTCGGTTAGAACCGCTCTGTGATGAGCGGTCTTACGATAGACCGCCCTGGGGCGCTGCGAGGGACGCGGGAGGAACTGCTGCAGTGAGATGGACGGCACTTTAGGGACCGCGCTCCAGGGAAGGACGGTCGTTTCGGAGCCGCACGTACCGTTGAACGGCCGGAGGATAACCGCTCAATACCTTCACTCAGCAAGTTGAGAAGGGCTCGACCTCCACCCTCTCCGGCCGGCCAGAGGGGATGGGCCTCGTGCTGATTAGATGCTGACCTGTGAAACAACGTAGAGACGCGAAAGAGACACCCAAATCAGACCTTAATAATGCAGTATATATTCAAACGAGAAGAATTAAGCATGAACAAATGAAAAGGGGAATACCTGGGGGGTTTTAAACCCCTAGAGTGTCAAAAAACTGGATGGTTGTGTGCATGGTAATGAGAAAGAGGGGGGTACGTGGGTGAGAAACAAAGCATGCAATGAAAGAACACGACAAAACTACGGAATGAAAGACTACGAAGACTGGGCTACTCCCTTGACCGGAGGCTCATGTGGACGTAGAGAGCCTCCCTCCTTGGTGCTAGGTCGCTCAAAAATGTGACAGAGCTTCGCCGTCGATCAAAATCTCCCCCCTTTTCGACGTCCGGCCTTTAGGGTCTATTTATAGAGCCTAGAAAGCCAACCCCAAAACTAGGGTTTAGAGCCATTTTCGGGGCGAGATTATTGAAGATAAATCGTAGATAATACAATTATCTCTCATCCAGTCGAAACGGAAGCTAAAATGGTTGATTATCCGCGGAGAAATCACCAAAATAAGTTAAGGATAAAACCATGGAGAAAAGGATTAAAATCTGTTAAAATTCAGCAACCGACGGGATGAACAGTCTTACGATAGACCGCTCAACCAGGTGGGCGGTTATAAACTAACCGTCCATACCCGTCGGTGGAAATTCAAATAATCAGCAAATAATCCCAATTATCTCTCGAACTGGCCGAAACATCCGCCGTGGGACCCTGAACACATGAACGGTTGAATGGAGACCGTTTGAGTGTAGGGCGGCACAAACACGACCGTTTTACCCTGTCGGTGATAATTCAAATATTTGGATAATTATCTGAGAAAACAGGCGCGCGTAGGACTCTGAGATATAGGCGGTTGGAATAGGCCCGTCCATGAACTTGAACGGTCCTGATCACATCGCACAAAATCCTGTCGGTGAATATTCAGAAAATCCTCAGAAATTAGCCGAAATGTATGAACGGTCTGGTATCAACCGCCCCAGTCCTGAACGGCTTATGTGGGACCGTTCATGATCTTGGGTACTGGATAATTAAAAAAACAGTTCATTTAATCAAAGCCAGGGTCCGATAAGCCCTTAATGGATACGACCTTTACCAAGGAGGGAGGCCACCCCCAAAATGAGCCCAGGATGTGCCACAAAGAATGGCCCAACAGATAATGGACATCTTAGGGCATCAATCAATGGAAGTAAGAGAAACGGCTCAACTTATCGGTATAAAACGGGTGTCAACAGATGCCCCTCCTTAACGTCCTCTTTGCAGGGGAGCGAGCGGAGGTGAAGCGGAGGAGACACGGAACATGGAGACGAAGCGGAAATGTAGCGGAGTGGACCGGAAAAGCGGGCATTAAGGTAAACGACACCCGTTCCTACCAATAAGCGATGAGAATCTTTCGGAAAACCTTGAACCGAGCGTCAGGAGTAATTGACCAAAAGGCGACGCCAATCTGGAGAGACTAAACTAAAGGAAATCAACCGACAAGACCAACCTCATGGGGGACACAATCCCGCTGTCCAATGAGGGGGCCACAAAAGAAAAAGATGCTAAAGCTCCAGACGGGGATCTTTCAGTCAACTGACCCCAACGAACCGACCAAAGAGAACCTTCAAACTCTGAGTGGAATTAGTTCATCTTACTCGAGCCTCTTAAACACATAGCTGACCATTACCGACGGGACATTTCTGAAGCAAACCATGGGGCATGAAAGCCCAAAAGGATGCGTATGATGCATGCTTGGCTAAAACAAAAAGAAATCATTAAAACAAATGCCAAGAAAGATTAAAATATAAAATATTCGAGAGTAGTATTGCTAAGCTGGGAATATCAGAGTCAAGATACCGTCCGCAACCACAGCGCGCGGATAGAACCGTCCTCCTCGTGACATCCCAACTTAACGGCCTATCCGAAGGTTAGATACATGAACCTGGATCATCATTGTTTTTGTTGAAGGGGAACATCAGATCCTGGGACATATAAGAAACCTGCCGGCTCTCGAAATAGTATAATATAATATCATATAGTAATGCAATAAGGGATTTAGGGATAGAGGGCCATACCTGACTTACTTGTGCAGGCGAAATGGCGAGACATGGCTGAAGTGATGATGCATAAGATGGTTAAGAGATGTATTTCCAAAGAAAATATTCAACATTCATGATTTAAATACATCAACGAGATATACGGCCGAATCCCAACCGTTCAATTTTCCAAACGGCTCTATGTTAACCGTGTGTACCTGACATTCAGACAATTTTGTTAGGGCCCATTGCCAGTGGTGAACGGTTGTGAACACACCGTTCTTACAAGGACGGCTCTATTCGAACCGTTCGTGCCCAGAATTCGAACCGACTTGAAATTAACGGTCAAGAGAGACATACGGTTAGATACGAACCGTTCAGATAATGAACGGTCTAACGATAGACCGTTCTTCCCTGCAGCTTCGAAAAAAGGAACCCCCTCGTCTCCCTCCACCGTAACCGACGGTGGAAGGAACGAGGGGGCAAACGACGCCCTCACTCTCTCTTCTCAACTCCCTCTTCTCAACTCCCCCTCTCCCTCTCTCAACCTCACTGCACCCCAGCCCGTTTGATGACCCGGACGAAGCACCAGTCCGCCAGGCCGTCGGCCACCGGTGAGGGCTCGTCGCCGCCGGAGCAACCGCCACCGCCGTCGGAGGAGGAGGGCACACCCGGGGTGACCATGGAGGAGCTCACCATCGTCGTCGCCGATGAAGAGGCCCCTGCCGGCCAGGAGGAGGTGGCCAGAGGACCAACGCCCGCGGGGGCGGCCAAGGCACCACGCGATCCCGAGGTAGGTTCCCCCTCACCTCTTCTTCCATTTCCAACCCTTTCGTTCCATGCATGCTAGTTTTAGGGGCTTAGAGGGTCTTAGGGGGGTTGGTTTAGGGACCACGGGGGTCTCCCAGCCGGCTGGGGGGCCTTCACCGTCGTCGGGGACGACGACGGTAAAACGGTTTAACAGAAATCGTACGTAAAAACAATGCGGTCCCCAAAGGACCGCCTAAAAAAAACACGGTGCAGGGAGCACCGCTCACACTCACACTGCTAACGGGGCACCAAAACCCCAATACGGTGAGGGTACCACCGTTCAAAACGTAGACGGACCATATAGGTCCGTCCAATCATGTAGCCAGGCAAAACAATACGGTCCTTACAGGACCGTCACGAAAACAATACGGCCAACGGTGGGCCGTTATTCCTTAGGGAGATGGGCAACCAGACGGTTCAGGGTGATCCGTCCATGATTAAAACGGATAGGGATGGCCCGTTCAAACTGGGGTACCTGAGAAACAAAGCGGTTTGAGGAAGGCCGCTCATCTACAGAGCGGTTCGTGACCAACCGTTCTTCAAATCAATAATTGGACTCTGAGTATTTTATTTAAATGAAATAACAATGTGAAACTAAATGACTAATGCAAATGGGATGGATGAATGCAGGGGAAGCGTAGGACGCGTACCTCCTGGCTGCAGGTTCGGGCAGTGTATCTGGCACTGCCGGACTTCCAGAGGGAGCGATTTACTGCCATGGGGTTCGCCCCCTTCCTGAGTATTGAGGTGTGTCATTTTGACGCAGCTCTGCTCTATGCTCTGCACGACCGCTGGGACCCAGTGAGTCGGACGTTCTTGCTCCCGTGGGGGCACATGGTTCCCACGTTGGAGGACGTTGCCAGGCTCACTGGCCTACGCGTGCACGGGTCGCCGGTCAGCGGGACTACTTTTCCTGACTACCGGGGGCTGGCTCGAGAGCTGCTCGGGCTTCAGTTATGGCGCCCGAGAGGCAGTCGACTCTCCTTCCCCGGGCTACTCTCCAGGACAGCCTGGGTCTTCGACGAGCTGGCGTTGTAGTGGGCGAGCGACCAGAGGAGCACCTGGAGCGGCTTGTCGAGTTGGCGAGGCCGAGGGTCGCAGCGGCACCGGGACCAGAGGCAGACAGAGTACTACGAAGGTTTCTGATGCTGATGTTCGGGCGGCTTCTCTTCTCCACTCGGGCGGACGTGATGAGCTGTCACTTCCTCCCCTTCCTCCAGGAGCTCGAGCATGTAGGTGACTATGCTTGGGGAGCGGCGGTCCTCGCCTTCCTTTTTGACACCCTTAGTTCGACGATGCGTCGGACGATGCTTGGGGGCTTCTCCCCCTTACTCCAGGTGCGACTCTCTTCCCTAGTCTTCATTATGCAACTCTATATGCTGACTGAATGCTGACACGACCTTATGATACAGGTGTGGGCCTACGTGCGCCTACGCGGGTTGGGGAGAGGCGAGGAGACCCGCCCTGGGCTCCTGCCGATAGCGCGGAGGTGGACAGCACCTCGGGAAATGATGGCCCTGAGGAGGCAGGTTCGGGAGCTGCAGGACGACCTGGATTCTCTACCGTACACCTCGGTACGCTTCTAGACTCAGACTCTTTAAATACATGCTATTCTGATGATACTGATGCAGTTTCCTATTCTTTGCAGGTACGGTGGACCCCTTACACGGAGGAGAGCCCGGAGGGCCAGCCGTGGGTGACCGAGGCCTTGGCCTTCTCTGGCCGGGACGTGTGGCTTCACTGCATGAATGTGGTGGAGCCACTACACTTTAGGTTGGTGATGAGGACCGTCGGGGTCCACCAGCCGGCTGTAGAGTTCCCCGCGCCCGAGAAGGCGGGGGAACGAGTGATGAGGACTACCCGGGGACTCCGCGAGGCGTACGACTGGATAGCGACGAACGTCGAGCAGATTGCTGACTGGGCCGCACGAGGGCGAGCGGTGACCGCCCGGGCAGAGAGCGACAGCGCGTACTACACCGCGTACGCACGACACTACCGGGACCAGGTGTTCCGAGGCGCCCACCGACCGGTACGACTTCTAAACTTAAACTTTGTCTATTATGCTTATGAATGATGCACTAACAAAGGACTTTTAAAATGTAGGTTGACCCTACAGGACGGGTGGTAGAGTTGCAGGGACTCCTGCACTCCACCATCCGAGAGAGAGACGAGGCTCGGCAGGCCCTGGCCCTACTGGTGAGTTTTCTAGACCCTAGACTCTTTAAATTATGCAGTTCTATATGATTATGATTATGCCTATGACTGACCTGGAGTATTTGGATGCACCGCGCCGAGGGTGTTCAGAGGGCGGGACCAGACGCTCCTTCTTCTTCCTCCATCCAGACCCCAGCAGATCGAGCCGATCGAGAGGCGGACTTTACTCGGATGGTAGAGCGGGCCAAAGCGGCCGAGGCGGCACTCGTGGAGAGGGTAGGCAACTCTAAACTTCCTCCTGTTTATTTATGCTTATGAAATGTATGAAAATGTGACCAACTAACAATGGTGTGTGGATGCAGACGTCCGAGCTGTCCCGCCTGCGGGCGGAGTTGGAGTAGAGCCGAGTAGCGGCTAGGGAGGAGGCAGTCTGTGTGCGGGAGGAGGTGGCGCTGAGCCAGCCAGTGGGCACAGTGGAGATGGCACTCCTTCGGCATGAGCTAGAGCGACTCCGGGCGGATGCGGCGGAGTTGGTGCGAGTTCGAGCGGAGCGGGATCGTGCTCTGATTGAGATGTCCGAGCTGAACGGAGAGTTGCGGGTCTTTAGAGAGATGAGCCGGCGATCGCGCAGCGGGACTCCGAGTGGCAGTCACGGCACTCACGGCTCTGTGAGGAGTTTTTTCCCTAGTTCCTCCGGCCATCGGAGGAACGAGGAGGAGGAGCGGCGCCGGCGACGGCGTGATGAGGCGACCTCAGCGATGCCTCCTCCAAAGAGGCATGAGGGTGAGGGGGACAGCGACGGGGGCCAGGGAGAGGGAGCCGCTTGACTGGTTGTACTGGGCCCGTCTTTGTACATGATATGATATGATTAGTGATATGCATGCCTTTGTTTTTTCGTTTGTTTTGTGGATGAATGTATGTATGAGTGGGCGAAATGAGTTTGAGGAGCGCGCTTAGCCTGAGAGAGATGAGCGACGCACACGCCGACCTGAGTGAGACGAGTGACGCACACGTCGACTTGAGTGAGATGAGTGACGCACACGCCGACTTGAGTGAAATGAGAGACGCACACGCCGACTTGAGTGAGATGAGAGCGCTAAATGATTGAGGCATGAGTGCAGCAGGTTAATTGGGGAGCAGAGAGTATGGGCGGTTCTTCCAAAGCCGTTCATAGATAAGAGCGGTTCTCTAAGGGCCGCTTGAATGCGTTGGAACGGTTCCATATAAACCGTATGAGTGGTCGAACGGCAGAGTTCGGGCCGCACAAGTCACTGGGCCCGAGCTTCCTTTGGAGAGAAGAACGGTTGATGATAGGCCGTACAATGTATGGACGGTCTATCGTAAGACCGTCCAATCCCACGTCCGATTTGCTCGAGGGGGGACTCTCTTGAGAGTCCCCAGCCCGAGGGCAAGGTGCTTTGAACTTATCACAACCCTATCTTAGCCCGCCCTAGGCTTATCTGAGCCTAATCCCAAGAGGTTTAGGCTTCCTAATGGACCCTATAAATAGTAGGGAGGTCTGAACCCTCAACTCATCCATCTTCTTTCTCCCAAAGCCTATAAACCTTTGATTCTCGTCACCTCATCATGAAGAGGGCTTATGATGGAAGTCCTGCGGAGGGAGTGCCCTTTGAAGGGCCAAGACCAGCTAGAAAGGAGCGGGAGGCGATCCAACGGCTAAACTTGATTCCTCGTCATCTCAGCGCCTCCCCTACGAGAGAGGTAAGTTAGATCAGAATATATGTAATTTCTCTCAATTTCCCTTATATTTCCTTACATCGTTAGCCTTTTCCTCTTCTCAGCTTCTCCCTGGCCCGAGACGCTTTTCTAATTTAAAGTGTGTGGCTCCCATGGTCCGTGCATTGCCCCTCGGGGTGACTCACCTTCTCAAATCCTGGCATCTACACTCCCTCCTAGTTTTAGGTCAGAATTACCCCAAGCTTTCTTTAGACTGGCATAGTATCTCTGCTCTGATGGAGATTTGGCACCCTCAGACTCACACTTTCTTCTTCCCATCTTTTGAGGCCACCATCCTGTTAGAGGAGGTAGAGACATACTTCGGACTCCCTAGGTCCAAGGTGGGGGAGGAAGACTTGATATGCCATACCGTTGCCCCTATCGACCCAAAACTCATCCTAGGGGAATTTATACCTGATAGCGGGGATGTTCGCACCTTCGTAGGCCCTCGCCACATCCACCTCCTTCCTCTGAGCCAGTGGGTAGTAGAGCATTGCCGGAATAAGTGCGGGTGGGTTGAAGCCATAGCCAAAGCTGCGTCCATCTGCCTATGCGGGGCCATCCTTTTCCCTTCAGCCAACCATGTCCTAGAGATTCCTTTACTCAGCACCATCAGCGGCCTTTGGCAGGGGTTTTCCATTTCTCAGGCTGTCTTAGCTTATTTGTATGAGGGCCTTACTTCAGCAGCCTTAGGAGGTCCCCTCTTTGGTTCGATGATCCTATTGGAGTGCTGGATGGGAGTTAGGATGAAGTTCACCCTGAGGGAGGATATTACTTCAGTTAGCAGGATCATTGGGAGCCATCCCCTTTACTTCATAGGGGGCGCCTTCAGATTTTCTCCACAGGTTGAGTGCAGGACGGCTGATCTGAAGACCAGGGATGAGTGGCGCCCGTACATCAACAGGCTGCCCCTGGATAGGTTCGTGATGCGCCCGGATTTCCTCCATGATACCACCATCAGGCTAGCGAGGAGAGTTGGCTTGGACTTGAGGCTCGTGAGCGACACCACTTTTGCGATGTACTGCCCACACAGATGCTACCTGCAGATCGGGCTTCCCCGGACGGTGCTACCTACGCTACCCTACCTTCCCATGCTACAGGCCCGGAGGATCGGGACAGAGGAGGACGAGCAGGCGGTCAGGAGTGCGTTGATCATGTGGGAGGTGAGCAGGGTGCGTACCCTACCAGCAGAGGTCGAGGAGGCTTCAGAGACTAGACGGGCTTATCTTAGGGAGTTGAGAGAGATACGTCCTCGCGGGGATGCCCAGCGGCGGACTGAGTGATTTTCTTCTATTTTTATGATGATATGGGATGGGATTCTTATATTCGGACAGCTTGATATATGATAAGATTTGATGAGATTGAGTTTGAGCTTTGCAATATGATTATGATGTGATGTGATTGCATAGGCTAATGCGAGGATTGAATATTCCTGTAGTTCCGAGTCAACTGTCCTTCCGACCTGCCCCTGCACACATGCAAACATGAAACAGATTAAATCTATTTTAGGCTCAGCCCCTTGCCTACAGCAAGTTAGGAGACGACCCATTCTTGACTTTTGGTCAAGGGGGTGAGCCTTATTAAATAGGCAAATATCAAAGTGCGAGAAAATGCAGATGAATGCAAGAAGAAAACATGTAAACGCAATTTTTGTTGGATTTTGAAATATTTGATTTTTGTTGGATTTTAAAATATTTGATTTTTTTTCGGGTTTTGAAATATTTGATTTGATTTTTTTTTAGATTTTGAAATATTTGATTTTTCTGGGTTTTGAAATATTTGATTTTGTTTGGGTTTTGAAATATTTGATTTTTTTGGATTTTGAAATATTTGATTTTTTTGGGTTTTAAAATGTTTGATTTTTTTGGATTTTGAAATATTTGATTTTTTTGGGTTTTGAAATATTTGAATTTTTTTTGGGTTTTGAAACCAGCTCGGGTCTCAATAGCAGGGACCTTCTCGTCTTGCTACGGAATTCCAAGGTTCAGCGCGTGCAGGAAGGGGGACCGCCCGTGATCGGCGTCAACTTTGCTCGACGGTGCTTCTGCTGAGGCCATATCCGGGGTGGGATTCATTCCTTGGGAAAGTAAAAAAAGATTGAGTAGGGAAGCCGACGATAGGTGTAGAGGTTTTCAGGGCTTGAGTTCTTTCCCGGGACCCCCCCTTTCTCAAGGAATCTGGTCTGTTGCGCCGGGGCTTTGTATCCGTCATCGAACCTTCACCCGCTCTAGGCACGCATGCGACCGGGCTCATAACGTCCCGCGGGGAAACTGTACTGCCACTCTTGCCATGCCTAGCCGCATCCTTCGGGGATTCAGAGAGCTTCGAGCTTTGTGCTTTCGGCTTTTGCCCCTGTTCTTTTCTTTTTTCTTTTTTTGTTTGCTTTCCTTTTCTTTCTCTTCTTTCTTTTTTTCTTATTTTGTGGAGTGAGGTCTTGACGGATTGCCCCTATTTGAGACCCTTCTTAACGGGGAGCCTGGGTCAGTCCTCGCCCCCTTATTCACCACTTGCCCCTATCTCCAACCGAGAGAGAGAAAATACAAGGATTTCCACCATCCCCGAGCATGGCCAAAGGAGAAACGGTGTCGGGTAGCATGAGAATACCGCACCACGGGGTCGTGTAGTGTGTGAGATGCTGGACCTGGGTCCTCCTTTCGCAATTTGGTGGGGTATGCCCTGCCATCAAGCCGTTCGCTGATTTTATTTTTATGGATGAAAACGCTTTAAATACAGCCCATTCCACGGGTTCGGCAATTCCTCCCCCTCCGAGTTAATTAGACGATACGCATTGCCAGGATAAGCTTCTTTGATTACGAAGGGCCCTTCCCAGTTGGGTTGCAACTTAGACCTTGGACCTGCAGACCTGATGAATTTGCGTTTCAGAACCATATTACCCACTTGAAATTTTCTTTCGATGACCTTCTTTTGAAAATATCGCGAGACCCGCTTTTGATATACTGAAACATGATTGGCCGCATTCAACCTCTTCTCGTCTAAAAGTTCCAGTTGGACTAGCAACGCCTCTCGATGTTTGTTGAGATTAAGTTCCTTATCCAGCTGCACCCTAAGGGAAGGGATTAGAATTTCATACGGGAGCACCGCTTCCATTCCATAAGTGAGGGCAAAGGGAGTCTGCCCTGTGGGAGTGCGGACGGAGGTGCGGTAGGCCCATAGAGCTTCTATCAATTTGTCGGCCCAATCAGCAAATTTATGTGATTCGCATGTTTTCTTGATAATTTTGAGAAGGGTCTTATTCGTTGCCTCAGCCTGGCCATTACCTTGGGGGTAGTATGGTGATGAATGATGCAAAACTATATTGAATTTCTTACAGAGGTCCTGGAATTCTTGTGAGATGAATTGAGGCCCGTTGTCGGTGACGATGCTGCTTGGCACTCCGAATCGTGAGATAATGTTCTTCATGATGAAGCGACATACTGTGGTGGCTTTGATTTCTGCATAAGCCTCAGCTTCGGCCCACTTGGTGAAGTATTCTGTAGCCGTCAGAATGAAGGATTTCTGTTTAATCGTAGAGTTCGGATCACCGAGGGGCCCGATGATGTCAAAGGCCCACAGAGAAAATGGCCAGGGGGCCGTAATGGGATGAAGAGAAGAGGCCGGAGCGTGGATTTTGTCGGCATGGATTTGGCACTGAAGGCACCTACGGACATAGGTAGAGCAATCTTCTTCTAGAGTTGGCCAGTAATAGCCCTGCCTAAGAATCTTCTTTGCCAAGGCCTGTCCGTTCACATGCCCTCCACACTCGCTGGAGTGGGCTGCTTCCATGACTTTCCAAGCTTCTTCATCATCTAGGCACCTCATTAGAACTCCACTCAGAGCCCGCCTATACAATTCACCGGCGATGATCGTGTACCTGGCGGCGACTCTTCTAATGGCTTTTCGTTGCTCAGCGTTGGCTGTTTCCGGAAATGTACCATCCTTGCAGTATTGCTCGATCTCATAAAACCATGGCAATTCTTCCTCTTCAATGATCTCCTCGAGCTCAGTTAATGAAACCTCTTTTATCTCCTCCCTTTCTACTTTCTTCTCTACGGACATCCTAAGATTGTCGAACCAGGGATCCTGTGGGGAAGGAACGTCTAGCCTTTGGACCACAATGGTCTCGGTGGCGTGACTTAGGGGGAGTGATAGAGAAGAGGCGAGAGACGCCAGGGCGTCAGCCAAGATATTCTGAGAGAGGGGAGTGTGAATATAGACGAGTTTTCTGAATTGCCTGGCCAAGAGCGTGACCAGATCCTGGTAGGGTTTGAGCTTAGGATCACGGGTGCGATAGGTTGACAAAACTTGACGTAGCACCAGCTGGGAGTCTCCTATGATGTTTAGGTATCGCGCACCCAAGATGTAGGCGTGCTTCAGACCGACAAGGAGAGCCTCATACTCGGCTATATTGTTGGTGGCAGGAAATGAGAGTTGATATGCCACGGGGATGGTCACCCCTTCTGGCGTAAGGAGAACGGCCCCGACTCCGCTGCCCTGGGAATTAAGGGCGCCATCAAAGTGAAGGGACCAGAAAGGAAGATGAGTGACCACCGCCAGGTGTTCATCGGGGAATTCATCCTGAATGGAATCAGTGCGAGGGATAGGAGAATGAGCTAGGTGCTTGGCAATAGCATATCCTTTGATTGCTTTCTGCACGATGAAGGTGATGTCGAACTGGGAGAGAAAACTTTGCCAGCGAGCTAGCCGATTAGAAAGGACCGGCTTTTCCAACAGATAACGAATGGGGTCCATTCTAGAGATGAGCCTGACCTTGTGGGTGAGAAAGTAGTGTTTAAGCTTCTGCGCTACCCACACTAGTGCTGCACAGGTTTTCTCCATAGCAGTGTACTTGGATTCAGCAGGATTAAATAACCTTGAGAGATAGTACGCCGCCCTTTCTCTTCCTTCATCATCAACCTGTGCCAAAACAGCTCCTAGGGAGTCCTCAATTACAGAAATGTACAGGATCAGGGGTTTCCCAGGGATGGGTGGTTGTAGAACCGAGGGATTAGAGAGGTACACCTTGAGTTCCTCATAGGCCTTTTAACATTGTTCATTCCATTCGAATTTCGCGCCGGGCTTTAACAGGTCATAAAACGGGCGGCATCTTTGCGAATGCTGAGATATAAATCTCCTGATAAATTGTAAACGCCCGATCAAACCTCGAAGCTCAGTGACGTTCTTCGGCGGTGGCATTTCCATGACGGCCTTTGCCTTGTTTGGATCGATCTGAATCCCCCGTTTACTAACTATAAACCCAAGTAATTTCCCTGATGCAACTCCGAACACACATTTCTTTGGATTCATCTTTAACTTGTATTCCCTAGCCCGTTGCAATACCTTGGCTAGAATGGCGGGGTGCTCTTCCTGTGACCTCGATTTGACTAAAATATCATCCACATAAGCTTCTAAATAAACGTGCATCATATCGTGGAAGATAGCCATCATCGCTCTTTGGTAGGTGGCACCTGCATTTTTCAACCCAAATGGCATAACGATGTAGCAGTATGTGCCCCAAGGGGTGGTGAACGAGGTCTTTTATTGATCCTCCAGAGCCAAAAGGATTTGGTTATACCCCGAGTAGCCGTCCATGAAGGAGAGGGCTTCGTACCCAGCTGTATTATCGACCAAGACGTCGATGTGAGGAAGTGGAAAATCATCTTTCGGACATGCCTTGTTTAAGTCCCTGAAGTCAATACAGATTCGAATTTTACCATCCTTCTTCATCACCGGGACTATGTTCGCCACCCATTGTGGATACAACACCACTCTAATGAACCGGGCCTTATGCAATTTATCGACTTCTTCCTTAATCCTCAAGGCCATTTGCGGGTGAAATCTCCTTGCCTTCTGTTTAACGGGCGTTGCCCCTGGTTTGAGAATCAACCTGTGTTCAACCAAGGCGGGGTCAAGGCCCGGCATGTCTTCGTAGGACCAGGCGAAAGAATCGCTGTACTCCCTCAAGACTTTGACAAGTTCCTCTTCGACTGGAGGAGGGAGATTGGCAGAAATAAGTATGGGCCTGGGGTCCTCTACTGTTCCGAGGTTAATTTCTTTAGTGGATTCATCCACTGCTACGGAAGGCTCGTCGAACTTCTTCAAGCCTTAGGCATATAGGTCGGCAGTGTCATCCATTTCATCTTCCTCATCATCAACTGGGTCTTTCTCATTCACAATTTCATATACTCCTAGTCCATCCTTGCTCCATACCTTATCAATTCCCTCATCATCTTCCAGGATAATCGCGGTCTCCACAAATTCCGGACACTTCAACAGAGCATGACATCTCCCAGCCAAATCTTGTAGAAACCTACTGGGGATGGTTTTAGGAGGGCGCGTTACGGCGGGTGCCGTAGACGCGGATGGGCTGACAAAACTCGAACTAGACTCTACCCTGACTGACTCGACCATCCTAGAGGACTCTGTACACTGTACATCTAATCTAGGGGAGAAGAAATCTACCGGAAAAGAAACAGGGGTCTCGCGCCCCTGGGGATCTGAGCAGAACATAGCGTAATCTTCCATGGAGACCTCCGTTTTAGAATTGGCATTTTTTTTTGGAGGTCGGAAGTGATCACACAACAGGAGGAAGAAGGCGGAGGAGGAGGAAGTTGCATGGGGAACAATTCCGGGAAGATGCAGTCAAAGAAAGGGTCAGAAGACTTAAACCACATTTCATGGAGCTGAGCTCCTGGAGGAGGAGGAGTGAATAGGGTTGATAGATCAATGGGCGGGCAGCGCCCGCAAGCACATAGAACGAATAAAATTTTGGGTCTCTCCGCAAAGTACGGGTCGACCAGGAGTGGAGGGGAACGGGGAACAGAATCCCGCTGTTGAAACCAGGAAGCGAGACGGGATGGGGACATAGAATAAGTAGTGATGGAGCTCCCCGTCTTCCGGGGCCCCTGGCGGGCCAATGGCATCGGGGGGCGCCTTACCAGCTGCGTCTCCTTCTTCTTTGGGTCACCCTCTTCTTCATAAAACATCTTTGTAAAGTAGTTAGCAAAGTCTTCTAAGTCACCGGCTAGCCCTTGCGGTGATGGTGGAGGATCGGCAACAGCACAAGCTTCGTCTATCTTTTCTTCAAGGCTGGATGGCGAGGTCTTCAAGGTGCCGGGCTGCAACGGACCTTTCACAAAGTGTTGCCAGTAGTCCCAGGTCAACGGCCCAGAGTCCCCAAGCACTGACATGGAGGATTCATGGTAGCCGAGGCCCCGGCGGCCCATCTTACTTCCCCTGGGAACGGGGTTGGTTCGGCCCTGCAGTTGTGCGCCGAGTCCTCGGCCTGGCTGATAGCCCAATTTTAGAATTATGTGCCACCCTTTGGAGTCTCTCATCTTGGGCTTAACCTTCACATTGATTGGTGCAGCGGTGGGCTTACGCGACGCATACGCCCACGAATAGTTCAAGTCCATGACAGATAGAACCGGTCTGTTACTCGGCCATAGTGTGGGCAGAATCTTGGCTGCTATGGCGTCAACGTTTTGAATTGTAGAAACACTTTTCACCTTGACCACTCGCCCCTGGAATGGGAACTTCAGACACTGGTGGGTGGTCGAGGGGACGGCGTTCAAACTATTCAACCATGGACGACCCAGAATGGCTTTGAACATTGGGTCTATGTCCAACACATAAAATTCTACATCCATCACCAAGGGCCCTAGCTCGGCCTGCACAGTTACTACCCCGTGACAAGCACGTCTGGAGTTATCATATGCGGCTATCGTGGTTGGTGTCGGCTTGAGCATTTCCTCTGATATATTACAAGCACGAAGGGTACTCAATGGGCAGACATTTATCGATGCCCCTGTATCCACAAGGGCGGATTCCACTGTTGTTTTGTTTAAAGAGATGGTAATACATAACGGCATCTGCCGTGCCTCAGGAGGAGCTAATTCTGACTCAGCAAATGCGATAGAGGGCCCCTTTGTGATCGTGGCCAAGACCGCGGGCAGGCTATCCACCGCCACATCCTCGCTCACCATAACTTTCTGTAGGAAGATTTTCAGGGTGTCTTGGTGGAGCGGCGATCTCTTGATCAGCTCTAACACTGAGATTTTAGCCGGCAGCCGGTCTAAATGCTGTAATAAGTCATATCTTGTGCCCGGCACCGGATCTATCTCCTCTGGTTCAACTGTAGGGGAGGAAACTGCAGGGTTTGGTGCAGATGCACCTGGGGAAGGAAACATTCTCTGGAAGGGATGCCCGCTCCGAAGGGCGCATTGCGATGCTTGTACGGCCTGGACTGGACCCCCGCTCGGCCTGGTGGGGTAGGCGAATGGCGTGGAGATGGGGGTGAGGATGACGGGAGTGGGCTTAATGGGCTCTGGTGGAGGGGAAATGGGTGAAGGGTTAAGCTTAGGGGAGATGATGGGAGGCACGGCGGGTGGTGGTGAGAGGACGGATGGAGTAGAGGGGAATGTAGAGGGCCTAAGAGGCGACGCGGGGGAAGTGACGGGCGGTGTAGCGGCGGGTCTAAGGATGGAGGGGATGGCAGGTGTGGGAGAGTAGTGGTGGTGTAAGGCCAAGAGATGGGCGGGGGTCTCATCATCAAACGTCCACCCAGCGTTGGGGGCTGGGCGCTGGACCACATTCACTTGTGCTGGGGCTGGTGCCGGCGGTTGCTGTTGTTGCGGAGGAGCGGGCTGATGCATTGGCATGGGATTTTGATGGATCCCGAGGTCTTGCTGCTGCGGTGGAGGCTGCGGTTGCTGTTGGGGCTGCTGCTGCTGCTGGGGCGCCGCCTGTTGTGGCCTGGCCTGTCTCTGCCTTTGCTTGATATCCTCAATTAGTTGGCGCATCTGGGCCCAATCAATTCTCTGGCCCTCATGTAAATCATACACCAGGTCTTTGAATTGGTAACATCGCTCTATCGTGTGCCCCGGTTGCCGATGGAATATACAGTATCGAGATTGGTCGGCAGCCGGATTCCAGTTCGGGCCCTCAGGCGGCAACTGAAGGTCGCCAGTATACATTAGAGCAGAGAAAATATCTGGCAAGGTCTCCGGAAGAGGGGGGTAATGAGCCCTCTTTGGAGCTGGTCGAGCAGAGCCGTAGGTGGGGGGTGGAGGAACATTATTATACTGCGGGGGTCGCTGAGGCTGTTGGGATGGCGGAGGTGCCTGTTGAGGGTATTACGGGACCTGGAAGGCCGACTGGGGAACAGCGGAGCGGCGAACTGGGGGTTACGCTGAGGTGGTGGGAAGCGGGGTAGAGCGGCGTGTTGGGGGAACTGAACGGCCTGGACTTGCTCGTTAATTTGTACCCCCTCAGTGACGGGGCCCTGGGCTTTCTTAGTGGCTTTGGGCTTCTGGGCCTCGAACAAAGAATGGATGGGGGAGTCTTTAAATTGGGTTTGAATAAACCTAGCCCTGATGTATAGTTGGTGCATGTTTGAAATGTCATTCATTGCCAGAATGTTTCTGAAAGTTGGCGTAGCATTGGAAATTAGCAACTTTACTTTTTCCTCTTCCGGAATCTGCCCGGGCACCCGCGAAGCCATCTGTCTCCAGCGGTCTGCATAAGTTGCGAAGTCTTCCTCCGGCCTCATCTTCTCCGCCACCAGGTCAGTGAAAGAGTACTCGGGTCCGACCCGATCCTGAAACCTCTGTATGAACCTCTCCTTGACGGTCTTGAAATTCTCAGCCTCCTCCAGAGGCAAGGTGTAAAACCATTCCAGCGCGACCCCCTCCAGGGACCGACGGAACAAATAAGCCATCAAGCGATCATCCTGTTGGAACTGCGTAGACTCGTACAAGAACTCTCGGACATGGATGAACGGGTTGCCATTCCCATCATATTTGCGGTACACGGGGAGCTCCGACTGGGAAGGAAAACGTAGGTCCCTGAAGTTAGGAATAGGGACATCGACAAGAGATTGCGGGCCGACCCGCTTGTGGAGGAGATCAATTTGTTGCTGCATAGCAGCCCACTTGTCAAGAATTTCTCGTTCCCGGGAAGGAGGGGGGGGAGCAAGAGGAGTAGCACCCGGATAGGCAACCAAAGGATAAACTGACGAAGGAGGCGGCCCATAAGAGGGGTAATGGGCCGAGGAAGGGCCCATATCTGTATGAGCAACCTGAGCCGCCCCCGACTTTGACCTAGCGAAGTCTGCCGGGGCTATGAGGGCCTGAGGCGATGGAGAAATTGTAGGGTATGGCTCAAGATAAGGAACAGAGGGGATCGGGGATTTCCCTTTATCCAGTTGCTGATGGACCGATGTGGAAGTCTGGCCCATTTCCATATTGGGATAGCGAAAGTTCTGAGGGCGGACTGGAGTAAGGTCAATGGGAGCCACGGAAGTGGTCCCGACCACAGGAGCTGAAGTGGCGACATTGGCCGTGGCATGAGCCAGAGCTGAGGCCGGGGCATCGCCCCCTTGCAAAGCTTGTCTGATGAGATGGAGTTGGGTGGGGTCCAACTGGGCCATCATGTCGAGGATCGTACTGGCTGAATTCTGGTTGGACGGGTTTGAAAAAGAGGGTTGAGGACCCTCGCCAAGAGAGGTCGGGAGCGAAGGGGCCGTCCCCTCTCCCCCTTGCAAGTGGGTGACCCTAGGTGGGTCTTCAAGGAGACCACGAGGAAGGGAGTCCTCATGGGCCGCAGAGAAGTCGTATGACGACATGGAAGAAGAAGCGGAATCGAACAAGGGGTTGGAGTAAGAATGGAAGTAAGAATCAACCCTAGGAAGCGATCGTGGGGGCATAAGGCAGTCCCACATACACCAAGACACTTGATACTAGAACAAGCAACACTAAATCAATCAAATCTACCAAGCAAATAGTAAGCATACAATGGAGCGAGATGAGAGTAGAATCACTCAGTAATGCAATCAAGTTCTTAAAATGATGCTCGTCAGTTCCTTATATCTTCGGGTTTGAACCTTAGTGGATTAATGAAAATGTCAATTCTCTCGACCACTAGGTGCCTAATTGGGATGAGAACGAGGAACTGTGTGACCCTATTGGGACTTCTCACTCGCGGATGCAACCCTAGACGGGATGGATACGGTACAACCTGCCCGGCATCCGTGTGAGAATCCACGGCTCACGGGGGCTTACGGAGGTCCTCGGCAAGGTCCCTAGTCGGCTCCAAGGAATCTGGAGACGAGAGGAAACCCTACCTCGGTAGGAATGCAACTAATATGGGAAAATATCGATGCTCCTATGCGCACCGGAGTGCATGCACAAACTAGCCTAGCAGCTATCAATCAATGAGCAAGTATACACATGAGTAATAAAAGCATGGTGATGCAATAATAATAAGATGACAGGGGGAGCCAACGAACAGCACCAGGAGCAATATATATATCAGCCGAAACACTAAGCAAGAAGACAGAAATGCACTGTGACAGGAGATGTGCGGTCCTCCTCTGACCGCGCTAAGTACTCAGGCGGTCAATGTCCAGCCGTAATGCATGAGCAGAAAGCAAGGGACATACCAGACAGACGGCTGATAGTCAACTGCCCGCGTACTTGAACCGTCGCCTCACAGCCGTGTATCTGCCACCAGAAAATACAGCATACCTGTGCCTGAGCGCGGGACGGCTGTGTGAAAGCCGCTCAAACGGATGGACGGCGTCCCGGGAGCCGTCTGAAACAGGAAAGGCCGGGGTAGATAAACCTGAAGGCAGAGTATATGAGCGGTGCAGAATCAACCGTGCTGATGGTTAGACGGCTCTGGACGAACCGCGTGTGCGCCAGAGGACAGAAACCGCATTCAACCTATAAATCCCTCCAAGAAGAAAACCTTGACAACGACTAAGAAGGGTCAGCAATCCAAAAGCACGATGGGCACTAGTTGTCCCACCGTGATCGCCACAAAAGGGGTGTAGATATATATTTCTCTCCTCTCTCTCCTTTCACTAAAGGGGTCAAAAGTGCGCCAAATGCATGAAACAAATGAGAGAAAGAAGAGGAAATAGGGAATGAAAGTACTGTGATCGCCAACAAGATGCCGTACGCGACAGGCACGCCGTACCTTGGAAAATGGGGAGACACTCGCCTTAGTGCTACGCTGGGGAATGAACGGCTCGGTTAGAACCGCTCTGTGATGAGCGGTCTTACGACAGACCGCCCTGGGGCGCTGCGAGGGACGCGGGAGGAACTGTTGTAGTGAGATGGACGACAATTTATGGACCGCACTCTAGGGAAGGACGGTCGTTTTGGAGCCGCGCGTACCGTTGAACGGCCGGAGGATAACCGCTCAATACCTTCACTCAGCAAGTTGAGAAGGGCTCGACCTCCACCCTCTCCGGCCGGCCAGAGGGGATGGGCCTCGTGCTGATTAGATGCTGACCTGCGAAACAACGTAGAGACGTGAAAGAGACACCCAAATCAGACCTTAATAATGCAGTATATATTCAAAGGAGAAGAATTAAGCATGAACAAATGAAAAGGGGAATACCTGGGGGGTTTTAAACCCCTAGAGTGACAAAAAATGGGATGGTTGTGTGCATGGTAATGAGAAAGAGGGGGGTACGTGGGTGAGAAACAAAGCATGCAATGAAAGAACACGGCAAAACTACGGAACGAAAGACTACGAAGACTGGGCTACTCCCTTGACCGGAGGCTCATGTGGACGTAGAGAGCCTCCCTCCTTGGTGCTAGGTCGCTCAAAAATACGGCAGAGCTTCGCCGTCGATCAAAATCTCCCCCCCTTTTCGACGTCCGGCCTTTAGGGTCTATTTATAGAGCCTAGAAAGCCAACCCCGAAACTAGGGTTTAGAGCCATTTTCGGGGCGAGATTATTGAAGATAAATCGTAGATAATACAATTATCTCTCATCCAGTCGAAACGGCAGCTAAAATGGTTGATTATCCGCGGAGAAATCACCAAAATAAGTTAAGGATAAAACCATGGAGAAAAGGATTAAAATCTGTTAAAATTCAGCAACCGACAGGATGAACGGTCTTACGATAGACCGCTCAACCAGGTGGGCGGTTATAAACTAACCGTCCATACCCGTCGGTGGAAATTCAAATAATCAGCAAATAATCCCAATTATCTCTCGAACTGGCCGAAACATCCGCCGTGGGACCCTGAACACATGAACGGTTGAATGGAGACCGTTTGAGTGTAGGGCGGCACAAACACGACCGCTTTACCCTGTCGGTGATAATTCAAATATTTGGATAATTATCTGAGAAAACGGGCGCGCGTAGGACTCTGAGATATAGGCGGTTGGAATAGGCCCGTCCATGAACTTGAACGGTCCTGATCACACCGCACAAAATCTTGTCGGTGAATATTCAGAAAATCCTCAGAAATTAGCCGAAATGTATGAACGGTCTGGTATCAACCGCCCCAGTCCTGAACGTCTTATGTGGGACCGTTCATGATCTTGGGTACTGGATAATTAAAAAAACAGTTCATTTAATCAAAGCCAGGGTCCGATAAGCCCTGAATGGATACGACCTTTACCAAGGAGGGAGGCCACCCCCAAAATGAGCCTAGGATGTGCCACAAAGAATGGCCCAACAGATAATGGACAACTTAGGGCATCAATCAATGGAAGTAAGAGAAACAGCTCAACTTATCGGTATAAAACGGGTGTCAACAAGAGTTTGCTCAGACCTATCCATGCGCTCCATGAGTAGAGCGATCATGTCCTCCAGGGAACGGCCTCCCGGGTTGGCACCTCGGGGTTCACCCATAGTGTCAGGGCGATGGTACTGGGCACCTCCACGGGTGGACATGCAATGAGGCCTAAAGGGAACTAAGGGTGACTCACTAAACCTATATGGATGGACCAATGCAAGTTGAGGACCCTAGACTTAACCCAATCTCTAGTACGTGGCGGAGGCAGTAATCCGAAGATCCGACTCGACGCGAGGGGCTACCATCCGGATAGACATTACCTAACCTTCCAGTAACGTCTTTCGATATACTGGAGTATTGGGGTGTGATGCAATTTAGAAAACCTTTTTTTCTTATGAAAATAATGACTACCCTAGACTCAAACCGGCTCTGATACCAATTTGATGCGGCATGACTACGAGACTCGACACGGATGAGTTGCGACCTTGGACTCTAAAGATTAACGCGGCTAGCAAGATGACGCGACCAGCAACGACACTATAACATGGCACCAAACGAGCTCCAGAAGAGGCGATATGCCCCAAAACAAGTAGCGCTAACTCACGGTCGTCCCCATCGATGGAAGTGCGACGATCTTCACGGTTGAGTAACCGGCTTTGAGTCTCGGGTGATCGGCTCACTCTCGCACTCGGAACGAGTCGCGGGACGGGTCTCGCATATCGCGAGCTAGCTAAAAAAGTAACCTACTCACAAGCAGCGGCATTAAGAGTGTATACTAACTAAGCAAAGCGAGAAAAAGGAAGAGGCGGGTGTACCTCCACGCTTGGGATGTGGGAAAGACGTCCCGGCCGATATCCGTGACTCCCAGTACAACAATGATTATTAATTACAAAGTGTTTCAACAGCCCACTCCACGCAGGGAGGTAATAGGCAACACGTGGGGTCTTGGAGCACCAATCTCGGGTTGACGGATCAGCATGGCGGCGGTTCTAGGCGGCGGTAGGGCGGCGACTCCGAATCTACAGTTTCTGACCGGTAGGACAGCGCGCACGGGCGTCCAAAGGGATGCCGGTTTCCTGGAGCGGCGACGGCTGAATCCTCTCCGACGTATTTTTGCTGGCCTTTTCCGTTGACCACCTTCAGCAGGCCAACCTCGGGACAGACCCGGGCAGCTTTGCGCACCATGGCAAGATCGGCCGCCACGACCAACTCCGACGTCGGATCGAGACACATAAGATACTGTTGGAAAGATGACTCAAAATCCTACGACATATTAGAATCACAGATTCGTCCAATGGTTGGATTAAAAAAAGGAGCGACTGCAATTTGACTGAGCACACTGTCCCGAAATATGGAACAGGCTGGACAGAACCTAACCTCCCTGATCAAGAGCTTTGACCGAAGACCAAATGAACGAATAAGGACTCGGGACTTTTATGGTGGATAGAGGGGAGGGAGACGGAGACGCACATAGCTTTTTTGTGAAATTTGGACAACATTTGAGGGGTGTGAAAATTTGGATGCCAAGATCTATCTCGTAGATCGGCATACAGGTAGACTTTGGGGAAGATGAACAGGTGGCTGGGAACGAGGGAAAACGGGCTCTGATCGACCTAAAAATTAAACTGGGAAGGGACTTTGATGGGGGGAACCTACCCTCAAAGTTTTACGATGATCCAACGGTCGGATCTTCCGTACCAGCTCTTTCACCGAGCTGCTATCCTATAACTCCGAGTTTGGGGCAGCAGGATGAAGATCGGCTCGTGGTGACTCAACGACGGCACGAACGGCGGCGGCGACGGCGGCGGCGGCGGTGAACATTCACAAGAGAGAGAAAAAGAAGAGAAGAAGAAGAGATTTGAGGGAGATAGAAGATCTGAGATCAGATCTAGAGAGAGTTGGGGGTGGGAGGAGGAAGAACACCAATAACACTCAAGCGGGAGAGGGGAGTGCACACCAAGCAATATTCTCTTCAAATTTTCATTAGTTCCACCAAAATACAACAAGAGACTATATATATTAGAACCCTAGATCTAGACCAAAGGACATCCACTAACACCAAAGGACATCCACTAGCATTGGTCAAGGGTAGGTGGGGGACAAGTATGGGGGACAAGGAGGGGACACCCCCCATTAAGGGTAGGTGGGGGACAAGCATGGGAGACAAGGAGGGGGCATCCTCTACCTTTGTCTCCTTGGTCCAATGGTCCAAGTATTCTAGAAGCCCATCTTGGGCCTTGGACTAGCCTTTTGGGCCCACATGTGTAGAAGCCCACAAGGGAGAGAGAGGCCCAATTGGGCTCCTAAAAGTTTGGAGGCCCAATTTGGAAATTGGGCTCCTTACATGAAGTGTAACCCATTCTACAACCTTGACCGATTACACTCATAAGTACTCAAATAAATACACACCAATACACTCGTAATAAACATAAAGAAACTCAATACCTAGGTGGGGACTCCATGTTATCACCCAGCCACGAGGAGGTCGGCGTCGCTCGAGTCGTGCTACGTGTCTGATAACGACGGCTAGCTCTGGTGTCCTCACCAGGGGGAGAAGGTGATGAAGAGGGTGGTGATGGCAATGAGGGTAATGGAGATGGCGGAGAGGGTGATGTGGTTAATGGAAGTAGTAAAGACGGAGATGGAGAAAGTGGTGAGGCAGAAGAAGTGGCAAGTCGTAGCGCCCGCCGTTGACCTATCGACACGATGCGTTGAGCGGCGTTGGGAGTAGGAGCGGTGGTATAAATGGGAGTAGAAGGAGTAGAGGCACTTGCCTGAACAGATGCTTGAGCAAGTGGAAGAGATGGGATAGGAGTAGGGGTAAGGGAAGGTAATAGGGTAGGTGGAGTAGAAGACGGAGCGAATGCTTCATTAATTAAAGAACCACAGGGGTGCCCCTGGTCTTGAAACGGAGACGGCTACCTGAGCGGCGCTTGCTACTGCTGCTGCTTGCTGCGGAGATTCAAAATAAACTCATGCATGGTAGCCCAATCGATCATCTTCTTATATTCCAAATCATAAACAAGTTCCTGGAACTCGGGGTAGTCCTCGACCACATGCCCCTGCTGACGATGAAAATCACAGAAATGGAACACATCTCCGACCGTGGGTCGGCAAGGCATAACCGGAGGGAGTTGTAGCACGTGAGTGGCCATCAAAGCTCCAAAAATATCGGTGAAACACTCTGGCAATGGAGGACGGTGAGGAGCCCGCTTCAGGCATAGTTGATGCCGAGGGGTATGGGAGGATAGTGGAGATGGTTGTGGGGGTTGCGTAGGTGAGGGTGATTGTGTAGGTAGAGGCGTAGGGCTAGCGGATGAAGTTAGTGAAGGCATGTGCGGAGTGGGAATGTAGTGGATGGTATCTACCCGCTCGAGGTGTGGAATTCCATTGACCGAAGGTGGAGGTTCATGCGGGTATGAAGAGGCGGAAGGCTGACTCGTGCAGGGTTGATATGTGAAAGGATATGTGGAGGTATATGGATGTGTGGGAGCGGAAGGCTGACTTGTGGAAGGATATGTGGTGGAGGGTTGATTCATGGAAGGATATGTGGGAGATGATGGATAGGAGGTGTACGTGGGCATAGAAGGTGAAGGAGACTCGAAGTCAAGGGAACTTAGGAATTGTTGGCGGATGAAGCGGGCTCGGCTATAAAGCTGCTGCCAAGAGGTGATATCGTTGAGGGCTAACACAAAGCGGTACTCGGGCGTTGCATTAGAAATGAGCATTTTGATCTGCTCTCCATCTGGGATATGCCCCGGGACTTGCACGGCTAGGCGACGCCAGCGGTCGGCAAAGGTCGAGAACTCCTTGCCGGGCTTCATCTTCTCATGGGCCAGATCAACTATAGAGTACTTGGGCCTAACCTGCTCTCTGTATTGCTGAAGAAATCTATCCCGTACAACTCGAAAATCCACCACTTGCTCTTGGGGTAATGTAAAGAACCAATCCCGAGCTGGGCCCTCTAAGGACAGACCAAACAAATAGGCCATCAAGTGTTGGTCATGCTGAAATTGGGCCGACTCATACAAAAACTCCTTCAAGTGCACATAGGGGTCGCCTACTCCACCATAGCGGCGATATGTAGGAATCTGTGAACGTGGTGGAAGTTGAAGACCTTGGAATGCGAATGGGACACTCAAAGAAGTTTGAGGATCGATCCGACGTTGTAGTTCATCAAGCTGGCATTGGGCTTGAGCGATCATCTCCTCAATGGGGAGAGATCGAGAAGGATACGGGCCAACTTGAGCAAGAGAGTGTGAATTCGGGCCAGGATTATGGTAATGGGCCGAATCAGAGGATCCCGCCTGAGAAAAAGAGAGGACCGTTCCGAGAATGGAAGGATGCGTGGGCTTGGACGGGTCACAAGAATAAGGGCCCATCGGCCTAGCAGCAACATAGGCAGAAGAGGAGGGCTAGTTAAGAGAAGCGGGCCCACTGAAGAAAGGGGGCCCTTTAAGAGAATAGGGCCCGTCAGATGAATGAGGTGATGGGCCTGCGTGGGAGGAGGAATCCACGCGAGGATAGGAAGATATGGAAGAGGAGGGGTAATGGGTAGGGGAGAAATGGAGCTCCATGAGAGAGAAATGGAGACTTTATACAATGAAAATAAGGGGATACAATGAGGAAGGTAAGCCTAGGACAATGAGACCAATCAAACAGACACAAACAAGGGGACTAACCTAAATGGGCCAAATCAACAAAACCACTATGGATGATGGGGATGCAACACAAAACAACACAAATGGGCCTAAACAAGCCCAAACAAATGATATGGGTGTGAGAGGGCTCAACCAAGATCAAACAAGTTGATATGATCGTTAATTTTTTATTTACTTTTCCAAAGTTTTGGTGGGCCTTTTAATGATTTGATTTTATGATTACTTCCCTCAAGATAGGAAACCTATAGGGAACAAGGCCCAAACTTTGGGTTAATCTATGATTAACTCTCTCACGACGTGTGCAACATGCAAAGCTACGGGGTGAAAAAGGTACAACCAGCCCGGCGCCCGTGTGGAAATCCACGGCTCACGGGGACTTACGGAGGTCCCGGGTAAGGTCACCTAGTCGGCTCCAAGTAATATGGAGATGAGAGGGTCCCCTACCAAGGTAGGAATGCAACTACAAATGATAAAGATGCATGAACCTATGCGCACCAGAGTGCATGCAAAGTCTAGCCTAAAATTAACAAGTAATGATCAACAATGATGAAAAATATGGCAATACTCATGACAAATAGGGGAGATCAAAACAACACCAAATAGATATGACATGATATGTAATAATCCTCAAAGGTATAACCTCGGGTGCACTATAGCACAGAAACACGGTCTGATGTAGGCCGCTCAGGGAGGTGAACGGCCCAGGGCAGGACCGTGTAATGGCAAGGAGTAGTAAAATAACAACAACAACACAGAAATGAAATGAACTGAGATAGCTGCACTGCGTACCTGAGAAGCCTGGACGATCTATCGGCCGACCGTACAAACTGTGGGACGACCTAAAACAGGCCGTGAAGAATCAGTAGATCACAAGCGTCTAAAGACAAGTAACATACCTGAGCCAGCAGAGGTGAACGACCTCTTTGGAGACTGTGGAGAAAGACGCACGGTCTGGAGATGACCGCTGAAGCTGAGACTAGAACAGAACGGCCTATCGTCTGACCACGCGAGAACGTGAACGGTTCTTGGAGGACCGTGGACACCTCCGAAGGCAGAAACGTAGGGTGAACAAGATGACAACCTGAAACAACTTAAAACACAAACCTAACCAAGGACAAGAACTGGTCAGCACAACACTAACACGATGGGCACTAGGAGTCCCACTGTGATCGCCAAAAAATAGGCCGTTGACATTGTTGACATGTTTTCCCACCATTCTTCCTTCTTACCTTCCGTTTCTAGTTATCAAAGTGTAAAGACAAACCAAACTAAGGTAGAAATAAAGAGTGAAGAAATGTGTGATCGTGATCGCCACCAAGACACGGGTACCGGATGGTAAGACGTACCTTGGAAAGAGGGAGGAAGCACTCGCCCAAGATGCAGCGCTGACAAGTATACACGGTCCTAGGGGGACCGCTCAGTGAATGGCACGGTCGCTCGACAGACCGCCTACAGCGCGGTAGAAGGAAGCGGGATGAAGATAGATATGGCGATAGAAGGTTCTCAGACAGCCGCCTACAGGCTCTGAACGGCTCGTAAAGGACCCGTTCTTATCCGCAAATGGATGGAAGACGACCGTCCAAATCACCCGACTTCAAAGTTGTGAGACCTGATCCTCCACCCCTTCCGGCCAGCCAGAGGGGATGGGCCTCGTGCTATGCTAATGCTGACTTGCAAAACGACGTGAAAGACAAGCAAACAACACCCAAATTAGCCCTAAAACACGTAGTAACTATAGAACGAAAGGGAAAATCGACGTAATGACTTGGAAGGGGGGATACCAGGGAGGTTTTTAAACCCCTATAGGGCGTCAAAAACAAATGGGAGGGTGTGAAATGACGTGAAGCAATGCAAAAACGTGGGAAGAAATGGGGAAAACAGGCATGTAATGAATGAACTAAAGACTAAACGTCGTAACTAAAACTCATATCAAATGACTACTCCCTTGAACCGGAGGGTTAGAAGGATGTAGAAAGCCTCCCTCCCTGGCTATAGTTCGCACAGAAATATGGCAGAGCTTCACCGTCGATGTTGAATCTCCCCCTTTCCAAGCTTGGACTACGGGTCCTATTTATAGAGCCCTAAAAGTCCAATCTCGAAATTGGATTTTCCAGTGAAAATTAATCCGAGATGATAAAACCAAATTCGTAGATAAACCTTTTATCTTCCACCAGGTTCAAATGGCACCCCATTTTGTTGAGAAACCACAGAAAAAATGGTGGAGGAAGGTGGAGAATGAACCACGGATGGAGAGAGGAAACCCACATAATCCACAGGTTTCGAGCATGTAAACGGTCGTGCGATAGACCGCCCAGACCATTACACGGTCCATCCCTAGACCATCCAACGCTATCGGTGATAAATAAATAAAAAGTGAAATTATCCAATTGTCCACCGAACTGACCGGCTGTCACGGCGTTGCACTCTTCAGGATAAAACGGTCTACTGCTAGACCACTCAATAGTGGAACAGTCCAATGCTAGGCCGTTTCCACCTTTCTGTGATAAATCCAGAAAAATAAGATAAATAAATAATTATCTAAAAAAACCAACGAGCTCAGGACTCTGGGATCTGGATGGTCTAAAGACTGGCCGTTTAATGTCTATAAACGGTTGAACGAAGACCGTGCAAAGGCTTGTCGGTGAAAATTCAAAAAATCAAATAAATACCCAATAAATAATTAAACGGTTCAGAGAAAACCACCCAGTCACTGAATGGCCAGTCGCTAGACCGCGTACATCCTGGACGTTTGAAATTGATAAAATGAGATAAATGAGCGCATTTAACCCAAAACCAAGCAAAATCGAGCGAAATCGAGGCCCATTAAGCCCGAATTCGAGAGCAAACCATGCCAGGGAGGGAGATACCCATAAAACAGGTCCAAAAGCGTGCTTGAAAATAGCCCAATGAGTGATGGATAACTCAAGGCATCAACAAATGATGGTAAGAGGATTGACTCAACTCATAGGCAAAAAATGGGTGTCAACACCAAGAGTGAATTCAAAAATTCTTTCATGCTTAACCTCAATGTTGTGTCCCCTGGTTTTGTTAATAACAATCCATAAATCATCTTTTGATAATTGAGGAATATCTAACAATGTTTGGTTTAATGTATAGACTGAACAAGTACAAGAGATACACTCCAAGAGTGTCGACACCCCCCCCACAACGTGTCGACACATCTCGAAGAGATCATGTTGAAGCTTTTCTGGTTGAGCACTAGCATAAAGCAAGTGTCGACACATCTAAGGAAAGTGTCGACACCACAAGAAGAAATCCAACTGAAGCCGGTTCTGTCTGGCCTCTACGTTGACCAAAGTATCGACACACTAAGTGAAAAGTGTTGACACCTCGGTTCCAAGAAGCAAGCCTTACTTCCCACTTGGGCTTATGTCCCAACACCATCTGGTAATGACTCGGCACACGGAGCAACTGTCTCGACACCACCCAGTGACGTCTCGGCACGACGGCATGATTCTCATGCGAGTATGGCGCAAGTGTCGACACTTGCTAGTCAAGTTGTCGACCTGTTCTGCTTGAAAGCCATCAGGTCCTCAAGATCTTAATGGGGTGTGTCGACACCCTATGAGTAAAGTGTCAACACGTTCATGTACGTCATGAATGGATCTGCAACCGATTGATTCCGCTTTTTAGGATCTGGAACTTATCCTGGAGGATCCGCTCGATTTGGAAAAAGCCGTCAAGAAGATCACTGTGTCAGAGGATCTTGTTCTGGCAGAGACATCCTCAAAAAGGATGGTACCATTCCTAATATGGTCTCCTACCTACCCACATATCAGCAGGCATGACAAGCAAGGGTCAACGTTGACAAGGAAGCACATCAAATAATGTGGAGCTGACCTTCCAGGTTCGTTCTTCTTGCAGTAGACAATGTAGGAGATGGAGAGTGCAACCGATATATAAGCAGGAGGAATTCCAAGTGATAGCAAAAAGAAAAAGGAAAAAGAGAAAAAGGAATATAAGGAAGCAATAGAGAAGCTTGCTCGTGAAGCCATCTCCTTCCTGGTGTTGCTGGAGTGAGCGCAACGAAGAAGACACTTCTCTTCCTCACTCAAGGAGGTCTCTTAGCAAAGCAGAAAGGATCTGTGAAGATCCATCCGGTTCCCTTGTAAACTAGAAGCAAGATCATCCTTCCCTCTTGAGGTTGTGGTGACGAACCAGGAAGAACAACAAGAGAACCAAGGAGTCCTCAAGTTCCTTCCTAGACAAGAGTTTTTCCTTCTCATAGAACTTCATTACGATACTCTATCTGGCTATTCTTTTTCAGTTTGCTTTTCTTCAAAACACACTCTCTCATATCTGCACCCTACCTGCGAGTAGGAAGATAGACGGTGTGGTCACTGGTCTGTGAGTTTTGGGTTGTGATCCCTTAAGTTGTTTGGCAGCGGAGCTGTGAGAGTGTATCTCTCTGATAGAAGCTATAAATCAGCGGTAGTGTCTTTACACTAGTAAAGCCTCAGCAAGTTGTGTGAGGGGTGGACGTAGGTCTCTGGATAGAGAGCAAACCACCTTAAAACCTACGTCTTGTGGTTTACTTTCCATTGTGTTCATAACATTCATCTGTGCATCTAGCCTCTTAGCTATCAACTTATTCTTGCCTTACTAGTCTTAGTATTGGATCTAGTTTTTAATTTTTGCAATGAAGGGCAAAAAGGGGCTGATCTATTCACCCCTCCCCTCTAGATCTACCTATCACCACTCTACACATGGTATCAGTGCTAGTCTCTCTGTATGTGGTCTAACTACCTTGAGAGAATTGGTGATATGGCTACTAAGAGTCCTATGGCCGAAGGGCCCTCCATAAATTGACCTCCCTTTTTCACTAGGATAAATTGTCCTTACTGGAAAAACCGCATGCAGGTTTTCATTAGAGCCCAAGATCATGAAGTCTGGCGAGTAATCAGCAGGGGACCATTTAAGCTGCCTCCAGACGAGGACACATGGACTAAGGAACAGATCAAGACATCAACGCTGAACTGGGGTGCCAAGCACATTATGCAATGCTCCCTTCATCCAACAGAATTCTCAAGGGTGTCAACTTGCGCAATTGCAAAAGAAATGTGGGACCGCCATGAGGTAATATATGAAGGGACACAGTAGGTACGCGCAACCAAAGCAAACATGCTGGTGTCTGAATATGAAAAATTTAGAATGAAATCTGATGAATCCATTTCGGACATGTATGCTAGGATAACCGCTCTCACTAATGGCTCGACTGAGCTAGGTAAGATCTATTCCCAGCAGGAGATAGTAAGGAAGATTCTGAGATCACTAACCCCTGTTTGGCATAAAAGGCCACTGTAGTTGAAGAATCTAAAGACTTGACTACCATCAAGGTAGAAGAACTCATAAGGTCCTTGATGACCTATGAGATGAATCTAAAGAACAAAGAGGCTGAGGTAAGTAAAAAGAAGTCTCTGGCTCTCAAAGCTGGACCAAGCACCAAGGACTTATCTGAACATGAAGTGCCTTCAAGTAGCAACATAGAAGAGGACAAAGTTGCTCTGTTGACAAGGAAGTTTAGAAGATTTTTAAGAAAGGAATGTACAGGCTTCACAAAGAAGAAGCCTCAGGTAAAAAGAGATTTTAGGCCAAGACCGAAAAATGTTAAGAAGTCTGAAAAGCTTGTCTGCTACTCTTGCAGGAAACCAGGACACATCAAGTCTGAGTGTCTAGAAGGACCTAAGAAAGCAATGCCCAGGTGGAAGGGGAAGAGGAAATAGGACATGGTGTGCACCTGAAGTGATGAAGAAGAGGAAGAGATTGAAGATAACTCCTCTAAAGAGGAGAAAGATGATCTCTGCCTGATGGCCAAAGGAGAGAATGACAACGAGGTGAGCTCTCCCTTTGAGCACTTCTCTACTGATGATTGGGAAGAGGCTTACTTCGAATTGATGAATAAGTATGAAGTGCACAGAAAAGAAAATAAAACATTAAAGAAGAGGGTTGAGTCCTTTGTGCATGATGAAACTCTTAATGAAAAAATAATCTCCCTAGAAACTGAGATTGAGGATCTAAGAAAAATGAATGAAAATCTTGAAGAAGGAAGAAAAGAGATGAAAGATTTGGCAGATGAAAATGAAAGCCTGAGAGATGAAATTGATGAGTTGAAACTAAAAATGCAAGGCTACGTAAAAGATAATAATCTGTGCAATGAAAAGTCTGATGCCTTTAAACAAGTCAACTCTCAACTATTGAAAGAAAATGAAAAACTTCAAAAGGATCTTGCAGATAAACAAACTGCTCTTGAAAAATTTGTTGATGGAAGTGAGAACTTGAACGCCCTACTACGAATTAAGATAAACTTTAACAGGGAAGGGCTAGGGTATGAGCCAACCAAGAAAAAAATATTTAGGCTAAAAACTACCACCTTTGTCTCATCTTCCGATGCTTCAACCTCCAAATCAACACACCAAGAAAATGTTGAAAACAAAGGAAAAGAAAAGGTAGGGGAATCAATCAACAAAACTTCCCATCAACCCAAAAAGGTTCACTGACAAACCCAAACAGGCCGACACCAGTCTAAGCCGAAGTCTGCACATCCCAAAAGAAGGAACAATTATAATGTTGGAACAGGTCGGGACTATCCTTAGGACAGGTCGACACCCAAATGGTCAAATGCCCAACAATACGTTAGGTTTACACCAACAGGTCGACACTTTCATAGCAGGATGTCGACACATCCATCATCCATAGACTACTATAGATGGATAGAACAAGAGACAGGTCGACACTTTTCCTCTTACAGGTCGACACCTTCATGGGTTAAGGGTAGTTATGTTCCCTATGGTCATAGGTTCACTCAACGTCAACAATCTAGGTACTATGATACCTCCTATTCCTCTAGACCAACCAACTGGAATAGATGGTCTAACAAACAATCCTTTTTCACCATTCCCAAAACCCATAAAGCCCAAGAAGCTAAAGTAATGAAAAACCAGAACCCCTAACAAAGCAAGAAAAACAAAAATGTTAATAAAGTCTGCATTTCAAAATCTGTGTTATCTTGCTTTACAGAAATGAAGAAACTATTGGGACCCAATTGTCCTTGGGTTCCAAACAGTGTCACTTAATTCCTTGTGCAGGAGTGTCTTGCAACCGTGCACAACCACTGGTATCTGGACAGTGGCTGCTCAAGACACATGACTAGAGATAGAGCCAAATTTTGTCTCCAGGTAGAAAAGGAAGCTAGACATGTCACGTTTGGAGGAAACATCAAAGGAAAGATCATCGATACAGGTAAAGTTGGTAAGAACCCATCCAACTGAATTGATAATGTATTACTTGTTGATAGTCTAGAGTATAATTTGTGGAGCATAAGTCAACTATGTGATAAAGGTCATACTGTAGTCTTTGACTCTAATGAATGTAGGATCTTGCACCCTAATTCAAAAGAAACCAAGTTTTCTGGAAAAAGAGTCAACAACGTGTACATGATTGACTTAGATGACCATGCTCACATAAATCTGTGTTGAAGTGGGGCGATCTCGCGTTACTCCTGAGCTGGGAAGTAGATGTCCACATGCACTTGAAGTATGAACTGCAAGAAGGGAAACACGTCAGAGGTGTCCAGGGTTGGAACCCCGGGGAAGACCCTCCGATGCCTAAGTCAGCAAGTGTAGTAGAGCACTGGTGCGAAGGGAGGAATCTGGAGGAAGAAGGGGACGCAAGATCCCTCTCCACCAAGAGGTGAAGCGGTTCCTGCTCAGGGTTTTTTGGCATCTCTTTTTCTTACCTTTCTTCCGTAGGGTTCTTCCAGTTTAAATAGTGGCTCGTTGAGTGAATGATCCCTGTAAGCTGAGGAGATTTGGGGGGGGGGGGGGGTTATGTCCTCCTCATGGGCTCTTTTATAGCCCGCGGACTCTTGGTTTCCCATGTCCCCTTGAGCTCCTGGCTTTTAAGGGACACGTAACAGCCGTATTAATGAGCTTCCATCAGTTGGCCCGAGCATGAGGCACTGACTCTGGAGGGGCCTCCCGAGCAATGAGTGCTTGATTAGGGCAAAGAATGCGGGGCTCCGAAGGAGCCCTCCCGATCGAATTGATACTCGGACTTCCCAACCTGAAGGCCGCCTAGGAAGTGCTTGTTCCGAGTGAGTTATTGGGCTTATATTGAGTGAGTCCGGGGGCTACCACTTCAAGGAGTTGGGCCTCGTTCGGTCCGATTGGACCTCTTTTTGCCTCTCCATCTGGGCGGTTAGATTTCCCCTCTCCACTTGTCCCCCTCCTACTCCCGAGCCAAAATTAGGCTCGGATGAGTAGCATTTTGGGCTAGACTTTTGTGGCTCTGGTTGGGTGGAGATCTCTCTCTGTCAGGAGCCACGTGATGTGGCATGCCCTGGAAATATGCCCGTCGTGATGAATAAAAGGAGGCCCCGCCTTGGGAGATCGGAACGCCGCGCCGCTCCCAGCCAGGGGTTATGAGCATTGCACATTTTTATGTCCTTTTATCTCTGGGGTTTAGGGTTTTGCCACCTTTTGTGTTTAAATGGGGTGGCTCAGGCACCGTGTGAGCAGTTCGAAAGAGCGGAGAATCGCAGCGGCTTCCATGGAGCTGGAGAGATTACCGCGGTGGCGATTCGTCAGCTTCCTTCTCCTACGGAGTCCTCTGTCCTAGAGCTTTCCCCTTCTTCTCCCAATTCTTCTGTTTGTTCCATGACCGACCAAAATCTAGGGGCCGAGAGACGAGAGGGAGAATAGGCCTCGAGGACTTTTTTGGTGCCGTCGGAGCCTCTTTGCAGCGAGCTGGGTGAGGCTGACGTGAAGAAGCTGGAGAATCAGTATGGGCTACCATGGCGATTTAAGTTCCTCGCGCCTAAGCATCATGAATCTAGTATGGCCACTCGTTCTGGCCTCTTTTGTTCTTTCCTCGTGGCCTGAAAATGCGACTTTCGGCTGCCCCTCCATCCTTTCGTTGCCGAGTTGCTTCGGTTCTACCGGCTGGCTCCTATCCAGCTGGTCTCCAATTCTTATACCCTTATTTTCTCCTTCATTTTTTTCTGTGGCAAGAGAAGGGTGAGCACCTCACTGGACCTCTTCCACTATTTCTTCGAGCTGAAGGAGAACCTTTTTGCCGGGAAGGGCTTCTTCTTCATTCAGGAGAAGCGGAAGAGGAGTTACGTGTCTCTTTCCATGAAGGATTCCTCTCACAAGGGGTGGAAGACCCAATATTTCTGGGTGGGAGCGTCGGCGGTCGGCGTGGTCTGGGATTTCCCGACGGCACCCAACTTTCACCCGAACATCCCTCTGAAGCAAACAGAGGTCTCTCCGGAGGTGAAGAGGGATGCTGATATCCTTCAGCGGGACCGCCAGGAGACTGCTGAGTTGGTGACTCCTCCTAACATTGAGGAGTATCTTTCTCGACTGTTGTTGTCGATGGGTAAGGGTCTCAGGGACTTGTCCTCTTTCAAGCAAGTGCCTTCCTTCTCTCAATTTTCTCTTCATCGCGCAGACCTGCGGCGAGCGGCTGAGGAGGAGGAGGAGGAACCGTCAGTCGAGCTGGAGATCATCAATGTGGATGATACGTTGGCTCCGAGCGATCTCCCAGCTTCGGAGGGCTCATCCCGCATCCGGGAAAAGGGCTAGGGGATCACCCGGAATGATGCATCTAAACGTCAGGGGGTCAAGCGGAAGGATCCCGTGGTGAAGTTACTGCGGTCTTCGATGCAGGCTCAGTCTGCTGAGAAAAAATGGGCGAGGAAGGCGAAGGCCGCCCGCCCGGTTGATGAGGTTCCCTTGTTTCCTCCTCCGTCTACGGTGCAAGAGGGAGCAATTGACGAAGGGATCGTGGCCGATGCTGGGGCACCGAGTGAAGCGGAGGGGGCGCCTGACGGAGGGGTCCAGTCCAAGCCGGTCGAGGCTGGAGGGTTGCAAGATGAAGTGACTCGATCGCATCCGACCGAGGCCGGCAAGGTACACGGCGGGGCTGCTCATCCTGAGTCAACCAGTGGGGCACCCAAGGCGGGATCGCTCGGGGGAGGTGCCCCAATCCCGACTGCTCCGGAGAGGATTTCCCCTCCCTCGACTAGTTCCTTCAGCGTCCGGGCCTCCTTGTATCGGAGGTGCCATTCTATTGCTTCAGGAGTTGTGCGAGAGAAACTCCAGAGGGTTCCCCTCTCCACGCTTTTCGAGCAACTTATGGAAGGCAGCCTGATCTTGGCCCAGCTCGGAGCTGAGGCAGTGGGCGCATATGCTCGGGTGGAGTCGGAGCGGGAGGCTCTCTCATGGGCCCGTGGTGCGCTCGATCGGAAGGTCGAGCATCTGACCCTTGATCTTGGTGACCTTCGTCGGGAGGTGGCCCCGCTTCGAGCTCAGGTGCAGTCAAGCCAGGCGGCGGCTCGGTCGTTGGCGGAGTACCTAGCCCATGCCCGTCGTATGGTTGAGCAAAAGAATGAGCGCCTGGAGGTGGAGCATATGATTCAGGTCGAGCGCGGTGAGCAGTGGAAGGCCGAGCGAGAGGGGCTCGAGGACCGAGCCCTGGGGCCGAGGATGCGCTGACCGAGGCAGAGAGGAAGCTTTCCAAGTCAGAACAAAGGATAGCCAAGCTTGAGAGGCAGGCAGATTTGGCCGGAGTGGAGGCACTCGAGCGACATAAGTGCTCAGAAGCCTATCATGCGGCTCTTCATCAGGCTGCCTTCCCCTATTATGAGTCGGGCTACCGTCGGGGCCTTCGGAAGGGCTTCTCCTAGGGCTTCGATCGGGCCGTCATAGAGGTTGAGGCCCAAGCGAATGGGCTCGTTTTTCCTTCCGGGCAATGTTATGACTGAGACTGGGGCTCTACTGACTCTTCCCACTATACATCGAGCGAAGAGGGGAGTCAGGAGTCCTCGACCACGTCCGAGGGATTGCCAACTCCAGCAGCCTCGGGAGGGCGCACGACCGAGACAGTTCCCACACAGGTGGGGTCAATGCCTGGGTCGGCCGTCGCCGAGAGTACCGGGGGAAGATCGTCTGGTGCTGAGGGGACGAGCCTGGGGATGGGCCTGAGGCCTGATGTAGTAGCTCTTTCTTTCTTTTTCCTTTCATTCATGTAGCTATGTAAACTTTTTTAGGAAAATATAGTGACTGCAATATTAAGTATCGAATTGATTGTTTCTTACCGCTTTTGGCGTGATTTGACTACCGTATCTGTAGTCGCCGATTTTCTCTGTAGGTATCGCGCGTGCTGATCTGTCAAATAACTGACATGGCACTGGCGCCTTTTCACTTATCCATGCCACCCTAAATGACTTGCCGCTTCACGTGTCCCACTGGGGGGATGTTGGGAAATGAGGTAACCGGTTTAGGGAAAGCTCCTTTAGCATGTTTTCAAGGGGAGAGTCATTTAAGGTGATCAGCTCCCCCTTCGGCCTATAAAAGGTCCGAGGGGCATCTCCTTTTCCTTGTATCGCTTACGGCCAACCCTGGCGGTTTCTCCTTCTTCCCTTTCTGCAAGGCGTTGTGCTGTTTGTCTTGGCGAGGCATGGAGAGCGCTTCAGAAGACGACGAGGCTGACGGCTGTAGGAGGGAAGCTTTGCTGCTCCAGTTTGGAAGAGGGTTCGATAGTCGGAGGTCAGTTTGGAAGGGGGTTCCACATGCTTGAGCATGTCGCCTTCCTGTCCCTGACCCGCCGACGCTATCGTCGGGGGGAGCTCATTAAGCTCCCTCCTTTCTTGACATCCCCCCCTCCTCTTCCATCTCTGCCATTTTATTTTTCTCCCTCCTCTTTCACTCTTTGGAGGGTGCCTGCACTATCTACCTTCTAATGAGTTGGCAGAGAGGAGGCCTTCACTTGTATTCCTTGCTCTTCTCCTCTTTCCTCCGAGCTTCTCGAACCAACGGGGCCGGCCATCCTTTATCCGAGCCAATTTCTGCACGAGGCAGAGTCAGTGGCTGGACGTAGGAGTGCCTACCGCGTTGGCCAAGCATATCTACTCGCGTCATAGTACCACTGGATGTATTTTTTTGTTGTACATGCATATTGTATTGGTTGCGGCCTACTTGATGTACACCAAAATTTAATGAAAATAGGAGAATGTTTTTTCCACTTTGCTTACATGTGTGGTCTTGCCAGATGATCAAAAGTAGAACTTGCGAAGATTTGTCGCATTCCATGTTCGAGGGATGAGTGTTCCTTCCATGGTGGACAGTCAGTATGCTCCTTTCCCGAGCGTCTCGACCACTCGGTAGGGGCCTTCCCAGGTAGGGGCTAGCTTCCCCGCCACCTCCAGTGGTCGAGAGGCTTCGGCCTTTCTCAGGATTAAGTCCCCTGGCTGGAAGTGTCTGTCTCAGACTCTGGAGTTGTAGTATCGAGTGATGTGCCGTTTGTATTCCGTTGCTCGGATCTTTGCAATCTCTCGGATCTCGTCCGCTAAGTCGAGGTTTTCTCGTAGTTTCTGCTCATTTACCTCAGGTTTGAAGTGGATGCCTCGAAGTGAGGGATTGTTGACCTCTAACGGAATCATGGCTTCCGTGCCATATACCAACTGAAAAGGTGTTTCACCGGTGGCCGTTCTCAGAGTAGTTCGGTGCGACCATAGTACGCTCGGTGATTCCTCAAGCCAACTTTCTCTTGGCCTTGTCGAGCCTGGTTTTGATGCCTTTTAAGATAGTCTTATTGGCATTCTCGACCAGTCCGTTGGCCTGAGGGTGGGCTACCGAAGTGAAGTGATTGTGAATGTTTAGGTCGGCACATCTGTCTCTGAAGTAATGAGAATCAAACTACCGACCGTTATCGCTCACGATCACTCCGGGGACACCGTAGCAGCAGATGATCGACTTCCAAACAAAACTCCATACGACTGACTCGATGATCCTGGTGGTGGCTTCGGCCTCGATCCATTTGGTGAAGTAGTCGATGGCGACGATGATGAACTTCTTCTGAGCTTGAGCCGTAGGGAACGGACCCAAGATGTTGATCCCCCACCGCGTGAAGGGGTATGGCTCGGCAAGGGTGATGAGCTCCGCCATGGGCTGGTGGATCAGATGGTCGAAGCGCTAACATCGGTCGCACTTCTGTACATAGGTCGTGCAGTCACGCTGGAGTGTTGGCCACCAGTAACCCTGCCGAAGCAAGATTCTGGCGAGCGATCTTCCTCCTTGGTGCATGCCACAGATGCCTTCGTGTACTTCTTGAATAGCTCGACTAGCTTCGTCGGTGCTAATGGATTTGAGGAGGGGACCGGAGAAAGATCTGCGGTACAAGGCCTCGTCCAGCATGACGAAATGCCAAGCTTGGTACTTAAGCTTCCGAGCCTCTTGAGGGTCGGTGGGCTCTTGAGAATCCCAGAGCCAGGATATGTAGGGAGTCTGCCAGTCGCTCGGGGGTCCCGGGTCAACAGTCATAAGCTCGGACTCGATGCTTGGAAGTTCGAGCTCTTCGAGGAAGATCGATCATGTACCTTCGGGGTCGAGCGAGGAGGCCAGGCGAGAGAGGGCATCCGCTCGGGAGTTTTCCTCCCAGGCTATCCAGACTACCTCAAAGCTCTCAAAGAGTCGGGCCATCTTCCTGACCACCTGGAGGTACTTGACCATTTGTCCTTCCCGAGCTTCGTAATCACCGTTGACCTGGCTAGCGACCAATTGGGAGTCGGTGTGGATCCTAACTTGCTCGGCTCCCAGTCATCGAGCCATCCTGGCCCTGATATAAGGGCTTCGTACTCGGAGGCATTGTTGGATGCCTAGAAGTTGAATTTCAAGGCGTATCGCAGCTCTGCTCCTTCGGGGGACTTGAAGAGGACACCAGCGCCGCATCCAGTTGAGTTGGAGAACCCGTCGACGAACAAGTCCCAAGTGGGCCCAGGCGCACGTGGAAGTGCTTCTTCAATCGAGATAGTGCTTTCGACGATGAAGTCCGTGAGGGCTTATCCTTTGATGGCCGAGCAGGGGTGGTACGAGATGTCGTAGGCCCCAAGCATGATGGCCCATTTGACGAGGCATCCCAAGGCTTCGGGATGAAAGAGGATCTTCTTCAGAGGTTCACCGGTCAATACGACGATGGAGTGCCCTTTAAAGTAGGGTCGGAGGCGCTTGGCTGAGGTAACCAATGCTAGCACGAGCTTCTTGATTGCGGGGTACCCTCTTTCAGCCTCATTGAGCACCTTGCTGGTGTAGTAAACCGGTCTCTAGATCCTTGCATCATTCCTGACTAGGACCAAGCTCACTGTAAAAGGGGTCACCGAGAGGTAAAGGTATAGAGCTTTGCCCTGGACCGGCTTGGATAGCACCAGAGGCGAGGCCAAGAATTCCTTGAGTTCGGCAAACACCTTCTGACATTCCTCATCCCAGGCGAATGTAGCAGATGCTATTTTGGGTCCCCTCAACAATTTGAAGAAGGGTAGGCACCGTTCGACCGCACGGGATGGGAAGCGGTTAAGCGCAGTAATGCGCCCCGTAAGGCGTTGAACGTCCTTGATGTAGGTGGGTGGCCGCATGTTCAGGATGGCCTAAACCTTGTCAGGGTTGGCTTCAATTCCACGTTGGGTTACTAGGAAGCCTAGGAACTTTCCGGATCTGACTCCGAATGCGCATTTAGCAGGGTTGAGCTTCATGTCGCACTTCAGGAGGGTGTCGAAGGTCTCGGCTAAGTCGGTGAGGTGGTCTTCGGCCTTCGGTGTTTTGATGAGCATGTCATCAATGTAGGCCTCGACGTTTCGACCGAGCTGTCCTTCGAAAATATGGTTGATCAGCCTCTGATATGTTGCTCCAGCGTTCTTCAACCTGAACGGCATTCGGGTGTAGTAGTGTACGCCGAAGTCAGTGATGAAGGTGGTCTTCTCGATATCCTTTGGGTCCATCCTAATCTGATGGTAGCCAGAGTAGGCATCCAGGAAGCTAAGTAACTCATTGCTAGAGGGTGAGTCGACTAGTTGGTCGATGCTCGACAGTGGGTAGCAATCCTTCGGGGTAGCCCTGTTGAGGTCGGTGAAGTCCATGCACATTTTCCATTTTCCTGAAGCCTTCGGTACCAAGACGACGTTGGCAAGCCACGTAGGGTACATGACTAGTCGAAAGAGGCCAGTCTTTTGCCCCTTGATGACCTGCTCTTTGATGACTGATTGCTTCTCCAAGGTGTGCTTTCTTCTGCGTTGCTGGACAGGCTTCACCGTTGGGTCGAGGTTGAACTTGTGCATCACCACGTCTCCCGAGATCCTGGGAAGGTGCTCGTCCGACCATGCAAAGACTTGGATGTACTGTGCAAGGAAATCCTTATATTTTTCTTGTTCCTCAAGTGGTAGATCGGCTCTGATCTTTACTCCTAGAGTTGGGTCACCATTGAGGAAGACCGTTAACAACTCGCCGCCAGGCTCAGATGTTGTTGGTCCCTCTTCGGCTCCCTTTATTTCTTTGCTCTTCCCTTCTGGCCTCGTGGCTTCGACCGAGATTATATAGCACTGTCTAGCTAATGCCTGGTTACCCCAGACTTCCCCCACGTGATATTTGGTATGGAACTTCATTTTTTGGTGAAAGGTAGAGGGCACCGCTTTCAGTCGGCTGAGGATACATCGGGATGGCGTTATATGCCGTCAACCCCTTAATCACGATGAAGTTTACCATAACCGTAACGGTTTTGGGCAGGGTGCCGATAGTAACTGGCTCAGGGCTCCCTCGGGATAAGTTGCCTGGCCATTGAACCCACACAGGGGGGTTCGGATCAGGCGGAGTTTAGATGGATTCTCTCCCATCTTGAGGAAACATTCATAGGATAAAACATCAGGGGCACTACCATTGTCGACTAAAATCCTATCTACGTTACAATGGTTTATTGTGGCCGATACAATGAGAGCTTCGTCATACGGGGTGGTTAACCTTTCTAGGTCCTGGTCAGAGAATACCAGGGCCTGAGGTTCGCTCGCCTACGGGGCCTTTTGCGGCTCAACAGAGGCTCAGCTCGCCCGCTCGGCGTGACGCTTTCTTCCTCGACTGCTATCTCCTCCTGATGTCATGCTGCCCGCGATGACGTTGATGTGGACTCCATGGGGGGCATTGTCGATGTCTTCGGGGGCGCCTCGGTCTTCCTTCTACCCAGACACGTATCGGGATAGGTGTCCCTGGCAGACGAGATGCTCGATTTCATCTTGAAGTTGATGGCAATCGCTGGTGTGATGCCCGCGATCGCCGTGGAATAGGCAATGCTTGCGGTGATTGCGATGCTTAGCCTTCATAGGCTCGGGCTGGTGGAGGAGACCTGAGCCTTTGATGTCTTCATAAATCTCGTAGACGGGGGCGATAAAGGTGGTATACCACTCGTACTTCCGAGACGGCTCTTTATGGTCTCCATCCTGGTTCCGCCTCTTCCTTGACCCGTCCTTTGCTTGGACAGTTGCTTCTTGTCCCCCTCCCGACCCGAGCCTGTTGTGCCTCAATAGGCGCTAAGGACTTCCTCGCACTCTGCGTGGCGCAGGGCCAGGGTCACTAGCTCGGAAAGGGAGGTAGGAGGATGAAGCACTAGCTCGCACTGTAGTTTCTCATCACGGGTGCCCCCGATTAAGGCGGTGATGGCCGAGGCAACATCCAGGCGGGGGATGCGGAGAGCTTCTAACTTAAATCAGTTAATATAAGTTCACAACTTCTTCCCCTATTCTTGCTTGAGTTCTAGTAATCCTACCACTGACCGGGGTGGACCGCTGCCGGTGAAACTTTTCTTGAACACTCGCCCGAACTGCTTGAAGTTGTGGATGCTGCCGGGGGCGAGGGCTCTGAACCAGGCTTGAGCTCCCTGAACCAGGGTGGTCAGGAACGCTCGTCACTTGATTACGTCGGATGCTCCATGCAAGGTCATTAGGGCGTCAAAGCTGTCGTAGTGGTCGGCCGGGTCTCCCTGGCCATCGTACGACTTGAAGGCTGGAAGTGAGATCCTGGGGGAAATCTCGGCCTTCAAGATATAATCAGAGAACGGGGATCGCTCCTCGTCCTCCACAGGAGAGGTCCTCTGCAAGGTGCAGAGAGCGCGCTCCTGCTCCGTGAAATGCCTCTCAAAGTCTCACAGTCGGAGGGACAGCTCCGGTTGTCGTTGGCCCGAGGGGCTAGGGGGACGCATTTGCATGGTATCCTGGCGCTCCTCAGGGGCTTCGGTTTCCGAAAACTATCGGCGTGCTCCGGACTTCTCCCTCCTCGGGGTGGAGGAGGCTTCCTACTCCGGGGGAGGGGCATGCGATGGTCCTCCTGACAGGTTGCGGATGAGCAGCCACCCCCGGAGGGTAAAACGGCCTCTAGCGGTTTGCTGGGAGGCATCTCCCCATGCAGGGCTTTTCCGGGGGAGGTGTGACTTCTCCTCCTTAGCCGCCTGGGCCCTCATGAGATCCACGAGGACATCCAGTTTTGCATTGAGGGTCTGGAGGGCGTCGGTACTCCCGCCGGGAAGCTATTCCCCCGCCACCGACGGAGGTACTTCATTGGCGTGGTTGCTCGGTGGGGAATTCTCTGTGGGGAGAGAAGGTGTGCCTTCTTCTGCTATCGGGGCCTTTCCCTTGTCGTCAGCAATCCTCCTACCAGAACTCCTTCGCACCATGATGGCTCTTTGTGCGTTTCCCACAGATGGCGCCAGATGAAGTGAGGCGATCTCGCGTTACTCCTGAGCTGGAAAGTAGATGTCCACATGTACTTGAAGTATGAACTGTAAGAAGGGAAACACGTCAGAGGTGCCCATGGTTGGAACCCTGGGGAAGACCCTCCGATGCCTAAGTCAGCAAGTGTAATAGAGCACTAGTACGAAGGGAGGAATCAGGAGGAAGAAGGAGACGCGAGATCCCTCTCCACCAAGAGGTGAAGTGGTTCCTGCTCAGGGTTTTTTGGCATCTCTTTTTCTTACATTTCTTCGGCAGGGTTCTTCCAGTTTAAATAGTGGCTCATTGAGTGAATGATCCCTGTAAGCTGAGGAGATTCGGGGGGGGGGGGGGGTTATGTCCTCATCGTGGGCTCTTTTATAGCCCGCAGACTCTTGGTTTCCCCTGTCCCCTTGAGCTCCTGGCTTTTAAGGGACACATAACGGCCGTATTAATAAGCTTCCATCAATTGGCCCAAGCATGAGGCACTGACTCTGGAGGGACCTCCCGAGCAATGAGTGCTTGATTAGGGCAAAGAATGCGGGGCTCCGAAGGAGCCCTCCTGATCGAATTGATACTCGGACTTCCCAACCCGAAGGCCGCCGAGGAAGTGCTTGTTACGAGTGAGTTATTGGGCTTATATTTAGTGGTCCCGGGGGCTACCGCTTAAGGAGTTGGGCCTCATTCGGTCCGATTGGACCTCTTTTGGCCTCTCTGCCCGGGCGATTAGATTTCCCCTCTCCATGTTTCTTGCTGCACCTAAATCTGAATTAGCATGTTTGTGTCATCGCAGACTAGGTCATGCTAGCTACAATACTATTCATAAATTGGTGAAGCATTCTATTATCAAGGGACTGCCTGAAATAAAATTCAAACTGAACTCTAGAATTTGTGATGCATGTGCTCACGGAAAACAAACTAGAAAGTCTTTCAAGAGCAGGACTGAAAACCTATCATCTAAACCACTTGAACTAATTCACATGGTCTTGTTTGGTCCAACCAAAATAGCTAGCTTAAGTGGTAAGAGATATGGTTATGTCTTGGTAGATGACTTCACTACATTCACTTGGGTATTTTATCTTGCACATAAAAATAATGCATTTGATGAGTTTCAGGCACTCTATATGCAAGTGAAGCAAGATGATAAGTTTAAGATTTCCAACATAATTTCAGATCTTGGTGGTGAATTTGACAATGCTGATTTTGACAATCTGTGTAGGATAGAAGGGATAATTCACAGGTTTTCATCACCAAGAACTCCTGAACAAAATGGGGTAGTTAAGAGGAAAAACAGAACTCTCATAGAGATGGCACGCACAATGTTTGCTGAAAAGTAATTACCAAGGAGGTTTTAGGCAGAAGCGGTAAACACTGCATGTTATATCATCAACCACTCAATGGTAAGACCACTCACCAAAATGACTCCTTATGAGCTGTTGAAAGGTAAAAAGCCATCTCTCTTTCACATGAATGTTTTTGGGTAAAAGTGCTTTGTTTATAATAATGATAAAAGAGTTCTGGACAAGTTTGAGCCCAAGAGTGAAGAAGGGATATTCCTTGGGTATTCAGATAAGTCTAGAGCTTATAGAGTCTATAATCTTAAGACCCCTTGTGTGGAAGAATCCCCTCACATCACCTTTGATGAGATTGAACATGACAACATCTGTAGGGAAGATGATTACGGGGAATTCATGAACATAAAAAGAAAGGAAGAACTTCCACACGAGGAGACACAAGCAAATGAAGACCAAGGAGAGCCAAGCAACGCTCTGGTCACTGAAGCAGATGAAGGTAACACTCAACCTGATCTAAGAGTGTTAAAAGATCATCCTTTAGAAAACATCTTAGGTAATCTGCATGACCGAACCGAAACTAGGTCTCATTTCAAAATTATGGATGAAATTGAACAACTTGCTCTTGTGTCTCAAACTGAACCCAAAAATATTGTGGAGGCCTTAAAAGATGAAAACTGGATAAACTCTATGCATGATGAATTAAACCAGTTTGAAAGAAACAAAGTCTAGCATCTAATTCCCAAGCCTCAAGAGAAATCTATCATAGGAACTAAATGGGTCTTCAGGAATAAACTGAGTGAAGATGGAAAGATAATAAGAAACAAATCTAGATTAGTGGCTCAGGGGTATAATCAAGAGTTTGGCATTGATTTTGAAGAATCTTTTGCCCCCGTAGCCAGATTAGAGGTCATTAGAATTTTGCTTGCATTTGCATGTTCTCATAAAATTAAATTGCAGCAAATCGATGTCAAAAGTACTTTTCTGAATGGTCTTATCAAAGAAGAAGTCTATGTAGAGCAACCCCTAGGTTTTGAATGCATTTTGACATTTGTATAGTTAATTTCAAGTGCATAAGCATGTTTAACATCTAATAAAGCACTTCTTAGAGGCAGCAAAGAGGTGAGACATCTGTTGAATGATTGACTGAAATAAGAAAATCAGAGGGACTGGAAGTAGAAGCTTGCAGGTGTATTTCAGAAATAAAGACAAATACAATCACAGAAACTGGCTGAGTATAGTCTATTGAACAGGTCGACACTTTCCAAGTCATGTGTCAACACCTGCAGGGCAATGGCTTAATGAAGGTCGGTGCACATCTTGAGTAAGGTCGGTGCAAGCTCTTCAACAAGATCTGTGCACAACTGTTAAGGTCAATGCTTGTTTCAATTTCTGCTCTACATGAGTCTGTGCATATCTGGTGTTCATGCTACAAAGTCTGTGCAAAGTCTACGCCTCCTCTAGGCAGGTCGACACCTCCACAGAATGTGTCGACATTGTCACTAAGCCACTCATGAGTATGAGATCCAATGTAGAGTCGTTCTGACCTCTTTCTTATCACTACCTTCTTCATTTCCACATCAAACATTTTGCCTCTGAACCTTCTTTTATCACCCAACATTGATTTAGGGGGAGTTGAGAATGTTTTTAATCCGTTCATACAACCCTGGGTAAAGATGTCTGTTATACTCCTGTTAATGAAGTGGTTTCACATTTATAATCCTCATTTTTGTTAATAATTGCATGAGTTCTACCAAAATTGCTCTCATAATATGGTTAAAACATTCATCAAGTCTTTGATAATGACCATAGCCTCAGCGTCTAAAAGTTTACTGCAAAAGGCTTCTTGGTTTAGGAAATGATTGGCATGTATTGTCCTTAAACAAGTTACCTCTCTTGAAGCCAATTAGAGAATACGCATCCTAACACCATTCTGCAACAATTTCAGAGCAATGGCCTCATCTTCAGAGAAATTAGATCCTACATCAATGAAATGAAGGTTAATCTAGTCATGATGAAGACTGCCAACTCTGTTCAAAAGAAAACAGAAAGATAAGGTACACTGAGTAACCAGGGACTCTGGCGTCCTTGAGTCAAAAAGTGCATGTTCTATCGGACTGTTGTTTAATTAATTTAAAAAAATGGTTTGGGGCTGACTCTATACCTTACTTCAAAGCACAAAGGTATTTTGTTTATTTTCAATACTTGCTCATTCTCCTTTTTCCAATCATGCCTAATGGACTTGATTAGTAAGACATATGGGCTTGGTTAAATATATTGACCTTCTCAAATATTTTGCTCCTATTATTTGCTGCAAAAACGGTTTCTCTCAAACCTTTATTACTCAAAAATGAGCTTATAAGCCTTAAACTGTTCTGAAATTAACCAAGGGTATTTCAGCCATTTCTTTTCTAAGGGTTGTTATTTCTAAAAGGAAAAATCCTAACTCTGCCTTTTTTAAACTCCTCGGTGAAAATCCCATTTTCACTTTACCGTTTTCCCCTCTCTCTCTCTCGCAAACCCTCTCTTCGGCGCATCTGCACGCCCTCCCCGCGGAGGTCGACACCCCTCTCCATCTCCCTTTGCTTGTGCAACCGTCTCCCCAACTCTCTGTCACCCTCCCTTCCTTCTTTTTGCCCTCTCCATGGCTCCTCCGGTCACCACCGGCAAGAGGAAGGACGCAGCATCATCCAAAAAGGCCACTGCTATTGCCCCTGCAGTAAAGAAAGCACACAAAGAAGGGCGTTCCAAGAGCATTGAAGATAGACCAGCTGCTGAACCAGCCAAGAGAAGAGCCGCCGAAGCCCAGGGTTCGAATAGTGACAAGGGCACGCCACAACACCCTCCGGTAAAAAGGAAGCGTCTGTCCGCAGCTGAAAAAGGGAAGGCCAAGGCGCCGTCAGCACCTCTACAACCCAGTGCTGCTCCCTCAGTCAGAGAAGAAGACAGTGACCCCACCAGGATCCTCTTCCCTAGGTATGTGAATTTCAGTGACCATAAGATGCTTGACAATTTTCCTGAACTATTGTCGCTCTTTGAATTCCAAGGATGGAGAAGATTCATGTCTGACCACATGGTGTACTACCCATTTCTGGTACAACAGTTCTATAAGAACTTAGTGTATGACCCAAATAAGAAAGCCCTTAGGTCTGAGGTCAAGGGGGTTACAATCAAACTTTCAACAAAGCTTCTTCACAGAGCTTTGCATATACCCCGAGATGGGCTTATAAAATCTGAGTTTGAGATAGATTTCTTTGAAGCATACACTATCCTGACAAGAAAGCCTTGAAACACTCAGGATGAATCCCAAATTCTTGTCAAATCCTTTGACACCAATAGATTTCCCCCTTTACAGCATCTACTACACCACATGTGCACCACCATGATTACCCCACAAGGGGGTGGAAGAAGTAGACTCACAGAAACCCAAAGATACAACTTTTACTGCTTGTTCAACAATCATCAGATTTGTCTTCCATAGATTATTCTCCAGATCATGGACAGTTGTACCCGGAACAGGAGAAGTCTGCCGTATGCAGCATAGCTGACATCAATTTTTCAAAAGGTTGGAATTCCTTTGGACAATATAAAGTCAACACAAATCCCCAGGAGCAATGTCTATTACATGCGGTTCATTGAGAATTACATGTACTTCAAGAAAGAAGGTGACAGAATAATAAGAAATCTACCTGGCCATTTACCTGACCTACCAGTACAGCCAGTTCAACAGGAACAGCTTGCACAGTATCAGCCTGACCAGCTAGCTTTAGATGAGCAGTTAAACCAGCAAGAAGAACCGTTCCATGTAGACGCTCACTATGGTTAGGACCAACAACACCTGTTTACGAACCCCATCGAACAGCCAGGGATGATGACAGCATTTGGGATCCAACCTCCACTGTCTCCAGACAATGAGTCTCAAGTGTTTAGTGCATGTGATGCACCTCCTGAATTTGATACCGAAGCCTCTACCTCTAGAGGCACTGCTTTTGGTGCAACATGTAGTCTCATGGACATTCACCCTGCTCTTATCCAATTCCTCACTGCACAGTTTGGGAGCATGAACTCCTCTTTTCGACAACTCAGTCTGCACGTGGACAGAATCGAAGCCAGACAACTTCACTATGAGCAAGTCCAAACCAGCCGATGGGAAAAATTTGTGACCGACAAACATAAGTCAGATGAAAGGTTGAAAAGCTTTATGAACTCCCTGACTAATGTGTGTGAATGAGCAGGGAGAATCATGAAAAGACTACGAGAGATTCACACTGAAACCCAGGAGAAAACAGCTGAAATGGTCAGGCATGCCTATGACATCCGAGAAGATCAAGGTAATCTCAACATCAAGTGTGCCCGGTTAATGGACACCTCCAATAAAATTGTAGAACATGTGGATGCAGCAACCCTCTCCATCAGAGAACAAGTGACCACAGAGGCCACTAGAACTATCACTGCCACATCTAATTTGGAAAGAATAGTTAATTCCACTACTAACTGACTACTTGATGCCTCCCACTGGATGAAAGGGAAGGTCTATGTTGACTGCAACAAGCTCCTTGATGCTTCCTCGAAGCTGGCAGAAATAGTCCACACTGACACAGCATGAATTCTAAACATCACCACCAAAGCTGAGGCCAAAATGAATGTTGTGTACAACAAACTTGATATGGTTGGGACTGAAATTTTGTAACTCATTCGTCTCCATAAAACCCAACTCCAACCAGCCTTGGCCGACGCAGGTGATGAATGGTGCCCTCCTCCTCAGACAGAAGCCACATCTTCTCGCCTACCACCGTAAGGATCCCAACAGCGGGCAGAGACAGAGTAGATTTGTGAAATGATGCACACCTAGCTCAAGGATATCAATGAAAACATCAAAACTCTACACCGATTTGTGAAACAAAGGGATGAGCAGCTGACTCTGAAGGTTACCTCTCTAGCAGTCTCTATCACGCAACTGCAACAGCAATTTCTTGAGGCACAGAATCTCTCTAGCACTATGCCTCCACCACAACAGCCTCCTCCTTCACCCCCTCCTTGCTGATGACAAAGGGGGAGAGGTTCTGTAGACTTTTGAGAGTGCTACAAGCATCATAGTGCTATAAGCATCATCTAGCTAGCATTTTGCATCTAGACAGTGTAAATGGTTGAATGAAAATCCTTGCTTGAATTGTATAAAACTGTGTTTGATCAATGGAACAAGCATGTTTGTTGAAAAATATAAAAATGTTGTGTTGATTTTGTTGAATGGCAAACTAAAATTCACCTGTCTGATGATTCCTCATCAAAAAATGCTGTAATGCTATATGAATGCTTGGACATAATGATTCATGGTTGTCATCATCAAAAAAGGGGAGAATGTTGTGTCCCCTAGTTTTGATGATAACAATCCATAAATCATCTTTAGATAAATGAGGAATATCTAACAAAGTTTGGTTTAATGTATAGACTGAACAAGTATAGGAGATACACTCCAAGAGTGTCGACACCCCCCCCCACAACGTGTCGACACATCTCGAAGAGATCATGTTGAAGCTTTTCTGGTTGAGCACTAGCATAAAGCAAGTGTCGACACATCTAACCAAAGTGTCAACACCACAAGAAGAAATCCAACTGAAGCCGGTTCTGTCTGGCCTTTGGGTTGACCAAAGTGTCTACACACTGAGTGAAAAGTGTCGACACCTCGGTTCCAAGAAGCTTGCCTTACTTCCCTCTGGGGCTTATGTCCCGACACCGTCTGGTGATGACTCGGCACACGGCGCAGCTGTCTTGACACCACCCAGCGACGTCTCGGCACTACGGCACGATTCTCATGCGAGTATGGCGCAAGTGTTGACACTTGCTAGTCAAGGTGTCGACCTGTTCTGCTTGGAAGCCATCGGGTCCTCAAGATCTTAATGGGGTGTGTCGACACCCTGTGAGTAAAGTGTCGACGCGTTCCTGTACGTCATGAACGGATCTACAACCGATTGCTTCCGATCTTCAGGATATGGAACTTGTCCTGGAGGATCCGCTCGATCCGGAAAAAGCCATCATAAAGATCACTGCGTCAGAGGATCTTGTTTTGGTAGAGACATCCTCAAAAAGGACGGTACCATTCCTGATATGGTCTCTTACTTACCCACATATCAGCAGGCATGACAAGCAAGGGTCAACGTTGACAAGGAAGCACATCAAATAATGTGGAGCTGACCTTCCAGGTTCGTTCTTCTTGCAGTAGACAATGCCGGAGATGGAGAGTGCAACCGATATATAAGCAGGAGGAGTTCCAAGTGATAGCAAAAAGAAAAAGGAAAAAGAGAAAAAGGAATACAAGGAAGCAATAGAGAAGCTTGCTCGCGAAGTCATCTCCTTCCTGGTGTTGCTGGAGTGAGTGCAACGAAGAAGACACTTCTCTTCCTCACTCAAGGAGGTCTCTTAGCAAAGTAGAAAGGATCTGTGAAGATCCATCCGGTTCCCTTGTGAACTAGAAGCAAGATCGTCCTTCCCTCTTGAGGTTGTGGTGACGAACCAGGAAGAACAACAGGAGAACCAAGGAGTCCTCAAGTTCCTTCCCAGACAAGAGTTTTTCCTTCTCATAGAACTTCATTATGATACTCTATTTGGCTGTTCTTTTTTAGTTTGCTTTTCTTTAAAACACATTCTCTCATATCTGCACCCTACATGCGAGTAAAAAGATAGACGGTGTGGTCACTGGTCTGTGAGTTTTGGGTTGTGATCCCTTAAGTTGTTTGGCAGCGGAGCTGTGAGAGTGTATCTCTCTGATAGAAGTTGTGAATCAGCTGTAGTGCCTTTGCACTAGTGAAGCCTCACCAAGTTGTGTGAGGGATGGACGTAGGTCTCTGGATAGAGACCGAACCACCTTAAAACTTGCGTCTTGTGGTTTGCTTTCCATTGTGTTCTCACAGTAGAAGCTTGATAGGAGCGTTCATAACAATCATTTGTGCATCTAGCCTTTTAGCTATCAACTTATTCTTTCCTTACTAGTCTTAGTATTGGATCTAGTTTTTAATTTCCGCAAAGAAGGGCAAAAAGGGGCTGATCTATTCACCCCTCCCCTCTAGATCTGTCTATCACGACTCTACACTCAATGCTAGTCTTAGTAGCTCATAGAGGTTGTTGGACCACAATACAGGATCTAGAGGGGGGTGAATAGATCCTGTTAAACATTATGCTCAATTAAAAACTTACGCTCAGTTCAAACTGAACTGAAGATTGTAAAAAAATTATCAAACACTTGGAAGGTAGTGGAGATGCTGATCAGAAATTAAGCTACACTTAATCCAAATGAGATTCAACAATGATCAACTAGAGACGCTCGTACAAGGAGGAGGGTAGAGTCCAGAAACTCTACTCACACAGGATGTATGAATACACCTTTTGATATCCCAGCTTCTAAGGACTTTTACAGAACTTGGCAGAATATAAACAAAGCTAATACTTAAAACCTCTTTTCACATAACAGACCTGAATACTCATATAAGATCTATATCGAACACTTAGCACACGGTGAAACACTTAACCGATAGAATTCATAAACAGCTCACATAACACCCTGTGAAGAGGGGTAGAAGAGAATGATCAAGCCCAAAAACAAACCACACAGCACGAGGGAGTTTTAGGTGGTTCAGTTCGCACCAAACAGACCTACGTCCACTCCCCACTCTACCCGAGTGAGGCTTCCGCTGACTAACATCTTGAACAGCTGATCCATAGCTTTGGGGAACAAATCCCTACAACCACTGAGCCTGAAGTTTGCTATCCGCTGAGCAACACAGCTTGCTATCCGCTGATACACAGCTTAATGAGGAACCAATCCTCAAAATAGCTGAGCTTCATAGCTTGCTCCCTAACTAACAGCTTGATGAAGGAAACAAAGAATAAGACAAAAAATGAAAGAATAAAATGAAAAACATGTAGCTCTTAAAGAGCAAAGATGGCTTCAATCTATGTTCTCGATGACGTAGGGATGGCTTCGCTAGGAGAGAGGTGCTCTGGCGTTTCTTCTTCCCGAGTCTCTCCTCATGCCAGAGCGCGGGGGGTAGCATCCAGCCACGCCACTACTTCTGCTCCGCCTTTGTTGCATCCTCCAGGTGACCTTCCTAGGACTGCCATGGAAGCTCCTACTCCGCCATTGCTGGATCCTCCCGGTGGCCATCCAAGGACTGCCCCTGCTTTGGGTAGAAAGTCATCTCTTGAAGCACGGGATCATTCTAGACCACGTTCGAGATCACCAGTTCAGATTTCTTGTAATCCGCAACTATGGACAAGACTCTTTAAAGCTCCAGAACCCTCTCAAGATCTCAAGCTGGAGTTCGTGCAACCAGCCTGCATTGATACAAGGAATGTAGTAGTCTGTGAAGCCGAAGACTCTGCCGCATTACTAGAGGTATGGTCTCAGGCTCTTGTGGGTTACGTTGTTGGTCTAGCTACCTCCTTTATTCCCCTGGAGTCCTTCATTAAGACTCGTTGGAGCCTCAATGGCTTTCAGTTGTATATGCTAGACAATGGCTTTTTCTTATGCAAGTTCGACTTGGAGGAAGATTTACAGCATATTCAGAAGAATTTATGGACCATCAAAGGACATCCCATGATTCTCCGAAGATGGTCTCCAGAAGTTAATTTTGAACTAGAAAGTCTCAGAAGTATTCCTTTATGGGTCACATTACATGGCGTCCCATTGCATCTCTGGACAAAGAAGTTTGTTAGTTGCATTTGCAATATTATTGTCACCCCTCTTCATCTTGATAAACTCACTGCTTCTAGGCAGCGGTTGTCATATGCAAGAGCTCATGTCCTAGTCTCTACAAAAATGGAGCTACCGAATGAAGTCTTGTTCAAAGACTTGGAAGGTAAGCAACACAGAATCTCTGTTTCTTATCCATGGAAGCTACTATATGCTCAGTTTGTAAATCATTTGGTCACATACACGGTCAGTGCAATCAAAAAGTTCCATTACTAAGGAAGGAGTATCGATAAAAGGAGAGGATTAATTCCAATTCTAAGGTCTCTGAACCAATAGTTATAGTTAATAAGTTCAATGTTTTAGCTTCTCAGCCGGAGTAGACTGGAGTCAAATTACAGCCTGATAAGGAAAATCAGCCCCAAGTTATTGAGCACCAGGAAAAATCTTATTTGGACATTCTCTAGGAGGTGAGTTTGAATTTGAATTCCCTAGAAGCAACCACAATTTTGAATGGAGAATCTAATCCGGAAAAGATGGTAGCTATTAACCAACATTCAAAAGGAGACTTATCTTCAGTCAATATTCCTTTGGTTAAGGAGGTGGTTAAGAAATTGCAGGAGACCGAATCTCAGTGGCTACCTCGATTTTCGAAGGGGAAAGGTCATGCAGGTTCCTCATCTAAACCAAGACGTTCCACACGTCTCTCCTCCTAATCCTTCAATCTGATTATTTTCAATGACGATAATTAGTTGGCATGTTAGAGGACTAAATAAGGCAGAGAGGAGAAGCCAGTTAAATTATATCCTCCGTCAATCTAGGTGTGCTATAGCTGTTCTAATTGAGACCAAAATTAAACCAATAAACTCTGCTAAGTTTAAGCAAAGTATCTGGCATGAAGCTAGTTTCATTTACACTGCTGACGCCAGGGGCAGGATATGGATTCTTTGTGATCTAGAAAAGTTCAGTATCCAAGTTATTAAGGAGACTGACCAGTTATTACATGTTTTGGCAACAGACTCACAAAATTGTTCTTCCTTCTATTTTACTGCGGTTTATGCCTCTAACCTGTTATCTCAGGGCCTCTTTGTTTAGGGGATAAGTCGGGATAAATCGGTATAAACCGATAAAAGTTAGCCTATTCCCTTTGATTGCTCATATAAGGTATTCCATGTTATTCTGGTTTATCTCATGATAACTTGTTCCACCAAAAAGGTAGAACAAGGATAGGTTAAGCTTTTTCACAATTCCGGATTACCTTATTTCTCAATCAAAGCAAAATGGTCTATTTTTTGGAATACTCAACACTTGGTTAAGTTATTCTCCTTAACCTATCCTCCAAACAAACAGGGCCTCGGAGAAGATTACTTTGGAAGGATCTCATCGATCTGTCAGTCTCTTCAAATAATTTGCCATGGATGGTTCTGGGAGACTTTAACACAATTATATACCAATCTAAAAAAATTGGTGGTAATCCAGTGCGAGTAGCAATACTTGAAGAGTTTGATAGAATGATTTTTTCTGCTAATCTTTGTGATATTAACATCATTGGAGGCAATTTTTCTTGGACTAATCGTTCTCTTCCCCCTAATAGAATTGTTGCAAGGCTGGATAGATGTTTGATCAATGACTTATGGCTAATTAGCTCCTTGGATTCTTATGCAAAATACTCAAGTGAATTATTTTTTGATCATTCTCAATTGAGAATTTTCACCGATAGGGAAGTTAAGTATGGCAGCAAACCATTCAAATTCTTTCATATGGGGATTAACAACCCTGATTTTCTTTTGGTTGTTAGAGAGGTCTGGTATGAGCAAACTTGGGGAACACCTCAATTCATTCTATGGTCGAAGCTTAAGAAACTCAAAGAAGCTCTGAAGGTTTGGAACTTCAATAATTTTGGCAACGTGCATCACAACATTATTAAGGCCAGCAAAGAACTGCAATTAGCCCAGCAGAACTTAAAGGATGACCCAATGAATGAAGACTTTATCATCAAGAAAAGGGAGTGTAGGAAAATATATTCCAAATCATTGCGGGATGAGGAATCTTATGCCAGACAAAAATCAAGACAAAGTTGGCTATCACTTGGAAACACCAACTCAAAATACTTCTATGGAGCTTTCAAATGTAGAAGGGCAATCAATAACATAAGGAAGTGTAGACACCATGATGGACGCTATTCCACTAATATTGCAGAGATTAACAATCATGCTGTCCAGTTTTTCAAAAACCTACTGAACCAGCCTCCATGCTCAGGTGATAGGGACTTTACTCCTAAAGCTAAACTCTCTGAGGAGGAAGCAAATGTGCTAGGCTATTTGGTTTCAGATGAGGAGATTAAACATGCTATTTTTCAAGCTCCGAAAAACAAAAGCCCAGGCCCGAATGGATTTCCAACTGAATTCTATGAAGCTATTTGGTCTATTATAAGAGATGATGTTATTTCTGTAGCTAAGAACTTCTTCTCCTCTAAGTATATGCTCAAGCAGTGGAATTTCACCTTCATTTCTCTCATTCCCAAGCAGGAAGGGGCTAACTCATTTGAACAATATAGGCCCATTTCACTATGCAATTTCTTTTACAAAATCATATCAAAAGTGCTAGCCAATAGAATCCAAAAAGTCCTTCCACATCTCATTAGTGACAACCAGTTTGCATTCATCAAGGGGAGAAGCATCCACCATAATGTGTTGTTGGCTAATGATATTATCAAGAACCTGCATTCTAAATCTAAAGGCAAAATTATATGCTTGAAGGCTGACCTCAAAAAAGCTTTTGACTCTGTTAATAGGGGTTATCTCTATTTTCTGATGGAACAAATGGGATTCCCTTCCACATATACTAATTGGATCTTTAATTGCATCAAGGGCCCTACATTCTCTGTTCCGGTAAATGGCAGCCCGCAAGGTTTTTTCAAAAGTCTCAATGGTCTCAGACAGGAAGACCCTTTGTCCCCATATCTATTTACTATTATCATGGAAGGATTCACATCCCTAATGAATGGAGAAGTGCATAGAGGTAACATCCGAAGTCCTTCTGCTGGTCCTTTGCAAGTATCCCACATCACTTTTGCAGATGACTTAATCCTTTTCCTAAATGATGATCCAAAAATAATCAGTCATGTGGGCCCTTTGCTTCGAAGGTTTGCTGCTATGTCAGGTCTGAAACTCAACTTAGAGAAGAGTAGGGCATATCTAGGGGGGTGCTGTGCAAGATCAACATATTGTTATAAGCCAGATTGGATTAAATGCAAGTGAACTCCCAGTCCCCTATCTCGGACTCCCACTTCTTTCTAAATCTATTAGAAAAGCCAACTGCTACCCTATTATGGAGAATATTAAAAGGAAGATTGATTTATGGGAGAATAGATTGCTTTCAAGGTCAGGCAGACTGGAATTGATATGGTCTATCCTCTCATCTTATTCCATTTATTGGATAGTAGCATTCCACCTCCCTATTGGACTAATTAATGACATTGAAAGAAAATTGCGTAATTTTTACTGGAGTGGGCACTCTTCCAAACCAGCCAACCATATGGTCTCATGGAGCCACATCTGCAAACCAAAAACAAAAGGTGGGCTCGGAATAAAAAACTTGAAAGAATGGAACCAGGCATCCGGAGGTAAGTTGCTGTGGGATAACCTGCAAAATAAAAAGTCATTGTGGAATGAGTGGGTAAAGAGCCAGTACTTAGCAGTTAAGAACATCTGGGATTATCAAATTCAACCTTATTTCTCCTCAGCTTGGAAGGGTATTCTGCAAGCCAGAAACTTGATCCGCAGCTACATTACCTACTCAATTTCGAATGGGCAAGATACTTATCTCTAGTCTGACCCATGGATCAATGGTTACAGCATTAACTAACTATATGGTGATCATATAAGGCATTATTTGATGCTTGAAAAAAGTTCTAAGGTGAGATTGTTAATATTAGAAGGGCAATGGGATCTCCCCACTGCTCTGTCTACAGAAATGGCAGAACTATGGCAATTAGTTGAGGGAGTACATATTATCAATGGAGGTTCAGATATAATCAGCTGGAATAATCATGTGGAAGTCAGGAAAACTAATATCATTTGGCAAGATACTCGCCAAAAAGGACATGTATTTGGTCACTATGAATGGGTCTGGAAGAACCCCACCACTCAAATAGCATCTCATTGCACATAGCAAGCTACATTAAATAAATTGCCCACGGCTGAAAATCTGCAAAAGAAAGGCTTCTACCTTCCAAGCATGTGTGTCCTATGCAAAAAGGGAGTTGATTCACAAGACCACATTTTCTTTGAATATGCATTCTCAAGTTGGGTGTGGAAAACAAGTACTAACTCATTTTGATCTATCCAGACAACCAAAGACTGGCTTGGCCCAGGAGTTGCAGCAGCTGCAATCTGAATTCTTGAAATTAGGACAATTGATTAAATTTGCTAGAATTTTATTCCGCATTACTCTTTGGAAGATATGGAAGGAACGCTATAAAAGAATTTTTGATGACACTTTCACCATGAAAAAAAACCTTCTAATAGACATCCTTGATGATGCCAGAAGCTGCATGGAAGCACAGGGTCAAAAAAGATGGACTAGAAGGGAAGAATGCATTTTCAAAAGATTTATTCTTATTTCATAATTAGGCTCTGAGACCACAGCCTGTGTTGCCGTGAGTATGATAGTTCTACTTTTCAGACTTCTGATGTATAGCTCCTTTTTCATTTAATACAAAGTTTATTACCTACCAAACAAAAGATGGCTTGGATCTTATCCAGAGGCCACACATGAACAGATCTCCAATGAAGCACTGGCTGCACTCAAGCTTCCATCTCACGGTCTCTCTCTTTTTCTTTTTCTCTTCCTCTAGTTCTTCTTGTTTGTTGTGCCCCTGTGGTTTTGATGATGGTTTTAATGGTGGTTTTGATGTTTGGCCTTTGTAGTGAGTTATTCACTGTGAGTCATCTTGTGTGAGTCAAATCGCTACTTTCTGATCATTATGCTGTTCTTCATTAGTTCTAATATGGCTTTGCATAATTGATTATGTTCAGTCATGTTATATATTGGTCTTCAGGCGTCCCAAGTATGCACATTGTTTCATGTTCTCCAAGTCTATACAATGAAGTCTGATCACTGCATTTGTAGTCACAATGTCTTCACATTTGAAGTCTGTACATCGGACTGCTTCTTTTGAAGTCTATACATTGTGGCCTTGAAACTTCAAGTATATACACCTTCAGTTGAACGCAAAGTGTAAACGTTGCAGCGTTAACTCATTGGGCTGCAGCGTCAACTCAGCAAGTATGCACATGCATTCAGACTTTCAAGTCTATACACTCCATCTTCATAGGTTTAAAGTCTGTACATTGGTTCAGACTCCTCAAAGTCTGTACAGCGTGAAGTCTAAACAGTATTTTCAGGGCTTGTCTTCGTGTCATTTACTGTAGATACTCGAGTCGTTTTCCTGCTTTCTTTGTTTTATCACGTGTCGATTGAAACTGTTCCTGTCTTCTATCCTCGTGTTGTCTTTCCTAGACCCCGTGTCTTCTCTGCTTTGTGACCACACTTCGTGTCAGTTTTTGTTTTCGTCTTCGAGTTGGTTTCAATCCATGTTGTTCTCGTGCCATTCTCTTTACCGTTTGTTATGTCGTGTTGCTTTTGGATTCATGTCTTCGTGTTATTTTTGTGTTTGAGTCTTCGTGTTATTTATGTCTTCTGTCTTCATGTTGATTTTACTTCGTGCATTCTTCTCTAAGTTCAAGCGTTAAGTGTCTCAAGTCGAGTCTGACTGTGCTGTCTCCATGTCGTCCTTAGTTCGAGTCGGTTCTTTGTTATTTCTATCTTTGTGTTGCTTTTCCTAGACCTCGTGTCTTTCTTATTTTGAAACCACACTTCGTGTCGGTTTCTGTTTTCGTGTTTCTTTTGTGTTTATGTCCGCGTGTTGTTTTGCTTCTACTTTCATCCAGGTTTCCTCTGACCGCGTGACTTACTACCTTTTTAGTTCCGTGCTATTTCCTTTTTACCTCGTGCTGTTCTCTTTCTACTTCGTGTCGTTCTCTTTGTAGTGTCAGCTTTATTATTGTATATCTCGTGTTGTTCTCTCTCTACCTCGTGTCGTTCTCTTTGTAGTATCTGTATTGTCACCCTTGGACTTCGTGTCGTTCCCTTGGTTGTGTTTGTTTTGTCACCACTGTATCTCGTGTCGTTCTCAGTATAGTGCACCTCTTGTCGTTCCCACATACCTCGTGCAGTTTCAGCTTGAGTGTCAACCAACTCATTTCAGGTAGATATATAGAGCAAACCCTGAGTATTAATGGTTTTTATCTCCTTGCAGGTCCGAGGAAGAGTATTCCCCAATAACTGGGCTGCACGTGATCCTATACTAGAGGAACAAAAACGAAAAGGGCACGTGGCAGGAAAGTTCTGGATCAAGCGTGGGAGGCACACGCACTTTGTACCCCATCATCCTGCTGGCTGCTGATATAAATGGAAGAAAGGCTGATGAAGCAGCGGGCAAGCATATGAGCCAAAAGGAATAGAGGAGCAGAGATCGAGAGTGAGAAAAAGAGTAGAAGAAGAGGAGAAGAGAAAGAGAGAAGAAAGTGAGAGAGAAGAGAAGAGGAAGAGAAGCTTACCTGAAGATCTGACTACTGGACCGTGGATCAAATCCAGGCCAGTCAGCTCCATGCGAGCCACATTTGTGTTATCTGTCTTTACAGCTTTCTGATCACTGTGTATTTTTCCCTTTCTTATTTTTTCGTTTTCATTTGGGTTAGCTCTGTACTTCCGATCCTCTAGACTGAGGTCGGGTCCCTCCTGGTCTGGAGGAAGAGAGGTCTTCGACCTCTAGTCTGCAAGTGGCTGGAAGTCACTTGTGTGTTCCCTCTGGTTTGGAGGAAGGGAGATCTGATCTCCAGTTCTGGGCTTGTGGGTTGCAAGTCTAGGGGTTCCCTCTTGGTATAGAGGAAGAGAGACGCTAGTCTCTGGTTTTCTATTGACCCAGGGTTGCTAGAGGTTCCCTCCAGGTTGGAGGAAGAGGGGAGTCTGTTCCCCTGGGTAAGCTGTGTATCAGCTTCTATTGGCAAGCTGTGTTGCCCAGCTGTTAGTGTAGCCACACTTAGGTTGAGTGTGGGGTGGATATAGGTCTGGAGGACCGAACCACCTAAAATTCTCTTGAGCAGTGGTTTGCATTGTGAGTGTGCTTCCGCTAGATGCTTGAATAGGTGCGTCTCTTGTGTTTGCTCCTTGGTTTAATTGAATTTGGTTTTATTCTGAGATTGCGTCCAGCACTTGAGTTTTTATTTGGGCATTAATTGTAAAAGGATACATTCACCCCCCTCTGTATCCGGGCATTGTATCCTAACAATTGGTATCAGAGCGGGTGTCTGCCTTGAAGGTCCAGCGACCTGCAGATCCGATCGTGTAGTCTTCGATACTTATCTGGTTTTAGTGCATCAATACTCTTGTTGCCTCGAATCTACCTGCTATTTATTCCCATGGCTAATCCACTGATTTTTTGTGGTACACACTTCAGTGCATGGCTTGCTAATTTAAAGAGTTATGCTAAATCTATTAATCCAGACTTGTGGAAAGTAATTTCACACGGTCCTCATGAACTACCAAAGAAAAAGTCCAAATGGACTGACAGGCATACCTCTTTGCATGAAGAGAATAAGAAAGCTTTTAATCTGATGAAAGCAGCTACTAACAGAGCCTTATGGTCTTGTCTTTATGATTACAGTTCTGCTAAAGATATTCTGAACATGCTGAAGCGAATTCAGAAGACAAAGAAGGACAGCTGCATGATGGCTGATAGAAATAATCAAGGCAGCATTCAAGATGAAGATGATGAGGTAAATCCTTTTGAAAATTATACTGTAGATGATTGGGAAAATGCATATGCTGAATTGCTAGAATCACATGAGAGGTTAAGAAGTCAGTATAAAAAGTTGAAAAAGAATACTGGGTTAGAAAGGTCTAGATCCCCATGTGAGAATTGCTCCAGTATCAAGCAACATCATGATACCTGTCTATCTGATATTCGTAGGTATAAAAATCAGAACGAAAACTTGATGAAGGAATGTGAATGTCTAAAATCTGATCTAAATAAGCTGAAATCTGAAGATAATTCTCTTAGAAAGTTCTCCAAAGAAAATGAAGAAAGTTTAGAGAAACTGAAAAAAGAGAACATTCTCATGATTGAGAAAATTGAAGCCATAAAATTTGTGAATGTGGAATTACAGAAAGATATTGAAGAGAAGGAAAAAGATTTGAAGAAATTGATGGCTGGAAGAAAACTTGAAACTAACTCAGAAGATCAGATATTAATAAATGAGTTAATTCAGAATGACAAGCTTAAGGAAGAAAATGAGAAGTTAAAAGTGTTGAACTCCACTATGTCTGAGAGGCTTCTAGCTTTAGAAAAAGGAAAATTTGTTTACTTTGAAAAATCTGAAAAAATGAAAAATCTGGAACTAGAAGTTGAGGATTGCAAAATTGCAAACAAAGTGCTAAGCGAATGTGTAAATTGCAATGAACAAGAAATTGCCAGTTATGAGATACACATCGTTTCTCTGCAAAATGAAATTGACGATTTGAATAAATCCCTGTCAAAATTTGTGAAAGGACAAGAAAATCTGGACAGGTTGTTAGGTGTTAAGGTCAATACTCAAAAGGAAGGGTTAGGCTACAATGATATAAATAAAAAGGCTTTCAAAAATAAGCTAATGACATCTTTTTCTAAAGCATCTGATGCAGCCACCACCTCAGAAAATAAACAACCAAATGTTCAGAAGAATCAGAAACAAACAAAAGTTATTGATATGGTCAGTCATGTGAAGAAAGGATTGGATCACACTGAAAATGTGCATGCTGTAAAACACATTGGTATACCGAGACATGCACATAAGAGGGAAATCATGAAATGTCATTACTGTCACAAGATAGGCCATTTGATGCATGAGTGTGAATTAAAAGAACTGGATGATTTAAATGCTGAAATGATGGATGCTGGGAAATATCATGATAGAAATCCTGCTGCTCATTCAAAGAAAAGTGAATGCTCGCATTGTGGTAGATTAGGCCACACCCTTGTTCAATGTTGGTTTGCTAATGGAAAGAAAAAACCACTCTCACATCATGCTAAATCTTATGCTAACCAACATGCTCTTAATATCAACAAAACTGCTTCTCTGAACCAGCATGTCAAATGTTTTAATTGCAACAAGCTTGGGTACAAGGCCACTGAATGTTGGGCAAGCTTTTTTAGAAGAGACTCTCCATTCTGCTCCCATTGTGGGAAGCATGGGCATGCAGTCAAGGAATGCTGGCATGTCCAGGGTAGGACTAGAAATTTCAAAGGATTTGGTAGGAACGAACATGTTCTTAAAAGAATTCTTGTTTGCTCAAATTGCAGAAAACCAGGCCACCACGTTGCTGCTTGTTGGGTGGCTGGTCATGAAAGAAAAAAAATTCATAATTATAACAGAAACCCTCATGCTCACTCTTATAATGCTCAAGTTCATGCTAGTGTACATAAGAGGAACATGAAACCTGCTAGTTCATGCCACTATGGTGGGCTGTCTGGGCATTCAATGCATAACTGTTTTATCATGAACTCTGACGACTATTTGGCACAGAAGAAGATGTAGGCAGTCCCAAAAGGGGCCAATTACTATGCAAGACCCAAGACCACTTGGGTACCTGCTAGTGGAAAATAGGAAGGTGCCTGGCAGGTGTGCCTTGGATGGAATAAAGGGGTAATAAACCAGGGCACATAAAACGACCCCATGCCTGAACGCCTCAGGTAAATCTACTGCTGCCTTCCTAATCTGAATTCAATTCTTAATTCATCAGACTGATGATTGTTGTTGAACATATAAACTGCCTGTTTTAAACTAGACATGATTATCTTACTTGTCTGGCATGCCCTTTGATCATCATGTTTGACCATTATGGTATATCAAATAGTAAGCTATCATAAGGGCAGGGAAAATCTGTCTGGAGGTGCTTACTATGTGTGAGGTGGTCCTTCTGACCAAGTGCTCCGCCTAGTACCATAGGTCATTCTACTGAACAGGGCAGCCTGAATGTGCATGAATCACAAATTCATTTGTTTAGTGTTCATGGCAAACATTGCATGCTCTCAGAAAAAGCTTCATGCTCATAGTCAGGGGGAGGCATGCTATTTTTATGTCAATTTACTGACTCATGCTCATTGCATTACATTCCACTTATTGAAAAAAAAATATAAATAATTAATATTTCCAAGAGTTGTGTGTGAGATGCCCTTGCATGGACTTAAAAAGGAGCTTGTCAGGTCATCTGGTATCAGAAGAACCTTTGTCTGCCAATGTGGTTATTTGGTGCTGAGTTCAGTCATCTCATGAGGTTGCAGCTTATTGCTCAAGAGCACTCTCTGGTTTCTAGATTGAATCTCCTTAGGAAGATTTTATGTGAGCTCCTTGGACTTTACTCTCTAGAGTTATCTCTCACCTGCTACTTTGCTGTATGGAGTGCTCCTCATCTCATCTCATCTCTCTCCATCTTGTTTGTCACCTTCTTATCCTTGTTTTATCCCCTTTAGTTCATGAATTCTCTTGAAGGAAAATTCTTTCTTTTAGCTTTGTCACTCTTATCAGATTTGATCAGAATACCTTAAACCACCCAAAATCTTTTGTAACAAGTTATACCTGTTAATAAAGAACTTTAATGTATGGGGGTTATATTTTGTCCTTTAATCCTTCCAAGGTATTCCTCAATTGTTGGTCAACACATTGTAAAAAATTCTGTTAAATGGAAAAGCCTTGCTGAGGATTTCGTCTTAACTGAAACTTATGTGAAGATGGCTGTGAGATAACAAATTGTGTTATGTAAGGGTTCTGTCTTGTGTCTAAGATCTTGAGAGGTGCTACCAGGGAATCGCCATTCCTTGTGGCAGAGCAATGGCTATTGTGGAGAAATAGATATTCTACATCAAAGAAGTCTAGAGGTTCTGTCATGATACAGTTAGATATCTCTGTATATTATGGAAAAGTTGAAATAAATAAAAAAAAAGGGGGAAAGAAAAGTCAACAAAAAAATTTTTCATTGGTTTTCATTGGCATAAAGGTAGCTTGTCCTGAGTAACCAGGGATTCTGGTGTCTTATAAACATGTCTCCTTGTGTAAAAAGGGATAATTCTACCTAGTGCTCAACAAATTGGTTGACTCTGTATGCCCTCTCTTGTCCTTAAATGAGGTAATGAACTGTGCTTAACTATCTGTTTGGTATTTCTTTGCCTGACAAACATAAGGAGTATTTTAATCGTAACCTTCTCTAGGCTAGGTACCTTTAACAGCTAGTTTTGTGATCATGTTGATTTAACGTCTTGAGGTAACTGACTAAGGTTTTCGGAAGAATATAATAATTCCATATATTGAAGAGCAAACTTTAACGGGAAACGGCTGTGTTACATATTGAATAAGGGTAGTTTGGGCATTTCCTGAAAAAGTACGATAAGAGTGAAAAGTGACCCCTCAAAAACCCTTCTTGTTCCTCAAGGTTACATAAATAAACCCTCGCGTGCCCCTGCCGCTTCCTGTGTCTCCTCGTGTCGATACGTCTTGCATGCTTCTTCAAACCCTTATCTCCCGCTCATCCTTCTTCTCTAAAATCTCATCTCCACCATAGAGTTCTCCTCCGTTCTTGGCTCTAGCTTCATTTCCAGCAGCAACCAGCAAGAAAGAGTTGATACTCTGAGAGTTACGACAAATGGATCAGCCAGAATCCATCGCTCATGTGGAAAGGAAGAGGAAGGGAAAAGAAATAGATGAGGAGCCTTCGTCCAAGCAGCAAAGATGTCTTGAACCAGAATCAGCTGCAGAAATGTCTTCAGCACAAGGTACTAGGCCCTCTCAGTCTACCGTGTTTTTAGAGAGTGGGAAAATCATTCCTCCAAGAATAGTAGATTTCGGAGATGAAACCCTGGTTTTGAAGTTTCCAGAACTTTTGGAGATTCTTGAGTTTCAGGAATGGAGGAAATTCCTAGAAAACCACCGTGTCTATTACCCTAGCATGGTAATGGAATTTTACAATAATTTTTCTTTGAGTCGAGATAAATCTGCTTTGATCTCGTCTGTTAAAGGGGTTGAGATGACAGTAACATGTGACTCTCTCCACAAAGCTCTTAGTATTCCAGAAAAAGGGGAAGTGGAGAGAGGATATAGATATAGTCTGCATGAAGCCTTTTCGGTTATTACTGGTAAACCCAGTAACATTCATGACAAGGGGCAGTTGAAGTTGAAAGCTTACCAAACCTCGTCATTTCCCCCTCTTCACAAGCTTCTTCAGAACATCATTGCTTCAATAGTCACCCCACAGACTGGTGCTAGAGGAAGAATCATAGACACACAGAGGTTCCTATTGTTCTGCCTGATTCAGAATGTAATGATCTGTCTGCCTGAAGTTATTTTTAATGTCATGAAGGGGTGTATTGGATCCAAACGACATCTGCCCTACGCCGCCCATTTGACAGACATCTTCAAGTATTCAAAGATTCCCTTGGATGGAGAGGCCATGTCAGAAGTTAGGGCTCGAAACATTTTTAACATGAATTTTGTTTCAGTATTTTTGGGGTTGGAGGGCTCTTCTCTCTTGGGGCAGGTTAAGGCCCAGAAAGTTAAGGAATCACAAGCTCAGGGGGAGCTTCTGGAACACCCTCAAGATTCAGCCCAAACAGTTTTAGCATCAGCTTCTGAGGTTGCTCTACAGGAAACACCATCTGAACATCCACAGTCAACTATGTCTGCTGCACCCACTGAAGTATCTTTTTCTTTTCAGAAGCTTGTCAAGTTTGCATCTGAAGAAGTCAGGTTGTCTGAAAATAGCATTCAGACTGATCTAGATACAAACATTGATGGTCTGTTTGATTCTTTTGGGAAGACATCAGACGAAGTGAGGGTGCCCGTGGAACAGCCTGATCAAGAGCAAGTAAGTAATGATCAAGAACTTGCTGATTTTGTTAATGTCATTCTAAGAGAAGCTGTGGAGAAAAGTTTGGAAGAGGCTGAAAATGTAGTTACATCTGAAATTCTAGAACATGCACCTGTTGAAAGTCCTGCAGATCATAATCTCATGGAAGATATAGTGGATGAGTGTCAGGAGAAGGTTCCTGTCATAGACCTAGAAACAGAATCATCTAGTGAAGAAGAGGCACATGAAAATGTAGGTCCTGACAAAGACATCCAAGCTGAAGATGAAGATCAGGCTCCAGCAGTAGACAACCAAACGCCAGTGCAAGAAGAAATAGATGAGAGAACTGCACCTGGCTGTGAATCTTTTGGTACACCTCTAGGTCAACCTCGACTTCTATCTGCTAGGGTGCCAAATATTGAAGAACTTCTTATAAATTTGACTCAGCAAATGCAAAGACAAGATAAGAAAATGGATGATCTGCTCAAGTATGTCTCTCTTAACATCAATCAAGTCCATTCCAGGCTACTGAAGCTTGAGATCTCTCTCCTAACTGAATGGAAAAGGTTTCTGTTAAACAAGAAAGCTTCAGATGATGCCAACAGGTCCTTGATGACAGGCTTGCAGGAGGCATGTTCAAAGATCGCAACAGCACTTCGTGAACTACAAGATGCTCAAATTTCCTCCTTTAAGTCTTCTGCCAGCATTATAAATCACTGTTTTAAGATCAGGACATCCTTAGAGGTTTTGAAAGGGTCATTCAGTGCACTAGGTCCAGATGTCCAGAAGATCTATGATAAACTGATCGCTTTCTTAACAGAAATGACAATTCTGACTGACAGATATGAAATAGTTAATATTCGCCAAGACGACATCATTTCTGAAGTGGCAAATGTCAGAAGCGCTGTGGTGTATTGGCTAGCTGAATTGTCTAATGACCTGAAGGAATTTCACTCTACCTTGGGTTCAGCTCCTGGCCAGGCTTCCTCTAGCAGAACTCCACCTCAAGAATATACCTCTGCTGCTCCTAGGGGGATACCACCACCAGGCATGCCGCGTGGCCCTTCCAGCAGACAAGCCAGATATTTTAATCCTTAAAAAGACAATGATCTGTATCTTGTTTCCCATTTAGAGGCTCTCTTTCACACTCTTGGATTTGATTAGTTATATCTCATATCATTTGCATTTCTGTCTCCTTTTGTCTCTTTCTTTTTGATGTTGCCAAAGGGAAGAATTGTGATCTTGCATTTTTGAAATCTCCACGTGCATATGCATTCTTATCATCCCATGATTCATCTTGGATATATCAAGGGGGAGATTGGTTTTCAATTATAGCATGCTGGTTGCTTTAATTTCTCAAACTATTTTCTTTTTGATGAAGTCAAAGGGGGAGAATAGTTTGAGTCATCAGACTTCTCAAATGACTCACTATGTAGTGTTGCCATCATCAAAAAGGGGGAGATTGTTGTGCCCCTATGGTTTTGATGATGGTTTTAATGGTGGTTTTGATGTTTGGCCTTTGTAGTGAGCTATTCACTGTGAGTCATCTTGTGTGAGTCAAATCGCTACTTTCTGATCATTATGCTGTTCTTCATTAGTTCTAATATGGCTTTGCATAATTGATTATGTTCAGTCATGTTATATATTGGTCTTCAGGCGTCCCAAGTATGCACATTGTTTCATGTTCTCCAAGTCTATACAATGAAGTCTGATCACTGCATTTGCAGTCACAATGTCTTCACATTTGAAGTCTGTACATCGGACTGCTTCTTTTGAAGTCTATACATTGTGGCCTTGAAACTTCAAGTATATACACCTTCAGTTGAACACGAAGTGTATACGTTGCAGCGTTAACTCATTGGGCTGCAGCGTCAACTCAGCAAGTATGCACATCGCATTCAGACTTTCAAGTCTATACACTCTATCTTCATAGGTTTAAAGTCTGTACATTGGTTCAGACTCCTCAAAGTCTGTACAGCGTGAAGTCTAAACAGTATTTTCAGGGCTTGTCTTCGTGTCATTTACTGTAGATACTCGAGTCGTTTTCCTGCTTTCTTTGTTTTATCACGTGTCGATTGAAACCGTTCCTGTCTTCTGTCCTCGTGTTGTCTTTCCTAGACCCCGTGTCTTCTCTGCTTTGTGACCACACTTCGTGTCAGTTTTTGTTTTCGTCTTCGAGTTGGTTTCAGTCCATGTTGTTCTCGTGCCGTTCTCTTTACTGTTTATTATGTCGTGTTGCTTTTGATTCATGTCTTCGTGTTATTTTTGTGTTTGAGTCTTCGTGTTATTTCTGTCTTCTGTCTTCATGTTGATTTTACTTCGTGCATTCTTCTCTAAGTTCAAGCGTTAAGTGTCTCAAGTCGAGTCTGACTGTGCTGTCTCCATGTCGTCCTTAGTTTGAGTCGGTTCTTTGTTATTTCTATCTTCGTGTTGCTTTTCCTAGACCTCATGTCTTTCTTGTTTTGAAACCACACTTCGTGTCGGTTTCTGTTTTCGTGTTTCTTTTGTGTTTATGTCCGCGTGTTGTTTTGCTTCTACTTTCGTCCAGGTTTCATCTGACCGCGTGTCTTACTACCTTTTTAGTTCCGTGCTATTTCCTTTTTACCTCGTGCTGTTCTCTTTCTACTTCGTGTCGTTCTCTTTGTAGTGTTAGCTTTATTATTGTATATCTCATGTCGTTCTCTCTCTACCTCGTGTCGTTCTCTTTGTAGTATCTGTATTGTCACCCTTGGACTTCGTGTCATTCTCTTGGTAGTGTTTGTTTTGTCACCACTGTATCTCGTGTCGTTCTCAATATAGTGCACCTCTTGTCGTTCCCACATACCTCGTGCAGTTTCAGCTTGAGTGTCAACCAACTCATTTCAGGTAGATATATAGAGCAAACCCTGAGTATTAATGGTTTTTATCTCCTTGCAGGTCCGACGAAGAGTATTCCCCAATAACTGGGCTGCACGTGATCCTATACTAGAGGAACAAATACGAAAAGGGCACGTGGCAGGAAAGTTCTAGATCAAGAGTGGGAGGCACACGCACTTTGTACCCTATCATCCTGCTGGCTGCTGATATAAATGGAAGAAAGGCTGATGAAGCAGCGGGCAAGCATATGAGCCAAAAGGAATAGAGGAGCAGAGATCGAGAGTGAGAAAAAGAGTAGAAGAAGAGGAGAAGAGAAAGAGAGAAGAAAGTGAGAGAGAAGAGAAGAGGAAGAGAAGCTTACCAGAAGATCTGACTACTGGACTGTGGATCAAATCCAGGCCAGTCAGCTCCATGCGAGCCACATTTGTGTTATCTGTCTTTACAGCTTTCTGATCGCTGTGTATTTTTCCCTTTCTTATTTTTTCGTTTTCATTTGGGTTAGCTCTGTACTTCCGATCCTCTGGACTGAGGTCGGGTCCCTCCTGGTCTGGAGGAAGAGAGGTCTTCGACCTCTAGTCTGCAAGTGGCTGGAAGTCACTTGTGTGTTCCCTCTGGTTTGGAGGAAGGGAGATCTGATCTCCAGTTCTGGGCTTGTGGGTTGCAAGTCCAGGGGTTCCCTCTTGGTATAGAGGAAGAGAGATGCTAGTCTCTGGTTTTCTAGTGACCGAGGGTTGCTAGAGGTTCCCTCCAGGTTGGAGGAAGAGGGGAGTCTATTCCCCTGGGTAAGCTGTGTATCAGCTTCTGTTGGCAAGCTATGTTGCCCAGCTGTTAGTGTAGCCACACTTAGGTTGAGTGTGGGGTGGATGTAGGTCTGGAGGACCGAACCACCTAAAATTCTCTTGAGCAGTGGTTTGCATTGTGAGTGTGCTTCCGCTAGATGCTTGAATAGGCGCGTCTCTTGTGTTTGCTCCTTGGTTTAATTGAATTTGGTTTTATTCTGAGATTGCGTCCAGCACTTGAGTTTTTATTTGGACATTAATTGTAAAAGGATACATTCACCCCCCTCTGTATCCACACATTGTATCCTAACATTGTTCTCACAAACTCTCTTCTCTCTTCTCTTTTCTCTACTTGACAGCCCTCATAGCAGCTCATCTCTTTCTTCTTCTACAAGCCCCCTTTCTTCTTCAAAGGAAGACACCCTTTATAGAACAGGGGCTCCGGAAAGCCTTTGGATAAGAAAACTGATGCCTTTATTTTCCTGTTGGTCCACGTGTCCTGGAGAGAGAATATTCTTCTAACATGGTACCTTAGATCACATGCCAAATGATTGGAGAGAATAATCAAGTGACCCGCTCGTGTATCTCATGTGTTCGACCATTTGTCTGTACTGCCAATCTATTTTACAGCCTTACCAATACATTTTAAACCCTTAAAGGGATATTTGTCTGCCTTATAAGCCATTTGTAACCTTTATATCATCGCTAAAGCTCTTCTTGTCTGCATTTGGTATTCCAGCCTGACTATGTTGACGCACACAGGATGCTGCGTCGACGTAACATGTTGGATTTTGTTGTTTTCAGCCATCCCAGCCATTTATCGGCCTTACCGGGTATTTTTCACCCTTATCATTTATATGTTAGCCTTACTCGGCTATTTGTCATCCTTGTTCACGTAAGCCGTCGCCTTAGCTACTTTCCACTTGGTTTTCAGCCATCGCCTTTAGCCATTTGTTACCACTAGCTGCACATTTGTTACTGCTACTATGCCATTTTTCACCCGTATTGCACTTTTGTCACTTTTAGTCTTCCTCAGCTGGCAACATCTTCTGGCGACCTTAGCTGCACTTTGACTTTGACCGGATGACCTTGACTAGAGTGAATCTGACTTAAGTTGACTGTTGACCTAGCTTTGTTGACTCATTGACTTGGCTTCTATGAGTCTATTGACTCCGTTGACTTTGTTGAGCATGATGACTGGGTGCTTTGTTGAATTGACCATGTTGACCAATTTGACTATTCTAATTTGTTGACTAGTTGACTTTTTGACTTCTGTAAACTTTGTTGACAGTGTGAACCCTTGAGTCTGACTGGAGTCATGTAGACTTGAGTTGACTGGAAGTTGATATTGGCTAGATTGCGTTGACGCCATTGAGCACTATGTCAATGTTGTCTTCAACGCACCTCAAGGCTTTCAGCGCTACTACATAGTTTTCACCCTTAGTAGGCTCTTTTACACCCTTGTAGCATATTTGTCACTATTAGGCATCTATTTTTCACCCTTAGCCTTGATAAACCATCACCACTGGTTCTTTTTTCTACTTTGTGAAATGCACCTTGGTAGCATCGACGTTACTGCCTCCTGCGTCGACGCTGCTTCGACACTCTTCAAAGCTTTCTGCTCTATCGCTTATATTTAGCATTGACAACCTATAATTCACCCTTACTTCTAATTTGTCAGAACTACCAATCTATTTGTCACCACTATTCCGTATCTATAGGTCTTTCTGCTAGCGAGTGAACTAGGGTCGACTCTTTTGGCTTCAGGGGTCGACTCTTCTTCTAGCATTTCTTTTGCTTTTCATTTGTTAGCTCTAATGAGTTATTTTTCACCTTTAACAGCCATATGTCTCCCTTGCAGGTCTATTTGTCACCACTAATGCCTAGAAGCTGTCGCCCTTTCTCTTCTTTCACTGCCTTAAGAGCCGTCGACCTCTATCTCCCTGGTGACCTATTTGTCACCGTTACCTATATATCTATTATTCACTCGAAGAGCATATTTGTTACCTGTATGAGCCATTTTATACTCTTAACAGTAGGGCTCTTCCTAGTGATCCGATATACTGATTTCTTGACATTTTAGCTGACCTTTTGAACTCTTGGCTTCTTTTTCACACTCTTACCCAATCCATTGTCCAAAACTAATCTTGTCTTCACAAAACTCATGAAGATACATGTATATATGAAGAACATGATTTCATCAAAACATATGAAAGGCTCATGCATGAATCAACTTTGACTTCACATAGATTATGTTGGGTTCGGTGCTATGTATTCAGAGGGGGGGTGAATGAATCTACCCTTTAAAAATTTCTCCCAATTAAAACTTCCTAATACAAACAGACTCTATCAAGAGAAGAATCAAACCTTCTGTTCAACCAGTAAGCAAATATGCAAAGCGTACCTAAGCATTCATCTAGCGCCAATCAGATAGAAGAAATCAAACCATAGTAGACAAGAGGTTTTTTAGGAGGTTCGGTCCGCAGACCTACGTCCACCCTACACTCAAACCTGAGTGTGGCTTCCTGCTGACTCACAGCTTGAACCGCTGGGCATCACAGCTTGCCTACAACCCGCTGAGCTTCACAGCTTGCTATCCGAGGTATCCACCTCGCCCCGCTGAGCCTCACAGCTTGTTGTCCAGAGGAATCCTCCTCTGCAAAACCGCTGACTAACAGCTTGATGAAAGGTTCAAAAGAAAAACAAAAACAAGTAACAATAGCGACTGAAAGCTGTAAACAATGAAATGCATATGTGGCTCTCAAAGAGCTGACTGGCCTGGATTTGATCCATGGTCCAGTGAGGACAGATCTTTGAATGAAGCTTCTCTCTGCCCCTTCTTTCTTTTCTTCTTAATGTCTACTCTCCTCTCTGCTCTTCCTCTTCTTTCGATCACTCTGTCTCTCTTTCTTTCTCTTTCTCTTCTTCACTCTACTTCTTTCTCTTCCTCTTCTTCACTCTTTTTCTTCTCTCTCTTTTTCTTCTCTGCTCTTCTCTTCTTTCTCTTTTTATTCTCTGCTCGCCATGGCTCTCTGCTGCTACAGCTTTTTCTACTCGAGCTTCACCATTTTTTTTCTCTTGAGGAAGAAGTGTTCCTTTTATACCAGCAGCAATTAGGAGGGCGTGTGACTTCCACATTTCCCGCCCAGAGCACCTTGATCATGTGGCAGAATCCTGGCTCGCTACTGTACACATGTCACAATCTGGGTGCCTTATCCATTCTTGGATCACGAGCCAATCATTAATCTTTGCAAAGAGTCCATGTCAGTCAGTCGAAGAGAATTATCAGTTTAAGGTTGAATGTACAGACATTGTAGTGTGCAATGCAGTGCGTAGACTTTGCAATGTATAGACTTTGCAATGCGACAGCAGTGTATAGACTTTGCAATGCGACAGCAATGCATAGACTTTGCAGTGCGACAACAATGTATAGACTTTGCAAACTTTGCTAGCATATGATGCAGACATAAAGAGTGTATAGACTTGGGTGCTTGTGAAGCAGACCAAGTGTGCAGACTCTTGAATGGATGCGAAGCTGACAACAGGTGTGCAGGAGAGAGTGTATAGACTTTAAGTGCATGAGATGCAGTTTGCATTATGCATAAGTATATACATTTAGAGTGAATGCATAGACAGGCCAGCATGAGTGTACAGACTTGCGTGCAGTGTGCAAACGATGCACAAACATTCTGTGCTTAACACGTAAGCCTGAATGCATGATGTGTAGACTTGAGTGCATGTGTGCAAAACAGACTTTGTGTGTGATGTGCATGACTCTGCATGCAGGATAGTTTAATGATATATGCATATAGTAAAGTGTGCACAATGAAAGTTGAATGCACTGTCATGCTGTTAGTGTGCAGACTTAGCGTGCAACAATGTGCAGACTCAGCGTGCACCATTGTGCAGACTTACTCAAATGATGTGTGAGCATAGAAACACACAATGTGCAGACTTTGTGCAATGCATGAAGCAATGTATAGACTTATATCGAAGGAGTGCACAAATGCAGATAGCAAGGTATAGACTTTACATCTATCAAAGTATGCACAACAACAATGGATTCTCAGGCATGCAGACGAATGTGTAGACTCTGCGTGCAATGTATAAACAATGTGCAGACTTACTTTGAAGGATTGCACAGCCATTGAGAAATGTACAGACTTTGAACGTAGGTAAAGACAGCAATGTGCAGACTTTGCTCATGTATGGACTTAGTGTGTGTGAGCATGCTAATATGCAATGTGTAGACTTTGAGTGTGCATACAATGCAGCAACCAATGTATAGACTTGCGTTCAGCAGCAATGTATAGACTTGAACACATGCATGCTACGCGATGTATAGACTTGCCAGCAACAAGTGTATGGACTTAACAGCTATGAATGTGCAGACTATGTGTGCGTGCATGCTGCAAGGCAATGAATAGACTCGGTGTATGAAGTGTAGACAATGTATAGACTTTGTGTTGCGAACACAAGCTGTACAGACTTTTAGCAACACACGATGTACAGACTTTCTAGGCATGAAGGCAACTGCTGTACAGACTTGCTAGGCATGAAGGCAACCGCTGTACAGACTTTGTGTGCAATGGCCAAACAATGTGCAGACTTGATGAATATGCAGCAATGTATAGACTCTAAGTGAGATGGAAGAATGTGTAGACTTGCTCACATGCATGAACAATTGGCGATGTATATACTTGGCCAATGTACAGACTTACCACCAAGACGATGCATGAGCAGGCTGATGATGTACATACTTGCTCGATTATCAACAAATGAATGTATGGACATTGTGTGCAGGCATTGGCAGTACAGACTTGAGTTCGTGCAAACTACAGAGAAATGTATGGACTTTGAATGTGTTCATGCTAAGGATGTTGTACATACTTGCTACCAATGCACAGACTTGCTATGCTTACGCATGGACCAAGTTTGTATAGACTTTTAACGTATGTAATGTGCAAACGTTGTACAGACTTTGCCTGCATGCTGTGCAAGACAATGAATAGACTTGATGATCGTGCAACAGTGTATAGACTTGCTCAGCCTGAAGCAGGGCAATGTACAGACATCTTTGTTGTGCCCCTGTGTGGTTTTGATGATGGCTGACACACCATGAGTCACACTGAGGTGTGCTAATTAATTGAGATGACTGTTTGACTGCTTGAATATCTGATTGTTTGCTTGAATAGCTAATTCATGAATATGGCTAGATTGGGTTACGTAGTAGCTAATTGTTCATGCAGTGCGTTGACGCAGTTGGCTAGTTTGGGTTGACGCATTGGCTGTCTGTTCACTAGCTGCGTTGACGCTACAAGGACACTGCGTTGACGCAGTAGTTGCTGGTTTACTTGCTGCGTTGACGCAGTGGAACAGCTGGGTTGACGCCATGCTACTTTGTCTACCTTTTGTGTGAAAGTCTGTACATTGGCTTTTGTTATGCTCAGAATGCTTAAGTCTATACAGCCTCATCTTTACATTTGTTCCAAGCCAAAGTCTACACATTGGCCAAGTCTACACATCGGCCTGTGGCCTACTTAGCTGAAGTCTGTACAGCATCCGTTGTCTAGAGTTCTTGAAGTCTGTACATTGGACTGGTTCTTTTGAAGTATATACATCGTGGCCTTGAACTTTCAAGTCTATACACTCTTTATTTCAAAGTCTGTACATTGTTGCCTTGAAGCCTTCACAAGTCTGTACACTGTTTGAACCACCAAGTCTGTACATCGCTTCAAGCGCTTCTAGTCTATACAGCCTGCCTTCACGTTCAGACTCTATACATTGTTCCTTAAAGGCTAAGTATATACATCCGTCAAACGCCTCAATGTCTGTACACTGGTTTTCACGAGAAGTCTACACACTGGTCTTCACTTGATGTCTGTACATTGGGTCAGACTTACAAAGTCTGTACACTGCCTTTGGGTTTCAAGTCTATACACTCCCTCAGTGTACATACTTATTCATTGGTATCAACTAAGTCTATACACTCGTTCCTTCACACCATCAAATGCCTTAATGTACATGTTCGTGCGTTAACGCCATCAACAAGTAGCGTCGACGCAGCGACGGAAGAGAGGCCAATACACACTTCTGATTTTCATCCGTGCGTCAATGCCACGAACTGGCCGCGTCGACGCATCAGTTCAAGGAAGGGGCGACTGATCTCTGGCTGTCTTCAATGCGTCAACGCTATCCACAGCAGGGTCGATGCAGTGGGACAAATTCAAATGTATACAAGCAAAGAGTAGACGCAGTGATGCCAGTGCGTCAACGCGGTCAGTCTCCAGAAACAGTAAGTGTGGTAAATTACTAGAATATTTCGATGCAGTACAAGGAGACCCCAATTATGAAAGGACACGTGATCCTATAACAAAGGACGTGCCAGCAGTCAGACACGTGGAAGCTGGGGCCTGCTACTTCACCACGTGGACCAACCCATCGAAGCTCTCTAGGGCATCTCTGCCCTATCCTCCGGAGCCCCTGTTATTGGTATATAAATCCCTCTTCGTCTTCAGAAAAGACAGCTCACTCCAAGGAAGAAGTAAAGCAAAAGAGGCCATCTGAGAGCAGGAAGAGAGCCATCGAGAAAAGCTGAAGAGCAGAGAGTGCCTTCACGATATAGAGAATAGAGAAGAAGGAGAAGGCAGAAGCAGTGAGAAGAAGAAGAAGAAAGAAGAGACAGAGAGAGAGCCTGCGAAAGAGAAGAAAAAGAAGAATGAGAAGAAGAGAGAGCTAGAGTGATAGAAGCTTCAACTGAAGATCTGTTCCTGCTGGACCGTGGATCAAATCCAGGCCAGCCAGCTCCTGCGAGAGCCACAGTCTGATTTCTTATTTCTCCAGCTTTCTGTTACTGCGGTTTTTGTTTTTCCTTTTTAAACAGTCACTTGTTGTTCTTCCGATTGCCCTATTGGGGATCGGGTTCCTCCTGTGGACTCAGAAGAAGGGAGATCTTGTGTCTTCGGTTTGCAAGTAGCTGGGTGCTACTTGTGGTTGGTTCCCTCCGGTTGAGAGGAAGGGAGGTCCGAGACCTCTAGGTTGCCTTTGACAGGGTGTCATTGGTAGGTTCCCCTCCGGTTTGGAGGAAGGGAGGTTTGGTCCTCCGGTTCTGGGCTTGTGGGTAGCAAGTCCAGGGGTTCCCTCCGGGTCTGGAGGAAGAGAGACCGTGTGTCTTTGGTTTCCAAGTGGCTGGGAGTCACTTGGGGTGTCCCTCCGGTTGGGAGGAAGAGGGGAGGTTGTTCCCCTGGTCAAGCTGTGTGGCAGCTCTTGTTTGCAGACTGAGTCTGCGTTCTAGCTCGTGCTAGTGGAATCCTCACTCCGGTTGGGAGTGAGGGGTGGATGTAGGTCTTGGTGACCGAACCACCTAAAAATCTACTGTGCAGTGGTTGGTTGCTTTGTGGTGTGCTCCTCCATATCTTCTACCACCCTTCACAGGTTGCATTGCATTCTCGTTTATATCTGTGCTGCTTCCGCTAGTTGTTTATTTGGGCGCGAGTTACATATTTGCTCTTTGGTTTAAAAGAATATTCTACTTGTTCTTCAGATTGGTTGTTCTGCCTAGATAGTGTTCTATTCTTTTATTGAGCGAAAAGTTTTTTGAAGGGTGGGATTCATTCACCCCCCCTCTGAATCCTTGCACCGATACTAACAATTGGTATCAGAGCAGTTCTCTGATTGATCAGATCCAACGATCTGCAGAGGATCCTGTTGTCCCTTGGTGCATTTCTGTTTCTACCCTTTGCTGCATTAATATAGTTGCCGATTTATTCAATGGTTTCTCCACGGGTTTTCAATGGCTCTTACTTTAACTCATGGATTAGCAGTCTTCACAATTATGTGAAAATGATTAATCCGGATCTATGGAAGTTAATTTCACAAGGTCCCCACAGATTGCCAAAGGAAAAGTCCAAATGGACTAAAAGTCACAAGTCAAAATATGGAAAAAATCAGAAAGCCTTTAACCTGATGAGAGCAGCTACTGACAAGGCTCTACATTCTTATTTTTATGACTGCAGGTCCGCTAAGGACATTCTGGATCAGCTGAAGCTAGCTCAGAGGATGAATGAGGACAACTGCATGATGGCTGACGAGAGCAACCATAGCAGTGATCAAGAGGAATTCCAAGATGCTGAAGAGGTAATCATCCCCTTCTCTAGCTTCACTTTAGATGACTGGGTAGATGCCTATGCCGATCTGTTTCACTCCCATGAAAAAATGAGTAAAAGGTATAGAAGACTGAAAAAGAAACTGGAAAAACTAGGAGGTGAAAATCTTGAAACTCTGAAAACTGAAAATGAAATATTTAGAAGACAGATAACAGAGTTTGATTCTATTAGTTCAGACTTAGATCATTTCAAATCTGAAAAATAATCTCTTATGAAACAAGTTGGTCTACACAAAAAGGAGAGTCAAGAGCTTGTTTGTGAAATTGCTGAACTAAAGGAAAGGCTTAGCTTAGTTGATCAGGCTCACAACAATGATATTGTTCAAAATGAAAAATTTGTGAGAGAATTAGAATGTGTCAGCTCTGAATTGGAAAAAATGAAATCTGCAAATGAAATACTCAATAATCAGCTCAAGGAATTTGAACTCAAATCAATAAATCTTGAAAAAGAAAATAGATTGATTTCTAAAAAACTAGAGGCTGATAGAGTAACAAATTCAGAGATTCATAAAAATCTTGACAAACTTCAATCTGAAAAACAACAGGAAATGTTTCATGAATGTCAGTCTCTCTCAGATGAATGGGTGCTTGATGCTGATCTCCTAGAGCAGAACAGTAAACTGAAAGAGGAAATCAATGAGTTGAAACATCTAAACAACCAACTGTCAGATAGGCTATTGACAATTGAAAAAGGCAAGGGTGTGAGCATGAATAATTCTGATAGGTTGGTGGATGCAGAACAAGAAATTGAGAGTCTAAAAACCATCAACTTAATGTTAAATGGAAATGTCAGTTGCAGTGAACAGAAAATAGCTGGATATGAGCTTACTATCACATCCCTTCAACAAGAAGTTGATGATCTTTATAAGTCCCTATCTGAAGCTGACAATGAAACAAAACTAAAACTGGAAGTTGAAAAACTCAAAAGTCTGAATGATGCCTTGCATCAACAAGTCATTTCCTGTGAAACAGATCTGTCCAAATATGAAGCTAATATTTGTGGCTTGAATTCTGAGATTAAAAATTTGAAAAATTTTCTATCAAAATTTGTCAAAGGAAAGGACAATCTGAATAAGCTTCTTGGAAAGAGTGATAACTTTGAGAGAAAGGGACTGGGCTATAGTCCGACAAATAAAAGGAGTAATGGGAATGAAACATCTACTGTTTTTGTCAAAGCCACCAATCAGAACACAACCTCTGCTCCTTCTGTCTTCAAATTCACTGCACAAAAATCCACTGTGAAACCCAAAACTGTGGAGCAAAATCAAAAACTGAAAAAGGGTGAAACTTCACAGAAGAAGGATAAATACACTCCTGTTACTATAAAAAAGGCTACACACAATTCACATGATCTCTCACACACTCATATTAAAAAGGGGTCATGTTATTATTATGGGAAAGGAGGTCACATAATGGAAGATTGCAGATTGATGTTAAAGGATGAGCATACTAGTGGAACCTTACATTCAAGAAATCTTTCTGATAGAAACCATGCTGCTAGGAAGCCTGATGCTTCATGTTATTATTGTGGGAAGCATGGTCATCTCATGAATAAATGTTTTATCATGAAAGAAGACGATAAACTACATGCCAGGTCTTCCATGCACTTTCATGATCCATATGGATCTAAACACAATTCTAATCAGCACATTGTGTGCTTCAACTGTAATAAGCCTGGGCACAAGGCTGCTGAGTGCTGGTTTAGATCTACTTGGGGTAAAAATGGTTTTCATAAAAGAAATTCTTTTGCTTGCTCTCACTGTGGGAAGAATGGCCATACAGTCAAGAACTGTTGGCATGTTCAGAAGAACACTGTTACCCCTATGGTGTCAAATTCCCTACAAAACCATTTGCAAGATTTTCATGCTATAACTGTGGGAAGCAAGGTCACAAATCTTCTGAATGTTGGCTAGTTAGGAATAATAATCAAACTATTCATGCATATAACAGAAAATCTTATAATCATGTTTATAAACCTCATGCTACTGTTACTATGCATCCTAAGAACCAGAAACCAGTCACATCATGTAGATACTGTGGAAAGTATGGTCACTCTATGGAAACTTGCTATCTGATGGATCATGATGACCATGCTGCTATGAATTTGCTTAGAACACCTGTTAAGGGTAAGGCAGGACCCAAAGCTGCTTGGGTCCCTGCAAGTTCAAAATGATCAATATTTTACAGGTGTGCCTTGGATGCTGAAGAATAAAAAGGGGGAAATAAACCAAGGCACCCAAGTTGATAAAGCCCCATTAAGGTAAATTCTTTGCACTTCTTGTTCTTAGAATAACTGCATAGCATGTTAAATCCGTCTTTGCATATCAACTCACCATCTGCATTGTTAGATTTAATTTTCTAAACTCTCTTCCTACATGATTTGCATATTTAATGATAGACTGAATTTGCATATGCTGCCATTGAAAAATCTGATGCACTATCATGCACTTTGTAAGGGGGAGTTTGTCTAGTCTCATGCATTGTCTTCATGTCATATAGGTTGATTCTGTGTTTTTAGATAGGGGGAGTAAATGCATAGCATATCACTCATTTTGAAAAATAAAAAAAAGGGGGGTGATACATTGCATATAGACAGGGGGAGCTTGCTTAATCTCTTCAGCTGTCTTTATCTGAACTCTACCTGTCCACCTATCTGATTCATCCTGTCATATCTGTGTTACCAGTGATTTCAACATCAAATGATCTCTCTTGACTATTTTTTTAAGTATTCGTAATCTAAATTTATACCTTATTGATATCTGTCTGCCTCTCCTAACTCTACTGAAGGAGAGTTTCACTTCAATCCAGTCAATTCTGAACTTCCTTGCTCAAGGGCAGATTCTTTGCTGAAACTTTTCAGAATCTATGCTGTTTGTTGAAATATCAGTCAGCTCACTTGAATTACTAAGCTGAGATATGAAGTAAACCTTCAGTCTGAATACTACTTCATGAAAGTTAAAACATCTTTAATGAGAAACCTTCCATTATACATGCTTAAGAACATTTGTTAACTGGAACTGGTTTAAGTCTTATGTACTCCTGTTTGGACACAAGGAACTTGGAAATATCTGATTCAATCTCTTAATAAACTTTAACTGTCTGCTTCATGTAAATTCATGTAAGAGCTTCTGACATCTGAGAAGTTGATATCCTTGTCTATGTTGACTGAGATATATAGTGTACTTGTTCTGAATCATGGACAGAGCAATAACTGTGGTTACTGAGAAACCCATCCAAAGGATTGTGTCATGAAGTACCATGGTTAACTCTGCTTAAAGAGATGATTGAAAATACTGTGAAATTTGGCAGAGCAATGGCATTGTTGTATTGAGTAACTGGGGATTCTGGCCTCTAATCAAGGTGTATCCTCATGCCAAAAATACTTCCAATGCTACCTCTGTTCTCCAAAATGGGAGAAGCAATACGGTTGTCACACTGAGTAACTGGGGATTCGAGCCTCTGATCAAGGTGTCTCCCCATGTCAAAAGGTGTTGATAAACCAAAATTGTTCATTTAAAAAGAAAATTATGAACAAGTGTAAATCAAATTCTGAAAGAACAATGTAAAATTCTGTTGCATTCTCTTATGTATCTCTTAAAAATGTCATGGAAAGTAAACTAAGTAAGATGGAAGTTGGTTGAACTAGAATTTTATATGAGCTTGTAGTTCCTTTTTTATTAAGAGTTGGTTCAGATATTAGTTCAATTCTTTTGAAAAACTTGTTTACATCATTCTTAAACCATATCTGAAAATCAAGGTTTCATAAGCCTTTATAATGGAGGTCTCTAGAACTTAAAAATTCTGTTCTATGAAGCTAGTATCTGCTGAAAAGTTCAATATCTCAATTTTCACTAACTGATGAATCTGCTCATCCTATGGCTCTTTATCACTGTGTTTTGATTCAGTGGTATTAGACTGGTTGTCAGTTTTTTGAGAGGCACTTCTCTCAGTTTATCATGTGTACTTGCAGTTTTTGGATAACCAGTGTTCATCCTTGTGGATTTCTCTTGCATCATAGATCATAAGGGCAAGATTCTCTGGTCTATTTGAGAGACTATTTGCATAAGGGGACAATGTGCTAGATTGTCTGATCATGTTGTTTGTCTGCATTAGCTCTATATTTTCTGCCATGTCAAAGGGGGAGTATTGGTTGCATATGCATCACTGCATAAGTTGTTTGACAAAGGGGGAGAATTGATTTAATTGCTTCTGATATTATGTTGTCCTCATCTGCTAAACTATGTTGAGTGTCTCATATGACATCTCTGGATTATTCGTTTTGCTAAAGTAAAAGGGGCAGATTAGTCAAAAGGGGGAGCTTTTAATTCACTCTTTTTATACAGTCTTATTCTTTCCTCTTCAACTCATGTCTTTTTGCTGAAGTCAAAGGGGGAGAAGCTCTTGGAAGGATACATTTGGAAGATAGATGTCTCCAAATAAAAGGCCTCCTTCGAACCATCGACAATCCAAAGGGAAGTATAACATTCCTGTGCTTTACTGAATTGTTTCCCTATTTCATTTTTTTTGATGAAGGCAAAGGGGGAGAAGAATCTAATCTGAGTCAGTGTAACTCATAGTGTTGCCATCATCAAAAAGGGGGAGATTGTTGGTCCCCTGTGTGGTTTTGATGATGGCTGACACACTATGAGTCACACTGAGGTGTGCTAATTAATTGAGATGACTGTTTGACTGCTTGAATATCTGATTGTTTGCTTGAATAGCTAATTCATGAATATGGCTAGATTGGGTTACGTAGTAGCTAATTGTTCATGCAGTGCGTTGACGCAGTTGGCTAGTTTGGGTTGACGCATTGGCTGTCTGTTCACTAGCTGCGTTGACGCTACAAGGACACTGCGTTGACGCAATAGTTGTTGGTTTACTTGCTGGGTTGATGCCATGCTGCTTTGTCTACCTTTTGTGTGAAAGTCTGTACATTGGCTTTTGTTATGCTCAGAATGCTTAAGTCTATACAGCCTCATCTTTACATTTGTTCCAAGCCAAAGTCTGCACATTGGCCAAGTCTACACATCAGCATGTGGCCTACTTAGCTGAAGTCTGTACAGCGTCCGTTATCTAGAGTTCTTGAAGTCTGTATATCGGACTGGTTCTTTTGAAGTCTATACATCGTGGCCTTGAACTTTCAAGTCTGTACACTCTTTATTTCAAAGTCTGTACATTGTTGCCTTGAAGCCTTCACAAGTCTGTACACTGTTTGAACCACCAAGTCTGTACATCGCTTCAAGCGCTTCTAGTCTATACAGCCTGCCTTCACGTTCAGACTCTATACATCGTTCCTCAAAGGCTAAGTATATACATCCGTCAAACGCCTCAAAGTCTGTACACTGGTTTTCACGAGAAGTCTACACACTGGTCTTCACTTGATGTCTGTATATTGGGTCAGACTTACAAAGTCTGTACACTGCCTTTGGGTTTCAAGTCTATACACTCCCTCAGTGTACATACTTATTCATTGGCATCAACTAAGTCTATACACTCGTTCCTTCACGCCATCAAGTGCCTTAATGTACATGTTTGTGCGTCAACGCCATCAACAAGCAGCGTCAACGCAGCGGCGGAAGAGAGGCCAATACACACTTCTGATTTTCATCCGTGCGTCAACGCCACCAACTGGCAGCGTCGACGCATCAGTTCAAGGAAGGGGCGACTGATCTCTGGCTGTCTTCAACGCGTCAACGCTATCCACAACAGGGTCGACGCAGTGGGACAAATTCAAATGTGTACAAGCAAAGAGTAGACACAGTGATGCCAGTGCGTCAACGCGGTCAGTCTCCAGAAATAGTAAGTGTGGTAAATTACTAGAATATTTCGATGCAGTACAAGGAGACCCCAATTATGAAAGGGCACGTGATCCTATAACAAAGGATGTGCCAGCAGTCAGACATGTGGAAGCTGGGGCCTGCTACTTCACCACGTGGACCAACCCATCGAAGCTCTCTAGGGCATCTCTGCCCTATCCTCCGGAGCCCCTGTTATTGGTATATAAATCCCTCTTCGTCTTCAGAAAAGACAGCTCACTCCAAGGAAGAAGTAAAGCAAAAGAGGCCATCTGAGAGTAGGAAGAGAGCCATCGAGAAAAGCTGAAGAGCAGAGAGTGCCTTCATGATATAGAGAATAGAGAAGAAGGAGAAGGCAGAAGCAGTGAGAAGAAGAAGAAGAAAGAAGAGACAGAGAGAGAGCCTGCGAAAGAGAAGAAAAAGAAGAATGAGAAGAAGAGAGAGCTAGAGTGATAGAAGCTTCAACTGAAGATCTGTTCCTGCTAGACCGTGGATCAAATCAAGGCCAGCCAGCTCCTGCGAGAGCCACAGTCTGATTTCTTATTTCTCCAGCTTTCTGTTGCTGCGGTTTTTGTTTTTCCTTTTTAAACAGTCACTTGTTGTTCTTCCGATTGCCCTGTTGGGGATCGGGTTCCTCCTGTGGACTCAGGAGAAGGGAGATCTTGTGTCTTCGGTTTGCAAGTAGCTGGGTGCTACTTGTGGTTGGTTCCCTCCGTTGGGAGGAAGGGAGGTCCGAGACCTCTAGGTTGCCTTTGACAGGGTGTCATTGGTAGGTTCCCCTCCGGTTTGGAGGAAGGGAGGTTTGGTCCTCCGGTTCTGGGCTTGTGGGTAGCAAGTCCAGGGGTTCCCTCCGGGTCTGGAGGAAGAGAGACCGTGTGTCTTTGGTTTCCAAGTGGCTGGGAGTCACTTGGGGTGTCCCTCCGGTTGGGAGGAAGAGGGGAGGTTGTTCCCCTGGTCAAGCTGTGTGGCAGCTCTTGGTTGCAGACTGAGTCTGCGTTCTAGCTCGTGCTAGTGGAATCTTCACTCCGGTTGGGAGTGAGGGGTGGATGTAGGTCTTGGTGACCGAACAACCTAAAAATCTACTATGCAGTGGTTGGTTGCTTTATGGTGTGCTCCTCCATATCTTCTACCACCCTTCACAGGTTGCATTGCATTCTCGTTTATATCTGTGCTGCTTCCGCTAGTTGTTTATTTGGGCGCGAGTTACATATTTGCTCTTTGGTTTAAAAGAATATTCTACTTGTTCTTCAGATTGGTTGTTCTGCCTCGATAGTGTTCTATTCTTTTATTGAGCGAAACGTTTTTTGAAGGGTGGGATTCATTCACCCCCCCCTCTGAATCCTTGCACCGTACTAACATTCTTAACAGACGCATGCATCAACTGTTATTGCACTGATGCAGTGTATGCTAAACACAAAGACTATATCAATGAATAGATCAGACATAGCACACTCATGCATTCTCCACAGAACAGATCAGTCATATGCATTCATGTGATGACTCAATGTGTTGTTCTTAGCAAAATAATATGGTGACTCATTCATGTTGCTATCATTAAAACACCACATTATCAACAAAGCACAAGGGGCACAACAATCTCCCCCTTTTTGCTGATGGCAACATTAATGAATCACATAATGAGTCACACTGACTCGTCAAACTATTCTCCCCCTTTGACATAATCAAAAAGAAAGGAAATGGTTTGAGAGACAAAATTCAGCACACAAAGACAGAGAATGAAACATAGTTCACTGAATTAGAGTTCCCCCTTATAACAAAAAACATCTCTCCCCCTATCAATATGCATGCAGAACTACTCTCCTCTTAAATGCAGATAATCCATAACTCCCCCTGAAGCGCAGGAATGAACTCTGGTTATCCAATAAATCAATCTGAAATCTACCATTACAAACAATCTGAACTCTGGTTGTGGCACCTCACATATGCATGAACAGAATGAAACAAGTGGAAAGTCCACAGAACCAGAACTGGTTGCAAAATAAGATGGAAGACTCCAACAGTGTGGAGAGGAAAGTGATTGATGATATGAAGGTAAAAGTAGACAACAATAATCACAAGACGTCTCAATGAATAATCAATAGCAAGGTTTATGTTGATCAGGCTAACTGGAATGAATCTGATCATGAGGGATTTTAATACTTGCACCACTACAATAAGTCTTAAGAAGAATAGACTCTTCTATCATAAAGGGTTATGAAGTGACAACTTAACCAATTTGATTTAATTATGATGTATACCAAATTTGTCAAATTAAACTCAATATTCATATCTGAATCTAAGTTTTAATAAAGGTGAACCAAATAGTCAGATAACACTCAAAATTAATCATCTTTATCTTACACACATGATCTCAATAGCTCCTTTGAAAGAAACACAGATTAGTACAGAGGTTAAACACATTTCTAAGAACATGAGTTGACAGAATTTTCAATATATTTTCATTTGAAGCACATTCTATTTTTCCTGAGCATTTTAGGTTGATCAACACCTTTTTACATGAGGCACGACACGTCTCAGGTGAAGTGACCCAGTTACTCAGTGCGATAACGGTCATTGCCTCTCAACTTCGAGAATAAAGTTAGCAATATAAGTGTCTTTTTACATGAGAAGACACCTTGATCAGAGGCCAGACTCCCTAGTTACTCAACACAGAAATGCCATTGCTCTGTCAGGTTCTCAATGAATTTCATTTTAAGTGACTATGACACTTCATGACTTGGGTTCACTCCATTTCTTTGATGGAAAACCCAGTTTCTCAGTGAACAAAGTCATTTCATTACTCACTGATTTTATTTCCTGTCAAAATTTTCAAAGTTAATGTTTACCAACAATACTCACTCTATGTATCTTAACCAAAGTAGCCCTGATTTCAAATTTTTAGATATCTGATGAGTGAGTCTAAGGTTTTTATGACACAGATGGTTAAGATTTATTAAAGCTTATCATTCAGATATTTTCAATTCATTTAATTACAAATCTGAGAATACAATAATCTTATATCAGTCTGATTCAGTGGTAATTCTTAAACCTATATGATATTAATTTCTACAAAGTTCTCAGACTAAATTGCATGACATACAGCTTAAGTTCCTCAGATCAGATCAATAAATTTAGCTGAGCAACTAATCAACAGTAGAACCAAATCAGTCACACCAGCTAAGAGATATATGAAGGATGAGTATAAGCTGGTGGAAGAGTCAATCACCAATAGAGAAGAGCATTAGAAGAGAGTTTATCAACAAACAGTAGTTGAGTCTAGAATTCATACAGATCAGCTGACAGGTAGTAACATGAAGAGGGTTGAAAGAAGCTCTTCTTTGACAATATAATGAGTAGAAGGCAGAATCCATTATCAAGAGAGAGAGTATGAAATCAGATGAGAGTTATTCAATTACTAGACAAGAGGTGTTCACAGTGTGACAAACTAAACCCTAATTTAAATGCTCCCCTGTCTAGATGCATCATGTGAAGGATAAACCATAAGCAGCAATATGATTGATCAAAAATAGTTGGACTCCCCCTGACTATATGCATGAAATGTATTGAAAGCACATCACATGATATCAAATTTTACATTCAGATATGATTCATGCAAATTAGACAGAAGAGAATTACCATAAGCATGATTGTGCAATTCACATTTCAGAAAGTTTCAGTTTAACATCAACAAAACAACATGATATGCAATCATTTCAAGTTCACAATTTCATATAATGGAATTTAAACTGGATGGTCAGAACAAACCTGAAGAGCAGGATCCTGGGATCTTCAACTTTGAGTGCCTTGGCTTATTTACCCCTCTTATTCATTCCAAGGCACACCTGCAGCACATTAATCATTTTGATCTTGCAGGAACCCAAGCAGTCTTGGGTCCTGCGTTAACCCTGACAGGTGTTCTGAATATTCTCTTTGCAGCATTATCATCATAATCAATCAGGTAACAATTATCCATGGAATGACCAGATTTTCCATAATCTCTACATGAAGAAACATGTTTTCTGGTCCTATAATGCATATTAACAGCAGTTTGAGACCCATGACCATACGCATGAAATGTTCTGTTATATGCATGGACAGTTCGTTTCTTATTACCTGATAACCAACAATTTACAAACTTATGACCTGGTTTATCATAGTTAAAACATGAAACATTTACAGGTCTTGTTTTAGGTAATTTAGCGGATTTGGAGTTAACATGATTTCCCTGAGCATACCAACAGAAAGCAGTAATGTGACCAAAATTCCCACAGCAATAACATTGAATTTTCTTTTTCTTATCAGTAGAAGGTTTCCTAGGAAGATGATTTCTAGGATACTTCCTAACAGCATTCCTTTCATCATTTATCAATGTAACACAGTCATGCATAATATGTCCAAGCTTCCCACAATAGTGACATGTTCCTACCTTTTTATTCATAGTCATTTGATTAACAGAATTAACATTCGCATGAGAGTGTGAATGTATGTGTGAGCAGTGAGCAGCATGCACATGTAAATCAGGGACAAATTTGGACTTATTCAAATCAGCATTTTTCTTTTGCTTTTGAATCTTTTTCTGTTTTTTATCTGAATTTTCAGCCTTCTTAGTAGTGAATTGAAAGATAGAAGAACTACATTGGTTAGCCTGTTCAGAACTTTTCACGAATACAATTGACTTCTTCTTTTCATCCACTTTCTTATTAACAGGCACATACCCAGGTCCTTCTTTTTGGAAATTCACATTAGAGCCAAGCAATTTATTCAAATTGTCTTTACCTTTGACAACTTTAGACATAGAAGCTTTTAGATCATCAATTTCAGTTTGCAATAACACAATGTCATCTTCACATGAGATTATTTGATTATGCAAACCATCATTGAGTCTTTTCAAATTTTCATTTTCCTGCAGGATCTTCAAATTGTCATTAGCTTCTTTGTCAATCAAAATAGCTTTACCTTTTTCAATGTTCATCAGTTTTTCAGAAAGCACAATGTTCAAAACCATCAGTTTCTTGTTTTGATCTTTCAACATTTTATTTTCATCAATCAAATTATTTTGATCCACAGTTTTCAAATCCTCATTCAAATTCTGTTTAGACATTTCTAGCTCAGAATTTCTATTCTTCAATTCTTCTAATTTTTCTTTGAGAGAGTCAATTTGTTGTTCCTACATTTTCAGTTCGGATTGAAGACTGTTATTCACATTTTTAGCAGAAACATACTCATTGCATGAATTTTCATTTCTTTTCAGACTATCCTTCAGATTTGCATTTTCACATTTCAGTTCTCTTATTTCGTACAACATCTCCTTTTTTATTTTTCTCTTTTTAGTCTTAAGAGATTTGTATTTTTCTAACAAGTTTTCATACATTTCAATCAATTCATCAAGAGTTGATTGTTCTGAGTTAGAAGTTACCTGAGATGGAGACTCATCTGATTGATCACTGATGTGATCTCTTGCCATAAAGCACATAGTTCCTTTTCCACCATAGTCGTCAGTCAGTTTGTATATCACTTCCTTTGCGCTCCTGCACTCAGAGATACATGTAAGCACATTAGATTTTATCGCCCCTTTCACAAGGTCAAGGGCCTTTTGATTTTTAGAGGATTTCAGTCTATTTGAGGACTTCCATTTGGATTTGTCCTCAGGAACTTCATATGGACTTTGAGCTATGAGTATCCATAAATCAAAATTCATATGGATCACATAGTCTCTAAAATGACCATACCAGCCATAGAAATCTAAACCAGTGAATACAGGAATTTCAGCCATAAGTGCAAGATGAAACAGATCAGATCAAGAGCAATGGTAGTAGAGAGCTCAAAACAATGCAAGCGAACATATCAACTTAGATCGCACCGAAGCCAATTATGGATCGGATCTGCATGTCGTTGGACCCTTTGTGTAGACACCCGCTCTGATACCAAGTGTTGGGTTCGGTGCTATGTATTCAGGGGGGGGTGAATGAATCTACCCTTTAAAAATTTCTCCCAATTAAAACTTCCTAATACAAACAGACTCTATCAAAAGAAGAATCAAACCTTTTGTTCAACCAGTAAGCAAATATGCAAAGCATACCTAAACATTCATCTAGCGCCAATCAGATAGAAGAAATCAAACCACAGTAGACAAGAGGATTTTTAGGTGGTTCGGTCCGCAGACCTACATCCACCCCACACTCAAACCTGAGTGTGGCTTCCTGCTGACTCACAGCTTGAACCGCTGGGCATCACAGCTTGCCTACAACCCGCTGAGCTTCACAGCTTGCTGTCCGAGGTATCCACCTCGCCCCACTGAGCCTCACAGCTTGCTGTCCGAGGTATCCACCTCGCCCCGCTGAGCAACACAGCTTGCTGTCTAGAGGAATCCTCCTCTGCAAAACCGCTGACTAACAGCTTGATGAAAGGTTCAAAAGAAAAACACAAACAAGTAACAACAGCGACTGAAAGCTGTAAACAATGAAATGCATATGTGGCTCTCAAAGAGCTGACTGGCCTGGATTTGATCCACGGTCCAGTGAGGACAGATCTTCGAATGAAGCTTCTCTCTACCCCTTCTTTCTTTTCTTCTTAATGTCTACTCTCCTCTCTGCTCTTCCTCTTCTTCCGATCACTCTGTCTCTCTTTCTTTCTCTTTCTCTTCTTCACTCTATTTCTTTCTCTTCCTCTTCTTCACTCTTTTTCTTCTCTGCTCTTCTCTTCTTTCTCTTTTTCTTCACTGCTCTAGATGGCTCTCTGCTGCTACAGCTTTTTCTACTCGAGCTTCACCATTTTTTTTCTCTTGAGGAAGAAGTGTTCCTTTTATACCAGCAGCAATTAGGAGGGCGTGTGGCTTCCACATTTCCCGCCCAGAGCACCTTGATCATGTGGCAGAATCCTGACTCGCTACTGTACACGTGTCACAATCTGGGCGCCTTATCCATTCTTGGATCACTAGCCAATCATTAATCTTTGCAAAGAGTCCCTGTCAGTCAGTCGAAGAGAATTATCAGTTTAAGGTTGAATGTACAGACATTGTAGTGTGCAATGCAGTGTGTAGACTTTGCAACGTATAGACTTTGCAATGCGACATTAGTGTATAGACTTTGCAATGCGACAACAATGTATAGACTTTGCAGTGCGACAACAATGTATAGACTTTGCTAGCATATGATGCAGACATAAAGAGTGTATAGACTTGGGTGCTTGTGAAGCAGACCAAGTGTGCAGACTCTTGAATGGATGCGAAGCTGACAACAGGTGTGCAGGAGAGAGTGTATAGACTTTAAGTGCATGAGATGTAGTTTGCATTATGCATAAGTATATACATTCAGAGTGAATGCATAGACAGGCCAGCACGAGTGTACAGACTTGCGTGCAGTGTGCAAACGATGCACAGACATCTTGTGCTTAACACGTAAGCCTGAATGCATGATGTGTAGACTTGAGTGCATGTGTGCAAAACAGACTTTGTGTGTGATGTGCATGACTCTGCATGTAGGACAGTTTAATGCAATATGCATATAGTAAAGTGTGCACAATGAAAGTTGAATGCACTGTCATGCTGTTAGTGTGCAGACTCAGCGTGCACCATTGTGCAGACTCAGCGTGCACCATTGTGCAGACTTACTCAAATGATGTGTGAGCATAGCAACACACAATGTGCAGACTTTGTGCAATGCATGAAGCAATGTATAGACTTATATCGAAGGAGTGCACAAATACAGATAGCAAGGTATAGACTTTACATCTATCAAAGTATGCACAACAACAATGGATGCTCAGGCATGTAGACGAATGTGTAGACTCTACGTGCAATGTATAAACAATGTGCAGACTTGCTTTGAAGGATTGCACAGCCATTGAGAAATGTACAGACTTTGAACGTAGGTAAAGATAGCAATGTGCAGACGTTGCTCATGTATGGACTTAGTGTGTGCGAGCATGCTAATATGCAATGTTTAGACTTTGAGTGTGCATACAATGCAGCAACCAATGTATAGACTTACGTTCAGCAGCAATGTATAGACTTGAACACATGCATGCTATGCGATGTATAGACTTGCCAGCAACAAGTGGATGGACTTAAGAGTAATGAATGTGCAGACTATGTGTGCGTGCATACTGCAAGGCAATGAATAGACTTGGTGTATGCAGTCTAGACAATGTACAGACTTTGTGTTGCGAACACAAGCTGTACAGACTTTCAGCAACACACGATGTACAGACTTTCCAAGCATGAAGGCAACCGCTGTACAGACTTGCTAGGCATGAAGGCAACCGCTATACAGACTTCGTGTGCAATGGCCAAACAATGTGCAGAGTTGATGAATATGCAGCAATGTATAGACTCTAAGTGAGATGGAAGAATGTATAGACTTTCTCACATGCATGAACAATTGGCGATGTATATACTTGGCCAATGTACAGACTTACCACCAAGACGATGCATGAGCAGGCTGACGATGTACAGACTTGCTCGATTATCAACAAATGAATGTATGGACATTGTGTGCAGGCATTGGCAGTACAGACTTGAGTTCGTGCAAACTACAGGGCAATGTATGGACTTTGAATGTGTTCATGCTAAGGACGTTGTACATACTTGCTACCAATGTACAGACTTGCTATGCTTACGCATGGACCAAGTCTATATAGACTTTGAACGTATGTAATGTGTAAACGTTGTATAGACTTTGCCTGCATGCTGTGCAAGACAATGTATAGACTTGATGATCATGCAGCAGTGTATAGACTTGCTCAGCCTAAAGCAGGGCAATGTACATACTTCTTAACAGACACATGCAGCAACTGTTATTGCACTGATGCAGTGTATGCTAAACACAAAGACTATAGCAATGAATAGATCAGACATAGCACACTCATGCATTCTCCACAGAACAGATCAGTCATATGCATTCATGTGATGACTCAATGTGTTGTTCTTAGCAAAACAATATGGTGACTCATTCATGTTGCTATCATTAAAACACCACATTATCAACAAAGCACAAGGGGCACAACAGATTATCCATGTATAAAGTATACATGACTTATAGTTTTGACATCATCAAAACACAAGGACACAACGGAGGTGTCATTGACTTTTGATAAGTAAGATAAAAGAAGGATTAACAAGGTTATAATATGCAGATTTGGTTCATTTCTATTAAACTTGAATGCAGAAATTTTTCAATGAAATTTTATTGCTAAACTCTGACCTCATGAGATTTGAACCATGCTAGACATAAGGAACATATCATACATTCATTATAATGGAAGACTCTACACTTAAGCCATGATTGATTTATGAGATTTATATCAGATTGAGATTTATCTTGACCTATTTGTTGGGTATAGTTTTGTTTTGATGATGTCAAACCATCATGAAGTCATTTAGTCTAAGTCTGAAATCCCATGCAAACTATGTTCCTCATGTTTCCCATCTTTACAATGATTTTCAGACTGTAATTATATCACAAATCAAGTTTCAGGTTGCTGACAATTTATGATTTTGATAGAATAAGAGGATTCAAGAAGAGGAGTCAAGTCAAAGTCGACTTTAGAAGCCAAAAGAGTCGACTTGAGCTCACTCGCCAGTAGAAGAGGTTAAGGGTGACAAATAGCCAGCTAAAGGTGACAAATAGCCAGCTAAGGGTGAAAAATGGGTACCTAAGGGTGAAAAATAGGTGGGCTGGCTGAAATCAAAGAAATCGTAGGAGGAGAGTCGACTCCACAAGGTGCTCGAGTCGACTCCTGTCTCGTTGAAGTTGAAGAAAAGAAGAGGTGAAGCAGAGGCGACGACTACTGAGGAATAAGGGTGAAAAATAGATAGTTAACGGTGACAAATGAGCGATAAGAGTGAAAAATAGCCCTATAAGGGTGAATAATAGATGACAAGGCTGAAAGGGGTTGAAAATGAAGAAGCAGCGTCAACGTAGCCTCAAAAAGCGTCGACGCAGCTCAATGGTGAATTACAAAAAGGCTGAAGAATGAATCAACAAGCTGGAAATTTGAAGAAATCAAATGATAGATGAAGTTCCATGGATTGAAGACCAGCTTACCATGAAATCAAGCTAAGCACAGATGAGAAATGAAGCACAACGAGTCAGGGACAATCACATGACAGCAGGCAATCAACATAACCAACAGATAGATGAACAGGCTGAGAGATGTGTGAATGATGAAGGAGCTGAGAAGAAGAAAAGCCAAGCTACGTTGACGCAGCGCTTCAACAGTGTCGACGTAGCCAAAGGAGCTAACTTTAGATAGTTCAAGATGGTCAGGGTAACAAGGCAACATGCTCTCAAGTAAAACAAGTCACACTTTTAGCTAGGGACTATGGGTGAAAAATAGGTCCTTAACACTTACAAATAGCTTAGTATGGTTGTAAAATACCTTACTAAGGGTGACAAATAGCTCGTGAAGGCAGGCGATGGCTTAGGAAGCTAAGGGTGACAAATAGCTACCTAAGGCTGACAAATAGGTGTCTAAGGGTGAAACATAACCTGTTAAGGGTGACAAATAGGTCGCCAGTGTAGAAAAAGACCCAAACACGTGAGGATCACATGAGCTGCCTTCGTACCTTCAGCTCCAATGATTGGCACGTGATCCTAGGATGGCAGACTCGCTTCTAGATAATTCCCAAGTCAGAATATTCTTCCATGCCAAGTGGACCAATGGAAAATTAAAAGATTGATTAGATTATCCTAAAGAGCTCTAGAGGCTCTATTGTATATAATCGCTCCAAGCTCCTGAAGAAAGGGTGGCTACCGTCGAAGAGAACTAGAGCCCATCCGAGAAGAAAGAAAGAGCCACCTTGCGAGCTAGAAGGAAAGAGAGAGAGAAAGAAGGAGAGAGTGATCGCAGCCCAGTTTGGGAAAAGCTTGTTTCAATTTTAGAGAAAGCTCTTGAATCATATTCAGAGCGACATTTGCTTTTCTTATGTTGTATTTCATTTCTTCCAATTTCTTTTCCTAATTTCCTTTGAGTTAGTTTGTCTATTGTTCTCTGATAGTGCATTGTTGCACATTATCGGAGGTGTGATCAGTTTGAACTGGTCACATCTTGGTTAGCATACCAGAGTGCGAGGTGGGTTCCTCATGTGCTACCTTTGTGCAGTGTTACTAATTCTACTGGGGTAGAATCAGGAGTGTGTTCATCAAGGTGATGAGCACGGTTCTTCCCTCTTGGTTGTCAGAGGAAGGGAGGAGGTTGTTCCTCCGTTGGGAAGCTGTGTGATCAGCCTTTGTAAGCGGATTCATTTATGGCTAGCCATGTGCTAGTGAAGCCTCATCCTGATCAGGTGAGGGGTGGACGTAGATTGCTGGGAGCAATCAAACCACCTAAATACTCTTTGTGCAGTGTGCTTGATTTACATTTCCTCTACTTCACTCTCTATCTAGACTTGGTATATCAAAAGGTGTTTCACCTTGTGTGAGGGAGTCCTTTAGCTAGTCCTCCACCTAGTACTAGTCCTATCATATTGTTTCATTGTGAGCGTGCTTAATGTGTTTGTAAATGCTTCCGTATGATGAGCTGAGCTTAAAGTATCATTCATTTTTCTAGTTTGTTCTTACTGAATCTGAGAGTTAGTTTAAATTTCTTAAATCGGTTTACAAAAAGGCGCTAATCTATTCACCCCCCTCTAGATCCTCATTGCCATTCACGTCACTATTTTGACAAACTTCAATTTCATCTTTCAAGTACTGCTTCAAACATCCTTGTCCATCTGCATTGATGTCGATTCTGCCTGCTGTTAGTTGTGATTCCTTTCAATTTTGTGTCACCAGGGGAGAAAGCCCCACCTTTAAGAAAAATTATGTTTCACTCATCTCTAAGATTCTAATTGTGCTCTCAAACTATTTCGTTTGATGATGTCAAAGGGGGAGAATAGTTTGTGAGTCATTTTCATTAGGTGTGGGAGATGTTGCATAGTTTAAATGTTGCTATCTTGTGCATATTGATCTTCATGCTATATTGATTTTTATGACTCAGAGTAATGCCATCATTAAAAAGGGGGAGATTGTTGTGCCCCTATGTTTTGATGATGTCAACACAATGACTCATCTGTTCTTAAGGATCATGTGTTTTGATTTCAGGAGTTTGAGTTTCATACATTTTTTGCTCTTTGAGTTTCATACGTTTTGATTCTTGAGGTTCAGGTTCATATGTATTTGATGCTGTCAAATATTTCTGTTAATACTAATCCATTAATATCTATGAGTCTTGTGAAGACAGCATTGACTCTTGATCTAAGAATGGCTAGAAATGTGAAAATCATGAAGAAGAGTCGACTCAAAATGCAACTCGAGTCGACTCCAACAAGAAGAATCTGCCCGCAAGCTATCGCTAACAACTATTTAGCTTAGGGTGACAAATAGGTACCTAAGGGTGACAAATAGGTCACTACAGGTGACAAATGGCTCTAGAGGTTGAAGGGAGCTCACCACTTTGAAAATAACTGAAGGAGAGTTGACTCCTTGGTGAACTGGAGTCGACTCCACCCAGTAGGAAAATACACCACAAGCTTTCGCTGAACTACGTCGCGTATCTGTTACGCCCCAAAATTATGCAGCGGAAGTAGTTCGGGAACGTGAACAGTCGGCTAGTACGTTGTAACGCCCGAGAAATTTCTATGGATTTTTTAAAAATTTAAAAATATAATTATTAATAATAAATAAAAGGGGCTATTAAATAAATTAAATCTATTTGGCCATGACCCTATATTAATCCAAGAAGATTAGGCCCATTTAAAGGAGCCCACTTGGCTCAAGTTGTAGTTTTGGACTTTGACCCATGTTCTATAAGCTAAGGATAGGTTCATTCACGGAATTTAGAGATAATAGGATAAATATATGGATAATGGAGGGAAAGAGTTTCAATTAGTTTCAAATTTAGTGCCCAGGCCGATAAGCGGTCTATCGTGAGACTGCTTACCCCCAGCAAACGGTCGCCCAAACGACCGCTTAACTCTGCAGATCCCGTGAGAAAAAGAAAGAGCAAAAAGATTTGATTTTTGACGTTTTAACTTCTAGAGACCAATGTGTAAGGACTTGTAATCATGCCTAGGACTCTCAGAGGTTGGTTTTATGCCAAATAAGGACTCTAGAGTTGATCTAATCCACGAAACCCTAGCAAAACTCTATAAATAGACCCTAGGTTTCACTTGAGCGACCCCTACGTTTGGCTCGTGTGGAACGAAGGTAAAGAGGAAGTTTCAGAGGTAAGTTTCTTCTAGAAAGTTGTTGCTTATAGTTAGATCTAACTTTTCTCAAAATTTCATATTAGGGGATCAAGCCTACAGTAAGTTAGAGGCGTCCAAAGTTTCTGATCCTACACTAATAAACCAGGAACTTGAGCAATGGACCAGTGAAGATCAGGAGATTAGGAGTCCAAAACAAGGTATTTAGAAACTGCACCTTTAGAACTTTTTGTTATGCTTTATATCTTCTATCTACCCTCCAATTTGCACGTCCATAGGTCAAAGGAATCAGGAGATACAGGAAGGTGAAGTTGCTGATTCAGTTCAAGACAGGTAGGAATTAGGGTTGACTTCCAGCCCTAAATTCGGAGTTTAGGAACACTACCAGAGGTGGGTCATCTCATGAAAGGCTTAAATTGAATGTCAGAAACAAAAGCCCGCTGGTTTCAATTGATTTCAAATACTATATGTCGAGAATTTCATGTTTTCATTAGGACTATGCATCTACTGTATCATTCATGCATAATTTCCTAGCCCTGATTGAACTAAAAGGAATTCTCTTGTCATTCTACATGAACCCATGCATATTGTTGGCCTATATTCGTTCTATCATGCTATAGAAGTTTATATATGTTGATTTCCAGGCATGATATGTTTTAGTTAGCATTTTTATTTTCTAATATTTAGTTTTTTGACAAACACAGTAAGAAATGGTCTTAATGTAGACTGCCTGATAAAACTAACGGTCCTACGATAGACCGCTAGACAGAAGAGACGGTCCTCTTCTAGACCGTTTTAATATTCAAATTTTTGTATTTAAGTTAACCCAAAACTTAATGCAGAATAAACCAAATTAGTAGGCGTTAAGCCTAGTTAAATAGGTTTTTACCTATTTCAGACTTATTTTCATATGTTAACAAGTCATTCTAGTAGATTTCATGGTTCTTTATGCACTTGAAATTATTTCAAATCTTATATATATTCATGACCAACTATATACTTTTTTAATGTAACTTGGATTTATAAATAGACTTGTCTAATGGATTTAATCGCTATTTTATCATAGTCACTCTTTCATATCTTAGAGACATTTTCATAAGTACATGGCGTATACTCCGGTATGTGACCATTAGATACACCTTTGCACGTTAGGCACACAATCTTGGACTTGATAACCTCTCCATTGGATATTCCTTCCAACGGACTAGGAAATCTTGTTTCAAGGCCTCCGTAAGTCTCCATGAGCCTAGGATTCCCTCTAGGACGCCGAGCTGGTTGTACCATTAAAGTCTAATTGTCTAGAATGCACTATCATCGATTTCTGGAATTCTGTATTGTTAAGGATCTTGGATTCGACCGCTAAGGCCTATTAACGGTCCAGCCCATGACCGCTATTATCTCTGAGTCCAGACCGATTTCTCTAGATTCAGCCCACTCTAAATGGTCCAGCACTAGACCGCTTACTTCATGAAACGGCCCAATACACGACCGTTCGGTTCCTGAGTTCCACTAAACCCAGGGTTTGACCCAAGGGTTGAGATTTCTATGATCCTAGATGGACTATTGATTATCTAGGACTTGTCACATTATTCAAGATATTTAAATAAATTATGAGAAGTAAAGAATGTACCGTTATGCTGTCAAATTTTCTGTCAGGCATAACCTAGCTATTAATGCATTTCTTGAACTCATATGATCATAATTGGTGCATTCTCTTATTGACATTGTATCTTGGAGATCATTATTGAACTTGTTACATACATGTCCAAACTTTGTTGTTATAAACGTGGAAGTAGCTTGATTTATACTTGAAGATGCAGTTCAAGCACTGATTGTGTTCAAGGGCTCTATGCTAGTCCCCTCGGCTGATTGGCAGAAACGTACTGTAAACCATGGGGTATGATGATACTGGCGTCGCATTGCGTTGGGAGTACTTTCTTTATAAATAAGTGAAAATCTACGGGACATTAATATAGATCCACATAAATTCACGAAGTACTTGCTATTAAGCGAAAGGTACTTACTTGCTTGTTACATGACTTTCTAGTACATTCTTGTTACATTCTTGATCATGGTAAAGCCAAACTTACATTCTGGTTATATATTTGGTTAATCTTTCACTCGCATCTTGTTATTTGACTTGTTCACATGGTTCATCGTATCTGTATGATTTTATCTTGTTCTTTAGATCTAAAACATTAATCACTTTAACGTTGCCTTCATGTTGATGCGAATATACCTACTGGACAAGTGTGCTCATTACCTACTTTCTCAATATTTCAGGACGTACTGATGAGTCGAATTCGGATTATGTAAGTAGCGGGTCCGAGAGCAATTAAAGGACATGCGGATCGAGAGAAGCCTTAGTGACTTAAGTGTCTACTCCAGTCATTATGTAATTTTTACTTTATTTGAGTCCAGATGTACTATGAGATTATTTGATAAAGGAATAAGATTTAAGGTTTTTGAAAATTACTGGTGCAATTACTTTTGTGTGATTGTATTGCGCTTTGATTTCTTGCTTGCGAGAGGCTTACCATGTCGGCTGTTTAGGTTCCCGATATTAGTCCAAGGCTTAAGGACCCATACCTATGAACTAAGGAAGAAATTTCCCACCTATGTGAGAATTGGGTAGAGCCCAGGATGAGATAGTAAATTAGCTCTATATTAACCCTTTTAGATTTCATGGGAGTTGAAAATTTGTTATTTCTCTCAGGTACCTTATTCTCACAATGGCTCATCGTGTTGATTGGGGAGGTATGCAACAGACTATTACGGGTCTCACCGAAGCGTTACAAAATATGGCCCAAGTCGGCGCTAGGGCGGGCATTGGTGATCTACATCGCTACTTTCGGAGTTTAAACCCCCGCGATTCTATGGTTCTTCTAATCCCGACGAAGTTGAGAACTGGATTGATGAGATGAACCGTATATTCAAGGTCATGCAATGTGCTGACCAAGAGAAGGTGCGTCTTGTCGTTTTTCAACTTAATAAGGATGCACGTACATGGTCGAAGTCGGTTCCGACACCGCCCGCAGATGCACCACATACTTGGGAGGACTTTCTTACACTCTTCCAAGCCAAATATTTCTCTAAACATGTCAAGGAGTGAAAAGCTATGGAATTTGCTTCGTTGCGCTAGGGCATGATGTCGGTGGCAGAATATGAACTTTAATTTTCCAGGCTGGCGCCGCATGCTCCTCATTTGGTCAGTACCGACTTATTGAAAGCCAATCGATTTATGGATGGATTAAGATCCGATTTTATTCAGCAGCTCGGGACTCAAAATATCTGTACTTATGCAGAGATGGTCCAATGGGCCTATCTATACGAAAGGACCTTGGAGAAGGTCGAAAAATTAAAAGGCAAAGGGGAAGAGTCAAGCCGAAAGTCTGATCGGCATAATAAGAAAGAAAAGTTTAGCATCACGGAGCCCTACAAATCCCATGATAGCAGGAAGAGATCTAGGAATGGGAGTGGTAGTGGCTCCCATAAGAACAAAAACGTCATAATCTCCCTGCAAACCTTGTATGCCTTGACATGGAAGGCTATGATGCTATTTTAGGGGTGGATTGGCATGTAAACCATGACGCCAATATAAATTGCCGGAATAGGATAATATCCTTTCGTAAACCAGGTCTTCCAAGGTTCTCTTTCCTTGGTATCAAATATAAGAAGCATCCTACCATCATTTCCTCTCTTCATGCTTGCAAACTTATTTCGCAAGGATGTGAAGCTTTTCTTGCTTTCGTAATCGTTACCGAGTCCAAAGAGATCATCTTAGAAGACATTCCCATCGTGAATGAATTTTTCAATGTGTTCCCATCAGATTTACCCGGTTTATCACCCGAAAGGGAAGTAAACTTCTCCATTGAACTTGTTCCTGGAGCAGCACCTGTTTCAATAGCTCCCTATAGGATGTCCCCCATAGAACTTAAAGAATTGAAGAGACAACTGCAAGAGTTATTAGACAAGGGATTTGTTCGACCTAGCACATCCCCTTGGGGTGCGCCAGTTCTATTTGTCAAGAAGAAGGATGGATCTCTCAGGCTATGTATCGACTACCGACGACTGAATCAGCTCACATTTAAGAATAAATATCTGTTGCCGTGTATTGATGAGCTCTTTGATCAACTTTCTGGGGTAGAGTACTTTTACAAGATAGACCTCCGGTCGGGTTATCATCAGCTCAGAATCAAGGATGAAGACATACACAAAACTGCCTTTCGGAGCCGTTATGGCCGTTATGAATTTGTAGTAATGCCGTTTGGGTTAATCAATGCCCCGACAGCATTTATGTAACTTATGAATAATGTCTTCCAGCCGTATCTTGACCAGTTTGTAGTTGTCTTCATTGACGATATTCTTATATACTCCAAAACAAAGGAAGAACATGAAGAGCACTTAAGAATAGCCTTGCAGACACTAAGAGAGCACAAACTATATGCAAAGCTTAGCAAGTGCGAGTTTTGGCTTAAGGAAGTCTCTTTCCTTGGCCATATTATTTCGAATGATGGTATCATTGTCGATCCTTCTAAGCTGGAAGCTGTTAAGAACTGGAGCCGGTTGACGACCGTGTCAGAAGTTTTCTAGGTCTGGCTAGTTATTACAGGAGATTTATTAAAGATTTTTCAAAGATCGCTATCCCTTTGACTAGACTTACAAGAAAGGAAAATCCTTTTATATGGTCGAAGGACTGTGAGGAGAGTTATCTAAATATTAAAGATCACCTCACTTCAGCCCCTATTCTGACATTGCCCATTGAGGGTGGTGGATTTGAAGTCTACACGGATGCATCTGGCATTGGCTTAGGATGCGTCCTTATGCAAAATGGGAAGGTATAGGGATGGATTTCATCATGGGGTTACCTAAGACAAGAGGTGGACACGATGTCATATGGGTAATCGTAGATCGGTTGACTAAGTCTGCACATTTCCTACCAATCAAAAGTCGATGGACTGTGGATGTATTAGCAACATTATACATGAGGGAGATTGTCAAATTACATGGTGTCCCCGTCACCATTATATCCGACCGAGATCCTTGGTTCACATCACAGTTCTGGAAGGGTCTGCAACATTCATTAGGGACCCGACTCAACTTTAACACTGCATGCCATCCACAAACTGATGGCCAAACTGAAAGGACAAATCAGGTGGTGGAAGATATGCTCAGGGTTTGTGCTATTGACTTTGGAGGAAGTTGCCATGATCACTTGCCTCTAGTAGAATTTGCATATAATAATAGCTACCAAGCTAGCATTCAAATGGCACCATTTGAGGCACTATATGGAAGAAGCTGTCGATCACCTATTTGCTAGAATGAAGTAGGAAAAAGGTAATTTCTCGGTCCTGATATTATCCGAGATACTACCGAGAAGATAAAGCTCATTTGTGAGAGGCTTAAGATGGCGCAAGATAGGGAGAAATCATATGCTGACAATCGAAGGCACAACTTGGAGTTTCAAGTAGGAGATCATGTATTCCTTAAGGTTTCTCCAGGTCAAGGTATTAGAAGGTTTGGTATCAAGGGCAAGCTCACTCCAAGATTCATTGGCCCCTTTGAAATACTCGAAAGGGTTGGTGAAGTCACATATCGAATAGCTTTGCCCCCTCAATTAACAGGAGTTCATGATGTGTTTCACGTCTCAATGCTCAAGAAGTATGTTCGGGATCCTTTCCATGTCATCACTTTTGATAATCTTGAGATTGAAAAGGACTTGACATACGAACAATGGCCAATCAAGACCATTGAACGAGAAGTACGTCAACTTCGGAATAAACCTGTTCCTATGGTCAAAATTCAATAGAAGAAATCATGGCCATATGAAGCGACATGGGAGTCCGAAGAAGCCAAGCACAAAAGATTTCCAGAGATATTTGAATGTAAGTACACTCTCCATAAGTCCATGTATTGAATTTGGGGATAAATTCCTTTTTAGTGGGGGAGGGTGTAACGCCCGAGAAATTTCTATGGATTTTTCAAAAATTTAAAAATATAATGATTATTAATAACTAAAAGGGGGCTATTAATTAAATTAAATATATTTGGCCATGACCCTACATTAATATAGGAAGATTAGGCCCATTTAAAGGAGTCCACTTGGCCCAAGTTGTAGTTTTGGACTTCGGCCCATGTTCTAGAAGCAAAGGATAGGTTCACTCACAGAATTTAGAGATAAATAGGATAAATATATGGATAATGGAGGGAAAGAGTTTGAATTAGTTTCAAATTTGGCACCTATACTGATAAGCAGTCTATCGCGAGACCGCTTACGTCCAGTAAACGGTCGCCCAAACGACCGCTTATCTCTGCAGATTTCGTGAGTAAAAGAAAGAATAAAAAGATTGGATTTTGGACGTTTTAACTTCTAGAGGCCAAGGTGTAAGGGCTTGTAATCATGCCTAGGACTCTCAGAGGTTGGTTTTCTACCAAATAAGGACTCTAGAATTGATCTAGTCCACGAAACCCTAGCAAAACCCTATAAATAGACCCTAGGTTCCACTTGCGCGACCCCTACGTTTGGCTCGCATGGAACTAAGGTAAAGAGGAAGTTTCAGAGGTAAGTTTCTTCTAGGAAGTTGTTGCTTATAGTTAGATCTAACTTTTCTCAAAATTTTGTGTTAGGGGATCAAGCCTACAAGAAGTTGGAGGCGTCCAAAGTTACTGATCCTACACTAACAAACCAGGAACTTGAGCAATGGACTAGTGAAGATCAAGAGATTAGGAACCCAAAACGAGGTATTTAGAAACTACACATTTAGATCTTTTTGTTCTCCTTTATATCTTCTATCTACCCTCTAATTTTCACATCCATAGGTCAAAGGAATCAGGAGATACATGAATATGAAGATGTTGGTTCAATTCAGGACAAGTACGAATTAGGGTTGACTTCCAGCCCTAAATTCAGAGTTTAGGAACACTACCAGAGGTGGGTCATCTCATGAAAGGCTTAAATTAAATGTCAGGAACAAAAGTCATCTGGTTTCAATTTATTTCATATACTATATGTCGAGAATTTCATGTTTTCATTAGGACTATGCATCTACTGTATCATTCATATAATTTCTTATCCCTAATTGAACTAAGAGGAATTCTCTTGTCATTTTACATGAACCCATGCATATTGTTGGCCTATATTCATTCTATCATGCTATAGAAGTTTATATATGTTGATTTTCAGGCATGATATATTTTAGTTAGTATTTTTATTTCCTAATATTTAGTTTTTCGGCAAACATAGTAAGAAACGGTCTTACTGTAGACCGCCTGATAAAACTAACGGTCCTATGATAGACTGCTAGACAGAAGAGACGGTCCTCTTCTACACCGTTTTAAGATTCAAATTTCTATATTTAAGTTAACCCGAAACTTAATGTAGAATAAACCAAATTAGTATATGTTTAGCCTAGTTAAATAGGTTTTTACCTGTTTCAGACTTACTTTCATATGTTAACAAGTCATTCTAGTAGAATTCATGATTCTTTATGCACTTGAAATTATTTTGAATCTTATATTATTTTCAAGACCAACTATATACTTTTGTAAATTAACTTGGATTTATAAAAGGACCTGTCTAATTGATTTAATCGCTATTTTATCATAGTCACGCTTTCTTATCTCAGAGTCATTTTCATAAGTACATGGCATATACTCGGGTATGTGACCATTATATACACCTTTGCACGTTAGGCACACAATCTTGGACTTGATAACCTCTCCATTAGATATTCCTTCCAACGGATTAGGAAATCTTGTTTCAAGGGCTCCGTAAGTCTCCGTGAGCTTGGGATTCCCTCCAAGACGCCGCGTTGGTTGTACCATTAAAGCCCAATTGTCTAGAATGCACTATCATCAATTTCTAGAATTCTGTATTGTAAACGGTCTTGGATTCGACCGCTAAGGCCCATTAATGGTCTAGCCCATGACCGCTACTATCACTGAGTCCAGACCGATTTCTCTGGATTCGGCCCACTCTAAACGATCCAGCACTAGACCGCTTACTTCATGGAATGGCCCAGTACACGACCGTTCGGTTCCTGAGTTTCACTAAACCTGGGGTTTTACCCAAAGGTTGAGATTTCTATGATCCTAGATGGAATATTGATTATCTGGGAGTTGTCACTTTATTCAAGATATTTAAATAAATTATGAGAAGTAAAGAATGTACCGTTATGCTGTCAAATTTTCTCTCAGGCATAACCTAGCTATTAATGCATTTATTGAACTCATATGATCATAATTGGTGCATTCTCTTATTGACATTGTATCTTGGAAATCATTATTGAACTTGTTACATACATGGCCAAACTTCGTTGTTATAAACGCGGAAGTAGCTTGATTTATACTTGAAGATGCAGTTCGAGCACTGATTGTGTTCAAGGGCTCTATGCTAGTCCCCTCGGCTGATTACTGGAAATGTACTGAAAATCATGGGGTATGATGCTACTGGCGTCACATTGCACTGGGAGTACTTTCTTTATAAATAAGTGAAAATCCACGGGACATTAATATAGATCCACATAAATTCATGAAGTACTTGCTATTAAGCGAAAGATACTTACTTGCCTGTTACATGACTTTCTAGTACATTCTTGTTACATTCTTGATCATGGTAAAGCCAAACTTACGTTCTAGTTATATAATTGGTTAATCTTTCACTCGCATCTTGTCTTGATCGCATCTTGTTATTTGACTTGTTCACATGGTTCATCGTATCTGCATGATTTTATCTTGTTCTTTAGAGCTAAAACACTAATCACTTTAACGTTGCCTTCATGTTGATGTGATGATACCTACTGGGTAAGTGTGCTCATTACCTACTTTCTTAATATTTCAGGAAGTACTGATGAGTCGTATTCGGATTATGCAAGTAGCGGGTCCGAGAGTAATTAAAGGACATGTGGATCGAGAGAAGCCTTAGTGACTTAAGTGTCTAGTCCAGTCATTATGTAAATTTTACTTTATTTGAGTCCTGATGTACTATGAGATTATTTGATAAAGGAATAAGATTTAAGGTTTCTGAAAATTACCAGTGCAATTACTTTGGTGTGATTGTATTGCGCTCCGATTTCTTGCTTGCGAGAGGCTTACCATGCCGATTGTTCATGTTCCGGATATTTCTTCTGCTGTATTAAAAGCTCGGGGCGTCACATATGCCTCAAGCAAGCAATATAAGTAGAGCACTAACACATTTAAACATATAAGAGGAATGCACAAGAAGATGTACTCAAACTTCACCTTTAATGGATAATAATCAAAAGTTACATAATGTTGACTCTTGACTCTTTACATCACTATACACAATAAAAGAAAATTACATAATGACCCATATCTAATTGTAATGACTCATATCTATGGCTTCACTCGTATGTCATTCGCTCTTAGATCCACCACTTGAATAGTCCGAATTCGACCTGCTAGAGTTTCCTGAAAAGATTGAAAAAATACGGAATGAGCACACTTGCCCAGTAGGTATCTTCGTATCAACACGAAGGCAATGTTTAAGTAGTTACCAATTTAGCTCTAGGACATAAGATAATGAAATATGATGGAAAACCTACGAATAAAACCAAGTAATAATACAAGTAGTAAGATAGAACTTGTAGAGATGTGAGTATTCATGTAGAATAATTTCATGATCAAGCAAGAATATAATGTGGCCTTTCATGTAACGAGAATGTACTAGCATGTAACAAGAATGTACTTTTCATAACCATAAAGGCTATCCACTAGAAAGTCATGTAACAAGAATGTAATGACCCCATGGATTTCACTCGTCTATAAAAAAAGTACTCCCGACGCAATGTGACGCCAGTGTTCATCATATCCCATGATTTATAGTATGTTTCCGGCTATCTGCCGAGAGGGCTAGTGTCGAGCCCTTGGACACTGTTGATAAGTATGCATATTTAAATGCTAATTCATGATATACACATTTTTATGCGCTTTAATATTAATAAATATGCACTTATCACAATTAATTCCAATTTCATATTAAAATATTAAGTTTGATAGAATTAATTAAAATTTGAGCAATAAACTATGTTTTTGGTAGGAACTCGATCGAAGAGGAAGACAGCTAGGGATCTATACAAGGATGCACCATAATGGGCTGAAGGCTATTAGCATAAAGCATACGCTTGAAAAAAAATGAAAAATATATATATATTCATAAATGGGCCAAAGGCCCATAACCCATGCACAACTAGGTAAAAGCCCTTCATGCGGCCTTCTCACACAAGAAGCCTCCACCATGCATGCATTCATGAGACCTTCACGTAGGAAGGCAACTCCTTCAAGCCAACCTGTTCTCACGTTGGCAACCAAGGCACGTTCTTCACGCAGCAAGCCTCATGGGGCCCCCTTCACAAGCCAGCCTCTTCAAAGTCTTCAAGGCAGCCACCTACCCTCCTCATTAGAAGCTCTTCACGCTGGCAACCTCACGTGGGCAGCCACAGCGGTCGGCAGGTGATGGCGGGCTTCAATCCACACAGGCGACGTTGGTAGCTGGCAGGCGAGCTTCGGGTCAATGAGGCTAGCAACAGCCTTCTCACACGGCGGCAAGCTCCCTCCCGCTTCTCCCTTGGTCGAACACGGGCCACAACGCCAGCCACAACCACCCTTCAACAACCCATGCAACGTAAGGGGCCTCCATTCACACGGCGGGCTTCCCTCTCACGCAAGCTGCATGGATAGGGGCCAGCCATCCAAGCCACCTTCATACGAGCACTCCCACGCGGTCTTCAATGGTAGAGGCCCCCATGGCCATTCCTCTCCACGGTAGCCTTGTGGGCAGCCAACTGCCCAGTTACATGCAACGTGGCCATTCCCCACAACTCATGTGGACGCGACGGCAAGGCAATGGCAGGTAGAGGGAGGCCAAGGTGGAGGAGGTCAGCACCACAGGCGGGCCTACGGTGGGTGCGAAGCCTTCACACGAAGGTAGGTACGAGCGGCTCCCATCCATGCGGCCAGCCAACTCCTCCCCATGCGGTCTTCAAACGTGGCGGGTGGCTTCTCATTCACGCGGGCGGCTTTCAACAAAAGAGGCCAAGGCCACTTCTTCAGGCAGGTGTCGCGGCAGAGAGAGAGAGGGGAAGTAGTGGCTTCAACCTTGGCGGGTCCTCCCAAGGCCCGTTCACATAACGAGAAGAGAGAGAGAGAGAGAGGACAATGGAAGCTATAAAAGGGACTCCGGTTGGCAAGTTTAAGAGTTTTTTGGGGGTTTCTTTTAGAGAATTTTTGGGAGTGCCTCATGTTTATGTTGTTGTGGGATTCGGTGGTTGCTATTTGGAGTTCTTTGGAGAAGCTTGTTTGAGTTCTATTTGTAGAGTTTTAAGAAGGAGGAAGAGAGAGAGGGGGGGGGCAAGGGTCCCTTCATGCTACAATCTCTGTCACTCTTATTGTTCTCTTTAAATTTCTTCCTTTGTCTCTTGCAATATTTCTTCTGTTAGATTGTGTTAGTTTTTTTGTCTATGATTTAAGTTTTCTTGCTATGAAATTATAATCTTGTCTCTTGAGTTGAGTGGTATTGATATTGTCGTTCTTCTTGTCTATTTCTTTGATTCATCTGTTTATTTTTCTGGCTCAAAGTTTGGTGATTGTGATCATTTTGTCACTTTTCGTTCACTTGCCTCATTCATTTTTAAGCCTGGGTTTTCATCGTTTCTTCACTTTGTTTAATTAATCTTAATTTCTCAATTTCAAAATCAAGTTCTCAACCAAACTCTCATGGTTTTCAAATTTAAAAACTCTAGATTTTCAACTCTAAAATCTAAAATTCTCAGTGGATTCGACTCGGTCTCATCACTTAACTATTCTTTGTAATTTGTGGGCCGGATATTTAAATTTGGTAGTGGGCGTATTAATGATTTGCATTTTCAAGCTATCAATTTTGGCACCATTGCCAGGAAGTTTATTATTTTTAAGTTGATTATTTTATGTTTCTGTACATAAATTGACATTAACAATTTTTCTTTTTGTTTTGCAGAAAAAAAAGAAAAGAAAATCAATCCTGAAAAAAATCTAAAAAAAAGAAATATGTCGAGGTAAGTCTTCTCTCCCTTTGCCTCTTCTAGAAAAAAAAAGCACGAGGGATCGCTATCAAGTAAGTATCCTAACTTTCTCTCTCTTAATCTAGTTATATATATATATTATTAACTTCCATAGTTAGAAAATTCAAAAAAAACAATCTGGTTGGTTAGATAGGTTCATTAATAATAATAAAAAATAAGCACTTGAACTAAAAAAAATGCATTCCAAGATTAGAAACCACACACCTTGTTTTAGGGCATGCATCATTTAGGATTGCATTTCTTTTAGTTGTTTCCCTTATTTTCTAATTTCTTGTTGTCAAAGATTGTTGGGGAGAAGGTGAGATCTCTAAATGTTCTTCTTAAAAAAAAAACATGATCATGCATTTTCAATGCTTGCATAAAATCTCTTGTTTGAATATTATTTGTTGCACATCATTCTGAAATATCTTAAAGGGCATCTCCCATAATAAGATAAGGTGGGGATTTCATCACCCTTCCTTGGCTCACAAATCACAAACTTCTTTGCATTTTTTGCATCATCCCCAGCCTAATCAAAATCAGTAGACATTGGCCCTACGAAATCACACTGTGATTTTAGTACGATTTGGGTTTATCCTCTTGTGGAAACCAGTGTCTAAGGCAAGACGGTCGGACGACAAATGCCTTAAGCGGACTAGTGGTTATTTAATTAGGTCCCTACGAAAGTAGGGGGAGCCTCCTACTACCCCACCCCTTACCTGGCTGGTGGAAATTTTGAGGGTGAACCTACATTGTATTTTGCTCACTTTGTGAAACCCGACTTGAAGATTTAGAGTTCCCCTAGGTGTCATAGGTTAAACTGTTTGATAACTTGTTTTTGTCTTCACAAAACAAACTAAAAAAAATCAATAAAAAGGGCAACAACAACAAAAAAGGGGGGGGCAATATTTTGGGCATAATTCAATATAATCTTGACTTACGGAGCCTTAGTGTATGCATGGTAGGAGATCACTTCGTCCTGACCTAGCTCAGCCTAATTGTGAGATTGAGAGAACCCTACATCACAGTCTTAGAAACATTAGGGTTGAGTCTGTGGAAATTGAGGCCCAAGAAGAAGGAATTGTCGCCCATCCTAGAACATTGAAAGATTACATGTATCCTTTGAGGGCTAGCTAACCCTCTTGCATCTAGTTACCCGAACATAATGGGCATTTTGAGCTTAAATCAGGAATTATCTAGATGTTGCATGTCTTTAGAGGGGAGGAAGCTGAGAACCCATATCATCATGTGAGAGACTTCGAGGAAGTTTGCAGTAGAATGAGCTTCACTCACCTAAGTGATGAGTCCATTAAGCTAAGATTGTTCCCATTTTCTTCAAGGGATAAAGCCAAGAATTGGTTGTACTCATTACGACCTCGGTCGGTTACAACATGGGATGGCTTATCCTGTGAGTTTTTGAGGAAATTTTCCCCAAATTACAGGACTGCCACTATTAGACAAAAACTCAATAGCTTTATCCAACTTGATGGTGAAACCCTATGGAGAGACATGGAGATATTTAATGATCTCTTACTACAATGCCCTCACCATGGATGTGAACAATGGAGATTAGTCCAAATTCTATATGAAGGGTTAGATTTCAATATTAGGACTATGGTAGAGTCCATGTGTAATGGGGGGTTCACCAATAAGGGAGCGGAAGAAGCTTGGGCATTTTTAGATGAAATTGCTGAAAAATCACAACAGTGGGAAACTATTAGGGAACCTAAGAAGGTAACCACAAGGGGAGATTTGTTCCAAGTGGACAAAGAAGTTGATATGGAGGTCAAAATGGTAGCATTGGCAAAAAGACTGGAAGCTTTAGAAATGACAAAAATTGGGAAAACTTATGAAACTGCCAAAAATGTTGAGCCTTCTATTTGTGTGTTGTGCAATGGTTCAGATCATCTGGTTGAAAATTGCTCTGAAATCCAAACCTTTATGGAGACTTGGACACAACCCAATTCATATCAAAGACCTAACAACAATCCCTATAGTGACACCTATAAACCAGGTTGGAGGAACCATCCCAACTTCTCTTGGAAGTCCCAACATGCTCAGGCCCAAAATTCTTAAGCCCATCATTTTCCAAATAAGGCCCAATATCAGACCAACTTCCAAAACCAGGCATTTAACAGAGGTCAACTTGTACAACCACTACCAACACAACCGCATCAACAATTTGTCCCGCCCACTTTTGGCCAATCATCTCACTCTCAGCCATCCACACAAAATGATGATAGGCTTTTACATCAAGTCCAACAACTTCTTTTGGCTCAACAACAATCCTTTACTACCCAACTTCAACAAGCTATTTCAAGGATGGAGGCCCAGGTTGGTCAGATGGCTGAGGCCAATATGAGGTGGGAACTAGGCCAATTACCTAGCCAATCCATAGCAAATCCTAGGAATTACCCACCAGGTTTTGAACCACAACCAACCCTGCAAGTTCAACCCAAGAACCCTCATGTTGAGAATGCTAAAGCTGTCACTACATGAAGAAGTGGAAAGATTCTTAAAAACCCATATGAAGAGGGAAGGGGTGAAGCCAGCTCAAGCAAACCCAAGATTTCAGATCATAAGGATCAGGAGCCCATGCCTACTTCCACCACTACAGTGGGTCATGAGGGAAATAAGAAGGAAAAAGGGAAAGCTCAAATTGAGGATACCCCTGAGATTTATCGACCCAAAATCCCTTTTCCATTAGCCCTAGGAACAAGAAAAGAAAAAAAGGAACAATAGGCTCAGGCCCGTAATGAACAAATGATGGAGCTATTCAAGCAAGTCTACATCAACATCCCACTTTTAGATGCCATCCAACATGTGCCTGCTTATGCTACATTCCTCAAAGATCTGTGCACACAAAAGAGGGAGCCTAGGACAGCCACTATAAAAATTCTACTGTGAGAGGATGTGAGTGCTGTCCTATTGAACCAACTCTCACAGAAAATGAAAGATCCTGGTGCACCGCTCATCTCTTGTGTCATTGGGGGCATCACCTTTGAAAAAACCCTACTAGACTTAGGGGCTAGTGTGAATTTACTGCCGACATCTGTTTATCAAAAGTTTGGGATAGGAGAGCTTAAACCAACCCTGGTGATTATCCAATTAGCAGATAGATCTGTTAGGTCACCTAGGGGGCTGGTAGAGGACGTCCTTGTCAGGATAGACACTTGCTACTTTCCTGTAGACTTTTTGATCCTTGACATGGAACCTAGCCATGATCTGGCTCAAAGTCCTATCATATTGGGTTGACCCTTCTTGGCCACTGCCAATGCTAATATCAATTGCAAGTCAGGGCTTATGGATATCTCTTTTGGAGATCAGAAAATCACTCTCAATGTCTTCAAGGCCTCTAAACACATGGGGAACAAGGAGGACTGTTACAGAGTTGATGTTATTGAGGACCTACTTGAAATCTATTCTCCCTTGGTCCTAGATGACCCCTCTAATTCAGATGAGCCCGATGATGATGAATCCACTGAAGATGTCCATAAGATTGACTCAAGGAACAAGGCATTGTGGCCCACCAAAGTTAAACATTTGCCAAAACTCAACATTGAGCTTGCGTTTCCCTCAATCCAGGCCCCCCCACAGTTGGAACTCAAACCCTTGCCTAAGTCTTTGAAGCATGCATTTCTAGGACCCAAGGAGACTCTACCCGTGATAGTTGCTTCTGATTTGTCTCCTACACAAGAGGCCTAACTACGTGATGTCCTCGAAGCTCATAAAACTGCCATTGGATGGACTGTGGCTGACATCAAAGGCATTAGCCCCTCAATTTTCATGCATCACATCTACTCTGAGCAAAATGCCAAGCATGTTAGAGAGTTACAAAGAAGACTAAATCCCAACATGAGAGAAGTGGTGAAGAAGGAGGTTGTCAAATGGTTAGATGCTGGAATCATTTACCCCATCTCTGATAGCAGTTTGGTGAGCCCTACACAAGTTGTTCCAAAGAAGTCAGGACCAATAGTCATCCAAAATGAACAAGGTGAGACTTTGCCTACCCGATTGACTACGGGATGGAGGGTGTGTATAGATTACAGAAAATTAAATGCGGTCACCAAGAAAAATCACTTCCCTTTACCTTTCATTGACCAAATCCGAGAGAAACTTGCTGGACAAAAGTACTTTTACTTTTTGGATGGTTATTCAGTATATAATCAAGTGGTCATTTACCCAAAAGATCAAGAGAAGGCCATCTTCACATGTCCATATGGTACATTTCCGTTTAGAAGAATGCCTTTCGGGTTGTGTAATGCACCAGCCACTTTTCAGAGGTGCATGATGGCTATCTTTTCTGACATGGTGGGGGATTTTCTTGAAGTTTTTATGCATGATTTCTCTATCTTTGGGGATTCATTTGAGACATGTTTAAAAATTTTGAAAAGAATTCTAAAGAGGTGTCTAGAGACAAATCTGGTTTTGAGTTGGGAAAAGAGCCATTTCATGGTAAAGGAGGGGATTGTGTTAGGACATGTTATTTCTGAGAGGGGAATCGAGATAGATAAAGCCAAAATTGATTTGATTTCTAATTTACCTTGCCCAACATCAGCCAAACAAATTTGATCCTTTCTGGGCCACGTTGGTTTCTACCGATGATTCATTAAGGACTTTTCAAAGATCTCTCGTCCATTGTGCAACTTGTTGGCGAAGGATACGCCTTTCCACTTTGATGATTCATGTCTTCAAGCCTATAACTTTTTGAAAAAGGTGGTGACTCAAGCTCTAATCCTACAACCCCCAGATTGGTCACTACCTTTTGAAATCATGTGTGATGCTTCTGACTATTCCATGGGGGCTATATTGGGCCAAAGGGTAAACAAAAGCCCAGTTGTGATTTACTATACCAGTCGAACCCTGGTTGAGGCCCAAAAGAACTATACCACAACTGAGAAAGAATTGTTGGCTGTAGTCTTTGCACTAGAGCAGTTCCGATCCTATCTTTTAAGATCCAAAGTCATCATCTATTCTGACCATTCTGCTCTGAGATACCTATTGCCCAAAAAAGAGGCCAAACCATGTTTGATCAGGTGGATCTTGCTCTTGCAAGAATTTGACTTGACATTCTGGACAAAAATGGTCAGAAAATGTTGTAGCAGATCACCTATCCAGGATCCTCGTGCAAGAAAGTGAACTTGTTCAAGAATCATTCCCTGATGAACAGCTCCTGACCATTTCACAGATGAAACCTCCATGGTTTGCTGATATTATTAACTATTTGGCTGTAGGATTAATCCCTGATGGATGGTCTAAATAAGAGAAAGATCGATTTCTTGCTCAGATAAAATATTACTTTTGGGTGGACCTAGAACTTTTTCGAATCTATGTTGATAGTGTCATAAGGAGGTGCGTCCCATAAAATGAGCATCAAAGCATTCTCATCTTTTGTCATACTCTTTCATGCAGGGGACATTTTTCTGCGAAGAAAACAACTACAAAAATCTTACAAAGTGGTTTCTACTGGCCCACTCTCTTCAAGGATGCCCACACATTCAGTCAATCTTGTCCCTAGTGTCAAACCATGGGTAACATTTCAATAAGAGACATGATGTCATTAAACCCCATCCTTGTGGTTGAAATCTTTGATGTTTAGGGGATTGATTTCAAGGGTCAATTTCCACCATCCTTTGGACATGAGTACATACTCGTGGCTGTTGATTATGTCTCTAAATGGATTGAGGCAGTGGCTACTAGAACCAATGATTATGAAGTGGTTACAAAGTTCATCCAGAAAAATATATTTTCAAGGTTTGGGTTCCCGAGAGCAATAATCTGTGATGGGGGTAGCCATTTCACCAACTCGCAGTTCAAAACCTTGCTTAGAAAATATGGGATCAACCACAAGGTAGCCACGTCTTACCATCCTCAAACAAGCGGACAAGTGGAAGTCTCTAATAGAGAGATCAAGAACATTCTACAGAAAATAGTCAGACCTGATAGAAAGGATTGGTCAGAGAGACTAGATGATGCTCTATGGGCTTATAGGACAGCCTACAAGACCCCCATTGGGATGTCACCTTTTAGGTTTATCTATGGGAAAGCATCACACCTTCCGGTAGAATTGGAACACAGAGCATATTGGGTTGTAAAGTAATTCAATTTGGATTTGGTCCAAGCATGAGAAAATCAGGCATTACAATTGAATGAGCTAGATGAGTTACGGAGAGAATCTTATGAAAATTCTAGGATTTACAAGGCCAAAATGAAAGCTTTTCATGACAAAAATATCTCCCGAAAAACTTTTGAGCCTAACCAACGAGTTTGGTTGTTCAACTCCAGGCTCAAACTTTTTTCTGGAAAGCTTAGATCTAGGTGGGATGGTCCTTTCATAGTGCACTCAGTGTCCCCCCACGGTATAGTTGAAATTCTTGATCATAAGAGTGGGAATATTTTTAAAGTAAATGGCCAAAGACTCAAACCTTATATTGAGGGAGTTTTAGTTGGCATGCACATTGATGAGGTGCACTTCACAAACTCACTATGAGCTGCATTGCGTCTGGCTGAAGACGTAAAACTTAGCGCCTTTTGGGAGGCAACCCAAAGTTTTAGTGATTTTCATGTGCTAATCAATGGCTTCTTGGGAGGTAACCCAAGTTTTTTTTGTGATTTTATTTTTATTTTACAGGTGTGAATAAAAGGATAAGTTGGGGGGAGAGAGGAGATTGCTTACACCTCTGCTAAGCCGTCACTAGCCAAGCCCGTCGAAGTTTACATACATCAGGTTGTCCCGTTCTTTCCCAAAAAAATCATGTTTACATTGTTCATTATTCCATATTGTTCATGCCATTGAGGACAATGTCATTTAAGTTGGGGGGGGAGGAATCACGCTCCATTATTATACAACCTAATTTTTTTCAAAAAAATATATTATTACCCCATTGAGTTTTCTTGATCCGGAATGAAAGAGACTATGGAAAAGGATAATGGAGATTGTTTTGTAATCTAGCAAAGAGAAACTGACTTAGAATCTTCTAAAAGTCCATTAGCACTGATAAAAAGAAAATCACTTACACACTAATGAAGCAAGTGGACAAGCCTTCAGTTATTTAAGTATGGTGTTTGTTAGTTTATAGTTTTCAGTGAAGAAATATTTTTGGAAAAAGCTACCTGCCAAATCAAGTGTGAAAATCACACCATAAAAAAAAGAAAAACGAGAAAAAAATAACCATGGAAATTGCCCTAGATCATAGTAACCGGGCCTGCTTCTCCTAAGGTAAGAGTTGAGGTTCGTGTCAAACGGTGAAGGGATGTGCATCACCATGCGTTTGAAAAAGAAAAAAATGAAATAAGGCAGAGTGAAAGCTACCATGCTCAATGTTCCAAACTGAAAATTGTAGAGTTGAGTGACCCCTATCTAGAATAACAATATGAGCGATGCAATTGTCTATCTGCGGATTTAGAATGCACGAGCACAAGTGCTATTGAACTTTGGCTATATTCTTAGTTATGTCCATAAAAGGCTAGTATGCTTAACTGATCCAAAATCCTACTCCTACGTCAACTCTATGAATGATGATACGGAAATGAGGCCTGGACATTTTAAAACTCTTGTCGGTCGTAAAGTTTAAAATTATTTGCATTGCTAAGGGACTAGTAATGAGTAAGTTGGGAGGTGTGATGAGTATGCATATTTACATGTTAATTCATGATATACACATTTTTTATGGGCTTTAATATTAATAAATATGCACTTATCACAATTAATTCCAATTTCATATTAAAATATCGAGTTTGATAAAATTAATTAAAATTTGAGCAATAAACTATGTTTTTGGCAGGAACTCGATCGAAGAGGAAGACAGCTAGGGATCTACACAAGGATGCACCATAATGGGCTGAAGGCTATTAGCATAAAGCATAAGCTTGAAAAAATGAATATATATATATATATATTCATAAATGGGCCAAAGGCCCATGACCCATGCAGAACTGGGGAAAAGCCCTTCACACGGCCTTCTCACGCAAGAAGCCTCCACCATGCATGCATTCATGAGACCTTCACGTAGGGAGGCAGCTCCTTCAAGCCTGTCAGTTCTCACGTGGGCAACCAAGGCCCGTTCTTCATGCAGCAAGCCTCATGGGGCCCCCTTCACAAGCCAACCTCTTCAAAGTCTTCAAGGCAGCCGCCCACCCTCCTCATTAGAAGCTCTTCACGCTGGCAACCTCACGCGGCCAGCCACAGCGGTCGGCAGGTGATGGCGGGCTTCAATCCACACAGGCGATGTTGGTAGCTGGCAGGCGTGCTTCGGGTCAATGAGGCTAGCAGCGACCTTCTCACGCGGCGGCGGGCTCCCTCCCGCTTCTCCCTTGGTCAAACACGGGCCACAACGCCAGCCACAGCCACCCTTCAACAACCCATGCAACGCAAGGGGCCTCCCTTCACACGGCGGGCTTCCCTCTCATGCAAGTTGCACGAACAATGGCCAGTCTTCCCAATCACACAAGCCCCCCCCTCACGTCGACGTCTACGGTTCTCCCATGCAAGCGGTAGAAGAACGGCAGCTTCCTCCCCTACTCACGGCGACCTCTCCACATCGCCAGCTGCCCACCCTCGCCAGCAAGTCTTCACGTGGGCGATGGCGGAACTTCTCATGCGGAGGCTTCATGACGACAGGTTTCAACGCGAAGAGGGTGGGCGCCGTGGTTCACGCAGAGAGAGAGACGTAAGGCAGGTGGTCTTCCTCCTCACGCGATGGACGGCGGGCTCCTTTGCTGCGTCCACGACCACCCACCTTCCTTCGCGACAACATCTTCATGTGGGTGGCCTAGTTCCCTTCAATGCTCGGCCCCTCACGCAAGCCTCCCTCGGTAGCTTCAATAAGTGCGGCCAGAGGCGACTTTCACAGTCGCAACCCCCTTAATCCTCCCACGTCCTCCTTTGCGGCCATCCAAGCCGCCTTTACATGAGCACTCCCACGCAGTCTTCAATGGCAGAGGCCCCCATGGCCATTCCTCTCCACGGCAGCAACGTGGGCAGCCAACTGCCCAGTTGCATGCAACGTGGCCATTCCCCACGGATCATGCGGACGCGACGACAAGGCAATGGCAGGCAGAGGGAGGCCAAGGTGGAGGAGGTTAGCACCACAGGCGGGCCTACAGTGGGCGCGAAGCATTCACGTGAAGGCAGGTACGAGTGGCTCCCATCCATACGGCAAGCCAACTCCTCCCCATGCGATCTTCAAATGCGGCGGGTGGCTTCTCATTCACGCGGGCGGCTTTCAAAAAAATACGTCAAGGCCACTTCTTCAGGCGGGTGTCGCGGCAGAGAGAGAGAGAGAGGGCAAGCAGCGGCTTGATCCTTGGCGGCTTCTCCCAAGGCCCGTTCACATAATGAGAAGAGAGAGAGAGAGGACAATGGAGGCTATAAAAGGGACTCCGGTTGTCATGTTTAGGAGTTCGGTTGGTTGGGTTTTGGGGAGAGTTTTTGGTGGAGGGATTCCGATGGAGAGTTTTGGGGGTTTCTTTTAGAGAATTTTTTGGAGTGCCTCATGTTTATGTTGTTGTGGGATTCGGTGGTTGCTATTTGGAGTTTTTTAGAGAAGCTTGTTTGAGTTCTGTTTGTTGAGTTTTGAGAAGGAGGAAGAGAGAGAGAGGGGGGGCAAGGGTCCCTTCATGCTACAATCTCTGTCACTCTTATTGTTCTCTTTAAATTTCTTCCTTTGTCTCTTGTAATATTTCTTCTGTTAGATTGTGTTGTTATTTTGTCTATGATTTAAGTTTTCTTGCTATGCAATTATAATCTTGTCACTTGAGTTGAGTGGTATTGATATTGTCATTCTTCTTGTCTATTTCTTTGATTCACCTGTCTATTTTTCTTGCTCAAAGTTTGGTGATTGTGATCATTTTGTCACTTTCCGTTCACTTGCCTCATTCATTTTTTAGCCTAGGTTTTCATCATTCCTTCACTTTGTTTAATTAATCTTAATTTATCAATGTCAAAATCAAGTTTTCAACCAAATTCTCATGGTTTTCAAACTCAAAAACTCAAGATTTGCAACTCTGAAATCTAAAATTCTCAGTGGATTCGACTCGGTCTCATCACATAACTATTCTTTGTAATTTGTGGGCCGGATATTTAAATTTGATAGTGGGCATATTAACGACGTGCGTTTTCAAGCTATCAATTTTGCCTGCGTGAGGAGGAAGACCGCCCGCCTTGCTTCCCGTTATAAATCACCGAGTATCTATCGAGAGGGCTTGTGTCGAGCCCTTGGACACTGTCCGTGCCCGCTCTTACATCTTCAAGTTATAAATCAAGCTACTTCCACGAGCAATAATAAAGTAGGCCAATAATGTAAAGTTCAAACAATAGCTTCATGATAGCAATATAAAGGTAAGAATGCACCAATTAAGAATCATGGGAGTTCAAGAATGAATTAATGACAAGCTCATGCTACGGTAGGAATCCGACAACATAACAGTACAATTTCGTAGTTCCATAACTTATTAATGACTTATGAAACAAGATGTTGATTTCCAGATAATCAAAGGACCATCTAAGAACAGAGTATAACCAACCCTTGGATCAAACCTCGGGTTAGACATCATGCAGACATAACGCGGTTATGGAAGAACCACTATCATTAAGCCGCGATCAAGATGGAACCGCTACTAGACGAAGTCGACACCGGAGAGGGAAAAAGTCGATGTAGTGAATGCTAGATCCAGAACACGGTCGCGCCAAAACTGCTATCGTAAAGTAGTGGTCTCAGTATAGCCGCATCTAGGCTAGTTCACAGAAAATGCCAGAAAACTCAAGTGCTTTCTATTCCATTGGGTTTTCAAGGAACAACCAGCTTGACATCCTAGTGGGAATCCCAGGCTCGCAGAGACTTACGGAGACCTTGAAACATGATCACCTAGTCTGGTGGAAGGAATATCCAACGGAGAGAATCACAAGTCCAAGATATTGTTCCTATGAGTGCAAAGTGTAACTAATGACATCGCACCAGGATACGTTCCATGTACTTAAGAAATACTGAGATAAGAGTGAATCGTGTAAAAACAGTGATCAAGTCAACAATAGAATGAGTTCGTAAAGCATATGAAATATGACTTTAATATAAGAGTATATGGTTTTGGCATGAAATTAGTATAGGATTAATATAAATTTCTAAAAAAAGATGGTCATGAAACCTAGCACGATTGATGCATGATATAACAATAGACATATCAGGGAAAACATGTGGATAAAACATAATCAATAGATAATTTAACTAGGAACCAAAAAGAGGTGATCTGGCTACTTTTTAGAGTGAACAGCAGACAGAAAGCCAAATGCGGTTAACAGAGAGCCGCCTTAGGACATCCGCGGTTATTTGAGAACTGCTTCTTGGTAGCCGCGGTCTCTGTGAAACCGCCTCCGTCCTCTCATACAGAAGGGTGAAAAACATGCATGCAACGCCCACTCTAGGGCAATAAATGCATGGAAATCATGAAGAATAACAGGTTAACATATGGCAACATGTTTAGAATGAAGAGATCATGAAAATGGATGTGATTTAAAGCCAAAGTTATCAACTTTAGGGTAAGGGTGTAGGGATAGTATGCAAAGAGAAACAGATTGCGTAGTCATGGAAAATCATTAAATACGCATGTATAGAGCATGAAATCATGAGGAACTTGAGGGGTTTTACTCCTAACATGTTGTTTAAGCCATCATGAGATAACCTACTTCTAGGTAAGACTCTAAACTTTGAATTTGTTGCTAGAAGTTGATGCTAGCTCCTGTGCGTCCTGCGTGGAATCGACGATTTCCTGGCCTTCTAACTCTATAATCCCTTGACCTAAATTAATGAAATTTGGAGAGTAGGTAATAGATATAAAGAAGAATAACTTACTCTTAAGGATGGACACAAGATTACCTCGATAAGGGCTTCTAATCTTTAGATCTTCCTTGGACTAACACACTATTTTCTATGCAGACTGCAGGGAAACATCAACTTCGGGGGATTCTAGCTCTCCAACGACTTGACCTCCTAGCACAAGATTTGGAGAGGTGTTAGATAAAACTAAGGAGAACAGTTTATTCTAAAGAACTAACCTGAGAAGATGTCTCCTTACCTTTGAAATACACTAGCCAATCAAGGGTTCGCGCAGGTCGAATCTGGGCTCTATTTATAGAGTTTGGCTAGGGTTTGAGTTAGGGCTGTGGATTAGATCAATTTGGGAGTTTTGTTTGGGGTTAAGATTGATTTCTAAGAGTCCTAGATAGGTTTATATGCCAGATAGCATCGAACCAAAGGGATTAGAATGGGAAAAATCCATGCTTCTCACGCTTCTTCAACTTCCATCCACGGAACATGGCCATTGTTTCCTCGGAGCCGCTTACATGGGAACGCGTTTCATCGACAAACCGCGTTCTGGCGGTTAATTAAATGTGAAAATTTGGAATTTTCTATTTATCTTCTATTTATCCCATTAATTGGCCTATTTATCCTCTTTAAATCCGTAAATTACCTAAATCACATTTCTAGTAATGGGCTTGGGTCAAAAGGCCATAGAATTGGGTTTATGGGCCCAATTCAAGTGGGCTTATTTATTTGATTAATTTAGGGCCTTTGATATTAATTTATTTAACCCAAAATTCATTTAACAGCCCTTTAAGCATTTTTAAATGCTTAATAATTATGTTTAATTCTAAAAAATTTCTAGAAAATTCCTGGGCATTGCACCCTCCCCCACTTAAAAAGAATTTGGCCCCCAAATTCATTGCATGGGTTTTGTGAAGAGTATACTTACAGTCGAATAATTCCAGAAATCTCTTGCACATAGCTTCTTCGGTTTCCCATGTCGCGTCTTGGTCCGAACTTTTATTCCACCAGATTTTTACCATGGGAATAGTTTTATTTCATAGCTGACGTACTTCACGATCGATAATTCTGATCGGCTTCTGCTCGTATGTCATATCCTTTTGGATCACCAGATCATCGTGACTTATACTATGGAAAGGATCATAGATGTACTTCTTGAGCATAGAAACTTGGAATACATCATGGACTCTAGCTAGTTAAGGGGGCAAGGCAATCTGATAAGTGACCTTGCCAACCCTTTCAAGAATCTCAAAAAAGCCTATGAATCTCGGAGTGAGCTTGCCTTTAATGCCGAACCTTCGAATACCTCGACCTGGAGAAGCCTTGAGAAACACATGGTCTGCCACTTGGAATTGCAGATCTCGCCTTCTATTTCAGTATATGATTTTTGCCTATCTTAATTCATATGGAGTCTCTCTCGAATAAGCTTTACCTTCTCTGTAGTATCTCTAATGATTTCAGGGCCTAGAAGTTGTCTGTCCCCAACTTCATTCTAGTAAATAGGTGAACGGCAACTTCTTCCATATAATGCATCGAATGGTGCCATTTGGATGCTAGCCTGATAGCTATTGTTGTAGGCGAATTCCACTAGAGGTAAGTGATCATGCCAACTCCCACCAAAATCAATAACACAAACCCTGAGCATATCTTCTACTACCTGATTGGTCATTTCAGTTTGACCATCAGTTTGTGGGTGGAATGCAGTGCTGAAATTGGGTCGGGTCCCTAATGAATGTTGTAGACCCTTCCAGAACTGAGATGTGAATCGGGGGTCTCGATCAGAAATAATAGTAACAGGGACACTGTGTAGCTTGACAATCTCCTTCATGTATAAAGGTGCTAATATATCTACAGACTATCACTACAAGAAAAAGTGGCTATAGCGACCGAATTAGCGACCGATTTAATCGGTCGCTAGTCGGTCCCAAATAGAGACCAATTCGGAGACCGAAATAATCGGTCGCATAACCGAGACCGTTTCAGCGACCGCATGTATATCGGTCGCTAATCGGTCGCGATTATTGCGACCGAATTAACTTCGGTCTCCAGTCGGTCGCTGATGCCGTTATACTTCCTACTACGACCCCCGCCCGCCCGAGCCCTCCCGCCCGAGCCCCCCCCCTCCCGCCCGAGCCCCCCCTCCCGAGCCCCCTTCCCCTGCGGCCCCCTCTCCGCCCTAGCCCCCCTCCCCGCTCCCGCCCGAGCCCCCTCCGCCGGAGCCCCCCCTCCGCCCGAGCCCTCCCGCCCGAGCCCCCCTCCTCCGCCGGAGCCCCCCTCCCCGTGCTGCCTCCCGCCCGAGCCCCCCTCCGCCGGAGCCCGTCGCCGCGCCGCTCGCGTCGAGTCGCCGTCGCCGCTCGCCCTGCCGTCGTCGCCCTCCGCAGGTACCTCTCTCTCTCTCTCTCTCTCTCTCTCTCTCTCTCTCTCCCTTCCCCCTCCGTCACCGGCCTGCTCCCCTCCCCCGCCGGCCTACTCCCCTCCCCCCTGCGGCCCCGTCGCCGGCTTGCTCCCCTCCCCTCCCCCCTGCGGCCTGCGCCCCCGTCCCCCTCAGATCTCCTTCCCATCCCCATGCCCCTCCCCCTCAGATACACAGAACTAATAAGATTGCAGAGAGGAAAGTGAGAATTAACATTGGTGAAGGAAGGGTCATCAGGGGAGCTAATCAAATTTCACATGAGAAAAGCTAACTAACAGATGAAACAGACTTGTGTCAAAATGCAGCAACCTGCCTGGCATACGTACTGAATGGTAGACATTTCAGTTTGCAACATCTGATTTGGGGCAGGTTTCAGATGGAACCTTTCTCAGAAAAAAAAAACAGATCATTACCTAATGTCTCAGTATGGCGTGCATCATCGATCAACAGAACTCTGAAGCTGTCACCACTGCCAAGACCTTTCTTATCAGTAAGCTTTCCAATATCTCCTCCTGTGAATATGACCGGGCGAAGGAAGGGGGGAAAGGTCAAACCTTGATGATACCAGAAACAGATGGAGATCGTATCAAATGCCCGTTGATAAGCTATTGTCAGCATTTTTCATGTCATGCAAATACAGCTTCAGAAATGGCGTAGAAGGACAAACAAGATAAGTAGGTGAAGAAAGGCCGCGGAGAACCAAGAACTGAAAATAATGCAATTGTTGGTTTATTTTAGTATTGATTCTAATTATGATCATAGTGCATTAGTGGTATATTTTTAGCATTGATTCTAATATATCTTATATTCTTCTCTGCATCCCCAATTGGATTTCACACGTAGGAGTTAGCCAAAATGGGGACGTCTAATAGAACTTTTCAAGTGGCCTTGCATCCTTGCCAGCCTAATTTTTAGGTTCTGCAAGTCTGAACAAATTCCAGCATAGTGAACATTCTTGGCCAGTTTAGTTCTTGTAACCAAAGTCATTAAGGCCATTGGAACTTTAATGTCTGCCATTTATTCCGTGTCCGCTTTTGCTATTTCAGTCTTACCAGACCACGTGCATTGGGTATGCCCTTTTTTATCTATGTATACGCCCATCTGTGTATGTATAATTTGTTTTGAGGATGGCACATCGAGCCCCTTGACAATCTTCATTCTCCCACAACTGTGGTGTTTTTTTAATATATAAAATTGTGGTCAATGGTGTGAAGCATCAACATTTCAGCACCTGTTCCAAAATTTGTTTATTTTTGTTCCATGGGATTTACATTGTTGGTAACGTGCACATTTTTTTGTATTGTGAATATCTTATTTTCAGCATCTTGTCCTCTGCCCATTCCTATTGTCCAGTGCAATCTGACATATTATTTGGGTTGATTCTGTGATTTTGCTACCACAATTCTGGCTGTTGATGGTTGACGCAAGTCACTAATTGAACGGCTCTATGGTTATGCTTGACTTGATATTGCTTACATGTTTATGCCAGGTTGAATGTCCAAAGTATCCAGGATTTTGCATAACCAGGCAAAAGAAAGAATATCCTTTCATTGAAATATTTCACAGTCCCGAGCAAGTAGGTTTTATTTTATTTACCATCTGTTTACGTTTTTTCAAATTCATTGTTATCTGTGCTACACTGTGGATCTTTCTCCACGAGATTATGGATTTGAAACCTCATGCCACTTTTATACTGCTGACCTTTAAATGGCAGTGGGTGCCCCCTTCTAAAAAATATTGGCCACATGATCAGGCCCAACAGTAGCCTGGTTGGCTGAGTTTGCAAATTTAGCCTTCCCAAAAGTTAACCAGAACATTTCTCTTTGTTAGTGTTTGTGGGGCATGCATTAGCAGGAAAGCATGCATTTCCTGATTAGATATTTCGTATACGACTAACTGATTAAGTGGGCATTGATGTATGTATATGTTTCTCAAGAAATTTCTGCTCCTGGTGCAGGCTGCTAATCAAGGAAGAATTGTTGATCCAAACATAACAAAATACTCCGTGAAGGTGTTACCTGTAAGTTTAGACGTTTGTATTTTCTGTTCTGTCAGAATGTTTTTCCCACTTTTCATGATCATTGACATCTTAAAGCTTTCGACCTTGTGACACCGATTTTGTTCTGTTTCTATGATATATATGATTCTCTTTTAAACTTCATCATAGTTGTGCACTGCTGGGACATGGGTTGGGTGGGGGGGGGGAGAGAGAGACTGGAGAGACAATGTATGGAGCATATTGGAGGTGAAAATATGATAGTTTTTGGGTCAGTCTATGCAGAAAAAGATTTGCCAACAGGTCAAATGGATTGCTTCAGGTTTGTTCATCCTACAAAACAGACTCTTATTGACATGGTGGGTGGGGTGTTGACCTTGTTTGGTTCTAGTGTATTCATCAGCCTCTTTGAACCTTGCTGGTTCAACATTTTATGATGAGATCCCACAAATTACAAAGCTAACAAGAACGTCACAGTTGATGAGATCTTCAGTGGGGAGAATTAAGTTTAAAAAGATGTAAGCAGCAAACACCGAGTGACTGTTCTTGAGCGTCCGGTGTTTGCAATTGGTAGAAGGTGACAGGCTGGATGGATATAACAGAGGTGGAATTTGTAGTGGATGCTGGTGCAGGTTTCGAGTGGCGATGCTGTCTGGCAAACATACAGCTCAGTTGTTATTGTTTGGCAGCGAGGAGGAACCTGTGAAGTATTTTTCTCATTTTCTGTGCCTTCCCTAGGGAGATATGGACTCTTTGTTGGACAATTGGGGGTAAGCCCTGTATCAGCTAGGTAGTATCGGATTATTACTGAAGCATTGGGAGAAAGCTTGCATTCTGAAGGCTGATGGCAAGACCTTGTGGTTAATCTTTGACGCACTCTTTTGACTACATAGAGGGATACAAGGCTATTTAGAAGATTGTCAAGAGACAAAGCGGAGGTCTGTAAGCATGTCTGGGATGTGACTAAAAGGTGGGCATCCTCTCTTAGATGTATCAAAGAGGAAATATAGTGCCCTGAGGCAAATATTGTCATTTTGTGAGTTGCTGGTAGTTGGATGTTCGTCTGGGGTATTGTGGGGGGTGTTCTTTTTGTGGGTTTATGTATATGGGATTTTAATAGTATTCAAGTGTATGCCACACTTTTAGAATGTCACTGGCTGATGTTATGCAGTACCATCCATTTCTGCTGGGTTGGGGAGGGGGATCTCTCTCTCTCTCTCTCTCTATGTGTGTGTGTGTGTGTGGCTTCTGCTGCAGTGGCAGAGATAAAACACAGGCCACCCAGGTTTGAGCCTGGGTGGTTCCCTTCTTAACCCTCTACTGATACCAACTTTGGCCACACCCGTCAACGGAACTTAATATTTTTTAATAATTTTTTCACATACAAGTTCCTATTAATTAAATCTATATCTTATGAGGCTTTTGGTAGTTTTGTATGCCTCCGCATATGATTTGGATGGATATGGTATCAGACCATCTGGATCCTCATGGTGAGCTGAGATTGCCTCCATCAATCTATATACATGCCTATCTTCTGTGGATTTTGGAAGTGGATTAGTTTAGGACCTCGGGTTCTGGTAAAGTTAAATGATGGTTCGTGTGCAATTTGTGACATATGTTTGAGAATGATGTGCCAATGAAGTTTGTCTGTTTATGAAGCGAGAATTGTTCCTGTTGTTGCTGATTCCATAACAAGCCATGGCGATTCTTCGGTTCACCAGTCTGGTTTTGAATTCTGAACAATACGACCGGGGGTCTAAAATCTGAAATACCGGTAACATCTTACATCCATATCCATGTGTGCGCTCAGCATAACATACTCTTTGCCTTACAATTGACCCATCCTCTCTCTCAAGTAAAGCCCCTTATTTGCATCTCTTTTCTCAATTCATTCTCATAAATCTTCTATGACTATAAGTTGTCAAATATTATTACAATTCCAGTCACCTTGACATCAAGAAGTTTCTAGCTGGCCACAGGCTGTCAGGTACCTATGAGGATTAGTTACAATGTTTTTCTAAAAGTTTTTCTTCCTCCATCTGTTTGTTTAAAGACCTATCATACTATCTTATCCATCCTCAGTAATAAAATGGGGTTTAAGATTGCACCATATTTACTAATGTTCAAAAAGTAACATTGTATGTTTTGATGAGTGAAAAAGTGTCATTTAATGGTTATAAATGTTTCTGTCCTGCATCAGATTTGGTATCAGAGCATAAGGGAATCAACTTATTTTTATAAGTTGAGGTCCTACATTTTGTAATCAGTATGCTTCCTCTTCCGATTATTTTTACTGCATATTTACCTAATGGACAACGAGCAGAAATTGATGTACATGAGTCGGAAGATAAGAATTGGATTTCACCTGACATTGTTAAGTCACTTGCTAAGACCGGAGAAATTGTTATTGAGGGTGACCGTGTATTTGTGGAGTTCTCTAAGAAGTTCAAAACAGTCACGTATGATGATGGAGCTTGGTGTGACATTGGGTCAATGGCTGCCCCATTCATTATTTTAGGAAGAAAGTGGTTAGAAGAAAGAAGTGCGGTTATTGATTCAGAAAGAAAAACATGCACTTTGAGTTTAGTGTTATTTTCTTGTATTTTCGTAATTAAATTAAGGTTTATTTTTAGTTTAGTGTTATTTAGTCGGTTATGTGTTTTGTTAATTTTAATAGTTAGGGTATTGTTGGATGAAAAGTAAAGTGTGTTTTATTATTGTCTTATTCAGTAATGATACCATCAATTTCTTTACTTGATTTCTGCATAGCTAGTGACAGTGTTGTCTTTAAGCTAAAAAGTATCATGCTATATTTTATTTCTGCTAAATAGCTAGTGAAAGTGTTGTCTTTATGTTGGATGTTAAAATAAAATTCCTGTTTTCATTGTGTACATGTATTGCCAATTTCACATGTTACTGCTATGTTTTTAGATTGTGTTATTATCTTGTCAATATTTAATTAGTTGGGTGTTGTATGTGAGCTGAGATGCGTGGGTGCAACCTAACATTGCACGCATCTTAGGAGAGCGTGTTAAGCCCGTGCCAATCAACCTACCCGTTCAAGACTTTGGGATTGATATGCACGTTCTCATTTTGAATGATGAGAATGTGTATATCTAACTCAAAGTCTTGAATTGTCCCGTTTGGACAGTCTGTGAATGTTTGATCGCACTTAGGTGGTTAATTACTATATGTGTTTGTGTTGTTTGTTAAAAATTTTGGCTGCGTCTTCTCACTCCTCTCTGATATACCTTTATTGATTTTGATTATTTTCTTAACCACTTATTAGTAAGTGTTTAAGAAAATTTCTTAATCAATAAATATTTTGTGGTATATCGGAGAGGTGTGGGGAGATGCTGCCGAAATTTTTAGCAAACAACACAACACATATAGTAATTAATCGTGCGATCAAACCTTCACAGATGGGTTAAAAAGTGAAGATCTAAATGATATTTCCGTCCTATTTAAAATGGCAGACATGGACGATGTGAGGTAAGGGTTGTACTTTTTATTTTGTTAAACATGTTAAAGTTTTGTGTGTTTACATTTCATTCGCATAGGGAAAATGTCTGAAGATCGTTCATGGATGTACCGTAGAGTAGTTGATCAGGTGGTGTCTATAGAATTTAAAAATGGAGTTGAGAGATTCATTCAGTTTGCTTTGAGAAATTCTATTGAAGCTGTAGATTGTGAGGGTCGTATCCGATGTCCTTGTGTAGTCTGTAAGAATTTGAAGTGGCTGACAACATGGGATGTACAACGTCATTTATACAGAAAGGGGTTTGTTAAAGATTATACAAACTGGATATGTCATGGTGAAACATTGTGGTCGACCTACGAGCCTGCCAATGTTGGAAGTGGAAGTTCATATGTTGATATGGTCATAGATGCTGCTGGTCCAGGATTCAATGTTCACGAGGAGCATGTACATAATGAAGAACCGCCAAACAAGACAGCTGAAAGATTTTATCAGCTACTCAAAGATGCTGATGAGCCATTGTGGACTGGATGTCAAAATCACTCTCGACTGTCTGCGGTGTCACAATTATTGAACTTGAAATCTGAATTTTACATCAGTGAGATTTGTTTTGATCGTTTGTTACTGATTATCAAAAGTATGTTGCCACAAGATGAGAAATTACCTGAAAATTTTTATCGTGCAAAGAAGATGGTCACTGACTTAGGGCTTGGATATGAGAAAATAGATGCATGTCCTAATCATTGCATGCTATATTATAATGAGGCTAAAAGTAAGGTATCATGTTCCATATGTGGTCATGATAGATTCAAGCCTAAGAAAGGGGACAATTCAAAGCAAAAAGATATACCATATATGTCATTGCGGTATTTTCCTATTGCACCGAGATTGCAGAGAATGTATATGGCACCAAAGATAGCTCAACATATGAGATGGCATGCGGAAAGAGTACGTCGACAACATAATGTAATCAGTCATCCTGCAGATGCCGAAGCTTGGAGTCACTTTAACCGTGCTCACCCTACTTTCTCAAAAGAGTCGCGTAATGTAAGGCTGGGTTTATGTACTGATGGATTCAATCCATTTGGAGGTTCAGTGACTTCCTACTCTTGCTGGCCAGTTTTCGTGACACCATATAATATTCCGCCAAATATGTGCATGAAACGAGAGCATTTATTTCTATCATTATTGATCCCTGGTCCAAAAAGTCCTGGGAAAAAATTAGACATATATCTCAGGCCGTTGATTGATGAGTTGAAGTTGTTATGGACTGATGGGGTTACTACCTATGATGCATGCAGAAAACAAAATTTCACTATGAAGGCTGCATTGATGTGGACAATAAGCGACTTTCCTGCATATGGAATGTTATCTAGCTGGAGCACTCATGGAAAACTAGCATGTCCTTACTGTATGGACAGTTCCAAATCATTTGTACTTAAGCATGGTGGCAAGTCATGCTGGTTTGATTGTCATCGACGATTTCTACCAAGGGACCATCCGTTTAGAAGGCAAAAAGATGCATTCTTAAAGAACAGAATTGAATTGGAAGAAGCTGATTTTGAACGGTTGTCTGGTCCACATTTAGCAGCACGTGTACAGAACTTACCAGATATAGCACAATTGTCGAGCAGCACAAGACAACTCCCTGGATTTGGGAAGGATCACAATTGGGTCAAAAAAAGTATCTTCTGGGAATTGCCTTATTGGTCAACTCTTCTTATACGACATAACATCGACGTCATGCATGTTGAGAAGAATGTCTTTGATAATGTGTTCAACACTGTTATGGACATAACAGGCAAAACAAAGGATAATGTGAATGCCCGTTTAGACTTGAAAATACATTGTAAACGTCCAGAACTGTACCTTATTGATAGAAATGGTAAAACAGTTAAACCGAAAGCAAGTTACGCCCTTGGAGCTGCACAGATTAAAGAAGTATGCTCTTGGCTAAAACAGTTGAGATTTCCAGATGGTTATGTGTCTAACATTGCTCGTTGCGTGAATACAAATGAGGGGAAAATATATGGAATGAAAAGTCATGACTGTCATGTGTTCATGCAGAGGTTGTTACCTATTGTATTTCGTGATATGATGCCGAAGGCGATATGGGGAGCAGTGACTGAGTTAAGTCAGTTTTTCAAAATTTTATGTGCATCAGAGCTCAGGTATGAAGATGTGGAAACTATTGAACAGAATGTGATCACGACAGTTTGTAGATTGGAAAAGATATTTCCACCATCATTCTTTGATTCAATGGAGCACCTGCTTATACACTTACCATATGAGGCTAAAGTAGGAGGGCCAGTACAATTTAGATGGATGTATCCATTTGAGAGGTAATATATATATATTTTCTCCTCATAATTCAATTACATGGTGATGTGTTTTTCATTATCTTATGAACATTCTGGTAGGTGTATGCATGAATTGAAAATGAAAGTTCGCAACAAGGCAAAAGTAGAGGGTTCCATTGCCGAGGCGTACATTATGGAAGAAATATCAAATTTCTGTTCAATGTACTTTGAACCTGAGGTACAAACTCGTCGAACTCGGCCACCACGTAATGATGATGGGGGAGACTCCGTTCACTCTGAGCGACTGTCGATATTTAAGTATCCTGGACGTGCGTATGGACGTTCCTCGAGTCGGATGCTAAATGATAGAGAATTGCACTGTGCAGAAATTTACATCCTTTTAAATTGTATGGAGGTTGAACCTTATGTTGCGTAAGTTCTCTGCTCAAATTACATTGTGTCTATAACTTATTATTTTTCATTCCATCTATAATGCTCCAATGGTCGTAATACAGACAATTTGACTCAGAATTAATCCAAAGATGTCCATATCTCACTGACATGGAGGTTGAAAAAGAACGAGAAAAATCATTCGCTTCTTGGCTGAAATATCGTGTAAGTATTATTACTACTCTTTCTCCTTGTTGGGTCAATGACAAATTCTGACTAGTGTGCTGTCCATATGTAGGTTGAAAATGATTTTATTACTGATCAAAGAATTCGAGTGATCAGTTATGGCCCATCGAAAGTTGCACGTACATATCCAGCATTTATTGTGAATGGGTATAGATTTCACACTAGACAATATGGGCAGAATAAGTCAACAATGAACAGCGGGGTATGTGTGAAAGGAAGTACATATAATGAAAACGAATGTGATTATTATGGTATTATTGAGGAGATCTTAGAATTGCAATATCTCGGAGATGACAACCATATATTTCTGTTAAAGTGTCATTGGTTTGATCCTAATTCTGTTCGAAATGACACAACATATGGGATTGTCGATATCAGACATAAGTCTAAATTGAATACTTATGATCCATTCATTTTGGCCGCACAAGCCCAGCAGGTCTATTATACAAAGTATCCATCGTCTAGAAATAAAGAAAGAAATGATTGGTGGGCAGTTTGCAAGGTTAAGACAAGGCTTTTCCCGGATTATGAGTTGGATTTGACTGAAACAGAGCAGTTGGATGTGAATGCCGAATTCTTTCAATCAGACTTGGGTGATGATGTAGACTTGCCTGCTTCTAGTGATGAATCTGTGGAGGCACCGTCTTTATCTAAAGAGAATGAAGTGGAGGAAGTCGATCCAGAACAACCAGAAATACAGTTGGGGGACTCCGAAGAGGAGGAATATATTAGTGATCAAAATGAATCTGATAATGAAGATGTGAATGCTGAATTTGTTATATCTCCAACATCTGAAGAAGAAATGGAGAATGTTTGATTAATGGTATACAATTTTATCTGGGAATTTTAATACTCTGTAACTTTCTTTCTTTCACTATTTGATGAATATGCATGTATTTTATTACCAGTTGAAGATATGGTTCGAGGACGGCGTGGGACTCCCAGAGGTGGGAGGGGAGAGGGTAGCGGGAGGAGATTTACTTCCGTTTCACCACCGGTAGTAGGTATGTATACTTTCCCTTCATAATGCATTGTAGTATTTGTTGAAAATAATTCATTATGTATTTGTGTTATCTGATTATTATTTTCACAGGACCCACGACCTCTACACCGTTACGACCGACCTCTGCACCGCTACCACCGGTAGTAGGTATGTATACTTTCATGTATAATGCATTGTAGTATTTGTTGAAAATAATTCTTTATGTTTTTGTGTTATCTGATTCTTATTTTCACAGGACCCACGACCTCTGCACCGTTACCACCGAGGGATGCACCGCTACCACCGGTAGTAGGTATGTATACTTTCATGTATAATTCATTTGAGTATTTGTTTAAAATAATTCTTTATGTTTTTGTGTTATCTGATTCTTATTTTCACAGGACCCACGACCTCTGCACCGTTACCACCGAGGGATGCACCGCTACCACCGGTAGTAGGTATGTATACTTTCATGTATAATTCATTTGAGTATTTGTTTAAAATAATTCTTTATGTTTTTGTGTTATCTGATTCTTATTTTCACAGGACCCACGACCTCTGCACCGTTACCACCGAGGGATGCACCGCTACCACCGGTAGTAGGTATGTATACTTTCATGTATAATTCATTTGAGTATTTGTTTAAAATAATTCTTTATGTTTTTGTGTTATCTGATTCTTATCCTTACAGGACCCACGGCCTCTGCACCGTTACCACTGACAACGGGTACATTGACGGCCTATGCACCGCCATCACACATGGCGAGTGGATCTACACCTCCCCCAGCTGAGTCAGGTATGTTCATTTGCATATTTATGTTTTTTTGATAGTTTGTTTTATTTATACTATTTAATTCGTATAGTACGTGCTGATGACGAGGCGAGTCATCATGAGGGGGAGGGCTGTTGTAATGAGACGATGCGGGCAGTGTGGATAAATGAAGGGTACGTAATGCATTATTTTTGTTATTTATTCGTCATTGTGGTATTAATATTTTTAATTTCAGGAATAAAATAGAGCCAGCCCAAGCATCACAATTTATTACAAAGACAATTCAAGCACATTTTCCAGGCCCCATCCATCGCTTTGCTGATTTTCCGATGGGTGTTCAGGATTTATTGTTCTCTATGTTCTTGGTATTTATCTTATTTTATCATATGAAGTCATTTTCAATTATTATTTTAACCCACTTTGTTATGTAACATATAAATTTTTGTTGTTGTTAATATATAGAGGAATCATCGATTCACAGAACATTCAGATGAGTTACGTGCTAGATTTGCATGGACAGCTACTGCAAGAGATAATTTCAAACATCTTATGTACAATGCCCGAAGATATGCAAAAAAAGCATGTGCAAGTACTGATAAGAACATATGGAAGGAGCATGGGCCTGTGTGGATGAGAAAGGAGTATTGGACAGAGCTGTGCAACATTTGGGAAGCGGAGAAATGGAATGCCAATTCAAACAAAGCAAAGCAAAACAGAGCAGCGCATCCTGAAGCGAATTTACACACGGGTGGCTCTGTCTCCTTTGCAACACATAAAGCGAGATTAGTAAGTACACTTCTACATATATAAATTTTTTGTTTCTATTATGAAACTGTGATTTATTTGAATAACAGGAAGCACAGTTAAAGCGGCCAGCTCAATTTCATGAACTTTTTGATCGAACTCATAAGAAGAAAGGGACAAATGCTTACATTAGTGAGAAAGCTCGGGAGGTAGCGGTAAGTGTATACATTAATAGTTTTCATTTAAGATTAAATTGTAGAATAATTTGGTTTTGTTTTTTTTTGGTTTTTGCAGGACTCATATAGTAGACGAATGGATGAGAGGTACGGGGATGACAGTCAGCGTCCAGAGTTGGATCCTGCCATTTGGGTTGCAGCATCTGGGGCACCCAAGAAAGGACATGTTTATGGTTTTGGACATAGCTTGGGCACGACTAGGGTGTTATCATCATGCTCGAGTTCGGTCTCACATGCGACCTCTCCATTTACCACACCAGCAGCCCCAGATGGTTCTTCCAGTGCCGCCCCGACCATGACTCCAGATATGTTTAGGCAGATCGTCAACGAGACCGTCTCTCAGAATATCTCTCAGAATATCTCAACCATCGTCGCTCAGACCGTCTCCCAGATGCTCACATCCTTGGGAATTGATAGTAGTAGAGCACCTCCTGCACCTCCTGCACAGCAGCCTCCGGTAAGTATTTTATTTGATTGATTTTCTATTTGTTAACTCTAAATATCATCTTACAAAATATAAGAATTTAGATTGAGGAGGGGAAAATATCATTTTCTTAACTCTAAATATCATCTTACACCTATCCTCTGGATATTAGAATCAACAGGCAGACTGTTCTGCAGGATTTTCCATAGGTGTATAGAGATTTTGGTTAGAACTGAAAGTGAAAAGATATGTATAAATTCTATTCACTTGAGTGGGGGAGGATACAGATCTATAAATATTCATAAAGCTAGAATAATATAAGGAAAGTAACATGTAGACATGAATAAAATATGCCAATTTAGGTGAAAAGATCTCCCCAAAGTCTGGTAACTGTCATGGCAGGAAGCCAGGAACAGCACCTCTAAGCAAAGGAAGGGCAGTTCATACAAAGGAGCATAGGTCATAAGTTACAAGAAGTGAAGGATATTATATATAGTCGGCGGCGGCCGCCATTGGGGCGTATCCCTGCAAGGGAAAGGCGGAGAAGATACCATACAGAAATGGCTATGGAAGTTACCCAAGTTCTTTTGAATGCACAGTCAATAGATTCAGCGGTTCGCAAGCATGCTGAGGAAAGTTTAAAACAATTTCAGGATCAAAATGTTACTGGGTTCTTGCTATCTCTTTCGAGTGAATTAGCAAATAATGACAAGCCTGTTGTTAGCCGTAAATTGGCAGGCTTGATTCTCAAAAATGCCCTGGATGCAAAGGAGCAACACAGAAAATTTGAGCATGTGCAGAGATGGTTATCATTGGATGTAGCTGTTAGGGCCCAGGTCAAAGGATGTTTACTACAGACTCTCTCTTCACCGGTGATTGATGCAAGATCTACTGCATCTCAAGTTGTTGCAAAGATTGCTGGTATTGAGTTGCCTCAAAATCAATGGCCTGAACTTATCAGTTCTCTCTTGTCAAATATTCACCAACTTCAGCCAGATGTTAAGCAAGCAACTTTGGACACCCTAGGTTACATGTGTGAAGAAGTCTCCCCTGATGAAGTTGATCAAGAGCAAGTCAATAAGATATTGACAGCGGTTGTTCAAGGCATGAGTGCTTCTGAGGGAAACATTGATGTTAGGCTGGCTGCAACTCGAGCTCTGCATAATTCTTTGGGATTTGCTCAGGCAAACTTCGGGAATGATATGGAGAGGGATTATATCATGAGAGTCATTTGTGAAGCTACTCTGTCCCCTGAGGTGAAGATACGGCAGGCTGCATTCGAATGCTTGGTCTCCATATCCTCCATGTATTATGAGAAGCTTGCATCGTATATGCAGGACATATTTAACATCACTGCAAAAGCTGTGAGGGAAGATGAGGAACCTGTTGCTCTACAAGCTATTGAATTCTGGAGCTCAATATGCGATGAAGAGATTGACATCTTAGATGAATATGGAGGGGATTTTTCTGCTGATTCTGACACCCCTTGCTTTTATTTTATCAAGCAGGCACTACCTGCGCTTGTCCCTATGCTGTTGGAGACACTCCTTAAGCAAGAAGACGACCAAGATCAGGATGAAGGAGTTTGGAATCTTGCAATGGCTGGAGGAACATGCTTGGGTTTGGTTGCACGGACCGTGGGAGATGACATTGTGCCTCTTGTTATGCCATTCATAGAAGAAAACATTAACAAACCTGAATGGAGGCAGCGAGAAGCAGCAACTTATGCATTTGGTTCTAAAATCTGAAATACCGGTCGGATGGCCGTGCCGGTCATTCCAATACGACCGGGGAGATGAAAGTGACTTGTCAGAACTGACGGAATCCAAATCGGATGCCCGGTTTGAGCTCGGCGCTCAAACTTCATTTTTAAAATACACTTATTTCAAATGAACTGTTAGGACGGGTCCGGGGGTCTAAAATCTGAAATACCGGTCGGATGGCCGTGCCGGTCATTCCAATACGACCGGGGAGATGAAAGTGACTTGTCAGAACTGACGGAATCCAAATCGGATGCCCGGTTTGAGCTCGGCGCTCAAACTTCATTTTTAAAATACACTTAGTTCAAATGAACTGTTAGGACGGGGCATTTGGTTCTAAAATCTGAAATACCGGTCGGATGGCCGTGCCGATCATTCCAATACGACCGGGGAGATGAAAGTGACTTGTCAGAACTGACGGAATCCAAATCGGATGCCCGGTTTGAGCTCGGCGCTCAAACTTCATTTTTAAAATACACTTAGTTCAAATGAACTGTTAGGACGGGGCATTTGGTTCTAAAATCTGAAATACCGGTCGGATGGCCGTGCCGATCATTCCAATACGACCGGGGAGATGAAAGTGACTTGTCAGAACTGACGGAATCCAAATCGGATGCCCGGTTTGAGCTCGGCGCTCAAACTTCATTTTTAAAATACACTTAGTTCAAATGAACTGTTAGGACGGGGCATTTGGTTCTAAAATCTGAAATACCGGTCGGATGGCCGTGCCGATCATTCCAATACGACCGGGGAGATGAAAGTGACTTGTCAGAACTGACGGAATCCAAATCGGATGCCCGGTTTGAGCTCGGCGCTCAAACTTCATTTTTAAAATACACTTAGTTCAAATGAACTGTTAGGACGGGTCCGGGGGTCTAAAATTCGAAATACCGGTCGGATGGCCGTGCCGATCATTCCAATACGACCGGGGAGATGAAAGTGACTTGTCAGAACTGACGGAATCCAAATCGGATGCCCGGTTTGAGCTCGGCGCTCAAACTTCATTTTTAAAATACACTTATTTCAAATGAACTGTTAGGACGGGTCCGGGGGTCTAAAATCTGAAATACCGGTCGGATGGCCGTGCCGGTCATTCCAATACGACCGGGGAGATGAAAGTGACTTGTCAGAACTGACGGAATCCAAATCGGATGCCCGGTTTGAGCTCGGCGCTCAAACTTCATTTTTAAAATACACTTAGTTCAAATGAACTGTTAGGACGGGGCATTTGGTTCTAAAATCTGAAATACCGGTCGGATGGCCGTGCCGATCATTCCAATACGACCGGGGAGATGAAAGTGACTTGTCAGAACTGACGGAATCCAAATCGGATGCCCGGTTTGAGCTCGGCGCTCAAACTTCATTTTTAAAATACACTTAGTTCAAATGAACTGTTAGGACGGGTCCGGGGGTCTAAAATTCGAAATACCGGTCGGATGGCCGTGCCGATCATTCCAATACGACCGGGGAGATGAAAGTGACTTGTCAGAACTGACGGAATCCAAATCGGATGCCCGGTTTGAGCTCGGCGCTCAAACTTCATTTTTAAAATACAAGATGAAATTTGAACTTATATTGTGTGTGTGTATTTATATATATGAAAATGAGCTGGCTTAAACTATTGGCATACTCTTGTTAATGCTTGATTTCTTTATTAAGTCTTGTTAATGCTTGATTTCTTTATTAAGGATTTGATTATAATTTTTTTAAATGATATACAGGATCATCCGTCGCGAGATGTTGGACGAGACGACGACCAGGATGAGACATATGTGGAGGATTTGTGATTTTATTTTAGTTGTGTATGTTGTCATTTTATTATTATGGATGTATGATTAATTTGTGATTTTATTTTAATTGTGTGTAATTTGAGGTTCGTGGAGATTGTGATCCGTGTAGTTGATTTATTATTGTTTTATGAAATTGTTATTTATCAGGTGTTTGTATGTGATGAATTTGAGATTTGTCGATATTGTTGTCTGTGTAGTTGATTTTATATTTATGTTATGAATTTGTTATTTATCAGGTAATTTATTTATCAGTTTAAATAAATTTTTAAAAAAAAAATAATGCAAAATTAGCGACCGCATGGAGACTGAATTGCGACCGAATAGCGACTATACGTTATATTTCTTTTATTAAATAATTATACTTGGCGACCGACTGGCGACCGACTGGCGACCGACTAGCCACCGAATCAATCCGATAGGTTAATTTTATTTTTAAAAATACAACAAATTTAGCGACCTACTAGCGACCGAATTGAGACCGAATAAATCCGATAGGTTAATTTTATTTTTAAAAATACAACATAATTAGAGACCGAATAGCGACCGAATTGAGACCGACTTAATCCGATAGGTTAATTTTATTTTTTAAAATACAACAAATGTAGCGACCGAATAGAGACTGAATAGCGACCGAATTATTAGCGACCGGTCAGGCGACCGATTATAATCGGTCTCTGGTAACGACTGATACTGCGACCGAATTATGTCGGTCGCCCTATAGCGACTATTATATAGCGACCGACATATTCGGTCGCTATATAGTATCTGTTCGGTCGCAATCCATATTTGCGACCGATCTACGACTGAATAGCGACCGCTAGGTCGGTCGCTATCCGCGATTTTTCTTGTAGTGTATCAACTTTTAATTGGTAGAAAGTGTGCAGATTTAGCCAATCGGTCTATGATCACCCATATACTATCATGCCCACCTCTTGTCTTAGGTAGACCCATGATGAAATCCATCCCTATACTCTCCCACTTCCATTCGGGTATTTCTAAGGGATGTAGTTTACCAGCGGACTTTTGATGTTCCGCCTTAACTTGTTGACAAGTGAGACAGCGTGATACAAAGTCCGCTATCTCTCTCTTCATATTGGGCCACCAGAAGTTCCTTTTTAAGTCTTGCTACATCTTGGTAGCACTAGGGTGAATAGCATATCTTCATATATGAGCTTCTTCCATGATCAGCTTCTTAGTATCGGCATGATCTGGCACACCGATTCGATCTTTGAATAATAGTCTACTATCAGTTGAGATAGAAAATTTTGGCCGTTGATCAATATTTACTTTGATCTCCATTAATGTGGGGTCATTGTTTTACAACTTGACCAGGTCTTCAATTAATGTAGGTTGCGATCGGATATTGGCAACAATACCTCTTTCTTCTCCTGCATCAACATCTAGGTTCAACTTTGAAAAGTCTTCTATGAGATAGGTCATACGTTTCCTGAGGCTTTCTAGAGTTTCCAACGGTCTCCTGCTGAGAGCATCAGCGACAACATTTGCTTTGCCTGGGTGATATTGCATCGAAAAGTCAAAGTCTTTGAGATACTCTAACCATCTTTGTTGCCTCATGTTTAATTTCTTTTAGGTGAAAAGATACTTCAGACTTTTGTGGTCTGAAAATATAATGAACTTCTCCCCATAGAGGTAATTACGCCAAATCTTTAAGGCGAACATAACAGCAGCCAATTCCAGATCATGGACGGTGTAGTTTTCTTCATAACGCTTCAATTGCCTTGAAGCGTAGGATATCACCTTGCCATGTTGCATAAGAACGCATCCAAGGCCAATGTTTGATGCATCCGTATAGACTTCAAATCTACCACCTTCAACAGGTAGTGCCAAGATAGGTGCCATAGTAAGATGATCCTTAAGAGTTTGAAAACTCTCTTCGCAGTCCTTTGACCATACAAAGGGATTCTCCTTTCTTGTGAGCCGGGTTAATGGGATAGTGATGTTGGAGAATTCCTTGATGAATCGCCTATAATAGCCAACCAGACCGATAAAACTCCTGACTTCAGATACGGTAGTTGGTCGGCTCTAGTTCTTGACAGCTTCTACTTTTGAAGGATCAACATCAATACCTTATTTTGAAATAATATGGCCAATGAAAGAGACCTCCTTTAACCAAAACTCACATTTGTTAAGCTTCGCATAGAGTTGATGTTCCCTTAGTGTTTGCAAAGGTATTTGTAAATGTTATCCATGTTCCTCCTTAGTCTTGGAGTATATGAGAATGTCATCTATAAATACGACTACAAATAAGTCGAGATAGGGCCTAAAGATATTATTCATGAGTTGCATAAATGCTGCAGGGGCATTGGTTAGCCCGAATGGCATCACAACGAACTCATAGTGTCCATATTTGTTTCGAAAAGCAGTCTTGTAAACGTCTTCATCTTTAATCTTGAGTTGATGGTAGCCCGACCTGTGGTCGATCTTGGAGAAATATTCCGCACCAGAGATCTGGTCAAATAGCTCGTCCATACACGAAAACAGATATTTATTCTTGATGGTGAGTTAATTAAGTCACCGGTAGTTGATGCATAGCCTAAGAGATCCATCCTTCTTCCTGCTGAATAGAACCAGCGCACCCCAAGGGGATGTGCTGGGTCGAATGAAGCCCTTCTCTAATAATTCCTCAAGTTGTTTTGTCAATTCTTTGACAACTGTGGGGGACATCCTGTAAGGGGCTATTGAAACGGGTGCCGCTCCGGGAATGAGTTCAATGGAGAAGTTTACTTCCCTTTCCGGTGGTAAATCGGGTAAATCAGATAGGAAGACATCGGGGAACTCTTTGACAATATGAATTTCTTCTATGAGGATTTCCCTGGATTCGGTAACAATCACGGAAGCAAGAAAAGCTTCATATCCTTGCGTGATGAGTTTTCAAGCGTGAAGAGAAGAAATGATGGTAGGATGCTTCCTATACTTGATACCAAGGAAAGAAAATCATGGAAGATCTGGCCTACGGAAAGAAATCCTTCTATTACGATAATTAATATAGGCATGGTGATCAACAAGGCAATCTACACCTAGAATGGCATTGTAGCCTTTCATGTCAAGGCATACTAAGTTTGCAGGAAAATTATGACCCTCTATTGTTACCTCACTATCTGGATAGTGGGTTGTAAGTTTTGTTCTAAGACCTAAAGGTGTAGTGATAATTAGGTCCGACGGTAGAGGAATAGGTGAAATTGGCAAGGTTTTTGTAAAAGTAGTTGATATAAAGGAATGAGAAGCACCAGTATCAAATAGTACAAACGTAGGATGGGAATAAATTTGAATGGTACCTGCCATTAGCCTGTCATCCTTGGGCACTTTGTCATCCATCACGACATTAAGACGTGCCTGGCGTCTATGTCCGCCATGAGAAGATTATTCCTTCATAAGAGGGAAATCGGGCATATGGTGCTCCCGACTTCCGTAACGTAAGCACCCCCCTAGGCATTTCCAGCATTCACCGGCCGAGTGGCTGAACTTCTCGCAAAATGAGCATGTTACTGCGACTTGCATTTCGTCCTCCTTTACCTTCTTGTTCTTGTTGTTATTTCATCTGTTCCCATTGCGGGACCTCTTCTTGTTATCACGAGAGTTGTAAGTGCCTGTGATGCTAAACTTTTCTTCCCTTCATCCTTGCTTATCAAACTTGCGACTTGATTCGTCGCTCTTGCCTATGAACTTCTCGACCATCTCCAAGGTTCTTTCGCATAAATGCGCCCATTAGACCATATCCGCATAAGTACGAATATTTTGAGGTCCAAGTTGAGAAATAAAAACCGGCCTTAGGCCATCCACAAATCGGTTACCCTTTAATAAGTCGGTGCTAACCAAGTGAGGAGCATAAGGAGCTAGAAGTAAGAATTGAAGCTCGTACTCCGCTACAGACATCATTTCTTGCCATAAGGAAGCAAATTACGCAGCCTTCCTCTCCTTGATGTGCTCGGAGAATTATTTTGCATAGAAGAGTGTAAGAAATTCCTCCCATGTAGGTTGAGCATTTTGAGGTTGTGCTGCGGTGGCCTTCCACCACGTACGTGCATCTTTGTTGAGTTGAAAAGAAGCGAGATGGACCTTCTGTTGGTCGGAGCATTGCATGACGTCGAATATATTGGTCATCTCATCGATCCAATTTTCATCCTCATCGGGGTTAGAGGATCTCGAGAATCTTGGAGGATTCATACTCTAGAAATTCCCGTGCAAATTACTTGCGCCAGCCCTTGCGCCAGCTTGGGCCACAGTTTGTAGGGCCTGGGTAAGACCCGCAACTGTTTGTTGCATTGCTTCCCAATTAGCACGATTAGTGCCATGTTTAGAGGCCATTGTGAGAGTATGTTACATGAGAAAATAAACATTTAGTTATTTCCTACGAAACATATGAAGATTCACGTAAGGGTAAATATCAAAATAACCATCTTATCCCGATCTCTACCTGATCTCACATGGTTTGAAATTTCCTTTCCTAGTTCATAGGTGTGGGTCCTTAAACCTTGGACTAGCCTAGACAATGACATTTTCCTAGGACTTACTTATGCCTAAGCTCTGATACCACTTTAATTGTCACGCCCTGAGATTATGCAGTGGAAGTAGTTCGGGAACGTGAATAGTCAGCTACTATGTCTCAAGCGAGCATTATAATCAGAGCGCTAACACATTCACACATATAAGAGAAATGCACAAGAAGATGTACTCAAACTTCACATTTAATGGATAATAATCAAAAGTTACATAATGTTGACTCTTGACTCTTTACATCACTAGACTCAATAAAAGAAAATTACATAATGACTCATGTCTAATTGTAATGACTCATATCTACGACTTCACTTGTATATCATTCGCTCTCGGATCCACCACTTGAATAGTCCGAATCTAATATGCTAGAGTTTCTTGAAAATATTGGAAAAGTAGGGAATGAGCAGACTTGCCCAGTAGGTATCTTCGTATCAACATGAAGGTAATGTTTAAGTAGTTAACAATTTAACTCTAGGACATAAGATAATGAAATACGATGGAAAACCTACGAATAAAATCAAGTAATAATACAAGTAGCAAGATAGAACTTGTAGAGATGTGAGTATTCATGTAGAATAATTTCATGATCAAGGAAGAATATAATGTGGCCTTTCATGTAATGAGAATGTACTAGCATGTAACAAGCATGTACTTTTCATAACGATAAAGGCTATGCACTAGAAAGTCATGTAACAAGAATGTACTAGCAAGAATGTAACAGTCCCGTGGATTTCACTCGTCTATAAAAAAAGTACTCCCGACGTAATGTGATGCCAGTGTTCATCATACCCCATGGTTTATAGTATGTTTCCAGCTATCTGCAGAGGGGGCTAGTGTCGAGCCCTTGGACACTGTCCGTGCCCGCTCTTGCATCTCCAAGTTATAAATAAAGCTACTTCCACGATAAATAATAAAGCATGCCAATAATGTAAAGTTCAAACAATAGCTTCATGATAGCAATATCAAGGTAAGAATGCACCAATTAAGAGTCATGGGAGTTCAAGATTGAATTAATGGCAAGGTCATGCTACGGTAGGAATCCGGCAACATAACGGTACAATTTCGTAGTTCCATAACTTATTAATGGCTTATGAAACAAGATGTTTTAGTTCCCGATAATCAAAGGACCATCTAGGAACGGAGTATAACCAACCCTTGGATCAAACCTCGGGTTAGACATCATGCAGACATAAAGCGGTTATGGAAGAACTGCTATCATCAAGTCGCGTTCAAGATGGAATAGCTAATGGATGGAGTCGACGCCAGAGAGGGAAAGAGTCGACGTAGTGAATGCTGGATCCAGAATGCGGTCATGCTAGAACCGCTATTGTGAAGTAGCGGTCTTAGTAAAGCCGCATCTAGGCCAGTTCACAGAAAATGCAAGAAAACTCAAGTGCTTTCTATTCCATTGGGTTTTCAGGGAACAACCAGCCCGACGTCCTAGTGGGAATCCCAGGCTCGCGGAGACTTACAGAGGCCTTGAAACATGATCACCTAGTCTGGTGGAAGGAATATCCAACGGGGAGAATCACAAGTCCAAGACGGTGTTCCTATGAGTGCAAAGTGTAACTAATGATATTACACTGAGATACGTTCCATGTACTTAAGAAATACTGAGATAAGAGTGAATCGTGTAAAAACAGTGATCAAGTCAACAATAAAATGAGTTCGTAAAGCATATGAAATATGACTTTAATATAAGAGTATATGGTTTTGGCATGAAATTAGTATAGGATTAATATAAGTTTCTAAAACAAGATGGTCATGAAACCTAGCACGATTAATGCATGATATAACAATAGACATATCAAGGAAAACATGTGGATAAAACATAAATAATAGATAATTTAACTAGGAGCCAAAAAGAGGTGATCTGGCTACTTTTTAGAGTGAACAGCAGACAAAAAGCCAATCGCGGTTAGCAGAGAGCCGCCTTAGGACAGCAGCGGTTATTCGAGAACCGCTTCTTGGTAGCCGCGGTCTCTGTGAAAACGCCTCCATCCTCTCATACAGAAGGGTGAAAAACATGCGTGCAACGCCCACTCCAGGGCAATAAATGCATGGAAATCATGAAGCATAACAAGTTAACATATGGCAACGTGTTTAGAATGAAGAGATCATGAAAATGGATGTGATTTCAGGCTAAAGTTATCAACTTTAAGTTAAGGGTGTAGGGATAGTATGCAAAGAGAAACAAATTGCGCAGTCATGGAAAATCATTAAATATGTTGTGTATAGAGAATGAAATCATGAGGAAATTGAGGGTTTTACTCTTAACATGTTGTTTAAGCGATCATGAGATAACCTACCCCTGCGTAAGACTATAAACTTTGACTTTGTTGCTAAAAGTTGATGTTGGCTCTTGCGTGTCCTACGTGGAACCGGCGATTTCTTGGCCTTCTAACTCCTTAATCCCTTGACCTAAATTCATAAAATTTGGAGGGTAGGTAGAAGATATAAAGGAGAAGAACATACTCTAAAGGATGGACACGAGATTACCTTGATTAGGGCTTCTAATCTTCAGATCTTGCTTGGACTGACACACTATTTTTTGTGCAGACTACAGAGAAACAGTAACTTCGGGGGATTCTAGCTCTCCAACAACTTGACCTCTTAGCACGAGATTTTGAGAGGTGTTAGATAAAACTAAGGAGAACAAATTATTCTAAAGGACTAACCGGAGAAGATGTCTCCTTACCTTCAAAATGCGCGAGCCAATCAAGGGTTCGCGCAGGTCGAATCTGGGCTCTATTTATAGAGTTTGGCTAGGGTTTGAGTTAGGGCTGCAGATTAGATCAATTTGGGAGTCCTGTTTGGAGTTAAGATCGATCCCTAAGAGTCCTAGATAGGTTTATATGCCAGATAGCATCGAACCAAAGGAATTAGAATGGGAAAAATCCAGGCTTTTCACACTTCAACTTCCGTCCACGGAACATGGCCACGGTTTCCTCAGAGCCGCTTACATGGGAACGCGGTTGATCGACAAATCACGTTCTAGCAGTTAAATCCAAAAATTTTGGATTTTCTATTTATCTCCTATTTATCCCATTAATTGGCCTATTTATCCTCTTTAAATCCATAAATTACCCAAATCACGTGTTTAGTAATGGGCTTGGGTCAAAAGGCCATAGAATTGGGTTTATGGGCCATATTCAAGTGGGCTTATTTATTTGATTAATTTAGGGCCTTTGATATTAATTTATTTAACCCAAAATTCATTTAACAACCCATTAAGTATTTTTAAATGCTTAATAATTATATTTAATTTTAAAAAATTACTAGAAAATTCTCGGGCGGTATAGTATCGGTGACAAACAGGCCACCATCGGTGACAAATAGACCTGTATCGGTGAAAAATAGTTCCGTACCAGTGACAAATGGGCTTACAGTGTTGAAGATGGCCAAAGAAAAAGATCTCACGTTGATGGGGTCTACGCCAGAAGCTCACAGCGTCGACGCCAGAGCAGCTCGCAAGACAGAAATGCTAAGTCCAATGGCAATGGATTAGTGGTAACAAATAAAGGCACAGAGGTGACAAATAGAGGCATAACAGTGACAAATAGGTACCTAAGGGTGACAAGTAACTTCTCAACGGTGAAAAATAGATAACTGGCTAAAGGTATGAAGAAATGAGCTAGCTGCGTCGACGTAGTACTGTTCATAAGTCGACGCAAGAGTATGCCAGAATCCTTGGCCAGCTGAAGAGGACTAAGGGTGAAAAATAGATATTTAGTGGTGACAAATGGCTTCTTAAGGGTGAAAAATAGCTTCTCAACGGTGACAAATGGGATGATACGGGTAACAAATATATTGATATGAATATAAGGCTGAGAAGCTAAAGGATAAGAAGCAGTTGGACTCCGCTTGCCAAAAGGGTGTTGACCACAGTCAAACCAGCTTTGTCAAAGTTGATTTTTGTCAAAGTCAACAACAGTCAAGGTGACTTAGCCATGTTTATACTTCAAGCTGACCAAGTCAATGATTGACCCAGTCAAAGTCAACAAGTCAAAGTCAAGCATTTACCTGCTTCAAAGGTCTAGTCAAGCTCCTGCCAGCTACAGTGGACACAGGAAATAGACAGAAGATGAAGAATGACAAAAGAATATTAAGGCAGACAAATACACTGGTAAGGGTGAAAAATGACTACATAAGGCTGACAAATAGCTTAGTAAGGGTGTAAAATACCATGCTAAGGATGACAAATAGGTCATGAAGAAAACACCCGCAAGGGTAACAAATGGATAAGGTGATGGCTGAAGGCAAAGAGGAAAGAAGCAAAGGCGATGGCTCTTTGAAGACAAGGGTGACAAATAGCTCATTAAGTCTGACATAGCCCGGTAAGGTGAATTCCAATTTTCTTATGTCTGCCACGTGCCCAAGCTCGAAGCACATGTTTGGCACGTGTTTGTTGGGTGCAATATGGGTGATAAATAGTTTCTAACTTATTTTCGACACAATGAATTTCCGTCGAAAATATTTGACACATTATGGACAATGGGAAAATCTATTCTGTTGATTTATTTTTTATATTGGTTCATTTTATTAACGCGGGACGTGCTAGTCGCTTTCGTGACAAAGTTTATTGTGCGCTCGTCTGACCAATCAAACAATAGTGGGTGATCGTGTCGGGACCTGAAGTCCACTATACCATAAAGGCTATGGCATTAATTACATCCTTCCGGAATAAGGAAAACCCTTGATTAATCGCCAAAGTAGAAGGGCCCTTGGGGCCAAAAAATATATGAAAATAGTACTCATTTTTATGACAAGGAAGCAAGATTAAATCGTGCATGCGAGCACACAGCACGGTTATATTTATTCTATTTAATCGGTTCTTGGTACAAGGCGGAGAACTTGGGTTCGAAACCCACCTTACGCTTAGTGATAGCTTTCAGTCGGGCGTAGCCGGACTATCTACAAATTGCCATTTCATATACCATAGAATCGGTAAATGCAAGCACTCGTGCATGTGTTTATGCAATCGGGTATGAATAAAAATACACATGGGGGTTGATTTCTTTATTCGTAAACGTATGCTGAAGTTTAATCAGGAATAGAAGTCAGTTCTGACTTAATGCGGGTTGTTTGAGATTATGTTGTTATTATTTTCTTTACTAATTTTTTCACATATTCATTCGAGAAATTCAAATAAGATTTTGACAGTGTCTCCCCTATCCCGAATAGTATTGGGAAGGAAATAGGAGAATCATCCACGAAGAGTCGAGATGAACTCCGAAAAGATAGTCATGCTTAAACGGCAATCCCGTGCCCTATGATGAGTGGGGGAACCCAAGGGTAACCCTCTAAACGGTCCATATCACTCACATTGTCATCGATCAGTAGCTACCTTTTTATTTTGAGACCGTTCGTAGCATTGCGGTGCACACATATGCGTCCACGAGTGTGGACCTAGCATGACCATGTATGGACGGACTAGTATGTTACCGGGACAATATATGTCGGGAATGGCACCTATTAATATTTTATTCCCTTAAAGTGGGTATGCGGCTCTCATAATCTGACATGAGTAGCCGTGAGGTCGCTACCACAATGGGGGGAAAGCCGAGGGGAAAACTCGAGAAACATGGAGCGGAGTTAAACCACAAATTCTTAATGGAATTTCGACCGCATCTCCCCCTACCCCAGAATATGTTGGGGGAGATATATAAGAGATCCGTCCATAGTGAGCTGAGACAGACTCCGAAAAGATGGGCATATCGAAATGATGGCCCAAACCCAACAATGGGTAATGAACCCTTTGCCGATTAGTCTTGACCTATTTTGGTACCACATGGTGTACACGCAAAGGCTTTGAGGGAAGTGCCGGCACAACTATGGGCTGAAATGTCTAAAGGAATCGAGGCGCTGTTCACCTTTAAGGCAGTCAATGTTTTATTACCCTGGAAGGATCATGGGAGCTCACATTATAATGTGTAACGAAGCCTCGTGATTCGGTGGGATGATTGAAATACCCGTGAAGGCATGGGATAGCACAACCTCCCCGTTTAATTCTAACAGCATCTCCCCTTTTTCTCGGGACATGCCATGAGACGTATAGGATATCCGTCCACAGAGAGCTGAGACGGAGTCCATAATTCATGGGCATATCGAAGCCCGAGGGTCACAATGGCGAGAGCAATGGGATACTACCCGTTGTTAAAGTAGTTTATTCGTTATTTCCCCTGTGAAGCCATCGAAAAATACGCCATAGGAACCTGACGAACCTCCGTGACCTGAAGGGGTAATTCAGAAAATGCAGTACGATATATTATCCTCTTGAATGAGGGGAAGCCTTGACCCGGTGGCTAGGGGATATGAGGTGGCGGCCAAGAAAAGAAGGGGAAGGCTTGACCCGGTGGCTAGGGGATATGAGGTGGCGGCCAAGAAAGGCAGTTGTGAGAGGGAGTTGACGACTGGAGGTAGCGGGCTGTAAGATGGAGTCGGCGGTTGGCGTTGTAGCTATAGTGGCTGACCACCGTATCATAGGCTTGATGCTCTGGAAAGGGGCCATAGAGGATGGAATACAAGTGCTTTTGGCTAGGGAAATGGTCTAATTGCTCCTGGAGGCAGGATACAAGGGCCACGGAGTATGAAGACATGTGAATGAATTGGATTTTTGAGGTTACAGGGCTCAGGGATCCCACTGATACTATGAACAGGGTTTGAAAAGCTAGAAAGTGGTGTAGAGATGTTATACCTCAGGTCAGTGAACAAGGGATCTAGGGCCCATGTGATGACTTCACAGGTCCTTGATCCCTCCGAGGACTCGTCACAACTGGAATCATTTTGCGAGATGAGGGTCGAATTCATTTATACCCACTATCAGGAACATGCAAAGGCCACACCTGAGTAATGATGGACCTTTGGCAACCTTTGGGTTTATGCGGGAAGCTCCGGAAAGAAATTACAGAGGGAAAGAAGGAGCAATTTGCATAAGACTCCATATATTTAATCTATCATTCAATCTCATAGATGACAGAAAGGAAGAGGAAATAAAACCATTAATTCGCATATTCAACAACCCATTGTAATTATTCATCCATGAAATAATACAATGCTACATCTCTAAGAAAGACACCATCGAATGCAGCAAAAAGGAAAGATGTAATGAATACACATTAGAATGGGGGATAAGGAAAGGAGGATATTGCAAGATCGGTGGAGACCCTACATGGGGACAGAACCCACCTTCGCAAAACCTTCTCTTCTTGGCTTCTCTCTCTGCTCTCCATTCTCTCTTTTCTTTCTAGCCTTCTGTTCTCTTGCTTTTTCTTCTCTTTGTTTTTTTCCTTCTTCTTTCTTGCCTTGAAGCCTTCGCAATTCCCTATTTTATAGAGGCTCTATCCTCTTGATATGGCGGCCAGAATGTGATATGGCAGCTGGAATAGCATGCGCGGGCTGGTCGCCAGATCAGGTGTGGCTACCGATCAGCTGTGGGCCGCCGGATGGCTTTGTATGTGATGACCCAATGTGGCCCCTTTGTTCCTTTCGGCCCATTTGATTCTTTCTATTTTAGTTAAGTCTCTTATCTTCTTTGTTTGGCCAACGCTTCACATGTATGAGTAGCACTTGGTCCTTTTAGGGTGACTCATTAACACTGTCCGAAGCATAGCAGCATTTTCTTTCTAGAGTTGTTCCTCTCGGAGATAGTTCCGACTGTATCTCCACTATTTTTGTTGATTGGGAGGTTTCTCGGGAGCTTAAGCAGGCATATGATTGCCCGGGGATATCTGATGGTCATTTTGATGGTTCGTTCGACTTCAATCGCCCTGGTGATAGACGATGGCCTGCCGGGTATCAGCTTTGCCAAGGGGGTGCAGTCGGGTGTGATGTATTGTGATGCAAGTAGCTCCTCCTGATGTTACAATAATACTGAGATTAGTGGAACTAAGTTTCCTCGAAATCTTTCTGAACTCCAGGAAGCATGGGCAGAGATTTCACGGGCTTCAGACTTATCGTCCTTTTTTGTATAACCATTTTCTAGGTGTCAACAAATACCCCCCCCCCCCGTAGGTGGCATAAGCGAGGGACAAGCGACGCGGGACCTGCGGGTGTAGTATTCGACCGCTGATTAGTCATTCAGTCACTTGTGTTGCAACTGCAGTTTCTAGGGTTAGCTCAAAGCTAGTGGGTTGGATCAAGGCTGCTCAATGAGCCTTGGATTAATATAGTTGCCTAAATAAAACTACAAGTGTTATCTAGCGGCCAAAAGGGCCATCCACTGCTGCTGATACGGTGGCCAGCCGTCTTGATACAGCAGCGGCTGCTTGATACAGTGGTGAAGAGGCACGTGCGGGCTTTAGCGATCCCGTAGCCAGGGGGCTCGATCCGACGGCCAAGAGGCGCGTGCGGATTCGGCGACCATTTGAAATGGGCTTAAAAACCCTAGGAGAGGGGAAAAACCCCCCATTCTCCTCATTTCAAACTCGTGGCGGCCCTTATCCTCCCCCCTCTTCACTCACACGACGGCGAGCTCTCCTTCAGGTTGAGCCTTCCGTCTTCTCTTCGGTAAAAATGGAGTGGCCTGGGAGCTATCCCATGGTCCTTGTTTTTAGGAGTCATCTCACCCTTTGTTGTGATGTACTTCCTATTTATTCTTGGTACATCCCCAGATAAGGGGAGACACTGCCAAATTTTTGTAGAATTTCTTTGGTTTATACCTTCATCAGATCTTTATTGTTGACCTATCTCTTTTCTTGCAGATGCTTAATAGGCCGGATGGCGTCTGCTTCAGCTCCTTCGGGTTCATCTTCTCAAGCTCCCGTAGCTACTTCAATTGTCCCAAAACTGACCTAGGTGAATGTTCATGAGCAGGACATGGGTCGTGACAAGATAGCGGTGCTTCACGAATCTTCAGATTCTGAGACTGACACCGTGGATCCTCCACGCCTTTTAATCACAGCTGGGAATTTCAGTTATCGCCGCAGCGAGGAATTTCGCCAAGACTTCTCGGAGGACAAGCACCTCCTCCCTTTCATTTGTGACTTCAGCATTTGTGGGAGAAGGGATGCGTTCCTAGCTCGAACATCCAAACAAGCTATTCTTGTGGAGCGGGACAATCTAAAAGGGGTAATTCATAACCATGAAGCCATTTATCTTCCAGGGAGCCGCGTCAATGGAAAGCAGTCCTGGGGGTCACTGAGCTGACGCCTGCACAGAACATGCTAACTCGGGCTCCTGAGTTCACCCTGACTAGATGGGATTATGCCGCAGGGCACGTGCAGAAAGAGACACCAGGGTACAATCTCTTCTTAGCTTTGATAAAGTGGGGGTATCGAGAGGAACCCTTCATTTTGAATTTTCTGGTAGTTTACTTCAAATATCAGCTTGCTGTCAGGTGGTTCGCGGACCTGAAGGTTGTTGATGCACACTCCTTCTATACCGGAGCAGTGGAGTTCACGGACTATGTCCTGAAGGAATATGCTCCACTCTTAATCAGAGCGAGAATTTTTCACAGTGTGTATGCCTCTCGGTTTCGATACCCCATTTCGAAGGGTTTGTGTTGTGGCATGATTGAGGTTTTCAACAACGAATTCAACACTTTTTATATAGCTGAGGGTGAGACCTCGCTAGATTTGTGGAGCCTTTCACAACTTAGTTGCCTACCCATTGACGGTGAGCCGTATGAAGAGGTTTGCCTTGCCAACTTCTGGAAGGACGAGTCCAATGGTGAAGGTCGATACTTCATTGGTTTCTCATGCCGATACCTGATGAAGGTGTATAGGATGCTATGCTTGTCATTTTATGATAATTCATCTAGGGCTTCCTCGTCTCGGGGCCGAAAGAAGGGAGACCGTAAGAAAGTCCGAATGGGGTTGTGGATTCAATATTTCTTTCGAGGTAGCTTGAAGTATACTGACTATCCATCTGTAGTACCGGTTCCACACAGCAGGCGAAACGAGCCCGTTTCAAATGAAGTTTGCCATCTTCCCTTCGCCAGGCATATCGAAGTGGGCCGAACCTGGCGGGGATTGATGCCATGACACATTGCGCCGCATTCCTAACATTCTGGCTCTATTCTTTTGCTCTTCCTCAAGGCGATGAAACAGTTATATGCCCAGTGGTGATTCTCCCGGCATGCCAGATGGCCTGGGTTATAAAATTATTTTTATGTCCAACGGCACTCTGCTTGATTTATAGTACACTGGGGGAGCTGCGCCGATGTCAGATATCGCAGAATCTGAGGTCTGTAGGACCAATACATTTCTTCAATGCATGGGTGTGCACATTATTCCCTGAGTTTGCTGCAAGAACACTTCAAGAACTGACGTTGTACCTAAGAATGCTTGAATTTGCCAGTGTAGAGCTGCAGACAACTACGCAGCAACTTTTCTCTATTCGGGGTAGGTTAACAAAGGTCCCAGTAGATTTTGCAGGCACCATTCACTTCTGGAGTTTAGCTTCCCACTCTGTTCCTCTGGTCATTCGCCAGCGTGAATGCAAGATGGACGCCACTAAAGTATATTTCCATCCTGTTTCAGGTGCGCCTACAACCCGCTCTATCTTAGAACCTGACCTGGTTGAGTAGGCGCTGGCCATTCGCCCGAGTGTTCTAGTATTCAGGAAGGGTAGTAATAGTTTTTTGGAGCCATACTACCCTTTCTATTTTGGTCGTAACTTTGGATATGACCAACATATTCCACCTTCGTCCGCTCAATTCCCTCTTGATAGCCGGACCAAGGAAGGGGCAGTGGTTGCTGAAGAAGGTCACTCTTGGTGGGACTTCTTTCATTGCCGAGAGGATAGCACCTTCAGAGTTTCTACGCCCGGGCGTGTTCCTTGAGTCACCCCTGAGTATGTTAAATGGTGGAATGCCCATACCAGCTTCTATAGGAATATGAAGGCTGGTTGCTGGGATATAGTGGAACGTGCTTTCTTGAGCCGTCAACCCGGGTCTGTGTTTGATGTAGATGAATCTCATTTAAAGAGGATTCTGTCGCAATGCCCTAAGGCGGTTGGTGAGTATCTCGAGGCACATAAGGCCATGAAGAAGGAATCTAAATAATTGACGCCAGTACTGTCAGAGGTGAAAGAGGATGATCTCTTGAAGTCTTTGAAGGATTTGAGCCAAGTGGGAAATGCCCACCTTGAGCTACTGCAATTCCCTTTTCCGGTTGAAGAACCCATACCCCCAGTAATCTCTTGGCGTTCAGAGCAGGATCGCCACTGTCCGTATCGGACTTTTGTGCAAAGGGGTGATAGAACCACCGCATACTATCGCCAAACTTCTTGGCTCTTTGTCTTGTTGAAAAATCATGGCTTGGAACTCAGTACTCCGACTGAGGCTATTCGGGCCCATAAACTGTTTGTACTCTTCAATTACGTAGATGGCTAGGGTTTAGATCACTTGGGCTTGTACCATTGTCTAGCCTGCCGAGATCATCTGAATCTGGCTCATTTAGCTGACCGCTGTGAGAAGATCGAGGATATATGCTGGCTACTTCATGAAGCTGCTTCTTGGGACAAGGAGGTGGCTTTGTGTTATTGGCCTCTTTCTCCCTTATACAATGGGCCATCAGGTATGTCATCATGCTTTGACAGGGACCCATGTCTTTGTAATGATTTTTATGCCTTTGACTTGTATCCTCTTCTCTTCTCTCCTTTTAGATAGACCAGACATGCGGTAGCAAGGAGATTATAGCAAGCTAATTATGCATGCTCAGAAGCCTTCTTATTTTGATACTCCTGCATTAGCTCCCACTACTACTCCTTTGCCTAGCGGCAATCGGAATAGAAAAGCAGCCTCTCCGATAAAAGTTGCCATGGCACGGGATAAAAAGGCCCGCCAAGTTGTAGTAGAGCAAGCAGCTTCTGCAATTCCCACTTCCGAGGTGGCCCCGCCTCAGCTACCTTCATTCAAAGAATTTGCTGCCTCCCAAGCTTCACCGGCAAGAGATGAGGGTACTTTTGCACCGTTATTATTACGGTGACATTTATTTGAAGAGCTTCCTTAGGCTTAATTTTGTGTGTTTTTATTTATATCTTGTACCAGCACTGAAAGACACACTGGCTCCGTCTGCTGAGGTAGACGTTGGTGCAGCTGTTGGCGCCGGGGCAGAAATATCCGTTGGCAGACCTAAGCGAGAGACTCTCCCTTCCCCTAGTCTAGATAGTGAGGCTATAGGTAGATCAAATAGAATTGCCTCTGATGTTTTATATTCTAGAGTTTATCACCCTATCTGATTGTACCCTTTGTGACATGCTCCAGGGTTTCCCGAGATTTTGCCTGAAATGAGAGTTTCTTCTTCAGGTCCATCTGCATCATCAAGAGGACGCTGAGTGTCGCATAAAAAGGCGATATCCCCAGTACGACACATGGCCACTCGTTCAACTGTCTGCCAAGAGGCAGAAGCAACTCTGAAGCCTAATGTTGAAGTGCAGAACTCTTATGAAAGTTCCTCGTCCCTGTCCGTAGAACAAGTAGACTATGGTTATTCTGGTTATAAGGGAACTATTGACGCTGATGGAGGTGGGACCTCAGCTTCCTACCCCTTAATAGAAAGATTGGCCGTATTCAGTCCCCCTCGGCTCATTGTTAGAACCCTTGAAGAGACCCTACAAGAGATGGCTGCTGGGACTGGTGTAGAGGAATATCCAACCTCTTCTGTAGCTGAATCACTAATGGAAGAACCATCTATTCAGCAAGTTGTTGAGATGTCGATTCTGGGACCTGCTGTAGTTAAAGTGAGTTACATGCTCTTGATATTACTTTCTTTTCATTTACTGGTCCTTCAGACCGTCTAATATTCTTTTTCTTACTTCCCCTTCTTTAGATGTCCATCATGTCAAGTCAGGTCATAGTTCCTATTATCAGTAGTATTCCTCCAGTCGAAGCATCATGCCCTCCTTCTGTCATGCCCTCAGCCCCTGAAGAGGTTGTGCCCACATTGCGGCCTGTGCCTATCAGAGCTCAGCCTGGATCTGATGTAATGGCAATTGAGCTGGATACATCAGGGGAAACTTCAGGGCCGGCCCTTGCTCTGGAATTAAGGCCTGAAACCCGAGCATCGGCCTTTACTTCAATAATGGTGCATGTATCTATTCTAGTGCTTCCAACTTCTAAAGAGCGGGCTATTGAGTTAGGGTCAGAGACAGCTCCAGCTCTTCCTATCATGGTGACATCGGAAGAGCATACCCTGTCAAGAGAGAAGCTATCGGGGCTCGATAAAGCTATTGGAGCATCAAGCACCACCATTGTGCCGGCCTTGCCGTCCTCTTCTTCAGCCATGGATGTTGACTTGTGGGTCAATGTATGTAGTGAAGTTGAGTTACATCTGCCGCCAGTGACATCTTTCGGCATTACTTCTTCGGACGAGGTGGTGTGGCACCATCTGGGGATGCTGCGGTAGGTAGTCTTTTCCTAGCCGGCTCTGACTTATCCCAAGTTGCGAGGAATTTCCGAGCAGCTATCTATTGGTGTTCAGGCACTGGGATGCCCCATGGAGCTATGGACTCAGAGGGTGATTCTTTTGCTGAAATTTGTGAACCGCCGAGACTTTCTAGGGCGTATTAAAAGTGATAGACTTGCCACATTATAAATGCAGAAAGCTGACTGTCAGGCGGCTCTAGAACCTCTAGAGTTGGATCTTCAGGAGCGTCATGCTCTTTCTACAACCCTATCCTCACGCATTCAATCATTGCAGGGTAGGCTAGAGGAGCTTCAAGTGGAGATGGTCTCCCTGCGGGTGGAGTTGCATCTCACAGAAGATATGGATGCTGAAAGCGCTAAGGAGACTTTAATGCTGGAGGGTTGGGTGGCTTCATTGCATAGCGAGTTGGCTCGGCTTCAGGAGGAGGAGATTCATCTTCGAGAGCAGGGGGCAGCCCCTTCTGTTGGGCTTTTAGACTTTGAAGATATCTTTCACCGGTAATAGCCGTACTTTATGTAGCTCTCCTCCTCCAAAGTGAGCTCTTTTGTAATTTCCTTTTATCGTAATGGAAATCAAAATTTTATTTTGTTGCAGCCTCTGGGCATCGTTCATGTGTTGTCTTGTTTCCTTCTTGCCCTGTCGGCCAACGGTCAACGATTCTGTTGTTTTTCGAGGGGTACTACGCATAAACCGCATGAGAGCGCTCACTCTTTTAGAGAAAGGGTGAGGGGTTCGCTCCATCGCACCGGGAGCGCCTCAGAAATCCATGGTGTGGATATAATAGAGAGTGCTTGTTTGGGTGGCTAGGGATGCCACTGTTGGGTTCGGTGCAGTATTAAGAGGGGGGGTGAATGAATATGTCCTTTAAATTTTTTTGCTCAAACTAAATCTTAAGCAATCAGAGATGCGGAATTAAAAAACAATTGCAGATATATAGAGCGAACCTAAGCAAGTCTAAACTGTAGACTGTATCAAATCAAAGGAGCTTGTGCCTTAAAGCATTCAGACAGAAAACCCAATTGAGCATTCATCTAGCAAATTCAGACAAAAGAAATCAAACCACAGTCAAACATATAATGTGCGCAGCAAATAGATGAACACTTATAGAACATCAAACCAAAGCGCCCCTAAGCAAGCATCTAGCAGAAGCAATAAAACAGATGAAGAAATCAAACCACTGCAAAGAGGTTTTTAGGTGGTTCGGTCTAGCAGACCTACATCCACCCCACACTCAAGACGTTTGTGGCTTCCTGCTGACTCACAGCTTGAACAGCTGGGCATCACAGCTTGCCATACAACCGCTGGGCAACACAGCTTGCCGTCTGAGGAATCCTCCTCGCCCACTGAGCAACATAACTTGCTGTCCAGTGGAATTCACCACTGCAAACCGCTGGGGATTATAGCTTACCCTTCCAGAGGCAGCACCTCTGCAAACCGCTAGGCAATACAGCTTGGCCGTCCAGTGGAATCCACCACTGCCCGCTGAGCAACACAGCTTGCTGTCCAGAGGAGTCCTCCTCTGCAACGCTGGCTAACAGCTTGAAGGAAAGTATAAAAAGGAAACAAAAGACAAGATGAACAGCAATCGGAAAGCTGTAAACATAAAGCACAATATGGCTCTCAAAGAGATGACTGGCCTGGATTTGATCCACGGTCCAGTGAAGACTGATCTTTAGACAACCTCTCTCACACTCTTCTTCTTATGATCTCACTCTCTCTTTCTCTTTTACTTCTTTCTTCTCTGCTCTCTGTCTCTCTTTCTTTTCTTCACTCTTTTCTTCTTCTCTTCTGCTGGATCGAAGGGCTCTCTGCTTCTGCTCTTCTGGTTCAACTCACAGGCTTCGATCGGCCTTCATCTGAAGACGAAGACTCATATATATAGCAGCAGCAACAGCAGGTGGATATGGGCACGTGGCTTCCACATTTCCCACCCAAGGAGTTTCACCAGAACCGAGGCATTTCGACCACCTGGCAGCATCCTGGCTGGGCTGCATCCACGTGTCCTCATCTGGGCACCTCGTCCTTCCTTGGATCATGTGCCTTCATAAAGCTTCTCGAACAGTCCCTGTCAGACAGAGTATCGGATTATCAGTTTAAGCATAAACCCTGTACAGTCTCTGAAGAATGCAATGCATTGTATAGACTCTGTTGTACAGACTTCGATGTGCAGACTTTGAAGATCATTCAACAGCCGTTGTATAGACTTCACGATGTATAGACTTCACAGTCTGCTAAGCAAGCAATGTATGGACTTGTGAACATCAACGTAGGTAAAAAGCTCAATGTATAGACTTCGAAGTGCAACGTAGGTGAAAGGCTGCCAATGTACAGACTTTGGCAAAGGCATGAGACGTTCTCTAAGACGATGAAGTCTGTATAGACTTTGCAGTGAATGGATGCTCAGTGACACGCAAGTTGAGACGATGTAGTGTACAGACTTCATGTAATGCATGCAGACGTTGAACAATAGAATGTGCAGACTTTGCCATGAGACGCTGAACAAGACGCTCCAATGAATAGACTTGCTGGATGCACTGTAGACAATGTATAGACTTTGAAAGCTAACATGCGTCCTCAGTGTACAGACTTGAGCTGTACAGACTTTGACTCAAACATGCATATAAGATGCTAAATGAGACGCACCAGTGTATAGACTTATGCTGTGCAGACTTTGACTCAAATGTGCATATGAGACACTGAATGAGACGGTCCACTGTATAGACTTAGCCTAAGACAATGCATGAGACGGATGATGTATAGACTTGCATTACTGTAGCAATGAATAGACTTACTATATATGCAGGCTGTACATACTTTATGTGTTCATATGCCAATGTACAGACTTAGCTTTGAGTGTGGGCTGTACAGACTTTATGAACAATGCAAACAGGAAGATGCAATGTATACTGAGACATATTAATGCAATCTCTTCAAATAGAATAATGCATTCAAAACATCATTTCATCTTCATTCATGTTGCTATCATTTGCAGAATGCTCAAGGATAAGAATGCACAGAAATGCACTCACTTTGTTGCAATCATCAAAACAAAACTAGCATTGCTATCATCAAATCAATATTAAATAGCACATGCTTGTGCTTAAGGGGCACAACATTCTCCCCCTTTTTGATGATGGCAACAAAAAGTGACAATGAGTCACACAGAATTTTCTCCCCCTTTGACATAATCAAAAAGAGAAAAATAGTAAAAACATAAGTGCAAAGTGCATTATGCATGCAAATTCTTCTAGAGCAGTAAATTCCCCCTGAAGGTATGACTCCCCCTGAATTATTTATCCCCCTTAATAATTGCTCCCCTTTTGAGAAGGAATATGGACAGATGTACAAAGGTAGAGAAGGTAGGAGGGTCACTTGACAACAGTTGAATCATTGGTTCAGAAAGTAAGCCTGATTATAAACAACAGTTAAAGTATAAGAATCAGCAACATATAGTTTTGACAAAAATTCAGGTTTAACAGTGATAAATCTAGAGTAAAACACCTGACCCCTGAAAAAGAGTTTATAGACTCCATTTATAGCAATGAATCTAAGACACATGGTATTAATAGATAAGTCAGAAATAATACCCTTTTGTGATTAAACAAGGAAGTTCAAGAAAGGCAACTTGAATATGTATTGAGAAAAATAATTTTCACTCATTGACTTTTGATTTCAAAGGGTTACATCAGTTTGTTTTTTCATTTTTCAATTTTTCTGAAACTAAAATAAGTGAATAGACCAGTGGTATTTATGCTGTTGACATTAGGTGTACACCTTGATCAGAGGCAGGTACCCCCAGTTACTAGGCATAAACTACTAGACCTATTTCAGATCAAGACCCACAAGGAATAGTCTTCACTTTTGACATTAAGGGTACACCTTGATTAGAGGTCAGTACCCCCAGTTACTTGGTGAGGACTCCCCCTATAGATTTGACCTTATGAACAGAGGTAGTCTGAAGCACTTCATGACTTATGAGTTCTCCTGCTTCAGTTGAGGAGATCACAGTTTCTCAGTGCAATCACCCATTGCTATGTCACTATGTTCAACTCTTTGCATTTATGATCTTATTTACTGCTGCCCTTATTTCTTTTAGAGTGATTTTTTCAAAAATCAGTACACACTCTTATTCACCTTTTCTAGATATTTCCAGATTAACACATTCAGGTATATAAAAAAAAAACTTTTTCCATTCTTACCATAAGACAAAGATTAAGAGCTATAAAAGTTTTCTTTTTATCTCAAATTATGAAGGCAGACACATAACTCTTCAATTTATAAAGGTTAAACCTTTAGTTCCTTTCAATTGCAAGAGTGATTCTTATAAAAGAACAATTGTAATAACTGTAACTCAATTCACTAAACCATGAGCAGTACTGTTGTTCAGTGAAGGTTAGGGAAAAGATAACAATTGGTAATATGGTTCAATAGCATCTGATGACAGTGAATATGAATGAGTTGAATGGGGACAATGAGAAGTAACAAGGATTCAATGAATTGAATAGAACTCTCAGCTCCCCCTGACACCATGATGCAAAAATATGCTATGCACTAGACTGTTCTAGATGCAGACTATGCAACAATGATATATGAGGCAAGTATGCAATCAATTCAAGTTTATGCATCCAAGTCATGAACATTTTTATCTTTTTCCAGATTTTTCAAAAATATGATGCAGTACACTGTTCTACATGAGGACTAGACCCTTGGTACTTGGCAGAGAACCTGGTCTCAAGGACCATCTCACACATAGTAAGAACCTCCAGGTAGATTTTCCTGCCTTTTAGTAGCTTACCATTTGATATACCAGGGTTATGCAAGACAATGCAACATAAAGCAGTCCTACATGCATTGAACAACTTCATTGACAGTCATGCAAATGATGTATGCAGACATTGGACACATGCATTGACTGTGTGCATTAACTGTATACACTAAAAAACATTCAAATTCAGTTCAGCAATTGGCAAGAGAAAAGCATCAGATATATGCAGAGTAAAACTCAGTAGCTGAGTCTGGAATGCAGACTGATCAGCTAGACAAGAGAAGATCATACATCAAACAAGCAAATCAACATGAAATTCTCATTTTTCATACTCACAAATTCAGATAATGAATTTAAACAAAGTTCAGAACTAACCTGAATGATTGAATCCTGGGGTTTTCATTCTTGAGTGTCTTGGTTAACCCCTTTCATTTCTAAGGCACACCTGCAAGATAAAATCAAGTTGATCCTGCAGGAACCCAAGAAGTCTTGGGTCCTGAATTAACCCTCACAGGTGTTCTGAATGATTTCTTAACAGAACTATCATCATAGCCCATCAACTTATGGCTGGACAAGGAATAACCAAATTGACCAGAAATACCATGATAACGAACAGAATTTAAGTTCCTTTTATGCACCTTATTGTAAGCATTAAGTTCATGTGCATGAACATTAAAATTTCTGTTATATGCATGGGCATGAGATTGGTGTAAGTGAACATGATTGGTTCTGTTATTCACATGGAAATTTTTCTTTTCATAACCAGCCAGCCAACAGTTACCAGCTCTGTGGCCTGGCTTTCCATAGTTGAAGCATGCAGAGTTTTTCTTTTTATCAATTGAATTATTTCTAACAGAATCATAGAAAGCGGGGAATTTTACAAATTTAGAATTCAATCTATTTCCCTGAGCATGCCAGCAATTTTCAACCATGTGGCCCAATTTTCCACAATGAAAACATTGAGTGTTCTTTTCATGAGATGCATGATTTTTGATATGGAACAGTTTATCATGCATTTTAACAGCAGATAGATCATCTAATTTCATTTGTATACAATCATGCATGATATGACCTATTTTATGACAGTAAAAACATTGAGGCCTTTTGGTTTGAGCAGAAGAAGGTTTCTTCACAGTAGGCTTCCAAGCATGAATTCTATCATACTTCAATTCATCATTCTTCATCACAAAACAATCAGCCATCTCATGGCCAAACTTTCCACAGTAAAAATATTTGACGTTCTTTCTTTTAACATGAGACTGTTTGGCCTGAGACGTTTCAGCATACAGCTTTTTATTCTGTTTTATTTTCTCGCTCTCAGTTTTCTTTTGCTTTTCTATCTGATTAGCAGGCAAACATGAAGGAGAAGCTGAAGTGCTAGCTAACTCAGAGCTACGCACAAAGGTTGTGTACAGTCTTTTTCTCTCTTCCTGTTTACTGCCTTCATCGGAGACTTTCTTCTTAGATGTAGCCTTCAGATTTTCTTTATTCTTAAAAGATTCAGACAACGATTTGTTCAGTTCAGTGATTTCATTTTTGAGAGAAGAAATGAGCATTTCAGAATTTGTGACTTTTTCATTAAGCATAGTATTGACAGTTTTGTAGCTGTCTATTTCTTCTATTAATATGCTCACTTTCTCACATTCATTTTCAACTGAACTCTTCCCTTTTTCAAGTATTAAAAGTCTCTCAGAATTAGCAGAATTCAGCAGCCTCAATTCTTCATTTTCTTGTTTTAGTTTTTCATCCTGACTTAGCTCATTTAGTGAAATTTGATCACCATTAATTGAGCTCATTTTTTCTTCCAGTTCAGATATCTTATCTGTGAGTTTCTGATTTTTATTTTCCAAAACAGAAATTTTCTTTACTCACATTCAGATCAGCTAAGCACATATCATGAGATGTTTTCAGTTCTTGACATTTTTCACAATGAGCATTCGAATTAGTCTGATCACATTTCTTTTTCAACTTTCTATTTTCAGATCTCAAATATTTACATCTCTCAGAAAGTTCATCGTACATATCCCATAATTCATCAATTGAAATCTCTTCGGATTCAGATTCAGAATTTACCTGGGACGAGGAATCTTCATTATCCTGGTTGGCCATCAAACAACTATCATTCTGTTGGTTATGCGCAGAAATAACTTTGTCATATATCTCTTTTCCAGAATTGCACCTGAGAACAAAAGGATACATATAAGTATTAACTACAGCTCTCAAGATATTAAGAACTACGGTATTATCGCGATTCTTAGAGCTGTCCTCACTAGACCAATTGGTCTGATCTTTAGGTAAACGGTGTGGGCCTTTAGATATAAGACTCCACAAATGTGGACCAATTGAGTCTATGTACATAGCTAGGCCTCCTAGCCAACTTTCAAAGTTAGAACCATCATAAACCGGAGGACGACCCATTTGAACAAGTGGCAAACAGATTCAGCGCAGTAAGACAAATGACAGGAAATGCAGCAAAATCAAATAAGCGAAGTAAAGCACTAAGACAGTGAAACAAAACAACGAGCACAAGAGATCCACTCTGAAATGCACCAAAACTAGCAGGATCCTCTGCAGATAGTTAGATCTGTTAAGATCAGAAACCCGCTTTGATACCAAGTGTTGGGTTCGGTGCAGTATTCAGAGGGGGGGTGAATGAATATGTCCTTTAAAATTTTTCGCTCAAACTAAATCTTAAGCAATCAGAGATGCGGAATTAAAAAACAATTGCAGATATATAGAGCAAACTTAAGCAAGTCTAAACTGTAGACTGTATCAAATCAAAGGAGCTTGTGCCTTAAAGCATTCAGACATAAAACCCAATTGAGCATTCATCTAGCAAATTCAGACAAAATAAATCAAACCACAGTCAAACATATAATGTGCGCAGCAAATAGATGAACACTTATAGAACATCAAACCAAAGCACCCCTAAGCAAGCATCTAGCGGAAGTAATAAAACAGATGAAGAAATCAAACCACTGCACAGAGGTTTTTAGGTGGTTCGATCCAGCAGACCTACATCCACCCCACACTCAACCCGAGTGTGGCTTCCTGCTAACTCACAGCTTGAACAGCTGGGCATCACAGCTTGCCATACAACCGCTAGGCAACACAGCTTGCCGTCCGAGGAATCCTCCTCGCCCACTGAGCAACATAACTTGCTGTCCAGTGAAATCCACCACTGCAAACCGCTGGGGATTATAGCTTACCCGTCCAGAGGCAGCACCTCTGCAAACCGCTAGGCAATACAGCTTGGCCGTCCAGTGAAATCCTCCACTGCCCGCTGAGCAACACAGCTTGCTGTCCAGAGGAGTCCTCCTCTGCAACACTGGCTAACAGCTTGAAGGAAAGTATAAAAAGGAAACAAAAGACAAGATGAACAGCAATCGGAAAGCTGTAAACATAAAGCACAATATGGCTCTCAAAGAGCTGACTGTCCTGGATTTGATCCACGGTCTAGTGAAGACTGATCTTCAGACAACCTCTCTCACACTCTTCTTCTTACGATCTCACTCTCTCTTTCTCTTTTACTTCTTTCTTCTCTGCTCTCTGTCTCTCTTTCTTTTATTCACTCTTTTCTTCTTCTCTTCTGCTGGATCGAAGGGCTCTCTGCTTCTGCTCTTCTGGTTCAACTCACAGGCTTCGATCGGCCTTCATCTGAAGACGAAGACTCATATATATAGCAGTAGCAGCAGCGGGTGGATATGGGCGCGTGGCTTCCACATTTCCCACCCAAGGAGTTTCACCAGAACCGAGGCATTTCGACCACCTGGCAGTATCCTGGCTGGGCTGCATCCACGTGTCCTCATCTGGGCACCTCGTCCTTCCTTGGATCACGTGCCTTCATAAAGCTTCTCGAACAGTCCCTGTCAGACAGAGTATCGGATTATCAGTTTAAGCATAAACCCTGTACAGTCTCTGAAGAATGCAATGCATTGTATAGACTCTGTTGTATAGACTTCGATGTGCAGACTTTGAAGATCATTCAACAGCCGTTGTATAGACTTCACGTTGTATAGACTTCACAGTCTGCTAAGCAAGCAATGTATGGACTTGTGAACATCAACGTAGGTAAAAAGCTCAATGTATAGACTTCGAAGTGCAACGTAGGTGAAAGGCTGCCAATGTACAGACTTTGGCAAAGGCATGAGACGTTCTCTAAGACGATGAAGTCTGTATAGACTTTGCAGTGAATGGATGCTCAGTGAGACGCAAGTTGAGACGATGCAGTGTACAGACTTCATGTAATGCATGCAGACGTTGAACAATAGAATGTGCAGACTTTGTCATGAGACGCTGAACAAGACGCTCCAATGAATAGACTTGCTGGATGCACTGTAGACAATGTATAGACTTTGAAAGCTAACATGCGTCCTCAGTGTACAGACTTGAGCTATACAGACTTTGACTCAAACATGCATATGAGACGCTAAATGAGACGCACCAGTGTATTGACTTATGCTGTGCAGACTTTGACTCAAATGTGCATATGAGACACTGAATGAGACGGTCCACTGTATAGACTTAGCCTAAGACAATGCATGAGACGGACGATGTATAGACTAGCGTTACTGTAGCAATGAATAGACTTACTATATATGCAGGCTGTACAGACTTTATTTATTCATATGCCAATGTACAGACTTAGCTTTGAGTGTGGGCTGTACAGACTTTATGAACAATGCAAACAGGAAGATGCAATGTATGCTGAGACATATTAATGCAATCTCTTCAAACAGAATAATGCATTCAAAACATCATTTCATCTTCATTCATGTTGCTATCATTTGCAGAATGCTCAAGGATAAGAATGCACAGAAATGCACTCACTTTGTTGCAATCATCAAAACAAAACTAGCATTGCTATCATCAAATCAATATTAAATAGCACATGCTTGTGCTTAAGGGGCACAACAGCCACAACGGGAGGAAGGCATAGGGATGAAGCCTGGTAGAGGGGTATTTTGCTTTGCTTTTGGTGGCGTATCCATAAGGCCTATACCGGAGGGTTTTAGCATTGATCTTGATGACAATGTCGTGGAATTGATGGTGGTTTGTTCATCGGCATGGGGTGAATGCCGAAGTAAAGAGAATTTGTTTTAGCAGTATAGGCGTAAGGCCTACACCGGAAGGTTTGAGCACCGATCCTGATGATGATGTCAAGGAATCGATGGTAGTTTGTTCATCGGCATGGAGTGAATGCCAAAGCAAAGAGAATTTTATTTTAGCAGTACAGGCGTAAGGCCTACACAGGAAGGTTTTAGCACAGATCCTGATGATAATGTCAAGGAATCGATGGTAGTTTGTTCATCGGCATGGGGTGAATGCCAAAGCAAAGAGAATTTGTATTAGCAGTATAGGCGTAAGGCCTACACCGGAGGGTTTTAGCACCGATCTTGACTATGATGTCATGGATCGACGGTAGTTTGTTCATCGACATAGGGTGAAAGCCAAAGCAAAGATAATTTTATTTTAGCAGTATAGGCGTAAGGCCTACACCGGAAGGTTTTAGCACTGATCCTGACGATGATGTCAAGTAATCGACGGTAGTTTGTTCATCGACATGGGGTGAATGCCAAAGCAAAGAGAATTTGTTTTAGCAATATAGGCATAAGGCCTATGTTCTGTAGGTGGAATGGCGGTCTAGAGGGGGGGGTGAATAGATCCGCCCCCAAATTCAAAAACTATTGCAGACTTATGTGAACAATTTAAACTATGCGGCTTATGCGGAAATCTAAGTGAAAACTCTATGCAAAATATAGACGGTCCTAGGCATGCATCTAGCGGATGTCACAAACAATCACACAAAGGAGACTGGGATTTTTCAGGTGATTCGGCCAGACCACCAGTCTGCCTACATCCACCCCTTACCAAACTCGGTGAGGCATCCTTCTGCTAACTCACAGCTTGAACAATCTTCCGACTCACAGCTCGATCAACCTCAAATCTGAGCAACCCAGCTTGATCTGAACACTTCGCTGACGAGCAACTTGATTGATAGAATAGAAAAGAAAATGAAACATTGAATATAAGATATAAATACAGATCAAGTATGTGTAGAATGTTCCTGATGACTGGATATCATGATCTGTAGTTGGAGTTCACCGAGCTTCTTCTCTGATTTTAGATCTCAACTGATATGGTGCTGCTACCCTTCTGCTGCTTCGTTGCTCTGCTCCTCCTCTTTTCTTGAACTAGGTCGCATAGGCCCTTTTTCTCTTTTCTTTCCACGAGATGCAGATCTTTTTCTTTTTCCAGCAGCTTCCTCCTTCTTCTTGATCAGGGTCGCACAAGCTCTTCCAAGTATGCTTCTTCCCACGACCTACAGATTTGTCTCTCTAGATGCAATGCACTCTTTTTCCAATAGCCTCCCTGATTTTAGTTCGCTATTGCCTCCCCTCCTTCTGCCTTCCCTTCATCTCTTTCTAATTTTAAGAACTCCCACGATTTCTACTGGTTCAGTTGGAGAATCCAATGAGAAATCTCCTATTTTTCAGCAAGGAATCTCCTATTCTTCAACTAGAAGGTTGAAGACCAAGTCATATCCATGAAAGGAACCAAACTCTGGTAAAGACCCACATTTCTTGGCTTATCTGGACCCTCTATATGCGTGCCATAAAGGATCCAGGGCTTGGGTATCGGATCTGGAGCAAGCTGGGTTCGTTTTAGGGTTTACAATTCGCATCTCCGACGTTGGTCGACTCAGAAGCCCTTGAGAGTCGACTCTCAGCACCTGCCAGAACCAACTTGGTTTTTGTCTAGACCTGAAGTCAACTCTTGAGCCCTCAGGTGTCGACACTTGCGACTGTCCAGATCCTAGGTGGTTCTATCTGGGCTTCCAGAGTCGACTCCCAATGCTCTGGGTGTCGACTCTTGCCTCCAACCAGCAAGGTCTTCTCCAGATTGGGGATCTTGAAGGCTGCACTTTCTGATGGTGATTTGGTTCATCCCTCTTCTTTGACTGATCTCTTTAACCATCAACGTACCTGCATTTGGCATTTAAACATTAACATGTGCAAGCTAATATTCATGTCATTGGACTTCCTTATTAATGACCAACCAAGGTTCAGTTTTACACATCTCATACTTTGAGGGTAAATACAATGAGTTATAGATTGTCATCATAAATACAAGAGGTGCTCAACATTCTCCCCCTTTTGGATGATGGCAACTATAAGTCATTATTAACTATGAATGAAAAATATTAATGATGCATAAGTCATTATGATGAATAAGTCATTGTGAACAGACTACCAAGCATATCAATCACTCCCGACTTAACACTACATTACTCACAATGACTTGACACTCTTTCCCCCTTAAATGAATCTCTCCTAACTTGATGCTCTTTACACTCTCTCCCTCTTCATATCTCCCCCTTACATCAATCTCTCCCCCTATATGCAATACAGTGATTTGTCACTCTTTCACAATGACTAGACACTCTGTCCCCCTTTGACATCATCAAAACAAGGTCGGGGAGTTGAGAGGATGAGAGACAAAACTAATACCAGGTATTGAGAGAGAAAAAAATGAACGAAGTTGTTAGGGATGAGAGGAAGCATTGGCACGAGCAAAACTGTTCAACATAGTTCATATGAGAAATTTCACTTGAGAGTAGAAATTGAGAAACACTCATCAATTTTCATAAAGACTAAGGTAAATGACCTTATTGTTGCCAATCGTTCAAGACATATAAGCCTCAAATCTGAAGTTAAAAACCAAGAGCAATTTCATTCTAGCACATATAACAGTGTTAAAGCAACCTCTTCAAACTAGTTCCCGTCCAAGCTCTTTTGATCGTCAAGATGATTTCATTAGTCACCTCTAGGAAGGGTTTTCACTAGTATTGAGGTTAAACCTGCATAAGTTTTGATATTTATCTTTGGTCAACCATTTTTACAATTTGCTCCTCCTTTTTTTTTACTTTAATGAGCAATCAAGTTCAGCATGGCTTTTCAGTGCGAGGAAACATGTTTATCAGACACCAGAGTCCCCCGATTACTTCGCACAACTGACTCTTTTGCCTCCTTTTGGACAGAGTTAGCATTTCATATCATGACACTGTCCTCAACACTTCATTGGTGTAGGGACTTGGTTTCTCAATGAAATATGCCATTGCTCTGCATTTCCCTTTTTTTTGCATTCAAAATATCTTGCATAATTGAATGGCGTATTCCCTTTTTGGCCTTTTCAAGATACATGTTTAAAAACAATACTAGGTTAAAACCTTTCAACTAGAGTGGCCTCACTACTATCAAAAATTCAATCTCAAGAGAAGGTGAGGACATAGTTCTCTTAGGCTGATTCAAAACAATTATATGATCACAGGCCGAAATTTCCATAGGCGTTTAATTTCAAATTTCAGAGGTTTATAGACCCCAAACCGTTAACTTATTTCCATGGGTCAATTTCAATAGCTCTCTAAGAAATTAGAAGAGTATTTGCCCATTACTCCCCCTGAAATTATGAACTTGTGTTGAAATTAAATGGGTTGGAATTATTGCAATAAGGATGTAAGAATGATGATATCAATTGATGACAGTGAATTGAAGAATTTTTGCAAGGCTTCTTGACAAGATTGTGAATGTGTCACATAGACATTTTAAAGGAGAAAAGAAAAAGGATTTTGAAAATAAAAATAACAATGATTATGGATGAATAAATATGCTAAAATGAGTGGGACATGAAGGAAAAGAGGATGAGCATGAGATGCTCTATGGAGGGTGATCGCCGGAGGGGTTACCTCAATAATACAAAGATGATCGCATGTACCTTGTATGAAGCGGGTGAGATTGCAAGTTCTTCCTTCCTCCTTCTATCGGCCGGCCGATGAAGGGGGTTTCTAGCTTGATTACCCTTGCAAGAAAATACACAAAATAAACAAAGATATGGATTAGCCAAGTGTGTAATATCAATGCTCTAAAAATATGAAATCAATCAAATTAAGCATGAACACACCTTGTGTGTTTTGGTTTAAAACCCCTTTAAGAAGGAGCAACAAGGGATGGGATATGAATGAACATGCAAAGCAAATATCGCGATGTGCTGATAATATTTCTAGCAGAGAGCTAGAAAGAAAGGGTGCATGTGATGATGATATGAATAATAACTAACACAAAAAAAATCAACAAAGAGAAGATGCCCTCTCTGTTGTATGTGCAGCAGTAAAGTGAGAAGAAGAGTTTCGGCTGCAACAACGGATGAAAACGCCGCCGATGGAGGAAGAACTGAAGAAGCACCTGCAAAAGGAAAAAAAACTCTCTCTCTGTGAAGCTCACACGATGCAGTGGCTTTTTCTTATGCTTCTTAACCTCTCGCGCGAGAAGAACATATGGGGTATTTATAGGCCCAAAATCCTTGTATTAAGATTAAAACAAAGCAATGAATCCTCCAATAAGGAACCCTCTTCCCAATCGAACACAAGGTATAAAATTGGGAAAGGATCACTACTGGAAAGAAGCAGGCGAAACGGAAACGGAAGTGAAAATGACGACCTGAAGTGTGGCGTCAATTGAAATGACGGCATTCACACAGTCGTTAATTTCTGGATTTATTTATGGCAATAAAGGACTTTCCTAATTTAAAATTGACAAATGACGCCTGTTTGCATGGGCGTTAAATAATCAACGCCCCTCAGAAGGGCGTCAATTCTTTGAGTTTTATTTTCTTTAGGATTCGTAAAATCCAGGAAACAACGCCTGTTTGAACAGTCGTTTATTTGTGAAATCATGACCCTCATCAGGTCGTCAGTTAAATGGCGCCCTTCCTCCAGGCGTTAATTTCAATTGTTAAAGAATAAAGCCAAGAATTTATAATTATTACAGAGAAATTATCAAATAATTAGAAAAACTTCATATTAAGCCAATATTGAAGTCCACTTTGGGGCGTCACGTGGTGACATGAGATTTACTCAACATAGCATCGATTTTGGCGTGTCTATAGTTGTCCCGCCTTAACGTCTGCTTTGTAAGGGAGTGAGACAGAATGAAGCGAAAGTGCAACAAGCGTAATGAAGTGAGCGAACTGATAAGTAGATGCCAAGGTGTGATGTGACACGCCTCCGACACTAAGCGTTGGAAGCCTTTCCAGGATTCTGAATGAAACAACTTTGGATGATTACGAGAAAGCAATGATTAGCTGGATGAAGGAACTAATCTAATAAATGAAAAATGTGCGCGAGGGCACGGAAGGAAAGGCACCATTGGAGAGTGATTACCAGCCAATGTGGATGTGCTACAACCAAGGTGAGTTTGTAGAAAAGTAAAGTGAATTGAGATAAAGACCCAGCGAATGAATACTTTCAAGGAACCAGCCTGAGCGGCTTCAAGGAGAACAAAGTACTTGATTTGGAATGGAATATCTCATGTCAACTCCATTAAGAGCGAGTGGGCCTCATTATTGGCATAATATGAGGATTTTCATCATGAAAGCTCAAAGTCCTACATGATGCATGCTGGGCTAAAGAAAAATTAAAACAAACTAAAAATAGAAAATAATCAAGGATAATATTGTTAAACCATCCAGACTTGGTCAGGAATCCAGATCTCTGAGCTGATACTAAACCGAAGCCCGTTTGTCCACGCATCAACTCAGAAAGTGGAACCGTCGTCCCAAGCCTTAAATGACCCAACGGCCTATCCGTGCGATCAAGAGTCCCCTGGAATTATCGAACTCAAATTCCAGATTTATCAGAACCACAAGGTCCTTGATATGCTATAATAGCGTAGATACCATATAGTAAAAATGCATACAGGAGAAGATACAAAGGAAAGGAATGATGTTACCAGTAGAGTAAATCTAACCACTTCAAGACCTGCATGACCTGCGCTTCTCTTTGCTTTTCTTTCTTTTGTTGCTTTTCATTCTTGTTCGTTCTTGCCCTGTAGTTCACACTTAAACAAACAGATTAATCCATTTGTTCAGCTTGGCCCCTTGCTCAATAAGCAAGGGGTTGTCTCTTCTTCGACCTTGTTGACGGGTCAAGGGGCCAAGCCTCTAATTAATAAAGGCGGATAACAGAAATAAGGAAATGCAACACGCAAGCAAGCAGATGCCAACTCAAAATAAGAAATGCCCACACAAAGATGCAACCAAGCAGATGAGATGGAAAGCAGCAGGCTTAAAATTTTTTGTTCTTTTTCATTATGTTCTTCTTTTTTTTCATTTTTTCATTTTTTTTTGTTTTGAAAAATGACGCCCTCGCACACAGGCGTTCATTAAAAAAATCATTTTTTAAAATTTTATTAAAATGACGACATTGACAAAGCCGTGAATTTATTAAATGACGCCCCCTAAGCGGGCGTGAAATGAAAAATTATTTTTTTATTTTATTTATTTAAAAATGACGACGTAGACACTATCGTTAATTATGTGAATGACGCCTAATTATGAAGGCATTAATTAAAAATATTTATTTTTCCGTTCTTTTATCTCTCTTTTTTTTCTTCTTATGAGGCTGAGCATAGCACAAAGGGTCTTGAGCCTTACACAATCACCATCTTAAATTCATTAATCTTTCTTAAACGACTTAACAAAGGGTCAACTTGCTTATTGACTTCTGCTTTCACTCATATTCTCTCGCGGCCCATCCTTCTTAGTCGGTCTTCGCCATTCTTCGAGCTTATAACCCACCATGGAGGGGGAAGTGAAGAATAACTTGAGGAAGCGAGGAAGCTTTACTAGAGGTTTTCGAGATTCGGGGAACTTTCCTTCCCTTGCCCTAATGCCTGTTGGGGTTCGGTCTTCGGCTTAGGGAAATTTTGTTGCTCTTTTTGCCCTTATTCATGCATGCTTACGACCAGGGTTTTCCCTGCGGGGACTTTGCCCTCTTGACATGCTTTTCTTTTGTTTTGTAACTTTCTTTTTCTTTTTTCTCTTTTTCAAATTTCTCAAATAGATAAAGACCTAATTGTACTTGGGCTTTAAGCATTTTGTTCCCTTTTGGGCCCTGACTTCCACCTACTAGGGCGGCGGGTAGGTTCGGTTAGTATTCCTTGACTCGTACTCCCTCTCGTGAGCCGAAGAGAAGGGAATAGGTAAAGTTTGTACACTCTTAGTTTGGGTCTGACTTTTCTCAAATTCCGGGCCGCTCGAGTTTAAGAGTAGAGTGTATGGTGTGTGCGTGTATTGATCCCAAGGTCAAACCATCAAAACTAAAGAATGAATTAAGGATTTTGATTTTTCGGGCTCGCGGCCTATGCACTATGCTAGCCTGCAACTTCTTTTCATCATTTTTTTCTTTTTCATTTTTTTTGTTGTGTCATTTCTTTCATTTTATTTTTCATTTTATTTTTCCTCTTTTTCTTTTTTCTTTTTTTTCTTTTCAAAGACTTAGGGGTAGTATTTCTTCAAATAAAGTCCATTCTAAGGGTGAGCCAGCTCCTCCCCTTCAGCATTAATTAATTTTTAAGCATTACCAGGATAAACATCTTTTATTACGAAGGGCCCTTCCCAGTTCGGCTGAAGTTTTGAACGAGGTCCACCTGATTTTATAAAGATTCTTTTAATTATCATTTCACCGATTTTAAATTTTCTCTCAAATAATTTCTTTTGGTAAAAACGTGAAAGCCTGTTCTGATAAACACGCGCATGCTCGGCGGCAGCCAAACGCTTCTCATCTAAGAGTTCCAATTGAGCAAGGAGAGATTCGCGATGCTCATCGATAGGGAGCTCCTTGTCCAATTGTACTCGTAGAGAAGGGATACGAATCTCATAGGGAACCACCCCCTCCATTCCATAAGTAAGGGCAAAGGGGTCTGCCCAGTAGGGGTACGAATGAAAGTACGATAGGCCCACAGAGCTTCAACCAATTTTTTTGGCCAATCCGCAAATTTATTAGCCTCAAACGTTTTCTTGATAATTTTAATCAACGTTTTATTAGTTGCCTCTGCTTGGCCATTGCCCTGCGGACAATAAGGAGATGAATGATGCAATACAATGTTATACCTGTTGTAGAGGTCCTGAAGCTCATGAGAGATGAATTGCGGTCAGTTGTAGGTGACGATGATACTTGGGATGCCGAACCTTGCGATGATATTCTTCATTATAAATTTGCAGACGGTTGACGCTTTTATTTCCATATAAGCTTCCGCTTCCGCCCACTTGGTGAAGTACTACGTGGCCGTGAGTATAAATGACTTTGGCTTTGTGAGGAGGTTCAAATCACCAAGAGGTCCAATGATATCGAAAGCCCACATGGAGAAAGGCCATGGGGAGGACATAGGATGGAGCAAAGAAGCAGGAGAATGAATTTTGTCGGCGTGTAGTTGACACTTAACACACCTTCGAACATAGATAGAACAATCCTCTTCTAGATTGGGCCAATAGAAGCCTAGTCTAAGGATTTTCTTACCAAGCATCTGACTATTCACGTGGCCACCACACACTCTTAAATGTGCCTCTTCCACGATCTTCCAAGATTCATCATCATCGAGGCATCTTAACAAAACACCGGTGAGACCTCTTCTATAGATCACACCTCCAACTAAAGTGTATCAGTAGCACCCCTGAAAAGTTTAAAGAAAAACATGTACTCTAATTAGAAATAAACTAGTGTAAAAATAATTAAATAATTAAACAAAAGGACCTTGGAGGCTTTACACAAACATAAATTGTTACATATATACTTAGTGGGCTTATATTATTATTTTCTCTTAATATATATGGGCCTTGGAGGGTTTACAAACCCAAATTGTTACATGTATACTTAGTGGGCTTATATTATTCTTTTCTCTTAATATAAATGGGCCTTGGAGGCTTTACAAACCCACATGAAAGAGTCCAACCCATGTGAGATTCTAAATTGGCCAACCCAACCCCTTGCGTTCACACCAAGCCCATGCAATCCTTTTCATCAAGGACCCTACGTGTTATCTCTAACCACCTAACACTAATAACACATGTGTTAGGAGCCAGTCGACATCAAAAAGGAGGGGGGATAGTCAATACATGATTTAGTGTCCAAAATGAAATGGATTTCGGCTGATTAAATTCACACAGATTTGGGCAGTTGAAGCGGCTGGAATTTATTCACACAGAAGACCAACAACACCTTCTAACCCAAACCACCCATCTTCTATAAAACCCTCCGCCCTCTTTCGTGCAAAGTTTGTTAGCACGTCTTCTCCTCTGCACTCTTCTTCCTCTTCCATTTCTTGTTCTTTGTTATTGCACAAGAAGGGTGCTGTCATCTTTATTCCCTTTCCTGTGGTGGTGGTGGTAAATGTGAAGGAAGTTGCAGAGACATCTTCTTCTTATTATATCTCACTGTTCATTCTCATATCATCGTTTAAGGTAGGTCTTCTCTCCCCAGATGAAAACTCTTAAAAACATGCTTAGTTATATGTTTAGACGATCACGTTATAAACTTTTCCGGTTGTTTACATGATCTACGTTAATTAGTTAAATAAAGACCATATGCTTAACACCCGTACCATCTTCAACAATTTTTATCTTTTTATCCCGATACAATAAAATCGTGATATTTCAGGATTAAGATCCTTAGATTTTTTTCTTATTTATCATGTAATTAGTTTATGTAAAAACTCATATTTGAAAACGGGTTACTGTTCATGTGTTAATACACGTACCCTCTTTGTCGGTTTTTATCTTTTTATCCTGATACAATAAAATCGTGATATTTCAGGATTAAGATCCTTAGATTTTTTTTCCTATTTATCATGTAATTAGTTTCTGTAAAAAACTCATATTTGAAAACGGGTTATTGCTCATGTGTTAACACCCGTACCCTCTTTCTCGATTTTTATCTTTTTATCCTGATACAATAAACTCGTGATATTTCAGGATTAAGATCCTTAGATTTTTTTCCTATTTATCATGTAATCAGTTTCTGTAAAAAACTCATATTTGAAAACGGGTTACTATTCATGTGTTAACACCCGTACCCTCTTTGTCGATTTTTATCTTTTTATTCTGATGTAATAAAATTATGATATTTCAGGGTTAAGATCCTAAGAATTTTTTTCCTATTTATCATAGAATTAATTTCCATATAATCTCAATAAATAAAAAGTGTCATTGTTCATCCATGAGATGAACAGTAACATGCAATTGTAAATGGCGTTCACGCGAACCCCATCATTTGAATATATATAACTATATATATTTATATATATATAAATATAACTTGTAACTATATAAAAATATAACTTGTAACTATATATACATATAAATTGTGACCATCCTTATAAATAAATATGAGACTAATTTAAAACTCTTGTAGGATTGTGGCTGCGGAATGTGCTCAGTGACGTGAGATGCAGAGTACGGTCCAGGATTTTACCCAGGCATTACAACAGATAGCGCAAGGTGGAGCCAACCGTGGAGCGGGAGATCTCCACAGAGGTTTCAGGAATATGAACCCACCTAAGTTCACTGGTTCTTCTAACCCGGATGATGCTGAGAATTGGTTGAAGGAGATCGAGCGAGTATTCCGTGTCATGCAGTGCACGGATGATGAAAAGGTCCTACTAGCTACATTTCAACTGGAACGAGATGCAAGGTGCTAGTGGGAGTCAGTCGAAGCTACATTAATGGAAGACAATGTGTCATGGATTGAATTTTTTAGTCATTTTAACAATAAATATTTCTCCGACCGCGTCCAAGAGAAGAAGGTCGCGGAATTTTCCGCTCTCAAGCAAAGAACCCTGACCGTGGCCGAGTATGAGACCCAGTTATCTAGGCTATCAAGGTACGCACCTCACTTGGTGTGTATGGAGAAGATGAAAGCCCGGCGTTTCTTAAATGGGCTTAGGCCCCAATTCATCACTCAATTGGCACCAATGGATATCCAAGTATATCCGGAGATTGTTCGACGTGCTCAACTGCTGGAAATGCCACGGAGTTGTCCACCAAAATCCGTGGTAAGGAAAAGAAGGAGATCGTTACTACCTCTGGTAGCTTCAAACCTTATTTCAACAAGAAGCGACCCAATGTTGGAGGAGAGTACTCCAAGGATAAGAAGCCCAAGCAAATCAACAAGTCTTTCTCCATCACTACGCCAGCTAAGAAGAATTGCTATTATTGTGACAAGCCCGGCCATAAGGCCGATGAATGCTGGAGAAAGTTGGGAGCGTGCCTCTGATGCAGGAGTCGGGAACACCGAATCCCTGATTGCCCCCTGTTGAATGAATGGGCAGAATCAACAATCAAGGAAGAAAAGCGCCCATCAAAAAAGTAACGATGTCTCCAAGCTCTGCAGGAGATGAAACCAAATGAAGGCGGACTGGTGGAAGGTACCTTATCTATCTGTTCCAAGTTTGCTCAAGTTCTGTTCGATACCGACGCAACCCATTCTTTTTTTTCAAAGAAATTTTCTGCTTCATTCTCTATGGAACCTGAACAGATGAACTTAGTAATTTCTACTCCGTTAGGGAATGATTCCGAAGTCACATACCATTACAAAAACTGTGAGGTCAGGATTAAAGGCCACAATCTACCTGCTGATCTGATATGCTTAGATCTACAGGGGTATGATGTCATTCTAGGTGCCGATTGGCTTTCCACCCATCGGGCAACTATAGACTGTCGGAATGGGAAAGTAACCTTTGTAGATTACCCGGAGTTAACTTATATTACTCCGCAAAAGAGATCACTAGTTATCTCAGCTCTTCGAGCCCATAAACTTATCAGCAAAGGTTGCGAGGCATTCTTAGCATTTGTAACTGTCCTGGAAACTAAGGTGGCCAGACTTGAAGACATTCAAGTAGTTCGGGAATTTCCCGATGTTTTCCCTGAAGATTTACCTGGTTTACCACCAGAGAGGGAAGTCTCTTTCACCATAGACCTTGTTCCGAGTGCCAGACCTGTTTCCAAAGCACCCTACAGAATGTCCCCCGTAGAACTGAAGGAATTGAAGGAGCAACTCATGGAATTATTAAAGAAAGGTTTCATCAGACCGAGTACTTCCCCATGGGGAGCACCAGTGTTATTTGTCAAGAAGAAGGACGGATCGATGAGGCTATGTATTGATTATCGGCAGTTGAACCACCTTACCATCAAAAACAAGTACCCAATGCCGAGGATAGATGAACTCTTCGATCAAATTTCTGGAGCAAAGTACTTCTCAAAGATTGATCTTCGGTCGGGTTATCACCAACTGAGGATCAAGGATGAGGATATTCACAAAACTGCATTTCGAAGCAAGTACGGGCATTGTGAATTTACTGTTATGCCTTTTGGACTAACAAATGCCCCTGCAGCGTTTATGCAGCTCATGAATAGCACTTTTAGACCACATCTGGATAAATTCATTGTGGTTTTCATCGATGATATTCTGATATATTCAAAGTCTGAAGAGGAGCATGGAGTACATTTGCGGATGGCGTTACAGATATTGAGGGACCATCAATTGTATGCCAAATTCAGCAAGTGCGAGTTTTGGCTAGAAGAAGTATCATTTCTAGGCCATATAGTCTCGAAGGATAGAATTTCTGAGGATCCTGCAAAGGTTGAAGCCATGAGGAAATCGGAACGACCTACAAATGCAACAGAAATCTGATGTTTCTTAGGTCTAGCTGGTTATTACCGGCGTTTTATCAAGGACTTCTCAAAAATTATAGTACCGCTCACCAAGCTGACTCGCAAGGAAGTACCATATGAATAGAACGAGGATTGTGAAAGAAGTTTTCAAGCTTAAAAGGACCACTTGACTACTGCTCCGGTCTTGGCCCTGCCTGTCGAAGGAGAAAAGGACAAGGTATATACCGATGCTTCTGGCATTGGCCTCGGGTGTGTGCTGATGCAACAAGGAAGAGTTATTACATACTCTTCTAGGAAACTGAAGAAACATGAAGAAAACTACCCGGTACATGACCTGGAACTAGCCGCGTTAGTGTTTGCTTTAAAAATTTGGAGACACTATCTCTACGGAGAACCATTCACCATGTACTCTGATCATAAAAGTCTCAAGTACCTATTTTCTCAAAAGGAACTTAATATGAGGCAAAGCCGTTGGATGGAGTACCTCAAGGATTTTGACTTTACCATACAATACCACCCTGGCAAGGGTAATTCTGTCGCAGATGCTTTAAGTTGGAACCCAAGAGCAATAATGTCCAATTTGATGATTCAGGAATAGAAGTTATTGGAGAAATTTTCCGAGCTTGACATAAACATGAACAAGGAGGAAAGGTGCATTACTCTGGCGCACATGAGTTTGCATCTGGACCTACTTTCTGAGATCATGAGACTGCAAGAAGAAGATCCTATACTTATGGAGATAAAGGATAAGCTAGGTGAAAGACCTGATTTTAAGTCAGCAATTGATGGCAGACTGTTATTCCATGAAAGGACTTGTGTACCAGACTATCCAGAATTGAAGAAGAAGATTCTAGAAGAAGCTCACCGCTCTAGGTACGCTACTCATCCTGGAGCAACCAAGATGTACAAGGACTTGAGAAGAACTTTTTGGTGGCCCAACATGAAACGGGAGGTAGCAGATTTTGTATCTCGCTGTCTTACGTGCCAGGAAGTAAAGGTGGAACACCAAAAATTGGCTGGAAGGTTACATCCTCTAGACATTCCCAAGTGGAAATGGGAAGATATTGGAATGGATTTAATCATGGGCTTGCCTAAGTCTCAAGGCGGACATGATGGTATCTGGGTAATAATAGACCACCTCACCAAATCGGCTCACTTTCTACCTATCAAGAGCGGTTGGTCGGTAAACGTCCTAGCCGCATTATACACCAAGGAGATTGTTAGACTGCATGGTGTACATGTAACTATTGTTTCTGACCGAGACCTACGTATCACCTCTCACTTTTGGAAGGGTTTACATCACTCAATGGGGACAAAGCTTAACTTTAGTACTGCATTTCATCCCCAGACTGATGGGCAGACAGAAAGGACGAATCAGATTGTGGAAGATATGTTGAGAGCATGTCTCATTGACTTTGGTGGAAGTTGGCATGACCATTTGCCCCTGGCCGAGTTTGCTTATAACAACAGCTACCAGGCCAGTATCCAAATGGCTCCATTCGATGCACTTTATGGCAGAAGTTGCCGATCTCCAATATGCTAGGATGAAGTTGGTGAAAGACAACTACTAGGCCCAGATATGGTTCGAGACACGAATGATAAGGTCCAACTCATCAGAGATAGACTCAAAACAGCTCAGTCTAGGCAGAAGTCCTATGCTGACAACAAAAGGAGAGACCTGGAGTTCCAAGTTGGGGACCATGTTTTCCTCAAGGTTTCTCCTGGTCATGGTATTAGAAGATTCGGTGTCAAGGGCAAGCTTACACCGAGATTTATTGGCCCATTCGAAGTGCTAGAAAGAGTTGGCGAGGTAGCTTATCGCATTGCTTTACCTCCTCAACTATCGGAAGTGCACAACGTGTTCCACGTTTCTATGCTAAAGAAGTATGTGTATGACCCTTTTCACGTCATCGATCATCACGACTTGGTGATTCAAAAGGACCTTACATATGAACAGAAGCCGATGATGATTCTTGATCGAGAAGTTCGAGTATTACGAAGCAAGACCATTCCCATGGTAAAAGTGCAATGGAACAAATGCCTAGAGCAAGAAGCTACATGGGAAATTGAAGAGTCCATGCGAAGGAGATATCCGGAGCTATTCTAGATTGTAAGTATCCTATACCCTCTATGTCTCCAATTATGGAGTTGAATTTGGGGACCAAATTCTTTTAAGTGGGGGAGGGTGTAGCACCCCTGAAAAGTTTAAATAAAAACATGTACTCTAATTAGAAATAAACTAGTGTAAAAATAAATAAATAATTAAACAAAAGGGCCTTGGAGGCTTTACACAAACCTAAAGTGTTACATATATACTTAGTGGGCTTATATTATTGTTTTCCCTTAATATATATGGGCCTTGGAGGCTTTACAAACCCAAATTGTTACATGTATACTTAGTGGGCTTATATTATTGTTTTCCCTTAATATAAATGGGCCTTGGAGGCTTTACAAACCCGCATGAAAGAGTCCAACCCATGTGAGATTCTCAATTGGCCAACCCAACCCCTTGCATTCACACCAAGCCCATGCAATCCTTTTCATCAAGGACCCTACGTGTTATCTCTAACCACCTAACATTAATAACACATGTGTTAGCAGCCAGTCGACATCAAAAAGGAGGGGGGATGGTCAATACGCAGTTTAGTGTCTAAAATGAAATGGATTTCGGCTGATTAAATTCACACAGATTTGGGCGGTTGAAGCGGCTGGAATTTGTTCACACATAAGGCCAACAACACCTTCTAACCCAAACCACCCATCTTCTATAAAACCCTCTGCCCTCTTTCGTGCAAAGTTTGTTAGCACGTCTTCTCCTCTGCACTCTTCTTCCTCTTCCATTTCTTGTTCTTTGCTGTTGCACAAGAAGGGTGATGTCATCTTTATTCCCTTTCCTATGGTGGTGGTAAACGTGAAGGAAGTTGCAGAGACGTCTTCTTCTTATTATATCTCACTGTTCATTCTCAAATCATCATTTAAGGTAGATCTTCTCTCCCCAGACGAAAACTCTTAAAAACATGCTTAGTTAAATGTTTAGACGATCACGTTATAAACTTTTCCGATTGTTTACATGATCTACATTAATTAGTTAAATAAAGACCATATGCTTAACACCCGTATCATCTTCAACGATTTTTATCTTTTTATCCCGATACAATAAAATCGTGATATTTTAGAATTAAGATCCTTAGATTTTTTTCTTACTTATCATGTAATTAGTTTATGTAAAAACTAATATTTGAAAACGGGTTATTGTTCATGTGTTAACACCCGTACCCTCTTTGTCGATTTTTATCTTTTTATCCTGATATAATAAAATCATGATATTTCAGGATTAAGATCCTTAGAGTTTTTTCCTATTTATCATGTAATTAGTTTCTGTAAAAAACTCATATTTGAAAACGGGTTACTGTTCATGTGTTAACACCCGTACCCTCTTTGTCGATTTTTATCTTTTTATTCTGATGCAATAAAATTATGATATTTCAAGGTTAAGATTCTTAGATTTTTTTCCTATTTATCATGAAATTAGTTTCCGTAAAATCTCAATAAATAAAAAGTGTCACGGTTCATCCATGAGATGAACAGTAACATGCAATTGTAAATGAACCCCATCATTTGAATATATATGTAGCAACCCTGATAAATGAATATTTGAAATAAATTAAAACATATTTATATTACAGTAGTAATACAGATAATGAGAATAGGATTAATTAGATGAAGTAAAATAAAATTAAAATAACGCCTCTTATTAGGGCGTTAATTCAAAAAGAAACGCCTCTATCAAAGGTGTGACTAAAGAAAGGACGCCCACACGTGCAGTCGTCAACTCTCACTACCAAATAGGCAAGTAAAAGAAACGCCCATATATGGGGCGTGTTTCAAAAACAAGGAACGCCCTTATCCAAGACGTTTCTTAAGAAACGACCTGAACTAGGTCGTAAATTCAAGAATAGACGCCCTGACCAAAGGCGTTAATTCCGTTCGTGAACCGTTCGAACCCAGAGCTTATCCATGGAAAGATTAACCTAATCTAGTAAGTGTCTAATAGAGTAAGGACTCTATTAGGGATATACTACCCTCACACAATCACTAACTCTAATAGGACTTCCAAAGTCTTATAAATAAACTTGTTCGGCCAACCCTAAATCTATTTGGACGAACTACTGCTGCACAGTACGTGAAGAACAAACTGTTCTTCTTATTCCCTTTTGTTTTTCTTTCTTCAGATTATATGAAGAATAATTAGTTTTCTTCTTGTTCAGGAAACTTGCTACTGCCGTCGAAGAATAGGTAATATTCTTCTATCTTTTCCTTAAACGTCGATTATAACTATGAAGATTATTAACATCTTCATCTTCCCTCTTTTTCTCTTCCTCTACAGGTTCTGTAGCGTGAAGATCTTTGAAGAACATTTGTTCTTCTTCCGGCTGCTGCTGCTGTTGCGGATTTTCGTTGCAACAGAGCTCATCTTCTATCTCATCCTTCACGTTCCATTAAAGGTAGGATTTTCTCAAGTCACTGTAGCCCAAACTAAATTGATACAGTACAATAATTATCATGCATATACATGGTTTGGTTTACTATAGTTTCTGAACGATTTTCTGTTAATTTCTTGAAAGAAACGTCCTTAGCAAGGGCGTGACTATGAAATACACGCCCCAGACTAGGGCGCTACTTGGCAAGTCACGACCCTTCCCAGGTCGTCAATTTCATATTTGACGCCCTGTACACAGGCGTAAATTTCATGTAAATCTTAAGAACTGGTTATCCATGCAATTACATGAAATCAAATCAATAATTGTTAACCGTTAAAAGTCAATAAACATGAAACATCAAATCTGATATACTGCATGTGAATTCCTGCCAATTTTCCTGTCATGACTATATGATTGTTATCCTTGATTATCGTGCAAATCTTGCTAATTCCTGATATTTCTTGAATTCACGACCTAGACTAGGTCGTTTTTCCCTGTGGTAACGCCTCATCACAGGGCGTGAATTAACAATAAACGCCCCTTACTAGGGCGCGTATCTGTTAAAAATCCTGGAATATATATTCTGTGAAAAATAGAACTTAATGATTAACGCCCCTTCCAAGGGCGCGTTTTTGATAATTTCTGAAAATAAGTATGTTCTGAAAAATATTGTAAATAAAAGACGCCTGCTACAGTAGTCGTCAACTCTTGAAGAAACGCCCCTGATGAAGGCGCGTTTTAGATAAATTATTGAAATTATTGAAAATTCTGCAAAACGGACCATATGTAAACGCCCTTCTGTTAGGCGTTAATTACTTGAGAAACGACTTGACCTAAGTCGTTATTTTACTGTAAACTGATTTTTCCTCTGATTTGCTAACCGATGGTTTTATATAATATATATATATATATATCGGCACTATTCTCCACTCCGTGAGTATAGTCCCACTTTTCACGGTGTTTTATCGATCACACTCAACTCTCATTGACATACAAGCTCTCCATTAGACATTCCGTTCCTTTGGACTAGCGAGTTAGTCATAGAGACCTCCGTAAGACTCCTCGTAGCCTTGGATTCCCTCAAGACCGACTGAGCTGGTTGTACCCTAAAAACCCATTACACCATTGATGCCATGTCACTCTAAAGAAACATGGTATACCGGCCCTTATGATTATACAAAGAGTATATCATAAGAAATTCTTAATGGGATGATGATATCATGCCATATCATGTCGTTCTTGTAAACTCCAATTCTATGATAAGAGTGAGGGTATCTTACCTTTGATATACTGTTCATGTGGACCTCAATTCTATATAAAGAATGTCCATATTGATTTGTCATGGTACCTAAATTAAGGGAACCATATTCTACCTAGTTTTATCGATATCGTGATTATGCCGTTATTATCGCCATTCTATGTCCTTTGTCATATTTTGGACTCTATTCTATCAAAGTTGTCATACGTGTCTACAAGCTTGATTATTGAAATTCTATATTGGCTATATAAACAAGAGTGGATGTCAAAACACATGACAAATGCCTGCGCATATAGGGCCCGATCTGGTCCTGGGGGGAGCACCCGAAAGTACTTGTGCCCATGGGAGTTAAAATGATAAGGTATCTGGCATTATACCGAGTACTTGACTTGCTTGATTGGACATTCCACACACATCTTGTACTTGAATCGTACTTGACTTTACAGGAAACGCGTGGCCCGAAAAAAGGGTAATTTACTTGCTTGATACATGATAGCCAAAGTTCTTGACATGACTTGTTAAACGTGCTTGCTTGAATATCTTGAATAACTCGTATCTTGTTGAAAGTTCATGATAAGTTCATCTTATTTCCTTGATATTACATTCTCTCTATCTTGTCGTTTCATGCGAGCATGCATAGCCTTATTGCATTCATGAAAATGTAATTATTAAACCCCTTGCTAGTACTTGAGATATAATTTCCTACTGAGCGTTCGCTCATTCCGTTTGTCCCTTTCTACTTTTCAGGTAAGTCCGACGATGGAAGTCAATCGGATGGGAATGGTCAAGAGTGAAAGTGATAGAGTTTCTACAAGTGTCGTCTAGTCTTTTCCATAGTTTCTTGAGTCAAATATGTATTCTTTTCCTTTTTTTGTTAAACAGAGTATTGGATTTGTAATAGTCTATCCATTATGAAATAAAGGATTGGGTTATCTTGCTATTTTGCGCATCTCTGTCTTTATGTCGAATACACGACCACTCTGATTGACATGATTGATATAGACACGTCGCGCAACTCCGGGTATCTTCCGCGCTCGGGGCATGACAGTCTTTTTGGTATCAGAGCCTGAGGTATTCAATTCTTAGGAAACCCAAGTCCAAGGATAGGTTTCAAAACCTTTAACCAAGTGAGAGTGGGTAGAACCAAGGGTTAAATGATCAATGAGTCCTTTATAAGATCATAGTGATATAATACTAACATAGCTATTGTAATTGTAGGATAATGGCTGCCGAACGTGCTCAATGGCGCAACATGCAGCGTACCCTTCAAGGGATGACCCAAGTGCTACAACAGGTAGCACAAGGTGGTGCTCCACGAGCTGGAAGCTTACACCAAGCATTCAAGAATATGAATCCCCCGAAGTTCATGGGATCAACCGATCCAGACGATGCCGAGCATTGGGTTCGGGAGATTGAACGTATATTCCGTGTCATGCAATGCACGGATCAGGACAAAGTCTTATTAGCTACTTTCCAGTTAGAAAAGGATGCTAGATGCTGGTGGGAGTCGATTGAAGCTACTATAGACCCAACTCAAGTTACATGGAGAGAATTCGTTGAATATTTCAACGCCAAATATTTCTCTGATAGGGTCCAGGAAAAGAAGGCCGCCGAATTTGCCGCATTAAAGCAAAGATCTTTATCGGTGGCTGATTATGAAGCACAGTTTTCTAGACTATCTAGATATGCTAAGCATTTAATTAGCACGGAAAAGATGAAAGCCCGTAGATTTCTTAATGGGCTTAGGCCCCACTACATTACTCAACTGGCGCCTATGGATATTCAAGTTTATGCTGAAATAGTGCGCCGAGCTCAGTTGCTTGAAGATGCCACGGAACTATCTGATAGGATCCGTGGGAAAGACAAAAAGGAGCAAGTCACAAGTTCGGGTTCTTTTAAACCCAACTTTAAGAAGAGGCCCAATAATGGAGGTTCTTCCTCTGAAGATCAGAAATTCAAGAAGACCAAGCCTTTCTCTATCACCACTACCCCTTCGAATACAGTTTGCAAGCATTGTGACAAGGCTGGTCACAAAACAGAAGAATGCTGGAGGAAATTAGGAGCATGTCTCCGTTGTGGGAGTCGTGAACATCGGATTCCCGATTGTCCATTAATGAATGACCAAGACGGTGAGGGTAAACGCCCAGTGACAAGGAACGCGCGTCTTCATGCAATCCAAGAGACCGAACCAGAAGAAGAAGGCGGATTGGTGGAAGGTACATTAAAAATTTGTTCCAAATATGCACATGTCTTATTTGATACGGGTGCATCGCATTCCATTATTTCCAAGAAGTTTGCTGACCCATTACCTCTAGAACCAGAATGGATGAAGTTAATATTGTCTACTCCTCTCGGAAACGAGACGGATATCACACATCATTATCAAAACTGTGAGGTATTGGTTCGAGGAAAGAATTTTCCTATTGATCTTATCTGCTTAGATCTAAAAGAGTATGATGTTATACTAGGAGCAGATTGGTTATCCAAATACCAGGCAACGGTTGATTGCTGTGATAGCAAGATTGTTTTCAAGGAATTTCCGGAACTGACTTATACTAGTCCTAAGAGTCGAAGCAAATCCCCTCTTATTTCGGCTCTTCGAGCAAGCAAGCTCGTCAAGAAAGGATGTGTATCCTTCCTTGCTTTTGTCACTATTAAAGAAGCTAAAGAAACCAAGATAGAGGACATTCAGGTAGTGCGAGAATTTCCAGACGTATTTCCGGAAGATTTGCCGGGATTACCCCCTCAAAGAGATGTAGCCTTCACCATTGACTTAGTCCCTGGTGCTGGTCCCGTTTCAAAGGCACCATATAGAATGTCCCCTGCTGAACTCAAGGAGTTGAAGGAGCAGTTGCTGGAACTAATCCAAAAAGGGTTTATTAGACCAAGTACTTCCCCGTGGGGAGCACCAGTCTTATTTGTAAAGAAGAAGGATGGATCCATGAGATTGTGTATCGACTATCGACAATTGAATCATCTTACTATCAAGAACAAGTATCCACTGCCGAGAATCGATGAATTATTTGATCAGATTTCAGGATCCAAATATTTTTCCAAGATTGATCTCAGGTCGGGATACCATCAATTAAGAATCAAAGACGATGACATTCATAAGACCGCATTCAGAAGCAGGTATGGCCATTACGAATTTGTTGTTATGCCTTTTGGACTAACAAATGCCCCTGCTGCCTTTATGCAGTTAATGAATAGCATATTCAGGCCTTACTTGGATCAATTCATAGTAGTCTTCATTGATGATATATTGATATATTCCAAGACTAAGGAAGAACATGAAGAACATTTGAGGATTGCATTGCAAGTCTTGAGGACAAATCAATTATATGCTAAACTCAGCAAATGCGAGTTCTGGCTTGAAGAAGTGGCTTTTCTCGGACATGTCATATCCAAGGACGATTTATCTGTAGATCCGTCAAAGGTTGAAGCTGTAAGAAACTGGGAAAGACCCACTAATGCAAGCAAGATCAGAAGTTTCTTAGGCCTTGCAGGCTATTATCGACGATTCATCAAAGATTTCTCTAAAATCGCCGTGCCCCTTACAAGGTTAACTCGTAAGGAGATCCGATATGAATGGAGTGAGGAATGTGAGAGAAGTTTGCAAACTCTCAAGGATCATCTCACCACAGCTCCGGTCTTAGCTCTACCGATAGAAGGAGAGAAATTCGAGGTCTACACTGATGCTTCTGGCATTGGCCTCGGATGTGTCCTAATGCAACAAGGAAAGGTCATAGCATACTCTTCACGTCAGCTGAAGAAGCATGAGGAGAATTACCCCGTCCATGACTTAGAACTGGCCGCGGTAGTATTTGCCTTAAAGATATGGAGACACTATCTCTATGGAGTACAGTTCACTGTATACTCCGATCACAAAAGTCTCAAATATCTATTTTCACAAAAGGAACTAAACATGAGACAAAGACGCTGACTAGAATATCTCAAGGACTTCGACTTCAATATACAATACCATCCCGGAAAGGGTAATTATGTTGCTGACGCCCTTAGTCGAAAGCCGAGAGCAATGATAGCAAATTGTATGATGCAAGAATGAAGGTTACTTGAACAATTCTCCGAGCTCAATATAAGCTTGGACACGGAATCCAAATTTGTCACACTATCTCATGTAAGCATACAGTCAGATTTATTATCTGAGATACAAACACTTCAGGATGATGATCCTATGTTAGTAGAAATCAAGGGCAGATTAGAAGGACAATCTGATTTTCAACTAACTTCTGATGGAAGATTATCGTTCAAAGATAGAACTTGTATACCTGATTGTCCGGAATTAAAGAAGAAGATCTTAGATGAAGCTCACCGATCAAGGTACACTATTCATCCAGGATCAACCAAAATGTACCAAGATGTAAAGAGGAACTTTTGGTGGCCTAATATGAAAAGAGAAATAGCGGACTATGTATCACGCTGTCTCACATGCCAACAGGTCAAGGCGGAACACCAAAAGCCTGCGGGAAAACTACATCCTCTAGATATTCCTAAGTGGAAATGGGAGGATATTGGTATGGACTTCATCATGAGTTTGTCTAAATCTAAAGGAGGACATGATGGAATCTGGGTTATCATTGACCGATTGACTAAATCGGCACATTTCTTGCCAATCAAAAGCCGATGGTCAATTGATGTGCTAGCTGCACTATACATCAAAGAAATAGTCAGGATACATGGAATTCCTGTCTCAATCGTGTCTGATAGAGATCCCCATTTTACTTCTCATTTTTGGAAGGGATTACAACATTCGTTGGGGACAAGGCTCAACTTTAGTATTGCTTTTCACCCACAAACGGATGGTCAGACCGAGCGAACTAATCAAGTTGTTGAAGATATGCTGAGAGCATGCATTATTGACTTTGGAGGAAGCTGGCATGACCACTTACCTTTAGTTGAATTTGCATATAATAATAGCTACCAAGCTAGTATCCAAATGGCACCTTTCGAAGCCTTATACGGAAGGAGTTGCCGATCTCCCATATGTTGGAACGAAGTTGGAGAAAAACAACTGTTAGGTCCAGACATGGTAAGGGATACAACCGAGAAGATACAAGTAATCAGGGAAAGATTACAAGTTGCTCAGACCAGACAAAAGACTTATGCAGATACAAGAAGAAGAGATCTTGAATTCCAAATCGGAGATCATGTATTTCTCAAGATATCCCCTGGACGTGGCATACGAAGATTTGGTGTTAAGGGCAAGCTTACGCCAAGATTCATCGGACCATTTGAGGTACTCGAAAGAGTTGGCGAGGTTGCTTATCGCATCGCGTTGCCTCCTCAGTTGTCCGAGGTACACAATGTATTTCACATATCTATGTTGAAGAAGTATGTGCACGATCCATCGCATATTATTGAACATGGAGATCTGGCGATCCAGAAAGATCTCACTTATGAACAGAAGCCTATGAAGATATTAGATCGAGAAATATGAGCTCTAAGGAATAAGGTTATTCCCATGCTCAAGGTGCAATGGAATAAGAATCCTGAACGTGAAGCGACATGGGAGACCGAAGAATCTATGAAGAAACGATTTCCCGAGTTATTCTAAGAGGTATATGTTCTACGCTCTCCACATGTATAATTATATATATTGAATTTGGGGACCAAATTCTTTTCAAGTGGGGGAGGGTGTAGCAACCCTGATAAATGAATATTTGAAATAAATTAAAACATATATATATTACAGTAGTAATACAGATAATGAGAATAGGATTAATTAGATGAAGTAAAACAAAATTAAAATAACGCCTCTTATTAGGGCGTTAATTCAAAAAGAAACGCCTCTATCAAAGGCGTGACTAAAGAAAGGACGCCCACACGTGCAGTCGTCAACTCTCACTACCAAATAGGCAAGTAAAAGAAACGCCCATATATGGGGCGTGTTTCAAAAACAAGGAACGCCCTTATCCAAGACGTTTCTTAAGAAACGACCTGAACTAGGTCGTCAATTCAAGAATAGACGCCCTGACCAAAGGCGTTAATTCCGTTCGTGAACCGTTCGAACCCAGAGCTTATCCAGGGAAAGATTAACCTAATCTAGTAAGTGTCTAATAGAGTAAGGACTCTATTAGGGATATACTACCCTCACACAATCACTAACTCTAATAGGACTTCCAAAGTCTTATAAATAAACTTGTTCGGCCAACCCTAAATCTATTTGGACGAACTACTGCTGCACGGTACGTGAAGAACAAACTGTTCATCTTATTCCCTTTTGTTTTTCTTTCTTCAGATTATATGAAGAATAATTAGTTTTCTTCTTGTTCAGGAAACTTGCTACTGCCGTCCAAGAATAGGTAATATTCTTCTATCTTTTCCTTAAACGTCGATTATAACTATGAAGATTATTAACATCTTCATCTTCCCTCTTTTTCTCTTCCTCTACAGGTTCTGTAGCGTGAAGATCTTTGAAGAACATTTGTTCTTCTTCCGGCTGCTGCTGCTGTTGCGGATTTTCGTTGCAACAGAGCTCATCTTCTATCTCATCCTTCACGTTCCATTAAAGGTAGGATTTTCTCAAGTCACTGTAGCCCAAACTAAATTGATACAGTACAATAATTATCATGCATATACATGGTTTGGTTTACTATAGTTTCTGAACGATTTTCTGTTAATTTCTTGAAAGAAACGTCCTTAGCAAGGGCGTGACTATGAAATACACGCCCCAGACTAGGGCGCTACTTGGCAAGTCACGACCCTTCCCAGGTCGTCAATTTCATATTTGACGCCCTGTACACAGGCGTAAATTTCATGTAAATCTTAAGAACTGGTTATCCATGCAATTACATGAAATCAAATCAATAATTGTTAACGGTTAAAAGTCAATAAACATGAAACATCAAATCTGATATACTGCATGTGAATTCCTGCCAATTTTCCTGTCATGACTATATGATTGTTATCCTTGATTATCGTGCAAATCTTGCTAATTCCTGATATTTCTTGAATTCACGACCTAGACTAGGTCGTTTTTCCCTGTGGTAACGCCCCATCACAGGGCGTGAATTAACAATAAACGCCCCTTACTAGGGCGCGTATCTGTTAAAAATCCTGGAATATATATTCTGTGAAAAATAGAACTTAATGATTAACGCCCCTTCCAAGGGCGCGTTTTTGATAATTTCTGAAAATAAGTATGTTCTGAAAAATATTGTAAATAAAAGACGCCTGCTACAGTAGTCGTCAACTCTTGAAGAAACGCCCCTGATGAAGGCGCGTTTTAGATAAATTATTGAAATTATTGAAAATTCTGCAAAACGGACCATATGTAAACGCCCTTCTGTTAGGCGTTAATTACTTGAGAAACGACTTGACCTAAGTCGTTATTTTACTGTAAACTGATTTTTCCTCTGATTTGCTAACCGATGGTTTTATATAATATATATATATATATATCGGCACTATTCTCCACTCCGTGAGTATAGTCCCACTTTTCACGGTGTTTTATCGATCACACTCAACTCTCATTGACATACAAGCTCTCCATTGGACATTCCGTTCCTTTGGACTAGCGAGTTAGTCATAGAGACCTCCGTAAGACTCCTCGTAGCCTTGGATTCCCTCAAGGCCGACTGAGCTGGTTGTACCCTAAAAACCCATTACACCATTGATGCCATGTCACTCTAAAGAAACATGGTATACCGGCCCTTATGATTATACAAAGAGTATATCATAAGAAATTCTTAATGGGATGATGATATCATGCCATATCATGTCGTTCTTGTAAACCCCAATTCTATGATAAGAGTGAGGGTATCTTACCTTTGATATACTGTTCATGTGGACCTCAATTCTATATAAAGAATGTCCATATTGATTTGTCATGGTACCTAAGTTAAGGGAACCATATTCTACCTAGTTTTATCGATATCGTGATTATGCCGTTATTATCGCCATTCTATGTCCTTTGTCATATTTTGGACTCTATTCTATCAAAGTTGTCATACGTGTCTACAAGCTTGATTATTGAAATTCTATATTGGCTATATAAACAAGAGTGGATGTCAAAACACATGACAAATGCCTGCGCATATAGGGCCCGATCTGGTCCTGGGGGGAGCACCCGAAAGTACTTGTGCCCATGGGAGTTAAAATGATAAGGTATCTGGCATTATACCGAGTACTTGACTTGCTTGATTGGACATTCCACACACATCTTGTACTTGAATCGTACTTGACTTTACAGGAAACGCGTGGCCCGAAAAAAGGGTAATTTACTTGCTTGATACATGATAGCCAAAGTTCTTGACATGACTTGTTAAACGTGCTTGCTTGAATATCTTGAATAACTCGTATCTTGTTGAAAGTTCATGATAAGTTCATCTTATTTCCTTGATATTACATTCTCTCTATCTTGTCGTTTCATGCGAGCATGCATAGCCTTATTGCATTCATGAAAATGTAATTATTAAACCCCTTGCTAGTACTTGAGATATAATTTCCTACTGAGCGTTCGCTCATTCCGTTTGTCCCTTTCTACTTTTCAGGTAAGTCCGACGATGGAAGTCAATCGGATGGGAATGGTCAAGAGTGAAAGTGATAGAGTTTCTACAAGTGTCGTCTAGTCTTTTCCATAGTTTCTTGAGTCAAATATGTATTCTTTTCCTTTTTTTGTTAAACAGAGTATTGGATTTGTAATAGTCTATCTATTATGAAATAAAGGATTGGGTTATCTTGCTATTTTGCGCATCTCTGTCTTTGTGTCGAATACACGACCACTCTGATTGACATGATTGATATAGACACGTCACGCATCTCCGGGTATCTTCCGCGCTCGGGGCGTGACAATATATAACTATATATATTTATATATATATAAATATAACTTGTAACTATATATAAATATAACATGTAACTATATATAAATATAACTTGTAACCATATCTTGAAATTCTATATCTATTAAACTAGACAACATAAATAAAAAAAGTATATATTTAAAATCCTTAAATTTTTCTCCTAATTATCATATACTTTATTTTCAAAAAAATTATTAAATAATATCCATCCTTTTAAAATGGATGTTCTTTCTAAACTTATTATCTTATTAAATGAAGTAATGTCTTTGAAAATAGATGTATATATTTGAATATGAGAAATGAACGTGCACATATAAGGACGCCATATTCTGAGAAATAAATTTAATAATTCTAGATATAACGAATTGAACTAATCATCGCCTTCCTAGAAGGACGCCAATTACCCAGTCTTATGCATGTTTTCTAGTTAAGTCATCTCTACAAAAATCTCTGGCCTTGAATTCCAAAATTTCATTAATCTACCTTAACATCCTACAATAAACTATTTTCTTTGGAATTCCAATGGCTACAAAACTATTGTGGATGTCAATTTATATGACCAATGCCTGTGCACATAGGGCCCAATCTGGTCCTAGGAGGAGCACCCGAAAGTACTTGTGCCCATGGGAGTTGAATGATTACGGTGTGGCATTGCACCGGAGTACATGACTAGCCTGATTGATGACGTTACACAATTCTCTCTTGCTTGACTTGATACACTTGACTTGCGTGGCCCTGATTGGGCAGTAGTTGAATAAATGTGTAGCCACTATCTCATGACATGACATGAAATTACTTGCTCGGTACCCTTGTTAAATTTACTTGATACATATGATATCTTGCTAGCTCGTTCTTGAGAAATTATTGTTATTCCACTCTTGTTATTTACTTGCATTTCTTTTCATACATAATCATGCCATATTGCATAATGTATTAATCACGTAAAGCGAGTCCGGGTCTGAAGATATAATTCCTATTGAGCGTTCGCTCATCAAGTGCTTTCCAATAAATTTTCAAGTAATTTGGACTCTGAATAGCGACCAGATGGGAATGACCAAGAGTGATGAGTGTAGAAGTTTCCATGCACCGTGCCAAGTCCTGTTGCGTCGTGTCTTTCCATTATTGTTATTAAGTCACCTTTATTTAAATAAGGCATTGTTAAATTGACATTATGTATTAATGATTTAGTATGGAAGGTGTCAGTTTTATAAATTATTGTTGTTATTAGCGCTCTGGCGTTGTCGTCGAAATTGCTATTACTCTGATTGACATGAATGATTATATAGTCGTCACGCTCTCCGGGTTTTCTTCCGTGCTCGGGGCGTGACAGTATCTCTGAGCAACTCTTCGAATGGCTTTCTTCTCTTCGGCCGTGGCCTCCTCAGGATAGGATTGATCCTGGCAATACTTAGTAATTTCATAATACCACTGCTTTTCCTTATCATCCAATTGTTCCTCTAGATCCAACAACATGATCTCCTTATTCTCAATGATTCCTCCTTGCTTAACCTTCCTGAGCACCCCTTCCTTAATACTAAGGAAAGCTGGATCCTTGATAGTGGGAGTGAGACGCCTGTGAATAATGATAGAGTGGAAATCCCTTTCGGGAAGGAAAACCAAGGAAGAAGCTAGAGAAGCGAGAGCATCAGCTAGAATATTCTGATCACGAGGAACATGGACAAAGATTAATTTGGTGAAAAGCTTGGCATAAGCAAAAGTTAGTTCTTGATAGGGTTTGACTTTAGGATTGAGCGTGCGACACTAGGTGAGCACTTGGCGAAGAATGAACTGACTATCACCTACAATTCGCAATTGGGTAACACCGAATTGGTGAGCGGCCTCCAGTCCGGCCAGAAGGGCCTCGTACTCAGCTATATTATTTGTAACTGGAAATGCAAGCTGAGAGGCAAGTGGAATAGTGATACCCTCAGGTGATAGAAGAACAATGCCAATCCCTTTCCCTTTTGAATTCAAAGCTCCATCAAAATGTAACGTCCACATCGAATCGGGTTGATTGACGGACATTAGTTCCTCATTTGAAAACTCTGAGCGAACAGGGTCGAATCCAGGGAGAGGATGGTGAGTGAGGTGTTCTGCTATGGCATAGCCTTTAATCGCCTTTTGATGAATGTAGATGATGTCAAACTGAGAAAGGAAGCTTTGTCATCGTGCTAATCGATCAGTGAGAACGGATTTTTCTAGAAGAAACTTAATAGGATTCATACGAGCAATGAGATGAACCTCGTGAGCTAAGAAATAATGCTTAAGTTTCTGCACTACCCAGACTAAAGCAGCACAGGTCTTCTCCATGGCTGAGTATCTCTGCTCACAGGGGTTGAGAAGCTTGGACAAGTAGTAGGTTGCCCTTTCCTTTCCTTCTTCATCCACTTGTGCTAGGACAGCACCTACAGAGTCATCCAGGACAGAAATATAGAGAACGAGTGGTTTGCCTGGAATTGGCGGCCTTAGGACAGGAGAATTTGAGAGATAATCCTTTAGTCCGTCAAAGACTGCCTAACACTTGGCATCCCAATTAAACTTGACTCCCGGCTTGGTAAGCTCGTAAAATGGCCTACATCTTTGTGAGTGTTGGGAGATAAATTGGCGAATAAATTGCAACCTCCCGATCAATCCTCGAACTTCTTTTAAACTTTTGGGAGGAGGCATTTCTCTTATGGCTTTTGCCTTGTTGGGATCAATCTCAATACCCCTCTTACTTACGATGAATCCAAGCAATTTCCCTGATGAAACACCAAACATGCACTTCTTGGGATTCATCTTGAGCTTATATTCTCGTGATCTCTGCAAGACCTTGGCTAGAACCCCCGGATGCTCAATCCTTGTCCTTGATTTCACTACCAGGTCGTCAACATACACCTCAATATAAATGTGGATCATATCATGAAAAATTGCCATCATAGCCCTTTGATTTGTGGCTCCAGCATTTTTAAGTCCGAAGGGCATGACCACATAGCAATAAGTTCCCCATGGTGTAGTGAACGATGTCTTCTCTTGATCTTTTTCGGCCAAAGGGATCTGATTGTAGCCTGAAAAACCATCCATAAAGGAGAGAGTCTCATATCCTGCCGTATTGTCAATCAAAACATCAATATGAGGGAGGGGGAAGTCATCTTTAGGACACGCATGGTTGAGGTCTCGAAAGTCTATGCAAATCCGAACCTTTCCATCTTTCTTCATGACTGGGACAATGTTAGCCACCCAATTAGGATAGAGGAAGACCCTAACGAATCTAGTCTTATGGAGCTTATCAACCTCTTCTTTCATTTTTAATGCCATATTAGGGTGGAAACGTCTCAACCGCTGTTTGACCGGAATGGACCATGGCTTATGTGTAAGTTGATGTTCAACGAGCGCAGGGTATAGTCCCGACATATCCTCATAACTCCATGCGAACGTGTCCTTGTATTCTTGAAGAACCAAAATAAGCGTCTCTTCTTCGGATGGTGGCAAATTCTTGCTAATGAGGACGATCCTAGGGTCTTCCTCAGTACCCAGATTTATTTCTTTGGTAGGATCTTCTACTGAAGCTGATGGTTCGTCGAATCTTCTCATGCCACTGGTAAAAGCATCAGCCTCATCCTCATATTCTTCGTAATCTTCATCCCCCTCTTCAATAGGGTCTTCATCATTCATTATCTCATAAACACCAAAACCCTCATTAAAAGTATATGTATCTTCATATTCTATTTCTGGCAGGATAATCAGATTCTCTACAAATTCTCGAATGGTTAAACATGCCTGGCACCTTCTAACTAAATCTCTCAAGAATCTACGGGGAATCTGCTTACCCTTGGATTTTCTAGTAGCTACCCCTGGACTCTTAGAACTAGAAGAGTAAGAGCAACTAGCCTGATCACTAGAATTTGACGAAGATGAAGGAGGAGAGGAAAAGGTGGGTACAGAAGGGGATACAGATGAAGACCCCTCACCGGAGGGGTAGAGAAGGTCCACTAATGAATCCTGGAAGAGCGGCCCCTGGGCCGGGACACACTCAGAAAGAAGATAGGAGGTTTCCTCAATGGAGATGGAGGATTGGAAAATTGGAATTTTTGCATTTTTTTGTCGTTTTCATTTTCATTTTCAAGAAGAAGGCAATGAGAGGGAGGAATAGGAGGCGGTGTTGAAATTGACAGGTTTGAAAAAGATCGGATAAATGATTGCCCACATTGGGGTGTGATGGAGAGTTTAGAGAATTGCTCGAGGAACAAGGGGGGAATTGAAGGAGAAGTTTGAAATGATTCTAGAGAAAAAGTTATCAAGACCGCGGGCAGTCTAGGGATGCCTGAACAAAACTGGTTATCAAATGAATGGACAATAACTATTGGATGAATGGACTTGAGAGAAAAGAGGCCGGCCCACAAGCTATCCACACTGAAGCCTTCTTCATACGGCACATCCGACTCTCCAGTATTTGTATAGTTGCTTAATAGCTGCCTCTTGTTAGTGATCACCACGGGCTTTTCAATTAATTCATGAATCAGTGGCGGCCATTCTGGGTCAGTCGGCATAAATAGACGGCTCAAAGCAATGGTGATATTATTCATGTCGAACCATCTGTACCTGTCACATTCGGGGTCATCCATCTATCCTCTTTTATCTAGCCTTAGTGACTCCAAAGCCTTATAAGTGGCAAGCGGGGTCAAGTGGTGAGCAAATTGTCGTGCATGCACATCTTGATGATCTAACACAGAGGTAATTATGGTAGTTTGCTCATTATTATTCTGTTGGACAGGCCCTTTTACAAAGTGAGAATATAAAGACCATGTGAGCGGCCTCCTGTTGGTTTTGAGGGTGGAGGTCATAGCCGCCCATGGCTTGTCACCGGCTTCGTCAAGCTCTTCTTTACTCGGCCCTTTATATCCCAAATTGCCTCGAGGGATCATCTTGCAACTTTTAATGGGCCTTACCTTGCCCTGGAGATTGGCTCCCAGTCCCTTACCGGATTGATAGCCCATCTTCATCAAAATGTTCCATCCAGGTGTGTTTATCAAACTCTTTTTCTTTTTGCCTTTGGATGGCTGTGGTGATATCTGAACAACAGGAGGGGTTGAAGAAGACGGCCTTGCCGAGTCTTGCCGCAGATCGGCAACATCCAAAACTGATAATATAGGCCTATTAGCCGGCCACATTGAAGGAACTGAGGTAGCCGAATGTATGTCGTCCATTGGAAAAATAGGCATGCTGGTAACTTTGATAATGGCCCTTTGTGTGGAAATTTTATGCATTGATGGTTCGTGGAGGGCACGGCATCAAGTTCCTGAATGTAAGGACGGCCCAAGATGCCGTTGAATGTCGGGTCCATGTCTAGAATGTGGAAATCCACTATGACTGAAATTGGACCCAAACCAACTTTTAAAGTGATCATCCCTAGAGGCGGCTTCTTGGTGTTGTCATAAGCTGTGACAGTAATTGTAGACGACCGGATCTGACTTTCTAGAATGCCACACATTTTTAAGGTACTTGGTGGCAAAACATTAATGGAAGCCCCGGTATCAACCAAACATTATTTTACGGCCACCTTGTTAATGTCAACAGTAATGCATAGTGCATATTTTCGGGCCGGATGTGGAGCCAATTCATGTTCATAAAAAGTGATGGCCGGTTGATTGCTTGCTGGACTTAAAACTGTAGTTACCTGTTCAACTAGAATATCTTCATTTACCATTACTTTCTGCAGATATTGCTTCAGGGCCAACTGATGTGTAGTAGATCTTTTGATCAATTCTAGAATAGAGATTCGGGCCGGTGTTCTATCCAAATGCTTCAATAGATCATACTCTGTGCCTGGTACAGACTCTTGTTCCTGTTCTCCTTGTTCCTGTATCGGTCCTGCTCCCGCTGGGGAAACACTCTGTGGAACATTCGTCCACTACGAAGCACCATCATTTTCGGCGCCTCTATCGGGCCCGGAGTAGGTAAAGGGGTAGAGGAGGTAGAGGGGACTGTGGAAGGTGGGTCGGATGCCAGGGCAGGATTGGTAGAAGGAGGGGTTCTTATTAGAGGCCTCGCCGGCTGTGGGTTATCGGAAGACGGAGGTTGGGGCCAGGTGACAAGGAGGGGCCTTGGAAGCATGATGGTGGTGGACGGGGTAGGTTGTGGCGAAACAGGAGGGGAGATGGATGCCGGCGGGGGGCGGATAACGAGGTGTCTATTTAGTGGGGGGTTTTGAGGTGAAGGAGAGTTTGTGGGTTGGCGTATAAGAAGAGGTCGTGAAGGAGTGGGGTTAGGGTGAAGTGGCCCTAGAGTGGTGGTGGAACGTATAATGGGACGTGGCGGTTGGGAGGAAGGTGCGGGTTGAAGTCTTCTTAACAATTGTGGTGGTTGTTGTTGACTGGAGTTTTGGTTAATGGCCCCGACATAGGCATTTTCTTCATGCCAGCCCTGCCCTCTCTCCACTTCATGGATTGAGGTGACAGGGTTTACTTGCTAATTTTGAACCGGGTGCTTCGGTAATGGGTTATTAACAATCCCCATATTTGGATGGGGTGTAGGAGCCTGCTGTTGCTGTTGACCTTGCTGTTGCTGCTGTTGCTACGAAGGCTGCTGAGCATGTGGTTGACGAGGAGGCCTTCGAGCCTTTAAAGTAGTAATAAACCTCCTCATCTCATCCCAATCAATATCACATTGATCATTCATATAATATATATAATCTTTGAAGTGAAAGTAATTATCAATAGTGTGCCCCGGCTGCCGGTGGAAGACGCAATACCGAGAAGTGTCTACATGTTGTGGCCACACCGTTCTTTCTTTAGGCAAGGTGAGCGCGTTGGCAGCCATGAGGGCGTTGAAGATATCTGGTAGACTTTCAGGTAACGGAGGGTATTGGGCTCTTCGGGGACCCAATGGTCTTCTCAGTTGTTGTGGTTGTTGTTGTGCATAATTGGCTGGCGGGGGCATTTGGTGGTACTGTGGGTGTTGATTTTGTGGGGTAGAGTGGGGGTGCTATTGCTATTGAGGAGGAAGCCGGAAGGTTTGGGAGGATGATTGTTTGGCTGGTGGACTTGATTTTTGAAGGTGGGCTGCTGTGGTGGAGGCCTTTGGTTTGGACGGTGACAGAAAGGTGTGGAGTTACCAAACGCGCTCACCTGCTCGTTAGTGACAGTGCCTTCAGTGGTTGCACCAGTATTACCGACATTAACATTCTTCCTCATTACCTTCGGTCTTGGCTCAAACATACCCATAATGGGCGAATCTTTCATCTATGTTTGTATCTATCTATCTCTTTCATAGAGCTCTTCCATGGTGCTCAACTTATTCATGGCTAGAATATGACGAAATTGCGGAGTGGAGTTTGATATAATCATCTTTACTTGCTCCGTTTCCGACATCGTGTCTTTCAGTCTTTTGGCCATGGCTCTCCACCTATCAGCAAATAAAACGAAGTCCTCCTCGGGCTTCATCTTTTCGGCAACCAAATCAGTAACAGACAAGGAGGGACCCACACGGTCCTTGTACATCTGCAGAAACTTTCGCTAAACAGCATCAAAGTCACCGGCATCAGCCGGTTCTAGGGAGTAAAACCATTCTAGTGCCGGACCATCTAAAGACCGCCTAAAGAGATAAGCCAGAGATGTAGCAACCCGGATAAAAATAAGATTTTTAAATAAATCAAATTAAAAATAAAAGATAAGTGAATAGATGACAAAGAGCCTAAATGAGTAAATCATTAATCAAAGGAAAAATAACGCCTTTTATAAAGGCGCTGATTCAAAAGGAAACACCTTTGTCTAAGGCGTTAATTTAAAAAGGACGCCTAGACAAAAGGGCGTCAAATTTCAAACGACGAAAGATAAAATTTAGGAAAGGAAATGAAACGCCCTCTACCTGGGCGCGTTTTACATAAGTAACGACGCTAGACAAGGCGTCAATTTAAATTCGACGCCCTCGCTTAAGACGTTAATTCAGTTCGAGTTTCGTTCGACCCAGGAGTCTATCCAGAGCAAGTTATGGATAACTATGTCGAGGGTAGAATATAGTAAGGACTCTATCAAGGGAATACTACCCTTAATCAAATTCTAACTCTATTAGGATGCCCAAAATCCTATAAATAACCCTGTCCGATCAAACCCTAAAGCTGTTGCTGCTGCGTGAAGAACAGGTGGTTCTTCGTACCGTTTTCTTCCTCTGTCCATAATTCTTAGTCATGAAGGATACTAATATTCTTCATGTGTCCTGTAGGTTGACGTGCTGAAGAACGAAGGGTCTTCATCATCGTCTACATCTTCTTCAAACTACCGATTGTCGGAGGAGTTTTTCCTTATCATCTTCCTCTGCTTCCGGAAGATCAGAGCATCGTTATTATTGAACCTTCATCCGTTCGTCGGTCAAAATCTTCATAAAGGTAGGTTTCCTCAAGAACATAGCCCAAACTAGCTTAATATCTTTAATAATATCATCGATCCTCCATGCATATAGTTTTATTGTGGTTTCAACTGTTTCTATGCAATTTTCAAAGCAACGCCCTTGACCAGGGCGCTAACTTAAAATAAGCGACCCACACCAGGGCGCTAAGTCTTGTTTTGACGCCCTACCCAGGAGTCGTCAATTTCATATAAATTGATAATTACCCATGTTTAAAATTCTATATCTATGAAACCATGAACATAATTTAATGCATGTTCATCCTGATTGAATCCTACTATTTTTCTGGTCCTGACCATGTACCTATTTCCTGAAAAATTAATATCTGAAATTTAGAAATTATTGAATTAACGACTTGCACAAAGGTGTTTCTTATTGAACCGACGCCCCAGATCAGGGCGCAAAGTGAAAGGTAACGCCCCTGACCAGGGCGCATTTTTGTTAAATTCCATAATATTGGAAATAGAAATAAAGAATGGATGACTGTTGTATATGTCGTCAAATTGTGAATAAACGCCCCTGAGAAAGGCGTTAATCGGATAATTAATGACTTAGTTTAAGTCGCTATTTTCTGTATTACTGTTTTACACTGATTACTGTCAACCGAAGGGTTATATATATATATATATATATATATATATATATATATATATCGGCACTATATTCCAGTCCGTGAATATAGTCCCATGTTTCATGATGTTTTAACGTTACCCCCTCAACTCTCATTGACATACAAGCTTTCCATTGGACATTCCATTCCTTTGGACTAGCGAGTTAGTCATAGAGACCTCCATAAGACTCCTCGAGCCTTGGATTCCCTCAAGGCCGACTGAGCTGGTTGTACCATAAAAATCCATTACACTATTTTGCCATGTCACTCTATGGAAACATGGTATACCGGCCCTCATGTTATGCAAAGTGTGTATCATGAGAATTCTCTTAATGGGATGAGGTTATCATGCCATTTGATGCTATTCTTGTAAACCCCAATTCTATATTCAACATGATGTTCTTGTGGACCTCCATTCTATATTAAGAATGAGGACGTCTTGCCATTGATGTGCTGTTCATGTGGACCTCAATTCTATATAAAGAATGTCCATACTTGTTTGTCATAGTACCCAAGTTAGGGAACCAATTCCACCTAATTTTATCGATAATCGTGATTGTACCGTTATTATCGTCATTCTATGTCAAGTATCATACTTTTGGACTCTATTCTATCCAAGTTTATCCTACATGACTACAAGCTTTATTCTTAAAATTCCATATTGGCTATACACAAAAGTGGATGTTAAAATACATGATTAATGCCTACGCATATAGGGCCCGATCTAGTCCTGGGAGGAGCACCCGAAAGTACTTGTGCCCATGGGAGTTGATTGATCACGGTATTGGCATTATACCGAAGTGGATGACTAGCTTGATTGAACATTCCACAAATCTTGTACTTATACTTGACTTGATATTACATGACTTGCGTGGCCCCAGAAAGGGTAATTGTATACTTGCTTGACTTGAAACAAAATAGCCAAATTCCAACATGACATGATGAATACACTTGCTTGAATATCTTGGTGTCCTTTGATATAAGTTCTTGAAAGTTCATTACTAGTTCTCGTCGCTATCTTATTGTTATACACTCTCTCTATCTTGTCGTTTTATGCGAGCATGCCTATAGTGCATTCATGAAAGATGTAATTACTTAAACCCATTGCTAGCTCTTGAGATATAATTTCCTACTGAGCGTTCGCTCACCTAGTGTTTCCCTACTTTTCAGGTAAGTCCGACGATGAGGGAACTCAAACGGATGGGGAAAATCAAGAGTGAAAGAGATAGAGCTTCTTCCGTGTTATCTAGTCTTTTTCATATTTTCTTGAGTCAACCTTGTATTTTTCCTTTATTTTAGTTAGTACTTCAAGGGTTTGTAATAGACATATTCTTATGAAGGAATAAAGGATTGGGTTATCTTTACTTTTGCGCATCTCTGATTTTGTTGTCGAATACACTAATACTCTGATTGACATGATTGATATAAACTCGTCACGCGTCTCCGGGTATCTTCCGCTCTCGGGGCGTGACAGTTTTTGTGGTATCAGAGCCTAGGGTATTCAATTCCTAGGAAAAACCCAAGTCCAAGGATATGATCAAACCTTTAACCAGTGAGATTGGGTAGAACCAAAGGGTTGAGTTAACATAAAAACTTAAAAGCCCTTAACGCGAGTATATACTAATATAGTTATTGTAATTGTAGGATAATGGCTTCCGAACGTGCTCAGTGGCGCAACATGCAGTGTACACTCCAAGGCATGACCCAAGTGCTGCAACAAGTAGCACAGGGAGGTGCACAACGAGCCGGAAGTCTCCACCGAGTCTTCAAGAACATGAACCCTCCCAAATTCATGGGTTCTACTGATCCGGATGACACAGAGCACTGGATCAGGGAGACGGAACGTATATTCCGTGTTATGCAGTGCACGGATCAAGATAAAGTCTTATTAGCTACCTTCCAGTTAGAAAGGGATGCCCGATGCTGGTGGGAGTCAGTCGAAGTTACTATAGATCAAGACCAAATTACTTGGGAAGAATTTGTTGAACATTTCAACAATAAATATTTTTCAGATCGAGTCCAAGAAAAGAAAGCTACCGTTTGCCGCACTCAAGCAACGGTCATTATCGGTGGCGGAGTACGAGGCACAATTCTCTAGATTGTCTCGGTATGCTAAGCACTTAGTTAGCACCGAGAAGATGAACGCTAGGAGGTTCCTTAATGGGCTCAGGCCCCAATATATTACCCAGCTAGCGCCAATGGATATTCAGGTCTACTCAGAGATAGTACGTCGAGCCCAACTTCTAGAAGATGCCACAGAACTATCAGATAGAATCCGTGGGAAGGATCGGAAAGAACAAGTTACAAGTTCGGGTTCCTTTAAACCCAACTTCAAGAAAAGGCCTAGCACTGGAGGTACTTCTTCTCAAGACCAAAAATTTAAGAAGACCAAGCCCTTCTCTATCACTACTACACCTTCGAATATAATATGCAAGCATTGTGACAAGGCTGGTCATAAAGCCGAAGAGTGCTGGAGGAAACTTGGAGCATGTCTCCGTTGCAGGAGCCGTGAGCATTGGATTCCCGATTGCCCATTACTTAATGATCAAACAGGTGACAGGAAGCGCCCGGTAACCAAAAACGCTCGTCTTCACGCAATTAAGGAGACCAAAGAAGAAGAAGGTGGACTAGTAGAAGGTACACTGAAAGTTTGTTCCAAGTATGCACATATCTTATTTGATACGGGTGCATCACATTCTTTTATTTCCAAGAAGTTTGCTAACCCACTACCTATGGAACCAGAATGGATGAAAATAATTTTATCTACTCCTCTCGGAAACGAAACCGATATTACTCACCATTATCAAAACTGTGAAGTCTTGGTAAAAGGAAGAAATCTTCCTATCGATCTTATATGTTTAGATCTAAAGGAGTATGATGTCATACTGGGAGCAGATTGGTTATCCAAATACCAGGCAACAGTCGATTGCCGCAATAGCAAGGTTACTTTCAAGGACTTTCCAGAACTAGCCTATTCTAGCCCTAAGAGTCGGAGCGAGTCACCTCTTATTTCGGTTCTCCGAGCTAGCAAGCTCATCAAGAAAGGATGTGTATCTTTCCTTGCGTTTGTCACGATTAAGGAGGCTAAGGAAACTAAGATAGAAGACATTCCAGTAGTACAAGAATTTCCGGACGTATTTCCGAAAGATTTGCCTGGATTACCCCCACAAAGAGAAGTGGCCTTCACCATCGACTTAGTCCCTGGTGCTGGTCCAGTTTCTAAGGCACCATATAGAATGTCACCTGCTGAACTCAAGGAGTTAAAGGAGTAATTGATAGAACTCATTAAGAAAGGATTCATAAGACCAAGTACTTCCCCATGGGGAGCGCCTGTATTATTTGTAAAGAAGAAAGATGGATCCATGAGGTTATGCATCGACTATCGACAGTTGAATCATCTCACTATCAAGAACAAGTATCCACTGTCGAGAATCGATGAGTTGTTTGATCAAATTTCAAGATCCAAGTACTTTTCCAAAATTGATCTTAGGTCGGGATATCATCAGTTAAGAATCAAGGATGAGTACATACATAAGACTGCATTCAGAAGCAGGTACGACCATTATGAATTTGTTGTTATGTCTTTCGGACTAACAAATGCCCCTGCTGCCTTTATGCAGTTACTGAATAGTATATTCAGGCCTTATTTGGATCAATTCATGGTGGTCTTTATCGATGATATATTGATTTATTCCAAGACTAAGGAAGAGCATGAGGAGCATTTAAGGATTGCATTACAAATCTTAAGGACAAACTGATTATATGCCAAACTCAGCAAGTGTGAGTTCTGGCTTGAGGAAGTGACTTTTCTCGGACATGTTATATCAAAAGATGGCTTGTCTGTAGATCCATCAAAGGTTGAAGTGGTAAGAAATTGGGAAAGACCAACTAATGCTAGCGAGATCCGAAGTTTCTTAGGTCTTGCTGGCTATTACAGGCGATTCATCAAAGATTTCTCTAAGATCGCCGTACCACTTACGAGGTTAACTCGCAAGGAGATCCGTTATGAATGGAGTGAGGAATGTGAAAGAAGCTTTCAAAATCTCAAGGATCATCTAACTACAGCTCCGGTCTAAGCATTACCAATGGAAGGAGGGAAATTCGAGGTATACACTGATGCTTCTGGCATTGGCCTCGGATGTATTCTAATGCAACAAAGAAAGGTTATAGCTTATTCTTCTCGTCAATTGAAGAAGCATGAAGAGAACTACCCCGTCCATGACTTAGAATTGGCCGCGGTAGTATTTGCACTCAAAATATGGAGACATTATCTTTATGGAGTACAGTTTACTATATACTCTGATCACAAGAGCTCAAGTATCTTTTCTCTCAAAAGGAACTAAATATGAGACAAAGACGTTGGCTAGAATATCTCAAGGACTTCGACTTCAATATACAATATCATCCCAGAAAGGGTAACTATGTAGCTGATGCCCTTAGTCGAAGGCCGAGAACACTATTAGCCAATTGTATGATTCAAGAATGGAAGTTGCTGGAGCAATTCTCTGAACTCAAAATAAGCGTGGACACAGACTTTCAATATGTCATAGTATCTCATATAAGCATTCATCCAGACCTATTATCTGAAATACAAGCACTTCAGGATAATGACCCAATATTAGTGGAAATCAAAGGCAAACTAGAAGGACAATCTGATTTCCAAATAACTTGTGAGGGAAGATTAATATTCAGGAATAGAACTTGCATACCGGATTGTCCCGAGTTAAAGAAGAAGATATTAGATGAAGCTCATAGATCAAGGTACACGATTCATCCTGGATCTACCAAAATGTACCAAAATGTGAAGAGGAATTTTTGGTGGCCCAACATGAAAAGGGAAATAGCAGACTATGTATCACGCTGTCTCACTTGCCAACAGGTCAAGACGGAACACCAAAAGCCTGCTGAAAAATTACATCCTCTAGATATTTCCAAATGGAAGTGGGAGAATATTGGTATGGATTTCATCATGGGTTTATCTAAATCAAAAGGAGGACATGATGGAATATGGGTTATTATTGACCGATTGACTAAATCGGCGCATTTCTTGCCAATAAAGAGCCGATGGTCAGTTGATGTTTTGGCTGCATTATACATCAAGGACATAGTCAGATTACATGGTATTCCAGTTTCAATCGTGTCTGACAGAGATCCCCGTTTTACTTCTCATTTTTGGAAGGGACTACAATATTCGTTGGGAACAAGGCTTAACTTTAGTACAGCTTTTCATCCTCAAACGGATGGTCAGACAGAGAGAACTAATCAGGTGGTTGAAGATATGCTCAGAGCTTGCATCATTGATTTCGATGGAAGCTGGCATGATCACTTGCCGTTAGTGGAATTTACATACAATAATAGCTACCAGGCAAGTATACAAATGGCACCTTTCGAAGCTTTATACGGAAGGAGTTGCCGATCACCCTTATGCTGGGACGAAGTTGGAGAGAAACAACTGCTAGGTCCAGACATGGTAAGGGATACCACTGAGAAGATACAATTGATCAGAGAAAGACTGCAAGATGCTCAGTCTAGGCAAAAGGCTTATGCCGATACAAGAAGGAGAGATCTTGAGTTCCAAGTCGGAGATCATGTATTTCTCAAAATATCAACTGGATGTGGAATAAGGAGATTTGGTGTTAAGGGAAAACTTACACCAAGGTTCATCGGACCTTTTGAGATATTGGAAAGAGTTGGCGAGGTTGCTTATCGCATCGCATTACCTCCACAATGGCCCGATGTTCATAATGTATCTATGTTGAAGAAGTATGTGCACGATCCATCACATATTATTGAACATGGAGACTTAGTTGTCTAGAAGGATCACACATATGAACAGAAGCCTATGAAGATATTAGATCGTGAAGTACGTACCCTAAGGAATAAGGTTATTCCCATGATTAAGGTACAATGAAATAAGAACTCCGAACATGAAGCTACATGAGAAACCGAGGAATCCATAAGGAAACGATTTCCAGAGTTATTTTAAGAAGGTATGTGCTCTACGCTCTCCACTTATACAGACTATTGAATTTGGGGATCAAATTCTTTTAAGTGGGGGAGGGTGTAGCAACCCGGATACAAATAAGATTTTTAAATAAATCAAATTAAAAATAAAAGATAAGTGAATAGATGATAAAGAGCCTAAATGAGTAAATCATTAATCAAAGGAAAAATAACGCCTTTTATAAAGGCGCTGATTCAAAAGGAAACGCCTATGTCTAAGGCGTTAATTTAAAAAGGATGCCTAGACAAAAGGGCGTCAAATTTCAAACGACGAAAGATAAAATTTAGGAAAGGAAATGAAACGCCCTCTACCTGGGCGCGTTTTACATAAGTAACGACGCTAGACAAGGCGTCAATTTAAATTCGACGCCCATGCTTAAGACGTTAATTCAGTTCGAGTTTCGTTCGACCCAGGAGTCTATCCAGAGCAAGTTATGGATAACTACGTCGAGGGTAGAATATAGTAAGGACTCTATCAAGGGAATACTACCCTTAATCAAATTCTAACTCTATTAGGATGCCCAAAATCCTATAAATAACCCTGTCCGATCAAACCCTAAAGTTGTTGCTGCTGCGTGAAGAACAGGTGGTTCTTCGTACCGTTTTCTTCCTCTGTCCATAATTCTTAGTCATGAAGGATACAAATATTCTTCATGTGTTCTGTAGGTTGACGTGCTGAAGAACGAAGGGTCTTCATCATCGTCTACATCTTCTTCAAACTACCGATTGTCGGAGGAGTTTTTCCTTATCATCTTCCTCTGCTTCCAGAACATCAGAGCATCGTTATTATTGAACCTTCATCCGTTCGTCGGTCAAAATCTTCATAAAGGTAGGTTTCCTCAAGAACGTAGCCCAAACTAGCTTAATATCTTTAATAATATCATCGATCCTCCATGCATATAGTTTTATTGTGGTTTCAACTGTTTCTATGCAATTTTCAAAGCAACGCCCTTGACCAGGGCGCTAGCAACGCCCTTAACTTAAAATAAGCGACCCACACCAGGGCGCTAACTTAAAATAAGCGACCCACACCAGGGCGCTAAGTCTTGTTTTGACGCCCTACCCAGGAGTCGTCAATTTCATATAAATTGATAATTACCCATGTTTAAAATTCTATATCTATGAAACCATGAACATAATTTAATGCATGTTCATCCTGATTGAATCCTGCTATTTTTCTGGTCCTGACCATGTACCTATTTCCTGAAAAATTAATATCTAAAATTTGGAAATTATTGAATTAACGACCTGCACAAAGGCGTTTCTTATTGAACCGACGCCCCAGATCAGGGCGCAAAGTGAAAGGTAACGCCCCTGACCAGGGCGCGTTTTTGTTAAATTTCATAATATTAGAAATTTTGGTAAAATAGAAATAAAGAATGGACGACTGCTGTATATGTCGTCAAATTGTGAATAAACGCCCCTGAGAAAGGCGTTAATCGGATAATTAATGACTTAGTTTAAGTCGCTATTTTCTGTATTACTGTTTTACACTGATTACTGTCAACCGAAGGGTTATATATATATATATATATATCGGCACTATATTCCAGTCCGTGAATATAGTCCCATGTTTCATGATGTTTTAACGTTACCCACTCAACTCTCATTGACATACAAGCTCTCCATTGGACATTCCATTCCTTTGGACTAGCGAGTTAGTCATAGAGACCTCTATAAGACTCCTCGAGCCTTGGATTCCCTCAAGGCCGACTGAGCTGGTTGTACCATAAAAACCCATTACACTATTTTGCCATGTCACTCTATGGAAACATGGTATACCGGCCCTCATGTTATGCAAAGTGTGTATCATGAGAATTCTCTTAATGGGATGAGGTTATCATGCCATTTGATGCTGTTCTTGTAAACCCCAATTCTATATTCAACATGATGTTCTTGTGGACCTCCATTCTATATTAAGAATGAGGACGTCTTGCCATTGATGTGCTGTTCATGTGGACCTCAATTCTATATAAAGAATGTCCATACTTGTTTGTCATGGTACCCAAGTTAGGGAACAAATTCCACCTAGTTTTATCGATAATCGTGATTGTACCGTTATCATCGTCATTCTATGTCAAGTATCATACTTTTGGACTCTATTCTATCCAAGTTTATCCTACATGACTACAAGCTTTATTCTTGAAATTTCATATTGGCTATACACAAAAGTGGATGTTAAAATACTTGATTAATGCCTGCGTATATAGGGCCCGATCTGGTCCTGGGAGGAGCACCCGAAAGTACTTGTGCCCATGGGAGTTGATTGATCACGGTATTGGCATTATACCGAAGTGCATGACTAGCTTAATTAAACATTCCACAAATCTTGTACTTGTACTTGACTTGATATTACATGACTTGCGTGGCCCGAGAAAGGGTAATTGTATACTTGCTTGACTTGAAACAAAATAGCCAAATTCCAACATGACATGATGAATACACTTGCTTGAATATCTTGATGTCCTTTGATATAAGTTCTTGAAAGTTCATGACTAGTTCTCGTCGCTATCTTATTGTTATACACTCTCTCTATCTTGTCGTTTTATGCGAGCATGCATAGCTATAGTGCATTCATGAAGATGTAATTACTTAAACCCATTGCTAGCTCTTGAGATATAATTTCCTACTGAGCGTTCGCTCACCTAGTGTTTCCCTACTTTTCAGGTAAGTCCGACGATGAGGGAACTCAAACGGATGGGGAAAATCAAGAGTGAAAGAGATAGAGCTTCTTCCGTGTTATCTAGTCTTTTTCATATTTTCTTAAGTCAACCTTGTATTTTTCCTTTATTTTAGTTAGTACTTTAAGGGTTTGTAATAGATATATTCTTATGAAGGAATAAAGGATTGGGTTATCTTTACTTTTGCGCATCTCTGATTTTGTTGTCGAATACACTAATACTCTGATTGACATGATTGATATAAACTCATCACGCGTCTCCGGGTATCTTCCGCTCTCGGGACGTGACAAGAGAAGTCTTGTTATCCTGCCAGAATGATGTCTCATATAAGAAATCTTTCAAATGAATGTACGGGTTGCCCGTTCCATTGTACCGCCGAAAATTCGGCATCTCAGATGGGGGTAAGTGAAAGACTGGAAGAGTGGGAAGGGTAACTTCGGGAGCGGCCTTGGGTGCAGTGACCTTCTTGAGCTGCTCCTCCATACTAGCAATCTTTTGGAGGAGTATAGTGTGGTTATCGGACATGGCTGGGGTCGGACGAGAAGAGTATTGGTTCGGCATAGGCCTTCTCAAGAATTGAGGAACAGGGGGTTGTTGAGGCCTATTAGCAGAGTGACATGCCGGTTGGGCCAGCGTAGTCATAACAGGAGTTGGTGGGTGCGAGGGCACCCTAGGTGCAACCACCTGGTCATTGGGAAAATTAACAGAGTGGCCACCCATGGCTTGAGGAGGGTTGGAAGATGACGGGACAGATTTTCCTTTTAAGGCGGCTTGGGCCGCCTGACGCTGGGAATCATCCAATTGAGTGAGAGCTTTGAGAACATCATTGAAGTTGAAAGAAGGGGAGGTGTCCCCAGAAGTATTTTGGTTGGTAGGTTGAGCTTGGGAAGAAGGCTCAACATCCGGAGAAGTGGTGTACATCATGTGGACCTGAGTGGAAGAGGGAACATAGTTTCCCTCGTGGTAGACAAAATTCTAAGAGGGAACCTCGTAAAGCGGGTCAGATTGACCCTCCTCATAACCATCATAAGTATACGCATAGTTGGCCATATTGATGATTTTACTTGAACAGAGTTTCATGCTTAAGGAGAAAGAAATATATTTCCATCAAGCAAGTATAACCAAGAGATATCACCTTATCAAACAAGATACACACTCAAGTTGTAATGAGCCCAAGGTTTTAATATTTCCTTTGGAGATTAAGGGAAGTTTTATAATAAGTTCTCTCCTTTGAATGTGGCCCCTGGTTGAAAGTTTAGGTATAATCTCCGGGTAACTAGGTTCTTTCTCTCTCCTCACCAACGTATGAGTCAACTATACTCCGAGTGCTTTAATGGTACAACCTGTCAGGCGTCCGTGAGGGAATCCACGGCTGTGGGGACTTACGGAGGCTTGGTTTAGAAATTTCCGGTCCAATGAGACGGAGTGCTCAAAGGAGAGTCCTTCCTTCACCAAGAGGGGGTGAGATCCTACAAAGTGTGGGGAGAGGAGGTCTTCCAAGCCAAATGCCCTAAATGCGGTCTAATGCAGGCAAATCAAGCAGATAATATCAGAAGCAATCAACAGGTGAATGAATAGTAGTAAGCAGGGGTTCTGTGGGCACAGAACAAAATGACGACCTGGAGGCGATCGCTATATCAACAATCAGCGACTGTGTTCTGTAGACACGCTATTCCTGACGTCCCCCGAGAAAATCTCATATTACTATGCGACGCCCCGCAGCAGCTTTCGCATTTTGAATCGCTTGAGTGCTTCCTCTTCTTGAGTCTTCTTCCGCCTTTTCGGCATCCGAAAATCATCTCGTTGCAGAAATCAGACGGCATTCGGACAGCATCGACACCAATCGGACGCATTGGAAGTTTCCGGAACCAGGAGAATGTCTGGCGGACGGCTACCGACACATTTTCAGGGGATCCGGGGGGGTCTTTATGGAGGCGTCCAGGCCCCTGGACGCCTCCACTATTTTCAAAATTACAAAAATACAAAAATATATAAAAAAATCATAAAATCATGGAGGCGTCCACTTACCTGGACGCCTCCATCAACGCCAGAATAATAAAAAAAATAATATTAATAATGGTGTAAAAACAAAATAAAAAAATAATAATAATTTCATGGAGGCGTCCAGGCCCCTGGACGCCTCCATCAACTTGCCCACGGGCGCCGCACGTCCGCTTGTCGATTTGTCGTTTGAGAAAAAATCCAAATTGTGAAGACGTCCTGCCAATTAGACACGCCCATTCATGAATCACGGGCGCCGATCAAAACCACGCGTTGTGCCAAACCGCGTGCGACTTTTGGCGGGGGTTCGGTGGGCTTTTATAGAGGCGTCCCGTTGCCTGGACGCCTCCTTGAAAATATTCAAAATAAATAAATAAAAATAGAATAAAATATAATTTCTGCCCTGATGAAGGCGTCCAAGGTCCTGGACGCCTCCACACTCTGGAGCTCCATAAATAGAGACCCCCCCCCCTCAGTCCGAGGAGAGCTTCTAAGAGGTCCGATAGGCTGCCGGAGCCTAGAGGCTACCGGAGTCATTTCTAACCCGTGGAGTCTTTTGTAGGGGGAGGTTCTGTCGGCTTCTCGGGTGCCCACACTCGCGAAAGGAAGGTCGTCTTTGTCCACTGCGCTTCCACGTCGTCCCTACGCTACCGAAGCTCCGCCGGATCCCGCCATCGGCGCATTCAATAAGCCAACTCTCTCCCCTTTTCTTCTTAGTTCTTTTACATTCATCATCTCGTATTCTCCGTCTCCCTTCATAAGGGAACCTTCGTCGATATACATTTGCATTATAGCACCCTTGATAATTTAAGGAATAAATTCTTTAAATAAATTAAAATTGGCATAAAAATATTTTGTTAAACTCTTAAAGAGCCTTAATTCCATGAACATTAGAGACCAAGAGTCCAACATCCTCGAAACCCCTTTAGCCCAACTCTTTCCTACGAGGATGCATAGGTGAATAAATGCCCAACCCAATTAACAGTAAGACAAAAAGGCCTTAGACTCAAAATGGACTTGAGGGTTTTACTTAAATAACCAGCTAATGATATTGGGCTTTAAGAAATTTAAAGACTTTTGATGGGTTATATATACATACATGGACCTTTAAAACCATAGGTAGTGGGCATCCAGAAATAAGTAAAAACGTAAGTAGATGGGCCCTTCTATAAGGCACATTCATAGGAAATTCCGAAAGGATTACTTATATGGGTCATAAACAATAGTTGGGTTGTTACGTTAGAACCTGTAAGGAGCTTAAGGAAATTCTATCAAGGGCTTTTAATAGATATGCATATTTCTTCAACCCTCAGCATGTTTGAACCAAATACGTAAGAGGCTTTGGGGTTGAGATCAAGAGGGAAAGGGGCTGCGGTTGTGGCAAGGGGGGAAGATTAAGATGGAAATTCTTAACCCCGTAGGATTGTAAGCGGGGAAGTTCAACTCCCACTAGGATACCACGTATATTAGGGTTCTAGCTCTATAAGTATAGGCCCCCTTTCGAACGTGCATGCCCGGGTTGCTGCTGTGTTTTTCTTCTCTACTGCTGTGTGTCGTAGTTACATGAGGGATGCTGCTGCGGTGCATGGCATGCTAATGCTACATCTTATAGCTTCACATCGTCCGCTTCTTCCAAAACGTGAAGGAAGTTGAAACTTCTTCTTTCGATTGTTCTTCTTCCTCCGTCGTTGCTGCTGTGCGTGGGAAAGCAAGGCCCTTCTACGGGCTGCAGGCTGCTGCTGTGTTGCACTGCTGCTTATTCCTCCACGTGGAGTTGTCGTGCTGTTCTTATTCTTATTTCTCTTCTCTATCCGTCATCCCAACTGAGACAAGTAGTAGGTATTCTCTCTGAGGGCTAAACCAATTAATAAAGGTGACATCATAATAGCATGCTTTTATCAAGTTCATATCTTCTACCTTCTTGATAGAAATTATCCTGTATTCCTGTCGAGAGCTTGCACATAGGCCAGATGTTTTTGTTAAGTTATAGTAACAGACGCCTTCTGTTAAGGCGCGTTTTTAATTTAAGACGACCCCTCTTAAGTCGCTATTTAATTAACGCCCGTCCAAATAGGCGTCAATTTACTTGATAATCCCGTATCATTAAAATTCAATAAACCGTAAATCCTGATAAGATAATCAAGGCATGAATATATAATTGGATTACTATTATATTTCTCGATAGAATAAAAGATGACTTTGTCCGTGTCGTTAATTTAAATGGACGCCCGGTGTCAGAGGCGTCAAATTGTGTGAAGATAACGGCAAAAATTGTGTAAAATAAGTTCTCTGGATATTTGAAATCACGACATTGTCTTTACCGTGTCTTTGATATAAGACGCCCCTGAAAAGGACGTGTCTCATTAAAACAGTGACCTAAAGCTAGTCGTCATTTATTTAAAATTAAAAAAAAATTGATCATCGAGCAGTCGTCATTTAATATATGTTATATATGAGTTTTAGTCGTTCATAGGTATAGAAATATCCTGTGGCCATAAAAATTTATGGGTGTACTATTAGGATAGGGACCGAGGTAGTGGAAGTGATTGTACCATTTTTCGTGCCCCCTATCGCAAGATCCCCCGTCTCTCATCGAAATTTTTTTTTGAACATATGGTTAGATAGAGTTTTTCGAGCCGGTCATTTCGGTATATCATAGGCTCGATTCCGACATGGTTAAGTCAAGAAACGAGAGGAATAAAGAACCGACAAAATTTGAAAATTTTGAAATTGACGACATATCATATGTCGTCAAAACATTCTTTTGACGACGTAAGATTTAGTCGTCAAATTATATATAATATATTTATATATATATCATGTATGCATATATTTGAAAATCCATTATTATTAAAATATATAGCAAAAAATTATGAAAAATATATATTTGGAATCCTTGTATTTTTCTCCTAATTATCATATATTCTTTTTCCTTAAATTATTTTAAATATATCAATGTGCCTTTTAATGTTTGTTTTTGAATTTATTCAATTAAATTGATATAAATGTGAATTCTTGTTAAATAAATTGACTTAAAAATCATAAAAATTAATGTTCCCCAAGAGGATGCTAATTAATAAATGACGCCACCCACGGGTGACAAATACTATAAGTTTATAGTTAATTATAGAATTGGATGGACATGAATTTTATAATTAACGTATTCATGTTCTCACCGTTTACTTCCGTCTTTGACTCATACCGCGGGTCTTTTGGCACTTTCATCTCACGTCCGTAGATGGAGTTGCTGTATCATGATTGGTTCACGCATACACCTCAACTCTCGGTGACATACGAGTCCTCCGTTGGACATTCCGTTCCTTCGGACTGGCAAGCTAGTCATTGAGACCTCCATAAGTCTCCGCTAGCCTTGGATTCTCTCAAGGCAGCCGAGCGGGTTGTACCCTAAAAACCTTGGATCCGATCCGTGTTACTTTGGTTTTCTGTCAATCTTGACACTCTTCTCCTTTTGAAATCTTCTTGTCATTAATTCGAGAACATAACCCATTGACTCTGTATTTGGCCAAATCTGATTCTGAAACATTAAAGGGCTGTGGGTCCGCGACTTTTCAGTGCCAGGTAGGACGGAAGTCCAGTTCTATAAACCATGGTAAATTCTGGGTGTGGCATTGCACCAACGTCTATATATCTATTCTGATCTGTTATTTGTTAAATCTGTTATTTTGGAAATTCTGATATTCTGTTATTCTGTTATTCTGATATTCTGTTATTTGTTATTCTGTTATTCTGTTAAATTCGGTTATTCCGCTAGACTGATTAATCTACTTATTATTATTATTGAACTCTGTTATATTCTGGCCAATTCTGAAGTTATGTTCATCCGCGCATCCGTCCTTGTTATATTCTGATAACTTGTCCTTGACTCTGCATGGGAATTCATCCATGTATCTCTTGATCTCGTATCTGCCTTTGACTTTAGTGTTCATCTTTCCTGATAGTTGATCATCACGATTTTCTAGTTACATGCATTGCATCATCATGAACATGTTAATTGGTTAATCACTTATATTTTGCTTGATGAGAGATGTAATTCCTACTGAGCGTTTCGCTCACCTGCCTATCTTTAACGTTTTTCAGGTAACGACATTGAAGATAGTCCATCAGATGGGGAAGGACAAGAGTGATGAGTGTAATGAAGAATCATGTCAGTGTCTTTTGCTTTTCTTTGAGTCTCGTCCTGTTATATTGAGTCCTTTCTCTTTAGTAGAATGTAATAGTGAGTCCTTCCTACACTTATGTAAGTTGAGTCAAGATATGTAATTTGAATATTCGATTATCAATAAAGATTAAATTGGCCCACATTGTCCAGTATGAAATTTTTGTGTCTTATGTTTGCTCTGATCATTCATGACTGTAATACTGCCACGTTCCGAACTACACGTTCTGCTGCTATCGGTTCGGGGCGTGACAGTTTGTGGTATCAGAGCTTAGGCTTTCTAAGTCCTAGGTCATTAAGTCTAAGTCCTAGATCGAGTTCCCTTGGCAGTCATCTTAAAAGTACCCGGTGAGATGGGGTAGAACCATGGGTTAAGAACTAAAGAAATGGAAATAAAAATATTAAAACTAGTAAGTTAGCTAATAAGGATAGCTTATATTTCCTGATGATCTTACATGGGTTTCTTCTTGTCTTGTAGAACTAGATAGATAAACAATGGCCGCTGAGCGTGCCCAATGGCGTGAGATGCAAAGGACGGTTCAAGGGTTGACTCAGGCTCTTCAGCGGGTAGCCGAGGGTAGAGCTAATCGTGTAGCTGGAGAGTTACACCGTGAACTTCGGAGTTTAAATCCCCCTAGGTTTAGTGGAACTCCTGATCCTGATTTAGCTGAAGATTAGACTAAAGAGATGGAGAGGATCTTTCGGGTCATGGAGTGTTCGGACCGGGATAAGGTATTATTGGCAACCCTTCAACTTGAGAAGGATGCAAGGGCATGGTGGGAGTCAGTAGAAGCCACCTTGCCAGATGACGAGGTTAAATGGGAGGAATTCTTAGAACATTTTGACGAGAAGTATTTCTCAGAGAGAATTCAGGAGAAAAAGACTAGAGAGTTCACTTCACTCAAACAGAGAAGCATGACCGTGGCCGAGTACGAGGCTCAATTCTCGCGACTGTCTAGGTATGTACCTCACTTAATATCAACGGGGAAGATGAAAGCAAAAAGGTTTATGAATGGTCTAAGGATCCAGTACATTCCCCAATTGGCGCCGTTAGATATACAAACTTATGCGGAGATGGTGAAAAGAGCACAGTTATTGGAAGATGCCATGGAGTTATCTGACAGGGTTAAGATGAGAATGGAGAAAAAGAGAACGGGTAACAATAACAAGAGGGTTAAAGAGGATGGCAATGTTCCAAATGGCAAGAAGATTAAAGAAGAAAAGTGCAAACACTGTGGCAATGAAGGCCATCCATCCGAGAAGTGCCGCTGGAAGAATGGAGCTGGTTTTCAATGTGGGAGCAAAGAACATAGGGTATCTAATTGCCCTCTTCCAAAAGACCAACCTCAGTAGGAAAAGGACGGTAATAAGGAACGTCGTCAAGGGCGACTTCAAGTAATAAGAGTCACACCTGCTGGTCAAGGAATGGATGGAGGTATTTCCCTTTAACTTGAGCTTTAGTCCCTTAGTTCCATTCGCTAGTCATGATTGTTGAATTGAGGAATACGGATCAGATGAACATATGATGTGCATAGGAAATTGAATTTGGGGACCAAATTCTTTTAAGTGGGGGAGGATCGAGCACCCCTGATAATTTAAGGAATAAATTCTTTAAATAAATTAAAATTGGCATAAAAATATTTTGTTAAACGCTTAAAGAGCCTTAATTCCATGAACATTAGAGACCAAGAGTCCAACATCCTCGAAACCCTTTTAGCTCAACTCTTTCCTACGAACAAGGATGCAGAGGTGAATAAATGCCCAACCCAATTAACAGTAAGACAAAAAGGCCTTAGACTCAAAATGGACTTGAGGGTTTTACTTAAATAACCAGCTAATGATATTGGGCTTTAAGAAATCTAAAGACTTTTGATGGGTTATATATACATACATGGACCTTTAAAACCATAGGTAGTGGGGATCCAGAAATAAGTAAAAACGTAAGTAGATGGGCCCTTCTATAAGGCACATTCATAGGAAATTCCGAAAGGATTACTTATATGGGTCATAAACAATAGTTGGGTTGTTACGTTAGAACCTGCAAGGGAGCTTAAGGAAATTCTATCAAGGGCTTTTAATAGATATGCATATTTCTTCAACCCTCAGCATGTTCGAACCGAATACGTAAGAGGCTTTGGGGTTGAGATCAAGAGGGAAAGGGGCTGCGGTTGTGGCAAGGGGGGAAGATTAAGATGGAAATTCTTAACCCCGTAGGATTGTAAGCGGGGAAGTTCAACTCCCACTAGGATACCACGTATATTAGGGTTCTAGCTCTATAAGTATAGGCCCCCTTTCGAACGTGCATGCCCGGGTTGTTGCTGTATTTTTCTTCTCTACTGCTGTGTGTCGTAGTTACATGAGGGAGGCTGCTGCGGTGCATGGCATGCTAATGCTACATCTTACAGCTTCACATCGTCCGCTTCTTCCAAAACGTGAAGGAAGTTGAAACTTCTTCTTTCGATTGTTCTTCTTCCTCCGTCGTTGCTGCTGTGCGTGGGAAAGCAAGGCCCTTCTACGGGCTGCAGGCTGCTGCTGTGTTGCACTGCTGCTTATTCCTCCACGTGGAGTTGTCGTGCTGTTCTTATTCTTATTTCTCTTCTCTGTCCGTCATCCCAACCAAGACAAGTGGTAGGTATTCTCTCTGAGGGCTAAACCAATTAATAAAGGTGACATCATAATAGCATGCTTTTATCAAGTTCATATCTTCTACCTTCTTGATAGAAATTATCCTGTATTCCTGTCGAGAGCTTGCACATAGGCCAGATGTTTTTGTTAAGTTATAGTAACAGACGCCTTCTGTTAAGGCGCGTTTTTTATTTAAGACGACCCCTCTTAAGTCGCTATTTAATTAACGCCCGTCCAAATAGGCGTCAATTTACTTGATAATCCCGTATCATTAAATTTCAATAAACCGTAAATCCTGATAAGATAATCAAGGCATGAATATATAATTGGATTACTATTATATTTCTCGATAGAATAAAAGACGACTTTGTCCATGTCGTTAATTTAAATGGACGCCCGGTGTCAGAGGCGTCAAATTGTGTGAAGATAACGGCAAAAATTGTGTAAAATAAGTTCTCTGGATATTTGAAATCACGACATTGTCTTTACCGTGTCTTTGATATAAGACGCCCCTGAAAAGGACGTGTCTCATTAAAACAGTGACCTAAAGCCATTCGTCATTTATTTAAAATTCAAAAAAAAATGATCATCGAGCAGTCGTCATTTAATATATGTTATATATGAGTTTTAGTCGTTCATAGGTATAGAAATATCCTGTGGCCATAAAAATTTATGGGTGTACTATTAGGATGGGGACCGAGGTAGTGGAAGTGGTTGCACCATTTTTCGTGCCCCCTATTGCAAGATCCCCGTCTCTCATCGATTTTTTTTTTTGAACGTATGGTTAGATAGAGTTTTTCGAGCCAGTCATTTCGGTATATCATAGGCTCGATTCCGACATGGTTAAGTCAAGAAACGAGAGGAATAAAGAAGCGACAAAATTTGAAAATTTTGAAATTGACGACATATCATATGTCGTCAAAACATTCTTTTGACGACGTAAGATTTAGTCGTCAAATTATATATAATATATTTATATATATATCATGTATGCATATCTTTGAAAATCCATTATTATTAAAATATATAGCCGAAAATTATGAAAAATATATATTTGGAATCCTTGTATTTTTCTCCTAATTATCATATATTCTTTTTCCTTAAATTATTTTAAATATATCAATGTGCCTTTTAATGTTTGTTTTTGAATTTATTCAATTAAATTGATATAAATGTGAATTCTTGTTAAATAAATTGACTTAAAAATCATAAAAATTAATTTTCCCCAAGAGGATGCTAATTAATAAATGACGCCACCCACGGGTGACAAATACTATAAGTTTATAGTTAATTATAGAATTGGATGGACATGAATTTTATAATTAACGTATTCATGTTCTCACCGTTTACACCTCAACTCTCGGTGACATACGAGTCCTCCGTTGGACATTCCGTTCCTTCGGACTGGCAAGCTAGTCATTGAGACCTCCATAAGTCTCCGCTAGCCTTGGATTCCCTCAAGGCAGCCGAGCGGGTTGTACCCTAAAAACCTTGGATCCGATCCGTGTTACTTTGGTTTTCTGTCAATCTTGACACTCTTCTCCTTTTGAAATCTTCTTGTCATTAATTCGAGAACATAACCCTTTGACTCTGTATTTGGCCAAATCTGATTTTGAAACATTAAAGGGTTGTGGGTCCGCGACTTTTCAGTGCCAGGTAGGACGGAAGTCCAGTTCTGTAAACCATGGTAAATTCTGGGTGTGGCATTGCACCAACGTCTATATATCTATTCTGATCTGTTATCTGTTAAATCTGTTATTTTGGAAATTCTGATATTCTGTTATTCTGTTATTCTGATATTCTATTATTTGTTATTCTGTTATTCTGTTAAATTCGGTTATTCCGCTAGACTGATTAATATGCTTATTATTATTATTGAACTCTATTATATTCTGGCCAATTCTGAAGTTATGTTCATCCGCGCATCTGTCCTTGTTATATTCTGATAACTTGTCCTTGACTCTGCATGGGAATTCATCCCTGTATCTCTTGATCTCGTATCTGCCTTTGACTTTAGTGTTCATCTTTTCTGATAGTTGATCATCACGATTTTCTAGTTACATGCATTGCATCATCATGAACATATTAATTGGTTAATCACTTATATTCTGCTTGATGAGAGATGTAATTCCTACTGAGCGTTTCGCTCACCTGCCTATCTTTAACGTTTTTCAGGTAACGACATTGAAGATAGTCCATCAGATGGGGAATGACAAGAGTGATGAGTGTAATGAAGAATCATGTCGGTGTCTTTTGCTTTTCTTTGAGTCTCGTCCTGTTATATTGAGTCCTTTCTCTTTAGTAGAATGTAATAGTGAGTCCTTCCTACACTTATGTAAGTTGAGTCAAGATATGTAATTTGAATATTCGATTATCAATAAAGATTAAATTGGCCCACATTGTCCAGTATGAAATTTTTGTGTCTTATGTTTGCTCTGATTATTCATGACTGTAATACTGTCACGTTCCGAACTACACGTTCCGCTGCTATCGGTTCGGGGCGTGACATGCATAATTCCATTCATCATATCATTTTCCTCCTACTCGTGTCTGAGAGGGGTTTAAAAATAACACCAACCAGGTGTGTGTCTTGTCATGATTTCATTACTTTTTATTGCAAGAGATTGATACTACACTGCCATTTTCTAATTCCGTCTATCTACTGTCTGTTATTTTGTAAGGGTAACTGAAGAAATCCCTCTCCGTCGGCCGGCCGAAGGAGGAGGAAGAAGCAACCCGCCACTTCCTGCTAGTGAGGTAGGCGCGATCACTCTTTCATTTTGGGGTCCTCGACCCTTGGCGATCACATCATAATCTCGAGGCCGCGATGAGTCATATCCCGCAATGGCCGTTTAACTTTCTGTCTTCATACTTTATGTTGCTCTTATATCTGCTATACTCTCGAGGCCGCGGCGGGTCACTTCCCGCAGTGGCCGTTTGAATCCTGTCATCTATATATCTTGCTATATCTCTTATATCTTGCCATATCTCTCTTCTGCTATACTCTCGAGGCCGCGACGAGTCACTTCCCGCAATGGCCGTTTGAATCCTGCCATCTATATATCTTGCTATATCTCTTATATCTTGCCATATCTCTCTTCTACTATACTCTCGAGGCCGCGGCGAGTCACTTCCCGCAATGGCCGTTTGAATTCTGTCATCTATATATATATCTTGCTATGTCTCTTATATCTTGCCATATCTCTCTTCTGCTATACTCTCGAGGCCGCGGCGAGTCACTTCCCACAATGGCCGTTTAAATTCTGCTCCTTTATATATCTTGTTATATTCCTATTATGCTATACTCTCGAGGCCGCGGTGAGTTGCTTCCCGCAATGGCCATTTTAATTTTTGTTATTTAATTTCTGCACCCGCTCGTCCCGCTGGAGCAATCTCCCGTGGTGGCCCCCTCTCTCTCTCCTCTTATATTTAACATATTGCGTTTGTCCCGCTCGCCCCGCCAGAGCAATCTCCCGTGGTGGCCCCTTCTCTCTTCTCTCATTTTTTGTGTTGCAGCAAATGTCAGATAAGACAAAACGAGCCCGCGCGCTCCGCATTTTCATTTCTCAACCGCGTGACGTCGCTCACAGATTGGCGATCACGGTGGGACTTCTGTTGCTTTCTTTCAGTTACCCTTGCAATTACTTGTGATTTGCTTTACTATCTCTTGTGTGTTGTTATATCTTGATTGTTTCATTGTTCTGTTGTGCTCCATATATCTGTCAGCATTTTATTGCATACATCCATCCCTCTTTTCTATTCTTTTTCATTTTTTCTAAGGATCACCCCCTCTCGGTGAAGGAAGGACTCTCCGTTCGGGAATTCCTCTCGACGGACTAGAATCTCCTCCACTGAGACCTCCGTAAGTCCCCGACATCGAAGAATCTCCTCTTCGTTCACTGGGATGGTTGTGCCATTGAGGTTCCCCAGAGTTAGTCGGCCCATTCGTGGTGAGACGAGACCCCCTACCTGACACGGCGGTAAAACAAAAATGAACTAGGGTCCCTATTTTGTGTGAACTTCGGATCTGGTTAAAAACACAAAAAAAATCATCAAAATCAAAACACAAAAAAGGCGTAAAAGCATCCACTTGTTTGATAATCTCTGCTATTTGCTTGCTAGTGTATGTTTTTGCGTTCCGGGAAAACTGTGAGCATGGCTCACGAGTCTTTTGAGGAAAACCACCCTAGTCATGGTGAGTCAGTCGAGCCGCGAGTCCATGCTATGGACGCGGGTCCTTCTTATGAGCCCTCGCATGAGGTGCAGGTTATTGCAGGGGACACGTCCCCACCACAAGACATCTCCTCTTTGCTGGGCGTCCTCGCCAACACGGAGCTTACCTCTGAACAGCTCCGGGCCCTCCAGGCCATTCTGAAGGGGAAATCTATTTCCCCCACTCCCCAGGAATCAACTCCAGCCATCGCACCTCTCCAAGAGTCGGTGTAGGCCATTCCATCTCCTTCACTAGCACAATCCATCCAATCTCCCTCGCTTCAAGGGAAAGCGAGCCAACAACCACCCTCGTTCCAGTTCCCTTCGCAATCTCAAACCCCCATTGTCCCCCACGTACCACTCCAGCCGGGGCCAATGTCGGCGGCCCGATAGCTCCCTCTCATTCAGGGTTCCCCCCTCAAGTCTCCGGAAGAAATTTTCCTCCCCAGTGGCAAGTGCCACCTTCACCGCCGAGGAGCTCGCCCAATCGCTCCTCAATAGGTTCAATAGGATGAATGAACAATTTCAGAATGTGAAGAAAATAGTGGACGTGAAATCCACCCCGGAGGTTGCTTTGCCAATCCTTCCGGTCATCCATCTTCCTCCCTCCGAAATGCCCACATACCGCAGGTACAATGGCATTGGCAACCCCTTCATTCACCTCAAGAATTTAATGTATGAGTCCTCCTATTGGTAAAACGACCAGAGATCCATGGCATACCTCTTTCGGAGGTCATTGGACGGTCCTGTGCTAGAGTGGTTCTATTCTTTGGAGCCCCGCGAGGCCGAGAATTTTGAAACAGTCCAGAGAAGGTTCTTACAAAAGTATCGGGATAGGGTCGATCCCTTTCTTTCCATTACCGACCTAGTGGTCGAGAAGATGAAGTCCGACGAGGATTTTGTCCGCTATGCCGACAGATGGAGGTCCCTGGCAGAAAGAATAAGAGATACCCTCTTAGAGCCTGAATAAGTGAAGATGATTGTATCCAATGCCACTCCACAGTTCAGGCATGTCTTGGCCATGAACAAGCTTACCACAATGGAGGAACTCTATGAAAGAGCCTGGTATATCCAGACCCAGTTAAAAGACTCCCCCATTATGAACATGTTTGAGCCGCCGAAGCCCAAGGTGGTCAGAAAGACAAGCACTGGTGTCCCAGGCGGAGCAACAGAAGGGGTCGTAACAAATGAGCAAGTGAGTGCGGTCAACAACACCAACTATGTAGCCAACCCAAGGTTCCTACAAATGCCTCGACTTCCCCTCCAGCAAGGTCCTTTTCCCTCTCGTCCTACACTCCAAAATAATCCACCCCAGAACAACATGCCTCAACCATTTCACCCCCAGCAACAACCCCAACCACAGCAACAACAACCACCACCTCCATACCACCAAGTTCCACCCCCAGGGAATTATGGACCCCCACAGCAACATAGGAGACCAATCGGCCCTAAGAGAGCCCATTACCCACCGTTGCCAGAAACCTTAGCAGATATTTTCAATGCCCTCATGGCCTCAAATACACTCGTCTTACCTAGGGAGAGGCTCGCATGGCCCCCGAATGTCGACACTTCCAGATACTGTGTCTACCACAGGCAGCCAGGACATATAATAGAGAATTGTTTTCACTTTAAGGACTACATCTATGATATGAATGATGAGGGTGGGATTGACTGGGATGAAATGAGGCGATACGTCGCCGCTCTCAAAGCCAGGAGACCCCCTCCTAGACCACAATTCCAACAACAGCAGCAGTTACAACAGCAGCAGTTACAATAGCATCAACAACCACAGCAACAGCAACAGCCTCAGCAGGCACCACAACAACAACAGCCCAACATGGGCATAATCCAGAATCCATTACCGGAGCACCAACAGCCCAATCATCAGGTCAAACCCATCTCCTCCTTCCCGGAAGTCGGGAGAGAGCAGGTGTGGCACCCAGAAAGTACCTATATTCTTTAACCCATCAGTACCGCCTTCATCATTTCCACTGCCATCACGCCCACTCATTCGCACCCTAATGACCTATCAGCCAACACCCTTCATTACACCCTCTCATCTTCTCTCACTCCCCCGCTTTACCATCCACCTCTACTGCATTTGCCCCTATGCCTTTTAAGCCCCTTATCACCTATCCACCGTACGTAACCCCGCTTGTCTCCACCATACCACTGCCAATGCCTTCAAAACCACTCATCACCCACCATCCATCTCAAAACCATTACCCGCTTCAAACCCTACCCACTTCCACTTTGCCTCCACCTCCACCGTCCAGACCCCTTATCCTTCATAACCCGTACGATATCCCCTCTACCTCCACCATGCCTCCACCTAACAAACCCTTCATCAGAATCCCTACTTCCATCATCACGGCAATGGTGCTATGGAGTGGAAGGATTTTCCACAGGGTTTTCCCCCAGAACAGTCAGAATCCCGAGCAGTCTCAGCCAGAGAGGGACGATGGAGAACAACCTGAAAGATCTATCCCTGGAACACAGTATGATCTGTTGAAACACTTGGACAAGACGCCTGCTCGGATCTCCATCCTGGAGCTGCTTCAGAGATCCACATGCCATCAGGCAGCCTTAATGGAGTTTCTTCAAAAGGTCATGGTGAATGAGGACCTCCCTATAGAAAAGATTTCTGCCGTCCTAACCCCAACAGACACGCAACCGGCCATCATGTTCCACAACTACGAGCTCGCTCCCAAGGAAGCTCAGAAATATGCATTGTGTGTTTCAATAAAAATTAATGGGGTATCCATAAACCCATGCCTTGTAGACACGGGTGCGTCCATAAATGTGATCTCCATGAGCACCCTTCAGTTGTGTGGGGTCGAACAGGAACAGATAAGACCTTCTTCAATCACAGTCACGGCTTATGACAATAGCAAAAGGCCGCCGCAAGGGATGATTATTCTGAGGGCAGAGCTAGGTCTTATGTCAGTCCCCACGGAATTCCATGTCCTCGACATGGACCCCACATTCAAGGCCATACTGGGTCGCCCTTACATTGAAGTCATAGATGCTGTACCTTCCACCAACCATCAGTGCTTGAAGTTTCCTTACAATGGAAGAATTATTAAAGTGGTCAGCACACCTGTCCTTCACACGGTGGATGCTATCAACACCTCTCTACCCTCTGTTTGGTCGTCTCATCGGCCCATATTGTCATTACTGGACGTGTGTGATTCATCTCACATTCCGCTAGCATCAAAGAAGCCGATCAAGGCAACAATGCCATATCTCACTTTTCACTCCAAAGGTTGGGAGATTATGAGGAACATCGGCTATCAACAGGGCAAAGGTCTGGGCGCACAGCTGCAAGGTAGGTTGAGACCACCAAAGGAGATTAGACCAAACCACAAGTTTGGCCTTGGCTTCAAAGGACCATTCAAGGCGGATTGGAAGCCCCTCATATGGACCCTATCAAACCACTTCAACAAAGGGCCCGTTGTTCAGATGGGAGATTACCTGCAAGAAGCACATGGGGGATCACATGCTGTATATTCGGCTGAAAAATGGTCGAGGGTCACCAAAAGAGGCAAGATCAAAGTTCTGGAATGTGAATGGGACAAATGGTTCGATATACGAGACATTTCCATTGCACTGGAAAGGATGTTCTCGTCTACCCGACTTGAAGGACCGTCATTGATTTCCGAAATGCCAGAGAATATCATTACTGTTGCCAAGGTTCCAAACTATCATCGTCCTCGTCAGAAGGACCCTGTCACCAGCGGATCTTCATCCGCCATCACCATCACCACCGATGACTCATTAACCGTCATCTTCTCCATTCACTCGTCACAGCCTTTGTTGTTGTCATCTTCCTGGGTCAGACGGTTGTCTGATGACCTTCCCAGATCCCCCTCTCTACTTACATACCTGCGGGGGTTTCTCAACCCGCGCCAGGTCTTCAATCATGATCTGCTCTACGAGCCTCCCAATCCTCTAGCCATAACCACTTTTCTCTCTCCTCCAATCTCTTTTCACTGTTTTGTCATCCAAAATGAAAACGAAAAAAAAACGTCAATTTCCAAACTCCTCAACAACACATCTTCGTTGAGGAAACCTCCTACATCTCCCACGGGTGCGTCCCGCCCTGCCGACCACCCGTCCAAGGTCCGATGAGCGACCTTTTCTACCCCTCCTCTGAGGGGTCTTCCCCTGTACATTCTTCACCATCCTCTTCATCTTTTTCTTCTTCTATAAATAATGTCAGTCAATCTAGGAATAATAAGTCAAAGGTAGTACCTAGGAAGAAATCCAAGGGTAGGTAGATCCCTCGTCGATTCCTTCTGGACTTAGCCGCTAGGTGTCAGGCCCTTCTTGCCATCCCTCAGTTGCTAGAAAATCCCATCCAACTACCGAAAATAGAATGTGAGGGCAACTGTGCAACTGATGAGGGGTATGGAGTGTACGAGATCACGGGTGAAGAATACCCTACTAAAGATGAGGGTGAGGAATATGAGGATGCGGCTGGCGCATATGCTAGTGGAATAAGGAGATTCGATGAGCCGTCAACCGCCGTAGAAGAGTCCACCAAAGAAGTCAACTTGGGAACTGAGGAAGACCCTAGGATCATCCTCATAAGTGATAATCTACCACCCTCTGATGAAGAGGCATTAATTGAAGTTCTCAAGGAATATAAGGACACGATTGCATGGAGCTACGAGGATATGCCGGGGCTGGATTCAACCCTGGTCGAACACTGTTTAACCCTAAAACCAGGGTCCGTCTCGGTAAAACAAAGGTTAAGGCATTTCCACCCTCAAATGGCTTTAAAAATGAAAGAAGAAGTCGACAAGCTCCATAAAGTCAGGTTTATTAGAGTCGTCCTTTATTCTCAATGGGTGGCAAACATTGTACCGGTCATGAAGAAAGATGGGAAAGTTAGGATTTACATCGACTTCCGGGACCTTAACCGTGCGTGTCCAAAGGATGATTTTCCCTTGCCTCACATTCATGTGTTAATCGACAACACAGCAGGATATGAGACCCTCTCATTTATGGATGGATTTTCAGGATATAATCAAATTCGTTTGGCAGAAGATGATCAAGAGAAGACATCATTCACTACACCTTGGGGAACATATTGTTACGTGGTCATGCCGTTTGGATTAAAGAATGCTGGAGCTACTTACCAAAGAGCTATGATGGCCATATTTCATGACATGATGCACATATATCTGGAGGTGTATGTGGATGATCTATTGGTGAAATCAAGGACCAGGATGGAACATCCAAGGGTTTTGGCTAAGGTTTTGCAGAGATCAAGGGAGTTCCAATTGAAAATGAACCCGAAGAAGTGTGTGTTCAGTGTATCATCGGGAAAATTACTAGGCTTCATTGTGAGTAAAAGAGGGATCGAGATAGATCCCGACAAAGCTAAGGCCATCAGGGATATGTCGCCTCCCAAAAATTTGAGGGAAGTCCGAGGTTTAATTGGGAGGCTGCAATTCATCCGTCGGTTTGTGTCTCAGCACTCGCAAAGGTGTAGACCTTTCTATGAGTTGACCAAGCTAGGAGTAGAATTCCACTGGGATTCTAAATGCCAAAAAGCTTTTGAAGGGTTAAAGAAATATCTGGTTAGTCCACCCGTTCTCATTCCACCCAAACCGGAAAAACCTCTTATCCTCTACATCTCAGTCTTGGACGACTCCGTGGGAGCTGTCCTCGCACAAGCTGATGAAGAAGGAAAGGAACGGGCAACCTATTACTTGTCCAAACTTCTCAATCCCTGTGAGCAGAAGTACACAGTCATGGAGAAAACCTGTGCTGCCCTCGTTTGGGTAGTGCAGAAATTGAAGTACTACTTCTTGGCTCATGAGGTCCACTTGATTGCTCGCATGAACCCTATCATGTTTCTTCTGGAGAAATCCGTCCTTACTGATAGGCTAGCACGCTGGCAGAGTTTCCTCTCTCAATTTGACATCACCTATATCCAGCAAAAGGCGATTAAAGGCTATGCCATAGCCGAGCATCTCGCCCACCATCCTCTTCCCAAGTTCGATCCTATCCAATCAGAGTTTCCAGATGAGGAACTAATGTCCGTCACTCAGTCTGACAAGCCATTGTGGACATTATATTTTGATGGAGCTCTAAATTCCAAAGGGAAGGGTATCGGCATTGTCCTTCTAACGCCTGAAGGCATTACCATCCCAGAGGCATTTCAGCTCGCGTTCCCAGTCACCAACAACATCGCTAAATACGAGGCTCTTCTAGCTGGCCTGGAACTAACCCATTCTTTTTATATCACTAAGTTGCGAGTCGTGGGTGACAGTCAACTTGTTCTCCGCCAGGTGCTTACCAAATATCGCACCCTCGATCCTAAGCTCAAACCCTATCAGGAGCTGGTCTCTGCCTATGCCAAATTGTTCACCAAGCTGATCTTTGTCCATGTTCCTCGCGAACAGAACATTCTGGCCGATGCCCTCGCCTCCTTGGCGTCATCCTTCAAATTCCCTTTAGGTGCATGGTTTAGATCCATCATTCTCTACAAGCATCTTGTCCCCACCGTTCAGGACCCTTACCTCTTAAAGATCAAGGAACGAGTCCTACAGAAGATCCAGAAGGGAGAAATCCTTGAGAAGAGGGAGATCATGCTGGCAGAAGTCGAAGAAGAGCATACATTCACCCTCTTCCTCACTTCACCCAATATCCTCCCCATGGCCTTTCTCCACGTGGGCATTCGACATCATCGGTCCCCTAGGTGATCCCAATTCCCTCACCAAGCAGAAATCTTTCATCCTTACTGCGATAGAATACTTCACCAAATGGGCCAAGCCGAAGCTTACGCAAAAATAAAGGCGTCAACAGTCTGTAAATTCATCATGAAGAACATCCTCGCCAGGTTCGGCGTCCCAAGCACAATCGTCACTGTAGCAACCCTGGTAAATTTAAGGACTAAAAAAATCTAAATAAATTTAAAACCAATAGATAATCAGGACCAGACCTTGTATATACAACCCCGAGATTTCCAAATGGGCCTTACAAGAAGATCTTATAGACCCTACCCTTAAATTTTAAGGGATTTTGAATATAGAGTCATTTTAAGTAGGCATTTAAAGTCATATCATATTTTATTCAATTAATAATGAATAAATCTTGGAGAACATGTTAATTTAAGATTTTTATTAATAATTTAGCAAATTTATTATTTCAAATTTATTACATTATATTTTTAGTTGAAGGAATATGGTGTATTAACATAATCTAATCCATTAAAGATGAGTAAATGGTAAAGGAATGAGTATATAAGCAATTTCGGTCTTTTGTAGGTGGTATTAAAAGGTGCAAAAATGGAATTAACGCCTTGTTCATGGGCGTTACTTAAAGAACCAACGACTTATCACAAGTCGTTATTTTATTTAGTGAATAGTAATAGTGAATAGTGCCACTTTTTATATTAAAAGAATTTGATAAAACTAATTATATAGAAAAATAGAGAAAAATGGAAAATGTATACCCATAAAATTTCATGTCGATATCTCATTAAATAAAAAAGATAAAAATCCCCAAAGATTGGTACTCTTTAAATTAACGTTAAAAACGTAATCGATTAAAACAAACGCCTTTGTTTAAGTCATCAAATATTAATAGAAGTATAAACACGCCCCAGATGAAGGCGCGTTTTATGAAATTAAAGGCATAATAGGAGGCGTTAATTAAAGAAGTAACGCCCCCTTCTCCGAGCGTCAATTCCCTAAGGTTTAAAATTTGGCAACCCGATCGAAGTGTTTGGTTCTAACTAGGAGATGCGACTATTGTTCGGGAAGGTCTTGATCGGGAAGGATTAATATGTAGGAAGTTGAGGTTTCATTAGGATTCGTACTAAGGGAGGTTAAATCCCATTAGAACTTAAACCCCGTAAGACCTTATTCCCTATAAATATAACCCTCCGAAACCCGTTGGAGGTTACTGCCTCTGGGCTCCTTGCCTTAACGTCAACCTGCTGCTCATATTATAGTCTTAGGGAGTTCCTCTTGCCGTTGTTGAAGGAGCTCTATGTCTTCCGACCTGCTGTTTGTCTGTTTTACGGAGGAGAAGTATTGCTTCATCCTTCATCTTCTACACGAACAGGAGCGGCTGCCAAATAGCTTCCCTAGCTCTGATTAAAGTCACAGAAGGAAGCTGCAGTTGCCGTTGGGCTGCTTCTTCTACTATTGCTACATCTAGTTACTCTGTTGAAAATAGAGTATCGTTTTGGGAGTTATAATTCTTCAATATCTTCCCGTCAACCAGAATCAACCTAGGAAAGGTAGGTGTTCTCCATCAAGCTAAAGCAGTTATTAAATTTTACATGATTATAAACTATTCGGATCAATTTTATCAATCATGCATACATATAGCCAGAGTTCTAGCTTCCTGTTTTAATTTCGGTTTTTCAGTTAAAATAGCGACCTAATAGCAGGCGTTGTTTCTATCTCACGCGACCTGATTTCAGACGTCAATTATGTTGTAAACGCCTTCACTCAAGGCGTTAATTAAAAATTGTTATGATATGTAATAAGTTAAATGCATGTCAAGATTTAATAACTTCGAACCCTGTTGATATAATTGCTGCATATGTATATTTCTGAAATTCCCAAATTTTCGTACACATGACCATGTATTGTTCCATAAATTCTGATTAAGTTTCCATCACTAAATCTGGCCCTGCTGGAATTAACGACGAGCACGATGCCGTCAAAAACTAATAAAACGCCTTCAGAAAAGGCGTGAAATCCTTAATTAACGCCAATTCCTAAGGCGTGATTTCGGAAGTACTGTAAAATATTATTCCTGTAAAACGTGTATAATTCTGAAAGCTTCAATCTATCCTATTCTGAAAAATATGTAATAATTGAAACAACGACTGAAAGGAAGGCGTATCCAAATTAATTGGCGACCCCTCTTAGGGCGCTATTTTTGGAAACTTCCGAGATATTAAATATCTGAAAAAGATAAAACAATGTAACGACAACTTACAAATAAGAAATGGCGACCTAAGACAAGGCGTCAATTATGGACTATCTGGTTTTCCAGTGCATTTCCTGTAACCTGGCATTAGGTTATGTTCTGGCACTATGTCCCAGTCCGTGGATGTAGTCCCTTGTTTTTCGGCGTTTTATCGATAAGCCCTTAACTCTCCGTGACTTATAAGCCCTCCATTGGACATTCCGTTCCTTTGGACTGGCGAGTTTGTCATAGAGACCTCCGTTAGTCTCCGCTAGCCTTGGATTCCCTCAAGGCAGCCTGAGCTGGTTGTACCCTAAAAACCCATGAAACCTTGATTATTGTCATGTCACTCGGAGAAACATGGAAATCGGCCCTCATGATTTATCACACGATTATCATGAGATTCTCTATGATTAATGGATGGTTATCTATTAATGGACAAGTCCGTTAACCTTGTCATGTACAAAATCTGTACTTGTTCTTCACCCAGTTTATTCTGATTTATCGCGAGCTAGATACGTCATGCATATTCATGGTCAATTCCCTTATCATGACATTCCGTCTCCTTCTGGAGAATCCTTTTATTTGAAAGAACATAACCCTTTGACTCTGTATTGGCCACTCTGATTCTGAAATAATTAAGGGCTCTGGGTCCGCGACCAACAATGTCAGGTAGGACGGAAGTCCAATTCTGTAACCATGGTAAAATTCTGGGTGTGGCATTGCACCAACGTCTGTATATCTGTTCTGTTCTGTTATCTGTTGAATCTGTTATTCTGGAAATTCTGATATTCTGTTATTTGTTATTCTGTTATTCTGTTAAATTTAGTTATTCCGCTAGACCGATTAATCTGCTTATTATTATTGAACTCTGTTATATTCTGGCCAATTCTGAAGTTATGTTCATCTGAGCATCTGTCCTTTGTTATGTTCTGTTAGCTCGACTTTGGTTCTATATATTGGGAATGTATTTCCTAAATCCACTTGAGCTCGTAAATTACCCTTGGCTTGTTATTCATCATCTCTACTAGATCGACTATCATGATTCTTTAGTTATTGCATTTCATGCACTGCATCTCATGAACATGTAAAATTGGCTATTACTTTTAGCATGCTTGATGAAGAGATATAATCCCTACTGAGCGTTTCGCTCACCAGCCTATCTTTAACATTTTTCAGGTAACGACATTGAAGATAGTCCATCAGAAAGGGAAGGGCAAGAGCGATGAGCATTATGGAGAATCGTGTCGGTGTCTGTTATCTTTCTTTGAGTCTCGTCTTATTATTTGAGTCATTTCTCTTTATTAGAGTGTAATAGTGAGACCTTTCTTCACTTATGACAGTTGAGTCAAGGTATGTAATTTGAATATTTGATCATCAATAAAGGTTAAATTGGCCCACATTGTACAGTTTGTAATTTTTTTTGTCTTATGTATGCTCTGACTATTCACGACTGTATCACTGCCGCGTTCCGAACAACACGTTCCGCTGTTATTGGTTCGGGGCGTGACAGTTTGTGGTATCAGAGCCTTGGCTTTCTAAGTCCTAGGTCATTAAGTCTAAGTCCTAGATCGAGTTCCCTTGACAGTCATCTTAGAAGTACCCGGTGAGATGGGGTAGAACCATGGGTTAAGAATTAAAGAAATGGAAATGAAAATATTAAAACTCGTAAGTTAGCTAATAAGGATAGCTTATATTTTCTGATGATCTTACATGGGTTTCTTCTTGTCTTGTAGAACTAGTTAGATAGCAATGGCTGCCGAGCGTGCCCAATGGCGGGACATGCAAAGAACAGTACAAGGTTTAACTCTGGCCCTTCAACGGGTAGCCGATGGTGGAGCCAACCGAAAGGCTGGAGAACTACATCGGGAATTCCGGAGTTTAAATCCCCCTAGGTTTAGTGGAACTCCTGATCCCGATTTAGCTGAAGATTGGACTAAAGAGATGGAGAGGATCTTTCGGGTCATGGAGTGTTCGGACCGAGATAAGGTATTATTGGCAACCTTTCAACTTTTGAAGGATGCAAGGGCATGGTGGGAGTCAGTAGAAGCCACCTTGCCAGATGACGAGGTTACATGGGAGGAATTTTTAGAACATTTTAACGAGAAGTATTTCTCGGAGAGAACTCGGGAGAAAAAGGCAGGAGAGTTCGCTTCACTCAAACAGAGAAGCATGACCGTGGCCGAGTACGAGGCTCAATTCTCGCGCCTGTCTAGATATGCACCTCACTTAATATCAACGGGGAAGATGAAAGTAAAAAGGTTTATGAATGGTTTAAGGATCCAGTACATCCCCCAATTGGCGCCGTTAGATATACAAACTTATGCGGAGATGGTGAAAAGAGCGTAGTTATTGGAAGATGCCATGGAGTTATCCGACAGGGTTAAAGTGAGAATGGAGAAGAAGAGAACGGGTAACAATAACAAGAGGGTTAATGAGGATGACAATGTTCCAAATGGCAAGAAGATCAAAGAAGAAAAGTGCAAACACTGTGGCAATGAAGGCCATCCATCCGAGAAGTGCCGCTGGAAGAATGGAGCTTTTTTTCGATGTGAGAGCAAAGAACATAGGGTATCTAATTGCCCTCTTCCAAAAGACCAACCTCAGCAGGTAAAGGACGGTAATAAGGAACGTCGTCAAGGGCGACTTCAAGCAATAAGAGTCACACCTGCTGGTCAAGGAATGGATGGAGGTATTTCCCTTTAACTTGAGCTTTAGTCCCTTAGTTCAATTTACTAGTCATGATTGTTGAATTGAGGAATATGGATTAGATGAACATATGATGTGCATAGGAAATTGAATTTGGGGACTAAATTTTTTAAGTGGGAGAGGATGTAGCAACCCTGGTAAATTTAAGGACTAAAAAAAATCTAAATAAATTTAAAACCAATAGAGAATCAGGGCCAGACCTTGTATACAACCCCGAGATTTCCAAATAGGCCTTACAAGAAGATCTTATAGACCCTACCCTTAAATTTTAAGGGATTATGAATATAGAGTCATTTTAAGTAGGCATTTAAAGTCATATCGTATTTTATTCAATTAATAATGAATAAATCTTGGAGAACATGCTAATTTAGATTTTTATTAATAATTTAGCAAATTTATTATTTCAAATTTATTACATTATTTTTAGTTGAAGGAATAAGGTGTATTAACAAAATCTAATCCATTAAAGATGAGTAAATGGTAAAGGAATGAGTATATAAGCAATTTCGGTCTTTTGTAGGTGGTATTAAAAGGTGCAAAAATGGAATTAACGCCTTGTTCATGGGCGTTACTTAAAGAACCAACGACTTATCACAAGTCGTTATTTTATTTAGTGAATAGTAATAGTGAATAGTGCCATTTTTATATTAAAAGAATTTGATAAAACTAATTATATAGAAAAATAGAGAAAAATGGAAAATGTATACCCATAAAATTTCATGTCGATATCTCATTAAATAAAAAAGATAAAAATCCCCAAAGATTGTTACTCTTTAAATTAACGTTAAAAACGTAATCGGTTAAAACAAACGACTTTGTTTAAGTCGTCAAATATTAATAGAAGTATAAACACGCCCCAGATGAAGGCGCGTTTTATGAAATTAAAGGCATAATAGGAGGCGTTAATTAAAGAAGTAACGCCCCCTTCTCCGAGCGTCAATTCCCTAAGGTTTAAAATTTGGCAACCCGATCGAAGTGTTTGGTTCTAACTAGGAGATGCGACTATTGTTCGGGAAGGTCTTGATCGGGAAGGATTAATATGTAGGAAGTTGAGATTTCATTAGGATTCGTACTAAGGGAGGTTAAATCCCATTAGAACTTAAACCCCGTAAGACCTTATTCCCTATAAATATAACCCTCCGAAACCCGTTGGAGGTTACTGCCTCTGGGCTCCTTGCCTTAACGTCAACCTGCTGCTCATATTATAGTCTTAGGGAGTTCCTCTTGCCGTTGTTGAAGGAGCTCTATGTCTTCTGACCTGCTGTTTGTCTGTTTTATGGAGGAGAAGTATTACTTCATCCTTCATCTTCTACACGAACAGGAGCGGCTGCCAAATAGCTTCCCTAGCTCTGATTAAAGTCACAGAAGGAAGCTGCAGTTGCCGTTGGGCTGCTTCTTCTACTATTGCTACATCTAGTTACTCTGTTGAAAATAGAGTATCATTTTGGGGGTTATAATTCTTCAATATCTTCCCGTCAACCAGAATCAACCTAGGAAAGGTAGGTGTTCTCCATCAAGCTAAAGCAGTTATTAAATTTTACATGATTATAAACTATTCGGATCAATTTTATCAATCATGCATACATATAGCCAGAGTTCTAGCTTCCTGTTTTAATTTCGGTTTTTCAGTTAAAATAGCGACCTAATAGCAGGCGTTGTTTCTGTCTCACGCGACCTGATTTCAGACGTCAATTATGTTGTAAACGCCTTCACTCAAGGCGTTAATTAAAAATTGTTATGATATGTAATAAGTTAAATGCATGTCAAGATTTAATAACTTCGAACCCTGTTGATATAATTGCTGCATATGTATATTTCTGAAATTCCCAAATTTTCGTACACATGACCATGTATTGTTCCATAAATTCTGATTAAGTTTCCATCACTAAATCTGGCCCTGCTGGAATTAACGACGAGCACGATGCCGTCAAAAACTAATAAAACGCCTTCAGAAAAGGCGTGAAATCCTTAATTAACGCCAATTCCTAAGGCGTGATTTCGGAAGTACTGTAAAATATTATTCCTGTAAAACGTGTATAATTCTGAAAGCTTCAATCTATCCTATTCTGAAAAATATGTAATAATTGAAACAACGACTGAAAGGAAGGCGTATCCAAATTAATTGGCGACCCCTCTTAGGGCGCTATTTTTGGAAACTTCCGAGATATTAAATATCTGAAAAAGATAAAACAATGTAACGACAACTTACAAATAAGAAATGGCGACCTAAGACAAGGCGTCAATTATGGACTATCTGGTTTTCCATGAATTTCTTGTAACCTGGCATTAGGTTATGTTCTGGCACTATGTCCCAGTCTGTGGATGTAGTCCCTTGTTTTTCGACGTTTTATCGATAAGCCCTTAACTCTCCCTGACTTATAAGCCCTCCGTTGGACATTCCGTTCCTTTGGACTGGCGAGTTTGTCATAGAGACCTCCGTTAGTCTCCGCTAGCCTTGGATTCCCTCAAGGCAGCTGAGCTGGTTGTACCCTAAAAACCCATGAAACCTTGATTATTGTCATGTCACTCGGAGAAACATGGAAATCGGCCCTCATGATTTATTACACGATTATCATGAGATTCTCTATGATTAATGGATGATTATCTATTAATGGACAAGTCTGTTAACCTTGTCATGTACAAAATCTGTACTTGTTCTTCACCCAGTTTATTCTGATTTATCGCGAGCTAGATACGTCATGCATATTCATGGTCAATTCCCTTATCATGACATTCCGTCTCCTTCTAGAGAATCCTTTTATTTGAAAGAACATAACCCTTTGACTCTGTATTGGCCACTTCTGATTCTGAAATAATTAAGGGCTCTGGGTCCGCGACCAACAATGTCAGGTAGGACGGAAGTCCAATTCTGTAACCATGGTAAAATTCTGGGTGTGGCATTGCACCAACGTCTGTATATCTGTTCTGTTCTGTTATCTGTTGAATCTGTTATTCTGGAAATTCTGATATTCTGTTATTTGTTATTCTGTTATTCTGTTAAATTTAGTTATTCCGCTAGACTGATTAATCTGCTTATTATTATTGAACTCTGTTATATTCTGGCCAATTCTGAAGTTATGTTCATCTGAGCATCTGTCCTTTGTTATGTTCTGTTAGCTCGACTTTGGTTTTGTAAATTGGGAATGTATTTCTTAAATCCACTTGAGCTCGTAAATTACCCTTGGCTTGTTATTCATCATCTCTACTAGATCGACTATCACGATTCTTTAGTTATTGCATTTCATGCACTGCATCTCATGAACATGTAAAATTGGCTATTACTTTTATCCTACTTGATGAAGAGATATAATCCCTACTGAGCGTTTCACTCACCTGCCTATCTTTAACATTTTTCAGGTAACGACATTGAAGATAGTCCATCAGAAAGGGAAGGGCAAGAGTGATGAGCATTATGGAGAATCGTGTCGGTGTCTGTTATCTTTCTTTGAGTCTCGTCCTGTTATTTGAGTCATTTCTCTTTATTAGAGTGTAATAGTGAGACCTTTCTTCACTTATGACAGTTGAGTCAAGGTATGTAATTTGAATATTTGATCATCAATAAAGGTTAAATTGGCCCACATTGTACAGTTTGTAATTTTTTTGTCTTATGTATGCTCTGACTATTCACGACTGTATCACTGCCGCGTTCCGAACAATACGTTCCGCTGCTATTGGTTCGGGACGTGACAGTTTGTGGTATCAGAGCCTTGGCTTTCTAAGTCCTAGGTCATTAAGTCTAAGTCCTAGATCGAGTTCCCTTGACAGTCATCTTAGAAGTACCCGGTGAGATGGGGTAGAACCATGGGTTAAGAATTAAAGAAATGGAAATGAAAATATTAAAACTAGTAAGTTAGCTAATAAGGATAGCTTATATTTTCTGATGATCTTACATGGGTTTCTTCTTGTCTTGTAGAACTAGTTAGATAGCAATGGCTTCCGAGCGTGCCCAATGGCGGGACATGCAAAGAACAGTACAAGGTTTAACTCAGGCCCTTCAACGGGTAGCCGATGGTGGAGCCAACCGAAAGGCTGGAGAACTACATCGGGAATTCCGGAGTTTAAATCCCCCTATGTTTAGTGGAACTCCTGATCCCGATTTAGCTGAAGATTGGACAAAAGAGATGGAGAGGATCTTTCGGGTCATGGAGTGTTCGGACCGGGATAAGGTATTATTAGCAACCTTTCAACTTGAGAAGGATGCAAGGGCATGGTGGGAGTCAGTAGAAGCCACCTTGCCAGATGACGAGGTTACATGGGAGGAATTTTTAGAACATTTTAATGAGAAGTATTTCTCGGAGAGAACTCGGGAGAAAAAGGCAGGAGAGTTTGCTTCACTCAAACAGAGAAGCATGACCGTGGCCGAGTACGAGGCTCAATTCTCGCGGCTGTCTACATATGCACCTCACTTAATATCAACGGGGAAGATGAAAGCAAAAAGGTTTATGAATGGTTTAAGGATCTAGTACATCCCCCAATTGGCGCCGTTAGATATACAAACTTATGCGGAGATGGTGAAAAGAACGCAGTTATTGGAAGATGCCATGGAGTTATCCGACAGGGTTAAAATGAGAATGGAAAAGAAGAGAACAGGTAACAATAACAAGAGGGTTAATGAAGATGACAATGTTCCAAATGGCAAGAAGATCAAAGAAGAAAAGTGCAAACACTGTGGCAATGAAGGCCATCAATCTGAGAAGTGCCGCTGGAAGAATGGAGCTTGTTTTCGATGTGGGAGCAAAGAACATAGGGTATCTAATTGCCCTCTTCCAAAAAACCAACCTCAGCAGGAAAAGGACGGTAATAAGGAACATCGTCAAGGGAGACTTCAAGCAATAAGAGTCACACCAGCTGGTCAAGGAATGCATGGAGGTATTTCCCTTTAACTTGAGCTTTAGTCCCTTAGTTCAATTTGCTAGTCATGATTGTTGAATTGAGAAATATGGATTAGATGAACATATGATGTGTATAGGAAATTGAATTTGGGGACCAAATTCTTTTAAGTGGGGGAGGATGTAGCAACCCTGGTAAATTTAAGGACTAAAAAAATCTACATAAATTTAAAACCAATAGATAATCAGGGCCAGACCTTGTATATACAACCCCGAGATTTCCAAATGGGCCTTACAAGAAGATCTTATAGACCCTACCCTTAAATTTTAAGGGATTTTGAATATAGAGTCATTTTAAGTAGGCATTTAAAGTCATATCATATTTTATTCAATTAATAATGAATAAATCTTGGAGAACATGTTAATTTAAGATTTTTATTAATAATTTAGCAAATTTATTATTTCAAATTTATTACATTATATTTTTAGTTGAAGGAATAAGGTGTGTTAACAAAATCTAATCCATTAAAGATGAGTAAATGGTAAAGGAATGAGTATATAAGCAATTTCAGTCTTTTGTAGGTGGTATTAAAATGTGCAAAAATGGAATTAACGCCTTGTTCATGGGCGTTACTTAAAGAACCAACGACTTATCACAAGTCGTTATTTTATTTAGTGAATAGTAATAGTGAATAGTGCTGCTTTTATATTAAAAGAATTTGATAAAACTAATTATATAGAAAAATAGAGAAAAATGGAAAATGTATACCCATAAAATTTCATGTCGATATCTCATTAAATAAAAAAGATAAAAATCCCCAAAGATTGTTACTCTTTAAATTAATGTTAAAAACGTAATCGGTTAAAACAAACGACTTTGTTTAAGTCGTCAAATATTAATAGAAGTATAAACACGCCCCAGATGAAGGCGTGTTTTATGAAATTAAAGGCATAATAGGAGGCGTTAATTAAAGAAGTAACGCCGCCTTCTCCGGGCGTCAATTCCCTGAGGTTTAAAATTTGGCAACCCGATCGAAGTGTTTGGTTCTAACTAGGAGATGCGACTATTGTTCGGGAAGGTCTTGATCGGGAAGGATTAATATGTAGGAAGTTGAGATTTCATTAGGATTCGTACTAAGGGAGGTTAAATCCCATTAGAACTTAAACCCCGTAAGACCTTATTCCCTATAAATATAACCCTCCGGAACCCTTTGGAGGTTACCGCCTCCGGGCTCCTTACCTTAACGTCAACCTACTGCTCATATTATAGTCTTAGGGAGTTCCTCTTGCCGTTGTTGAAGGAGCTCTATGTCTTCTGACCTGCTGTTTGTCTGTTTTACGGAGGAGAAGTATTGCTTCATCCTTCATCTTCTACACGAACAGGAGCGGCTGCCAAATAGCTTCCCTAGCTCTGATTAAAGTCACAGAAGGAAGCTGCAGTTGTCGTTGGGCTGCTTCTTCTACTATTGCTACATCTAGTTACTCTGTTGAAAATAGAGTATCATTTTGGGGGTTATAATTCATCAATATCTTCTCGTCAACCAGAATCAACCTAGGAAAGGTAGGTGTTCTCCATCAAGCTAAAGCAGTTATTAAACTATACATGATTATAAACTATTCGGATCAATTTTATAAATCATGCATACATATTGCCAGAGTTCTAGCTTCCTGTTTTACTTTCGGTTTTTCAGTTAAAATAGCGACCTAATAGCATGCGTTGTTTCTTTCTCACGCGACCTGATTTCAGACGTCAATTATGTTGTAAACGCCTTCACTCAAGGCGTTAATTAAAAATTGTTATGATATGTAATAAGTTAAATGCATGTCAAGATTTAATAACTTTGAACCCTGTTGATATAATTGCTGCATATGTATATTTCTGAAATTCCCAAATTTTCGTACACATGACCATGTACTGTTCCATAAATTCTGATTAAGTTTCCGTCACTGAATCTGGCCCTGCTGGAATTAACGACGAGCACGATGCCGTCAAAAACTAATAAAACGCCTTCAGAAAAGGCATGAAATCCTTAATTAACGCCAATTGCTAAGGCGTGATTTTGGAAGTACTGTAAAATATTATTCCTGTAAAACGTGTATAATTCTGAAAGCTTCAATCTATCATATTCTGAAAAATATGTAATAATTGAAACAACAACTGAAAGGAAGGCGTATCCAAATTAATTGGCGACCCCTCTTAGGGCGCTATTTCTGGAAACTTCCGAGATTAAATATCTGAAAAAGATAAAACAATGTAACGACAACTTACAAATAAGAAATGGCGACCTAAGACAAGGCGTCAATTATGGACTATCTGGTTTTCCGTGAATTTCCTGTAACCTGGCATTAGGTTATGTTCTAGCACTATGTCCCAGTCTGTGGATGTAGTCCCTTGTTTTTCGATGTTTTATCGATAAGCCCTTAACTCTCCGTGACTTATAAGTCCTCCGTTGGACATTCCGTTCCTTTGGACTGGCGAGTTTGTCATAGAGACCTCCGTTAGTCTCCCCTAGCCTTGGATTCCCTCAAGGCAGCCGAGCTGGTTGTACCCTAAAAACCCATGAAACCTTGATTATTGTCATGTCACTCGGAGAAACATGGAAACCGGCCCTCATGATTTATCACACGATTATCATGAGATTCTCTATGATTAATGTATGGTTATCTATTAACGGACAAGTCCGTTAACCTTGTCATGTACAAAATCTGTACTTGTTCTTCACCCAGTTTATTTCGATTTATCACGAGCTAGATACGTCATGCATATTCATGGTCAATTCCCTTATCATGACGTTCCGTCTACTTCTGGAGAATCCTTTTATTTGAAAGAACATAACCCTTTGACTCTGTATTGGCCAACTCTGATTCTGAAATAATTAAGGGCTCTGGGTCCGCCACCAACAATGTCAGGTAGGACGTAAGTCCAATTCTGTAACCATGGTAAAATTCTGGGTGTGGCATTGCACCAACGTCTCTATATCTGTTCTGTTCTGTTTTCTGTTGAATCTGTTATTCTGGAAATTCTGATATTCTGTTATTTGTTATTCTGTTATTCTGTTAAATTTAGTTATTCCGCTAGACTGATTAATCTGCTTATTATTATTGAACTCTGTTATATTCTGGCCAATTCTGAAGTTATGTTCATCTGAGCATCTGTCCTTTGTTATGTTCTGTTAGCTCGACTTTGGTTTTGTAAATTGGGAATGTATTTCTTAAATCCACTTGAGCTCGTAAATTACCCTTGGCTTGTTATTCATCATCTCTACTAGATCGACTATCACGATTCTTTAGTTATTGCATTTCATGCACTGCCTCTCATGAACATGTAAAATTGGCTAATTACTTTTATCCTGCTTGATGAAGAGATATAATCCCTACTGAGCGTTTCACTCACCAGCCTATCTTTAACATTTTTCAGGTAACGACATTGAAGATAGTCCATCAGAAAGGGAAGGGCAAGAGTGATGAGCATTATGGAGAATCGTGTCGGTGTCTGTTATCTTTCTTTGAGTCTCGTCCTGTTATTTGAGTCATTTCTCTTTATTAGAGTGTAATAGTGAGACCTTTCTTCACTTATGACAGTTGAGTCAAGGTATGTAATTTGAATATTTGATCATCAATAAAGGTTAAATTGGCCCACATTGTACAGTTTGTAATTTTTTTGTCTTATGTATGCTCTGACCATTCACGACTGTATCACTGCCGCGTTCCGAACAACACGTTCCGCTGCTATTGGTTCGGGACGTGACAGTCACCGACCATGGGCCACAGTTCATTTCTCAGGACCTTCTAGACCTCTGCAAAAGGTAAACAATTGCATTGCATCATTCATCACCTTATTACCCACAAGGTAATGGCCCAGAGGAAGCGACCAATAAAACATTGATCAAAATCATCAAGAAAACCTACGAGCTGAGTCCAGTAAGTTTTCAGACTAGCCAGAGAAGTTTATCGAAGCTCTATGGGCCTATCGCACTTCAATATGTACCCCCACCGGGCAGACTCCGTTTTCCCTTACTTATGGGACGGAAGCGGTAGTCCCGTACGAGACTCTGATCCCTTCTCTCAAAGTACAATTGGATGAGGAATTTCCCCTCGACGAATGTCGTAATTCACTCCTTGCCCAATTGGAACTCTTAGACGAGAAGCGGCTGGCTGCTGCCGAGCATGCGCGTGTGTATCAAAATAGACTCGCTCGCTTTTACCAAAAGAAAGTCGTTGAGAGAAAATTCAAAGTCGGTGAGATGGTCGTAAAAAGAATTTTTGTCAAACCTGGAGGGCCGCGTTCTAAGCTCCAACCCAATTGGGAAGGACCACTTGTGATTCAAGCCGTGTACCCTGGCAATGCCTACAAGCTAGTCAACGCCGAAGGGACCGAGTTATCCCACCCTTGGAATGGGCTTCATCTTAAAAAGTACTACCCTTAGCATAGTGTCAAAACAAAAAAAAAACAAAAACAAAAAAACAAAAAAATATTGAAAATCACTAAAAATATATAAAATCTTAAAATGCCGATGCCTGGTTGTCACCATGTAGTTAAGTCGCTGCATCCAACCTCCATGTTAGGATAGGGCCCATTAAGGCTTGGTAGGCACCGGGTCTTGGTTTGCCAGAATTGTGGAGATCCCTGTCCGGCCACATCGGCCTATGCATGTTCGAAGGAAGCCAACATGTACTCACTTACGTATTTTATCCAAAAAAGTTGGTAGCATCACCAACAGTGGGGCCTCACCCAGAAGATCTCCGGAAGCTGTAATCTTTATTCTTTTCTCTTCGACCAAATGACACAGTCGGCGCCCTTAAAATGCTGAGCATGAGAAACCAAAACTCAAACCCTTTAAGGCAAGAGTAGGATCCATTTCCTCGAGCATCGATCAGAGCACGAGAAGAGGGCAGTGTCCCCGCAGGCATACAAAAGGGAGCCCACAATGTCAAACTATATCTCCCTCGCAAAAAGAAACACAAAATCAAAATCAAGAGAAAAGCCTGGTCGTGACCGTGCCTGATGCGATAAATGAAATCCCTCAAGGCAAAAAGTCTAAATCCACAAAAGGAGTTATGGAATGTAAATGCTCGAGATTTGGTCCAAAGTTATCCAAAAGATGAGAGTTAATGGGCCCTTATTGGCTCGCCGGGTTAACGGTTTTGCCGGTCCTCTCAGGAGGTTTACCCCATATACTCTTCCTTCTTCCTTTGAAGATGAAAGCTAGATGGAGTTTCTGAAGGGTAAAACCCGCCAAAGTCTGCGACCTTATTTTAATACACACGTATGGTTGCCTACTTTGAAAAGCAAAAGCTATCGCTGCGAAGGAGTCTCTGTGTTTCTGACCGATCAAGACCCTTGTTTACCACCTTGATGTCTTCTTATTTAACCTTGGGCTTAGGCCAATGCAAGCGCGTCACCTATGGGTGCGATGGCGTCTGATTCTGGGTCAGCGTCGCGCGGTTAGTCGTTAGGGTTCCAGGGTGTTTCATCATATACCATCTAGAGTTGTGAGGATATAGACCCGGTTCGGGCAAATCATTTACCTCGAAAACCTTTTGGGTGAATCCCTGTGGTCGGAAGCGCCTGGGAGCCTAAGCATGGCATGATGGTATTGTCATCAGGGTAAGTCTTAGCCGGCGGGACTATCATTCGAGGGGTCTAGAGGCCCAACTCAACCTAGATGTGCACTTAGGATACCTGGGAGGTTAGTAAAAAACCCATGTTCTCATGTAGGTTAGGTGCCATTTGGATGCTTGCCAGGTGTTAGCAAAAAAAAAATGAAATGATAAAAACAAAAAAAAAGAAAAGAGAAATTGTACATATTTGCAAACAAAAAAATTGAATATAACAAAACAACAAAAAATGTCAAATATAAAAAAAAACAAATCAATTTTGCATGATTACATTTGTATGCAACATTTCACTTTTTAATCTCGCTTGCATTCGTGTGCTTGTCTGTTGCATTCATCATCACCACATCTTTCTCTTGCCTTCGTTAATAAAGTCTTGGCCCCTTGACCCGTTATCAAGGACAGATCAAAACAAACCTCGCATATTGGGCAAGGGGCCAAGTCAGAGCAGATATTCTAACTTGTTTAAGTGATGTATGCAGGAATTCGAGAAAGCAAGAAAAAGGTAAGAATCCAAGAATCAAACATATTATTCCTTTCCAAAATAAAAAAATTTACATCAAGTTCCACCCACTCTCTCTGCATTACTCGTCCCGCTACTCTCCGGGCAAAACGCTCTCAAGGGTACTACCCAACTATGAAAAGTGGTACTCCTACCGCTCTGTACTCCTCTTCCTACACCCCGACGTTGATCCGTGGGGGTAGCAAGAAAGCTACTAACACGAAAGCCACGCTCTCGTGCTCTTCGGTAGCGCTCCTCACCATCTCTCAGCCACTGTTCAGCCAAACCAAGGCTGGTTCGGAGTTCGAACAACTGGGCCTCCATGGCCCTTCGTTCCTGCCTTTCAACCAATCTGTCGGCTCTTTCTCTCTCTGTGTCTCTTACTCTCTCTGCCCGTTCTCTCTCACGGTCTTCCCTCTCCAACTGGAGAGTGATCCTCATCTCCATGGCATCCCTAGAAGAGTCATCATCTGGACGACGTCACAGTTCCTCCTCCAGCTCTACTATTCTAGTCTCCCTCTGCGCAGCTTGGGCAAATGATTCTTGCGTCGCCTTTTCCTGCCAGTTATACCATCTCAGATATGCGGCAAGGCATAAACAAGGAGAACTCAACACCGAGACTCTTACCTGTATAGAGAGCATCCCTTCTGCCTCCGCGGCACGCTGTGTAGCACGAGCGAGTTGCTTGTGAAGCAAATCAAGTTCTGAGGTGGAGACCCATAAGCTAGAGACGCCACCCACTCCCATCGCTGAGGAGGCCGGGTCAATCTGGGCGCGCTATGGCCACACATGTGATAGTTAGTGGCCAAACACCATGGATCTAGGGTCTTGATTAGGAGTGTGCACTGTACACCTACCAAGGCACTCAAGGCTTCACGTGTGTCACCCAATTGTTGCTCCGTCTCTGCCAGGCGAGATCGCAAGCTCGCTATTATAGTGTCACGGACATCTTGTACCCATGCCATAGAAGTTAGCATTCAGACAAAAATCAAAGCAAGAGAGAAAGTGAGACCTACCTCCACAAGTCCCCGGGGTTGGAGCCGCTCTGCGTACAATGTCTTATACAGACGCAGGTAGTCTTCACTATCCTGTGCATGTGATTCCACGATTGTGCCACCCCATTGCCAATCTTCATAATGTTCGGGGAACCGCACACGCCAATCAATGCATGTTGCCAGTCCTCGTGTCTTTCTCCTGACGCGAGGTGGTGCAGTCATATCCACCCATTCCTGAGCCAGTCCTAAAATCCTCATAACCAATCGTAGCCAAAGCGGCTCGATTTCATTCAGGCAGTGCATCCACAGTTCCCGTCCGAATTGGGCACGACTTGTTAGAACCCATGGTTGGTCGGCATAGACCATGCCTGAGTAGGGTCTCCAGTTTACCTAGGTTAGGTTGTACATACCCGTTTAGCTGGTCAAAACCAAAAACAAAAATAACAAAATAAAAAAAAGTAAAAAAAAATCCCACCATCGCTGCAGGGAATTCATGTAGCTCGCGCCTTAGCACCATCAGCTAGTAGGTTAGAGGTGCTGCACTCATGATGGGTTGCCACCGCCTGGCTAACGGCACCGTCACTGGTCGCCAATGCCGAGCTCTCCCCATCGGGAGGTAATAATAGCTCCACAGCTCCATCATTATATGTCATCATACCTTAAGTGGACTATTAGAAAACAAACAAACAAACAAACAAATAAAACAAGACAAAATCAAAAATACCTGGATAAATGGTGTGAAACCACTCGCAGTCATCTCACGGTCTGCCTCTTGGGACAGACCTGTAAACAAATGTGCCAGCATGGCAGCTCCCCAGGCGTAGTGCCCTACTCTTTCGAGGTCTGATAGCAGCTCCAGGAAACGACAATGGATACCGTCTCCTTTCGAGCTCAGTATCAATCTTTCCAGCAAGAAGAGGAGAAATCTCCTCAAATCCATGTTGGATCTTTCCCAATTGCCAAAATCTGTGCAGTACACATCACGACATCCTCTTTCCATCCTTCCCATGAATTCTTCTGAGGACTCATCATCCCGTCGACGAGTATCAGTCAGACCTAATACCTCCATGATAGATGTCCTGGCTACTGACCTGTTCTTCCGTCCATCTACGTCCAAACCCAGTAGCTTCTGGGCACCTTCTCGATAGTCCGCATAGGTGACTCCAGTCACTGCCTCGCCATCTACCTTGAGGCTCGTGATTCGGACCACATCTTCCAGGCTGGGCACTATGTGCCCCCAGGGCATCAAGAATGCCCGACTCACTAGGTCCCATCTTTCACGCAAGGCTTGGATGAGGACCAGGTCGAGATTGATCAGCTCGATCCGAAGAAAGGCACCAAATCCCATCACGTCTAGCCTGGCCTTCTGAAAATCTGGGAGACCCCTGTATGCTGCCACTACTAACTCCGATGAAATGTGTGATTTCATCACACTCTGCGCGTGCCTAAGGAATGGAGAAGTGTGTTGTCAAAAGAAAGGAGGAAAGAAAGGAAGGAAGAAAGAATGAAAAAAAGGGCAAGAGAGCTCAACTTACGAGTTGCGATTGGGTCCTTTCACTGAAGTGCCCTTCAAGGTCCGAAAGCTTCCTAGAACTGCTACCACTGGACCTACTCCTCTTCGAGGAATGGGAAGATTCGCTCTCCATCCCGATCTCAGAACTCTGAGTTCCTTCTCTTTCGTAAGAATTTGTACTCTCCAAGTTGGCTCTCGATGTCCCTGGAGTAACGAAAGAGACAGGTATTTATAGAAATGGGAGAAGTACGGGCCAAGATTTCATCCGTCACCTTTAACAATAGCCCTCGCGATAGGGCGCCTGCCCTGCGGTCCTATGTGTCACTTCACCGCTCGCGCAGGGTGACTGTTTAGATGGTGTAATATGACGACCCACTCCCTGTGTTATCTAGGGATGCCCTATCATGCTTTGGAAGTCGTCCGCAAAGTTTGAAACATCGTCCGAGAATAGGGACTGGAACCGTCATTATTGACTTTGACGGCAGATTCCCGTGGAAAATAGTCACAGTAAAACGCGATCCTCCATTTTAGGGCGGGGTTTTGACAGACACATCACATGGGAACAGTGCAAAGGAGAAGAAGTGTAGGGAAGAAGGAACGCACAAGAGAACAAATAAGCAGCAGAAAATTAAATCACTCCATTCATAATTCTACATGAGCTGTCATAGACACCACAATCATAGAGAGGAGGCGGGTCCACTGGCTCGCCACCTCTCGCCATTATCATCATGCTCGTCCATGTAGGTGTCCCTCTCCTCTCCCCTGAGGTGAGGGTCCCTCAGAAGCCTTCTGGATCCCCGTGCAGCAGCATCTGCCTTGCCTCGTGGCACTTGCTCTACGACAATGGCTCGCTGCTCCTCCCCTGGCATGGCGAAGAAGCCACCAACAGAAAACCGGCCAGACTGGCGGAGTCGCTCCCCGAACTCTCGCGCTCTCTCATAGCACGTCTCCATCGCTCCCAGCCTCTGCATCATGACCTGAAGGCCTAGCTGGAGCTCCCTCACCTGGGCCTCCAAGGCCTTCCTCTCGGCCTGATCTCGCTGTCGCTCGGCCCTTCTCTCTTCTCTCTCTCTCTCTCTCTGCCTCTCTCCTCGTCACCTGGAGAAGGACCCTTAACTCTAGGATGTCTGGAGAAGGCCTCTCCTCACCACGACGGCGTAGCTCCGCTACAGTCGCTACCCAGGCATCACGTTCCTCTTCCGCCCGGGCCGCACGGGCCACTGCACCGGCGAGTTGCTCCCGGAGGGAGGCAATCTCAAGAAAAGGGGCCGACGAGCAGGAAGATGCGCCGCCGGCCATTCCCACCGTCGCTGTCTGCTGGGCACACTGGAGCAAACAAACAACGGCCGTCAGCTGAGCTCCAAATTTAATATAAAAGAGAGAGAGAGAGAGAATGCAGTACTTAACTTACCAGGATCGACAGTTCCTGTTGAGTGACGACTAGCTGCCGCCTGGCCTATGCCAGTTGGGCACGCAAGCCGTTGATGTCGCACGTATCCCCGGCTTGGGGAAGTTCCACATAACTCTCTCTCTGCTACTGCAGGAAGTCGGCACTGTCCTGCACCAATACGCTCCCTTGCTGTCCAGGGAGACGTATACGTCAGTCCTCGAGCTTCGCCTTGCCGCCACTCTCCTTCCTGACACGGCTCGGCTCATCCGCGCTCGCCCATTCCTCAGCCAAACCCGGGGCCTTTGCCATGTCCTGCATCAAGAAAGGGGAGTCTTACGTCATAACGAGAACGCGTCTCCTGTCTAGGACAAGTCCATCATTTGAGTGCAACACTCGCCGAACCCTTTTCCCCCTCGCATGGCTCACTTCAAAACTCAAAATGGATCAAAGAGGAGGAGATCTAAGAACCTACCAGATCGTGTTCACCTCCCTCCGCGCCATCGGGTCCCTCGGGTGCCCGAAGCGGCCATTCCTCTTCCATGGACGCCTCTCCGTGCTCTTGAGTGTCCCTCCTCAGGCGAGGAGTTCCTCGCTCCTCTCTCCCTTCATCACAATTTGGCCCACCAAACTCCATCGATTGAGAGTGGAAGAAGACGAAGATAGATGAGCAAATCTCGACGGGAGGCAGGCTCGTTTGCGGGCAAGGCACGGATGAAGAAGGGCTGCCTGGCATTTTAAATTTGAATTTTAAAGTTAAGACGCGTCCCCGCGCCTGGACGCGCCCAAAGTGAGAAAAGAAGAAAAAAGAAAAAAAAGTGGACCCATCCATGCAAGGCGTAGTTCCCTACTTTTCAGGACAAGGTCTCGTGAAGCGTGCCTCAAAACAACTCGGTGCAAGAGAAGAAGCGTGGAAAAGGGAAAGTGCATATGACAAAAGGAACCATTTCATCGCACATAAGCAAATAGTCAGTTATACATCATAAAGTGAGGAAGGTGGGGTGTACAAGTAACTCTCTAACTCTCGCTACCACCCTCCTGATCATCTCTCTCCTCCCTCCTCTGATGGGGATCCCTAGGGAGCCTCCGCGAACTCTGAGAGGCGGTGCTCGCCTCGCCCTGTGGTGGCACGCCAGCCTTGAAGGTGCGGCGATGCTCCTCGGCCGAAGAAACCAAAAAGTTGCCCATGGAGAAAGAACCAGACTAACGAAGTCGCGCCCCGTGCTCCTTTGCCCTCTGATACCGCTACTCGCTCTCCCGAAGCCTCCCCTCCGCCATGCCGAGACTCAATCGGAGCTCCATCAGCTGGGCCTCCAAAGCCCTCCTCTTGTCCCAGTCTCGCAGTTGCTCCGCCCTCCTGTCCTCCCTCTCTCTCTCTATGTCCTCTCTCTCTCTCTCCCTCTCCCTGTCCTCTCTCTCTCTCCCTATTCTCCCTCTCCCTCTCCTCTCTCTCTCTCATCGCCTCTCTCCTCGATAGCTCGAGGGTGATCCGCAGATCCAGCACGTCGCGAGGGAGCTCTCAGCCTCCCGTCGCCGCTCCTCCTCCAGCTCCGCAATCCGGGCGTCACGCTCTGCCGTCCAGGCGTCATGCTCCTGCTCGGCACGAATAGCACGGGTCAGGGCCTCCCAAATCTCGGCCACCTGTCAAAGCACGCATGCACCGTAAGAGAGCAGTGAAGGAAGAAAAGCAACTAGAAGAGAGTCGGGGCCAAGCAAGGACTCACTCGAGCCGTGCGGTCGTGCTCGACCTCCTCAGCCCGGGCCACCGCGTACGCCAGCTGCTCCTGAAGGGCAGAAACCTCCGGAGGAGGGCCCCACGAACTGGAACCCGCTCCACCAGCCATCCCGACTGCCGCTGCCTGATGGGCCCGCTAGAGCACACAGAGCAAACGACAGTCAGAGGCTAAGTATCAAAAATCCAGGTCACAAAAAAAATTCATTGCTTAAACTCACCAGGATCTCCAACTCCTGTCGAATGGCCACCAACTGTCGCCTGGCGTCTGCCAACTGGGCCCGCAGGTCGGCAATCATGTTATCACGAGCATCCTACATTGCATAAAAGTTAGTGTCACATGCATATACATATAGAAAAGGGAAACATTTTTCATTTCACGCTTACCCCTGCCGCACCACCAAGGAAGAGACGCTCCCCGTACGTGGCTCGATGTCATCTCAGGTAGTCGGTGCTGTCCGGTACATGGGACACCACTGGGACCCCGCCCTGCTGCCAGTCCTAGTACTGTGCAGGGAAGCGCGTACGCCAGTCCATGATCTTTGCCTTCCCCTTGGTCTTCCGCCCAACGTGGATCGGCTCGTCTACGTCGACCCACTCCTGCGCTAACCCCAACGTCCTCATAACCAGCCTGAGCCGCAACGGCTCGATCTCGTTCAGGCAATGGACCCACACGTCCCGCCCGAAACGAGGACGACCTGCTACAACCCAAGGCTGGCCAGCGTCGGCCATGCCCAGGAAGGGCCTCCACACCACCTGCATCACCATACATGCATCATGTTAGTTGCCATTTTACTCAATTAAGTCACATACATAAAAACATAAAAATCATACGCATCATACCATAGCCTCGGGGTACTCGCTCAGCTCCGGACGAAGTGACGCCAGCTGGTAGCCGTGGGGTGCCGCGACCATGACTGGCCTCCACCGTCGCGCCAGAGGCACGACTCTCCTGTTCCCCTGTCTGGCTCTTCCCATCGGGAAGTAGTAGTAGCTCCACACCTGCATCCGCCATACATCATTAGCACGAATAATTGCATATTTAACTACGGTAAAATGTATAAATAAAATGTTTACCTGGAGAAAAGGTGCGAAGCTACTGACTGTCGTCTCCCTCTCTGAAGTTTGGGAGAGATCGGTGATCAAATGGGCAAGCAGAGCCGCCCCCTCTTTTTAATTTTTCTAAAAAAATTTAAAAAAAATAGGGGCGTCCAGGCTCCTGGACGCCCCCACATCAAAAATGAACAAAAGTAAATAAAAAAGAAAACATAGGAACGTCCAGGCGCCTGGACGCCCCCACAACTAAAAAAAAAACTAAAAAAACAAAAAAGAAAATATAGGAGCGTCCAACCCTCTGGACGCCCCCAAGACTTAAAACTAAAAAACTAAAAAAGGAAAACATAAGGGCGTCCAGGCCCCTGGACGCCCCCATTAAAAATAAAAAAAATGTTTATATATAAGATCATAATATGAATAAATAAGAACACAAAAAGAGAGAAAACACAAAAACACAAAAAAATAAAAAAAATCATAAAAATAATAACTAAGGGAACAGTGGTCCAAATGTCAAATGCCAGATTTTATTCCATCAGAAAGCAGAGTGAGCTACATCAGGGGCTTAGGCACTCTAGGCCTTAACTTCCCCAGTTCGGTTACATAAGCCCTCCACAGCTCACATTCTTCCTCCACGTGCGCTAACACCTTTCCCGCAACACTTGTCTTCCAGGATGCTTTAATAGAAAAACCTTACCTAGGGCTCAGTGGGAGAGTGCACCCCTAACCAGAGGTTGGGAGAAGCCACTCCACCATTGGACACTAGGAGGCAATTTTATATCATAAGAGGTAAAGAGTATTACATCAATCTGATACTAGGCAAGCCTAGATAGTCCAGTCGAGCTGCACCTTTTATAATGGAAGGCAGCTCACTGTTTGAATAGAAAGAATTACATTGATTGGAGCATGCTAAAGATGCAAGTAAATCAGCAACAGTGTTGGCTTCTCTGAAGATGTGAGAGATCTTGTCTTGCTGTGATGTGATGCTCCAGATAGCCCTGGCATAGCTTAGAATGGACCAAGGACAACATAATTCTTTATTAATAATCCTAACAAGGGTGAGTGAATCACATTCAATCAGAGTTGGATTTGCATTCACTGTCTTCAAGTATTTAATGCCATCCAAGAGAGCTCGAGCTTCTGCAATTAAGCTATTTGAGTGGCCATAGAAATGAGAGAATGCAAGAATTATTTTCCCTCTATGGTCCCTGATAATTCCTCCTCCTCCAGTGACTGTAGAATTCTTACATGCACCATCTGTATTAAGTTTAAGAAATGGCCAAGGGGGACATATCCATCTTACTAATTTCACCTGGCTTTTACAAGCATTTTTATAAGATATGCCCCACTGATCCAAGATGTTTCTGAAATTAGATTTGTATTCTTTGAGAGGAGCTGCCGAACAAAGCCTCTTAATCTGGAAAAGAAGTTGATGAATACACCTGTTTTTGGAAAACATTTTTCCTTCAAGTTTAACCTTATTCCTGGCTGTCCAGATTTCCCACATCCCATATCCAATGGAGGCTAGGGTGAGGACTGCAAAAGCTGAGCCTGGCTGGGCAGTACAGATGGAATTTAGAATGAATTCCTTAATGGTGCGCCCTTGAAAAAATAATCCAGCTGCTTTAAGTGAAGTCCAAATAGAGACTGCTATATCACTGTGAATGAATAAGTGATTGATGTCTTCTACCTGCGATATTCTGCAGCAGCAACATTTGGAGCATAAAACAATACCTGCTCTTTGTATATTAGCATCAGTCGGCAGACAATTATTCATTATCTTCCATAAATGAATGGAGATTTTAATGGGAACCCAATTAGACCACAGCCGACTCCATGAGATAACAGCAGTTGACTGATTATTAACAATATAACCATTGGTGGATGCCACTGAACTCCAGGATGCTTTAATGGCCTTCGCTTCCTTCGCGTCCGCTTCCGTGCCCAACTCCCTCTTCTTCAAAGGAACGATGCCGGTTAACAGTGGGAACGAGTGGCGCGGAAGGCCGATCTGGAGGCAGCACCGATGCGCGTTGTAAAGGACAAACTCAGTCGCGCCTATCAGTTGGAGTTCAGCTCTGGAAGAAGACCTCATGAGGAGTTCAAGTGAGAGTAGACATGCCGGTGCGCGAGTGAAGAAGCTTTGTGTCATGGTTCGAAAGTGAGACTGCCAGTCTTCACGTTTCTTCAGCCACGGAACACGGTTCGCCACGGTGCCACCGAAGCTTAACACATCGGCTATATGATAAAGGGGGCTTTGTTGGAAGAGCTTCGAAGCAGTCGGCATCCCCTCACGGTGGTCAAATTTAAAGTGCAAATCAACCCAGCAATTCAGAACAAGTGCACAACCAAAAGGAGACTTACCCATGCTCGAGGCAGTAAGGCCACTGTAAAGGTAGGCAAGGACGCCGGGTCCCACCCTCTTTCCACTCCAAATCCCGCAGATAGCACTCAGTTGGTCCTCCTCCACTATGTTGTTTGCATAAGGGAACAAGAGAGCACCCGCTAGACAAATGGTGAACCCTTTCATAATTCCTTCCAAGTGGTCATCATCTCGTGACCCTCTCAGGGCATCCATGACCCATTCCATGAGCCTTTGCAAATCAATTCCTTTTTGAGTGCGGACCTTTCTGGCTGCGTCGGGCGGCATGAAGCTTCCAACGACACTCTCGGAAGTCCCCCTTGTCAGCATCCGCATAGCCTTTACCTTCCCGTCACTCTTGAATTTCTTCAATCCGAGCAGAAGTTCCACCTCCTCGAGGAGGATGGTCGCCTCGAAGGTCGGGAAGATGAAAGTGTGGGTCTGGGGATGTCAGATCTCCACTAGTGCTCCCATAGCCGCCCAGTCCATGCGAATCTTTTCATAGTACTTGGCATGAATAAGGAGCCCCTGAAGATGCCACCTCGAGAGTATGGCCCTCATGCCAATAGAGATGTTGGAAGTTAACTTTGAAAGCCATGGCAGTTTGGAAAACTTCCTCGGGCCTGGGAAGAGTGGATATGGCTGGAAAGAAGGAGAGAAAGGAAAAGAGGTGAAAAAGGGTTCACGTAGAGAATTTGAAATGAATCAGCTTACCATATGCGACTGGATCGTCCCACTCAGATGACCCTCGAGGTCGGAGAGTCGCCTGATCTCACTACTAGGCCTGCCCCTCTTCATAACGCCGGAAGACTCTCCTTCCATCCTGAAATCCCTAGATTCTCCTCTCCTTCTCCTCCTGAGCTTTCAAAACTCTCCTTGGTGCATTTGGATGAACTAGCCTAAGGGAGGTACTTATAGGAAAAGAGAGGCGCTACATGACGAAACACGTCACATCAGTGGTCAGTCGTTAGTGTTTTTCCTAGGTCTCCTTGTACTGTGGTGCGATTCTGTTGCGATTCTGTTGCTTTCTGATGTATTTAATCTATGTTGGTCTGTGCAGGTTTTACTAACGGACGTCTTTGTCCTATCTTGTGTACCGTCCTTCGGTGTTTGGTCCCCCCGTGTCATGTATCATATTATATGATACCTACGCTACTAGAACATGTCAAGGACCTTGCGACCCGAACGAATCTGGGGTTTGAGTTCCCCTTCAACAAAAATGGTGATGATTCCAGAAGAATTTAGGTTGTACGGATAGGTCGTTATATTGTGGTAGCGTGGGGACGATAATTCCATTCAGTGAGTTGATGCGTGGATAAACGGGCCCCAGCTCATTATCAGCTCACCGGATCGGTATCCTGACCCATTCTTAACGAGTTGACAATATTATCCTTGGCTATTTTCTATTTTAATTTGTTTTAAATTGTTTCTTTAAACCCAGCATGCATTCATATAGGACTTTAAATTTATTACGAAAAATCATTCAAGTGATTCGATCGTGAAAGCCGTTGTGCTTCAATTCTTACAAATATGAGATATTCCACTCCGAATGAAATACTGAGTTTCCTTGAAACGGCCCTACGCTGCTCCTCCAAAAGAGACCCTTGTTTGGACAGACCCTCAGATATTCATTTGCTTTTTACCTTGTTTGACCTACCTTGACCGCAGCACTTCCACATTGGCTGGTAATCGCTCCCCAAAGGTGAAATCTGCCGGTTTATGACCCTGGTACTTCAACACCAAGAAGTTGGTCTCCTTTATTTTCGTGCTTGAGCGCACATCTCGCCCTCCCTTATTTGATCTCCGTCCAAACAATCATCAAATTTGAAAGACCTTCTTCAAGGTCGCCTCATTAGAACTACAGGAAAGATTCCAAATAGTAATGTCAAAAGCGTGTCTCATCACACCTTGGCATCAACTTATCAGTCCATTCCCACTCCATTTCACTCCACTTTGATACCATTCCATTACGTGTCACTCCCTTGCAAAGCAGACGCCAAGACGGGGCAGCTGTAGACACGCTATTCCTGACGTCCCCCGAGAAAATCACATATTACTATGTGACGCCCCACAGCAGCTTTCGCATTTTGAATCGCTTGAGTGCTTCCTCTTCTTGAGTCTTCTTCCGCCTTTTCGGCATCCGAAAATCGTCTCGTTACAGAAATCAGACGGCATTCGGACGGCATTGACACCAATCGGACGCATCGGAAGTTTCCGGAACCAGGAGAATGTCTGGCGGACGGCTACCGACGCATTTTCAGGGGATCCGGGGGGGTCTTTATGGAGGCGTCCAGGCCCCTGGACGCCTCCACTATTTTTAAAATTACAAAAATACAAAAATATATAAAAAATCATAAAATCATGGAGGCGTCCACTTGCCTGGACGCCTCCATCAATGCCAGAATAAGAAAAATAAATAATATTAATAATGGTGTAAAAATAAAATAAAAAAAATAATTTCATGGAGGCATCTAGGCCCCTAGACGCCTTCATCAACTTGCCCACGGGCGCCACCCATCCGCTGGTCGGTTTGTCGTTTGAGAAAAAATCCAAATTGTGAAGACGTCCTGCCAACTAGACGCGCCCATTCATGAATCACGAGCACCGATCAAAACCACGCGTTGTGCCAAACCGCGTGCGGCTTTCGGCGGGGGTTCGGTGGGCTTTTCTGGAGGCAAACGTTGCCTGGACGCCTCCTTGAAAATATTCGAAATAAAAAAATAAAAATATAATAAAATATAATTTCTGCCCTGATGAAGGCGTCTAGGGTCATGGACGCCTCCATACTCCGGAGCCCTATAAATAGAGACCCCCCCCTCAGTCCGAGGAGAGCTTCTAAGAGGTCTGATAGGCTGCCGGAGTCCAGAGGCTGCCAGAGTCATTTCTAACCCGTGGGGTCTTTTGTAGGGGGAGGTTCTGCCGGCTTCTCTGGTGCCCACGCTCACAAAAGGAAGGTCGTCTTCGTCCACCGTGCTTCCACGTCGTCCCTACGCTGCCGAAGCTCCACCGGATCTCGCCATCGGCGCATTCAATAAGCCAACTCTCTCCCCTTTTCTTCTTAGTTCTTTTACATTCATCATCTCGTATTATCCGTCTCCCTTCATAAGGGAACCTTCGTCGATATACATTTGCATAATTCCATTCATCATAGCATTTTCCTTTTACTCATGTCTGAGAGGGGTTTAAAAACAACACCAACCAGGTGTGTGTCTTCTCATGATTTCATTACTTTTTATTGCAAGAGATTGATACTACACTGTCGTTTTCTAATTTAGTCTATCTACTTTCTGTTATTTTGCAAGGGTAACTGAAGAAAGCCCTCTCTGTCGGTCGGCCGGAGGGGGAGGAAGAAGTAACCCGCCACTTCCTGCTAGTGAGGTAGGCGCGATCACTCTTTCATTTTGGGGTCCTCGACCCCTGGCGATCACATCATAATCTCGAGGCCGCGGTGAGTCATATCCCGCAATGGCCGTTTATATTTCTGTCTTCATACTTTATGTTGCTCTTATATCTGCTATACTCTCGAGGCCGCGGCGAGTCACTTCCCGCAATGGCCGTTTGAATCCTGTCATCTATATATCTTGCTATATCTCTTATATCTTGCCATATCTCTCTTCTGCTATACTCTCGAGGCCGCGGCGAGTCACTTCCCGCAATGGCCGTTTAAATTCTGCTCCTTTCTATATCTTGTTATATTCCTATTATGCTATACTCTCGAGGCCGCGGCGAGTTGCTTCCCGCAATGGCCATTTCAATTTTTGTTATTTAATTTTTGCACCCGCTCGCCCCGCCGGAGCAATCTCCCGTGGTGGCCCCCTCTCTCTCTCCTCTTATCTTTAACATATTGCGTTTGTCCCGCTCGCCCCGCCGGAGCAATCTCCCGTGGTGGCCCCTTCTCTCTTCTGTCATTTTTTGTGTTGCAGCAAAAGCCAAATAAGACAAAATGAGCCCGCGCGCTCCGCATTTTCATTTCTCAACCGCGTGACGTCGCTCACATGTTCCAGTCGCTATTCACTGTGAACAGTGAAATCTGAAAGCGACCAAAATAAATAGCGCCTTGGAGTGAGGCGGTGTATTAAGAAATGACGCCTCTAGAAAGGGGCGTCAAATGGCAGTAAACAGTGTACGAAATAATGAAAAAAATGATGATGATCCAGATAACGCCTTTGAGTAAGGCACTGTACCACTGAAAGACGCCTCTGAAAGGGGCGTTAAAACACTGTAAACAGTAGTCAGGAAAATACCACAATCAATAGCAATCAAAGTAACTGACGCCTTGGCGTGAGGCGTTAAATGTGAAAATGACGCCTCTGTGAGGGGTGTGAATTATAAAATAATGAAAATGTGGAAAATAGAAATGGAAACAACGCCCGTTTAAACAGTCATTGTATGTGGAAATGACGGCGGAATGACGGGCGCTATTCAGTTCAGAGAATCGAAAGCCCTGGCAACTGACAAAAATCAATTTTCCTTTCTAATAAAAATGCTATGGATACTTCAAAAATTGGCTAATCCAGTGGGAGGTGTGCACGTTGTGCACAAGGGGAGTGTGCTACGTGGAGCACGAAGAAGGGGCACGCGAGGGCGCCGAAGGGAGGGGCACGCGAGGGTGCCAAAGGGAGGGGTAATCAAACTAAAAACAAAAAGCGTCCCACTGTGATCGCCAATTTGTGAACGTGTCACATAGACATTTTAAAGGAGAAAAGAAAAAGGATTTTGAAAATAAAAATGACAATGATTATGGATGAATAAATATGCTAAAATGAGTGGGACATGAAGGAAAAGAGGATGAGCATGAGATGCTCTATGGAGGGTAATCACCAGAGGGGTTACCTCAAAAATATAAAGATGATCGCATGTACCTTGTATGAAGCAGGTGAGATTGCAAGTTCTTCCTTCCTCCTTCTATCGGCCGGCCGATGAAGGGGGTTTCTAGCTTGATTACCCTTGTAAGAAAACACAAAAAATAAATAAAGATATGGATTAGCCAAGTGTGTAGTATCAATGCTCTAAAAATATGAAATCAATCAAATTAAGCATGAACACACCTTGTGTGTTTTGGTTTAAAACCCCTTTAAGAAGGAGCAACAAGGGATGGGATATGAATGAACATGCAAAGCAAATATCATGATGTGCTGATAATATTTCTAGTAGAGAGCTAGAAAGAAAGGGTGCATGTGGTGATGATATGCATAATAACTAACACAAAAAAAATCAACAAAGAGAAGATGCCCTCTCTGCTGTATGTGTAGCAGTAAAGGGAGAAGAAGAGTTTCGGCTGCAGCAACGGATGAAGACGCCGCCGGTGGAGGAAGAACTGAAGAAGCACCTGCAAAAGGAAAAAAAACTCTCTCTCTGTGAAGCTCACATGATGCAGTGGCTTTTTCTTGTGCTTCTTAACCTCTCGCGCGAGAAGAACATATGGGGTATTTATAGGCCCAAAATCCTTGTGTTATGATTAAAACAAAGCAATGAATCCTCCAATAAGGAACCCTCTTCCCAATCGAACACAAGGTATAAAATGGGGAAAGGATCACTACTGGAAAGAAGCAGGCGAAACGGAAACGGAAGTGAAAATGACGACTTGAAGCGTGGTGTCAATTGAAATGACGACATTTACATAGTCATTAATTCCTGGACTTATTTATGGCAATAAAGGACTTTCCTAATTTAAATTTGACAAATGACGCATGTTTGCATGGGCGTTAAATAATCAACGCCCCTCAGAAGGGCATCAATTCTTTGAGTTTTATTTTCTTTAGGATTCGTAAAATCCAGGAAACAACGCCTGTTTGAACAGTCGTTTATTTGTGAAATCACGACCCTCATCAGGTCGTCAGTTAAATGGCGCCCTTCCTCCAGGCGTTAATTTCAATTGTTAAAGAATAAATCCAAGAAATTACAATTATTACAGAGAAATTATCAAATAATTAAAAAAACTTCATATTAAGCCAATATTGAAGTCCACTTTGGGGCGTCACGTGGTGACATGAGATTTACTCAATATAGCATCGATTTTGGCGTGTCTACAAATATGAGGGCAAATGCATGAGCAACGTTTAGAGCAGCATGGATAGAAAGACAGAAATGGACTGAGCTCCGCCTTAGTCAAATCAGGTGACTTAATATGCGTTCATGACATGCAATGCATCTATTGACCTATTCAAAGCCTTTCTGTGCATGAATTTCGGACCTTTGGTACTTGGCGGAGGTAAGTACTCTACGCATAGTGTGGCTTTCAGACAAGCCTAACTTGCCCTTCCACCAATCACCATTTGATATACCACAAGTGTCTATGGTATGAATGCATGACTACTGCACAAGCAAACTCAGATATGAAAATGGATGCTTGACTCATGCATAGGACCTATACCATATGTGCAACTCCCCCTCACTGTGTCATACAATAAGAAATTAAAATCAAGATTGTTGCAGTAAGATCATGAAATCAGTAAATGGACAAAATGCAGCAGCCTTCAAAATTTTCATGAAGCAAATTTTAGTTCGGAAGAATTACCTGACTCCAACGTGTTGTGCAGGCCAATTAAAAGAGTAAAAACTTACAGTTCAATCATAAGAAGAGTTTTCATTTGTTCCCCCTTTGTCATGCCTTGGACAGCCATTTTCATGAAGCCCCTTGCTGTGTATGGCTGCAAGGCCCATCTTCAAGCAATTTAGACTGCAGATTTGGGAACCCAAGTATCTTTGGGTTCCTTTTGAATATTTAACTCTTCAAGACATGATAGCATGCCTTTTGGTATCCATAGTTGCCTTGCTCGCATTGGATTCTCATTAGGCCTACATGAAGATTTCTTAACCACATCAGTAAAGACATTATAAAGATTCATAAATTTTTGCTTCTTTAAAAAATTATTGTTTCCATCTTTCCAATATGCAGAGGGCGATTTAAACTTACTATTAACCATGTGTTTACCTTCCCATTGTGATTTGTGATGATAATATAATCCATGAGGCCCATGCGTTGACCTATGGACGGGCAAGCGTCGACCTGGAGGGGCTTTTAACTTCTGCTGTAGCCTAGAGTCAACTTTGGAGGGGGTCTGAGTCGACTTCCATGTTGCCAGATATCTGTGAAGTTTCTGTTACTACCCAGAGTCGACTCTTGAAGGGGTTTTGGTCGACTCTTGTTCTGCCAGGCTTCAGGGGAGCTTCTGGTCCTACCCGTGGTCGACTTCTGAGGGTGTCTAAGTCGACTTCCCTGGCTCCAGGCAGTTGGTTTGCTTGTGTTATTGCTTCTGATTGGTTTTGATGCCTACCTTGGTGGAGTTTGATTGTTATTTATGCATTTTTGAGTGAAGTTACATGGGGGTTATGATTTTCTTGACCCATTTGGAAAGGACTTTTGCTGTCTCTGCTTCCCTTCAATTATTTTGAACTTGCTGGCTTGTTTCACAGGCTTTCCAATTGGTTCCTTGTCATTTATTTTTATTGTTGATTGATTCTTTGTTGAACTACTTGTCTCTGCCATTTTTTCTCACCCATACATGTCAACAAGAGGTTTTTTCCCTTTTATGTCTTTTTCATCCCTGAATGTGATAGTTTTTAATTGGAAATCCTTTTTAGCAGTTGGGTTGTACCGTAAGCCTTCTTTTTGAAAATTTACTCTTGAGCCTAACACAGCATTCAAGTTTTCTCTTCCCTTCATCAATTTTTCCAAAGAATCTTGTTTGTCTTTCAATTCTTCTTGAATCTTTTCAATTTCCTTCTGAAGTTTACAGTTGACCTCCTTGATTGAATTGTGTTTTGCATTGGATAGTCTTGTTTCCCTTTCATAGTTTTGCAATTTTAGTTTGAGATCATCTATTGCCCCTTTTAAGCTCTCATTTTCATCTTTCAAATCTTTTGAATCTGAATTTTGTATTTTCATTCTCAGTTCATCAATTTCATCTCTCAAATTTTCATTCTCATCTTCTAGATCTTTTAGTTCAGACCTGGAAACCTCTAAATCATGAACTTGTTTCATTAGATTTGAAATTTTAGTTTGCAAGTAAGCATTCTCATCAGTTAGGGTTGTATCATGAGCCATGGCACTCAATTTCTTTTTCAAAGCTTTGTTTTCTTTTCTTACAATATCGCATTTATCAAGCAATTCACCATATGCTTCTTGCCAATCATCAATAGTGAAATGCTCAAATGACGAAGAGTTTTCACTTACCTCATATTGACCTATTGCCATAAGACCTAAGTCTTCATTGGTTTCACTGGATGAACTCTTCCCTTCACTTTCCTCTTCGTCACTCCAGGTGCTTATCATGGCTTTCTTATTGTCTTTCCTCTTGGAGTGTGTTTTCTTCTCATTGTGTGGACATTCAATCTTGATGTGTCCGGACTTGCTGCAATTGTAACAAACAAGATTGTTCGATTTTTTCTCAAATGATTCAGATTTGAACTTAGATGACTTTCTTACCTGACCCTTTGGAATCTTGAAGTTCTTACCTTCCTTCTTCAAGAACATTTCAAATTTTCTGGTTAGTGTGGCAAACTCACCCAAGTCCTCCTCGGTGCTGGATGACTCACTATCATCTGAGGACACCTTGCTATGCTCTTTAGCCTTTAGTGCTAACGGCTTCTTCTTTGATGTTTCTTCCTCATTTCTCTTCAGGTTAAGCTCATAAGTCATCAATGAACCTATCAGCTCATCAACAGTCATAGTAGATAAGTTTTTAGAATCCTCAATCACTGTTGCTTTGGTATGCCAGATAGGAGTTAAAGATCTAAGGATTTTCCTCACCAGTTCATTATTAGTGTAGTTTTTCCCTAGACCATTTAGACTATTAGTTAACTGAGTTAGTCTAGCATACATTTCAGAAATGGATTCATGCGGTTCCATTTTAAACATTTCATAATCAGAGATAAGCATATTGGCTTTAGTTTCTCTTACCTCAGAAGTGCCTTCATATATTACCTCTAACCGGTCCCACATTTCCTTGGCAGTGGCACATGAGGAAACCCTTGAAAATTCGGTCGGGTGAAGCGAGCACTGCATAATATTCATTGCACCCCAGTTTAGATTTGACTTCTTTATCTGCTCTCATGTCCATGTGTCTTCATCTTTGGGAAGCTGATATGGCCCGCAGCTTACAACTCTCCATGTTTCATGGTCCTGCGCTCTGAGAAAGACCTGCATCCGATTTTTCCAATACTGGTAATTAGTACCATCAAAATATGGTGGCCTAGTCACTGAATGACCCTCTGCCAAAAATCCTTTGGCGTCCATTCCACTAGTCTATCCGGGTCGTTGGAGCACTTGAATGGATAACCCTCTCTGATACCACGTGTTGTGCAGGTGGAATGGCGGTCTAGAGGGTGGGGTGAATAGATCCACCCCCAAATTTAAAAACTATTGTAGACTTATGTGAACAATTTAAACTATGCGGCTTATGCGGAAATCTAAGTGAAAAATCTATGCAAAATATAGACGGTCCTAGCTATGCATCTAGCGGAGGTCACAAACAATCACACAAAGGAGACCGGGATTTTTAAGGTGGTTCGGCCAGACAACCAGTTTGCCTACATCCACCCCTAACCAAACCCGGTGAGGCTTCCTTCCGCTGACTCACAGCTTGAACAATCTGCTGACTCTCAGCTTGATCAACCTCAGATCTGAGCAACCCAGCTTGATCTGAACACTCCGCTGATGAGCAACTTGATTGATAGAATAGAAAAGAAAATGAAAGATTGAATATAAGATATAAATACAGATCAAGTGTATGTAGAATGTTCCTGATGACTGGATATCACGATCTGTAGATGGAGTTCACCGAGCTTCTTCTCTGATTTCAGATCTCAACTGATCTGGTGCTGCTACCGGTGCTTCTCCTACTGTTGCCCTTCTGCTGCTTCGTTGTTCTACTCCTCCTCTTTTCTTGAACTAGGTCGCACAGGCCCTTTTTATCTTTTCTTTCCACGAGATGCAGATCTTTTTCCTTTTCCAGCAGCTTCCTCCTTCTTCTTGATCTGGGTCGCACAAGCTCTTCCAAGTATGCTTCTTCCCACGACCTGCAGATTTGTCTCTCTAGATGTAGCGCACTCTTTTTCCAGTAGCCTCCCTGATTTTAGTTCGCTACTGCCTCCCCTCTTTCTGCCTTCCCGCCATCTCTTTCTAATTTTTAGAACTCCCACGATTTCTACTGGTTCAGTTGGAGAATCTAATGAGAAATCTCCTATTTTTCAGCAAGGAATCTCCTATTCTTTAGCTAGAAGGTTGAAGACCAAGTCATATCCATGAAAGGAACCAAACTCTGGTAAAGACCCACATTTCCTGGCTTATCTGGACCCTCTATATGCGTGCCATAAAGGATCCACGGCTTGGGTATCGGATTTGGAGCAAGCTAGGTTTGTTTTAGGGTTTACAATTCGCATCTCCGGCATTGGTCGACTCAGAAGCCCTTGAGAGTCGACTCTCAGCACCTGCCAGAACCAACTTGGTTTCTGTCTGGACCCGAAGTCAACTCTTGAACCCTTAGGTGTCGACACCTGCGACTGTCCAGAACCTTGGTGGTTCTGTCTGGGCTTCCAGAGTTGACTCCCAGTGCTCTGGGTGTCGACTCTTGCCTCCAACCAGCAAGGTCTTCTCCAGATTGGGGATCTTGAAGGCTGCACTTTCTGATGGTGATTTGGTTCATCCCTATTCTTTGACTAATCTCTTTAACCATCAATGTACCTGCATTTGGCATTTAAACATTAACATGTGCAAGCTAATATTCATGTCATTGGACTTCCTTATTAATGACCAACCAAGGTTCAGTTTAACACATCTCATACTTTGAGGGTAAATACAATGAGTTATAGATTGTCATCATCAAAACAAGAGGTGCTCAACAGCCTACACCAGAAGGTTTCAGCATCGATCCTGACGATGATGTCAAGGAATTGACGGTAGTTTGTTCATCTAGGTGGGACATATGAGAAATGTCGGGCGCTCCCATGGCATGGTTTGAGGAGATGAATCATAAAGTCATATCAATCATCATCATCATCAATTTTTTCTTTATTTTTCACACTACTGACACAAGCGCCCTCTTCTGGTTTTCGCCAGAGTCAGCCCCTTCTTGCTTTTGCCCACACGCCCTTGCAGGTTTTCACGTGGCAGGGTATCCAATTCTAACTGCAACGCCCTTCCGATTTTCGCTACAACCGAGTTGTAGCCATTTTTGCCCTTGCTCGGCAGGAAGCTTGAACAAATCTGGCGGGGCATCTCTATTTTAAGCCCCATTTTTTTTAATAGTAGTGTGTTCACCAGAACTGTGTAGATGCCAGAGCAAAGAAAGGTTTTAGCGGTGTAGGCGTAAGACCTATACCGGTAGGTTTAAGCATCGATCCTGACGATGATGTCAATGGATCAACGGTGGTTTTGTTCATCGGCATGGGGTGGATGCCGGAGCAAAGAAAGGTTTTAGCGGTGTAGGCGTATATGCCAATAGGTTTAAGCATCGATCCTGACAATGATGTCAATGGATCAACGGTGGTTTGTTGATCGGCATGGGGTGGATGTCAGAGGAAAGAAGGGTTTTAGCGGTGTACACGTAAGGCCTATGCCGGTAGGTTTAAGCATCGATCCTGATGATGATGTCAATGGATCAATAGCGGTTTGTTCATTGGCATGAGGTGGATGCCAGAGGAAAGAAAGGGTTTAGCGGTGTAGGCTTAAGGCCTATGCCGGTAGGTTTAAGCATCGATCCTGACGATGGTGTCAATGGATCAACGGTGGTTTGTTCATCGACATGAGGCGGATGTCGGAGCAAAGAAGGGTTTTAGCGGTGTAGGCGTAAGGCCTATGCCAGTGGGTTTAAGCATCGATCCTGACGATGATGTCAATGGATCAATGGTGGTTTGTGGATTTTTCGGTGGGACATGTGATGAATGTTATACCTAGAATTTCCACGGTAGGGGTTGAGAATGAACAGCAATGATGATATCTATCTATCTATCTATAAATATAAATATATATATATATATATATTGATTACCACAATACTGACCCAGGTGCCCTTTTCAGATTTTCACCAGAGCCCGCCCCCTCTTGCTTTTGCCAACGCGCCCTTTCGGATTTTCGTGTGACGTGGTACCCTATTTTACCTGCAACGTCCTTTCGGGTTTTCGCCACAGTCGGGTTGTAGCCATTTTTGCCCTTGCTTGGCTGGATGCTCAAACAAGGCTGGCGGGGCACCTCTATTTTAAGCACCATTTTTTTTGAAATATTTGGAGGTTGGAGCATGGTGTACGAAACCGAGTGAAAAGATGTGGTTTGCGGGGCACAATCTCGAGGAATTAATTTAATCATTCATCATTTCATTCAAAGGGGATGGTGGTGTATGGTAGAGCTTTAGATGTCTGTCGTTGAGTGGTAGGAACTGTACCTCTCCCCGATGATTGACGATGACGTAGGCTCCACCCTTGTATACAAGCTGGACCGGCCACATACGGACCCAACCAATTTTTAGCAAATTTGCCTTTAGGGCCATGACTTCCTTTTTCTTCACCATGACTAGGTCTCCTTTCTTGAATTCTCAACCTTTGATGAGTTTGTTGAAGGCACACGCCATGCGTGCTTGATATATCTGAATATTCTGTTGCACTCGAAGACACTTTCCTTCTAGGTCAGCTAATTCTTTTAGCCTTCTTTCGGCATTTGTTTGTTCATCAAGAACCAGACCATGCTAAATGGCGACCCTTAATGATGGTACTTCCAGCTCGATGGGTACTACAGCCTCTGAGCCATATACAAGAGGGAAAGGTGAGCAGCCTGTAGGAGCCTTGTAGACTATTTGATATGCCCACAAGACATCATACATCTTTTCCTCCCAATCCTTTTTGTGAGAACTGACTATCTTGGACAGGAGAGTGCAGAAAGTTTTGTTAAAAGCTTCTGCTAACTTATTTGCCAGTGGGTTGTATGTGGTGGAGGTTCTCCAATAAATTTGGTATTTATCGGAAAGCCGGTAAATCTTCGGGTTCTTGAAGTGACTGTCATTGTCTGATATGATTCGGCTGGGGACACCAAACCGAAATATAATGTTCTGTTTGATGAATCTGGCTACCAGCTCACCAGTCACTTCCTTGAGTGCTACAGCTTCCGCCCACCTGGAGAAGTAATTTGTTGCTGCTAGGATGTACTTGCATCCGGCAGAAGATGTTGGTAGAGGGCCAACCACATCAGTTCCCCATTGTGCAAAGGGCCAGCTGGGTATTGTTGGATGAAGCAGTACAAGAGGCCTTCTGGGTATAGTAGCATGCTCTTGACACTTTTGGCATGATTTTGCGAACTTGCAACAATCATCAAATATAGTGGGCCAATAATACCCTAATTTCTTGATTTCAATATTCATGTTCGGCCCAGCTTGATGCGCTCCGGCTATCCCAGCATGTACTTCCCGCATTACCTGCCATGCTTCTTCTATAGATAGGCAGTGGAGTAGGATCTTTTTACGGGCATCTGCCACAATTCGGAGCAATGTTCCGCTTCTGAACTCGTAAGAGTCCTTGATCCTGAGTAGCTTCATTCTTTGTTCGTTTTCTTTTGGTAGCTGCTGATGCATGAACCACTGCAGGAGGGTCTCTCTCCAATCAGTCATATGAGCTTTCTCGACCGTGGTGATTTCATGCTCATCTGGTTGCATATCTAGTATGATGGGACTTATCGTCGGTTGATCACGACGATGTTCAAGGTCTCATCTAGTGGGACTGCTAGGGAGCTGGCCAATTTTGCCAGGGCATCAGCTTGAGCATTCTGCCCTCAGGCTATGTGATTAAGCTCAATGAGGTAGAATTTCGCCATGAGGTGCAGTGCCTTTCGGTGGTAAGGGGAAAGCTCTAGTTTTCAGACATCGAACTTCCCTTGTATCTGTTTGATGACGTGCATGGAGTCGCCAAATACTTGCAGCATCCAGATCTCCATGTTAAGGGCAATCTGGAGGCCGATTATCAATGCTTCATATTCAGCTTCATTATTAGTGCATGGCTTGTTTATTGAACAAGAGGTAAGCACCACCTCCCCTTCTGGTGATTTTAGGTCAATGCCCGCCCCTGCTTTGACTTTGACAAGGCTAGCTGGGGAATTTTCGATCCTTGAGGCTCCATCAAAGTAGAGTTGTCATGTAACCTGCTACGCTTGACATGCTTTTAGGGTTTCTTCATCAGGAATTTCCTTCTCCATGGGAGAGCCTTCTGGAACCAGGTGCCCTACGAAGAAGTCTGTAATAGCTTGTCCTTTGACGGCCTTTTGCGGCACATCGAAGATGTTAAACTCTATAAGAATCAATGCCCATTTACTTAGACGGCCTTTGAGTGTTAGTTGAGACAATATGTATTTGAGTGGATTTGCCTTGGATATTAATTTTATTTCATGCGACAACATGTAGTGTCAGAGTTTCTTAACGGTAAAAACCAGGGCTAAGCATATCTTCTCAATGAATGTGTACTTTTCTTCAGTCCTTACCAATCTCCTGCTGAGATAATACAGGGCCTGCTCTTTTCCTTCTTCGTTGTTCTGGGCCATCATTGCCCCCAATGAGTAATGATTAGCTGCTATACTACAAGAAATAGCATTTTTAGCAACAAAAAAATTTCTTGTAAAAGGTCTAAATTCGGTTGTTAAATACTTTTCACAATAAATAATTTTTTTATTAAAAATTGTTGCAAAAAGCTCGTCACTATATGATTTAACAATGAAATTATTATTTTGTTGTTATAAAATAAATAATAACAACAATTTTTTTTTGTTCTTATATCTTACAAAAACAACAACAACAAAATATCGTTATTATATATGCATAATAACAACAACAAAATGTTGCAAAAATCATGTTCTACATTTGACCAAACTTTTAATAACAATTTCTTTTGTCATTAATAAAATCTATTATGATGAATCATTTTGTGATTATAAGTTATCACAAGAAATATCGTTGTTGTTAAATTATTTATTGACTAAAAATTAAGAGAAGTTATTATATATTTTAAACACATTTATACATCATCTTTTGTTGTAAATAACTTATATTCATAAAGAATTTTACATTATTAAAAGCGATTACAACAATTCTGTCATCATGTCTTCATTGAAATATCAAGTAATTTGAAAATTATATTTCTGAAAAAAAGAACCCACTTTTACAACATATGGATACAGTATACACAAGCGAAGATAGTGGCATTATTTAATCATCATAACTCACATAAGACTAAATTGATTTAAAATAAAAAATAATCTAATGAATAAATGACAAATGTAGTTGTTCAAGTATATACAAAGACATGTGGTAGAAAAAAAATCTAAGAAATAAGATCAACAAAATATTAGGTAGAGGATGATAGTGGTGAAAGAGAAATTGATGGGCGACTCCCTAAACCAACTAATAATGCTCGAATTTGTTATAGCTCTGATGAAAGAGATGTATATTAATCATTGACATTTGCTAATTCATCTTTCATGTTTGCAAGTTCTTCCTTTGTTTTTGAAAGCTCATTCTTTATATCCTTAAATTCATGGATTACATCCACAAATTGTTGTGATGAAGAACAATTAAGACATCTATCACACTTGCTTGACAATATTGGAGGCTCCCCATGACCCATGCCTTTTATATATCCAGATCTCGTACCTAACACTTGTGAGACAACTGCAGAATGATCAAGAGGGGTCTCTGTAGCCTCAATTTCTGCCATTAATACGACCATTTTTTCCAGAAAGAAAAAAGATGATGTACTAAGTTTTGTTTAAGAAATAGTTGTTTATGTGTAAAATATTTCAAAACTCTTTTAATATTGCAAGGAAAAACTAAAAGTAAAATTCATGTACACTTGATGTAAAAACTAACAAGAAAGAATACAAAACATCCCATCACAATCAAGGGACTCGCGTGCTAGCCTCCTCCAAGAGGAAAGAACACAAGTACAAGAATAATAAAAATGAAAAGAATTAAAAACCTTATGATACAGAGTAGAATGTCACGCCCCGAGAGCGGAAGATACCCGGAGACGCGTGACGAGTTTATATCAATCATGTCAATCAGAGTATTAGTGTATTCGACACCAAAATCAGATATGCGCAAAAGTAAAGATAACCCAATCCTTTATTCCTTCATAAGAATATGTCTATTACAAACCTTTGAAGTACTAACTAAAATAAAGGAAAAATACAAGGTTGACTCAAGAAAATATGAAAAAGACTAGATAACACGGGAGAAGCTCTATCTCTTTCACTCTTGATTTTCCCCATCCGTTTGAGTTCTGTCATCGTCGGACTTACCTGAAAAGTAGGGAAACACTAAGTGAGCGAACGCTCAGTAGGAAATTATATCTCAAGAACTAGCAAGGGGTTTAAGTAATTACATCTTTCATGAATGCACTATAGCTATGCATGCTCGCATAAAACGATAAGATAGAGAGAGTGTATAACAATAAGATAGTGACGAGAACTAGTCATGAACTTTCAAGAACTTATATCAAAAGATATCAAGATATTCAAGCAAGTGTATTCATCATGTCATGTTGGAATTTGGCTATCACGTTCAAGCACGCAAGTATGAAATTACCCTTTTTCGGGTCACGCAAGTCATGTAATATCAAGTCAAGTACAAGTACAAGATTTATGGAATGTTCAATCAAGCTAGTCATGCACTTCGGTATAATGCCAATACCGTGATCAATCAACTCCCATGGGCACAAGTACTTTCGGGTGCTCCTCCCAGGACCAGATCGGGCCCTATATGCGCAGGCATTAATCATGTATTTTAACATCCACTTTTGTGTATAGCCAATATGGAATTTCAAGAATAAAGCTTGTAGACACGTAGGATAGACTTTGATAGAATGGAGTCCAAAATATGACACTTGACATAGAATGGCGATAATAACGGTACAATCATAATTATCGATAAAACTAGGTGGAATTGGTTCCCTAACTTGGGTACCATGACAAACAAATATGGATATTCTTTATATAGAATTGAGGTCCACAAGAACATCAAGTTTAATATAGAATTGGGGTCTACAATAACATCACATTGATGGCATGCTTTCCCCGTTCATTAAGAAAATTCTCATATCATACTCATAGCATAATATGAGGGCCGGTATACCATGTTTCTATAGAGTGACATGGCAAAAATAGTGTGATAGATTTTTATGGTACAACCCGCTCAGTCGTCCTTGAGGGAATCCAAGGCTCGAGGAGTCTTACGGAGGTCTCTATGACTAACTCGCTAGTCCAAAGGAACGGAATGTCCAATGGAGAGTTTGTATGTCACTGAGAGTTAAGGGGGTAACGTTAAAACATCATGAAACGTGGGACTACATTCACGGAGTGGAAATATAGTGCCGATAATATCCTTATACATATATATCAAACTCTCGGTTAACAGAAACAAGGGAAAATAGTAATACAGAAAATAGCGACTTTAGTCAAGTCATTAATTATCCAATTAACGCCTTACAGAGGGGCGTTTATTTACAAGTTTGACGACTTATACATTAGTCGTCCCTTCAATATTTCTATTCTACAGAAAATTAATATTCTGGAATTTTAACAAAAACGCGCCCTGGACAGGGGCGTTACTTTTCAATTAGCACCTTGGTCTGGGGGGTCAGTTCAGTAGGAGACGACCTTGTGCAGGTCGTTTATTCAACAATTTTCCAAATTTTAGATAATAAAATTTTAGGAACAATTTATATAGTCAGGACCAGAAAAATAGCAGAATTCATGCAAGATGATCATGCATTAGATTAGGTTCATGGTTTCACAGATATAGAATTTTAAACATGGGTAATTATTAATTTATATGAAATTGACGACTACTTGGTAGGGCGTCAAAACAAGAATTAGCGCCCTAGTGTGGGTCACTTCTTTAAATTAGCGCCCTTGCCAAGGGCGTTTCTTTTTTTTTTTTTTGAAATTACATAGAAAACATCTGAAACCACAATAAAACTATATGCATGCACGACCGATGATATTATTAAGATCTTAAGCTAGTTTGGGCTACGATCTTGAGAAAACCTACCTTATCGTGTTCTTGATGAAGGTGTCTGAAGGGTTCGATATAAAAATGATGCTCTGTTTTAAACAGAGCCTTCGAAGCTTCTAACCGTAACTAGATCAATAATCAACAACACCCAGAAGGAAATAGAGAGATATGCTGCGACAGAGATCCTAATCAACTTCCTCCCCTTTTTGCAGTGAACGTAAGAATATCTTTTCTGCTGAAGAACCACATTCTTCAATTAGGGTGTTGTTCGCAGCCTTCCTGCGGAGGGAAAAGAAAAGAAGAAAAGAACATTAATGTTCCTTTGTCATACACATCCAGAGGCGAAGGAGAAGAGGAAAAACATCACCTGTTCTTCACGTATGATGGCACCAGCAGATCGCCAAAGTAGCGGTCTGGGTGGATTAGAAGGGTATTTATAGGATTTTTAGAATCCTAATAGAGTTAGAGTTATATTGGAAGTAATACTTCCATAATAGAGTTCTTACCCTATTCAATCTTCCTCGTAATTATCCAGAAACTTGCTCTGGATAGTCTCCTGGGTCGAACGAAACTCGAACTGAATTCACGCCTTAGGCTAGGTCGTGTGTTTTAATTGACGACGTTGTCCTAGTCATTTCTTATTAAAAACGCGCCCAAGGTGAGGGTGTTTCCTTTCTTTTCCTTAATTTTATTTCCCGTCGTTTGAAATTTGACGCCCTATGGTGTAGGCGTCCTTTTTAAATTAACGCCTTAGACAGAGGCGTTTCCTTTTGAATCAGCGCCTTGATAAAAGGCATTATTTTCATTCTGGCTTATTCTTATGCGTTTAGGCTTCCATCATCTATTTACTTTATCTTTTATTTTAATTTGATCCATTTTCAAAATCTTTATTTTTCTCGGGTTGCTACACCCTCCCCCACTTAAAAGAATTTTATCCCCAAATTCCATAGTATATATATATGTGGAGAGTGTAGAGTATATACCTTAATATAATTCTGGAAATTGCTTCCTCATGAATTCCTCGATCTCCCATGTGGCTTCATGATCGGAACTCTTATTCCATTGTACTTTTAGCATGGGAATAACCTTATTCCTTACAGTACGTACTTCACGATCTAGTATCTTTATGGGCTTCTGTTCATATGTGAGATCCTTCTGGATAACTAAGTCTCCATGTTCAATAATATGTGATGGATCGTGTACATACTTCTTCAACATAGATATGTGGAATACATTATGCACTTCAGACAATTGAGGAGGCAATGCGATGCGATAAGCAACCTCGCCAACTCTTTCCAATATCTCAAAAGGTCCGATGAACCTTGGTGTAAGCTTGCCCTTAACACCAAATCTCCGTATGCCACGTCCAGGCGATATTTTGAGAAATACATGATCTTCGACTTGGAGTTCAAGATCTCTCCTTCTCGTGTCAACATAAGTCTTTTGCCTAGCCTGAGAAACTTGTAGTCTTTCTCTGATCAATTGTATCTTCTCAGTGGTATCCCTTACCATGTCTGGTCCTAATAGTTGTTTTTCTCCAACTTCGTCCCAGCATAAGGGTGATCGGCAACTCCTTCCGTATAAGGCTTCGAAAGGTGCCATTTGTATACTTGCCTGGTAGCTATTATTGTATGCAAATTCAACCAGAGGAAAGTGATCATGCCAGCTTCCATCGAAATCAATGATGCAAGCTCTGAGCATATCTTCAACCACCTGATTAGTTCTCTCGGTCTGACCATCCGTTTGAGGATGAAAAGCTGTACTAAAGCTAAGCCTCGTTCCTAATGAATGTTGTAAACCCTTCCAAAAATGAGAAGTAAAACGGGGATCTCTGTCAGACACGATTGAAATAGGAATACCGTGTAATCTGACTATGTCCTTGATGTATAATGCAGCCAACACATCGACTGACCATCGGCTCTTGATTGGCAAGAAATGCGCCGATTTAGTCAATCGGTCAATAATAACCCATATTCTATCATGTCCTCCTTTTGATTTAGATAAACCCATGATGAAATCCATACCAATATCCTCCCACTTCCATTTAGGTTTATCTAGAGGATGTAGTTTTCCAGCAGGCTTTTGGTGTTCCGCCTTGACCTGTTGGCATGTGAGACAGTGCGACACGTGGTCCGCTATTTCCCTTTTCATGTTGGGCCACCAAAAATTTCTTTTCACATCTTGGTACATTTTGGTAGATCCTGGATGAATCGTGTACCTTGATCTATAAGCTTCATCTAAGATCTTCTTCTTTAACTCGGGACAATCCGGTATACAAGTTCTGTTTTGGAATAACAACCTTCTATCTGATGCTAATTGGAAATCAGATTATCCTTCTAGTTTGCCCTTGATTTCCACTAATATTGGGTCATCATCCTTAAGTGCTTGTATTTCAGTTAATAGGTCTGGATGAATGCTTATATGAGACAATGTGACACATTTGAAGTTCATGTCCATGCTTATATTGAGCTTAGAGAATTGCTCCAGCAACTTCCATTCTTGAATCATACAATTGGCTAACAGTGCTCTCGGCTTTCGACTAAGGGCATCTGCTACATGATTACCCTTTCCGGGATGATATCGTATATTGAAGTCGAAGTCCTTGAGATATTCTAGCCAACGTCTTTGCCTCATATTCAGTTCCTTCTGTGAGAAGAGATATTTAAGACTCTTGTGGTCGGAGTATACAGTAAATTGTACTCCAGATAGATAATGCCTCCAGATCTTTAGTGCGAATACTACCGCGGCTAATTCTAAGTCATGGACGGGGTAGTTCTCTTCATGTTTCTTTAATTGACGAGGAGAGTAAGCTATAACCTTTCCTTGTTGCATTAGAACACATCCGAGGCCAATGCCACAAGCATCAGTGTATACCTCGAATTTCTCTCCTTCCATTGGTAAAGCTAAGACAAGAGCTGTAGTAAGATGATCCTTGAGAGTTTGGAAGCTTCTTTCACATTCCTCACTCCATTCGTAACGGATCTCCTTGCGAGTTAACCTCGTAAGTGGTACGGCGATCTTAGAGAAATCTTTGATGAATCGCCTGTAATAGCCAGCAAGACCTAAGAAACCTCGGATCTCGCTAGCATTGGTCGGTCTTTCCCAATTTCTTACAGCTTCAACTTTTGATGGATCTACTGATAAGCCATCCTTTGATATAACATGTCCGAGAAAAGTCACTTCCTCAAGCCAGAATTCACACATGCTGAGTTTTGCATATAATTGGTTTGCCCTCAATATTTGTAATGCAATCCTTAAATGCTCCTCATGCCCTTCCTTGGTCTTGGAATAAATCAATATATCATCAATAAAAACCACCACGAATCGATCCAAATAAGGCCTGAATATACTATTCATTAACTGCATAAAGGCAGCAGGGGCATTCGTTAGTCCGAAAGGCATAACAACAAATTCATAATGGCCGTACCTGCTTCTGAATGTAGTCTTATGAATGTCCTCATCCTTGATTCTTAACTGATGATATCCCGACCTAAGATCAATTTTGGAAAAGTACTTGGATCCTGAAATTTGATCAAATAACTCATCGATTCTCGGCAGTGGATACTTGTTCTTGATAGTGAGATGATTTAACTGTTGATAGTCGATGCATAACCTCATGGATCCATCTTTCTTCTTTACAAATAATATAGGCGCTCCCCATGGGGACGTACTTGGTCTTATGAATCCTTTCTTAATGAGTTCCATCAATTGCTCCTTTAACTCCTTGAGTTCAGCAGGTGACATTCTATACGGTGCCTTAGAAACTGGACCCGCACCAGGAACTAAATCGATGGTGAAGACCACTTCTCTTTGTAGGGGTAATCCAGGCAAATCTTCCGGAAATACGTCCAGAAATTCTTGTACCACCGGAATGTCTTCTATCTTATTTTCCTTAGCCTCTTTAATCGTGACGAATGCAAGGAAAGATACACATCCTTTCCTAATGAGCTTGCTAGCTCGGAGAGCCGAAATAAGAGGGGTTTTGCTTCGCCTCTTGGGGCTAGTAAAGATCAGTTCTGGAAATTCCTCGAAAGTAACCTTGCTATTGCGACAATCGACCGTTGCCTGTTATTTAGATGACCAATCCGCTCCTAGTATGACATCATACTCCTTTAGATCTAAACATATAAGATCAATAGGGAGATTCTTACCATGAACCAATACTTCACAGTTCTGGTAATGGTGTGTAATATCAGTCTTGTTTCCTAGAGGAGTAGACAAGACTAATTTTATCCATTCCGGTTCTAGGGGTAACGGATCAGCAAACTTCTTGGAAACAATTGAATGTGAAGCACCAGTATCAATTAAGACATATGCAGACTTGGAACAAACTTTCAATGTACCTTCTACTAGTCCGCCTTCTTCTTCTTGTTCGGTCTCCTTAATTACATGAAGACGAGCATTCTTGGTTACTGGGCGCTTCTCGTCCCCGGCTTGATCATTAAGTAATGGGCAATCGGGAATTCGATGATCGCGACTCCCACAGCGGAGACATGCTCCTAGTTTCCTCCAGCATTCTTCTGCTCTATGGCCCGCCTTGTCACAATGCTTGCACACTATATTGATGGGGTAGTGGTGATGGAGAAGGGCTTGGTCTTCTTAAACTTCTGATCTTGTGAGGAAGTACCTCCATTGCTAGGCCTCTTCTTAAAGTTGGGTTTAAAGGAACCCGAACTTGTAACTTGTTCTTTCTTGTCCTTCTCACGGATTCTATCAGATAGTTCCGTGGCATCTTCTAATAGCTGAGCTCGACGCATAATTTCCGAGTAGACCTGGATATCCATTGGCGCCAGCTGTGTGATATATTGGGGCCTGAGCCCATTTAGGAATTTCCTAGCTTTCATCTTCTCGGTGCTAACTAAGTGCTTAGCATACCGAGATAATCTAGAAAATTGGGCCTCGTACTCGGCCACTATCAAGGACCGTTGCTTCAGTGCAGCAAATTCTGCAACTTTCCTTTCCTGTACTCGGTCCGAAAAATATTTAGCGTTGAAATGTTCAACGAATTATTCCCAAGTAACTTGGTCTTGATTTAAAGTAGCTTCTATTGATTCCCACCAGCATCGGGCATCCCTCTCCAACTGAAAGGTAGCTAATAAGACTTTATCTTGATCCCTGCACTGCATAACACGGAATATACGTTCCGTCTCCCTGATCCAGTGCTCTGCGTCGTCTGGATCAGTAGAACCCGTGAATTTAGGCGGGTTCATATTTTTAAAGACTTGGTGGAGACTCCCTGCTCGTTGTGCACCTCTCTGTGCTACTTGTTGCAGCACTTGGGTCATGCCTTGAAGTGTACGCTACATGTTGCGTCACTGAGCACGTTCGGCAGCCATCGTCCTACAATTACAATAACTAGATTAATACGTGATTTCATTTAGAAGCTAGCATTTCTATGTTAACTTTAACCCTTGGTTCTACCCAATCTCACCGGTTAAAGGTTAAACCTATCCTTGGACTTGGGTTTCCTAGGAATTGAATACCCTAGGCTCTGATACCACAAAAACTGTCACGCCCCGAGAGCGGAAGATACCCGGAGATGCGTGACGAGTTTATATCAATCATGTCAATCAGAGTATTAGTGTATTCGACACCAAAATCATAGATGCGCAAAAGTAAAGATAATCCAATCCTTTATTCCTTCATAAGAATATGTCTATTACAAACTTTTGAAGTACTAACTAAAATAAAGGAAAAATACAAGGTTGACTCAAGAAAATATGAAAATGACTAGATATCACGGGAGAAGCTCTATCTCTTTCACTCTTGATTTTCCCCATCCGTTTGAGTTCCCTCATCGTCGGACTTACCTAAAAAGTAGGGAAACACTAAGTGAGCGAACGCTCAGTAGGAAATTATATCTCAAGAACTAGCAAGGGGTTTAAGTAATTACATCTTTCATGAATGCACTATAGCTATGCATGCTCGCATAAAACGACAAGATAGAGAGAGTGTATAACAATAAGATAGCGACGAGAACTAGTCATGAACTTTCAAGAACTTATATCAAAAGATATCAAGATATTCAAGCAAGTGTATTCATCATGTCATGTTGGAATTTGGCTATCACGTTCAAGCACGCAAGTATGAAATTACCCTTTTTCGGGTCACGTAAGTCATGTAATATCAAGTCAAGTAAAAGTACAAGTACAAGATTTGTGGAATATTCAATCAAGCTAGTCATGCACTTCGGTATAATGCCAATACCATGATCAATCAACTCCCATGGGCACAAGTACTTTCGGGTGCTCCTCCCAGGACCAGATCGGGCCCTATATGCGCAGGCATTAATCATGTATTTTAACATCCACTTTTGTGTATAGCCAATATGAAATTTCAAGAATAAAGCTTGTAGACACGTAGGATAGACTTTGATAGAATAGAGTCCAAAATATGACACTTGACATAGAATGGCGATAATAACGGTACAATCACGATTATCGATAAAATTAGGTGGAATTGGTTCCCTAACTTGGGTACCATGACAAACAAGTAGGATATTCTTTATATAGAATTGAGGTCCACAAGAACATCAAGTTTAATATAGAATTGGGGTCTACAATAACATCACATTGATGGCATGCTTTCCCCGTTCATTAAGAAAATTATCATATCATACTCATAGCATAATATGCGGGCCGGTATACCATGTTTCTATAGAGTGACATGGCAAAAATAGTGTGATAGGTTTTTATGGTACAACCCGCTCAGTCGGCCTTGAGGGAATCCAAGGCTCGAGGAGTCTTACGGAGGTCTCTATGACTAACTCGGTAGTCCAAAGGAACGGAATGTCCAATGGAGAGCTTGTATGTCACTGAGAGTTAAGGGGGTAATGTTAAAACATCATGAAACGTGGGACTATATTCACGGAGTGGAAATATAGTGCCGATAATATCCTTATACATATATATCAAACTCTCGGTTAACAGAAACAAGGGAAAACAGTAATACAGAAAATAGCGACTTTAGCCAAGTCATTAATTATCCAATTAACGCCTTACAGAGGGGCGTTTATTTACAAATTTGACGACTTATACATTAGTCGTCCCTTCAATATTTCTATTCTACAGAAAATCAATATTCTGGAATTTTAACAAAAACGCGCCCTGGACAGGGGCGTTACTTTTCAATTAGCGCCCTAGTCTGGGGCGTCAGTTCAGTAGGAGATGACCTTGTGCAGGTCGTTAATTCAACAATTTTCCAAATTTCAGATAATAAAATTTCAGGAACAATTTATATAGTTAGGACCAGAATAATAGCAGAATTCATGCAGGATGATCATGCATTAGATTAGGTTCATGGTTTCACAGATATAAAATTTTAAACATGGGTAATTATTAATTTATATGAAATTGACGACTACTTGGTAGGGCGTCAAAACAAGAATTAGCGCCCTAGTGTGGGTCGCTTCTTTAAATTAGCGCCCTTGCCAAGGGCGTTTCTTTTTTTTTTTAAAATTACATAGAAAACATCTGAAACCACAATAAAACTATATGCATGCACAACCGATGATATTATTAAGATCTTAAGTTAGTTTGGGCTATGATCTTGAGAAAACCTACCTTATCGTGATCTTGATGAAGGTGTCTGAAGGGCTGGATATAAAAATGATGCTCTGTTCTAAACAGAGCCTTCGAAGCTTCTAACCGTAACTAGATCAATAATCAACAGCACCCAGAAGGAAATAGAGAGATATGCTGCGACAGAGATCCTAATCAACTTCCTCCCCTTTTTGCAGCGAACGTAAGAAGAGCTTTTCTGCTGAAGAACCACGTTCTTCAATTAGGGTGTTGTTCGCAGGCTTCCTGTGGAGGGAAAAGAAAAGAAGAAAAGAACATTAATGTTCCTTTGTCATACACATCCAGAGGCGAAGGAGAAGAGGAAAAACATCACCTGTTCTTCACGTATGATGGCACCAGCAGATCGCCAAAGTAGCGGTCTGGGTGGATTAGGAGGGTATTTATAGGATTTTTAGAATCCTAATAGGGTTAGAGTTATATTGGAAGTAATACTTCCATAATAGAGTTCTTACCCTATTCAATCTTCCTCGTAATTATCCAGAAACTTGCTCTGGATAGTCTCCTGGGTCGAACGAAACTCGAACTGAATTCACGGCTTAGGCTAGGTCGTGTGTTTTAATTGACGACGTTGTCCTAGTCGTTTCTTATTAAAAACGCGCCCAAGGTGAGGGCGTTTCCTTTCCTTTCCTTAATTTTATTTCCCGTCGTTTGAAATTTGACGCCCTAGGGTGTAGGCGTCCTTTTTAAATTAACGCCTTAGACAGAGGCGTTTCCTTTTGAATCAACACCTTGATAAAAGGCGTTATTTTCCTTCTGGCTTATTCTTATGCGTTTAGGCTTCCATCATCTGTTTACTTTATCTTTTATTTTAATTTGATCCATTTTCAAAATCTTTATTTTTCCCGGGTTGCTACAAGAAAGACAAATGAAAAGCCCAAGTTCCCTTTCCAAAGACATGTGAGTTAAATCTAAAAACAAAGTAATTCTTACACTAAGATGGTCAATGAAACTTCTACCATGTTAGCAGTTTAAAGAGAAAAGTAGGATTCATCTTCTGTTAAGTCATAAATGGAAAGTAGAATGGTCAATCTCAAAAGTCAGAGCAAGTTACTAAGCATATGGATATAGTGAAAGTCAAATAGTCAAATTTCAAAGTCTCAGAGGACATATATAGGTATTCAATTACTGAATGGATATATTAAACAAGGAATTCATATATCCCATATTTGGGCTTTCCCTAACAATAGTAAGGTGAAAAACCTGCCAGTGCACCGCCAATAATGTCATTATGAGGGAGCAATAAATATTTGCTAAGGAAACAAGAAGAAAAATAAATTGGCCAACAACTTTACTCAGACCATTCTAATTTTTGACAGCTATGGACTTTTTGACAGTTACCCAGACCATTCAAAATTTTCCAGTACCATAGTGTACAAAGAAAATACAAGATGTTTGTTATCCAGCTGTGAAACTTATGTTCTAAAGGCTAGCTTCTTTTTTTCCCCTCAAAAAGGGACCGTCTATGCACTTTTATCTCTAGCTATTTCTGCACTACCCACCATGTGTTTCACAAGCATCATTTCATTGCGACCTCCATGAATTTCATAGTTAGAATCCCATCAAGGGAGGACTTTTGGTGATGGTCAATGCTAATATAGATGATGGTGGAGATGGAGGGATGAAGAGCCACCCCCTTGCTCCTCTAGATGTGATCCATGTTTCAACATCGTTGTGGAAGTGGTTTTCTACCCAAATTTCCTATTTAGTTTGTCCTTTCCAGGTATATTCCTATTTGGAAAATATACAAGATTTCTACCTTCTTAATAGGTGTCATGGGTGCTATTGGTTCAAGAAGTTTCAATTTTCTATATAACCCAAGTATGGGGATTTAGATATGGCTACATTCAATAAAGGAGTACAAAATTTGTGCGTATGTGATATTGCTCCTTTCTATCCTTTCTCAAGCTGTTTTAGATCGCTATGGTTTTCTCATGCATTTGATTCAGAGAAAGTTTGTGGTTATCTATTATTCACTATGTAACTTTGTAGTACTCATTCTGTTGAATGGACACATCATGTCAATGCTTGACTAGCATGCTGCTTTTGTGCATAGTGGGGCAGGGAGTCAATGCTCATACCCCTTGAATGTTCAAAACAATGTTTAAGTCATATAAAACCTTTTTTTTTCAAGTATAAGCTGTACCTTGGCTGCTCCTGAAGCAGTGGCTCTATGCTTTACCCTGTCCGCCAGCTGTCGTTGTTTGTGCTCTTGGCAGGAAAACATCGTCGGAGAAGGTGTTAGGTTCAAGCCTATTTTTGAATGGGTTCCATAGAAGGCTCTTAAAGTACATTTTTACATGTGCAACAGCCTATTTTTCCCATCCTAAATGAAAGGGTTCCATGTGAAGGTTCTGCAAATACATTATTTTATGTGCCATTCAGGGGGATAAAAAATAGCATGTTGTAAGGCCATATCTGTCAATCTGTTAAAGGGATGTTTTTGCAAGCTTGTCCTCTATGGCTTGTGTGAAATAGAAATGCAAATGCCCTTTTAACTTATGCACTTCAATTGTCTTCTAAAAGTTTTCGAGGCTCACTTCCTGTATTTTCTGCTATCATCTCTTTCGAATTTCCTTTCCTCAGATATGATGCCTTGATTCCCTTCCAGCTATTATTTCCCCAATCTTTTGGTCTATTCTTTCCTGCCTTTTGGATTTTAAAGATTAAGGTTGTTGTGTTCTCTTAGGTTCCGGACTGTTATTTATGTACTTTGTCACTCAATGCACCTACTTAAAACAGCAGTCCACCATTTAAAATTTGTAAGTCATAACAAGCATTTTTGCAAGTCTCACAATTTATAGTTTGTCAGTCAACATCATGTCAATTTCATGCATGGTACAGTTGCAAGGATGTTTACCCTAGAAGTATGCTTTGTAGAAATTTCTCCCAAGGTGCATGCAAGTAAATGCCCAAAAAATGAGGGATGGAAGATGTGTTTTCCCCTTAAATGGCATTACCAGAAGACTGCATCCCCCCCCAAAAAAAAAATCCACAACCAATGTAAGAAAGTGTAGGGTTTTTTTATAAAAAAAATTATAGATGGTGAATCAGCTACAAGATTCCGAATACAACCTTAATAGTTATCATGGGCAATGTAATTAGAATACATTAGCTTCAATTTCTAAGGACTAATTAATTATTGGTTGGGATATTAGTACTATTACTACTGTTACAAATTAGCTTAGCAGAAGATGCCTTTTGGTGAAAATGGGTATATAGGGACAACCCACTAGGAAGAGATCCATAGGTACTAGGCATCTCCAGCTGTAGGACCTAGGCTGCTGTTCAGCAGTGGCTCTATGCTCTACCATGCCATTAATCTCTCAAGATGCAAGTGAGGCACCGTTAATCATCACAACTGCCTCCCTTTGAGATGCACTAATAGATGCTGGGGTGGGCATGGGAGCTAAACCAGTTACCAGAACTGGGTCTCTTTTGGGGGCAAGGTGTTTCTCTTTAACTTCCCGATTGTTCTCATCCTTGAAGTATGAACTTGAACTTTATTTCTTTACCCACCGGTAAATCCAATTCAGCCATCCAGACATGTCCCTCTGACCACAACAACGGTATTGCACAGGTGGAGTCCCACAAACCAAAAACAGGATCTTCCCCAACAAGGAGGAATTGCTAACCAAACTGACATGACTTCTGTAACTTGAATTTAAGTCCCCTAGAGTGGGGAACTCCCCCTGCATCAATGAGACCTCAGTCATTTATGCTGCAGGGGCTGCTGTTGTCTCTGGAGGCACTACTGTGGCCTCTGCTGCCATTTCAACCGATGGCACTTGCTCTGCATGTACTGCTGGAGCTGTTGTTTCTTCTCTCTGCTCCACGGCCTCTTCTTGCTCTGCCTGTGGTATTGTAGTAGCAGTTACATTCTTCTTGCCTTTATCATCCTTCCTCACCCATTTGCCTTCTAGCTAGGTGTACCCTTCCTTCTAGAGTGTGGTTTCAGCAATAGGTGTAATCCCCACACTTTCTTGCCCGACCAGGTTGACACCAAAATAGTTGAAGATATGGGTGAGCGGCCCACCATATGGTAGGTGTGCTCCTCTACTACTTCTTCCTTTTTCCTTCCCAATCTTTTTCATCACAAAAACCATTCCTTCAGGGGTGAGGAAAGCTAAACAAATCCAGCTTATGATGGTTTTACATATATTTTTACAATGACAGATAGAAATATAATGGTAGAGATGTAAAATTACATGACAATAAATAATATCATAAATCAAAGATAAACAGATCAATCAACAAATCTCAGTGAATTCAAAGAAATGTGACAACATTAATTAACTGGCATTGTAGTACCTTATCTAAAAAAATACTCACATATACTTCTTGTGCCTCATGAGTGACCCATCTATGTCCATCACGATAATGAGTGTTTCGAAAGAATTGAATCTGATCTAATTCTTTCTAAAAAAATAAAAATTCACATCATTTTTTTCTCACCAAGGAACAATCAAAGAATAAAGGAGTAATAATATTTACCATTTCCTCACGGGCTCGAAGGAGTGACTTTTGCCCAGTAGTGTGTCAAATAGTTTGCTTGGAGATGTTCTCGGCATTTGTTTTAGAACATTCCTATATTATACAAAGTGACATAGTAATGGGCATATATGCATAATAAAATTAATAAATTATTATGAAGGATAGTACATTTTTGGTAAAATTAAATACCTTCCATTTCCCATTAGTAAATATGTTAACACATAGCCATTCCCAATCATCTTGAGAAATCCGTCTATAAGGATGTGCCCGTGCTGCCACAAATGTAGCATAGGATTTAAAATGTTTATGCATGACATTTCTATAACCGCGAAATTATGCTCCCCATATGGAATGGACAAAATTTTTAATCATTTCAATCATCCATGATATTGACATCAAAATTATCTTATACAATGAGACACATTATATAAGAAACAAAAATATTTGCTATCAAAATAATGTAGAGACAATTAAGTAAAGCTATAAGCGACTAAATGAATTAAATGTAAGTAATCTAAATAAATGACTGACAATGGATTACCTCTACATATGGGTATAAGTGCTCTAAATCATCAATTTTAATATCTAAGAATCCCTTCACTCGCATGGGACCATAATGTCTTATTATATATCTCAAATGACTACTAAAATCTTTTACATTTGGTCCAATTGCCTTATGCATTCCTACTGGGACGGTGATAGGCAATGGCCACCCTCCATTTACTTGGATCTTTTTCTCAAGCTCAATGCCTCGAGTAGGGCCTCGCTCTTATTTTTTTTGGGCCCCACCAAAAGGAGTAGAGTCAGAAGAACCTGTAGTAGCCAAATAGACACTAATACATAATGAAAAATCAATATTATAGTAGAAGCATTTTATTGAACAAAAGCACCTAAAATGGAATAAATACATAGAAATGTAACAATACCTAAAGTATGATTTGTAGTAGGTACAACTTTAGTTTCAACCATTGAGTCTATCAAAGGAGCACGTAAGTGACGACCAGGGGCCATAGAGCACTACGCCTTACAAGATGCAACCTCCAAAACCTGCATTCAATCAACCCATTAATGATTAGAGAAACATTCTTTTCGTATGTCTTTGTCTGTTCAATTTCATTATTCTTCATGTGCTTACAAAACAATTGAAAGAGTGAAGTGGAGTAGGAAAAGGAGAGATGCTCAAAGGACATACTCTCAGCTAGTTGCATTTTGGCTGAGTTACATCTAGAAAGGCCACTTGCGATTGTGTCTCATTAATTGCATATTCAAAAAATAATGTTCTGCCAGGACTGTCACAAAACTTCCTGCGCATCTTAGAATACATGTTGAATCTTATATCCTGAAGGAGAAGAGGGTGAAGGGTTTGTGACTCAATTCCTTCTCATGTGCAAGAACCCCTAAGGGGCAAGTCTAACTGAAATCCAAATCTCCCGGATATTTTCAGGTAACATGTGGAAAAAAAATATATGGATCAGATTTTAAAAAGTTAGTATCAGACAATTTTTTAAATGTTTACAATGATGCATGTAGCTTTTGAAATCAAATTTCATTACAGGAAGGTTTGTTTTCTGGTAATTATAACACTTATGTAAAAATACAATGAAAAGAGCAAAAATAGGATTGCAAGCATCTGTATGCATTTAAAAAAATCACAAACTACAGGAATTCTAAAAGATCCAGCCTCCAACAGTTGAACTTACCAGATTCTGACAAAGGTGTCTGTTTGGATCTGCAAAACCTTGCCTTCTTGAGATCCTTCAGATTGAGTACAAGCCCTTTATGTATAAATGGAAAAGACTAATTTTTGAATTTATGTGTATAAATGAATAAAGAACATCAATATAGTTTAGATACTAAGATTATATCATAGACCTTCAGCAACATTGGCTAATTATCAAATTCTACATGCCTGATGGTTATAAACATGATTTATCAGGCATGCAAACCTCAAACATTTGAATCACATCAAGCAGATATTGTATATGCAAATAGAGTAGAAAGGACATGATAAAGACTCCTATAAATTTAACAAGAAATAGAAGAAAGTTGTCATGCTGAAATACAATTTACATGTTGCTGCTATACTTTTCACTTAGTTGTAAAAATATGAAATCTAATCACTATCAGATTGAAAAAAGATGGCTTCTTCCTCCTCAGAACAATATTCATTTAGTGTCTCATCAACATCTTCATCTTCTTCAGGGTCAACACAAATAAAATCAACATCTTCGTCACACCCTTCAAGAGATTCCCTGGAGGGTTCCTCATGAGGTAAATGGTAGGGAGCAAAATCATCTCTAGTCAAAGGCCCAACTTCACTCTCACCAACTTGTACATTACGAAATGCTTCAACAGATTCCAATTGTTGGTATGCTTCAAGTTCATAAACATTAGCATCACTTGAGCTGTCATCTTCAATAACATCTTCTGAAATGTAAGATAGATTCCGATTAACTACCTTTTGCACTACACGCCAGCCAGTACCAAGCTTTGTGTCATCAACATAGAACACTTGTTCAACTTGGGAGGCCAAAACAAAAGGGTCACTAGCGTACCATGTGCGTGAAGTTTTTACACTAGTAAACCAGGCATCCATCTTAATTCCATGCTTCTTATTGCTAACATCCCACCATTTGCACTTAAAAAGATACACATGGTTACCTCTTAAATACTTCAATTCGATTATATCTGTTAACACACCATAGTAGTCAATGTCAACACCTTCATGTTCCCCTTTGACAACAACACCACTATATATTTTGAGTTGCACGATTTCTTTGTAATTGCTCTGTGTGAAATCGCATTCCATTTATAAAGCATCCTGAATAATAGATAATATTCTGATGGGGTCCACATGCAAGTGAGTAAAGATCATCTGCCACTTCGAAATAGAACACTTGTTCAACTTGGGAGGCCAAAACAAAAGGGTCACTAGCGTACCATGTGCGTGAAGTTTTTACACTAGTAAACCACGCATCCATCTTAATTCCATGCTTCTTATTGCTAACATCCCACCATTTGCACTTAAAAAGATACACATGGTTACCTCTTAAATACTTCAATTCGATTATATCTGTTAACACACCATAGTAGTCAGTGTCAACACCTTCATGTTCCCCTTTGACAACAACACCACTATTTTGAGTTGCACGATTTCTTTGTAATTGCTCTGTGTGAAATCGCATTCCATTTATAAAGCATCCTGAATAATATATAATATTCTGATGGGGTCAACATGCAAGTGAGTAAACATCATCTGCCACTTCGAGACGTTTTTGGTTAACTAGCCCCTTCACCTATCATTTGAAATTATAATATCAAGTAAATAATAAATTAATCTAACAAGTAACAATTTTCAAGCATTTATTACTAACATTTTGTTCAAACCTGGAGAGGGGAAATCTCGTCGCCCGTATGGAGAGGCCAAAAGAGGTCCAACAGGACCGAACAAGACCCAACTCCTCGAAGTGGTAACCCCCGGGCCCACTTAATATAAATCCCAAAAACTCACTCGGTACAAGCGCTTTCTAGGCAGCCTTCGGGTTGGGAAGACCGAGCATCAGTTCGATCGGGAAAGCTCCCCTAGAGCCTCTTATTCCCTGTCCCGAGCAAGCACTCATCGCTCGAGAGACCTCTCCTGGGCCAGTGCCCATCGCTCGGACTCACTGATGGAAGCCTATTGATCACGGCCGTTGCGGGTCCCTTAATGACAAGAAGCTCAAGAGGACAGGGGAAACCAGGAGTCTGCGTGCTATAAGGAGCCCCACATGAAGGACGTAACCCCTGCTGAGACTCCTCCGCTTACAGGGATCAGTCGCACAAACAGGCCACTATTTAAACTGAAAAAACACTACTACGGGAGGTAAGCAAGGCAAGAGCCAAAAAACCCTGAGCATGAACCACTTCACCTTTTGGTGGAGGGGGATCTCACGCTCCCATCTTCCTCCTAACTCTTCCCTTTGCATCCGAGCTCTACTATTTTGCTGACTTAGGCATCGGAGGGTCTTCCCCGGGGTTCTATCACTGGGCACCTCTGACTCGTTTCCCTTCTTGTAGTTCACATTTCAAGGGTACGTGGACATCATCTCCCCCGCTCAGGAGCAGCGCGAGATAACCCCTCTTCATCTGGCGCCGTCTGTGGGAAACGAACAAAGAGCCATCATGGTGCGAAGGAATTGTGGCAGGAGGATTGCCGATGACCTGGGGAAAGCCCTGGTGACGGAAGAAGGCGCACATTCTCTCCCCACGGAGAACTCCTCGCCGAGCAAGCATGCCAACAAGATACCTCCATCAGTGGTGGGGGAACAACTTCCCAGCTCCAAACCCTCAATGCAAAACTGGATGTCCTCGTGGATCTTATGAGGGCCTAGGCGGCCAGGGAGGAGAAGTCGCAGCTCGCCCGGAAGAGCCCCCCACGTGGAGACGCCTCCCAACAAACCGCTGGTGGCCGTTATATTCTCCAGGGGCAGCGGCTCATTCGCAACTTGTCAGGAGGACCATCGCATGCCCCTCCCCCGGAGCAGGAAGCCTCCTCAACCCTGAGGAGGGAGAAGACCGGAGCATGCCGACCATTTTCGGAAGCCAAAGCCCCCGAGGAGCGTCGGGACAACATGCAAGTGCAACCCCCCAGCCCCTCGGGTCAGCGACAACCAGAGCTGTCTCTTCGGCTGCGAGACTTTGAGAGGCATTTCGAGGAGCAAGAGCGCGCCCTCCGTGCCTTGCCGAAGACCTCTCCTGTGGAGGATGAGGAGCGATCCCCGTTCTCCGACTATATTTTGAAGGCAGAGATATCCCCCAAAATCCCACTCTCGACCTTCAAGTCGTACGACGGTCAGGGAGACCAGGCCGACCACTACGACAGCTTTGATGCCCTAATGGCCTTGCATGGGGCGTTCGTCGTAATCAAGTGCAGAGCGTTCGTGACCACTCTGGTCCAGGGCGCTCAGGCTTGGTTCAGGGCCCTCGCCCCCGGCAGCATCCACAACTTCAAGCAGTTCGGGCGAGTGTTCAAGGAAAGCTTCTCCGGCAGCGGCCCACCCCGGTCAGTGGCAAGACTATTGGCCCTGAAGCAGGAATAGGGGGAGAAGTTATGGGCTTAAATCAATCGATTCAAATCGGAAGTTCTGCATATCCCCCGCCTGGATGTGGCTTCTGCCATTACCGCGTTGATCGGGGGTACCCGTGACGAGAACCTGCGGCGCGAGCTAGTGCTGCATCCTCCCACCTCCTTGGCCGAGCTAGTGACCCTGGCCTTGCGCCATGCAAAGTGCAAGGAAGTCCTCCACGTCTGCCGAGGCACGACAGGCTCGGGTCGGGAGGGGGACAAGAAGCGACCGTCCGACCAAGGGACGGGTGTGGACGTAAAAAAAAATGATGGCGTCGATCATACGGCATGCACGTCGTAACACTCGAGAGTAATCCGGAGACGAAAATGCCGAATAAACCTCATGCCTCGCCCGATCAGGACGAGAACTCGCTTGGTGGTTTGCTACCCGCTAAGGAAGCCCCCTAAGCAGAAGATATAGCTACAATGCTCCGACCGGCCATGCCGAGACCTGAATCAGAGAAAAGTCGGGAACTCCGGCACAGTCTCGGCATGCACTGAAAGTCACGCAGAATCTGGGACCGAGTCCCAGAGGCTACAAACGGAATATTGTGGAGGCCATACATTGCAACCGGAACGTTCTGGGAATGCCGACATTCATATAAACGGCCGCGACTTCGAAAAGAATCCCTTTGGTGCTTAAAACGGCACGAAGGGACCTTAAAACGGCACGAAGGGGCCTTAAAACGGCACGTCCCCCCTTCTCAAAATGGCGCGCCATTTTTTTCTTTGGCTATCCGACGCGCTCCTGTCGAAGGGGCTTCCCCCCCTTGATGCTTAAAATGGCGCCCCTTTGAATGTGGCGCCATTTTAACCCCTCATTCTATTCTCTGAAGCGCTTCCACGGTGCACAATCAACCCATCCCCTCATTAGTCCGATCCCCTATTTTCAGGCGTAAACGAAGAGAACTTACCTGAAATGGCCAGGCCTCCGGCGTCCGACCAACGTGCAACCGCATGAACTCCTCAAGCTCCCTGGAATGGCAATCTTCGAGCTCCGCACCGAACGTCGCTTCCCCGCCAGTCACCGTCGACCAATCCGGTGGAGGCACCTCCCCTACGCTATGAATCCCCCTACCTGTAGGCCACTCAACAGCGTCGGATACAGAGAGGGAGAAGAATGGAAGCGAAGGGGCATTGAACTTCAAGGGGATCCTTTCCCAGCTCGATGTATATATATATCGAGAGAAGAGAAGAAAGAAAGAAGAGAAGGTGAGAAAGAAAAGAGAAGAGAGAGACAGAGAAGGGAGAAGAAGGAACTGGCATTCGAGAGCTCCACGGTTCTGGGCTGAAGAAAAGAGAAAAGAGGTAGGGGGGGCGAGAGTGAGAGGTGAGTCGGAGGGGGATAAGCCAATGCTTCCCTCTCCCTCCTCCGTCTAATGCTTCTCTCTTTCTCTCCATCGAATGTATTTTCCCTTTCTTTTTGTAATGCCTTCTCTTCCATTTTTATCTGTATCAAGTTTCCTTCCCCGTTTGTATGGATGAATAAAAGAGAAAGAAAGGAAGTCTTTTGCAAGCTTAGTCTCCTCTGTTCTGACCCTTGCTCCCCTTTCTTGCTCTCTGATCATCCGGGGGCCTTTGAGGTCTGCCACTTCATGGCATGACCCCCAAGGTAACCCATTCGATGGATGAACATTTCTTGCCCAGCCGTGGCAAATACTTGTCCCTGTTGAAGACCCATCGCCCGTGAGTCGTGGTCGCTCTTGTAGGCTAGCCCTCGAGCGTTCCGCACTCGCACTTGGGCTAACGGACCGCCACGAGGCTGCTCCACATTTTGAGAGTTTACCCCGGAGCAATCCGATTGGTGAGTCTCCTTTATCTCCGGCAAGTCCTGGTCCGGGGGAGGTGCTACCCAATTCTTGCCAGGGCCGAGAACGCTCAAGATCAAATGAAGAAGATACCCTCCAGAGAACAAACGAACAAACCACTTCTGAGAACAAGAACCATACACAGTAAAAATCTGTGAACTAAAACCCCTCGAACGAAACACTTAAAGTACACGCTAAGTCACCCTAATGAACAGCTAAATGCCTAAACTTCCTCCCTACTCGCTTAATCTATCAAATGGATGAACAAATGCATCATAAAATCTATCTACGGGTGAAAGGAAAGAAACACACAGTCAAAGCAATAAGTCCTCGGGGGACTTTAATACGGCGCGGTTACTATTTCACCGCGCCGGTTTAACATCACTCTCAAAATCCTCTTTGAACCTTCAATCGACAAGTGCCTTCAGCACCGTAGCCCGGCGCGGCCCTAACCGGCGCGCCCTCCTCACCAAAGCCCCGTATCTTCTCCCTTCAAATGTTAAAACGGCGCGCCCCCCATCTCCTTCTGTGAACACCTAAAAACGGCACGCCCCCATTTCCTCCTCATTGAACCCTTAAACGGCGCGCCTCCCTCCATCTCCTTCCTTGAATCCTAAGAACGGCGCGCCCATCTCCATCTTACCGAAGCCCAAATACGGCGCGCCCCTTTGGTGACCGCCTAAACTGACGACATAAACGGCGCGCTCCCTCCTCTCTTGCCCTCTAATTCCGGTGCGCCCCTTCACATCTTAACCCGGCGCCCCTTAACCGGCGCGCCCATCTTCTTGTAACTTGCTAATACGGCGTGGCAAAAGAAAACTAAAAGAATGAAAAGAAGAAAGAAAACTATTGAAATTAAAGAATAAACAAGAGAATAAGGACTAAATCAGTAAACAAAATAGAAAGAATGGAATGGGAATAAACCACTTAATTCAATGATCGAAACAACGGCAGTAGGATACCCCCCCATAATTAAAATTTTGTTCCGGGGGCAGCTGCCCCGTTGACCCCCGCGACCAGACCGCGCAGGTCGATCCGCGTGCGAGGGCGCACGTTAGTGAGCTCGAGCTACGCACTTAATAATTCACTCCCTCGGACTGGGTGCAAAGAGAAAATCAATGACGCCTTATGGTATCGAACATGGTTTATGGAATTTTCGACGTGGCCATAGTCTGAAATCATCCCCGGCCAACAGTCTATCAACTTGACCCGTCCGTACCGGGGTCCAATCCCGCATTCTCATTAAACTTGTCTTGTTCGTGGCAGACATCTGCGCGATTTTGTTACCGTCTTTTATACTACAAACATGGACCTTCGTCCGAACATGAAGTGGCCCACGAGTGGCCAACATAGGCTGAACGTTCACGTCCCGATACTAGTTTCTAGCATAGTTCATCTTTCGTTATCCTCCTGCATTACTAGTATTCTCTTTAGGCCGTAGGGCCCTTATTCCTGTAGACACGCCAAAATTGATGCTATGTTGATTAAATCTCATGTCACCATATTAACGCCCCAAAGTGAACTTCAATATTTCCATAATATAAAGTTTTTCTATTTTTGTGTGTTTTAAGGCCATTTTCTAATTGTTTTGTAATTCACGACTCTACGTAGGGCGTGTTTTAAATAACGGCCAAGGCCGGGGCGTTTCTCAAAGAAAGGACGACTGATCCAAGAGGCGTCAGTTTTTGGGCTTTTACGAATCCTACTCAAAATTAGAAAATAAGAATTAACGTCCCTCCATGGGTCGTGTTTTGAATTAACGCCTCTCTCTCAGGCATCTCTTCATCATTTTCAAATAAAGAATGTCTTCATTACTAAAATTAAATCCATGAATTAACGCCTTTGTCCCAGTCGTGATTTTAATTAACGCCTTGTCCCAGGTCGTCAATTGCAAATAACGCCTTTCTTTGGGTCGTCTTCCACCCTTCCGTGTCCTGCTTGAACATACCTTTCCTGGAGAGTTCCCTGCTATGTTTTGGTCACCATGTTCGATTGGGGAAGTAGAGGCCTTGCCGTAGATGAGTCTTGCCTGTTCTTATCCCATCAGATCTGTGTTTTACACCCTATAAATAATCCCTGCGTCGAGCTCGCGCGAAGCTAGCGGATAGCAGGAAGAAACAAAGAGAACAACGAAAAAAGAGAGCGAGCTTTAGCTAATAGCAACACAGAGAGCAACAGAGAGATCGACGCAGAGAGCAGTAGATTCTTTCACGCAGAGAAGTTTTCCTCTCTTCTGCACGAGCCTTTTGATCCTTCGGTGGTATGCTTCCTCCTGTTGCACTAGCCACGAGTTAATACATTGGATTCTCCCTCTACTGTTGACAGGAACAGCAGGGATATTATCCATCTTATTATCATCTTATTATCATTCATCATCCTATCATGATCGATCAGCATCAGTCTTTTTCCTGCATTAGTTTGCATCTCCTTTCCTCTCCCTAATTCTCTTAGGGGATTTAAAAGAACCAAAAGGTGCACACTTCATGCTCTCGTTCCATCATCTTATTTTATCTTTGGATTGATACTACACACACTTGGCTAATCCCTTTTTATCTTGTTTGTTTGTGATTTGTTTAAGGGAAATCAAAGAGAGAAACCCCCTTCATCGGCCGGCCGGTAGAAGGAGGAGGAAGAAATCCACAATCATCCCGCATCCCTTTTCTCATCAGGTATTCGCGATCAATTTCCTTTTCTTTTGAGGTAACCCCTCTGGCGATAACTCTCCTTATTAGCACCTCGTGCATGCTTAATTCTTTTATTTTTAATTGTTCTAAGTGGATTTCTTAGAATCTACAAATTGGCGATCACGGTGGGACTTCCACTGTTTTTCTTTTGATTACCCCCTCCTATTGGCACCCACATGTGCCCTTTCCTATCGGCACCCACGTGTGCCCTTTCCTATTGGCACCCACGTGTGCCCCTCCCTTTGGTACCCACGGTACCCCTCCATTGTGCCCCACGGGCACCCTCCATTGTCTAATGCGGATTAGCCAGTTTATGAACATCGCTGCTGTTTTCTTATTTAACGCCTTCCCTTAAGGCGTGTTTCATAATTTAACGCCTTTACCCAAGGCGTCTTTCTGTTATATAACGCCTTCTGCAAAGGCGCTATTCATCATATCTCTTGATTTGGTTTATCACTCCCTGAGAATTCACGCCCTTTGGTCTAGGCGTCCTTTGTTAATGCAGCGCCTGGCATCAAGGCGTCTTTTATTTTGAGCTTGTGCACTGTTTTCTTTTGACGCCCTCTGCCAGAGGCGTCCTCTTCACAATTAGCGCCTTACACTGAGGCGCTTCTTCTGCATTGTCGGTCAGCACTTCACAGATTAGCGGCAGCCCCCCTGTCGTTTCTTCTGCTTTTAGCGACTGCTGCTAAGTCGCTTCTTACCTGTGTGTTTACAGAAACCTGTTTGTTCTGTTTATTCATGCTGGATTGATTTATATGTTCATCATCTGATTATACATGTTTGATCTGATCATATTATTCTACATTTTGTGGCATTTGGTTGAGAGACCTCCTCTCTCTATACTAGGATTCCACACACCTTTCTTGGAATTGGAATAACCCTCCATTGAGCATTCCGTCTCTTTGGACCGGAAATTCCTTTTTCAAGACCTCCGTAAGTCTCCGCACCCGTGGATTCCCTCACGGACGCCGGGCTGGTTGTACCTTGAAGTATCCGGAGTTTAGACAACCCATTGTTGGTGAAGAGAGAGAAAGAACCTAGTTAACCCGGAGATACTCAAATTCATAACTAGGGTTCACATTGCAAAACGGAGTGGATTGATCTTCAATTTAATTCACCCTAACCTCAAACTTAAATCTAAAAGCTTGCGCTCATCATAACTTGTTTGCATAAACTTGATTAGATTGAGTGATTATTGTGGTTATAATCCCTTCAAGATAAGCGTTCTCTCCTCTTAAACATGCAACTTCGCTCAGGTAAAATCATCAACATGGCAAGCTACGGGTACTCCTATGATGATATGGATGATAATATTTTCAGTCAATCTTATGAGGTTCCCCTCCAAGATTCCATTTACCCCGAGGGAAACTTCCCACCGTCTCATGCACATTATTCCCAAGTTCATGTGGTCGACACCACAACTCATGAGGTTGAACCCTCTTCTCAAGCTTTACCCTCCAACCAAAATGCATCAGGGAACACCCCCCCATCATTCAATGTCAATGATTTGATTCATGCTTCATCTCAATTGGATGACTCCCAGCGGCAGGCAGTTCAGGCCGCTTTGAAAGGGAAAGCTGTTACCTCTTCATCTTCCAACCCCCCTCCGGTCGCGAGTGGCCATCATGTTGTTAATGACCAGGCGGTCTTGCACAAAACTCCTTCATGTCAAACAACGCCCGTTGTGGCCATGCCGGCCCAGCAGGCAAGTTATTCTGCGGCTAGGCCTCAATTCCTTCAACCTCCCCAAATTCTAAGGACGCCTATGCCAAATTCTTTCATTCCAAATTCGGCCCCAGTCGAGTCAGACACCAATGCTCTACTCCTTCAAAAGTTGGCTAGCATGGAAGAACAACTCAAGAAAGTGACTGCTGCAAAGAATGCCCCGGAGATTTCTCTCCCTACATTACCAGTATTTCATCTACCACCTTCTGAAATGCCGAACTTTCGGCGATATAATGGAACTGGCAATCCATTTATTCACTTGAAAGATTTTATGTATGAAACTTCCTTTTGGCAGGGCAACAAAGCCTCATTGGCTTATTTGTTTAGAAGGTCTCTAGAGGGGCCAGCCCTCGAGTGGTTTTATTCCTTGGACCCGACATATGCTAGTGATTTTGATGTGGTCCAAAAGAAATTCTTGCAGAAATATAGGGATCGGGTCGGACCCTCCCTATCAGTTACTGATCTGGTTGCAGAAAAGATGAAGCCTGAGGAGGACTTCATTATATTTGCTGATAGATGGCGATCAATGGTCGAAAAATTAAAAGATACATTGTCAGAACCAGAACAGGTCAAGATGATCATTTCAAATGCAACCCCTCAGTTCCGGTATATATTGGCCATGAATAGATTGATTACCATGGAGGAGCTCTATGAGAGAGCTCGATATATTCAAACCCAGATGAAAGATTCGCCCATCATGGGTATGTTTGAACCAAAACCGCGGTAGATTAAGAAGAATACAAATGTCAACAATAGCGGACCCACGACTAAGGGCACCGTTACTAACGAGCAAGTTGGCGTGGTTGGCAACCCCACACCCTTTCGCCAATCTAACCCACGACCTCTGCCACCTCCACAGCAAAGCACCCTCTTCAATGCACCCCCACAACACCAATCCGCTCCCCAACATTCCTTTGCTTCTCCACAAAACCAAACGCCGCACCTCGACCTCCCAGCTCCTCAACAATACAACCAAGTACCACCACCCGCCAACTACGGCTCACCACAACAACAACAAAGGAGACCACTACGTCCTAAAAGGGCCCACTATCCACCATTGCCCGAAAGTCTCCTGGATATATTCAATGCCCTTATGGCTGCCAACTTGCTCATGTTACCAAAGGAAAGGATGGCGTGGCCCGCTAATATTGACACGTCCCGCTATTGTGTTTTCCACCGTTCCCCTGGTCACAATGTTGATCACTGCTTTCATTTCAAAGACTATATTTATGACTTAAATGACCAAGGCGGTATTAATTGGGATGAGATGAGGCAGTTTATCGCCTCTATGAAAACAAGAAGACCTCCTCGGCAACAACAGGCTCAGCAGCCGCAGCAACCAGCTCCACAAGTACAACAGCAAGCTCCAGCACCACAGCAAGATATGGGGATTGTCCATAATCCACTGCCGGAGCACCCGCTAAACCAGCATGTGAACCCTGTCACAACCCTCCATGAGTTGGAGAGGGGGCAAGGATGGCACGAAGAAAACACCTCTGTCGGGGCACTAAACCACAATCCAAACCAGCCTCCGCGCCTCTTATGCACTCTTCACACTCCCCAGCTAATCTGCACCCCTCTGCGCCCTGTTAACCAAACCCCATCTACTCTGATAAATTCCCCATCCTTGCCAACCCGGTCTCTCCTTACCCGTTCTCCACCTCCGTAGCCTACCACGCGGCAAATTCCACCACCCATCACCAACCCTTCGCCCTTGCCATCTAGGCCACTCCTCATCCGCCCATCATCAACACCTGTTACATCCACCACCATTACTCCTCCACCGGCAAGGACCCCTCCACCATCAGTTCCCCCACCATTTATACCCAGGTCTCTCCTTATTCAACCAACTATCTCCACCCACACTTGGGCACCCCTTCCTACTCCCACGCCTCCTACGGGGGCTTCTTTTTTGAACCCGTCCCCAACACCTCCTACGGGGGCTCCTTCTTTGAACACTTCTCCACCACTTGCCAACACTAATGACCCTTCTCCATCCTCTAAACCTCCCTCCACCCTTGCCCCGATAGAGGCATCGCCGAATCAAACTATGGTACTCCGCAGTGGACGGATTTTCCACCGTGTTTTTCCTCAGAGGGAGCAGGAGCCCACACAGGGGCCCAATGAGCAAGAACAGGAACAAGAGTCTATCCCAGGCAGTCAATACGATTTATTAAAACATCTGGACAGGACTCCAGTGAGAATTTCTATTTTAGAGCTGATCAAAAGGTCGACAACCCATCAATTGGCCTTAAAAGAATATCTGCAGAAGGTCATGGTTAATGAAGACATTCCTGCCGAGCATATAACCACGGTCCTAACGCATGCTAGCGGTCAACCAGCAATTATTTTTCATGAACATGAACTAGCACCTCAACCAGCTCAGAAATATGCTCTGTGTATCACAGTGGACATTAACAAGGTGGCAGTAAAACAATGTTTGGCGGACACTGGGGCATCCATCAATGTATTGTCGCCTAGCACTTTAAGGATGTGCGACATTCCAGAAAGTCAGATTCGCCCATCCACTATAACAGTCACAGCATATGATAACACCAAGAAGCCTCCCTTGGGTATGATAACATTAAAAGTTAGTTTGGGCCCAGCTACAATCACAGTAGATTTCCACATCTTGGACATGGATCCAACATTCAATGGCATCCTGGGTCGCCCCTATATTCAACAGCTGGATGCGGTGCCTTCTACAAATCATCAATGCCTCAAGTTTCCACATAAGGGCCGCATTATTAAAGTCACTAGCATGCCAATTTTGCCAGATGAAGACATACACTTAGCAACATCAGTTCCGTCTATTTGGCCTTCCAACAAACCATTATTATCAGTGTTAGATGTCATTAACCCACGGCCGATGCCCTCAGAGACAGTCACAACGGTTGCTATGACACCTCTGACTTCCAAGGGGAAGAAGAAGAAGAGCATAATAAATACCCCTGGCTGGAATATTCTGATGAAAATGGGGTACCAAGCTGGTAAAGGCCTGGGTGTTAATTTCCAAGGCAGAACCAAGCCTGTCAAGCCACAAAGATTGATTGCACGATGCGGCCTAGGCTATAAAGGGCTGGGCAAGAATGAAGAAGAACCATGGGTAGTTATGACATCCACTTTGAAGACAGATCGCCAACCACTTACTTGGACATTGCAGACACATTTTATTAAAGGTGGCGTTCAAAATAATGAGCAGACTACAATAGTCACTTCCATGTTAGACTGTCAAGATGTTCATGCTAGACAGTTTGCTCGTCATATTGCTCCATTGGCCACCTATAAAGCCCTCGAGTCTCTAAGGCCTGATAAGAGAAGGAAAATGGGTGATTCAGAGTGTGACTGGTATAGATGGTTTCACATGAATGATATTGCTATTGCTATTGCTTTGAGTCGTCTATTTATGCCGACTGACCCAGAATGGCCGCCACTAATCCATGAGTTGATTGAGAAACCTGCTGTGATAACAGATAAGAGGCAGCTACTGAGCAATTATACAGACACTGGAGAGCCTGATGTGCCATACGAAGAAGGTTTCACGACAAACAGGCTGTGGGCCGGCCTTTTCTCTCTCACTTCCATGCATCCGTCTCTTCTTGTCTCCCTGTATTCCCAAATGTTTCCATGTGTGCCTAGACCGCCTCCAACCATGGTCATCTTTTCTCCAAGTTCACTTCGAGTTTCTCCTCCAATTCCTCCCTTGCTCCTCGAGCAATTCTCCAGACTCTCCATCACACCCCCGCGCGGGTCGTTATTAATTCAACCCTTCCCCAATCTTTCAATTTTCACTCTTCCTACTATTCCCCCTTCACATTGCTTTCTATTGGAAAAAGAAAATAAAAATGAAGAGAAAAATGAAGAAGAAAAAAAATGCCAAAATTCCAACTTTTCGATCCTCCATCTCCGTTGAGGAGACCTCTCGTCTCCTTTCTGAGTGTCCAGACCCAGGGGCCGCTCTTCTAGGATTCATTGATAAATCATTTCTACCCCTCCTACGAGGGGTCTTCATCTGTATCCCCTCCTGTATCCACTTTTTCACCTCCTTCCTTTTCTTCTTCTAATGATCAAGCTAGTTGCTCTTCTTCTTCTTCTAATAAAATTCATGGGGTAGCTTCACATAAGAAATCCAAGGGTAAGCAGATTCCCCGTAGATTCGTGTTAGAATTGGCTAGAAGGTGCCGGGCATGCTCAACTCTTCCCGAATTTTTAGAGAATCCGATCATCTTTCCAGAATTAGAATATGAGGGTGCTTGTGCTTCTTATGAGGGTTTGGGTGTCTATGAGATTATGAACGATGAAGACCCTATTGAAGAGGGGGATGAAAGTTACGAAGAATATGAGGACGAGGCTGATGCCTTTGCTAGTGGCATGAGAAGATTTGATGAACCATCAGCCTCAGTAGAAGAGCCTACCAAAGAAATAAATCTGGGTACGGAAGAAGACCCTAGGATCGTCCTCATTTCAAAGAACTTGCCGCCTTCCGAAGAGGAGGCGCTTACTTTGGTACTCCAAGAATACAAGGACACGTTCGCATGGAGTTATGAAGATATGCCTGGATTAGACCTTGCGCTCGTTGAACATCGACTTACACTTAAGCCAGGGTCTATCCCGGTCAAACAACGGTTGAGACGTTTCCACCCTAACATGGCTTTAAAAATGAAAAAAGAGGTCGACAAGCTTCATAAAGCTAGATTTGTTAGAGTTGTCCTCTATCCTAACTGGGTGGCTAGCATCGTCCCGGTCATGAAGAAAGATGGAAAGGTTCAGATTTGTATAGACTTTCGGGACCTCAACCGTGCGTGTCCTAAGGATGACTTCTCCCTCCCTCATATCGATGTTTTGATTGATAATACGGCAGGATTTGAGACTCTCTCCTTCATTGATGGTTTTTCGGGTTATAATCAGATTCGTCTGGCTGAAGAAGATCAAGAGAAAACATCGTTTACTACACCGTGGGGAACATACTGCTATGTGGTCATGCCTTTTGGGCTCAAGAATGCTGGAGCCACCTATCAGAGTGCTATGATGGTAATTTTTCATGATATGATCCACATTTATATTGAGGTATATGTGGATGATCTGGTGATAAAATCAAGAACAAGGATTGAGCATCCTGGGGTTCTAGCTAAAGTCTTGCAAAGATCACAAGAGTATCAGTTGAAAATGAACCCCAAGACGTGCGTATTTGGTGTTTCATCAGGGAAGTTGCTTGGATTTATTGTCAGCAAAAGAGGAATTGAAGTTGATCCCAATAAGGCAAAGGCTATCAGAGATATGCCTCCTCCCAAGAATTTGAAGGAAGTTCGAGGATTAATTGGGAGGTTGCAATTTATCCACCGCTTTGTCTCCCAGCATTCACAAAGATGTAGGCCGTTTTACGAGCTTACTAAGCCGGGGGTCAAGTTTAATTGGGATGACAAGTGTCAGGCAGCTTTTGACGGATTGAAGGATTATTTGGCCAATCCTCTTGTCCTGAGGCCGCAAATCCCGGGCAAACCACTTGTTCTTTATGTTTCTATCCTGGATGACTCTGTGGGTATTGTCCTAGCTCAAGTGGATGAAGAAGGGAAGGAGAGGGCAGCATACTACTTGTCTAAACTTCTTAACCCCTGTGAGCAAAGGTACTCAGCTATGGAAAAGACTTGCGCTGCTTTAGTCTGGGTAGTCCAGAAGTTAAAGCATTATTTCTTAGCTCACGAGGTTCATCTCATTGCACGCATGAATCCGATTAAATTCCTTCTTGAAAAATATCTCCTTACCGACCGATTAGCATGCTGGCAAAGTTTCCTCTCTCAATTTGACATCACTTACATTCAACAGAAAGCTATCAAAGGCTACGCCATTGCCGAACATCTTGCTCACCACCCTCTACCCCGATTTGATCCTGTCAATTCGGAGTTTCCAGATGAAGAACTAATGTCCATTAATCAACCCCATAATCCGATGTGGACACTACATTTTGATGGAGCTCTAAATTCCCAAGGAAGAGGGATCGGCATGGTTCTTTTAACACCAGAAGGGGTCACCATCCCATTCGCCGCTCAGCTTACTTTCCCTGTCACATATAATATAGCTGAGTATGAAGCTCTCCTGGCCGGCCTTCAAACTGCTCATAAATATGGTGTTACCCAATTACGAATTGTTGGTGATAGTCAGCTCATTCTACGCCAGGTGCTTGTCAAATGCCGCACTATCAATCCTAAGCTCAAACCATACCAGGAACTTACTTCAGCTTATGCCAAACTCTTCACCAAATTGATCTTCGTCCATGTCCCTCGTAGCCAGAACATCTTAGCTGACGCTCTTGCCACATTGGCCTCTGCTTTAGTCTTCTCTCCTGAACGAGATTTCCATGTTCCTCTCATTCATCAGCGTGACACTCCAGCTATTAAGGATCACGCGTTCCTCGACATTAGGGACAAGGTGCTTGAGAAGGTCAGGCGGAGTGAAGCTCTTAAAGGCAAAGAGGTCATGTTATTAGATTGGGAAGAAGAATTGGCTGATGAGGATAAACCTTGGTATTATGAGATTGCCAGATATTACAATGATCAGTCCTATCTCGAAGAAGCCACTGTGGAGGGAAAGAAGGCAATTAGAAGAGTGGCTCAACGTTATGTCTTAGTTGGAGGTGTGCTCTATAGAAGAGGGCTCACGGGTGTTTTATTAAGATGCCTCGACGATGATGAATCCTGGAAGGTCGTGGAAGAGGCGCATTCAGGAGTGTGTGTTGGTCATGTGAACAGCCAGATGCTAGCTAAGAAGATCCTTAGGCTAGGCTTCTATTGGCCAACTCTAGAAGAGGATTGCTCCATCTATGTTCGAAGGTGTGTTAACTGCCAACTACACGCCGACAAGATTCATTCTCCTGCTTCTTTACTCCATCCTATGTCCTCCCCATGGCCTTTCTCCATGTGGGCTTTCGATATCATTGGACCTCTTGGAGATTTGAACCTCCTTACAAAACAAAAGTCATTCATCCTTACGGCAACGGAGTACTTCACCAAGTGGGCAGAAGCGGAAGCATACGTGGAGATCAAAGCATCGACCGTCTGCAAGTTCATAATGAAGAACATCATCGCAAGGTTCGGCATCCCGAGCACCATCATCACCGACAATGGGCCTCAATTCATCTCTCAAGAGCTCAAGGATCTCTGCAACAGGTATAACATTGCATTGCATCATTCTTCCCCCTATTATCCGCAGGGTAATGGTCAAGTAGAGGCAACTAATAAGACATTGATCAAAATTGTTAAGAAAACGTGTGCGGCTAATAAATTTTTGGATTGCCCAGATAAGCTAGTTGAAGCTCTCTAGGCCTATCGCACTTCCATTCGTACCCCCACTGGACAAACCCCATTTGCCCTTACTTATGGAATGGAGGCGGTAGTTCCTTATGAGATTCTTATTCCCTCTCTGCGAGTACAATTGGACAAGGAATTCTCTATTGATGAGCGTCGTGATTCACTCCTTGCCCAGTTGGAACTCCTAGATGAGAAGCGTCTGGTCGCCGCTGAGCATGCGCGCGTTTATCAAAATAGACTTTCACGTTTTTATCAAAAGAAAGTAATTGAGAGAAAATTCAAAATCGGTGAGATGGTAGTCAAGAGAATCTTCGTAAAACCTGGTGGACCCCGTTCAAAACTCCAACCAAACTGGGAAGGACCCTTTGTTATAAAAGATGTTTATCTTGACAATGCTTATAAATTGATTAATGCTGAAGGAGAGGAGCTAGCTCATCCTTGGAATGGTATGTACCTTAAGAAATACTACCCCTAATCTAAAAATCTAAAAAAATTGAAATTTTCCAAATCTAAAAAAATTAAAATTTTCCAAAATCCAAAAAAATTGAAAATTTCCAAAATCCAAAAAAATAATTGAAATTTCCAAAACCCCAAAAAAATTGAAATTTCCAAAACCCAAAAAAAACAATAGAAATTCTCCAAAATCTAAAATCCAAAAAAAAATCTTCCAATTTCCAAAATGGTTGCCATGGCGTACGAGGACGTAAAGTCTGAAAAGTCAAAATTCAGTATTCATTCATCAGTCTTGTTAACTTAAAATGGGGTCGACTCTCGCACACACTACACACTTAAACCTCGAACTCAAGCGGTGCAAAATCTGATGGGAAGTCAAAAACCTGACTAAAGGTGAAGATAATACCCATTCTTTTCCTCTTCGGCCCATAAGGGAGGAAGGGAGGTCTCGGAGTAGATCCGCCAAGCCTACCCGCCGCCTTAGTAAGTGAAAGTCAGGGCCCCAAAGGGAACAAAAATGCCGCAAAAGCCCAAGTACAATTAGGTTTTTCATCAGTACAAATCAGTTTCGAAGAGAAAGTCAAATCATGAAAAGAGAAGCATGTCAAGAGCGCAATGTCCCCGGAAGGAAAACTTTGGGTGTATGCATGCAATATAAAAGAGGCAAAAGGCAACAAAATTTCCCTATGCCGAAGACTGAACCCCAACAGGCATAGGGTAGGGGAGGTAGTTTTGCCTCGAGCTTCTCAGAATCCCTTATGGGCTTCCTTATATCCTCTTCCATCCCTTTCTTTGCGGTAAGTCATAAACCAGCAGAATGGTCGAGACTGACTTAGGAGATTGCACCGTGCGAGATCTTGTGTATAAGTTTATTCATTAGCACGTCGACCCCCTTTTGATTATTCAAGAAAGATCAATGAATACTCAATGATGACCACTAGGACCCAGTGCCTTAGTAGCTTTGTCAACCCAATTCTGAAGACACAGAAATTAACGCCTCTGAATAAGGCACCCTTTTATGGAATTCACGCATGTGTGAAAGTCGTCTTTTCTGAAATAACGCCCCTAGGTAGGTAGTCATTTCCACGAAAATCAAATTCTTTTTCAAAATTAACGATCGTCGCTGAGGGCGTCTTTTATTTGAAAAACGACCTAGTCTAAGGCGTCTTTTTGAGAAAATAAGAGAAAAAAAAGAATGAAAAGAAGAAAAATAGAAAAGAAGAAAATAAAAGAGTGGTGGTGGTTTATCGTTCATGATGTGTGCTTGCATCTTGTATGGGCATCTTTTATTATGGTTTGCATATGCTTGCTTGCGTGTTGCATCTCCCTTTATTGGTTATTTCATTTTCCTTATTTGATTAAAGGCTTGGCCCCTTGACCAATTATCAAGGTCAAAGTAAAGACATCCCTTGCTTATTAAGCAAGGGGCCAAGTCGAACAGATGAATTAACCTGTTTGCTTAAGTGTGAACTACGGCTGCAGGCACAGGGAAAAGTGAAGCAAAAGCAAAGAACGTGGAAAAGGAGCAAAGTACACAACCACAAGTACACAACTACACAAGTGCTCAGGTAACAAAAATTTCAATCTCATATATATATACATCATAAATATCTGAGTACAGGTGTGAGGGTGGAGGAGTACAAGTAAGTCTCTCTCAGCTCTCGCCTCCACCCTCCTCTCTCCTACTCTCTACCTCGTCCTCGCCGTGTCGAGGAGGCACTGGTGGAGGGGGCATGGGCCCCCGTGAAGAAGCTAGAACTCGAACCTGGTCTCCTAGCTCGCTCCTCTCTCGAAGAGAAGAGCCCGCCACAAAGGTGGAGCTGGTGAAGCTGTACCCTGCAGCTCGCGCCCGCTCCCGCCCTCGCTGAAGACGCTCCTCTGACGCTCGTAGCCGCTCCTGGGTAACGGCTAGCTGGGTACTCAAGTCTGCCAGCTCACGCTTGCGCGCTGCCACCTGCTCCTGGTACCGGGCACGCTCTGACTGCTGTAGCTCGTGGTGACGGGCACGGTCTGCCAGGTGCTCCTCACGCTCTCGAGCACGCTCCTCGCGCTCTTGCGCACGCTCTCTCCGCTCCAGCTCAAGAGCGACCCGTAGCTCCGCTACGTCTTGAGGCAGCTCCTCCCGCCGCCTCAAAGCCCTCTCCAACTCCGCAACCCGCTGCTCATGGATCGCTAACTCCGCCCCGGCTAGGGTAGCCCGGGTATGAGCCGCCTGTAACTGTGTAGCCTGTAGACCGGTAAACAAGTCATCAGTTCCACATTTAATGCAATAATTCAATAATTCATGAAATAAGTAATGCATGGTTAAAAGTAAAACTCACCCGTGTGGCCATCGCCTGCTGGCCCTCCTCGATGCAAGTAAAAGTGGCTCGGAGCACCTCCGTCTGCAAAACACTTTTTCGTCAGCACATAATAATAGATAATTGAATGATGTCTGAGTTTTGAAACTTAGCCGTGAGGCGAGGTCGCGCTCTGCTGCCTCGGCCCGTGTCACTGCCCCTGCTAGCTGCTCCGCTAGTGCAGTCGCCTCTACACTAGGCCCTCTCGAGCTGGAGGCCTCTCCCGTCTCTCTCCCAGCTGCTCCCTGCTGGGCATGCTGCATTTATTGAGATTGTCAGTGGCTAATCATCAATAATTCAAGAACAAAAATTCATTTGTATATAGGAATAATTTAAACACTCACCAGGGTCTCAAGGTCTGCCCACGTGGTGGCCAGCTGTGCCTCCAGGCTGTGTAGGTGGGCCTGTGCATCCATCGCTACTATATCCCGCGCATCCTGCATCTATTACATATTAGTCACATGATAGATAAATAAGCATTTGCATTCAATTTAGAAATAAGTGCATTCATACATATCCCTAGGACCCTCATCTGGGGTCGGCCAGCGTAAACCTCCTAGTAGCGCCGGAGGTACTCGGAGCTGTCCGCTGCCTGAGAGGTGACTCGGATCCCGCCCCGCTGCCAGTCGGCGTACTGGTCCGCGAACCGCACTCTCCAGTTAATCTCCTTGGTACGACCGCGCGTCTTCTTCCCAATCCCTCGCTGCTCTCCAACCTCTATCTACTCCTGATGAAGGCCGAGAGTCCTCATCATCAGTCTAAGCCGTAACGGCTCAATCTCGCTCAGGCAATGAACCCAAAGCTCATGCTCAAAGTGAGGTCGGCCCGCTACGACCCATGGCTGGCCCTCGACGATCATCCCCTCGTAGGGTCTCCACCGCACCTGTATTCACAAGCATGCATACATCCATCATATCCATCATATAACATAAACATAAAAAGAAATGCATAACATTGCATCATGCATACCAGTGAGGGAGGGAAGTCTCAGAACTCCCTGCGTAATACCCACAACTCATAGGCGAGTGGGGCTCCAAACACTACCGGCAGCCAGCGCCGTGCTAGAGGGAAAGATCCCTCACCTCCAGGCCGTGGGTCGACGCGCCCCATGGGCATGTACAAGTGGCTCCAAACCTGCATCCATGCATCATATTAGCAAAACATTCATACGCATATGTATTCTAAATAAAAGAAAACAAAAACACATAAAAGAGAAAAAATGCATACCTGAAGAAAAGGTGAGAAGCCACTAATAGTCGTCTCTCGACCTGTCCCCGTGGAGAGGTCGGCTATCAAGTGCGCCAGCAGCGCCGCTCCCCAGGCATATCTGCCGACTCCCTCCAAGTCCTCAAGTATCCCTAGGAATCGGCAGTTGATGACGTTGCCCTTCGTGCCGAGCAGCAGCCTCCCGAGCATCAGAAATAAGAACCTCCTCAGATCTCTGTCTGCCCTCTCTCTGTCAGTGGGATCCTGGCAATAGGCTGCCCTAGCCCCATCCATCAATCTCTGGAAAAACTACTCTAAGGACTCCCGGGGTCTCTGCCTCGCATCGCCCAATCCCATAGCTGTGGTGAGGTCGGTACGGAAGACGGTCCTACACTCGCTAGGTGTCTCATAAACCATCTCTAACCCTAGCAGTCTCTGGGTAAGCTCAGTGTAGTCAGGGTAGGTGAACCCGCTCACAGCCTCACCGTCTACCCTCAGCCCGGTGATCCTAGCCACATCCTCTAGGGTGGGGATCATATGACCCCATGGCATCAAGAATGCCCAGCTAGTCCTATCCCATCTCTCTCTCAGAACCTGGATCAGTGCTAGGTCTGGCCTAACTGGCTCTATGCTGAGGAAAGCCCCGAACCCCATAGCATCTACCCTAGCTCTCTGAAACTTGGGGAGACCATAATATGCTGCTCGCACCTGGACCCAGGAAATGCGTGTCCTCATCAATCCCTGCATGCATAAAGAAAGAATTTTTGCTTAATTGTTTAAATTTCATGTGAAAATTCATTTGCTGAGATGTTTGTTGTTTGATTTAATTAACGATCAACCTTGGGTCATGGATTGCTTGATTAACGCCCCGGAGGGCGGCGTTATTTCTAAATGGTTCTCTATGTTTATTGAATTAATGACCCAGCCTGGGTCGTTGATTATCTAGAAGACGCCCCTATGGGAGGTGTTGGTTTGGAACCTATTCTGGGAATGTTTTAATTGACGACCACCCCTGTGTCGTCACCTAATGAATTAACGCCCCAATGGGGGGCGCTGTTTTTCCCAGGGTTTTAAAAAAATGAATGAAACAGCGTGCGAGATAATCAGGGCAGACATATTGAAAAATAAATTATTGAAAATGAAAAAAGCATGGAAATTATCAGCATGAGTATAAACATGATAATTCAAATTAACGACATGTTACAGGGCATGTTCTCATGTGATTAATTATTTTTCAAAATAAAAAAATGATGAATTGACGACCCAAGGTTGGGCGTCTTATTTTTAATCCACGACACCCCTGGGGGCGTCTTCTTTCTGAGTCACTGGTTTTCTCGCCCGAGGGCTATGGAAATGGAAGGAAAATATTAAATTAAAAATTAAAAAAAATGGAAATAAGGGTTGAGGGCCTACCTTCTGTCGTTTGGGTCCCGTTAATTCTCCCCGAAGCTGGGGCCTTGGTTGCCGTGGCCGTCGGAGTTGGCCGGGGCGAGGAATGGCCGCCGCCGTGGCCGATGGCTCTTCGTTATCTCCTTCCTCTCCTTCTTTTTCCTCTTCTCCTCCTTCTTCATCCTCGTCTTCTTCCTCGCCCTCGTCTTCTCCTTCGTCGTCATTGCCCTCTTCTTCGTCTCCTTCGGCCTCGTCGTCGCCGTGTTCTTCCTCGACGCCGTGCTCCGCCGGTGAGGCCTCCTCGGCCGCCGCCGGAGGAGCCTCTTCCATGGCGAGATCGTCCTCACCTAAGTCTACAACATCGGGAGCAGAAACCCTCTGACGCTTAAGTCCACCGCCTGCCATGGCTAGAATAGAGGGGGTGAGAGAATGAGAGAGATAGAGAGTGAGAGAGAGAAAGGGAGGTTTTTTGCGGTTAGGGTTGCAGATGGGGAGAAACAAGAGGAAGGAAGAAGAATAAAGGAGGGAAAGCAAAGTTGAACGGTCAAAAAGAATTAACGACCCCATCGAAGTCGTTGCTTGTTAAATAGACGACTGGCCCTAAGGGTGTTACTTGTTAAATTGACGATGAGATTTGAGGCGTGATTTCTTTTCGCATGGGTAATGACAAGCGTCGTCAGGAGCATTTAATAGGAATTGATTGATGTGATCGGAATAATCATTACTGTTTTTAATTAACGACTTTGATGCAGGCATTGTTTACATGAGACGTGGCTCATCTAAAGGCGTTTCTTTCGGATGTTTAACGAATACCTTTCGGAATTTAAATCAGATTAACGCCTTGATCTGAGACGTGATTCGAGTAATGCCCATTGCTGAAGTCATCAATTATGGGAATTAATGTTTGGATTCTAGAAAATAATTAATGAGCGACGACATACGCTGAGACGTTATTTGTGGAATTAACGTCGTTTTCGGAGTCGTTATTCAGAACAGAAACACATTTTTTTTTTAAAAAAAAGAATTCATCAGAAAGCATTCATAATTGGCTCAATCAAAATATCATCATTATTTATGATTGGAAAAGATTACAATGCATCTAATGAACCATTTTAAGCCTTAAATTCCTTAAAGCTATTACATATGATTTCCACTGATCCCTGTCTTCTTCTAAGTTATCCACGGGCTGATGAGTTTTGCAAATTTTCCACAGTGCTTGGATTGTTGTGCTTTCTTCTCCATCTTCATTGCAGCCGATGTCCCTTGTCTTGATAGGAGGGAGATGAGACAAATCCTCGAATAGTTGCCGTGGAAGCCCGAGTTGAGGAAGGCACCGATAAGAGTTGTATAACACGAATTCCGTGGCACCTATTAGTCGAAGATCCGTCTCGGGAGAGAATCGTGCATGGAGTTCTTGAACTTTAAGTAGTCCCGGGGAGCATGTGAAGAGGTTCTTAGGCATTACTTTGAGATGCTCCCTCCATTCCACTCTTTTCTTGATTTGAGGAATCCAGTTCACCACTCTATTGCTCAACCCCAATGAGCCGGTCATGTAAGAAAGAGGGCTTTTTGAGAATATCCTTGATGGTTGTTGGGCCTCCTCACATGGATCGAACTTGAAGTGGAGATCTACCCAACTAGAGAGTGCAAGCATGCATCCATAAATCGGTCTCCCCATTGATGCCGAGGTAAGCCCGCTATATAGAAAGGCTAATATCGCCGGTCCCACTCTCTCTCCTTCCCAAAGGCTAGCTATAGCACTCAATTGCTATAGCACTCAATTGGAACTCTTCCAAGAAATCTTCCGTGGAGGGGAACAAGATTGCTCCCGCCAAGCACACAACGAAGGCTTTTGCTACCCGTTCTATTTCATCATCCTCTTTGGCTTGGTTGGACCTTTTGTAGACCCATGAGGCAAGTTTTAAAAGGTTAATCCCTTTGGTGGCTTTGATTTGGTTCACTAAGTTGGGGCTAGGAATCAAGCTTGTTAGCAATTCATGAGAAGAGATTTGCCTTGACATGATGGCCATCTTCTCCTCATCTCCTTGTTTCATCTTCTTTAAGCCCAAAATCATCTCTAACTCTTCTAATAGAATGGTGGCTTCAAAAGTGGAGAAGAGGAAGGTGTGAGTAGAAGGATGCCATATCTCCACAAGAGCTCCTATAGCTGCCCAATCTAGGTGGATTTGGTCATAATGTTTGGCATGGGTAACTAAACCTAGGAGATGCCATCTGGATAGGAAAACCCTCATGTCTGAACTAAATTTGGAGAGCAAGAGGGGAAGCCATTTATTTTTGGTGAATCTCCTTGCCCCTGGAATATTTGGATAATCCTGAGAAAAGAAAAGAAAATAAAGCACAGAGAAGAGGGATGAGCAGTTGAAGGTAGAAGAGAAGAAACAGAAGAACTAAACAACTTAAATTATGAAATACCTGGTTCAGAACGATCCTGTTGCTAATATGTCCATTAATTTTCGAGAGCCTAGGAGTGGAAATCTTCGGTTTCTTGATAGCTCTCTCCATCTTCTGAGTAACTGTCTGCAGAAAGAAGCCGAACGGAACAAACAACACCTGCGAAAGCAGAAGAAGAAGACACAGAGTAGAGGATTCGATTGATTTGTTGAGAGAAATCCCTTCTTTTATAAAGTTTGAAGGAGCTTCTGGCCGTTCGAAACTACAAAATCAAGTACGAGCATAATTGGGTTTAAGCTTTCTGATTCAGAGTCGGAAGCATGTGTTTTGAATTTATGGTTAATTAACGACGGTATTCAGGGCGTCGTTTATTGAATTAACGACTTAATCCAGGTCGTGTTTTATTTCACGCCTTGATGAGGGTCGTCGTTTGTTGGAATCTCAAAGATATTAACGCCTTGATGCTAGTCATCTTTTATCCTTTTGACGCCCCTGCTATCGATCGTCAATTTATGGCTCGCATATTCAGCTTCTCTTTGTTGTTTTTAATGAACTTAAGTGCTGTCTTTTAAGTGGAATTTATTTGTGATTATGCACTTATGCTCATGTCATGTTTAAACTGAGGATATTTTCTATCATGAGGACTAATGAATTTTCAAGTGCAGAAGAGTGCAGGATTCGAGGCGCATGGGTGACTCGTTGAAGTAACATCATTCCGTTCTTGTATTCTTTCATGTAAGCATTGTTACTATATGGTACTCTACGCTATTATAGTATATCAAGGACCTTGTGGTTCTGACGAACCTGGAATTTGAGTTCCCCTTCATCAAAAACAGTGATAATTCCAGGAGAATCTTGATCACACGGATAGGCCGTTGAGTCATTAAAGTTCTAGGATGATGGTTCCACCTTTTGGGTTGATGCGCGGATAAACGGGCTTCGGCTTAGTGTCAGCTCAGAGATCTGGATTCTTGACCAAATCTAGATGGCTTGGCAATATTATCCTTGATTATTTTCTATTTTTAGTTTGTTTTAATTTTTCTTTTAGCCCAGCATGCATCATGTAGGACTTTGAGCTTAATGATGAAAATCTTCATATTACGGCAATAATGAAGGTCGCTCGCTCTTGATTGAGTTGACATGAGATATTCCACTCCAAATCAAGTACTTTATTCTCTCTAAAGCCGCTCAGGCTAGTTCCTTGAAAGCGTCCCTTCGTTAGGTCTTCATCTCCATTCACTTTAATTTTCTGCAAATCCATCTTGGTTGTAGCACGTCCACATTGGCTGGTAACCGCTCTCCAGAGGTGCCTCCCTGTCGTGCCCTCGCGCACATTTCATTTATTTAGTTTAGTCTCCTTCATCCAGCCAATCGATGCTTTCTTGAAATCACCCGGAGTTGTTTCACTCAGAATCTTGGAAAGATTTCTAACGCTTAGTGTCAGAGGCGTGTCACATCACACCTTGGCATCTACTTATCAGTTCATTCCACTTCATTTCGCTTGTTGCACTTTCACTTCATTTCATCTCACTCCCTTGCAAAGCAGACGCCAAGGTGGGGCAGCTGTAGACACGCCAAAATTGATGCTATGTTGATTAAATCTCATGTCACCATATTAACGCCCCAAAGTGAACTTCAATATTTCCATAATATGAAGTTTTTCTATTTTTGTGTGTTTTTAGGCAATTTTCTAATTATTTTGTAATTCATGACTCTATGTAGGGCGTGTTTTAAATAACGGCTAGGGCCGGGGCATTTCTCAAAGAAAGGACGATTGATCCAAGAGGCGTCAATTTTTGGACTTTTACGAATCCTACTCAAAATTAGAAAATAAGAATTAACATCCCTCCATGGGTCGTGTTTTGAATTAGCGCCTCTCTCTCAGGCATCTCTTCATCATTTTCAAATAAAGAATGTCTTCATTACTAAAATTAAATCCATGAATTAACGCCTTTGTCCTAGTCGTGATTTTAATTAACGCCTTGTCCCAGGTCGTCAATTGCAAATAACGCCTTCCTTTGGGTCGTCTTCCACCCTTCCGTGTCCTGCTTGAACATACCTTTCTTGGAGAGTTCCCTGCTATGTTTTGGTCACCATGTTCGATTGGGGAAGTAGAGGCCTTGCCATAGATGAGTCTTGCATGTTCTTATCCCATCAGATCTGTGTTTTACACCCTATAAATAATCCCTGCGTCGAGCTCGTGCAAAGCTAGCGGATAGCAGGAAGAAACAGAGAGAACAACGAAAAAAGAGAGGGAGCTTTAGCTAATAGCAACACAGAGAGCAGTAGATTCTTTCACGCAGAGAAGTTTTCCTCTCTTCTGCACGAGCCTTTTGATCCTTCGGTGGTCTGCTTCCTCCTGTTGCACTAGCCACGAGTTGATACATTGGTTTCTCCCTCTACTGTTGACAGGAACATCAGGGATATTATCCATCATCTTATCATCATTCATCATTCTATCATCATCGATCAGCATCAGTCTTTTTCCTGCATTAGTTTGCATCTCCTTTCCTCTCCCTAATTCTCTTAGGGGATTTAAAAGAACCAAAAGGTGCACACTTCATGCTCTCGTTCCATCATCTTATTTTATCTTTGCATTGATACTACACACACTTGGCTAATCCCTTTTTATCTTGTTTGTTTGTGATTTCTTTAAGGGTAATCAAAGAGAGAAACCCCCTTCATCGGCCGGCCGGTAGAAGGAGGAGGAAGAAATCCACAATCATCCCGCATCCCTTTTCTCATCAGGTATTCGCGATCAATTTCCTTTTCTTTTGAGGTAACCCGTCTGGCGATCACTCTCTTTATTAACACCTCGTGCATGCTTAATTCTTTTATTTTTAATTGTTCTAAGTGGATTTCTTAGAATCTACAATTCCCGGCAAACAATCAAGGGTGTTTCCCCGTGTGGGGGATGTAAATGACGTCGTGGCCTTCATGGCACGGCGGGTTTTGGTCCCGACACGAACCACGCAATTGTCTGATAAGTCAGATCGAGCGCATAATAAATCGTCACTTTGTGACTGGCACGCCCATGCACTTAATAAACCCAATAAACGAACTACATAATAAGTGAACGAAAAGTGCGTCCACAACGGGCCAAGGAAAAATGTAGAACCAGGATAGAGACCAAAAAGAGCCATCTCGGAAGTACGAGCGGTATACCTCCCTTACCGCCCCCGTCTATGAAATCTATGAAGACATCAAAGGCTCGAGCCTCCTCAACCAACTCGAGCCTATGAAGACCAAGCACCGCAATCACCATAAGCATTGCCTGTTCCACAGCGACCATTGGCATCACACCAGCGATTGCCATCAACTTGAAGATGAGATCAAGTGCCTCTTCCGCTAGGGACACCTATCATGATATGTGTCCAAGCAGAAGGAAGACTGAGCCGTCCCTGAAGAGATCGACAATGCCCCCCACGGAGTCCACATCAACGTCATCGCGGGTGGCGCGGCATCAGGCGGAGATAGCAGCCAAGGAATAAAGTGTCACATCGAGTGGGAGAGCCGAGCCTCCATTGAGCACTCTATGACCCCGCAGGTGAGCGAATCACAGGCCCTGGTATTCTCCGACCAGGACCTGGAAGGGTTAACCACGCCGCACGATGACGCTCTCGTTGTATCGGCTACAATAAACCATTGTAACGTAGACATGATCTTAATTGACAATGGTAGTGCCCCTGATGTATTATCCTATGAATGTTTCCTCAAGATGGTAGAGAATCCATCTAAACTCTGCCCTATCCGAACCCCCCTCTGTGGGTTCAACGGCCAGGCAACTTATCCCGAGGGAGCCCTGAGCCTGCCAGTTACTATCGACACCCCGCCCAAAATCGTTACGGTTATGGTAGACTTCATCGTGATTAAGGGGATGAGGCATATAACGCCATCTTTAGCTGAGGCATTCTCAGCCGAATGAAAGCAGTGCCCTCTACCTTTCACCAAAAAATGAAGTTTCCAACAAAACATGGCGTGGGAGAAGTCCGAGGTAACCATGCATTGGCTAGACAGTGCTATATAATCTCGGTCGAAGCCAGTAGGCCGGAAGCGAAAAAATGAGTAAAGGGAGCTGAAGAGGGACCCGCAACATCTGAGCCTGGTGGCGAGTTGCTAACGATTTTCCTTAACGGTGACCCGACTCTAGGAGTAAAGATCGGAGCCAATCTATCACTTGAGGAATAGCAAAAACATAAGGATTTCCTTACCCGGTATATTCGAGTCTTTACATGGTCTGATGAGCACCTTCCCGGGATCCCAGGAGATGTGGTGATGCACAAGCTCAACCTCGACCCAATGGTGAAGCTGGTCCAGCAACGCAGAAGAAAGTATGCCCTAGAGAAGCAAGCGGTCATCGAAGAGTAGATCATCAAGGGGCAAAAAATTGGCCTTTTTCATCCGGTTCTGTACCCTACGTGGCTCGCCAACGTCGTCCTTGTACCAAAGGCTTCTGGGAAATGGTAAATGTGCATGGACTTCACCGACCTCAACCAGGCTACCCCAAAGGACTGCTACCCGTTGTCAAGCATCGATCAACTGGTCGACTCAACCTCTTGCAATGAGCTGCTCTGCTTCATGGACGCCTACTCCCGCTACCGTCAGATCAGGATGGACCTGGAGGACATCGAGAAGATCACCTTCATCACTGACTTCGGCGTACACTACTACACTCGGATGCCGTTCGGATTAAAGAACGCCGAAGCAACATATCAGAGATTGATCAACCACATATTCGAAGGACAGCTCGGTCGGAAAGTCAAGGCCTACATTGATGACATGCTCGTCAAGACGTCGAAGGCCGAAGACCACCTCGCCGACCTAGCCGAGACCTTCGACACCCTACTGAAGTGCAGCATGAAGCTCAACTGTGCCAAATGTGCTTTAAGAGTTAGATCCAGGAAGTTCCTAGGCTTCCTGGTAACTCAGCGTGGAATTGAGGCCAACCCCGACAAGGTGTAGGCCATCGTGGACATGCGGCCGCCCACTTGCATCAAGGACGTTCAATGCCTTACGAGGCACATTGCTGCGCTTAACCTTTTCCAATCATGGGCGGCCGAACGGTGCCTACCCTTCTTCAAATTGTTGAGGGGACCTAAAATGGCATCTGCTACGTTCGCTTGGGATGAGGAATGTCAGAAGGCGTTCACCGAACTCAAAGAATTCTTGGCCTTGCCCTCGGTACTGTCCAAGCCGGTCCAAGGCGAAGCTCTATACCTCTATCTCTCAGCGACCCCTTCTGTAGTGAGCTCGGTCCTGGTCAGGATCGACGTAGGGGTTGAGAGACCAGTTTACTATGCCAACAAGGTGCTTAATGAGGCTGAAAGAAGGTACCCCGCAACCGAGAAACTCATGCTAGCATTGCTTACCTCGGCCAAGCACCTCCGACCCTACTTCCAAGGGCACTCCATCGTCGTATTGACCGGCGAACCTCTGAAGAAGATTTTTTTTCACCCTGAAGCATCGGAATGCCTCGTCAAATGGGCCATCATGCTAGGGGCCTACGATATCTCATATCGCCCCCACTCAGCCATCAAAGGACAGGCTCCATCAGACTTCATCGCCGAAAGTATGGTCCCGATTAGAGTAGTACCTTCACTAGCGCCCGGGTCCACTTGGGATCTGTTCGTCGACGGGTCCTCCAATTCGACCGGATACAGCGCCGGTGTCCTCCTCGAGTCCCCCGAAGGAGCGGAGCTGCGGTACGCCCTGAAGTTCAACTTCCAGGCGTTCAACAACACCTCCGAGTACGAAGCCCTTATCTCAGGGGCCAGGATGGCTCGACGACTGGGAGCTGAGTGGGTCAGAATCCAAACTGACTCCCAATTGGTTGCTAACCAGGTCAACGGTGAGTACGAAGCTCGGGAAGGACAAATGGTCAAGTACCTCCAGGTGGTCAAGAGGATGGCCCAACTCTTCGAGAGCTTTGAGGTAGTCCGGATAGCTCGGGAGGAAAACTCCCGAACGGACGCCCTCTCTCGACTGGCCTCCTCACTCGACCCCACAGGTACACGATCGATCTTCCTCGAAGAGCTCGAGCGACCGAGCATTGAGTCCGAGCTTATGACCGTTGACTTGGCAGCCCGGAGCGACTGGCGGACCCCCTACATATCCTGGCTCCGGGATTCTCAAGAGCCCACCGACCCTCGGGAGGCTCGGAAGCTGAATTACCAAGCCCGGCGTTTCGTCATGCTAGATGAGGCCCTGTACCGCAGATCTTTCTCTGTCCCTCTCCTCAAGTGCATCTGCGCCGACGAAGCCAGCCGAGCTATTCAAGAAGTACACGAAGGCACCTGCGGAGTGCACCAAGGAGGAAGATCGCTCGCCAAGATCTTGCTTCGGTAGGGTTACTGGTGGCCCACCCACCAGCGCGACTGCACGACCTACGTATAGAAATGCGACCGATGTCAACGCTTCGACCACCTGATCCATCAGCCCGCCGCGGAGCTCATCACCCTTGCCGAACCATACCCTTTCGCTCGGTAGGGGATTGACATCCTGGGGCCATTCCCCATGGCTCAAGCTCATAAGAAGTTCATCATCATCGCCATCGACTATTTCACTAAGTCGATCGAGGCCGAAGCCACCACCAGGATCACCGAGTCAGTCTTATGGAGTTTCATTTGAAAGTCGATCATCTGTCGCTACGGTGTCCCCCGAGTGATCGTGAGTGATAACGGTCGGCAGTTTGATTCTCATTACTTCAGAGACAGATGTGCCGACCTAAACATTCGCAACCACTTCACTTCGGTAGCCCACCGTCAGGCTAACGGACTGGTCAAAATTGTGAATAAGACTATCTTAAAAGGCATCAAAACCTGGCTCGGCAAGGCCAAGGGTAGCTGGCTCGAGGAATTACCGAGCGTACTATGGTTGCACCGAACTACTCCGAGGACGGCCACTGGTGAAACACTTTTCAGCTGGTGTATGGCACGGAAGCCATAATTCCGTTGGAGGTCGGCAACCCCTCTCTCCGAGTCGTCCACTTCGAGCCCGAGGTAAACGAGCAGAAATTGTGAGAGAACCTCGACTTAGCGGATGAGATCCGAGAGATTGCAAAGATTCGAGCAATGGAATACCAACGGCGCATCACTCGATACTATAACTCCAGAGTCTGAGACAGACACTTCCAGTCGGGAGACTTCGTCCTAAGAAAAGTCGAAGCATCTCGACCACTAGAGGTGGCGGGGAAGCGGGCCCCTACTTGGGAAGGCCCCTACCGAGTGGTCGAGACACTCGGGAAAGGAGCATACAGATTGTCCACCATGGAAGGGACACCCGTCCCTCGGACATGGAATGCGACAAATCTTCGCAAGTTCTACTTTTGATCATTTGGCAAGCATACACACTTAAGAAAAATAGAATAAATGCCAGTCTTCTCTTCTTATTAAACGTTGATGTACATCAAGTAGGCCATAGCCAATACAGTATGCATGTACAAAAATTACACCCTCTGGCACTAGAACGCGAGCATAACGCTCGGCCGACCCGGTAGGCGCTCCTACGTCCAGCCACTGACTCTGCCTCGTGTGGAAACTGGATCGGACAAAGGAATGTCGGCCTCGTTGGTTTGAGAAAGCTCGGAGGAAAGATGCCAAAGGGATTGGAAGGACAACAAAAAAGAAAAAAGAGAAGAGGTCGACCCGAGCAAAATGGAGTGGAAGCTTGAAAGAGCTCCCCTTCATAGCAATAGGGTCGACGGTGGAAAAAGGGGCTGGGTAGTGAAAGAATGAAGCTTGACGAGCTTCATTCCCCCCCCCCCCCAACGAGATAACGTCGACAGGTCAGGGACAGGAGGGCTACATGCTCTGGTATGACGAACCCTCTCCCAGAGTGACCCCCGACTGATGAACCCTCTTCCAGACTAAAATAGCATGAGCATCCCTCCTGCCGCCATCTGCATCATCGTCTTCTGAAGCGCCTTCCATGCCCACCAAGACCGATAACACAACGTCTCGTGGAAGGGAAAGAAGGAGAAACCGCCAGAGATGGCCTTAAGCGATGAAAGGAAAAGGAGACACCCCTCAAACCTTTTATAGGCCGAAGGGGGAGCTGATTGCCTTAAATGACTCTCCCCTTACAAAACATGCTAAAAGGGGCTTTCCCTGAGTTGGTTACCTCATTTCCCAACATCCCCCCAGTGGGACGCGCGAAGCGGTAAGTCATTAAGTGCGGTATGGAAAAATGGAAAGGTGCCAATGCCCTGTTAGTTATTTGACGGATCGGCACGCGCGCTATCTACAAAGAAAATCGGCGCCTTCTCCGACGACTACAAATCCGATAGTCAAATCACACCAGAAGCAGTAAGAAACAGTCAATTCAGCATTTAATACTGCCGCTATTATATTTTCCAAAAAAGCCTTACCATGCTACATAAGGGAAAGGAAAGAAAGAAAGAAAGAAAGAGCTATTACATCAGGCCTCATGCCCATATTCAGGCTCGGCAGGTGAGGCTTCCTCAGCACTAGACGATCTGCCCCCAGTATTCTCGGCGACGGCTGACCCGGGCACTGACACCACCTGTGTGGGAACTGTCTCGGTCATGTGCTCTCCCGAAGATGCTGGAGTTGGCAATCGCTCGGATGAAGACTCCTAACCCTCCTCTTCGCTCGAAGTATAATGGGAAGAGTCGGTCAAACCCTAGTCCGAGTCATAGCGTTGCCCGAAAAAAAATGAGCTTAGACGCCTTGGCCTCTGCCTATATGACGGCCCGATCGTAGCCCTGAGAGAAGCCCTTCCGAAGGCCCCGACGATAGCCTGACTCATAATAAGGGAAGGCAGCATGGAGAAGAGCCGCGTGGTAGGCTTCTGAGCACTTATGTCACTCGAGCGCCTCCACCCCGGTCGACTCCGCCTGCCCCTCGAGCTCGGCTATCCTCCGCTCTGACTCAGACAACCTTCTCTCAACCTCTGTCAGTGCATCCTTGGCTCCCCGGACTCGGCCCTCGAGCGTCTCCCGCTCAGCCTTCCACTGCTCGCCGCGCTCGACTTGAATCATACGCTCCACCTCTAGGAGCTCATTCTTCTAGTCGACCATATGAAGAGCCTGGGCCAGCTGCTCCGCCAACGACCGAGCCTCCGCTTGGCTCGACTGCACCTGAGCTCGAAGCGGGGACACCTCCCGACGGAGGTCACCAAGATCAAGGGTCAGACGCTCAACCTTCCGATCGAGCGCACCACGGGCCCACGAGAGAGCCTCCCGCTCCGACTCGACCTGAGCATACGTGCCTACTGCCTCAGCCCCAAGCTGGGCCAAGATCAGGCTGCCTTCTATAAGTTGCTCGAAAAGCGTGGAGGGGGGACTCCTCTGAAGTTTTGCTCGTACGACCCCTGAAGCTATAGTGTGGCACCTCTGATACAGGGAGGCCCGGACATTGAAGACACTGGTCAAGGGAAAGGGAGCCCTCTCCCGAGCGGCCGGGACTGGGGCACCCTCCCTGAGCAATCCTACCACGGGGGCCCCACCGGCTGACTCGGAATGAGCGGCCCCGCCATGCACCTCCCTAGCCTCGGTCGGCTACGATCGAGTCGCTACACCCTACGACCCTCCAACCTCGACCGGCTTGGGTCGGGCTCCCTCATCCGGTGGCCCCTCTGCTTCGCTCTGTGCCCTAGCATCAGCCGCTATCCCTTCGTCATTTGCCCCCTCTTGCACCGCAGAAGGAGAAGGCAACAGGGGAACCTCATCAACCGGGCAGACGGTCTCCGCCTTCCTCGATCGTTTCTTCTCAGCAGACTAATCCTGCATCGAAGACCGCAGCAACTTCACCACAGGATCCTTCCGCTTGACCCCCCGGCGTTCTGAAGCATCACCCCGGGCGACCCCCTTGCCCTTTTCCCGGGCGCGAGATGAGCCCTCCGAGGCTGGGAGATCATTCGGAACCGGCATATCATCCACATTCATGATCTCCAGCTTGACCGACGGTGCCTCCTCCTCCTCCCCCTCCTCAGCCGCTCGCCGCAGAACTGCGTGAAAGGGAACAAATTGAGAAGAGGAAAGCACTCGCTTGAAAGAGGACAAGTTCCTGAGAACCTTACCCGTCGGCAACAGCAGTCGAGAAAGATACTCCTCGATGTTAGAAGGAGTCACCAACTCAGCAGTCCCCAGGCGGTCCCGTTGAAGGATAGCAGGATCCCTCTCCACTTCTGGAGAGACCTCTGTTTGCTTCGGAGAGATGTTCGGGTGAAAGATGGGCGTAGTCAGGAAATTCCAAACCACGTCGACCGCCGATGGACCCACACAAAAATATTGGGTCTTCCACCCCTTGTGAGAGAAATCCTTCACTGAAAGGGACACACAACTCCTCCCCCGCCTCGCCTGAATAAAGAAGAAGCCCTTCCTAGCAAAAGGATTCTCCTTTAACTCAAAAAAATAGTGGAAGAGATCTTGCGAGGTGCGCACCCCTCTCTAGCCACAGAGGAAAATGAAGGAGAAGATGAGGGTGTAAGAGTTGGAGATCAACTGGATAGGAGCCAGCCGGTAGAACCGAAGTAACTCGGTAACAAAGGGATGGAGGGGCAGCCGAAAGCCACACTTCCAGGCCAGGAGGAAAGAACCGAAGAGACCAGAACGAGCGAACAGACTAGATTTATGAGGTTCAGGTGCGAGGAACTTAAATCGCCATGGCAGCCCATATCGATTCTCTAGATGCTTCACGTCCGCCTCACCCAGCTCGCTGCGAAGAGGTTCTGATGGCACCAAAAAAGTCCTCGAGGCCTGTTCTCCCTCTCTGCTCTCGGCCCCTGGATTTTGGTCCGCCATGGAAAAGACCAAAGATCTGGGAGAAGAAGGGGAAAGCCTTGAATCAGAGGACTCCAGAGGAGAAGGAAGCTGACGAATCGCCGCTTCAGGAATGCTCTCTTAGCTCCGATGGCCGCAATGATTCTCCACTCTTCCAAGCTGCTCTCAGCAACGCAGGAGCCCCCATAAATATAAAGATAGGCAAAACCCTAAACCCTGGAGATAAAAGGACGTAAAACGCGTAATGCTTAAATCGGAGGTGGCACGACGATCCGATCTCCCCGGGAGGGGCCTTCTCTTATTCATCATAACGGGCATATTTTCAAGGTGAGCCGCGTCAAGTGGCCCCTATCAAAAAGAGAGATTTATACCCATCCAGTGCCACAAAAGGTCCAGCCCAAACACTACTCGTCCGAGCCTAATTTTGGCTCGGGAGTAGGAGGGGGACAAGTGGAGAGGGGAAATCTCGTCGCCCGTACGGAGAGGCCAAAAGAGGTCCAACCAGACCGAACGAGGCCCAACTCCTCGAAGTGGTAGCCCCCGGGTCCACTTAATATAAAGCCCAAAAACTCACTCGGTACAAGCGCTTCCTAGACGGTCTTCGGGTTGGGAAGTCCGAGCATCCGTTCGATCGGGAAAGCTCTCCCAGAGCCTCTTTTTCCCTGTCCCGACCAGGCACTCATCGCTCGGGAGACCTCTCCTGGGCCAGTGCCCATCGGTCTGACTCACTGATGGAAGCTTATTGATCATGGCCGTTGCGGGTCCCTTAATGACAAGAAGCTCAAGAGGACAGGTGAAACCAGGAGTCCGCATGCTATAAGGAGCCCCGCATGTAGGACGTAACCCCCCCTGAGACTCCTCCACTTACAGGGATCAGTCGCACAAATAGGCCACTATTTAAACTAGAAAAACCCTACTACGGGAGGTAAGCAAGGCAAGAGCCAAAATACCCTGAGCAAGAACCACTTCACCTTTTGGTAGAGAGGGATCTCGCGCTGCCATCTTCCTCCTAACTCTTCCCTTTGCATCTAAACTCTACTATTATGTTGACTTAGGCATCGAAGGGTCTTCCCCGGGGTTCTATGCTTGGGCACCTCTGACTTGTTTCCCTTCTTGTAGTTCACATTTCAAGGGTACGTGGACATCATCTCCCCCGCTCAGGAGCAGCTTGAGATAACCCCTCTTCAAAACCACTTAGCAAAATTATGTTCATGCTGTTGTTGAACATTGACCGCACCTTGCATCTCAAGTAGTTCTCTATGTTCACTATTTAATAGATGTAATAATAAATGTTAAAATCATGGGGCAAACATTTTTTCATAAAAAATAATAATGTTTTTGAAAGATAATTAATTTGTACTTACATTATGTAATCATTGATCTCATCACAATTATACAAAACATACCAGCAGATCTTATTGTAGTCAACAAGATTGAGAGTATCCATGTGCTTACCACCTAGTGGACGGACATCTTGTGCAAAAACTGACAACTTATCTTTGTATTGCTCTTGATTTCCATCATAGTTTCGCTCTGGTTGATTAAATCTTGTTTCAAGTACATAGAACAAAATGTGAGACACTCATTATTGATGTATGCTTCTGCAATAGAACCTTCTGGATGAGCTTTATTCTGAACAAAGCTTTTAAACTTACGTAAGAACCTATTAACAATTCAAATATTAGTCTATATATAAATGAACATGCATATGATGAAAAAAAGTTATATAATTACCTCTCTATTGGATACATCCAACAGTAGTGTACTGGACCACATAACATTGCTTCGCGTGGTAAGTGAATTACAAGGTGGACCATTATATCAAAAAATGCAGGTGGAAATATCATCTCCAACTTACACAAAATCATCACAATGTCTTTCTCAAGCTGTTTAAGTACTTCAATCTTGAGGGACTTCGAACATAAATCTTTAAAGAATAACCCCAACTCATTGATTGGAATGGACACATGTTTACTCAAGTAACCACGTAATGCAACTGGCAGTAGTCATTGCATCACAACATGACAATCATGACTTTTCATTCCTCATATCTTACGATTTCAACATTCACACATCGAGAAATGTTAGATGCATATCCATCAGGAAATTTAACATTCTTTAGCCATTCACAAAAACGTTTTTGCTCCTTCTCTGACATTGTATATAATCCTGGGTCCATAACAATTGAATCACCATCTCTTCTCAAGTGCAACTCTTGTCTTATATTCATTTCCTGCATATCCAGTCGAGCATTCACGAAATCTTTTGTTTTGCCTTCGATATTCATGAGCGTGCCAAAAATACTTTCACATATATTCTTTTCAATATGCATTACATCCAAATTGTGTCTCAGTTTCAACTTTTTCCAATATGGCAACTCAAAAAATATGCTCTTTTTCTTCCAATTGAGTTCAATTGTAGAACGCTTCCTTTTTCTAATGCTTGTTATTTTCCCAAAACTCATGTCAGGAAGTTCTTGTATTTGTTCCAATATATCATCACCTGACAACTCAGTGGGTGGACCACGATGCTCTTGTTTACCATCAAACTTATAACTTTTTCGCCAGTGATGATCCATCGGTAAAAAACATCGATGGCCCATGTAGCATTGTTTTCTTCCATTTTTCAGTGTTTGGAAACATGTTTCACTATTACAAGTAGGACATGCTAACTTACCTTTAGTACTCCATCCACACAAGTTTGCATAAGCAGGAAAATCATTTATTGTCCACAAAATTGCAGCATGAAGTTGTTTGTGACCGCGGGGAGTCACTTGTTGTTTTGTCCTCGCGGCGGGGGTGTAGACTCACCTTTTACGGAAGGTCGAGATAGGTTGAATGGGCACGTTGGGATTCCGGGGGTATTGAGAAGAAGGCAGAGAGAACGATATGAACGTGCTGGAAGGGATGGCGTATGGTTCATCATTCTGGGAGACTGGGACAGGGATGGCTGGGTGGAATGCGGGCGTGCCAGTCGATTTCTCGATGATCACCTATGGAATCGAGGATTGACCGGGGAAGCGTTGCTAGGATGCGGCATGTGGCTCGAGGGATCGGGCGACACGTGGATAGAAGGGGTTCCACGGGTGTGAGTGCGTAGGCGATTATGGGGATTCATGTACTGGACGTCTTTCCCCACCGATCGCAAGCAACCAGTGTTTATTTTACATTAGATTGAATCCAAATACCTTTGTTTCTACTGCCAAAGAGAGAGTCAGGGACCTTGGGAGCCGTAATGTCAGGAGGGCTTAGTCCGTGCAACAGCGACAGGGCAACATCAACGCAATAGGGATAACTGGGGGCAGAGAGACTAGTTCCGACGAGGCGGGGGATCCGCTCCCTGACTGGATTACATGACTTATATGCCATGAAAGGCATTTATATGGGGGCATGAGAGCCCGATTATAATTGCTTGCAAGCCATGGGACAATTCCGTCATTCATAACGGTCCCCAGGTCATTGCATTATTGTGTGGGTAGTTCCGTATCTGTACATAGCGTCCATTAGAGGATTTGTGACTCAGCAGGATGGCGCCCGTGGGGCTTCAAAATGTATTCCCGACATGAGAGAGTGTCGAGGTCTGGGCAGTAGGGGTGCCGGAGGCACCGTTGTGCTAGGGAAGTTGGGCGGTCGGGTGCCGTGGGCCCCGATGTGATTGGAGTAATTGGAAGTCGGGTGCCGAGGGCACCGTTGTGACTGGAGTTGTTGAGTGGTCGGGTGCCGTGGGCCCCGATGTGACTGGAGTAGCCGGTAGTCGGGTGCCGGTGGCACCGTTATGACTGGAGTTGTTGAGTGGTCAGGCACTACGGGCCCCAATGCGGCTGGGGTAGCTGGGTAGTCGGGTGTCCGCGGCACCGTTGTGACTGGAGTTGTTGGCAGTCGGGTGCCGGGGGCACAGTTGTGCTGGGCTAGCTGGCAGTCGATTTTCGGGGGCACCGTTGTGACTGGCAGTGGCCTGACCCTTCATCTTGTGCCAGGACTTGTAAAGTATGCCCATTGTTTGGGTAACGACACTAAGGGCACACTTATCGAGATGATGCCAAGGTGGCGCACGATCATCTAGGTGGGGGAACCAGACATGGTGCTCTCATGAAGCGGCATCTGGGTCATGCATCAACGTCGAGTCAGGGCCGAGCATGGTGTCCCTATCGAACAACGTCTGGGGGCGCATGACTATCGAGACAGGGCTCGGGCATAGTGCTTTCATCAGGCGGCATCAGGGTTGTCCACGAATATCGGGACAGGACCCAGGTAGAGCGCTTTCACCAAGCAAGATCTGGGGTCGTGCATGATTATCGAGATGACATACGTTCATCACAACAGGGGGCCGGAGGTGGGTGTTTGGGCTAGACGTTGTATGGGGGATGATCATGCGACATGCCCTCGGCGTAAGCCTAGCAAACACACACACAAATCTCCTTAGCGTGCCTTTGTAGTCCGTGGCTGAGCTCCTTAGGTGCTTGATTCATTTGGTGCTTCATCCATGCATTTGGGCTCCCAAAGGGGGCTTTTATAGTGGAAGGTGAAGGGTCACAGGGGGTTTACGTGGACCAGCTAAGGGGGGTGAGCTGGTCCGTGTAAACTCAAGTGAATAGTGCTTGGGTTACACGGGCTGAGAGAGAGAGGGGGAAGGGGTTTACGTGGACCAGCCCAGCCCCCTGGGCTGGTCCGCCTAAACCCTACCCCAGGGGGGGTTTAGGCGGGCAGGTTCAGGTTTTTTCTTTTTTGAAAACTTAAAATTTTTTTAATTGAATGGGGGTTTACGCATACCAGCCAGGGGGGTGAGCTGGTCTGCGTAAACCCCCCAGAGGGGTTTAGGTGGGTTTTACCGAGGGGTTTTAGCCGGGTTTGATTGAGGGTTTACTGTGGGTTTGACCGTGGGTTTTACTGGGGTTATACTGGGATTTGACTAGGGATTCGGGTTACAAAAAGACAAGAATGCCCTTGTAATAAAAAGGAAATTTTCTTCTGGGGGCTCCACCCCCGGAAACCCCCGCAAGGGGCGCTGCCCCCTTGACCTGACAGGTCGATCCACGTGCGAGGGTGCTTGATGGTGGTGCATGACGCGACGAGTTGCTGGGAGTCCCGAGTTGGGCTCGAACTTGCTGTTGAGTGCCTGGAGCATACGTGCCCACTAGGTGCTTGGGGAAATTACCGACACACGTGTGTGGGCCGTATATGGGTGCTGTGAGCTCCTGAAGCTTGTGGTTGGTCCCAGGTGGGTCTTCCTTTGACTTTAGAGGGCTAGAGGGAGGCGACCCGGGGGTAGACCCCGGCCTCGTTGCTGGGTGCCACATGGCGTGGCTTGTAGTCGGGGTGCCCCCAGGTCGGCTCGGTTAGCTGTGTTGAACGTAGGTAAACCCGCAAACTCAGTGATCGGGGGTGGGCCCAATCGATCATTGATGTTTCCGTGGGTCACGGCTAGTTGGTTAGGACCCTCAGTTGGGCCCGGTGACTGGGGCGTCGACATGACGATGCAGTTGGTCTGGTGATCGGGGTGACCCTCGCTCCCTAGCGAAGAGCCATATGAAGCGGCAAGCCATTCTGAGTCCCTAGTAAACTTGGTTGTTGAAGCGTCGGCGGTGTGATACCGTATGCAGAGTGTTCGGGGGTGATCCCCGAATCTTCACAGAATGCCGTAAGGTATGGCAGGTTGTCCTGAATTTTGAAACTGACCCGATTGTCGGGAAACTGGCTGGCACAATGCCGTTTGCTCGGGGCTGATCCCCGGTTGTTATGTTGCATCGCTTGACTCGATGAAGTGTCTTAATTTCCGAGCTCAACTCGACTGGTAGAGCAACTTTGGCGATGTGCCGTTTTACTCCATTTAGAGAGTATTTCCCCATGCTTAATCCTCGATTAATTCGAGAAAAAAAGCCGGTGCCAACAGAAGTACAAATACATCACCTGTGAATGCATCATATGTCTCAATACCATTTTCCCACAACTCTTTTAATTCGTCAATTAATGCCCTTAAGAAAACATCAATATCATTACCAGGCGACTTTGGACCAGGAATAAGTAAACTCAACATAAAAAATGGGTCCTTCATACATTTCCAAGGCGGTAATTATATGGCATCAATATCACTGGCCACATACTATAAGAATTGCTTATATTACCAAATGGGTTAAAACCATCACTTGCAAGACCTAACCGTACATTTTGAGGATCACGAGCAAACCATTCATGTTCCATATCAAACTCATGCCAAACTTCAGAGTCTGCGGGATGTTTTAGTACTTCCTCACCATTTACATGGTTATTTGAATGCCACCTCATGTCTTCAGTGACTTGCCTTAAAACAAATAACATCTGGAGTCTTGGTTTTAATGGGAAAAAGCATAAGACTTTTTGAGGTACTTTCTTTTGTTTACCTTGGTTGTATTTGTACCTTGATTCACCACACTTTGGGCATTTTTCTTCATTCTCATATTCCTTCCAAAATAGAATGCAATCCCATTTACATGAATCAATCTTGACATAGTCTAAACCCAAATCACGCATAATGCTTTTGGCCTCATAAAAGCTTTTAGGTAGTGTCCCTCCAGGTGGTAGTGCTAGTTTCAGTAATGGAAGCAACAAATCAAGTTACTTATTACTCTAATTACACATTGTCTTCACATGAAGGATATTAATAAGGAAGGATAACTTTGAGAACTCCCGACACCCTGGATACAATTCAGATTGACCATCACTTAGTAATCTAGTAAATTTGTCACCGCCACTCGTACTCCCACGAGTTAAGGGTTGACTACTAGATGTCGTCTCACTATTAAATGTCTCTTGAGCATCATCGATAATGATTGCGGCAATGTGAACATCATGTATAATGTTTTGAACACCATCACTATAATTGGTCTCATTTTCTTGTCCTTGATCATTGTGATGATGATCTTTACTTTGAATTCTAACTCTATCAAACTATTCACCATGATGTACCCAACGAGTATAACTCTGTAACAACCCATTGATATACAAGTGATCTTCAACCTCGTTCAAATCTTTCAAGTATACATTCTTACATTTGACACAAGGACATCAGATTCTATTCAATCCATCAACACTAGATCGTGCATGAGCCATAAAATTATTTATTCCTGCTTTATATTCGGGGAAGCATCGATTGCGAAGTTGTATCCAGTTTCTGTCCTTTCCCTATTTAACATTCAATGACATTAAATGTAAAATTAATTGTCAAGAAACAAAATTACAACTTCTGAATGTGTCAATCCAAGTATGCACCATCATGAATAATGATAGCACCAAAAATAGGTAGAGAAAATCTTCACTTGGATGAAAATGGGGCCTAGATTGTTAATATGAGAATAAATATGGTGTTGGATGTAGATTTGATGTCTCCAATATGCTGCAATTAGATGAGATATAATCACGAAGTACATAATAGCAAAAATTCGGTAACGATGTGTATAACAAACTAGAGTAAGAAAAGAAAATGAGGAAGATGCAAATGCAAATGCATCACATACCTCATGCAATAGAAGAGAGAGAGAGAGAAGCTGCCCAGGGCCTGGACAGATTCGTGGCGCATATGCAGTGCATGGTTCCTCACCCTTTCTTTGGTCTTCCCTTTTTTATGCTTCCTTCGGTTTTCATCTTCACGTCTCATTTATTTGTTTTTTTATTGTTTTTTTTGGAATAACTTTATTCAATGTATTATTTTTTCTTGTAGGAGCTGGCAAGACCACTGGGTCCCGCTCTACTCAACCTGCACGAGACAGATCAGTAGACATCTCAGGTGCCTTTGCATTCATTTCTTCACTTTTGCTCGCGTTTGCAGCTCATCATGGAAGATTGGGGGCGTTGAACCCCATTTCATCTTACAAGCTCCCTTTTTGAAGCATGAGCAAAGCGCATATGCATGTGCGTGTATGAATGGATGAGCAGGGGATTTAATTCCCAATCACGGGGCAAGATACATTTGAGCTTCTGAACACCACCCTTGGGATGGTTTATATGGGCAACCTATCTAGGTGTACAAAAACCTCTGAGTTCACCTATGCATGTGAATTTTCTAAATTTCTCTATGTGGATGCATTTTGGAGTTTCTATATGCAAATAAAAGCGTTGAGCTCATGAATGCAAGAAATGCATTTTTTGAACTAGTGCGTGCAGTGGACTGCATTTTTTTCTTTTTTGGAAGAGGTCTGCTGGTCTGCCTTCCAGAGTAGGATATGGGCAAGGGATTGCCCGCTTCCATGGGAAATCAGCAGATCTGAGGTCTGTCGGTCTGCCCGATCGACCAGCAGGCTTCCTCCCCCTTTCTTTCTCCTCCATTTTCTTTGGATTGCTTGTCTTCTTTTTTTTTTTGAAGGGGGCTGCTGGACTGCTTAGAGGTGGGTCGACCCACTGCTCTGGGTGGGTAGACCCACCTTCAGCAGATTAAGGGGGCTAGTGGTGTTTTAACTTCACCTCTGATTCATTTTTTTGTTTTATTTGATTTCTTATCTTTCTTTGATCCTCCAGGTTTCACTCACATTTGAATGGTCTGACTTGTTATTTTCTTTCCAGATCGTCATCATTTATTTTTTATTTTTGGCTGCATTTCTTTGATTTTGGGAGAGCTTGCTGCAAAGAATGGTCAGGCAGGTGGGGGTCGACTCCTGTAGTCGACCCCCGCCCCCCTATCCAGTAGCATGAAGGGTCCCAGCCCCTTTGTTTCATCATTTTCTTTTATCTTGTTCACCCATGCTTCAGTATCTTTCTGAAATTTGGCTTGCCATAGCACCTTATTACATGTCCATGCTCATAGAGTTTTCTTTTTATCCAGTTCTCAAACCATTGGTTTTTCAGCAACCTTAAGGATTGTGATTGTTATTGGAATTTAATACACATCAGCTCTCATCAATTGGACCTTTTTTGTTCAAATGGTTGGCAGAGATGGCTACTGGCATGGAGAACAAGCAAAGTTGAAATCTGCTGGCCTACCTACCTACGAGCCATAAGGGGCAGAATGTAGATGAATTTATGAATTCCAGCCATAGAATGGCTTTCACGGACTCAATTTCTAAATTTTGTGAGGGTGTGCACCCTATGAATTTACACATGCATGGAGGCTTTTTGCCACTTTATCTAGGCGTGTGAACTTCATGAATTTCCCTAGGTAGGTGAGTTTCTGGACCTCTACATATGGGTAGACTTCTAAGCTCAAGTATGCAAAATGAAAATGCTAGACTCATGCATGTAGCAATGCATGTTTTTTGAATTTATGTATGCAGTGAACTGCATTTCTTTTTAGAGAGATCTGTGCAACCCCGCCATTCGGAGTGGGATGTGGGTCAGAGGGGTCGACCCCTGTGCAGATGGCTACACAGGGGTGGCCCAGGCAGGAATTTACATATATATACAAGTTTTTTATCAAAGGGTGCTGACTGCCTTCTTTTGGATTCAATATAGATGCGAGGTCTGAAACTGTTGCTTCCAGTCTTATCCTCATGTCCCTTCTCGATTGCAATTCCTTTTTAGTGGATTTCAATTTATTTTTTTTTTGAGTTGCTTATCTCAACATATAGGCTGCTAACCTGGGAATGGAGGGTTTCTATTTGAGTGACTCGCTCACCAATTTTCTCCTTGCTGCTTAATAAAAGATTCTCTGCAACATACTTTTCTGATTTAAGATCCAATACTTGTTGCCTGGGGCGGTACAGTTCAACTTTTTGTTCATCAAAATATAATCACTGGTACTATTTTTTCATTCAAAAAGATGCAAAAGTTTGATACTTCTGCCTCTAGTTTCTATCTAGTCTCTTTCTCTAAGTGTGATTAATAGCATGTGTATCCCAAACTTTCCCTTGCTTTGTTCAGCTCAGCACATGGACTGGTAATTTGAGAGTTGAACATTGATGTCTGAGCATCTAGTTCTCTTTGTCTTTTCTTACTGTCCAGTAAATGTTGTTCTATAGTGGAATTTTCTGACTTTATGTACAGCACCTTTTAGGCAAATTCTGATATCTGTTCATTCAAGCATGACAGATACTCACATTTTCATTGAGCTATAATGCAAGGTTTGTTGGTTTACTCTCCATTTCATATCTAAAGCATCTCTCAACATGCAGTGTTAGGGTGCTTGGCCCGGATATAGAGGGGGGGTGAATGAATCCTTTTACGAATAATGGCCAAATTTAAAACCGGATGCTAGATAAGGAAACAGAATGGAACCAATTCTATTCAACTCAAATACAATCACATTGAGCGCACCTATTCAAGCATCTAGCGAAAGAAAACCAGACAATCAAGCCACTGCTCAATAGATTTTAGGTGGTTCGGTCCTTCAGACCTACATCCACCCCTCACTCCCAACGGAGTGAGGCTTCACTAGCAAACGCTAGAACCAAGCAGACTCAGTCTGCAAACAGTTGCTGCCACACAGCTTGACCAGGGGAACAACCTCCCCTCTTCCTCCAAACCGGAGGGAACCACTAGTGACACCAGTCACTAGTAAACCAGAGACACACGGTCTCTCTTCCTCCAGACCTGGAGGGAACCCACAAGTAGCTCCCAGCTACTTGCAACTGGAGATCAGATCTCCCTTCCTCCTAACCGGAGGGAACACGACCTCAGACCAGAGGATCGGAAAGCACACCAAACCAGAAAACAAAGGAAAAAATAATAAACGAAAATAACTTCAGCAAGCAGAAGCTGAAACACGAAATGCACAATTTGGCTCCTAACAGAGCTGACTGGCCTGGATCTGATCCACGGTCCAGTGAAGACAGATCTTCAGGTAAACTTCTTTCTTCTTCTCCACGAGCTCTCTCACTCACTCTCTATCTCTCTTTCTTTCTCTTACACTCTCTTCCTCTTTCACACGAGCACTACCTCTCTCTCTTTTCTTTTTCTTCTTCTGCTGGATCGAGCTCTCTGTAACATTGCCTTTTCTTTCTTAGCTCTGATCGACCTTCATCGGTGGGCGAAAGGTTTTTCTTTATAGCCGCAGCAAATGAATAGGGCACTGAACGCGTGTGCCTCCCACGCTCGATCCTAGAACCTTCCTGCCACGTGCCCTCTTTGTATTTGTTCCTTTAGCATCGGATCATGTGCACCCGGACATTGGTGAATGTTCTTCCTCGGACCTGCAACGAGATAAGAGCCATTAGTATTGAGTGTCATAAATAGCTAGAACTGCATGAGGTTAGTGGACACGACAAGAGATACTAAACAGAGAACGACACGAGATAAGGTGGTGACACAATGAACATTACTAAGAGAATCTTACGAGGTAGACAGACAAACAACGCAAAGACACGAAGACAAGAACAGAAACCAACACTAAGTATGGTTTCAATACAAGAAGGACACGAGGACTAGGAAGAATAAAAACGACACGAAGATACAACAAAACAAATGACACGAAAGTGAAACAGGAAGCAACATGAAGTGCTGCGATGTCCTGTACGCACTAGAACAAACCCGACACGAAGAGACGAAAATAAACACGAGGTGAAGACACAAGGAGACAACGACACGAGGTGTAGAGAAACACGACACGAAGTTATGAGAGGAGAAGCGACACGGAGTGTGATCAAAGTGATAAAGACACGAAGTCTAAATAACGAAAGATCAACACGAAGACAGAATACAAAGAAACAACACGAAGTAAGAACAGTGATCAGCACGAGGTGTGATTTCAACATAAGAGAGACACGGACTGATAACGATACGAAGTCGAAACAGTAATTGACACGGGGTAACATGACACGAGGTGAAAAATGACACGAAGACAGAGTTGACACATACTGAAAACAACACGAAGTCGTAACAATAATCGACACGGGTTGAAAACCACACAAAGTGAAGTTGACATGAAATGAAAAACAACACTAAGTATGATGAGAACAGAAAATAGACACGGAGTGAAAACAAGGATGACGCAGGAGGACAAAACAACACGGGGTTCACTGGAAAACGACTCGAAGTTCATCAAAACAGAAACCAACACGAAGTGTGGTTTCAACATAAGACAGACACGAAGTGAATTCTGACAGAGCCACACACTACACGGAGAATGATACGAAGACGATGAAAACAACACGAAGTAAGGATCAAATGACACGAAAATGTTACTGAATCAAAACAAACACTTCAGAGAAAAAAAAACGACACGAAGATAAACAGTTCAACACGAGGTGTTATATACAAACATGACGAAGTGCCAATCAACACGAATACAGTCCCTGAACAATACCTGAAGTGAAATGAAGGTTCATTCTTCAACAAACATGTTCTTTGTTCATTTTTTCACAGAAACAATATTTTTGTTAAATTTTCACATAGACATAATTTTTGAAGACCACTAAGACTTATCATGTTGTCATCATCAAAACATGTAAAGATTCTACAAGACTCAACAATCTCCCCCTTTTTGATGGATGGCAACACTATGAGTCTTGAGTCTGTGCAGAGAAGGAAAAAACACTAGATAGCCATTCGCAATGAATATCACAAACACAAACATTAAACATTTTTCTTTTCCTGATTTCTCCCCCTTTGACATCATCAAAAAAAATGAAAACAAGAAGAATGCAACAACGCAAATGATATGAGTTAAGTTAATTTGTCCAAGAGTCTGAGGGAGAAGGCCTCAAAAGGGCAACAAAAATACAGAGCATCAACTTTTCAAGAAAAGTATCTTGCTTGTCTGCTAGAGGGGCCACGCGTCCTGCCTTGTGGTGGTCTCCCCCTTGGAGAAGCAGAAGAATGTTCTTGAGGTGGAGTTCTGCTGGAAGAGGCGTGACCAGGTGTTGAACCCAAGATAGACTGAAATTCCTTTAAATCATTTGATAGTTCAGCAAGCCAATACGCCACAGTGCTTCTGACATTTGCCACTTCAGAAATAATGTCTTCTTGGCGAACATTGACCGTTTCATATCTGTCAGTCAGAGTTGTCATTTCTGATAAGAAGGTGATCAACTTATCATAGATTTGCTGAATGCCTGGACCTAGGGCACTTGAAGACTTCTTCAACAATTCTAAAGCTGTTCTGATCTCATAGCAATGATCTATTATGGTAGAAGACATTTTGAAGGAGGAAATACTAACATCATGTGACTCTCTCAGAGCTTTTGCAATTTTTGAACAAATCTCCTGTAATCCTTCCATCAAGGATTTGTTTGCATCATCTGAAGCCCTTTTGTTTAGAAGGAATCGTCTCCATTCAGTGAGGAGAGATATCTCAAGCTTCAGTAATCTGGTATGTACCTGATTAATGTTGAGAGTGACAAATGTAAGCAGATCATCTAATTTCTTGTCTTGTCTTTGCATCTGCTGAGTCAGGTTTATGAGAAGCTCTTCAATGTTGGGCGCCCGAGTAGATTCAATGTTGGGTGCCTCTGCAGATAGAAGTCTAGGTGGACCTAGAGGTGTACCAAAAAATTCACTGTCAGGTGCAGTTCTCTCAGCTGCTTCCTCTTGTACTGGCATTTGACTGCTCTCAGCTGGGACCTGAACTTCATCTGCAGCTTGAGTTTCTTTCTGAGGGAATATATCTTCAGGTTCCTCTTCTTCACTTGAAGATTCTGTATCTAGTTCTATGACAGGAACCTTTTCTCTATCTTCTGTGAGTTCCTGATCTGCAGGGCTGCCAACTAAGGCCTGCTCAAGACTTTCAGATACGACCAAGTTGGTAGCCTCTTCCAAGCTTCGCTCAACAGTTTCTCTTAAAATTTCATTAACAAAAACAGCAAGATCTTGATCAGTACTGTCTTGCTCTTTAGCTGGCTGTTCTTCAGGCACTATTACCTCTTCAGATGACTTCCCAAAAGAATCAAATAGCCCAGCAATAGTTGCATCTAGATCTGTCTGAATGCTTTCGTCAGACAATCTGATGTCCTCAGATGCAGCCTCAACTAGCCTCTGAAAGGAGAAGGATACTTCGGTGGGTGCAGCTGACAAGATGGACTCTGGTTGTCCAGCTGGTGTTTCCTGATGATCAATCTCAGTAACTAATTGCTCACCAGTTGGGGCTAAGACTTGAATTTCTTCCAAATGCTCCCCCTGAGTTTGTGATTCCCTGGCCTTATGGACCTTAACTTGCCCCACCATAGAGGAGTCCTCTAACCCCAAGAATACTGAAACAAAGTTCATATTAAAAATGTTTCTGGCCTTCACTTCTGTTGCGGCCTCTCCATCCAAGCAAATTTCAGAGTGCTTGAATATCTCAGTCAGATGGGCGGCATAGGGAAGATGTCTCTTGGATCCAATGCATCCCTTCATGACCGAAAAGATAATCTCTGGCAGACAAATCTTTACATTTTGAATCAGACAAAACAGTAGAAATCTCTGTGTGTCTGTAATTCTTCCTCTAGCCCCAGTCTGTGGAGTGATAATGGAAGCGATGACATTCTGAAGGAGCTTGTGAAGAGGAGGAAATGACGATGTCTGATAAGCTTTTAGCTTTAACTGCCCCTTATCATGAATATTACTGGGTTTACCAGTAATGACTGAGAAAGCTTCATGGAGACTATATCGAAAGCTTCCCTCTACCTCCCCTTTATCTGGAATACCGAGAGCTTTGTGAAGGGAGTCACAAGTAACAGTTATCTCGACCCCTTTAACAGATGATAACAAGGTAGACTTGTCTCGGCTCAAGGACAAGTTATTGTAAAATTCCATTACCGGCCTAGGGTAATAGACACGGTGATTTTCTAAGAAATTTCTCCACTCCTGAAACTCAAAGATTTTCAACAATTCTGGAAACTTCGAGACCAAGGTTTCATCTCCGAAATCTATTATTCTAGGAGGAATGATTTTCCCACTTTCTAAGAACACGGTAGACTGAGAAAACCTGGTACCTTGTTCTGAAGAGACTTCCGCAGCAGGTTCTGGCTCAACACATCTCTGTTGTTTAGATGAAGGCTCTTCAACAATTTCTTTTCCCTTCCTCTTCCTGTCACCCGGAGCTGCTGACCTCTGCTGATCCATCTGCCGGAACTTTCAGAGTATCAACTCTCTCTTGCAGGCTGCTGTTGGACGCGATGCTAGACTGAAGAGAGGAATGGACCTCTGTGGGGGGAAGAAGGTGAGCGGGAAGAGATGGAGATAGGTTTGAAGAAGACGCTCAAGGTGGAGCGGCACGAGGATGAATAGGAATCGACAAGGGGAAATGAGGGTTTGAGGTTGAAGACGTGTGAACAAAACAAGAGGTATTGTCGAGTAGCTTTTTACTCTTATCACACTTATTTCTGTAAATACCCAAAATACCCTTAGTTCAGATGTAACGCAGCTACACCATATTAAGTTAGCCCTTCAATATGTGGACGGGTTATATTCTTCCAAAAACCAAGGTCAGTTAACTCAAGATATTAAATCAGCATAATCACAAAATTAGCTGTTAAAGTTGCTTAACCTAGAGAGAGACACGGTTAACTTGTACCTTATGTTTGTCAAGCAACGAAATAACACATTAATGTCAAGCAGAAATCATTTCTTCATTTAATGGACGAGAAGGCATACAGAGTCAACCAATTTGATGAACACAAGGTAGTATAGTCCCTTTTTACACAAGGAGACATGTTTATCAGACACCAGAAACCCTGGTTACTCAGGACGAACTACCTTTATGCCAAAGATATTTTTTTCTTTGAGGACTTTTTCCTTTTCCCCCCCCTTTTTTTTATTTTTAACATTTCTACACAGAGATAGCTAATTGTATCATGACAGATACTCTGGACTTCATTGATCTAGAGTGTCTATTTCTCCACAAAAGCCATTGCTCTGCCACAAATAATGGCGTATTCCCTGGAAGCACTTCTCATGATTAAAAAAAATCTTACTTAACATAATTTTTATTTCAGAGCTCTCTTTACATAAGTTTCAGTTAAGTCGAGATCCTCAATAAGTTTTTTTTTTTCATTTAACAGGAAGTTTTATAATATGTTGACCAACACTTGAGAAGATAACTTAGAAGGATCAAGGACCAAATATAACCCCCAAACATTGAAATTCTTTATTAACAGGTGTAGATTGTTACACTTGATATAGGGTGGTTTAAGGTATACAGATCTTATCTGATAAGAGCAAGAAGACTGAAACCACAATTTCTTCGAGAGAGAATCTGAACCAATATAGAGAGGTGAGAGATAATGAGGTGGCTGATTGAATAGAGAAAGATGAAATGAGATGAGCAGCACTCCTATCAGCAAGCCAACAAGTGAGAGATCACTCAAGACATTAAGCACTAAGGACATATCCAAATATAGTATTTGAAGTAGTTCAGTCTCACATCCAGAGCAACTCTTGGACAACAAACTGCAACCTCTTGAGATGACTGATCTTAAAATCACATTAACTGCATCGGCTGACAAAAATCTTCAGAAACCAAATAGCCTGACAAGCTCCTCTTCAGTCCACTCAAGGACATCTCACACACGACTCTTAGAAGTGTTAATTATTTAATGAATGTAGTGTATGCCAAGAAAGAATTATGCAACATACAGTTTTCAACCAGCATTCGCTTTCAGTTAAAGATTTCAGAAATTTCAGAGTGCATGTTCTAGAAAATAATGCACCTTGCAGATGATGAATGAATATTCAAAACCAGATTTAATATGCATGCACTAGATGAAACTAATAGCAGGATATGCAAGAATGCATCAAACCAGATATGCAGTAAGTTTCAAAATGGGACATGTAGAGAGATTACCTGAAAATTGTGAGAATGGGGTTTTCATTCTTGAGTGCCTTGGATCATTACCCCTTTTTATTCCAGTCCCAAGGCACACCTGCAAAACAAGGTTCATTTTGCACAAACAGGTACCCAAGAGGTCTTGGGTCCTGACATGACATTATTATGTTTAGCAAGTTTTCTCAGCACATTTCCAGGAGTGGTTTTCTGATCTGATTTATGCACATTTTTATTAGCATGAATTCTATGTGCATACACATGAGATTTTCTGTTATCAGGGTAAAATTTCTGTTTACCAAAACTGGTTTGGTTTTGATATCCTGCCAGCCAACAGGTTGCAGCCCTGTGACCTGACTTCTCACAGTGATGACATGAAGTTTTTGTTGATTCTTTTACAGAGAATTTGGCATGTTTGAGATTCACATTTCTACCCTGAATATGCCAACAGTCCTTGACTGTGTGGCTATGTTTTCTACAGTGAGAGCAAACGAGAGAATTTCTTCTAAAGGAACCTGACCAGCATTCAGAGGCCTTGTGACCAATTTTGTTGCAATTAACACATATAATGTGCTGGTTCTTCTTAAAGACATGCTGATTTACAAAGTGTTTTGTATAATATGAGCATGATTTTTCCTTACTACTTACAAACCAACAATGAGCAGTAGTGTGTCCTACTTTATCACAATTAGAGCATTTGACATTCCTTTTCTGACCAGACACAGATTTTCTAGCATGCTTGTTGTCATCTTTTTCCATCACAAAATAATTACTCATAAGATGTCCATACTTACCACAATAATGACACGAGCCACTTGATTTCTTTAAAACATGGCATTTATCTGATGAGTTCTTAGCATGCAGATTGTTCCTTTGAATTTTTGATGTTTTATGATTTTTATTTTGTTTTTCTGTTTTCTTAGCCTTGTACTGAGGTGGAGATGAGATAGAAGGTTTTTCCTGTTCAGAGGATTTGACAAAGATAGTTTTCAGGTTGACTCCATCATCCTTCCTCATGACTGGACTGTAACCCAGTCCTTCCTTGTTAGAATTAATCTTTGTTCCCAGAATTTTCTGAACAATGGGCTGTTTGTCTTTTGATGTAGTGGCTACATTTGAAGTATTTACAAAGGATGTCATTACTTTGTTCTGCAAGGCCTTCTTATTGAGATTATAGTAGCCCAACCCTTCCTTTTTGACATTTACTTTTACACCTAGCAGCTTGTCTAGGTTTTTCTGCCCATCAACAAATTTAGACAAGGAAGCTTTCAAATCCTGAATTTCATTTTCAAGAGATGCAATGTGTATTTCATAACTAGTGATCTCTTGTTCACTACAATTTACAGCTTCATTCAAAACCTTGTTAGCTGTTTTGTATTCTTCAATTTCCCTTCTTAGCTCATCTACCTCTACAGTCTCGTTTGTGCAGATAGCTTTCCCTTTTTCCAATGTGAGAAGTCTTGCAGACATGGCACTGTTTAACAGTTTTAATTTTTCAACTTCTTCTTTAAGCTTACCATTTTGAATTAACTCATTTATTAGAAGCTGATCTTCTGAGTTAACCATGGTTTCTCTCCTAGCTTCAAACTCCCTCAAATCCTTTTGTTGTTTTTCAAAATCTTTCTGTAATTCTATGTTCACAGATTTTATGGCATTAAATTTTTCAATCAGCAACTTATTCTCTCGTTTAAGTTTCTCTAATTGTTCTTCAGAGAACTTTCTGAGAGAGTCATCCTCAGATTTTAGATTGTTCAGTTCAGAGTAGACACGTTTAAGTTCCATCTTCAGTTCTGCATTCTGGTTTTTATGCATATGATTATCAGACAGACATGCATCATGTGATTGCTTCGTACTTGAACAATTTTTACATGGAGAGCTAGAACTATCTACCCGAGTACTCTTCTTCAACTTTTTATACTGTTTTCTTAACAGTTCATGAGATTCAAATAGTTCAGCATATGCATTCCCCCAATCTTCTAGAGAGAAGTTCTCGAAGAGATTTACCTCATCATCATCATCTTCTTTAGTTTGATTGCTGCCTTGATCGCTGGCACTTTGACTTCTTCTGTTGGCCATCATGCATCTGTCCACATCTATCTCCTGAGTTCGCTTCAGTGCATCCAAAATATCTTTAGCAGAACTGGATTCAAAGAAACATGAATGAAAAGCTCTATCAGTAGCTGCCTTCATTAAATTTATTGCTATCTGATTTTCTTCATGCATGGATTTGTGACTGTCAGTCCATTTGGACTTTTTCTTAGGTAGTTCATGAGGACCATGTGAAATTACTTTCCACAGGTCTGGATTCACAGATTTAACATAATTCTTCAAAACAGCGAACCATGCATCAAAATGCGTACCACTGAAGATCGGTGGATGGGCCATGAGAACACACAGATTAACGCACAAGAATATTGAAACACAAAAAGAAATAAGCACCTAAGATTGCAAGATCGATCTGCAGGTCGCTGGACCTTGTAAGCAGACACCTGCTCTGATACCAACTGTTAGGGTGCTTGGCCCGGATACAGAGGGGGGGTGAATGAATCCTTTTACGAATAATGGCCAAATTTAAAACCGGATGCTAGATAAGGAAACAGAATGGAACCAATTCTATTCAACTCAAATACAATCACATTGAGCGCACCTATTCAAGCATCTAGCGGAAGAAAACCAGACAATCAAGCCACTGCTCAATAGATTTTAGGTGGTTCGGTCCTTCAGACCTACATCCACCCCTCACTCCCAACGGAGTGAGGCTTCACTAGCAAACGCTAGAACCAAGCAGACTCAGTCTGCAAACAGTTGCTGCCACACAGCTTGACCAGGGGAACAACCTCCCCTCTTCCTCCAAACCGGAGGGAACCACTAGTGACACCAGTCACTAGTAAACCAGAGACACACGGTCTCTCTTCCTCCAGACCTGGAGGGAACCCACAAGTAGCTCCCAGCTACTTGCAACTGGAGATCAGATCTCCCTTCCTCCTGACCGGAGGGAACACGACCTCAGACCAGAGGATCGGAAAGCACACCAAACCAGAAAACAAAGGAAAAAATAATAAACGAAAATAACTTCAGCAAGCAGAAGCTGAAACACGAAATGCACAATTTGGCTCCTAACAGAGCTGACTGGCCTGGATCTGATCCACGGTCCAGTGAAGACAGATCTTCAGGTAAACTTCTTTCTTCTTCTCCACGAGCTCTCTCACTCACTCTCTATCTCTCTTTCTTTCTCTTACACTCTCTTCCTCTTTCACACGAGCACTACCTCTCTCTCTTTTCTTTTTCTTCTTCTGCTGGATCGAGCTCTCTGTAACATTGCCTTTTCTTTCTTAGCTCTGATCGACCTTCATCGGTGGGCGAAAGGTTTTTCTTTATAGCCGCAGCAAATGAATAGGGCACTGAACGCGTGTGCCTCCCACGCTCGATCCTAGAACCTTCCTGCCACGTGCCCTCTTTGTATTTGTTCCTTTAGCATCGGATCATGTGCACCCGGACATTGGTGAATGTTCTTCCTCGGACCTGCAACGAGATAAGAGCCATTAGTATTGAGTGTCATAAATAGCTAGAACTGCATGAGGTTAGTGGACACGACAAGAGATACTAAACAGAGAACGACACGAGATAAGGTGGTGACACAATGAACATTACTAAGAGAATCTTACGAGGTAGACAGACAAACAACGCAAAGACACGAAGACAAGAACAGAAACCAACACTAAGTATGGTTTCAATACAAGAAGGACACGAGGACTAGGAAGAATAAAAACGACACGAAGATACAACAAAACAAATGACACGAAAGTGAAACAGGAAGCAACATGAAGTGCTGCGATGTCCTGTACGCACTAGAACAAACCCGACACGAAGAGACGAAAATAAACACGAGGTGAAGACACAAGGAGACAACGACACGAGGTGTAGAGAAACACGACACGAAGTTATGAGAGGAGAAGCGACACGGAGTGTGATCAAAGTGATAAAGACATGAAGTCTAAATAACGAAAGATCAACACGAAGACAGAATACAAAGAAACAACACGAAGTAAGAACAGTGATCAGCACGAGGTGTGATTTCAACATAAGAGAGACACGGACTGATAACGATACGAAGTCGAAACAGTAATTGACACGGGGTAACATGACACGAGGTGAAAAATGACACGAAGACAGAGTTGACACATACTGAAAACAACACGAAGTCGTAACAATAATCGACACGGGTTGAAAACCACACAAAGTGAAGTTGACATGAAATGAAAAACAACACTAAGTATGATGAGAACAGAAAATAGACACGGAGTGAAAACAAGGATGACGCAGGAGGACAAAACAACACGGGGTTCACTGGAAAACGACTCGAAGTTCATCAAAACAGAAACCAACACGAAGTGTGGTTTCAACATAAGACAGACACGAAGTGAATTCTGACAGAGCCACACACTACACGGAGAATGATACGAAGACGATGAAAACAACACGAAGTAAGGATCAAATGACACGAAAATGTTACTGAATCAAAACAAACACTTCAGAGAAAAAAAAATGACACGAAGACAAACAGTTCAACACGAGGTGTTATATACAAACATGACGAAGTGCCAATCAACACGAATACAGTCCCTGAACAATACCTGAAGTGAAATGAAGGTTCATTCTTCAACAAACATGTTCTTTGTTCATTTTTTCACAGAAACAATATTTTTGTTAAATTTTCACATAGACATAATTTTTGAAGACCACTAAGACTTATCATGTTGTCATCATCAAAACATGTAAAGATTCTACAAGACTCAACAATTTCGTTTACAGGATCAAGCCCCTACCGTTGCGCTAAAAGCTCGAGCTGGTAGCGAAGGTTAGACCGTATTTCCTTATGGCAGCGCAGAACCCCACGTCTATGACGTGCTGTGGGCGGGCATGAGGGGCTTCGCACATGGACCCCATAATCCATGCGGCGGGTTGGGCTGCCAAGCACCGATGGTCCCACGTGGGTCCCATACCCCACATGGTACACACCAAATACAAGGAGACGCTGGAAATAAACGTTGGAATAAACCAACAATCTCCCCCCCAGCGGCACCTGGGATTTGAACCCGCGACCTCGCTCTGATACCAGTTTACAGGATCAAGCCCCTACCGTTGCGCTAAAAGCTCGAGCTGGTAGCGAAGGTTAGACCGTATTTCCTTATGGCAGCGCAGAACCCCACGTCTATGACGTGCTGTGGGCGGGCATGAGGGGCTTCGCACATGGATCCCATAATCCATGCGACGGGTTGGGCTGCCAAGCACCGATGGTCCCACGTGGGTCCCATACCCCACATGGTACACACCAAATACAAGGAGACGCTGGAAATAAACGTTGGAATAAACCAACATGCAGTTCATCATGTTTAGATTTTAAAGCCCTCTTAAAGTTGTTGGGTTCATTTCTGGATCAGTAACTTTGTCACAAAGGGATAGCATTTCAACAATTGAATTTCTTTATTACTCCTCATGGTGCAATAATAGATATTGCCACCCAGACCTTTCAGATCGAAAATTAGATACTTGTAGCCTAATATGAACCAACTTAGCTTTCTGTTCATCCATTGACGCAATTTGCTCATTCTCCTCATTCCATTGCAAGGTGAGATTAGTAACTATCTCATCCAGTTTCACTTTGTTGCCTTGTGGTTCATCTACCATCATCAAGGATTCTATCTTATCTCCCAAACATGGTGCTGCTTCTGGCATCATGAGGTTCTCCCCCCCTTTTTTGTTTTTTTGCTGACAAGGGGGAATTGGACATTTCTAATCAGAATACACCTGGTCTAATCATAAAAAGGAGCCTACCTTTTCAAAACTTGACAGAATTCTGATAGATAGCAATTGGAACACTTTATTCTTGGGTGCTAAAGTCATAGCACAACCAAGGATGATGTTGGATCATAATCCACTTTTACTTGACTGTGTACAGGGTTGTCTTCGTTTCCTTTCTGAATTGAGAATGTATGGTTACAATTTGAAGAGCTTAATTAGTTAAGCAGACCTGAGTGCAATTTCCTTCCTGTTAATCCATATGCTAAAAACATTCCTACTAAGCTGAAGAAATTGAAAGAAGAAATTAAAAAGTGGGCATTTGATTGGAGACATCAGCGATTCAAAAGGAAAACAGAGTTGGAAGATAGAATTCATGAATTGAAAGTAGTGTAGGAAAGCTGGGACCTAACTTCAGCAAGAATAGAAGGAATTATCTCTTTTGAAGACTCATATTGCAGATTGAATCCACGAAGAAGAGATAGATGGAAACAAAAATCCAGAGCTATTTGGGTGAAAGAGGGTGATAACAAAACCAAGTTTTTTCGTAAGATTGTAAATATAGAGGAAGAAGAAACTTTATCTCTATACTAAAAAAAGATGACATTTGGATAGTGGATGAGGCCCAAATTGCAGCTGAAAATAATTTATTTTTATTCAGTTCTCTTCAAGTCTGAAAGGTGGTATCCACAATGTTATGATCCAGAAGGAAGAACCTTGTAGGTTCAAGAATAATGTATGCTAGTAGCCTCTAGTAGGAAGCATAAGTACAACATTCAGTTTTAGCATGGATGGGGAGAAGGCACCTGGCCTATATGGTTTTCCTTTGCTATTCTATTAGAAAGTGTGGTGACTCATTTAAAAAAGATGTTAGCTCGGCTACTAAAGAATGTCTTGAGCAGGACAGACCGGTAGAGGAAGTGAGTATTTAATCATAACTTCGTGGTGCTTTTCCAAGGAAAGAGGAAGCTACAGAATGAAAGGATTTCAGGCCCATCAGTCTTATAAATGGGGCCTATAAAATTCTGAAAGGTCCTTGATGCAAGGCTTGCGACAATCTTACCAAGGATGTACTGAATACCAGGCAGGTTTTACTTCAGGGAGGAAGCAGAAAGATGCTTTTTTAACAGCACATGAGGTAGTTTTGTCTATAAAACAATCAAGAAGATCAGGATTGGCTTGCAAAATGGATTGCAACAAAGCATAATTTGGTTTCTTTGGGCATTTTTATTGAAGCTACTATTGCAGCTCGGCACAATGGATTAGAATTGTTCAACATTGTATCAACACAGCTTTCTTTTCAATCATTTTTAACGGCAGGGTTCATGATCTATGTAGAAGCAGTAGCGGCAATGGGATATGTATGACCACTACTTTTTTGTGATACTCGGTAATATGCTGAGTAGAATGTGTACTCTACTATCTATTTCTCACCTTCAGTAGTTCAGTTTATCAATGATACCTTGATCTTCCTCGAAAGGAGTTCTGTGTAGATCAGAAACTTGCTCTTCACATTGAAAAGCTTTGATGCATGCTATGCATTGTTGATTAATTATGATAAGAGTGTAGTCTTTAGATTGAATATGGAGGCGGCACAGATCCAAGAATGTGTAGAAATATTGGCTTGCAAGATTGATACAATTCCTATGGTTTAGTTAGGGTTGCCACATCATCATGAGAGTTTCAGAATGGGATCCCCTTCATCGAATTCAGAGGAAACTGTCTTATCTGGAAGGCCAAGAACTTATATTTGGAGAGTGTATCACTTTGATTAATTCAGTACCAACAAGTATCCCACTACATTATTTGTTGGTTTTTTTTGTTTCAATGTCTGTAAGGAAAAACATTGACGGGATCTCTAGCATTTTTTAACTATAATTCACTGACTCAACTTCATTCAGACTCTACCCCTTTCTTTCTTTTTTATGATGGCAGTGGGAAATCAATGCCTTTCTTCTATATAACAATACATTACAAGAATTTATTAGCTAATAGTAGATGATGGTAGCATCAATCTAAAAAATAGTAGCATAAATTGCTTTGTTCATGATCTTATCTAGAACCCTTCCGTGGCAACATGGAGTTTATAGGTTTCTTCAATGCAATCATAGCATAAGGGTTCGATTCTGAAAGGCCTCTGACAAACAAGAAATACTAGTAAAATTCCACAGAGCTTAGTCCCACTTCCAGCACAATTGAATATATCATAGTTTGACCTATTCTTCATTTTGAATCTCATTTTCATAGGGATGACAACTCAATAATATTAATTTTATACATCTAATGCTTGAAATTAACAAAATAGAGTATTTGTTGAACCAAAGCTTGCATTTACTCACACATGTGAATAGAGCTTCATGGTGACGGGGACTTACTCATTCAACTAACAATAAAATATACTTCCTAGAAAGGGCAAGAAAAATCTCTGCAGAGGTTGATAAAACATTAATGTCATTGAACTAAAATTGGAGAAATTTTCCCGTCCAACAAACAACATTGTTTAAAGTCCATTTCCATCTGTCAATTGGAGGGGAAGTCCAATTCTAGAACTCTAAGCACTACCAATATCACAATCTAATAACTGTATATATTACCCCTTCCCAAAAATTCTAACATTTCAATTCCCCCAATCCATCCAAATTGGAAAGCAGAAAAGGTCACCACACTTTGTGATCACCCTTGAGTGCTTCTATCTATTTCCAACCTAAAATTTCTCAATGCCATTAAGAAGGTGATGGATGGAAACTGTCTTCTATCCTTGCATAAAGGACAATAAATAAAAATATGACCAAATCTCTTCATTTTTCTTGACTGAGAAAAGGAACAAAGATATTCTCTTCATTTTTCTTGATAGCCATGCACTATTTTCAACATCAAAACCCTGAACACCACTCCAAAAAAGTGGACAAACATTAAATAGCAGAAGAAACAACACAAATTACGAAGATGGAAAACCTTTGTTGATGACGACATCGAGGTCCTAGTACATGGGTATCGTGGTTGGTAGTGTAGTCGTCATTTGAGGTTCCTCTGCAGGTGCCTACTAACGGAGGGTAGGTATCAGGTGGCGCCGTGGCCCAACTGCTGGGCTCGTCTGGTGATCGGTGGAGGGCCACTGTAGTGGCTACTGGTGGGCTGGTGGAGGGCGTCCAAAGGTGGCACACGGCTGACTCATGGTCAGGTGGTAGGGCACAGACGGTCGGCGAGTCGAGGGTAGTGGCCAAGGGACGACAGGGCGATCCTGGGTGTCACCAGAGGTCGGTCGATCGAGGCCCTGGGCGGTGACAGGTGTTGAATGGGGTGAACAGGGAGCGACTAGGCACTCATCACTTGGGAGACCTCTCCTGGGCCAGTTCCCATCGCTCGGACTCACTGATGGAAGCTTATTGATCATGGCCGTTACGGGTCCCTTAATGACAAGAAGCTCAAGAGGACAGGTGAAACCAGGAGTCCGCATGCTATAAGGAGCCCCGCATGTAGGACGTAACCCCCCCTGAGACTCCTCCACTTACAGGGATCAGTCGCACAAATAGGCCACTATTTAAACTGGAAAAACCCTACTATGGGAGGTAAGAAAGGCAAGAGCCAAAAAACCCTACGCCAGAACCACTTCACCTTTTGGTAGAGAGGGATCTCGCGCTGCCATCTTCCTCCTAACTCTTCCCTTTGCATCCGAGCTCTACTATTTTGCTAACTTAGGCATCGGAGGGTCTTCCCCGGGGTTCCATGCTTGGGCACCTCTGGCTTGTTTCCCTTCTTGTAGTTCACATTTCATGGGTACGTGGACATCATCTCCCCCGCTCAGGAGCAGCGCGAGATAACCCCTCTTCAAAATCACTTAGCAAAATTATGTTCATGTTGTTGTTGAACATTGACCGCACCTTGCATCTCAAGTAGTTCTTTATGTTCACTATTTAATAGATGCAATAATAAATGTTAAAATCATGTGGCAAACATTTTTTCATTAAAAAAAATAATGTTTTTGAAAGATAATTAATTTGTACTTACATTATGTAATCATTGATCTCATCACAATTATACAAAACATACCAACGGATCTTATTGTAGTCAACAAGATTGAGAGTATCCATGTGCTTACCACCTAGTGGACGGACATCTTGTGCAAAAACTGACAACTTATCTTTGTATTGCTCTTGATTTCCATCATAGTTTCGCTCTAGTTGATTAAATCTTGTTTCAAGTACATAGAACAAAATGTGAGACACTCATTATTGATGTATGCTTCTGCAATAGAACCTTCTGGATGAGCTTTATTCTGATCAAAGCTTTTAAACTTACGTAAGAACCTATTAACAATTCAAATATTAGTCTATATATAAATGAACATGCATATGATGAAAAAAAGTTATATAATTACCTCTCTATTGGATACATCCAACAGTAGTGTACTGGACCACATAACATTGCTTCGCGTGGTAAGTGAATTACAAGGTGGACCATTATATCAAAAAATGCAGGTAGAAATATCATCTCCAACTAACACAAAATCATCACAATGTCTTTCTCAAGCTGTTTAAGTACTTCAATCTTGAGGGACTTCGAACATAAATCTTTAAAGAATAACCCCAACTCATTGATTGGAATGGACACATGTTTACTCAAGTAACCACGTAATGCAACTGGCAGTAGTCATTGCATCATAACATGACAATCATGACTTTTCATTCCTCATATCTTACGATTTCAACATTCACACATCGAGAAATGTTAGATGCATATCCATCATGAAATTTAACATTCTTTAGCCATTCACAAAAACTTTTTTGCTCCTTCTCTGACATTGTATATAATCCTGGGTCCATAACAATTGAATCACCATCTCTTCTCAAGTGCAACTCTTGTCTTATATTCATTTCCTGCATATCCAGTCGAGCATTCACAAAATCTTTTGTTTTGCCTTCGATATTCATGAGCGTGCCAAAAATACTTTCACATATATTCTTTTCAATATGCATTACATCCCAATTGTGTCTCAGTTTCAACTTTTTCCAATATGGCAACTCAAAAAATATGCTCTTTTTCTTCCAATTGAGTTCAATTGTAGAACGCTTCCTTTTTCTAATGCTTGTTATTTTCCCAAAACTCATGTCAGGAAGTTCTTGTATTTGTTCCAATATATCATCACCTGACAACTCAGTGGGTGGACCACAATGCTCTTGTTTACCATCAAACTTATAACTTTTTCGCCAGTGATGATCCATCGGTAAAAAACATCGATGGCCCATGTAGCATTGTTTTCTTCCATTTTTCAGTGTTTGGAAACATGTTTCACTATTACAAGTAGGACATGCTAACTTACCTTTAGTACTCCATCCACACAAGTTTGCATAAGCAGGAAAATCATTTATTGTCCACAAAATTGCAGCATGAAGTTGTTTGCGACCGCGGGGAGTCACTTGTCGTTTTGTCCTCGCGGCGGGGGTGTAGACTCACCTTTTACGGAAGGTCGAGATAGGTTGAATGGGCACGTTGGGATTCCGGGGGTATTGAGAAGAAGGCAGAGAGAACGATATGAACGTGCTGGAAGGGATGGCGTATGGTTCATGATTCTGGGAGACTGGGACAGGGATGGCTGGGTGGAATGCGGGCGTGCCAGTCGATTTCTCGATGATCACCTATGGAATCGAGGATTGACCGGGGAAGCGTTGCTAGGATGCGGCATGTGGCTCGAGGGATCGGGCGACACGTGGATAGAAGGGGTTCCACGGATGTGAGTGCGTAGGCGATTATGGGGATTCATGTACTGGACGTCTTTCCCCACCGATCGTAAGCAACCGGTGTTTTTTTATATCAGATTGAATCCAAAGACCTTTGTTTCTACTGTCAAAGAGATAGTCAGGGACCTTGGGAGCCGTAATGTCAGGAGGGCTTAGTCCGTGCAACAGCGACAGGGCAACAGCAATGTAATAGGGATAACTGGGGGCAGAGAGACTGGTTCCGGCGAGGCGGGGGATCCGCTCCCTGACTGGATTACATGACTTATATGCCATAAAAGGCATTTATATGGGGGCATGAGAGCCCGATTATAATTGCTTGCAAGCCACGAGACAATTCCGTCATTCATGACGGTCCCCAGGTCATTGCATTATTGTGTGCAGGTAGTTCCGTATCTGTACATAGTGTCCGTTAGAGGATTTGTGACTCAGCAGGATGGCGCCCACGAGGCTTCACAATGTATTCCCGACATGAGAGAGTGTCGAGGTCTGGGCAGTGGGGGTGCCGGAGGCACCGTTGTGCTAGGGAAGTTGGGCGGTCGGGTGCCGCGGGCCCCGATGTGACTGGAGTAGCTGGTAGTTGGGTGCCGGTGGCACCGTTGTGACTGGAGTTGTTGAGTGGTCAGGCACCGCAGGCCCTGATGCGGCTGGGGTAGCTGGGTAGTCGGGTGTCGGCGGCACCGTTGTGACTGGAGTTGTTGGCAATCGGGTGCCGGGGGCACAGTTGTGCTGGGGTAGCTGGCAGTCGGGTTCCGGGGGCACCGTTGTGACTGGCAGTGGCCTGACCCTTCATCTTGCGCCAGGACTGGTAAAGTATACCAATTTTTTGGGTAACAACACTAAGTGCACGCTTATCGAGATGATGCTAAGGTGGCGCACGATCATCGAGGCGGGGAACCAAACATGGTGCTCTCATGAAGCGGTATCCGGGTCATGCACGAACGTCGAGTCAGGGCCGAGCAGGGTGTCCCAATCGAACAACGTCTGGGGGCGCATGACTATCGAGACAGGGCTCGGGCATAGTGCTTTCATCAGGCGGCATCAGGGTTGTCCACGAATATCGGGACAGGACCCAGGTAGAGTTCTTTCACCAAGCAAGATCTGGGGTCGTGCATGATTATCGAGATGACATACGTTAATCACAACAGGGGGCCGGAGGTGGGTGTTTGGGCTAGACGCCGTATGAGGGATGATCATGTGACATGCCCTCGGCGTAAGCCTAGCAAACACACACACAAATCTCCTTAGCGCGCCTTTGTAGTCTGGGGCTGAGCTCCTTAGGTGCTTGATTCATTTGGTGCTTCATCCATGCATTTGGGCTCCCAAAGGGGGCTTTTATAGTGGAAGGTGAAGGGTCACAGGGGGTTTACGCGGACCAGCTAAGGGGGGTGAGTTGGTCCGCGTAAACCCAAGTGAATAGTGCTTGGGTTACACGGGTTGAGAGAGAGAGGGGGAAGGGGTTTACGCGGACCAGCCCAGGGGGCTGGGCTGGTCCGCCTAAACCCTACCCCAGGGGGGGTTTAGGCGGGCAGGTTCTGGTTTTTTCTTTTTTGAAAACTTAAAATTTTTTTAATTGAATGGGGGTTTACGCGGACCAGCCAGGGGGGTGAGCTGGTCTGCGTAAACCCCCTCCCCCATGGGGGGTTTAGGCGGACCAGCCTGGGGGTCCAGGCTGGTCCTCCTAAACCCCCCAGAGGGGTTTAAGCGGGTTTTACCGAGGGGTTTTAGCCGGGTTTGACTGAGGGTTTACCGCGGGTTTGACCGTGGGTTTGACTGGGGTTAGACTGGGATTTGACTGGGAATTTTGGTTACAAAAAGACAGGAATGCCCTTGTTATAAAAATGAAATTTTCTTCTGGGCGATTCGCCCCCGGAAACCCCCGCAAGGGGCGCTGCCCCCTTGACCTGACAGGTCGATCCGCGTGCGAGGGCGCACGATGGTGGTGCATGACGCGACGAGTTGCTGGGAGTCCCGAGTTGGGCTCGAACTTGCTGTAGAGTGCCTGGAGCATACGTGCCCACCAGGTGCTCAGGGAAATTCCTGACGCGTGTGTGTGGGCCGTATACGGGTGCTGTGAGCTCCTGAAGCTTGTGGTTGGTCCCAGGTGGGTCTTCCTTTGACTTTAGAGGGCTAGAGGGAGGCGACCCGGGGGTAGACCCCGGCCTCGTTGCTGGGTGCCACATGGCGTGGCTTGTAGTCGGGGTGCCCCCAGGTCGGCTTGGGTAGCTGTGTTGAACGTGGGTAAACCCGCAAAGTGAGTGATCGGGGGTGGGCCCAATCGATCGTTGATGTTGCCGTCGGTTGATAAGTGTCCATTTCTTATGACAATTCATTGCATGTACACCATTTTATGTGCATATAATTAGGTAATTATGCATATTTCATAGTTAACCTCAACTCCGCATTTAAATTGGAGCTTTCACGTAAATTGATTAATTCGATTGTCTTATTTAATAATAAATTAAAGTTGAGGACCATGAGCATTAATTCTCCATTACATAATCATGAGCATTTGAGATTGATGTGTACATTGTGGTAATTTTTATGGACTAAAGTGCAATTATGTGTGTGTAGGACACCGAAGGTAATTACAAAAGAAGCCGGGGGCAAAAGGGTCATCACCATTTTGACCAAGTCAAATAAAGAATTCAAATTATTTTGGTTGGAGGGAAAGGAAAGTTCAAAATTTTGAATTCAAAGTTTGAAAAGGAGGAATCCAAACTTTAAGTTTGGAAAGGAGGAAAAGGACATTCAAAGTTTGAATTAAAGGAGAGACATGATGAGCCTTGGAAAATGGGGTGCCTAAAGTCCAAGAAAGGGGGTGCCCACCTACTTTTACTCTTCCCCATGCATCATATTCCATTTGAATCTTAGCCATTCATCTCCTTTTGATATAATCTCCACCCTCTATCTACCAAACGTTCCCTATAAATAGCCCATGGTAAGGAGGAGGAAAGGAGTCTTTTTTTTTAGCAATCTTTCACTCTCCCTCTTTCTCTCCTAACCTTAGGCCTCCGGTTTCTCCCATGTAAGTTCGTTTTCTCCTTTTGTGTTCTTCATGAAAGTTCTTCATTTTTAAGTTCTCTACAATTTCTTCTTCTTGCTCAACTTCTAATTCCTTCTGGTTTTTAAGATATTTTGTATTTTTCACTGTGCTGTCCTGTTCATCTGCGACCCAGTATTGTTCTCTGTCCTTTCCCTTATTTCTCCCTCTTCTAGTCATTTTCTGCTCTTGCTGTCTTCATGAAAGTTCTTGGTTTTTACGTGTTCTACAACTTCTTCTTCTTGCTCATCTTCTAATTCCTTCTGGTTTTGAAGCTATTTCTCATTTTTCAACTTGATGTCCTGTGATTTCACTGTTCATCCGAAGTGCTAGCTTCGGTTATGTCTCCATTTTGAAGCTCTTCTCCTCTTCTTTTCTATCTGAGTTCTTCATCAAAGTTCTTCCTATATCCCTCCTCTTCAACTTCTTCTTCTTGGGCATCCCCTAATTCTTCTTGGGTTCAAAGTTATTCACCCTCTAAAGGCAGCTTCAACAACAAAGGCGACTTCCTCCCGGTGTACACGGTGATCTCTTTCAAGGCGGAGCGATCCTCTCCAAAGCTCGGCGAGGAGGAGACGACGGCGTCATCACCATTGCTACTACTATCTTCATATCTCAGGCCCCTCTTTTTGTCATTACTTTTATGTTATGTTACTTCATTGTAATCTTGTCACCTCTTTGTTGTAAGCTTGTCTTGCACTTCATGTACCTTTTCTTTTAAGTTAATGAAGAGAGTTGTTCTTTTGATCTAGTTCTTGATCTTCTTCCATCTCTACCCCCTTCTTCTATCTCTTCTTTTCACTTCATGCAATTGATTTCTATTGCATAGGCGCATAATCATAGGTGTTTTTAATTAAGTGTTAGAATCGTTCTTTGTTTCATCATTTTTCTTCAAACAATCAAATCATAAATATTTTCCAAAGGAGTCCAAAGTTTTTAACTCTAAAAATCTCTTCTTACTTGTGGATTCGACCCGTGCTTGTCCTAATACTACATTCTCTTTTGATCATTTTGTGCGAGTGCGGTTTTAAGATTGTTATACGCGTGTTTTAAACGACGAACTTTCGCGTAATCATGGGTCACGACTAGTTGGTTAGGACCCTCAGTTGGGCCCGGTGACTGGGGCGTCGACATGACGATGCAGTTGTTCTGGTGATCGGGGTGACCCTCGCTCCCTAGCGAAGAGCCATATGAAGCGGCAGGCCGTTCTGAGTCCCTAGTTGCGTCGGCGGTGTGATATTGTATGCAGAGTGTTCGGGGGTGATCCCCGAATCTTCACAGAGTGCCGTAAAGTACGGCAGGTTGTCCTGAATCCTGAAACTGACCCGGTTGTCGGGAAACTGGCTGGCACAATGCCGTTTGCTCGGGGCTGATCCCCGGTTGTTATGTTGCGTCGCTTGACCCGACGAAGTGTCTCAATTTCCGAGCTCAACTCGACTGGTAGAGCAACTTTGGCGATGTGCCGTTTTGCTCCATTTAGAGAGTATTTCCCTATGCTTAATCCTCGATTAATTTGAGAAAATAAGCCGATACCAACAGAAGTACAAATACTTCACCTGTGAATGCATCATGTGTCTCAATACCATTTTCCCACAACTCTTTTAATTCATCAATTAATGGCCTTAAGTAAACATCAATATCATTACCAGGCGACTTTGGACCAGGAATAAGTAAACTCAACATAAAAAATGGGTCCTTCATACATTTCCAAGGTGGTAAATTATATGGCATCAATATCACTGGCCACATACTATAAGAATTGCTTATATTACCAAATGGGTTAAAACCATCACTTGCAAGACCTAACCGTACATTTCGAGGATCACGAGCAAACCATTCATGTTTCGTATCAAACTCATGCCAAACTTCAGAGTCTGCGGGATGTTTTAGTACTTACTCACCATTTACATGGTTATTTGAATGCCACCTCATGTCTTCAGTGACTTGCCTTAAAACAAATAACCTCTGGAGTCTTGGTTTTAATGGGAAAAAGCGTAAGACCTTTTGAGGTACTTTCTTTTGTTTACCTTGGTTGTATTTGTATCTTGATTCACCACACTTTGGGCATTTTTCTTCATTCTCATATTCCTTCCAAAATAGAATGCAATCCCATTTACATGAATCAATCTTGACATAGTCTAAACCCAAATCACGCATAATGCTTTTGGCCTCATAAAAGCTTTCAGGTAGTGTCCCTCCAGGTGGTAGTGATCGTTTCAGTAATGGAAGCAACAAATCAAGTGACTTATTACTCTAATTACACATTGTCTTCACATGAAGGAGATTAATAAGGAAGGATAACTTTGAGAACTCTCAACACCCTGCATACAATTCAGATTGACCATCACTTAGTAATCTAGTAAATTTGTCACCGCCACTCGTACTCCCACGAGTTAAGGGTTGACTACTAGATGTCGTCTCACTATTAAATGTCTCTTGAGCACCATCGATAATGATTGCGGCAATGTGAACATCTTGTATAATGTTTTGAACACCATCACTATAATTGGTCTCATTTTCTGGTCCTTGATCATTGTGATGATGATCTTCACTTTGAATTCTAACTCTATCAAACTATTCACCATGATGTACCCAACGGGTATAACTCGGTAACATCCCATTGATATACAAGTGATCTTCAACCTCGTTCAAATCTTTCAAGTATGCATTCATACATTTGACACAGGGACATCGGATTCTATTCAATCCATCAACACAAGATCATGCATGAGCCATAAAATTATTTATTCTTGCTTTATATTCGGGGAAACATCGATTGCGAAGTTGTATCCAGTTTCTGTCCTTTCCCTATTTAACATTCAATGACATTAAATGTAAAATTAATTGTCAAGAAACAAAATCACAACTTCTGAGTGTGTCAATCCAAGCATGCACGATCATAAATAATGATAGCACCAAAAATAGGTAGAGAAAATCTTCACTTGGATGAAAATGGGGCCTAGATTGTTAATATGAGAACAAATATGGTGTTGGATGTAGATTTGATGTCTCCAATATGCTGCAATTAGATGAGATATAATCACGAAGTACATAATAGCAAAAATTCGGTAACGATGTGTATAACAAACTAGAGTAAGAAAAGAGAATGAAGAAGATGCAAATGCAAATGCATCACATACCTCATGCAATAGAAGGGAGAAAGAGAGAAGCTGCCCAAGGCCTGGACAGATTCGTGGCGCATATGCAGTGCATGGTTCCTCACCCTTTCTTTGGTCTTCCCTTTTTTATGCTTCCTTCGGTTTTCATCTTCACGTCTCATTTATTTGTTTTTTTATTGTTTTTTTTTGGAATAACTTTATTCAATGTATTATTTTTTATTTTAGGAGCTGGCAAGACCACTGGGTCCCGCTCTGCTCAACCTGCACGAGACAGATCAGTAGACATCTCAGGTGCCTTTGCATTCATTTCTTCACTTTTGCTCGCGTTTGTAGCTCATCATGGAAGATTGGGGGCGTTGAACCCCATTTCATCTTACAAGCTCTCTTTTTGAAGCATGAGCAAAGCGCATATGCATGCACGTGTATGAATGGATGAGCATGGGATTTAATTCCAAATCACGGGGCAAGATACATTTGAGCTTTTGAACACCACCCTTGGGATGGTTTATATGGGCAGCCTATCTAGGTGTACAAAAACCTCTGAGTTCACCTATGCGTGTGAATTTTCTGAATTTCTATATGTGGATGCATTTCTGAGTTCCTACATGCAAATAAAAGCGTTGAGCTCATGAACGCAAGAAATGCATTTTTTGAACTAGTGCGTGCAGTGGACTGCATTTTTTTCTTTTTTGGAAGAGGTCTGCTGGTCTGCCTTCCAGAGTAGGATATGGGCAAGGGATTGCCCGCTGCCATGGGAAATCAGCAGATCTGAGGTCTGTCGGTCTGCCCGATCGACCAGCAGGCTTCCTCCCCCTTTCTTTCTCCTCCATTTTCTTTGGATTGCTTGTCTTCTTTTTTTTTTTTTGAAGGGGGCTGCTGGACTGCTTAGAGGTGGGTCGACCCACTGCTCTGGGTGGGTAGACCCACCTTCAGCAGATTAAGGGGGCTAGTGGTGTTTTAACTTCACCTCTGATTCATTTTTTTGTTTTATTTGATTTCTTATCTTCCTTTGATCCTCCAGGTTTCACTCTCATTTGATTGGTCTGACTTGTTATTTTCTTTCCAAATCTTCATCATTTATTTTTTATTTTTGGCTGCATTTCTTTGATTTGGGGAGAGCTTGCTGCAAAGAATGGTCAGGCAGGGGGGGTCGACTCCTGTAGTCGACCCCCGCCCCCCCATCCAGTAGCATGAAGGGTCCCAGCCCCTTTGTTTCATAATTTTTCTTTTATCTTGTTCACCCATGCTTCAGCATCTTTCTAAAATTTGGCTTGCCATAGCACCTCATTGCATGTCCATGCTCATAGAGTTTTCTTTTTATCCAGTTCCCAAACCATTGGGTTTTCAGCAACCTTAAGGATTGTGATTGTTATTGGAATTTAATACACATCAGCTCTCATCAATTGGACCTTTTTTGTTCAAATGGTTGGCAAAGATGGCTACTGGCATGGAGAACAAGCAAACTTGAAATCTGCTGGCCTACCTACCTACGAGCCATAAGGGGCAGAATGTAGATGAATTTATGAATTCCAGTCGTACAATGGCTTTCACGGACTCAATTTCTAAATTTTGTGAGGGTGTGAACCCTGTGGATTTACACATGCATGGAGGGTTTTTGCCACCTTATCTAGGCGTGTGAAACTTTATGAATTTCCCTAGGTAGGTGAGTTTCTGGACGTCTACATATGGGTAGACTTCTGAGCTCAAGTATGCAAAATGAAAATGATAGACTCATGCATGTAGCAATGCATTTTTTTTGAATTTATGTATGCAGTGAACAGCATTTCTTTTTAGAGAGATCTGCGCAACCCCGCCATTCGGAGTGGGATGTGGGTCAGAGGGGTCGACCCCTATGCAGATGGCTGCACAGGGGTGGCCCAGGCAGGAATATACATATATATATATAGGTTTTTTATCAAAGGGTGCTGACTGCCTTCTTTTGGATTCAATATAGATGATAGGTCTGAAACTGTTGCTTCCAGTCTTATCCTCATGTCCCTTCTCGATTGCAATTCCTTTTTAGTGGATTTCAATTTATTTTTTTTTGAGTTGCTTATCTCAACATATAGGCTGCTAACCTGGGAATGGAGGGTTGCTATTTGAGTGACTCACTCACCAATTTTCTCCTTGCTGCTTAATAAAAGATTCTCTGCAACATACTTATCTGATTTGAGATCCAATACTTGTTGCCTGGGGTGGGACAGTTCAACTTTTTGTTCATCAAAATATAATCGCTGGTACTATTTTTTCATTCAAAAAGATGCAAAAGTTTGATACTTCTGCCTCTAGTTTCTATCTAGTCTCCTTCTCTAAGTGTGATTAATAGCATGTGTATCCCAAACTTTCCCTTGCTTTGTTCAGCTCAGCACATGGACTGGTAATTTGAGAGTTGAACATTGCTGTCTGAGCATCTAGTTCTCTTTGTCTTTTCTTACTGTCCAGTAAAGGTTGTTCTATAGTGGAATTTTCTAACTTTATGTACAGCACCTTTTAGGCTAATTCTGATATCTGTTCATTCAAGCATGACAGATACTCACATTTTCATTGAGCTATAATGCAAGGTTTGTTGGTTTACTCTCCATTTCATATCTAAAGCATCTCTCAACATGCAGTTCATCATGTTTAGATTTTAAAGCCCTCTTAAAGTTGTTGGGTTCATTTCTGGATCAGCAACTTTGTCACAAAGGGTTAGCAGTTCAACAATTGAATTTCTTTATTACTCCTCATGGTGCAATAATAGATATTGCCACCCAGACCTTTCAGATCGAAAATTAGATACTTGTAGCCTAATATGAACCAACTTAGCTTTCTGTTCATCCAGTGACGCAATTTGCTCATTCTCCTCATTCCATTGCAAGGTGAGATTAGTAACTATCTCATCCAGTTTCACTTTGTTGCCTTGTGGTTCATCTGCCATCATCAAGGATTCTATCTTATCTCCCAAACATGGTGCTGCTTCTGGCATCATGAGGTTCTCCCCCCCTTTTTTGTTTTTTGGCTGACAAGGGGGAATTGGACATTTCTAATCAGAATACACCTGGTCTAATCATAGAAAGGAACCTACTTTTTCAAAACTTGATAGAATTCTGATAGATAGCAATTGGAACACTTTATTCTTGGGTGCTAAAGTCATAGCATAACCAAGGATGATGTTGGATGATAATCCACTTTTACTTGACTGTGTACAGGGTTGTCTTCGTTTCCTTTCTTAATTGAGAATGTATGGTTACAATTTGAAGAGCTTAATTAGTTAAGCAGACCTGAGTGCAATTTCCTTCCTGTTAATCCATATGCTAAAAACATTCCTACTAAGCTGAAGAAATTGAAAGAAGAAATTAAAAAGTGGGCATTTGATTGGAGACATCAGCGATTCAAAAGGAAAACAGAGTTGGAAGATAGAATTCATGAATTGAAAGTAGTGTAGGAAAGTTGGGACCTAACTTCAGCAAGAATAGAAGGAATTATCTCTTTTGAAGACTCATATTGCAGATTGGATCCACGAAGAAGAGATAGATGGAAACAAAAATCCAGAGCTATTTGGGTGAAAGAGGGTGATAACAACACCAAGTTTTTTCGTAAGATTGTAAATATAGAGGAAGAAGAAACGTTATCTCTATACTAAAAAAAGATGACATCTGGATAGTGGATGAGGCCCAAATTGCAGCTGAAAATAATTTATTTTTATTCAGTTCTCTTCAAGTCTGAAAGGTGGTATCCACAATGGAATGATCCAGAAGGAAGAACCTTGCAGGTTCAAGAATAATGTATGCTAGTAGCCTCTAGTAGGAAGCATAAGTACAGCATTCAGTTTTAGTATGGATGGGGAGAAGGCACCTGGCCTATATGGTTTTCCTTTGCTATTCTATTAGAAAGTTTGGTGACTCATTTAAAAAAGATGTTGGCTTGGCTACTCAAGAATGTCTTGAGTAGGACAGACTGGCAGAGGAAGTGAGTATTTAATCATAACTTCGTGGTGCTTTTCCAAGGAAAGAGGAAGCTACAGAATTAAAGGATTTCAGGCCCATCAGTCTTATAAATGGGGCCTATAAAATTCTGAAAGGTCCTTGATGCAAGGCTTGCGGCAATCTTACCAAGGATGTACTGAATATCAGGCAAGTTTTATTTCAGGGAGGAAGCAGAAAGATGCTTTTTTAACAGCACATGAGGTAGTTTTCTCTATAAAACAATCAAGAAGATCAGGATTGGCTTGCAAAATGGATTTCAACAAAGCATAATTTGGTTTCTCTGGGTGTTTTTATTGAAGCTATTGTCGTAGCTCGGCACAATGGATTAGAATTGTTCAACATTGTATCAGCACAGCTTTCTTTTCAATCATTTTTAACGGCAGGGTTCATGATCTATGTAGAAGCAGTAGCGGCAATGGGATCTGTATGACCACTACTTTTTTGTGATACTCGGTAATATGCTGAGTAGAATGTGTACTCTACTGTCTATTTCTCACCTTCAATAGTTCAGTTTATCAATGATACCTTGATCTTCCTCGAAAGGAGTTCTGTGTAGATCAGAAACTTGCTCTTCACACTGGAAAGCTTTGATGCATGCTATGCATTGTTGATTAATTATGATAAGAGTGTAGTCTTTAGATTGAATATGGAGGCGGCACAGATCCAAGAATGTGTAGAAATATTGGCTTGCAAGATTGATACAATTCCTATGGTTTAGTTAGGGTTGCCACATCATCATGAGAGTTTCAGAATGGGATCCCCTTCATCGAATTCAGAGGAAACTGTCTTATCTGGAAGGCCAAGAACTTATATTTGGAGAGTGTATCACTTTGATTACTTCAGTACCAACAAGTATCCCACTACATCATTTGTTGGTTTTCTTTGTTTCAATGTCTGTAAGGAAAAAAATTGACGGGATCTCTAGCATTTTTTAACGATAATTCACTGACTCAACTTCATTCAGACTCTACCCCTTTCTTTCTTTTTTATGATGGCAGTGGGAAATCAATGCCTTTCTTCTATATAACAATACACTACAAGAATTTATTAGCTAATAGTAGGTGAGGGTAGCATCAATCTAAAAAATAGTAGCATGAATTGCTTTGTTCATGATCTTATCTAGAACCCTTTAGTTGCAACATGGAGTTTATAGGTTTCTTCTATGCAATCATAGTATAAGGGTTCGATTCTGAAAGGCCTCTTACAAACAAGAAATACTAGTAAAATTCCACAGAGCTTAGTCCCACTTCCAGCACAATTGAATATATCATAGTTTGACCTATTCTTCATTTTGAATCTCATTTTCGTAGGGATGACAACTCAATAATATTAATTTTATACATCTAATGCTTGAAATTAACAAAATAGAGTATTTGTTGAACCAAAGCTTGCATTTACTCACACATGTGAATAGAGCTTCATGGTGACGGGGACTTACTCATTCAACTAACAATAAAATATACTTCCTAGAAAGGGCAAGAAAAATCTCTGCAGAGGTTGATAAAACATTAATGTCATTGAACTAAAATTGGAGAAATTTTCCCGTCCAACAAACAACATTGTTTAAAGTCCATTTCCATTTGTCAATTGGAGGGGAAGTCCAATTCTAGAACTCTAAGCACTGCCAATATCACAATCTAATAACTGCATATATTACCCCTTCCCAAAAATTCTAACATTTCATTTCCCCCAATCCATCCAAATTGGAAAGCAGAAAAGGTCACCACACTTTGTGATCACCCTTGAGTGCTTCTATCTATTTCCAACCTAAAATTTCTCATTGCCATCAAGAAGGTGATGGATAGAAACTGTCTTCTATCCTTACATAAAGGACAACAAATAAAAATATGACCAAATCTCTTCATTTTTCTTGACTGAGAAAAGGAACAAAGATATTCTCTTCATTTTTCTTGATAGCCATGCACTATTTTCAACATCAAAACCCTAAACATCACTCCAAAAAAGTGGACAAACATTAAATAGCAGAAGAAACAACACAAATTACGAAGATGGAAAACCTTTGTTGATGACGACATCGAGGTCCTAGTACATGGGTATCGTGGTTGGTAGTGTAGTCGTCATTTGAGGTTCCTCTGCAGGTGGCTACTAATGGAGGGTAGGTGTCAGGTGGCGCTGTGGCCCAACTGCTGGGCTCGTCTGGTGATCTGTGGAGGGCCACTGCAGTGGCTACTGGTGGGGTGGTGGAGGGCGTCCAAAGGTGGCACACGGCTGACTCATGGTCAGGTGGTAGGGCACAGACAGTCGGCGAGTCGAGGGTAGTGGCCAAGGGACGACAGGGCGATCCTGGGTGTCACCGGAGGCGGGTCGATCGAGGCCTTGGGCGGTGACGGGTGTTGAATGGGGCGAACAGGGAGCGACCAGGCAGTCACAGGGTTGAGGGAGAGGGAGAGATGAGGATGTAGAGGAGTAGGGAATCGCAACTAGCTAGCTAAGGGATGAGTTGAGGGAGAGAAATGCATGTAGTGGCTGATGGAATCGCAGGGTTGAGTGAGCAAGAGATGAGGAGGCTATGGGGAACCATAGGGATGTGAGTTGAGGGAGACAGAAGCGGGAATGTGGAGCGAGGATAGCGGAGGCCAGGAGCGGGCATTCTGAAAAATGGTTTATGGATATTTTACAACAAAAATATATTGTTAGTTAAAATAAAAAACAAATTAATTACAAAAAAATTATAATAATTTGTTATAAATTAAAATATCAGTTACATTAAATTTTTATTTGTTATTATTTATGAGGAAATAATAACTAAATTATAACCTTTGTTACTAATGATAACGTCTTTTATTTAATAACAAGAATATTCAAATTTCATTTTTATATTTCATTTATTATAACAATTTTTTTTACTTTGTAATTTTTTTTGTTGCTATTAATCAAATTTATTGTAGTGTTATATAGAGTTATTGGCCTTCCTTTTACTGGTGCCCCGAGCACAGGAGGGGTCTTCTGGTGATCCTTCAATTTTTTAAAGGCTGCTTGGCATTCTTCATCCCAGTAAAAGGGCACATCTTTCATCATTAATTTATGAAAGGGATGACACCGCCTTGATAAGATAGAGATGAACCTCACAGAGACCACAGCTCGGTGAGGTTCCTTGGTGGAGGTAATTCTTGTATCACTTTTATTTTGTCTGGGTCTATTTCAATTCCTCTATATCTGACAATAAACTCGATGAATTTTCCGCTAAATACCCTGAAGGCACATTTCATTGGATTCATTTTCAGCTCATATTGTCGAAGCCTCAGTAATATCACCCGCAGGTCTTGCAAATGGTCTTCCCTCTTCCTGGCCTTGACCACAAGATCATAAATGTAGCATTCCACTTTCTTGTAGAGTAAATCATCAAAGATTTTTGTCATGGCTCATTGATATGTTGCACCAGCATTCTTAAGACCGAACGACATTCTCTAGTAATGGAAGATGCCTTTGGGCATTTGGAAGGCTGTGTGGACCAGCTCTTGCTCTGCGATCCATATTTGATTGTAGCCGGATGACCCATCTATAAATGTTAGAGCTTCATGGCCAGTAGTGGCATCTATCATTACTTCGGTGATTGGTACCGGGAAATCATCTTTCGGGCATGCCTTATTGAGGTCCCAGAAGTCGACGCATATTCTTATCGGCCCATTTTTCTTCTTTACGGGCACTATGTTGGCCAACCATGTGGTGTACTGATTTTTATCCACAAAGCCGATATTGATGAGTTTGTCCACTTCTTTATGGATTTGATCAATAAACTCTGGTCGCATGCGCCAGGAAGATTGCTTCACTAGCTCTACCCTTGGGTCTATTGCCAGTAGATGTTGCGCCACATTGGGATTCAACCCGAGCATCTCCTTATAGGTCCAGGCGAAACAATCCAGGAACTCTTTTAATAATTGTAGATACTACTACCGCTCCTTCTGAGAGAGTAAGGCATTGAGAAAGGTGGGTCTCGGGTCACCATTGCCCTCCAGATTCACCTCGATTAGTTCATCAACAGTGGCTTGGCCTCCGTCTTCTATTTCTGGCGGTGCCGATTTTAAGTCAACAAAATCTTTAATACCATCCTGTTCAGCCTCCAAGACTTCTATATTTTCTTCTGGCAAGACAAGTCCCATGTTGAGATATCAGGCTGGCTTGACAGTAAGGTTCCACCTTGGACTATGCAACTCGGAGGGGGTGATGGTTGGTCTTGACCATCTTCATTTCTTGGGTGAAGAGGAGCTTGCCTTTGTTGAGTATAGCTGGTCACCTTGTTCTTTTGAGTTTTGCTATGGAGCGTCATGCTCTCCATTAAAATACTACTATCATTTTCATTTTCTTGTTCTACTACCCCTATTAATGAGCTCAACTCCTGGGTGTATGTTAGCATCTTTCCTTCCTCAGACCATTCCTCCTACTGTAGGGCTCGGCATTCTTCGAGGATGCGCTTGAACTCGAGACACTCCTTCTCTTCTTCGGGGTCTTGAATTTCTTCGTTTATGACTTCATCAAACCTGATCCTAGTTTGAAATGGTACTTCTTCAAGGAAAACTTCTTCCCAACATCTGCGCTTAGTGACATTTTTGCGCTCTTCTGACCCCGAGCTGTTATCAAAGAGCAATGGACCCTCTGGTGGATGGGACTCCTTTTCTTCATTATTTGTTGGGAAGTTGTCATAAATCATTTCCAGTGAGCCTTTAACTGTGAAGATAGTAGAGATGACATCCACCTCTGCTTCAGAATATTCTTGGAGGGTATACCCCAGACCCAGGCTTCGGGTGATCTTCAAGAGTTCCTTGTCAGTGTTGGGTACGTACCATAACTTTTCAAATGCTTCCTTCTGACTGAAAGGCTTAAGCGAGGGGACCCGCATTTTGGCAAAAAGGTGAGAGACCCAATCGGCTGTATAAGCCAGTCCCTCTATCGGCACCATCCAATTTGTTGATTCCACGGGAATGACACAGTCATTATCTTCTTTGTTAGTAGGTTCTCCAACAAAAGATATTGTGGACGGCTTGCAGAAGTGAGGGATTTCCATGGTCTTTAGTGGTTCCATTGTTTGACATTCGAGGTCCAACACAGGTTTAAAAAGCCCTGGTGGTACTTCGATGCATTCAAATATCTTCTTCATGTCAACTTCATCCCAATCGAAATAAGTGGCTGGCGGCTCAGCCCTAGTGACCTCTCCTGCCTTGGAGATATGAGAGACCTCCTGAGAGTCCATGTAGTCAGGTGGCGGTGGTGGAAACCAATCCTCCGACGAAGCTTTTCCTTCCTTTTTGTCTACGGGTGCCTCCTTCCTTACTGGCTCTTGGAATGCCTCGAATGCCTCGATGTAGAGGGGTGCAACGAGTAAATGACACTCAGAGACCTCAAAAGGGTGCAAATCAACAAATACTCTTTCTTCTTTCCCATTCCAGTAGTACTTAATGCACTGGTGGAGTGTGGAGGGAACTATCAGGTGCTTATGCAGCCAAGGTCGGCCAAGTAGTGCCTTGTAAGAGGTGCTGGAATTAATCACATGAAATTGTACTTTTGTTGTGAGCTCTCCCAGTGTGAGGTTAAATTCTGCTACACCGAGGGGGACTTCAAACTTTTGGTTGAAGCCCGTAATTCTCATATCCCTTACTTTCGTGAGGTGGATGTTGACACCCGTTTTATGACCAATAAGTTGGGTCAAATCCTTATCAATTTTTATGATGTCCCGAGTTATTCACCGATTATTGGGCCAATTTTGGTCATTTTTTGGGCTTATTTCATGGGTCGTTCTCCCTGGTTGGGCCTATCTCCTTTGATTTCTCGTCATTTTTCAACTTATTGGGCTTGGATAAGGGCTAATAATGGTTTTATTGTGGATTAACTTGAAGATTTATCTACCTTTATCTCTTTTGCCACGACCCTTATCCATGCGGTCTATCGCACGACCATATGGTGGGCGTTGGTGGTCCTTCGCTAGACCACTAGGAAGCAGAGAGTCCTCTTGGGTTTCTTCGATCTTATCTTTTCCTGGACGACTGAGCCATGCGGTCTACCAGTCGACCGTTTATGGAGCCTTGCTGTCGATTGCATGACCGTTTGGGGAGATAGAGAGTCATGCTCTGTCCGTTCTTCCTCTCTTCGGCCATGGACGAACTAGAGTCCTTGATTTGTTGATTTCTCTTTGGATAGAGACTCTTAGAACCGTCTGTTTGTTTCCCTGGACTCTTCAGAGTATTATCTTCGAGATTTATCTAAGTTCAGGTCTATTTTCATGTCATTATCTCTCCAACTCGACCTAGGGTTTGGGGTTCTATAAATATAACCCTTGACTTCATGGCCTGAGGGAGGATATTTCTAGAGTTTGCCATGAAGTGCTGCTGTGTTCTGGAGCGAGTAGCAACCAGGGAGAACTCCTTTCTACGTCCATAAGGCTTCTGGTCCAGGGAGTATTAAGTTCCATTGGTTTAGTTTGAGTCTTTTCTCTTAGTTTTCTCTATTGCCCTTTGCATCTTCATAGCATATTCTCTCTTCCTCTTCCACGTTCTCTGCACTTACATCACGTTTTCAAACATCCTCCTACTATTACCACGCCGCACAAGGGTTAAAAACCACCAACCCCAGGTATTCACCCTTCCTTTTATGCACTTTAGCTTAATTGCATTATAGATACTACACTAGTCCAAGGGCTTATTGGTCTACTTTTTTCTTTGTGTCTACATTCTTTTACAGATTCACAGGGTTCATTGCACGAGGCCGAGCTCTTCTGGCCGTCCAAGAGGGGTGAACATTCAAGTTCCACGTTGCTGTTCTTGGTGCTCTTGCGGTCATTTGGAAGACCGTTTGCAGATCTCAGGCGGTCTATCGTAGGACTGTTTGACGTCATCTGACGATCCCTGGCCTTCTCTCTCCCATGGGTAGGTGACTTCACTCGGCTCTTTCTAAGGTACATATTGTGGTTTTACTGTGTTATTTACCTTGGTGGCAATCACACCTTCCTTTATTTGGGCATTATTCATCATCTTGCTTACTTTCTCTTTTATCTCTAGTTGCTCAACACCCTCGATGTGTGTTTTTCTTTTATTCCCTTGCCCCACGCCTCGGCGTGTGTTTTTATTTCTCCTTCTTTATTCTTGCATTATTGAGATGACATGCCCACAGATTTCATGTTGATTGCTTGAGTTAGTGCAGCACTTGCTCACACATATTTCACATCTCTCATATTCATCCACACACATCACCATCACAACAAAAACATCAACAACCTCTATTTTTTGGCGATCGTGATGGGACATCTAGTGCCAATTATGCTGAGTTTCTGTCTGACCTGCTGTTCTTAGTTGTTCTCAGTTGCCCTTGTGCTTTCCTCGATTTTCCCATTTATTCCCTATTGTTTTCTGCTCTCTGGGTCCCTGGCGGTCTCTTCCCTGGCCGTTTCTGGCTTAAAAGCAGTTTAGCGATAGAACGTCTTATCTGTTAGCGGTCTCCTGGATGACCGTTTCTCTAGTTACATGTGTGCATCCCGAGGTTGCTGTTATTTCTGTAGTTTTTCACTGTGTTTATTATTCCTGGGTGCTATCTGGTCTCCTCCTCTATTGTGACATACATATATATCATTGTTTGCATATTACTTGATAGTTCATAGGCTAGAAATTGCATGCACTCTGGTCAACATAGGGTCATTCATCCTTCATATCATAGTTCTATTCCCACCTTGGTGTGTGATCCACTCGCCTCCATATTCCTTGGGGTCGACTAGTGACCGCATCAGGGACCTCCATAAGTCCCCGTGAGCCGTGGATTCCCACACGGACGCCGGGCCGGTTGTACCTTCACCACCCCGTGTCTAGGTTGCATAAGTATGGGAGAGTTTACACCTGGAGTTAACCAAGTTCCCAATATCTTTCCCATTAGCAACCTATTTTTGGATAGAACATTTGAATCAAAAATCATTAAGGTTCTAAAGGAAGAAACAAATAAAATTTGTGCATCATCATAACTTGGTTGACTTTGGTTGCCTCTCATCCCTTTTTTTTATTTACATAAGTTTGGAATTGTCTTGTCTAGTCACTCATTTGTGATTGTTTGTGTTGTTTGTTTTGGCTTTCCAAGGTGTCACGTTGCATGTTGAGTTGCTTTCGATCCTTAGATTCATCTCCTAGGAGCAATTCTTCTTTCACTTCTTACTCTAATCCTTTGTTCGAGACCGACATGTCTTCCTACGATCTTCCCCGTTCCCATGAGGAATCTCATCCCTAGGGTCTCTTAGAGGACCCGCCTAGGGTCATCCAACTTCCATCCAGAGAAGGGTCTGTCCCTCCTCTGTCCTCTATCTCCATGGAGGGTGTGCAACCCTCCCTTTCCACCAATAATCCCACCTGTCACATCTTGGAAATGATGGCCCAGTTGGATCCGGCCCAACTTCAGGCCCTTTATCAGACCTTGCGAGGGTCCAGTGCCCCATCTCCCACGATTGCATATGGTCCGTCCACCACCTCCATCTTTCAGTGTAGGGTTGATGGGCCCGGGGTTCCACCCATTCCTATTGATCTTACCCCAGTCCAGCCTAGGATCCTTCGGTTCTCCAGTCTAGAGGAAGGCCAATCCTCTGGATCGGCCCCTCAAGTCCTTGATAAAGGGAAGATTGTTCTTCCCTTATCCACCCAGACTGCTTCTTATAGGACCATTCCATCGGTGCCACAAGTTCTTGTTGGCTCGACCGATTTCACTCACCCTCAACAAGGGGCGGCCCATGTCCACTCCAATTTGGGTCATCCTCCGGCCCAATATCCATTTTATGAGCCTCCCCCTCCTTCCGTCTACCCTTCGGCTCCTCGCCCTGAGCCTACTCCTTTCACTACACCCACTCCATCCAGGGAGCAGGAGCTCCTTGACAAATGGGCCACCATGCAACAACAACTCGACTTCCTCCAAAAGCGGGTTGGCTCAGAATCTTTAGCAGATGTTCCAGTTCCCAGTTTCCATAATATTCGATTCCCTCCTCAATCTAAGCTCCCCACATACCACAAGTATAATGGGAACAACAATCCTTTTATTCATGTGAGGGACTTTATGTATGAATCGGCGTAGTTTCAGTATGATGACCGCCTCATGGTGTATTTATTCCGCCGGTCACTAGATGGAGTTGCACTGGAGTGGTTCTATGCTTTGCCACTAGAAGACGCCGAGAGTTTAAAGGTTGTGAAGGAGAGGTCTATTCAAAGGTTCTAGGATCGGGTTGGCTTGGAATATTCATTCACCGATCTTGTGGCTGAGAAGATGAAGGCAGACGAAGACTTTGCTACATACACTGACAGATGGAGGCAGATGGCCGCCCGTGTGCCAGGTCATATTTCGGAGGAGGAGAAGGTCAAGTCGCTTATCTCCAATGCTACCCCCACTTTCGCAACATATTAGCCATGAACGATATTGTCAACATGCACCAACTCTATAGTCGAGCAAGATTTATTCAAACCCAGTTCAAGGACTCCCCCATCCATTCTCTCTTCGATGCCCAAAAGCCCAAATACAATAAGAAATCTCAGGGGACTGTTACCAAAAGATTTAAGACCAACGAACAAGTACAAGCTGTTGCATTCTCCTTCCCTAACCAGTCCGCTTCACTTCGCTTCCCACAAACTCCCCATAATCCCCAATTTTCCACGCCACAAAGTCCCCAACCTGTCTTCCCTGCTTCACCAAACACCCAGCCTACCCTCCCCGGTCCACAAAATGCCTTCCCTACTCTACAACAGCCGCAACAACCTCCGCAATATCACAGTGTCCCTCCACCCAATGGCTACACAAATAAACGCCCGGCTCCGAAAAGGGCGCAATATCCTCCTTTGCCCAAGTCCCTCACAGACATTTTTTTCTGCTCTCATGTCGATAAGTGCAATTCAGCTCCCTCCGGAATGGCCCAACTGGAACCCGGCCATCGACCAGTCCAAGTACTGCATGTTCCATAGACAGCACGGGCACACCATCGAAGGATGTTTTCAGTTCTGAGATCTGGTATACGACCTACATGAAGGGAAGCGTATTGACTGGGCCGAGATGCATAAGGCCATTGTTGAGATAAAAGAGTGTTGAACCCCGTGCACAACCGTGTTTTACGAAATTTTGATGATGAACTAAATACCATGTGACTGCCCTCCATGTAAACAATATGCATATGTTGGTTGTGGATTTGAAATGAACTGAGCAAACTCCATTTGATTGAACGGCTAGTGTATGACACGGTCAATTGATTTGATGAACTTAACTAACGTGTGTTTTGAAATGTTTACAGGAGTTAGTGAGAAAGGAAAGTCTCCGAACAATTTGAGTGAAATTCTTCTAACTCTTCCTTAGTTGATTTGGATAAGATTCAAGCTATTGTGATAGCTATCATGTGGTTTGAAGAGACTTAGTCTAAATATTGAGAGATTGATGAGAGCTAGAGATTATTCTTCAAGAAAGCAAATGAAAATTGAAGACTGACCTTAGGTGTATATCTTTGACAGGGACATTCAATGGAGACCGACTGTCAAGATCAAGTGGTTATCATTCAATCTAAAACATTAAAATGGTAAGTTGTTGTTTGGATAGTTGAAGGAGGTTTATTGTGAAAGATGGATGAACAAACCCCAAGGTAACTCCCTATCTATATCTACTTGGCCTATCTGTGATCTTTGGGGTAGAGTCACTTACTTCTTCGATTCATATAGTTATCTTTGATGTCTCATGATCTTAGAATAACCCCATTGTGTGTTTTCCTATATCTTGTTTATGTCAGGAAAAGTGTCGACCCCATGGGTCGACACTTTGTCCAGGGGTTTGCTATTTTCAGCCAGCCCTCTTATGTCTTTGAACGTAGGGATAAAAAGTCAACCTTGTGGGTCGACCTTTTTATCGTGAGGTTCTGTCTGGGTTCATGTTTCAGAACCCTGGACATAAGTGTCGACCCACAAGGTCGACACTTATTCCGGGTCTTTCTGCCGTGGCCTTCTATTGTTGCCACAAGTGGAAAGTGTCGACCCCATAGGTCGACACTGTTGTACTCCTGGTTTTGATGATGGCAACTCTGGACTGTTTTAAGGATGAGGCATCAAACAAACGCATGGACAGGTATCTAAATACAACGATAAGATAAAGTCAATTCTGCTTCTCCTTCTCCTTTTCTTTTCTTCTCTTTTCTTTAGCGGGTGTGTGCTTTGAGTAAAGTCAATTCTGCTTCTCTGCTGTTTTCTGAGTTCATCATCAATACAATTATTAAATTCCTCTACACACATTGGTTTCTTTACTTTTGAACAATAAGGATCGAGAGATGATGAGGTCCTGGTTTTATTAAATTGTTCAGCTTTTGCTCCATACATAGTGCATAAATGGGTTCAAAAGTTCTTGAATTCAAACATCATAAGAATTATGGATCTCCTATCATTAACATATCATAAAGCAATTCAGAAAATATCTCATATTTCATAGGAATTATCACTGTAACTCCCCCTGAATTTAAGACATCATCTACATATCTCAGTGCTCTAGAGATTTTTCCCATACACAGATGTCAAGGAAGCTTTATTGTGGGATAAGAACGGAAAGGACAAGATATATGGACAGAGCAAGTTGATGTGAGAAGGAAGTTTCCAAAAGAGGAAGATGTAACCTTGAGATTCCAATAAGGCACAGCTGCGTTAACTCACCCTCTTCACTGCGTCAACTCATCTATCTAGACATCACAACCATTTGTTCAATTTCAGAACCCAGTTGCCCACAACGTTAACTCAGGTTCACCATAGCGTCAACTCACTCCACCAGCCACAGACACTCCACATCAAGGTTCTCAAAGAGTAAGCTGTCTGGTGCGTTAACTCTATTTCCACACTGAGTTAACTCAGTCCTCCAACCAGCAGTAACAGCTCTGTACTTTATTCAGCATTTTGTCACGAAGAATTTTATCTTAAGCTAACTCCCCCTTAGATCATGCAATGTGTTCCATGAAAACTGAATCTATGAAATTGTGATACATGCACATTCAGACTGCCCTAATAAGCAAAGTGACCCATGGTACTAGGCGGAGCACTTGGTCTAAAAGACCACTTCACACATAGTAAGAACCTCCAGGCAGATCTCCCTGCCTTTTGGTAGCTTACCATTTAATATACCACAGAGGTCAATCATAATAATTCAACATGCAGTTCTGATTTCCAATCAATTCTCAATCTGAATTATGCACTGATATCTCAACATGTGCTCATGAGAAACAAGGCAGATTTTTAAATGTGAGCATGCATGCATGGATCAATTTTCAGCTTTTCAGATTTTTCAGAATGCAAGTTTATTCTCTTTTCAATGTCTAAACAGACAATTAAGTATGAGCATTGTGAGACACGAATGTTCATAGTGTTCAATAGATGACAAGTGTGCAAGAACACATCAAACAAGATATGTAGTGAATTTCATTATAGGAAATGCAGAGAATTTACCTGAAAATTTCAGTCCTAGGGGTTTTCTTCTTGAGTGCCTTGGTTTATTACCCCTCTTTATTCTTCAGCTTCCAAGGCACACCTGCAGGTAAGCAAACTATTTTGCACAGATACGCACCCAAGAAGTCTTGGGTCCTGACATGACAGCATTACTCCTAGCAGGTTTTCTCAGCACATTTCAAGCAGCATGGTCATCAGATTTCATCAAGTAGCAATTGTTCATTGAATGACCAATTTATCTACAGTAATGGCATGAATTAGCAGATTTCAAATTCTTTTTATGCACATTACTGTTGTCATGAAATTTATTGACAGAGAAAAAGGTTTGTTTACTGAAGCCCGCCAGCCAACATTCAGCAACTCTATGACCTAGCTTCCTATAGTGATAGCATGCAAAAGACTTTTTGCTAATGGCAGGGAATTTATCAGTTTTAGAATTGAATTTTCTACCCTGAGCATGCCAGCATTCAATGGTCCTGTGGCCTGTCTTCCCACAGTTGACACATGCAGAATATTTTCTATTTGCAGTAATTTTATTCCTATCAACATCATTACGGTTTGCAGGGGATTTAGCATGATGTGAGAAAGACATTTTCTTACCATCTTTAAACCAGCATTGTGCAATGTTGTATCCTAGTTTGCCACAGTGCAGACATTCAACTTTCTTTTTCTGGAATGAAGATTTTTTATCATGAAGTTTCTCAGCATTAATTATTTTAGCATTCAAATCATCCAGTTCTTTTAATTCACACTCATGCATCAAATGACCAATTCTATGGCAGTAATAACATGACATTTTCTTTTTCTGAACCTCATGATTTCTGACATTACTTTTCCTAACATGCATTTCACTGGCATTCATGTCGTCTTTTCCTTTCAGTTTGCATTCATGCATTTGATGACCAGCTTTATGACAATTAAGGCATGACATGAGTTTCTTGTTAGCATGAGATTTAAAAACAGGATGCATGTAAGTAGTAGAAGCCATTTTGTTCTTTCCCTTTTGTTTTTCAGTTGGCATCAAAATTCTTTGAGCAGCAAATCGAAACACTGAAGGATTGGCTGAACTAGCAGAGGCAACATTTGGAACAGCTGAAGTTTGAATCTTATTTTCAAAATTCTTTTTCTTGGATGGATTATAGCCCAACCCTTCTTTTTGAAAATTGACTTTAACACCTAGCAGTTTATCTAGATTTTCTTGACCATGAACAAATTTGGACAAGGAATTTTTTAAGTCATGAATTTCATTTTCCAAGGAGGTGATTTGTAACTCATAGCTGGCGATTTCTTGCTCACTGCAATTCACTCATTCAGTTAACACCTTGTTAGCAGTTTTATATTTTTCAATTTCTTGTTCCAGATTGCTCAATTTTTCAGGAATTTCAACACAAACCGTTTTTCCTTTTTCTAAGGTTAGAAGTCTCTCACACATTGCACTATTTAACAGCTTCAATTTTTCAATTTCTTCTTTGAGCTTATCATTTTGAACCAATTCATTTATTAGAAGCTGGTCTTCTGAATTGACTTCATACTTTCTTCCATTTTCAATTTGTTTCATTTCTCTTTGTTGTGTTTCACACTCTTTCTGTAATTCTATGTTTACAGATTTTATGGCATTCATTTTTTCAATCAGCAAATCATTCTCTTGTTTGAGTTTCTCAAATTCTTTATCATTTCCTTTAGCAGATTGTTTTAGAGAGTCATTTTCAGATTTTAGCTTGCTTAGTTCTGAGTTAACAGAATCTTGATTCTTTTTCCTTAGCAATTTAACTTGACTCTCAAGCTCACGAATTTCAGATATAGAATCATCATTTGTTTGTTTCAATTTTAAACAATTTTGACATGAAGAGGAATTTACACTGTTTAACCTAATACCCTTTTTCAGTTTCTTATGTTCCCTTTTTAATTTTTCATATAGCCCCAACAAGTCAGCATCAATATTTTCCCAATCATCTGAAGTATAGTTTTCAAAGGTATTTACCTCATTATCATCATCATCTTCATCTTGACTGCTGCCTTGATTATATCTGTCAGCCATCATGCAGCTGTCCTCATTTGCCCTGTGAATTTTCTTCAGCATATCCAAGATGTCTTTAGCGGACCTGCAATCATGAAAGTAAGACCATAAAGCTCTGTCAGTAGCTGCTTTCATCAGATTAAAGGCTTCCTGATTTTCTCCGTCCTTTGATCTGTGTCTGTCGGTCCATTTGGACACTTTCATAGGTAAGGTGTGAGGACCTTGTGCAATTAATTTCCACTGATCAGGATTAACAGCATTAACAAAAGCATGGAGAGCAGTGTGCCACTGATTAAAATCAAAACCACTAAAGACGGGTGGAGGAGCCATTGAAACAAATAGAAGGTAGATTCAATGCAACAGGAATAATGATGCACTAGAAACAAATTAGCACCTAAGACAGCAAGATCGGATCTGCAAGTCGCTAGACCTTCTAAGCAGACACCGCTCTGATACCAATTGTTAGGGTGCTAGGCCCGGATACAGAGGGGGGTGAATGTATCCCTCTAAAAAATTATGCCCGAATTAAAACACTAAACGCTCAGATATGCGGAATAAAAACTAATGAGCTTTCCAAGAGAAGATGATGATCAAACAGTTGGACTGCAACAATGCAGCCACCTGATCACACCAGTCTCGCAAGCAGAGCTAATCAACCCAAGCACACTTAGCAGAAGACAATGCTCAGAGATTACTCCCAATTAACACAACTAACCAAGCATGCACAACTTGTGAAGGGAAGGTAGAAGGCAAGGAATAATCGCACAAAGCACAATCACTTGCACATGAGATTTTTTAGGTGGTTCGGTCACCAAGACCTACATCCACCCCTCACTCCCAATAGGAGTGAGGCTTCCACTAGCACAAGCTAGTAACCTGCAGACTCAGTCTGCGAACACACGCTGCCAAACAGCTTGACCAGGGGAACATCCTCCCCTCTTCCTCCCAACCGGAGGGAACACTAGTGACACCCAGTCACCAGCAACCAGAGACCCAAGTCTCTCTTCCTCCAACCCGGAGGGTACATCTAGACCTGCTACCAGCAAGACCAGAACCGGAGGGCTAGCCTCCCTTCTCCTGACCCACCAGGAGGAATCCGACCTCAGTCCAGAGGTTCGGAAGAACAATCACAATAGGAGTAACACAATAAAAATAAGAAACACGAAAAGCACAACATCAAAAACTAGAAATGAAACACAATAGTCGTTCTGGATTTGATCCACGAACAGACTGAACAGGTCTTCAATAGACTTCTCTCTTCTTCTTCATTTCTTCCTCTTCTTTCTTCTTCTCAGCTCACGCACTCTTACTGTTCTCTACTCTTTTCTTCTTCTACTGTTTCCACTCTCACGATCTTCATCTTTTTCTATCGAATTCTCCTCTGCTGGTCTATCTCTCTCTCCTGTTCTCTTCCTGCTCTCAGATGGCCTCTTTTTCTTCACTTCTTTCTTGGAGTGATTAGCCTCTTCACTGAAGACGAAGAGGGATTTATATACCAATAACAGGGGCTTCGGAGGATAGGGCAGAGACGCCCTAGAGAGCTTCAATTGATTGGTCCACGTGGTGAAGTAGCAGGCCCCAGCTTCAACGTGTCAGCATCCTGGTACCTCGTCCATCCTGGGACTACGAGCCAGGCACTTCGGATCACATGCCTTGCTTCATAGGGTTGATGCACCCTTCAAGGGCATTCTACAAGCAAGACTCAAGTCTGCTGCGTTGACTCCATCATCCTACTGCGTTGACGCATCGGTGATCCAGTGATCAGGTCTTCAACAGATAGACATGTTGCGTCGACGCTCTCATCGTGTTGCATTGACGCATTGGTGTGTTCCAGAAGCTAAAATTGGATGGCTTCAGCCTTCTTACGTCAAGGAGTGCGTTGACGCATTATGCAGCTGCGTCCACCCTCTGGTCACCTTGTCGATCCATCAAGCTGCTGCGTCGACCCAACGAGCTGCAGCGTCGACGCTGCCAAGGTACTCTAGAGGTTGCAAGGAGATACTTGAACTGCTGCATCCACGCTGCCAGTGGGTGGCGTTGACGCACGGACATGTACATTAAGGCCTTTCTTGCCTTGAATATTGGCATCTCTTAAGCCGCTGCGTCGACCTGCTTGTTGATGGCGTTGACGCATTGAGCACCCTGCATCCTTTTGTTCCTGTTAAACATTCATTAAAACTTAAGTGTCTATATCACTTATCTTATTGTTGTCATCATCAAAACCAGGAGTACAACAATCTCCCCCTTTTTGATGATGGCAACTCTGGACTGTTTTAAGGATGAGGCATCAAACAAACGCATGGATAGGTATCTAAGATTCATGAAGCTTCATTACATTGTATCGCAGATAAATCACAGTCAAAAAGAACTCAAGCTGCTTTGAACCCTTCTCTCCCCCTTTGACATCATCATGAAGGGGGCAATACATGATCTGGCCTGAGGCCTCAATTGAAAAATCTGCCATAACTGGAAGAAGATCCGCGAGCCCTTGATGGTTGACTTGGAGTAGAGTGAGATCGTGGAGTAGTAGATTGATCTCTGCCCAGCAACGTGTGAATGTCTTGAGATATAGCAGCTAAGTCATGTTGCAGTGTGGTCCTCACATGTGCAATAGCAAAGGACATATCATCTTGGACATTTTTGGTGTTCTTCAGTTGATTTCCAAGAGAGTTAAGCGTGTCTGTCACAGTGTCAACCTTGCCTGAAATAGCTTTGATGCATTGGGGAAGAGAATTAACAGGACCCTTGATGGTTTCAACAGCAATCCTCACATCAAAACAAAGATCAGTAATCTTGGCAAGGGTTTGACAAAATGAAGATTGATTGCTGTGTATGTCGGTCACCAATGTTGATAGTTTGTCAAGTAGAGATGATAGGTGTTTCAAGACGGACCTTGTAGCTTGGTAAGATAGCATCTTGGAGAGTAAGAATTTTTGCCACTCGGATAAGACAGAGACTTCAAATTGTATAACCCGAGCAGTCAGTTTGTTGAGATGATAACTTGTAAACTCCATTAGCTTGTCCATCTTCGCATCCTGACGCTGCAGCATCATAGACATGTGAGCAAACATCTCTTCAACAGTGGCTGGTGGTGGAGCTGCATCAGAAGTTGGAAAAGGCCTCCTATAAACACCAATTTCCATTGTAGGTGTAGAGCCACTAGGTTCCCCAGTTTCCAACTGAGGGCTTGATGATCTCACAAATGTTTCTTCAACCTCATGCTCTCCTCTTGTTGAACTACCCTCTGGTCTGCCTTCTCTCACCACAGGTGGAATTGGTATCTCTGTCCTGTTCACTTGACTATCATCCACAGTGACTGTTCTTGATGCCTGTCCTGTCTCTGATTGAGCTGATTTCTGACTGGGAAGGATTCTAACAGCCTTACCATTAATGACTTGGAAGCCCATAAATCTCTGAACGTAAGACATGGAATATATGTTTCCTTTGGGGATAACATGTTTCTTTTCAGTTCCAAAATCCACTCCTACCTTTTTGAAAATTGATGTGAGGTGTGCTGCATAAGGTAGTGTTCTAAAGTGGTGAAGACAAGTTCCAATTGTCTGAACTACAACATCAGTTAAAGAAATCTTAACTTCCTTTAGCATGCAGTACAACAGGAATTGCTGCATATCTGTGACTCTTTCTCTACCACTGCTTTGAGGTGTGATGATAGACGTGCATATGTGATGAAGTAGTCTGACAGATGGTATAAATCTATTAGCTTTCAGACTAGACAGGTATGTCTGTTTCACGTCAGAGGGGTCTTTGGTTAACCCAGTCAAAACAGCAAACGCCTCATGTTCATCTAGCTCATACGAATGAAGCTTTGCTCCTCCCATTGGTATTTTCCAAACTCGAGCAAGCAGGGCACTACTTAACTCAAAATGAACATTTCTAACAGTGGAGGACAATTTGGGAATCTTTGGTTCATATTTCAAATTCTGATAAAATTCCCTAACGAGAGTAGGATAGTAAACAGTGTGCTTCGTCACAAACTTCCACCAGCCTTGAAATTCTAATGCAGGCCGTACCTCAGGAAATGCAGTCAGTAGCTTTTCATCGGAACTTACAATGTACCTGGGGATAAGAACCTTGAGAGGTTCTTCTATATTGATGACAACAGAAGACCTGGATTTCTTCTTCCCCGTTATACCAGAAGAGGTGTGTGGTTCAGCTGATATCGATTTTGAAGACTTTCTTCTCTTGACCGGCGGACTAGGGCTCCGAGGACGTCTCTCCTTCTCCTTTCCTTTGCGCTTCCTGGAAATAGCTGTAGATGGTGTTGCTTCTGGAGGGTTGGCCACTGGAGCATCAAGCGCATCCTCTGTGAGTGAGTCCATCGTCAACTGTGTCGCACTCGAATCCCTCAAGTTCTGCTCCATCAACAGCTTTCCTGACTGAGCACCCATGCCGAAGATGATGGGAGACAAGAAATGGTGTGGGAGGGTGTTTGGAGAACACGGAAGGTAAACCGTCCAAGGGTTTCGAACGGAGTGGAGACGAGTGGCGGTCAAGCTACTCTTTTAAAGAGACTACGAAGACCCTTTTAGTGAATGGTTCAGCCGGTTCAAGTCAGTGAACCGGGTTGAAGAAAGTTGCATTAGAGGCAATGCGTGGACGCCAAGGGGACATTGAGTCTACGCAGTGAAGCATATGTGAGAAGAAAACATAAGACAAGTAGTCAGAAAGACACAAGGCGTGGACGCCAAGGGACATTGCGTCTACGCAGTGAGGCTGATGTGAACAGAAGAAGCAAGACAAGTAGCCAGAGGGACATCCGTTCAAGGGATTTTCTTAAGGTACTAAGATAGTGAGATAATCAGGCTTATATTCAAGGAATTTTAAGTGTTGCAGATCGAGTTCCCATGAGAGAGATGTAAGTAAATAGGCTCTAATTCATTTAATGATAATGAGAAGAAATAATCTTAAAATATTGAATTAGAGGCCATGAACCACTAAAGCCACCTGCCTGGAGAAAAAATAGAACTCTTTTCACACTAGAACCATTTTCATTTCTGTCCCTTATATCTTTCAATTTTAAGAAGCCTTTCAGATAGAGAGAAATTTAACTGGCATTGAAGATAGACTCAGTTGAATAAGGAGCATCAGATCAACCAAACTCACATGTTTTAATTGTTTTCACATTTTCAGCATTTTCAACATCTTTTTACATTTTCATTTGCAGTCAAGTATTGCTAGCATTTTGACACGGGTACACATGTTTATCAGACACCCGAGTCCCCGGTTATTCAGCATAGCAAACTATTCTGCATTGACTAACCAGAGGTGGCAACTGACTTCATGACATGCCTATCAGCACTTCATAAGTGCTTGAAGGTAGTTTCTCAGTTGATAGTTACCATTGCTCTGGAATGATTTATTTTTCTCTTGAAGACAGAGATAGTAGCGCACCTCATGACTTGCTATTCAGCACTTATTTGGTGCATAGGGCTAATTTCTCAGTGAACAACTACCATTGCTCTGCATTATATTACATGTGAATAGATTGCATCTTTAGCGTTTATAAACAATTACAAACAACGATAAGATAAGTGATATCATCAATACAATTATATCATCTCTCCTTCTTCTTTCCTTTGCGCTTCCTGGAAATAGCTGTAGATGGTGTCGCTTCTGGAGGGTTGGCCACTGGAGAAGAAAGTGAGAGTGAGAGCAGAAGAAGGAAAAGAGAGAGATAGTTCTCGTGAGAAGTGAGAAGAAAGAGAAGCAGAAAGAAGAGAAAGAAAAGAAGAGGAGGAGAGAGTCTATTGCAGATCAGTTCAGTCTGTTCGTGGATCAAATCCAGAACGACTATGCTCATTGAGAGCCACATTTCTTGTGTTTCATTTCCCGCTTTTGTTGCTGTGTTTTTATGTTCCTGTATTTTTCTTTTGTTTCCTTGGTAAGTCTTGTTCTTCCGATTGCCCTGCTGGGGATCGGGTTCCTATTGTGGGATCAGGAGTAGGGAGACGGGTGTGTCTCCAGTTTGTGCTGGTAGCAGAATGCTACTGGTGATAGTTCCCTCCTGTGTGGAGGAAGGGAGGCTGGTTCCTCCAGTTTGCAAGTAGCAGGGGGGCTGCTTGTGAGTTCCCTCTGGGGTAGGAGGAAGAGAGGCTAGGCCTCTGGTGGATTGCTGGTAGCAGTGTGCTACTGGTTGGTTCACTAGTAGCGGGGCTGCTACTAGTGGGGTTCTCTCTTGGTATAGAGGAAGAGAGACGTGAGTCTCTTGTTTCTAGTGACTGTGGGTTGCTAGAGGTTCCCTCCGGGTAGGAGGAAGAGGGGAGGTTGTTCCCCTGGGTAAGCTGTGTATCAGCGTCTATTGGCAAGCTGTGTTGCCCAGCTGTTAGTGAAGCCACACTCGGTTTGAGTGTGGGGTGGATGCAGGTCTGCTGGACCGAACCACCTAAAACCCATTGTGCAGGTGGTTTGATTTCTTCATCTGTCTTATTGCTTCCGCTAGATGCTTGCATAATGGCGGTTCAAGTGTTTGCTTCAAAGTTCAACGAAGTTGATTAGCTGCGCACGCTATCTGTTTGACACTGGGATTGTGTGTTGCTTGAATTGTCTAATTGCTTAGAGTGTCTTAATCTGCAACTGCTAATTAGACTTTCAGATTTGATAAATCTGTCTAGTTAGCATTCTAGATAGTTAGTGGGCCGAATATTTTAATTGGCTGAAAGTTATAAAAAGGGCTATATTCATTCACCCCCCCTCTGAATACTTGCACCGAACACAACAATTGGTATCAGAGCGGTGTCTGCATACAAGGTCCAACGACCTGTAGATCCGATCCTGCTGTCTTAGGTGCTAATTTGTCTCTAGTGCATCAATATTCATGTTGTCTTGAATTTACTCGCTATTTGTTTTCAATGGCTCTTCCACCCGTCTTTAGTGGTTCTGATTTCAGTCAGTGGTACACTGCTTTACATGCTTATGTAAATTCTGCTAATCCTGATTTGTGGAAATTAATTTCACAAGGTCCTCACACCTTACCAACGAAAGTGTCCAAATGGACCGACAGACACAGATCAAAGGATGGAGAAAATCAGAAAGCCTTTAACCTGATGAAAGCAGCTACTGACAGAGCCTTATGGTCTTGTCTTCATAATTGCAGCTCAGCAAAGGACATCCTGGATAGGCTGAAGTAATTTCACAGGGTAAACGAGGACAGCTGCATGATGGCTAACAGAAGTAATCCAAGTGGCAGCAATCAAGGCAGCAGTCAGACTGAAGAAGATGATGATGATGAGGTAAATCTCTTCGAGAATTTTTCTCTAGAAGATTGGGAGAATGCATATGCTGAATTATTTGAATCTCATGAACTGTTAAGAAAATAGTATAAAAAATTGAAGAAGGGTACTGGTTTAGATAGTTCAAGTTCTCCTTGTAGAAATTGTGTTGAATTGAAAAATATTCATGATGCCTGTATGTCTGATTTTCAAATATTGAAGAAATAAGTTTCATTATTGAAAACTAAAAATCAAGATCATATAAATGTGATATCTGAACTCAAAGAAAAATTCAACTCAGATAATGATAATCAAACTCTTGTTAACTATCATGACCAGTATGAAAAATTACTGAAAAACCTTGAAAGTGTGAACTCAGATTTAAACAAGCTGAAATCTAAAATGATTCTTTGAGAAAATCTGCTAATAAAAATGATAAAAAATCTGAGAAACTTGAGCAGGAGAAAAACTTATTTGCTGAAAAACTTGAAGCCATCAAATCTATGAATGTGGAATTATAGAAAAACATTGAAAAGAAGGAAAAAGATTTGAAGGAATTCAAGGCTGGAAGAAAACTTGAAACTAACTCAGAAGATCAGACTTTGATAAATGAGTTAATTCAGAATGACAAGCTTAAAGAAGAAAATGAGAAATTAAAAATGCTGAACTTCACTATGTCTGAGAGACTGCTAGCCTTAGAAAGAGGAAAAACTGTGAGTGTTGAAGATTCTGATAATCTGAGCAATCTGGAACAGGAAGTTGAAAAATATAAAACTGCTAACAAAGTTTTGAATGAAGCTATGAATTGCTGTGAGCAAGAGATTGCCAGTTATGAGCTACATATTTCCTCTTTAGAAAATGAAATTCAGGATTTGAAAGTTTCCTTGTCTAAATTTGTTGATGGGCAGAAAAACCTAGACAAGCTACTAGGTATAAAAATCAACCCTAGGAAGGAAGGGCTGGACTACAATAAGATAAACAAGAAGGAACTTCAGAACAAAGTTATGGCATCTTTTGTAAGTGGTTCAGATGTAGCCACCACCTCTAAAGACAAACAGCCCATTGCTCAGAAAATGTTGGGAGCAAAGGATAATTTTAAGAAAGAGGGACTGGGCTATAGTCCAGTCATGAGGAAGGTTGATGGATCCAATTTGAAAACTGTTTTTGTTAAATCTTCTGAACAGGAAAAGCCTTCTATTTCATCTTCACCTCAGTATAAGGCTAAGAAAACATAAAAACATGATAAAAATCAGAAAATGATTGGAAAATAGAAAATAAATAAAAAGGGTCCATCAGTGTTTGCTGATCACAGTCCTCACACACACTCACATGCATCTAAAAAGAAGATTATCTGTCATTACTGTCATAAATTTGGTCATTTGATGCATGAGTGTGAATTAAACGAACTGGATGATTTGAATGCTGAAATGATGAATGCTAGGAAATATCATGATAGAAAACCTGCTGTTCATTCAAAGAAAAGTGAATTCTCTCATTGTGGTAAATTAGGCCACACCTTTGCTCAATGTTGGTTTACTAATGGAAAGAAAAAACCACTCTCACATCATGCTAAATCTTATGCTAACTAACATACTTTTAATATAAACAAAATTGCTTCTCTGAACCAGCATGTCAAATGTTTTAATTGTAACAAGCTTGGGCACAAGGCCACTGAATGTTGGGCAAGCTCTTTTAGAAGAAAGTTCCCTTTCTACTCCCATTGTGGGAAGCATGGCCATGCAGTCAAGGACTGCTGGCATGTCCAGGGTAGGAATAAAAATTTCAAAGAATTTGATAGGAACAAACTTATCTTTAAAAGAATTCATGTTTGCTCAAATTGCAGAAGACCAGGCCACCAAGTTGCTGCTTGCAGGGTAGCTGATCATGAAAAGAAAAAGTTTCATAATAATAACAGAAACCCTCATGCTCACTCTTATAATGCTCAAGTTCATGCTAGTATACATAAGAGGAACATGAAACCTGCTAGTTCATGCCACTATTGTGGGCTGTCTGGGCATTCAATGCATAACTGTTTTATCATGAACTCTGATGACTATTTGGCACAGAAAAAGATGTAGGCAGTCTCAAAAGGGGCTAATTACTATGCAAGACCCAAGACCACTTGGGTTCCTACTAGTGGAAAATAGGAAGGTGCCTAGCAGTTGTGCCTTGGATGGAATAAAGGGGTAATGATCCAAGGCACTTAAGAATGAAAAACCCCATTCTCACATTTTTCAGGTAATCTCTCTGCATTTCCTTTTTTGAAACTCATTGCATATCTGATTTGATGTATTCTTGCATATCTGCCATTTGTAGTTGTTTGGTAATTGTTGAAATGCATAAACTCTGAAAACAAATTACATTCTGAAAAATCTGAACTGCATCTGAATGCTGTTTGAAATCTGTCCATTACTTTCTGAAAAATCTGATTAGCTGAAATTTGATCCATGCATGCTGCTCATGTTGAAAAATCTGATAGGACAGTCTGATTGTGCACAAGTCACAATATCAATTGGTTTCATATGTTCAGTTTTCAGTGCAAACATTGTATGTTTTCAGGGGGAGTTAATTACATATATTTGCATAGCATTCAGTGTTGAGTCTTTGCATGCATGTAGTTAATTGCATTGCATTTCATGAAAAATACCAAAAAGATTGTCTGAATGCATAGTGTTAGGGGGAGTCAATGCATTGCATATAGGTTGTCAAATGCATACTCTTATGAGAATTCATTGCATACCCTTCATCATTGATCTTAGTTGACAAACCTTGATGATATCAGAAATCATTGAGTCTCGAAATCTCTCCTATCAATTGGTATTATTTGACTTCAGAATTCCATCAGTCTGTCATGAAGATTTCAATGGGACTATCTCGATCATAACTCTGAAAATTCTTGAACAAGAAATCTTCTATTATACATTTTTATGAATGACTGAAATAACTCATGTGGTTTAAGTTTAATGTACTCAATGAGTTTGGCTTTAAAATCTCTTAAAAATACTTGAAGCATGTTTAATAAACCTTAACCAACTGTTTCATGCTGTGTCTTGTAAAATCTTCTGAAATCTACATTATTGAATACATGACCTTATTTGGTTAAGTACATGAGATTAATATTGACCTGAAGCAAATGAATTTTTCTAATATGTCTAAAGGGTATTGTGTGTCAGAGCAAAGATCTTGGTCATTGAGAAACACATGTCCAAAGGACTGTGTCATGAGGTACCATAGTTAACTCTGATTAAGATTAATTGAAATTCAGGCAGAGCAATGGCATGCACACTGAGAAATACAACTCACTCATCAAGAAATGATTTACAATGTGTCATGATGTGTAAATGCTATCTCTGTTCATATGAAGCATGACAGTTAGTCACACTAAGTGCTTAGGGATATTGGCCTCTGATCAAGGTATATCCTCTAGTTACAAGGTGTGCACTGAATTAGAGTGCTCATAAAATTTGTAGCATGAAAAATTGTTGAAAAAATCTCAATATCTGAATATTGATGCTAAAATCAAATTGCTACAACCCTAGACAAAATCATATGACTTCAAAATTACTTGATTTCAATATTGATGCATGTAATTCCGAAAGAAGTCAATAAAGTTGATTGTGTAAGAGAAATGAAGATTTATCAAGATAAATATGAGGGCTTGGTTCATTTTTATTAAACCATGGTTTTAGATATCAATACAGAATTTTATTGATAAACTCTGCATACATCATGTTTAAACCATGCTGTTCAATAAAGCTCATTCATAAGCCCTTATAATGGAAGACCTTGAAAACTTATGTTTTTAGATTTATGAGATTGATATCTCTTTGAAAATCTAGCTGAACTTCTTGTGTTTAGAGCATCCTTGAAAAATCTGTTAATTGAAACTCTTCTGCTCATGTCCTTGGCTCATTGACCTGAACTTCTCCTTGTTTGCCCCTGTGGTTTCCTTCTCATTCATTTCATAAGGTTCCATTTATTGAGGGGGAGCCTCCTTGTCATATGCATCATGCTGCATAGAAGGAGAAGAATTGTGCTCTTGCATTAATATTTCTGTATCTGCATCTACATTCATACCCCTTCCCATGGTTTATTTTGATTATACCAAAGGGGGAGATTGTTTGCCAAAGAGGGAGAATATCATTCAATCATTGCATGCAGGTTCCTTTTGATCATATCTAACTCATGCTCTTGCTGACACTCTTAAAGGGGGAGAATCATGTTTTTGCAAGGGGGAGAAATTGACTGAATTTTTATACATGCTTTAATTTCTCAAACTATTTTCTTTTTGATGAAGTCAAAGGGGGAGAATAGTTTGAGTCATCAGACTGACTCACTGTGTAGTGTTGACATCATCAAAAAGGGGGAGATTATTGTGCCCATGTGATTTTGATGATGGTTTTAATAGTGGTTTTGATGATTGGCCTTTGAATGAGTTACTCACTGTGAGTCATCTTGCTGTGTTTTTTTTATATGCTCGATTAATTCATGTCTTATCATGTAAGTGAATGGAGTTCTTATGACTGTCAGATAACATGCTCTATTTAATTCTGTCTACACTTTGTCTGCACAGTCTCCACAGCAGTGCGTCAACTCATTGTGCTGATGCGTCGACCCTTCAGTCATATTTGTCTCTGTCCACACAGTAGTGCGTCAACGCCTTGAGCTGATGCGTCGACTCTTCAGTTCAGGTTCTTCAAGTCTCGACATTAGATTGTGGCAAGTCTATACAGTGGACTGTGCAGCCTGTTTGATTATTGAAGTCTGTACAGCCAATGCACTTAACTCAAGCCCATACACTGGAAGCTCTTCATTTGATTGAGTCTATACATTGTCTTAGGCTAAGTTTGTACAGCCTACGTCTCATGCAGCGTCAACGCTGTGAGCATTCTCAAGTCTGCAGCGTCAACGATGTGAGTGTGTACATCGCATTCACGTTTCACAAAGTCTATACATTATGCATGTTTGAGTTGAAGTCTATACAGAGTCTGCATCTTTCAAAGTCTGTACAGCCACTGGTCTAGAATCTGAGTCTGTACATCGTCTTGTGCCTTCAACGTTCAAAGCCTAAAGTCTGTACAGCGTGAAGTCTACACATTGGCACTATAGCTGGCTTGTGCAAGTCTGTACATTGGAGTCAGTTCACCAAGTCTATACACTGGACCTTGTTTCACCAAGTCTATACACTCCACATCTTTTGCTACAGGAACCAAGTCTATACACTCTCCCGTTCAAATCCTTCTAAGTCTGTACATTGGCTTCGTATCTGCAAGTCTGTACACTGGACTTCATTTCACCAACTCTATACAATGGTCTTCACACTTCAAGTCTATACATCGGTTTGATTCAAGTCTGTACACTACTTCACTTCATCAAAGTCCATACATTGGACTGTAGCATCTGAAGTCTGTACATCGTCCGTTGTCTAGAGTTCTTGAAGTATATACATTAGACTGGTTCTTTCGAAGTATATACACTACAATGTACATACTTAGATCTTATGACTTCATTTTTGTTGCTGAAGGGAATAGGGTCGACGCTGGGAGCTTAAGGCGTCCACGCACCAGTGAAGATGCATCCACGGATACTCTTCACAGCGTTAACTCTACGCAAAGGCTGCGTCAACTCAGCCACTCAAGAAGCAAAGGCCTTTTCAGAAATACTCCAACGCGTCAACGCAGCAGTGGAGCAGCGTCGACGCAACAGTTAAAAAGGATAGGCTAGTTGCTCACTGGAACGCATCAATGCGTCAACGCCACCAACTGGCAGCGTCGACGCAGTAGTTCAAGAAGGGGGCGACTTATCTCTGGCTGTCTTCAACGCGTTAACGCTATCCACAGCAGGGTCGACGCAGTGGGACAAATTCAAATGCGTACTAATAAAGGGCACGTGATCCGAGGTGCCAGGCTCGTGATCCAAGGGTGGACGAGATACCAGGATGCTGCCACGTGGTCCGAATTTTTAGGGCAGGAAATGCGGAAGCCACACGCGCTAGTGTGCCTGCTGCTGCTGCTTATAAAAGGAAGCCTTCATCCTCTATAGAAGGCTGATCGAAGAAGAAGCCTGAAGATCAGAAAGCCCTTCGATCCAGAAAAAGAGAAAAAGAAGAAAAAGAGAAGGAGAAGGAGAGATGATATTATTTCCTGGTTTTGATGACGACAACGATAAGATAAGTGATATAGACACTAAAGTTTTAATGAATGTTTAACAGGAACAAAAGGATGCAGGGTGCTCAATGCGTCAACACCATCAACAAGCAGCATCGACGCAGCGGCTTAAGAGATGCCAATATTCAAGGAACAAAAGGATGCAGGGTGCTCAATGCGTCAACGCCATCAACAAGCAGCGTCGACGCAACGGCTTAAGAGATGCCAATATTCAAGGCAAGAAAGGCCTTAATGTACATGTCCGTGCGTCAACGCCACCCACTGGCAGCGTGGACGCAGCAGTTCAAGTATCTCCTTGCAACCTCTGGAGTACCTTGGCAGCGTCGACGCTGCAGCTCGTTGGGTCGACGCAGCAGCTTGATGGATCGACAAGGTGACCAGAGGGTGGACACAGCTGCACAATGCATCAACGCACTCCTTGACGCAAGAAGGCTGAAGCCATCCAATTTCAGTTGCTGGAACACACCAATGCGTCAACGCAGCACGATGAGAGCATCGACGCAACACGTCTATCTGCTGAAGACCTGATCACTGGATCACCGATGCGTCAATGCAGCAGGATGATGGAGTCAACGTAGCAGACTTGAGTCTTGCTGGTAGAATGCCCTTGAAGGGTGCGTCAACCCTATGAAGCAAGGCACGTGATCCGAAGTGCCTGGCTCGTAGTCCCAGGATGGACGAGGTACCAGGATGCTGACACGTTGAAGCTGGGGCCTGCTACTTCACCACGTGGACCAATCAATTGAAGCTCTCTAGGGCATCTCTGCCCTATCCTCCAAAGCCCCTGTTATTGGTATATAAATCCCTCTTCGTCTTTAGTGAAGAGGCTAATCACACCAAGAAAGAAGTGAAGAAAAAGAGGCCATCTGAGAGCAGGAAGAGAACATGAGAGAGAGATAGGCTAGCAGAGGAGAATTCGATAGAAAAAGATGAAGATCGTGAGAGTGGAAACAGTAAAAGAAGAAAAGAGCAGAGAACAGTAAGAGTGCGTGAGCTGAGAAGAAGAAAGAAGAGGAAGAAACGAAAAAGAAGAGAGAAGTCTATTGAAGACCTGTTCAGTCTGTTCGTGTATCAAATCCGGAACGACTATTGTGTTTCATTTCCAGTTTTTGATGCTGTGCTTTTCATGTTTCGTGTTTCTTATTTTTATTGTGTTACTCCTATTGTGATTGTTCTTCCGAACCTCTGGACTGAGGTCGGATTCCTCCTGGTGGGTCAGGAGAAGGGAGGCTAGCCCTCCGGTTCTGGTCTTGCAGGTAGCAGGTCCAGGTGTACCCTCCGGGTTGGAGGAAGAGAGACTTGGGTCTCTGGTTGCAGGTGTGTCACTGGTGTTCCCTCCGATTGGGAGGAAGAGGAAAGGATGTTCCCCTGGTCAAGCTATTTGGCAACGTGTGTTCGCAGACTGAGTCTGCAGGTTACTAGCTTGTGCTAGTGGAAGCCTCACTCCTATTGGGAGTGAGGGGTAGATGTAGGTCTTGGTGACCGAACCACCTAAAAAATCTCCTGTGCAAGTGATTGTGCTTTGTGCAATTGTTCCTTGCCTTCTACCTTCCCTTCACAGGTTGTGCATGCTTGGTTAGTTGTGTTAATTGGGAGTAATCTCTGAGCATTATCTTCTGCTAAGTGTGCTTGGGTTGATTAGCTTGCTTGCGAGACTGGTGTGATCAGGTGGCTGCATTATTGCAGTCCAACTGTTTGATCAATTGTTTGATCACCATCTTCTCTTGGAAAGCTCATTAGTTTTTATTCCGCATATCTGAGCGTTTAGTGTTTTAATTCGAGCATAATTTTTTAGAGGGATACATTCACCCCCCTCTGTATCCGAGCCTAGCACCCTAACAATTGGTATCAGAGCGGTGTCTGCTTAGAAGGTCCAGCGACCTGCAGATCTGATCTTGCTGTCTTAGGTGCTAATTTGTTTCTAGTGCATCATTATTCCTGTTGCATTGAATCTACCTTCTATTTGTTTCAATGGCTCCTCCACCCGTCTTTAGTGATTCTGATTTTAATCAGTGGCACACTGCTCTCCATGCTTATGTTAATGCTGTTAGTCCTGATCTGTGGAAATTAATTTCACAAGGTCCTCACACCTTACCTACGAAAGTGTCCAAATGGACCGACAGACACAGATCAAAGGACGGAGAAAATTAGGAAGCCTTTAATCTGATGAAAGCAGCTACTGACAGAGCTTTATGGTCTTGCTTTCATGATTGCAGGTCCGCTAAAGACATCTTGGATATGCTGAAGAAAATTCACAGGGCAAATGAGGACAGCTGCATGATGGCTGACAGATATAATCAAGGCAGCAGTCAAGATGAAGATGATGATGATAATGAGGTAAATCCCTTTGAAAACTATACTTCAGATGATTGGGAAAATACTTATGCTGACTTGTTGGGGCTATATGAAAAATTAAAAATGGAACATAAGAAACTAAAAAAGGGTATTAGGTTAAACAGTGTAAATTCCTCTTCATGTCAAAATTGTTTAAAATTGAAACAAACAAATGATGATTCTATATCTGAAATTCGTGAGCTTGAGAGTCGAGTTAAATTGCTAAGGGAAAAGAATCAAGATTCTGTTAACTCAAAACTAAGCAAGCTAAAATCTGAAAATGACTCTCTAAAACAATCTGCTAAAGGAAATGATAAAGAATTTGAAAAACTCAAACAAGAGAATGATTTGCTGATTGAAAAAATGAATGCCATAAAATCTGTAAACATAGAATTACAGAAAGAGTGTGAAACACAACAAAGGGAAATGAAACAAATTGAAAATGGAAGAAAGTATGAAGTCAATTCAGAAGATCAGCTTCTAATAAATGAATTGGTTCAAAATGATAAGCTCAAAGAAGAAATTGAAAAATTGAAGCTGTTAAACAGTGCAATGTCTGAGAGACTTCTAACCTTAGAAAAAGAAAAAATGGTTTGTGTTGAAATTCCTGAAAAATTGAGCAATCTGGAACAAGAAATTGAAAAATATAAAACTGCTAACAAGGTGTTAACTGAATGTGCGAATTGCAGTGAGCAAGAAATCACCAGCTATGAGTTACAAATCACCTCCTTAGAAAATGAAATTCATGACTTAAAAAATTCCTTGTCCAAATTTATTCATGGTTAAGAAAATCTAGATAAACTGCTAGGTGTTAAAGTTAATTTTCAAAAAGAAGGGTTGGGCTATAATCCAACCAAGAAAAAGAATTTTGAAAATAAGATTCAAACTTCAGCTGTTCCAAATGTTGCCTCTGCTAGTTCAGCCAATCCTTCAGTGTTTCAATTTGCTGCTCAAAGAATTTTGATGCCAACTGAAAAACAAAAGGGAAAGAACAAAATGGCTTCTACTACTTACATGCATCCTGTTTTTAAATCTCATGCTAACAGGAAACTCATGTCATGCCTTAATTGCCATAAAGCTGGTCATCAAATGCATGAATGCAAACTGAAAGGAAAAGACGACATGAATGCCAGTGAAATGCATGTTAGGAAAACTCATGTCAGAAATCATGAGATTCAGAAAAAGAAAATGTCATGTTATTACTGCCATAGAATTGGTCATTTGATGCAAGAGTGTGAATTAAAAGAACTGGATGATTTGAATGCTGAAATAATTAATGCTGAAAAACTTCATGATAAAAAATCTTCATTCCAGAAAAAGAAAGTTGAATGTCTGCACTGTGGCAAACTAGGACACAACATTGCACAATGCTGGTTTAAAGATGGTAAGAAAATGTCTTTCTCACATCATGCTAAATCCCCTGCAAACCGTAATGATGTTGATAGGAATAAAATTGCTGCAAATAGAAAATATTCTGCATGTGTCAACTGTGGGAAGACAGGCCACAGGACCATTGAATGCTGGCATGTTCAGGGTAGAAAATTCAATTCTAAAACTGATGAATTCCCTGCCATTAGCAAAAAGTCTTTTGTATGCTATCACTGTGGGAAGCTAGGTCATAGAGTTGCTGAATGTTGGCTGGCCGGCTTCAGTAAACAAACCTTTTTCTCTGTCAATAAATTTCATGACAACAGTAATGTGCATAAAAAGAATTTGAAATCTGCTAATTCATGCCATTACTGTAGACAAATTGGTCATTCAATGAACAATTGCTACTTGATGAAATCTGATGACCATGCTGCTAGAAATGTGCTGAGAAAACCTGCTAGGAGAAATACTGTCATGTCAGGACCCAAGACTTCTTGGGTGCCTATCTGTGCAAAATAGTTTGCTTACCTGCAGGTGTGCCTTGGAAGCTGAAGAATAAAGAGGGGTAATAAACCAAGGCACTCAAGAAGAAAACCCCTAGGACTAAAATTTTTAGGTAAATTCTCTGCATTTCCTATAATGAAATTCACTGCATATCTTGTTTGATGTGTTCTTGCACACTTGTCATCTATTGAACACTATGAACATTCATGTCTCTCAATGCTCATACTTAATTGTCTGTTTAGACATTGAAAAGAGAACAAACTTGCATTCTGAAAAATCTGAAAAGCTGAAAATTGATCCATGCATGCATGCTCACATTTAAAAATCTGCCTTGTTTCTCATGAGCACATGTTGAGATATCAGTGCATAATTCAGATTGAGAATTGATTGGAAATCAGAACTGCATGTTGAATTATTATGATTGACCTTTGTGGTATATTAAATGGTAAGCTACCAAAAGGCAGGGAGATCTGTCTGGAGGTTCTTACTATGTGTGAAGTGGTCTTTTAGACTAAGTGCTCCGCCTAGTACCATGGGTCACTTTGCTTATTAGGGCAGTCTGAATGTGCATGTATCACAATTTCATAGATTCAGTTTTCATGGCAAACATTGCATGATCTAAGGGGGAGTTAGCTTAAGATAAAATTCTTGGTGACAAAATGCTGAATAAAGTACAGAGCTGTTACTGCTGGTTGGAGGACTGAGTTAACTCAGTGTGGAAATAGAGTTAACGCACCAGATAGCTTACTCTTTGAGAACCTTGATGTGGAGTGTCTGTGGCTGGTGGAGTGAGTTGACGTTATGGTGAACCTGAGTTAACGCTGTGGGCAACTGGGTTCTGAAATTGAACAAATGGTTGTGATGTCTAGATGGATGAGTTGACGCAGTGAAGAGGGTGAGTTAACGCAGCTGTGCCTTATTGGAATCTCAGGGTTACATCTTCCTCTTTTGGAAACTTCCTTCTCACATCAACTTGCTCTGTCCATATATCTTGTCCTTTCCGTTCTTATCCCACAATAAAGCTTCCTTGACATCCGTGTATGGGAAAAATCTCTAGAGCACTGAGATATGTAGATGATGTCTTAAATTCAGGGGGAGTTACAGTGATAATTCCTGTGAAATATGAGATATTTTCTGAATTGCTCTATGATATGTTAATGATAGGATATCCATAATTCTTATGATGTTTGAATTCAAGAACTTTTGAACCCATTTATGCACTATGTATGGAGCAAAAGCTGAACAATTTAATAAAACCAGGACCTCATCAGCTCTCGATCCTTATTGTTCAAAAGTAAAGAAACCAATGTGTGTAGAGGAATTTAATAATTGTATTGATGATGAACTCAGAAATTGTTTATAAATGCTAAAGATGCAATCTATTCACATGTAATATAATGCAGAGCAATGGTAGTTGTTCACTGAGAAATTAGCCCTATGCACCAAAGAAGTGCTGAAGAGCAAGTCATGAGGTGCGCTACTATCTCTGTCTTCAAGAGAAAAACAAATCATTCCAGAGCAATGGTAACTATCAACTGAGAAACTACCTTCAAGCACTTATGAAGTGCTGATAGGCATGTCATGAAGTCAGTTGCCACCTCTGGTTAGTCAATGCAGAATAGTTTGCTATGCTGAGTAACCGGGGACTCGGGTGTCTGATAAACATCTGTACCCGTGTCAATATGCTAGCAATACTTGACTGCAAATGAAAATGTAAAAAGATGTTGAAAATGCTGAAAATGTGAAAACAATTAAAACATGTGAGTTTGGTTGATCTGATGCTCCTTATTCAACTGAGTCTATCTTCAATGCCAGTTAAATTTCTCTCTATCTGAAAGGCTTCTTAAAATTGAAAGATATAAGGGACAGAAATGAAAATGGTTCTAGTGTGAAAAGAGTTCTATTTTTTCTCCAGGCAGGTGGTTTAGTGGTTCATGGCCTCTAATTCAATGTTTTAAGATTATTTCTTCTCTTTATCATTAAATGAATTAGAGCCTATTTACTTACATCTCTCTCATGGGAACTCGATCTGCAACACTTAAAATTCCTTGAATATAAGCCTGATTATCTCACTATCTTAGTACCTTAAGAAAATCCCTTGAACGGATGTCCCTCTGGCTACTTGTCTTGCTTCTTCTGTTCACATCAGCCTCACTGCGTAGACGCAATGTCCCTTGGCGTCCACGCCTTGTGTCTTTCTGACTACTTGTCTTGTGTTTTCTGCTCACATATGCCTCACTGCGTAGACGCAATGTCCCCTTGGCGTCCACGCATTACCTCTAATGCAACTTTCTTCAACCCGGTTCACCGACTTGAACCGACTGAACCGTTCACTAAAAGGGTCTTCGTAGTCTCTTTAAAAGAGTAGCTTGACTGCCACTCGTCTCCACTCCGTTCGAAACCCTTGGACGGTTTACCTTCCGTGTTCTCCAAACACCCTTCCACACCATTTCTTGTCTCCGATCATCTTCGGCAAGGGTGCTCAGTCAGGAAAGCTGTTGATGGAGCAGAACTTGAGGGATTCGAGTGTGACACAGTTGACAATGGACTCACTCACAGAGGATGCGCTTGATGCTCCAGTGGCCAACCCTCCAGAAGTGACACCATCTACAGCTATTTCCAGGAAGCGCAAAGGAAAGGAGAAGGAGAGACGTCCTCGGAGCCCTAGTCCGCCGGTCAAGAGAAGAAAGTCCTCAAAATCGATATCAGCTGAACCACGCACCTCTTCTGGTATAACGGGGAAGAAGAAATCCAGGTCTTCTGTTGTCATCAATATAGAAGAACCTCTCAAGGTTCTTATCCCCAGGTACATTGTAAGTTCCGATGAAAAGCTACTGACTGCATTTCCTGAGGTACGGCCTGCATTAGAATTTCAAGGCTGGTGGAAGTTTGTGACGAAGCACACTGTTTACTATCCTACTCTCGTTAGGGAATTTTATCAGAATTTGAAATATGAACCGAAGATTCCCAAATTGTCCTCCACTGTTAGAAATGTTCATTTTGAGTTAACTAGTGCCCTGCTTGCTCAAGTTTGGAAAATACCAATGGGAGGAGCAAAGCTTCATTCGTATGAGCTAGATGAACATGAGGCGTTTGCTGTTTTGACTGGGTTAACCAAAGACCCCTCTGACGTGAAACAGACATACCTATCCAGTCTGAAAGCTAATAGATTTATACCATCTGTCAGACTACTTCATCACATATGCACGTCTATCATCACACCTCAAAGCAGTGGTAGAGAAAGAGTCACAGATATGCAGCGATTCCTGTTGTACTGCATGCTAAAGGAAGTTAAGATTTCTTTAACTGATGTTGTAGTTCAAACAATTGGAACTTGTCTTCACCACTCTAGAACACTACCTTATGCAGCACACCTCACATCAATTTTCAAAAAGGTAGGAGTGGATTTTGGAACTGAAAAGAAACATGTTATCCCCAAAGGAAACATATATTCCATGTCTTACGTTCAGAGATTTATGGGCTTCCAAGTCATTGATGGTAAGGCTGTTAGAATCCTTCCCAGTCAGAAATCAGCTCAATCAGAGACAGGACAGGCATCAAGAACAGTCACTGTGGATGATAGTCAAGTGAACAGGACAGAGATACCAATTCCACCTGTGGTGAGAGAAGGCAGACCAGAGGGTAGTTCAGCAAGAGGAGAGCATGAGGTTGAAGAAACATTTGTGAGATCATCAAGCCCTCAGTTGGAAACTGGGGAACCCAGTGGCTCTACACCTATAATGGAAATTGGTGTTTATAGGAGGCATTTTCCAACTTCTGATGCAGCTCCACCACCAGCCACTGTTGAAGAGATGTTTGCTCACATGTCTATGATGCTGCAGCGTCAGGATGCAAAGATGGACAAGCTAATGGAGTTTACAAATTATCATCTCAACAAACTGACTGCTCGGGTTATACAATTTGAAGTCTCTGTCTTATCCGAGTGGCAAAAATTCTTACTCTCCAAGATGCTATCTGACCAAGCTACAAGGTCCGTCTTGAAACACCTATCATCTCTACTTGACAAACTATCAACATTGGTGACCGACATACACAGCAATCAATCTTCATTTTGTCAATCCCTTGCCAAGATTATTGATCTTTGTTTTTATGTGAGGATTGCTGTTGAAACCATCAAGGGTCCGGTTAATGCTCTTCCCCAATGCATCAAAGCTATTTTAGGCAAGATTGACACTGTGACAGACACGCTTAACTCTCTTGGAAATCAACTGAAGAACACCAAAAATGTCCAAGATGATATGTCCTCTGTTATTGCACATGTGAGGACCACACTGCAACATGACTTAGCTGCTATATCTCAAGGCATTCACACGTTGCTGGGCAGAGATCAATCTACTACTCCACGATCTCACTCTACTCCAAGTCAACCACCAAGGGCTCGCGGATCTTCTTCCAGTTATGGCAGATTTTTCAATTGAGGCCTCAGACCAGATCATGTATTGCCCCCTTCATGATGATGTCAAAGGGGGAGAGAAAAGTTCAAAGCAGCTTGAGTTCTTTTTGACTGTGATTTATCTGTGATACAATGTAGTGAAGCTTTATGAATCTTAGATACCTGTCCATGCGTTTGTTTGATGCCTCATCCTTAAAACAGTCCAGAGTTGCCATCATCAAAAGGGGGAGATTGTTGTACTCCTGGTTTTGATGATGACAACGATAAGATAAGTGATATAGACACTTAAGTTTTAATGAATGTTTAACAGGAACAAAAGGATGCAGGGTGCTCAATGCGTCAACGCCATCAACAAGCAGCGTCGATGCAGCGGCTTAAGAGATGCCAATATTCAAGGAACAAAAGGATGCAGGGTGCTCAATGCGTCAACGCCATCAACAAGCAGCGTCGACGCAGTGGCTTAAGAGATGCCAATATTCAAGGCAAGAAAGGCCTTAATGTACATGTCCGTGCGTCAACGCCACCCACTGGCAGCGTAGACGCAGCAGTTCAAGTATCTCCTTGCAACCTCTGGAGTACCTTGGCAGCGTCGACGCTGCAGCTCGTTGGGTCGACGCAGCAGCTTGATGGATCGACAAGGTGACCAGAGGGTGGATGCAGCTGCACAATGCATCAACGCACTCCTTGACGCAAGAAGGCTGAAGCCATCCAATTTCAGCTGGTGGAACACACCAATGCGTCAACGCAGCATGATGAGAGCGTTGATGCAACACGTCTATCTGTTGAAGACCTGATCACTGGATCACCGATGCGTCAACGCAGCAGGATGATGGAGTCAACGCAGCAGACTTGAGTCTTGCTGGTAGAATGCCCTTGAAGGGTGCGTCAACCCTATGAAGCAAGGCACGTGATCCGAAGTGCCTGGCTCGTAGTCCCAGGATGGACGAGGTACCAGGATGCTGACACGTTGAAGCTGGGGCCTGCTACTTCACCACGTGGACCAATCAATTGAAGCTCTCTAGAGCGTCTCTGCCCTATCCTCCGAAGCCCCTGTTATTGGTATATAAATCCCTCTTCGTCTTCAGTGAAGAGGCTAATCACTCCAAGCAAGAAGTGAAGAAAAAGAGGCCATCTGAGAGCAGGAAGAGAACATGAGAGAGAGATAGGCCAGTAGAAGAGAATTCGATAGAAAAAGATGAAGATCATGAGAGTGGAAACAGTAGAAGAAGAAAAGAGCAGAGAACAGTAAGAGTGCGTGAGCTGAGAAGAAGAAAGAAGAGGAAGAAACGAAGAAGAAGAGAGAAGTCTATTGAAGACCTGTTCAGTCTGTTCGTGGATCAAATCCAGAACGACTATTGTGTTTCATTTCCAATTTTTGATGCTGTGCTTTTCATGTTTCATGTTTCTTATTTTTATTGTGTTACTCCTATTGTGATTGTTCTTCCGAACCTCTGGACTGAAGTCGGATTCCTCCTGGTGGGTCAGGAGAAGGGAGGCTAGCCCTCCGGTTCTGGTCTTGCTGGTAGCAGGTCCAGGTGTACCCTCTGGGTTGGAGGAAGAGAGACTTAGGTCTCTGGTTGCTGGTGACTGGGTGTCACTGGTGTTCCCTCCGGTTGGGAGGAAGAGGGGAGGATGTTCCCCTGGTCAAGCTGTTTGGCAGCGTGTGTTCGCAGACTGAGTCTGCAGGTTACTAGCTTGTGCTAGTGGAAGCCTCACTCCTGTTGGGAGTGAGGGGTGGATGTAGGTCTTGGTGACCGAACCACCTAAAAAATCTCATGTGCAAGTGATTGTGCTTTGTGCGATTGTTCCTTGCCTTCTACCTTCCCTTCACAGGTTGTGCATGCTTGGTTAGTTATGTTAATTGGGAGTAATCTCTAAGCATTGTCTTCTGCTAAGTGTGCTTGGGTTGATTAGCTCTACTTGCGAGACTGGTGTGATCAGGTGGCTGCATTGTTGCAGTCCAACTGTTTGATCAATTGTTTGATCATCATCTTCTCTTGGAAAGCTCATTAGTTTTTATTTCGCATATCTGAGCGTTTAGTGTTTTAATTCGGGCATAAATTTTTAGAGGGATACATTCACCCCCCTCTGTATCCGGGCCTAGCACCCTAACAGACACTTTCTTCGCTGGATTCTATTTGGGCCTTTGTTTTGTCTTTCCCGAACTTGAGTGTTGACCTTAGGGGTCGACACTTTCCGACGACCGGATAATACGCCGGTTCGTGCGGCGGCCGGAGCCCTAGCCCATTTCACTCTTTTTGTGCACGATCGTGATTGGCCCTTGGGGGATATTGTCCTCCACGTGGCCCCTCACACTCTTGTGGTATAAATCGATTGAGATAGGGTTTCTTGATAAGAGAGAGAGCATCTAATGCATATATGATTTGGGGTTTTTGCAGGGTGTGAAGCCGCAGGGGAAAGAAGCTTCCTCCCATGACGTTCTAAGTTCGATTGAAGGGAAGAGAAGCTTGCAATTAGCCATCCTGCAGTAAGTTTGCTGAAGTACCATGGGGATATCATCTCTCCATCACCCATGGTCTTGATCGTGAGTCAAGAGAAGTGAAAGGGGCTTGAACAATCTGCGTCCATTTTTCCGATCTGAACCAGAGAAGCTTTGTAAAGACATCTCCTCTAGTCCTTTCAGAGCCTGAAGTCACCGAAGAACCAAGTCCCATCATCAACGATCAGGAGTTTGCTCAACTCAATAGTCATCCATGTTTATAGTTATTCATGTTTAGATTATGCTATTGAGCTTGCAAATGTATATCTATGTTCATCTTTTAAACTAAAGAAAACTATGTGTGTGTTCGGAGCGGTGTCTCCGAGTGTGGAATCACTGTTGGGGTGCATCCCCAGTCTTGATGTGTGTGTGGTGCTAAGCACCGTGTTAAGGGTTCACCCTCGTGTGTGTGTGTGCTGCCTTACAGCGTGTTGAGCTTCGTGCTTGTGTGTGTGTGGTGTTGTGTCTCTTAGGCACAAGCATGTGCTATGTTACTTTGATGATAGCAATGCTATTTGGTTTTGATGATAGCAAGACAGTGAGTGCATTTGAGTGCATTTGATATTGTATTTTGATGATAGCAATGTTATTGTGTATTGATGATTGTAATAAACAAAGTACATTTCTATGCATTCTTATTCTTGAGCATTCTGCATATTGATAGCAACATGAATGATGATGTTTAGCATTGATGGCATTTGCTCTTTATATATGTGCATTGCATTATGTCAGATATCATGTCTCTGCATATATCATGTCTGGGTAGCAAAGTCTATACACTGGATTGTGTATTTGTGCATCATGCAAGTCTATACATTGGACTCTCGTTCAAGCCTATGCATTGCATTGGTTAAGTGTGCACAGCGTCATCGCACTTCATTAGAAGTGTGTACAGCGTCAACGCGTGAAGTCTGTACAGCCGGGTCATATGCTCCTAAGTCTATGCATTACTGTTCATGCATCAGTATTCATCAAGTCTGTACAGCATGTCTCTCACGTTGGAAGTCTATACATTGGTGTGGGTCATCCAAGTCTGTACACTTGCTGCACTGTTCAAGCTCATACACTGGCAGCTCTGCTTAAGTCTATACATTCGCTGCAGAGATCACTGTCAAGTCTGCACATTGGTCTTCGATTTCAAGTCTATACACTGGCTTATTCTTCAAGTCTGTACAGCCGTTTGCATTGGATTTCATGTCTAGACATTGCACTGTAACATCCATTGTTTTCGTGTTGTGTTTACGTCTTCGTGTTAATTTTGTGTTCAAGTCTTCATGATTGTTTTTGTATTTCTATCTTCGAGTCATTTTTTCGCTGGGTCTTTAAGTCTGTCTAGGTTCAAGTGTCGTTTCACTTCGCGTCGTTCTCCGTGCTGTCTGTCACCTCGTGGTGTTTTTCATAATTGTGTCTTCGCGTTATCTTGTGTATCTGGTCTTCGTGTTGTGTTCGTGTCTTCCGTATTATTTCAGTAGTTATGTCTTCGTGTTGTGTTTATGTACTTCGTGTCGTTTTCTTTGTTTCATGCTGTTCTCATTTCACTTCGAGTCGTTTCTCTGTCTTCTATCTTCGTGTTGGTTTTTCGCTTTAGACTTCGTGTCTTTCTCGCTTTGACCACACTCCGTGTCGATTTTAGTTTTCATCTCCGTGTTGTTTCATGTCTTCGTGTCGTGTTTCCTACACCTCGTGTCTTTGTCGCTTTGTGACTTCACCTCGTGTCGTTGTCATCATCTTCGTGTCGTTTTTGTTCTATTGCGTGCAGGACATCGCAGCACCTCGTGTTGCTTTCTGCGCCACTTCGTGTCGTTCTCTGTGTAGTGTGTGTTTCTGTCACTACTGCACTTCGTGTCGTTCTTGTTTCACTTCGTGTCGTTTTCTGTTTTGTGTTCTTCGTGTCGTTCTTACTTTGAGTCGTTTTCTTTGTTATTTCCGTCTTCGTGTCGTTTCTGTTTTCATGACTTCGTGTCATCTTCATTGTCTTAGTGTCGTTTTCACCACGTGTTGTTCTCACTGTCTTCGTGCTGTTTTCACCGCGTGTCGATTACTGTTTCATCTAGTATTATTTTTCCACTTAGTGCCGTTTCCGAATTATCTCTTCGTGTTGTTCTTCCTAGACATCGTGTCTTTCGTGTGTTGAAACCACACTTACCGTTGGTTTCTGTTTACCTCCATGTTGTCCTCGTGCCGTTCTCATTACTGGTTATTATATCATGTCGTTTTACTTCGTGCTACAGTCACTATGGTGTTCTTCGTGTCGTTCTTCTGGTTACCTTGTGTTGTTTTATAACCTCACTTCGTGTTGTTCTCAGTGCATCTAGTATTTCTATTACATACTTCGTGCAGCTTTAGTTCCTATGGCCCTCAGCTTTAATGATTTTCATCTCCTTGCAGATCCGAGGAAGAACATTCCACACACCTGGGTAGCACGTGATCTGAGGCTGGAATGAAGCCTGCTGAGAGACTGCCACGTGGACCGAATTCTTAGGGCGGGAAATGTGGAGGTCACACGTCGTGGCTGATGCTGCTGCTGCTGTTATATATATGAGACCTTCATCCACAGATGAAGTCGATCGAGTTGGCAAAAAGAAAAGCTCATACAGAGAGCCACGATCCAGATAAAAAAAGAAAAGGAGGAATAGAAGAGCAGAAGGAGAAGAAGAAAGAGTGAAGAAAGAAGAAAGAGTAAAAAAGAAGAAGTGCAGCAGAGAGAGTGAGAGATTAGGAGAGTAGAAGAAAGAGAGAGAGAAGAGCAGAGATTGAGAGAGTGAAAGAGAAGAAGAAGAAGAAGAAGAGATGAGAAGAGAAAGAAAAGCTTACCTGAAGATCCGTCTACTGGACCGTGGATCAAATCCAGGCCAGTCAGCTCCGTTGAGAGCCACATTATGTGTTTCATTTTTCAGCTTTCTGTTTTGCTGAAGTTATTTTTCGTTTATTGTTTTTCCTTTGTTTTCTGGTTTGCTGTGTTTCCGATACTCTGTAGAGAGGTCGGGGTTCCTCCTGTTAGTTCAGGAGAAGGGAGATTGATACCTCCGGTTACAAGCAGCAGGTGGGCTGCTTGTGGGTTCCCTCCTGTTTGGAGGAAGGGAGATCTGTCTCCGGTTCTGGGCTTGTGGATTGCAAGTCCAGGGGTCCCTCCTGGTCTGGAGGAAGAGAGGTCTTCGACCTCTGGTTTGCTGGTGACTGGAAGTCACCGGTTGGTTCCCTCCGGTTTTGGAGGAAGGGAGGACTGGCCCTCCGGTTCTAGTCTTGTGGGTTGCAAGACTAGGGGTTCCCTCCAGGTCTGGAGGAAGAGAGACCGTGTGTCTCTGGTTTGCTAGTGACTAGTGTCACTAGTGGTTCCCTCCGGTTGGGAGGAAGAGGGGAGGTTGTTCCCCTGGTCAAGCTGTTTGGCAGCGTTTGTTGCAGACTGAGTCTGCTGTTTCTAGCGTGAGCTAGTGGAAACCACACTCGGTTTGAGTGTGGGGTGGATGTAGGTCTGAAGGACCGAACCACCTAAAAACCCCTCTTGCATTGTGGTTTGATTGCTTATGATTTGCTTCCGCTAGATGAATGCATAGGGGCGCTCCGTGCGTTTGGCTTCGGGTTGAGAAGAAGAGTTAATTAGTCTTCTTAGAATGTTTTAATTTGTCAAGAGAGCGAAATTCCAGTTGAGCGTCTGCTTGTCAAATTCAGGCTAGTTAGCATCCTAGTGATCTCACTGTATGCTTGTTTTGGTCTGCAACTGATTATTAGCTTTTAAGCTTATCTAGTTTGCAAACTAGTAATTCTAGTGAGCATCATAATTTAACTGGGCGAAAGTTTTTTAAAGGGTTGTATTCATTCACCCCCCCTCTGAATCCTTGCACCGAACCTAACAATTGGTATCAGAGCAGGTCTCTGATCTATCAGATCTGACAATCTGCAGAGGATCCTGCTGATTTGTTTGGTGCTTTTCAGAGTGTGCTTTCAGTGCTCGATATTTTGTTTTATCGACTTGTGCATTGCTTTGCCCATCTGGTTTTTGCTGCATTCCCTGTCATTTGCTTTAGTGAGTTGAATCTGTCTGCCATCTGTCCAAATGGATCGTCCTCCAATCTATGATGGTTCTAACTTTGAAAGTTGGCTAGGAGGCCTAGCTGTGTATGTAGATTCCATAAATCCCAAATTATGGAGTTTGCTATCCAAAGGCCCACATCGATTACCCAAAGATCAGACCAAGTGGTCTAGTGAGGACACCTTTAAGAACCGTGACAATGTCATAATTCTTAATATCTTGAGAGCTACTATTAATACTAATGTATATTCTTTTGCTCTCAGGTGCAATTCTGGAAAAGAGATATATGACAAGGTTATCTCTGGGCATAACCAACAGAGTGATAGTTGTTTGATGGCCAACCGGGATAATGAAGATTCCTCATCCAAGGTAAATTCTGAATCTGAGTCCGAAGAGGTCTCAATTGATGAATTGTGGGAAATAAATGAGGAATTGTCTGATAGATGTAAACATTTGAAATCTAAAAATAGAAAGCTGAAAAAGAAATATGATCAGATTAATTCCAATATTCATTGTGAAAAATGTCAGGAACTGAGAAAATCTCATGAAATCTGCTTAGCAAATGTTGATAAGAGTAAGGAACAAATCTCTGTTTTGGAAAATAAAAATCAGGAACTCACCGACAAGATATTTGAACTAGAAAATAAGCTGAACTCATTAGGAAATGATCAAATCTTAACTAATGAACTAGTTCAGAATGAACAAACTAAAAAGGAGAATGAAGAACTGAAGATGCTTAATTCTGCTATGTCTGTTAGACTTTTAATGCTGGAAAAAGGGAAGAGTTCAAGTGAAAATGAATGTGAGAGAGTGAGTACATTAATAAAAGAGATTGATAGCTATAAAGCCATTAATGTCTTACTTAATGAAAAGATCGCAGATTTTGAAATACTCATTTCCTCTCTCAAAAATGAAATCACTGAATTGAACAATTCTCTGTCTGAGTCATTTAAGAGCAAAGAAAATCCAAAAGCTGTCACTAAGAAGAAAGTCTCTCATGAAGGCAGTAAACAGGAAGAGAGAAAAAGACAGCATACAACTTTTGTGCGTAGCTCTGAGTTAGCTAGCACTTCAGCTTTTTCTTCTAATATGCATGCTAATCAGGAAAATAAGAAAATAAAGGAGAAAAGAAAAGTTTTGAAAAAGAATGATAACGATCAGCATGCTAAGAAAGTTCAGCCCAACAAATCTAGTACCAAAAATGTCAAATGCTTTTACTGTGGAAAGTTTGGCCATGAGATGGCTGATTGTTTTGTGATGAAGAAGGAAGAATTGAAGTATGATAGAATTCATGCTAGGAAGCCTTCTGTGAAGAAACCTTCTTCTGCTCACACCAAAAGGCATCAATGTTTTTATTGTCATAAAATAGGTCATCTCATGCATGATTGTAGACAAATGAAATTAGATGATCTATCTGCTGTTAAAATGCATGATAAACTGTTCCATGCTAAAAATCATGCATTTCATAAAAAGAACATTCAATGTTTTCATTGTGGAAAATTGGGCCACATGGTTGAAAATTGCTGGCATGCCCAGGGAAAGAAAGTCAATTTAAAATCTATAAATTTCCCTGCAAATAAAACTACCTCTGGTAAAAGAACCCCAGCATGCTTCGAATGTGGAAAGCATGGCCACACAGTCACGGACTATTGGCATGTTCAAAAGAATTCTGTATGTTTTGAATGTGGGAGGCATGGCCATACAATCAAGGACTGTTGGCATGCCCAAGTAAGTCATATTGTTAAATTCTCTGCAAAACGACCTGTGAACTTTTCATGCTTTAATTATGATAAATCAGGTCACAAATTTGCTGAATGTTGGATGAAGAAGAATAAGAAACAGAATGTTCATGTAAACAACAGAACATCTCATGCTCAATCTCGTAGGTCTCATGCTTCTTTTGATAAGCATCATAGGACCAGACAATCTGTTGTTTCATGTCATTATTGTGAAAATTTTAGACATTCTATGTCTGATTGTTCTTTTATGGAATTTGATGATAATATTGCAAAAAGAATGTTTAGAACACCTGATAGGGGTAGTGCAGGACCCAAAGCTGCTTGGGTCCCTGCAGGATCAAAATGATCATAATGTTGCAGGTGTGCCTTGGGTCAAAGAATAAACAGGGGTTAACAAACCAAGGCACTCAAATGGAAACCCCATGATTCAACTCTTCAGGTTAGTTCTGAACTTTGTTTTAAAGTCATCATCTGAAATTGTTGATTTGCTTGATTGATTGTTGATGATCTCTCCATGTCTAGCTGATCAGTCTGTATTCTAGACTCAGCTATTGAATTCATTTCTGCATATATCTGATGCTCTTCTCTTGCTATATATTGAACTGAAATTGAATGCTTCGCTAAGCATATTTAGTTGATGCACTATATATGCTTTGTGTCAATGCACTGCATGCTTGTATTTGAATGCATACTTGGACTAAGTGTGAATGGTTCATTTAGTGTACACAGTCTATGCATGTGTCTTATGTCTGCATACATCATTTGCATGATTGTCATTGAAGTTATTCAATGCATGTAGGACTACTTTATGTTGCATTGTCTTGCATAACCCTGGTATATCAAATGGTAAGCTACTTAAAGGCAGGGAAATCTGCCTGGAGGTTCTTACTATGTGTGAGATGGTCCTTGAGACCAGGTTCTCTGCCAAGTACCAAGGGTCTTGTCCTCATGTAGAACAGTGTACTGCATAGCATATTTTTGCATCATGGTGTCAGGGGGAGCTGAGAGGTTCTATTCAATTCATTGAATCCTATTCACTTCTCAGTGTTCTCATTCAAATGATTCATATTCTTTGACATCAGTTGCTCATTGAACCATATTGCCCATTGCTATCCTTTCTCCATCATTTTCACTAAACAACAGCTTTGCATCTGGTTTAGTACATTGAATGGTGATTATTGCAATTGTTCACTTATAAGAATCACATTTACAAATTGAAAAGAACTAAAGGTTTAACCTTTATAAATTGGAGAGTTAAGTGTCTGCACTTCAGAATTTGAGATAAAAGAAAACTTTTATAGCTCTTAATCTTTGTCTCATAGCTAAAATAGAAAAAGTTTTTTTTTTTGTAATGCCTAAATGTGTTGAACTGGATATGTCTAGAACAGGCTAATAAGAGTGTGTACTGATTTTTCTTTGACAATCACTCTAAAAGAATTAAGGGCAGCAGTAAATAAGTTCATTAATGTTAAGAACTGAACATAGTGACAGAGCAATGGCTGATTGCACTGAGAAACTGTGAACTCCTCCAAAGAAGTAGGAAAATTCACATGTCATGAAGTGCTTTAGACTATCTCTGTAGCAACCCTAATAAATGAATAATTGAAATGAATAAAAACATATATATTACAGAAGTAATATATATAAAAGGAATAGGGTTAATTGGACGAAATAAAACAAATTAAAAATAACGCCTCTTATTAGGGCGTTAATTCAAAAAGAAACGCCTCTATCAAAGGCGTGACTAAAGAAAGGACGCCCACACGTGCGGTCGTCAACTCTCACGACCAAATGGGTAAGTAAAAGAAACGCCTCTATCGTGGGCGTGTTTTAAAACACGAAACGCCCTTTTTCAAGGCGCTTTTTAAGAAACGCCCTTATGCAAGGCGTTAATTCAAGAATACACGCCCTGACCAAAGGCGTTAATTCCATTCGAGTTCCGTTCGACACGGGAGCTTATCCAGGGAAGGATTATGTTAATCCAGTAAGTATTTAATAGGGCAAGGACTCTATATTGGAAGCATTGCTTCTACTAGAACACTAACCTTAACAGGACGTCCAAAATCCTATAAATAGTCTTGATCGAGCAAACCCTAAACCTATTTGATTCAAGCCTCTGCCACGGTAAGTGAAGAACAGAACTGTTCTTCTTATTCCTTTCTTTCTGTTTGGAGTGTATGAAGAACTAACGTTCTTCATCTCCTTCTCTTCTTACAGGTTGAAGAGAGAGCACACGCTGTGAAGAACATAGGTAAGGTTCTTCTAAAACTTTTCCTAACTACGGTTATGTACCCATCTTCCTCATCTTCTTTTCTTTTCCTTACAGATCGATTGTTGGGTGAAGTTCCTGAAGACAGAAGATCAATATCTTCATCATCCTCATCAAATACAATCACCTTCTCTTCTTACTACTACCAGCGGGATTCTTCGTCCCTTCGATTAAACCAAATCAACCATTAAAGGTAGGTTTTCTCAAGCTACTGTAGCCCAAATGAAATTAATGCAAGATATATATATATATAAGCATGTCATGCATATGATTATTATAGTTTTCACGTGTTTTCTGAAATATTTTGAAAGAAACGCCCTTGATTAGGGCACTAATTTAAAAGAAACGACCATACTAGTGGTCGTCAATTTAATATTTGACGCCCTCTACGCAGGCGTTAATTTCATAAGAATCGCATATGATTAATAATTGATCCTGTTTAAAAATTACAATACATATGAAATATTGATTTTTAATATCTTGCATGACTCTGTGAATTCCTGTTAAATTTTACTGCCATGACATGTCTCCTGTCTCTCGAAATATTATTTATTAAAATATCGTAAATCCCTTGAGATTCACAACTTGGACAAAGTCGTTTTCCATATTCTAACGCCCCAGTACAAGGCGTGAATTTGAAAAGTAACGCCCCTTCCTAGGGCGTGTATCTGTTAAAAACCTAAAATTCACATATTCTGTAAAATGGAATTGGAAAGTAACGCCCCTTCCAAGGGCGCGTTTTTGAAAGTAACGCCCCTTCCAAGGGCGCGTTTTTGATAAATTTCTGAGAATAATTATATCCTGTCAAATATGTAAATGATGAGACGCCTGCCCCTGCAGTCGTCAACTTTTAAGAAACGCCCCCAGGAAAGGCGTGTTTTTGATAAATTAATGAAATAATGGAAATTCTGCAAATTGGCAATATATGTAAACGCCCTTTAGTTAGGCGTTAATTACTTGAGACACGACTTGACCTAAGTCGTTATTTTACTGTAAACTGATTTTTCCTCTGATTTGCTAGCCGATGGTTTATATATTATACATATATATATATATCGGCACTATTCTCCACTCCGTGAGTATAGTCCCACGTTTCATGTTGATTTATCGATCACACTCAACTCTCATTGACATACAAGCTCTCCATTGGACATTCCGTTCCTTTGGACTAGCGAGTTAGTCATAGAGACCTCCGTAAGACTCCTCGTAGCCTTGGATTCCCTCAAGGCCGACTGAGCTGGTTGTACCCTAAAAACCCATTACACGATCCTTGCCATGTCAATCTAAAGAAAACATGGTATACCGGCCCTTATGATTATACAAAGAGTATATCATAAGAAATTCTTAATGGGATGATGATATCATGCCATATCATGTCGTTCTTGTAAACTTCAATTCTATGATAAGAATGAGGGTATCTTACCTTTGATATACTGTTCGTGTGGACCTCAATTCTAAATAAAGAATGTCCATATTGTTTTGTCATGGTACCTAAGTTAAGGGAACCATATTCTACCTAGTTTTATCGAACTCGTGATTATACCGTTATTATCGCCATTCTATGTCCTTTGTCATATTTTGGACTCTATTCTATCAAAGTTGTCATACGTATCTACAAGCTTGATTATTGAAATTCTATATTGGCTATATAAACAAGAGTGGATGTCAAAACACATGATAAATGCCTGCGCATATAGGGCCCGATCTGGTCCTGGGAGGAGCACCCGAAAGTACTTGTGCCCATGGAAGTTAAAATGATAAGGTATCTGGCATTATACCGAGTACTTGACTTGCTTGATTGGACATTCCACACACATCTTGTACTTGAATCGTACTTGACTTTACATGAAATGCGTGGCCCGAAAAAGGGTAATTTACTTGCTTGATACATGATAGCCAAAGTTCTTGACATGACTCGATAATGGTACTTGCTTGAATATCTTGAATAACTTGTATCTTGTTCATGAAAGTTCATCTTATTTCTTTGATATTACATTCTCTCTATCTTGTCGTTTCATGCGAGCATGCATAACTTTATTGCATCCATGAAAATGTAATTACTTAAACCACTTGCTAGTACTTGAGATATAATTTCCTACTGAGCGTTCGCTCATTCCGTTTGTCCCTTTGTACTTTTCAGGTAAGTCCGACGACGATGGAAGTCAATCGGATGGGAATTGTCAAGAGTGAAGAGATAGAGATTCTCCAAGTGTCATCTAGTCTTTTCTATAGTTTCTTGAGTCAAATATGTATTCTTTTCCTTTTTGTTAAACAGAGTATTGGATTTGTAATAGTCTATCCATTATGAAATAAAGGATTGTGTTATCTTGCTATTTTGCGCATCTCTGTCTTTGTGTCGAATACACGACCACTCTGATTGACATGATTGATATAGACACGTCGCGCATCTCCGGGTATCTTCCGCGCTCGGGGCGTGACAGTCTTTGTGGTATCAGAGCCTAAGGTATTCAATTCCTAGGAAACCCAAGTCCAAGGATAGGTTTCAAAACCTTTAACCAAGTGAGAGTGGGTAGAACCAAGGGTTAAATGATCAATGAGTCCTTTATAAGATCATAGTGATATAATACTAACATAGCTATTGTAATTGTAGGATAATGGCTGCCGAACGTGCTCAATGGCGCAACATGCAGCGTACCCTTCAAGGGATGACCCAAGTGCTACAACAGGTAGCACAAGGTGGTGCTCCACGAGCTGGAAGCTTACACCAAGCATTCAAGAATATGAATCCCCCGAAGTTCATGGGATCGACCGATCCAGACGATGCCGAGCATTAGGTTCGGGAGATTGAACGTATATTCCGTGTTATGCAATGCACGGATCAGGACAAAGTCTTATTAGCTACTTTCCAGTTAGAAAAGGATGCTAGATGCTGGTGGGAGTCGATTGAAGCTACAATTGACCCAACTCAAGTTACATGGGGAGAATTCGTTGAATATTTCAACGCCAAATATTTCTCTGATAGGGTCCAGGAAAAGAAGGCCGCCGAATTTGCCGCATTAAAGCAAAGATCTTTATCGGTGGCTGATTATGAAGCACAGTTCTCTAGACTGTCTAGATATGCTAAGCATTTAATTAGCACGGAAAAGATGAAAGCCCGTAGATTTCTTAATGGGCTTAGGCCCTACTACATTACTCAACTGGCGCCTATGGATATTCAAGTTTATACTGAAATAGTGCGCCGAGCTCAGTTGCTTGAAGATGCCACGGAACTATCTGATAGGATCCGTGGGAAAGACAAAAAGGAGCAAGTCACAAGTTCGGGTTCTTTTAAACCCAACTTTAAGAAGAGGCCCAATAACGGAGGTTCTTCCTCTCAAGATCAGAAGTTCAAGAAATTCAAGCCTTTCTCTATCACCACTACACCTTCAAACGTAGTATGCAAGCATTGTGACAAGGCTGGTCACAAAACAGAAGAATGCTGGAGGAAATTAGGAGCATGTCTCCGTTGTGGGAGTCGTGAACATCGGATTCCCGATTGTCCAGTAATGAATGACCAAGACGGTGAGGGTAAACGCCCAGTGACAAGGAACGCGCGTCTTCATGCAATCCAAGAGACCGAACCAGAAGAAGAAGGCGGATTGGTGGAAGGTACATTAAAAATTTGTTCCAAATATGCACATGTCTTATTTGATACGTGTGCATCGCATTCCATTATTTCCAAGAGTTTGCTGACCCATTACCTCTAGAACCAGAATGGATTAAGTTAATATTGTCTACTCCTCTCGGAAACGAGACGGATATCACACATCATTATCAAAACTGTGAGGTATTGGTTCGAGGAAAGAATTTTCCTATTGATCTTATCTGCTTAGATCTAAAAGAGTATGATGTTCTACTAGGAGCAGATTGGTTATCCAAATACCAGGCAACGGTTGATTGCCGTGATAGCAAGATTGTTTTCAAGGAATTTCCGGAACTGACTTATACTTGTCCTAAGAGTCGAAGCAAACCCCCTCTTATTTCGGCTCTTCGAGCAAGCAAGCTCGTCAAAAAAGGATGTGTATCCTTCCTTGCTTTTGTCACAATTAAAGAAGCTAAAGAAACCAAGATAGAGGACATTCAGGTAGTGCGAGAATTTCCAGACGTATTTCCGGAAGAATTGCCGGGATTACCCCCGCAAAGAGATGTGGCCTTTACCATCAACTTAGCCCCTGGTGCTGGTCCTGTTTCAAAGGCACCCTATAGAATGTCCCCTGCAGAACTAAAAGAATTGAAGAAGCAATTGATGGAATTGATTCAAAAAGGGTTCATTAGACCAAGTACTTCCCCGTGGGGAGCCCCAGTCCTATTTGTAAGGAAGAAGGATGGATCCATGAGATTGTGTATCGACTATCGACAGTTGAATCATCTTACTATCAAGAACAAGTATCCACTGCCGAGAATCGATGAATTATTTGATCAGATTTCTGGATCCAAACATTTCTCCAAGATTGATCTCAGGTCTGGTTATCATCAATTGAGGATTTCATTACAAATCTTGAGGACAAATCAATTATATGCTAAGCTCAGCAAATGCGAATTCTGGCTTGAAGAAGTGGCTTTTCTCGGACATGTGATATCCAAGGATGGATTATCTGTAGATCCGTCAAAGGTTGAAGCAGTTAGGAAATGGGAAAGACCAACCAATGCTAGCGAGATCAGAAGTTTCTTAGGCCTTGCAGGCTATTACAGGCGATTCATCAAAGACTTCTCAACAATCGCCGTGCCACTTACAAGGTTAACTCGTAAGGAGATCCGATATGAATGGAGTGAGGAATGTGAAAGAAGTTTCCAAACTCTCAAGGATCATCTCACTACAGCTCCGGTCTTAGCTCTACCGATAGAAGAAGAGAAATTCGAGGTCTACACTGATGCTTCTGGCATTGGCCTCGGATGTGTCCTAATGCAACAAGGAAAGGTCATAGCATACTCTTCACGTCAGCTGAAGAAGCATGAGGAGAATTACCCCGTCCATGACTTAGAACTGGCCGCGGTAGTATTTGCCCTAAAGATATGGAGACACTACTTATATGGAGCACAGTTTACTGTATACTCCGATCACAAAAGTCTCAAATATCTATTTTCACAAAAGGAGCTGAACATGAGACAAAGACGCTGGCTAGAATATCTCAAGGACTTCGACTTCAATATACAATACCATCCCGGAAAGGGTAATTATGTTGCTGACGCCCTTAGTCGAAAGCCGAGAGCAATGATAGCAAATTGTATGATGCAAGAATGGAGGTTACTTGAACAATTCTCCGAGCTCAATATAAGCTTGGACACGGAATCCAAATTTGTCACACTATCTCATGTAAGCATACAGTCAGATTTGTTATCTGAGATACAAACACTTCAGGATGATGATCTTATATTAGTAGAAATCAAAGGCAGATTAGAAGGACAATCTGATTTTCAACTAACTTCTGATGGAAGATTATCGTTCAAAGATAGAACTTGTATACCCGATTGTCCGGAATTAAAGAAGAAGATCTTAGATGAAGCTCACCGATCAAGGTACACTATTCGTCCAGGATCAACCAAAATGTACCAAGATGTAAAGAGGAACTTTTGGTGGCCCAATATGAAAAGAGAAATAGCGGACTATGTATCACGATGTCTCACATGCCAACAGGTCAAGGCGGAACACCAAAAGCCTGCGGGAAAACTACATCCTCTAGATATTCCTAAGTGGAAATGGGAGGATATTGGTATGGACTTCATCATGGGTTTGTCTAAATCTAAAGGAGGACATGATGGAATCTGGGTTATCATTGACCGATTGACTAAATCGGCACATTTCTTGCCAATCAAAAGCCGATGGTCAATTGATGTGCTAGCTACACTATACATCAAAGAAATAGTCAGGATACATGGAATTCCTGTCTCAATCGTGTTTGATAGAGATCCCCGTTTTACTTCTCATTTTTTGAAGGGATTACAACACTCGTTGGGAACAAGGCTCAACTTTAGTACTGCTTTTCACCCACAAACGGATGGTCAGACCGAGCGAACTAATCAAGTTGTTGAAGATATGCTGAGAGCATGCATCATTGACTTTGGAGGAAGCTGGCATGACCACTTGCCTTTAGTTGAATTTGCATATAACAACAGCTATCAAGCTAGTATCCAGATGGCACCTTTTGAAGCATTATATGGAAGGAGTTGCCGATCACCCTTATGCTGGAACAAAGTTGGAGAAAAACAACTATTAGGTCCAGACATGGTAAGGGATACAACTGAGAAGATACAGGTAATCAGAGAAAGATTACAAGTTGCTCAGACAAGGCAGAAGGCTTATGCTGATACCAGGAGAAGAGATCTTGAATTCCAGGTTGGAGATCATGTATTTCTTAAAATATCCCCTGGACGTGGCATACGAAGATTTGGTGTTAAGGGCAAGCTTACGCCAAGATTCATCGGACCATTTGAGGTACTCGAAAGAGTTGGCGAGGTTGCTTATCGCATCGCGTTGCCTCCTCAGTTGTCCGAGGTACACAATGTATTTCACATATCTATGTTGAAGAAGTATGTGCACGATCCGTCACATATTATTGAGCATGGAGATCTGGTGATCCAGAAAGATCTCACATATGAACAGAGGCCCTTGAAGATATTAGATCGAGAAATACGAGCTCTAAGGAATAAGGTTATTCCCATGATCAAGGTGCAATGGAATAAGAATCCTGAACGCGAAGCGACATGGGAGACCGAGGAATCTATGAAGAAACGATTTCCCGAGTTATTCTAAGAGGTATATGTCCTACACTCTACGCATGTATAATTATATATATATTGAATTTGGGGACCAAATTCTTTTTAAGTGGGGGAGGGTGTAGCAACCCTAATAAATGAATAATTGAAATGAATAAAAACATATATATTACAGAAGTAATATATATAAAAGGAATAGGGTTAATTGGACGAAATAAAACAAATTAAAAATAACGCCTCTTATTAGGGCGTTAATTCAAAAAGAAACGCCTCTATCAAAGGCGTGACTAAAGAAAGGACGCCCACACGTGCGGTCGTCAACTCTCACGACCAAATGGGTAAGTAAAAGAAACGCCTCTATCGTGGGCGTGTTTTAAAACACGAAACGCCCTTTTTCAAGGCGCTTTTTAAGAAACGCCCTTATGCAAGGCGTTAATTCAAGAATACACGCCCTGACCAAAGGCGTTAATTCCATTCGAGTTCCGTTCGACACGGGAGCTTATCCAGGGAAGGATTATGTTAATCCAGTAAGTATTTAATAGGGCAAGGACTCTATATTGGAAGCATTGCTTCTACTAGAACACTAACCTTAACAGGACGTCCAAAATCCTATAAATAGTCTCGATCGAGCAAACCCTAAACCTATTTGATTCAAGCCTCTGCCACGGTAAGTGAAGAACAGAACTGTTCTTCTTATTCCTTTCTTTCTGTTTGGAGTGTATGAAGAACTAACGTTCTTCATCTCCTTCTCTTCTTACAGGTTGAAGAGAGAGCACACGCTGTGAAGAACATAGGTAAGGTTCTTCTAAAACTTTTCCTAACTACGGTTATGTACCCATCTTCCTCATCTTCTTTTCTTTTCCTTACAGATCGATTGTTGGGTGAAGTTCCTGAAGACAGAAGATCAATATCTTCATCATCCTCATCAAATACAATCACCTTCTCTTCTTACTACTACCAGCGGGATTCTTCGTCCCTTCGATTAAACCAAATCAACCATTAAAGGTAGGTTTTCTCAAGCTACTGTAGCCCAAATGAAATTAATGCAAGATATATATATATATAAGCATGTCATGCATATGATTATTATAGTTTTCACGTGTTTTCTGAAATATTTTGAAAGAAACGCCCTTGATTAGGGCGCTAATTTAAAAGAAACGACCATACTAGTGGTCGTCAATTTAATATTTGACGCCCTCTACGCAGGCGTTAATTTCATAAGAATCGCATATGATTAATAATTGATCCTGTTTAAAAATTACAATACATATGAAATATTGATTTTTAATATCTTGCATGACTCTGTGAATTCCTGTTAAATTTTACTGCCATGACATGTCTCCTGTCTCTCGAAATATTATTTATTAAAATATCGTAAATCCCTTGAAATTCACGACTTGGACAAAGTCGTTTTCCATATTCTAACGCCCCAGTACAAGGCGTGAATTTGAAAAGTAACGCCCCTTCCTAGGGCGTGTATCTGTTAAAAACCTAAAATTCACATATTCTGTAAAATGGAATTGGAAAGTAACGCCCCTTCCAAGGGCGCGTTTTTGAAAGTAACGCCCCTTCCAAGGGCGCGTTTTTGATAAATTTCTGAGAATAATTATATCCTGTCAAATATGTAAATGATGAGACGCCTGCCCCTGCAGTCGTCAACTTTTAAGAAACGCCCCCAGGAAAGGCGTGTTTTTGATAAATTAATGAAATAATGGAAATTCTGCAAATTGGCAATATATGTAAACGCCCTTTAGTTAGGCGTTAATTACTTGAGACACGACTTGACCTAAGTCGTTATTTTACTGTAAACTGATTTTTCCTCTGATTTGCTAACCGATGGTTTATATATTATACATATATATATATATCGGCACTATTCTCCACTCCGTGAGTATAGTCCCACGTTTCATGTTGATTTATCGATCACACTCAACTCTCATTGACATACAAGCTCTCCATTGGACATTCCGTTCCTTTGGACTAGCGAGTTAGTCATAGAGACCTCCGTAAGACTCCTCGTAGCCTTGGATTCCCTCAAGGCCGACTGAGCTGGTTGTACCCTAAAAACCCATTACACGATCCTTGCCATGTCAATCTAAAGAAAACATGGTATACCGGCCCTTATGATTATACAAAGAGTATATCATAAGAAATTCTTAATGGGATGATGATATCATGCCATATCATGTCGTTCTTGTAAACCTCAATTCTATGATAAGAATGAGGGTATCTTACCTTTGATATACTGTTCGTGTGGACCTCAATTCTAAATAAAGAATGTCCATATTGTTTTGTCATGGTACCTAAGTTAAGGGAACCATATTCTACCTAGTTTTATCGAACTCGTGATTATACCGTTATTATCGCCATTCTATGTCCTTTGTCATATTTTGGACTCTATTCTATCAAAGTTGTCATACGTATCTACAAGCTTGATTATTGAAATTCTATATTGGCTATATAAACAAGAGTGGATGTCAAAACACATGATAAATGCCTGCGCATATAGGGCCCGATCTGGTCCTGGGAGGAGCACCCGAAAGTACTTGTGCCCATGGGAGTTAAAATGATAAGGTATCTGGCATTATACCGAGTACTTGACTTGCTTGATTGGAAATTCCACACACATCTTGTACTTGAATCGTACTTGACTTTACATGAAATGCGTGGCCCGAAAAAGGGTAATTTACTTGCTTGATACATGATAGCCAAAGTTCTTGACATGACTCGATAATGGTACTTGCTTGAATATCTTGAATAACTTGTATCTTGTTCATGAAAGTTCATCTTATTTCTTTGATATTACATTCTCTCTATCTTGTCGTTTCATGCGAGCATGCATAGCTTTATTGCATCCATGAAAATGTAATTACTTAAACCACTTGCTAGTACTTGAGATATAATTTCCTACTGAGCGTTCGCTCATTCCGTTTGTCCCTTTGTACTTTTCAGGTAAGTCCGACGACGATGGAAGTCAATCGGATGGGAATTGTCAAGAGTGAAGAGATAGAGATTCTCCAAGTGTCATCTAGTCTTTTCTATAGTTTCTTGAGTCAAATATGTATTCTTTTCCTTTTTGTTAAACAGAGTATTGGATTTGTAATAGTCTATCCATTATGAAATAAAGGATTGTGTTATCTTGCTATTTTGCGCATCTCTGTCTTTGTGTCGAATACACGACCACTCTGATTGACATGATTGATATAGACACGTCGCGCATCTCCGGGTATCTTCCGCGCTCGGGGCGTGACAATCTCTGTTCATAGGGTCAAATCTATAGGGGGAGTCCTCACCAAGTAACTGAGGGTACTGGCCTCTAATCAAGGTGTACCCTCAATGTCAAAAGTGAAGACTATTCTTTGTGGATTTTGATCTGAAATAGATCTAGTAGTTTATGCCTAGTAACTAGGGGTACTTGCCTCTGATCAAGGTGTACACCTAATGTCAACAGCATAAATGCCACTGATCTATTTACTTAGTTCAGACTCTGGAACTTAAAAAAAAAAAATGAAAATCAAACTGCTGTAACCCTTCGAAAATCAAAAGTCTATGAGTGAAAATTGTTTTTATTAATACATATTCAAGTTGCCTCTCTTGAATTTCCTTGTTTAGACACAAAAGGGTATTATTTCTGACTTATCTATTAATACCATGTGCCCTAGATTCATTGCTATAAATGGAGTCTACAAACTCTTTTTCAGGGGTCAGGTTCTTTACTCTAGATTTATCACTGTTAAACCTGAATTTCGAAAGCTGTACGTTGCTGATTCTTATACTTCAACAGTTGTTTATATTCATGCTTCCTTTCTGAACCTATGATTCAGCTGTTGTCAAGTGACCCTCCTACCTTGTTTATCTGTTCATTTTCCTTCTCAAAGGGGGAGCATTTTTTTTGGAAGAAATAATTCAGGAGGAGTCATACCTTCAGGGGGAGCTTCTTGCTCTAGCAGTCACTTGCATGCATAATGCACTTTGCACTCTTGTTTTTACTATTTTTCTCTTTTTGATCATGTCAAAGGGGGAGAAAATCTTGTGTGACTCACTGTCACATTGTGTTGCCATCATCAAAAAGGGGGAGAATGTTGTGTCTCTTAGGCACAAGCATGTGCTATGTTACTTTGATGATAGCAATGCTATTTGGTTTTGATGATAGCAAGACAGTGAGTGCATTTGAGTGCATTTGATATTGTATTTTGATGATAGCAATGTTATTGTGCATTGATGATTGCAATAAACAAAGTACATTTCTATGCATTCTTATTCTTGAGCATTCTGCATATTGATAGCAACATGAATGATGATGTTTAGCATTGATGGCATTTGCTCTTTATATATGTGCATTGCATTATGTCAGATATCATGTCTCTGCATATATCATGTCTGGGTAGCAAAGTCTATACACTGGATTGTGTATTTGTGCATCATGCAAGTCTATACATTGGACTCTCGTTCAAGCCTATGCATTGCATTGGTTAAGTGTGCACAGCGTCATCGCACTTCATTAGAAGTGTGTACAGCGTCAACGCGTGAAGTCTGTACAGCCGGGTCATATGCTCCTAAGTCTATGCATTACTGTTCATGCATCAGTATTCATCAAGTCTGTACAGCATGTCTCTCACGTTGGAAGTCTATACATTGGTGTGGGTCATCCAAGTCTGTACACTTGCTGCACTGTTCAAGCTCATACACTGGCAGCTCTGCTTAAGTCTATACATTCGCTGCAGAGATCACTGTCAAGTCTGCACATTGGTCTTCGATTTCAAGTCTATACACTGGCTTATTCTTCAAGTCTGTACAGCCGTTTGCATTGGATTTCATGTCTAGACATTGCACTGTAACATCCATTGTTTTCGTGTTGTGTTTACGTCTTCGTGTTAATTTTGTGTTCAAGTCTTCATGATTGTTTTTGTATTTCTATCTTCGAGTCATTTTTTCGCTGGGTCTTTAAGTCTGTCTAGGTTCAAGTGTCGTTTCACTTCGCGTCGTTCTCCGTGATGTCTGTCACCTCGTGGTGTTTTTCATAATTGTGTCTTCGCGTTATCTTGTGTATCTGGTCTTCGTGTTGTGTTCGTGTCTTCCGTATTATTTCAGTAGTTATGTCTTCGTGTTGTGTTTATGTACTTCGTGTCGTTTTCTTTGTTTCATGCTGTTCTCATTTCACTTCGAGTCGTTTCTCTGTCTTCTATCTTCGTGTTGGTTTTTCGCTTTAGACTTCGTGTCTTTCTCGCTTTGACCACACTCCGTGTCGATTTTAGTTTTCATCTCCGTGTTGTTTCATGTCTTCGTGTCGTGTTTCCTACACCTCGTGTCTTTGTCGCTTTGTGACTTCACCTCGTGTCGTTGTCATCGTCTTCGTGTCATTTTTGTTCTATTGCGTGCAGGACATCGCAGCACCTCGTGTTGCTTTCTGCGCCACTTCGTGTCGTTCTCTGTGTAGTGTGTGTTTCTGTCACTACTGCACTTCGTGTCGTTCTTGTTTCACTTCGTGTCGTTTTCTGTTTTGTGTTCTTCGTGTCGTTCTTACTTTGAGTCGTTTTCTTTGTTATTTCCGTCTTCGTGTCGTTTCTGTTTTCATGACTTCGTGTCATCTTCATTGTCTTAGTGTCATTTTCACCACGTGTTGTTCTCACTGTCTTCGTGCTGTTTTCACCGCGTGTCGATTACTGTTTCATCTAGTATTATTTTTCCACTTAGTGCCGTTTCCGAATTATCTCTTCGTGTTGTTCTTCCTAGACATCGTGTCTTTCGTGTGTTGAAACCACACTTACCGTTGGTTTCTGTTTACCTCCATGTTGTCCTCGTGCCGTTCTCATTACTGGTTATTATATCATGTCGTTTTACTTCGTGCTACAGTCACTATGGTGTTCTTCGTGTCGTTCTTCTGGTTACCTTGTGTTGTTTTATAACCTCACTTCGTGTTGTTCTCAGTGCATCTAGTATTTCTATTACATACTTCGTGCAGCTTTAGTTCCTATGGCCCTCAGCTTTAATGATTTTCATCTCCTTGCAGATCCGAGGAAGAACATTCCACACACCTGGGCAGCACGTGATCCGAGGCTGGAATGAAGCCTGCTGAGAGACTGCCACGTGGACCGAATTCTTAGGGCGGGAAATGTGGAGGTCACACGTCGTGGCTGATGCTGCTGCTGCTGTTATATATATGAGACCTTCATCCACAGATGAAGTCGATCGAGTTGGCAAAAAGAAAAGCTCATACAGAGAGCCACGATCCAGATAAAAAAAGAAAAGGAGGAATAGAAGAGCAGAAGGAGAAGAAGAAAGAGTGAAGAAAGAAGAAAGAGTAAAAAAGAAGAAGTGCAGCAGAGAGAGTGAGAGATTAGGAGAGTAGAAGAAAGAGAGAGAGAAGAGCAGAGATTGAGAGAGTGAAAGAGAAGAAGAAGAAGAAGAAGAGATGAGAAGAGAAAGAAAAGCTTACCTGAAGATCCGTCTACTGGACCGTGGATCAAATCCAGGCCAGTCAGCTCCGTTGAGAGCCACATTATGTGTTTCATTTTTCAGCTTTCTGTTTTGCTGAAGTTATTTTTCGTTTATTGTTTTTCCTTTGTTTTCTGGTTTGCTGTGTTTCCGATACTCTGTAGAGAGGTCGGGGTTCCTCCTGTTAGTTCAGGAGAAGGGAGATTGATACCTCCGGTTGCAAGCAGCAGGTGGGCTGCTTGTGGGTTCCCTCCTGTTTGGAGGAAGGGAGATCTGTCTCCGGTTCTGGGCTTGTGGATTGCAAGTCCAGGGGTCCCTCCTGGTCTGGAGGAAGAGAGGTCTTCGACCTCTGGTTTGCTGGTGACTGGAAGTCACCGGTTGGTTCCCTCCGGTTTTGGAGGAAGGGAGGACTGGCCCTCCGGTTCTCGTCTTGTGGGTTGCAAGACTAGGGGTTCCCTCCAGGTCTGGAGGAAGAGAGACCGTGTGTCTCTGGTTTGCTAGTGACTAGTGTCACTAGTGGTTCCCTCCGGTTGGGAGGAAGAGGGGAGGTTGTTCCCCTGGTCAAGCTGTTTGGCAGCGTTTGTTGCAGACTGAGTCTGCTGTTTCTAGCGTGAGCTAGTGGAAACCACACTCGGTTTGAGTGTGGGGTGGATGTAGGTCTGAAGGACCGAACCACCTAAAAACCCCTCTTGCATTGTGGTTTGATTGCTTATGATTTGCTTCCGCTAGATGAATGCATAGGGGCGCTCCGTGCGTTTGGCTTCGGGTTGAGAAGAAGAGTTAATTAGTCTTCTTAGAATGTTTTAATTTGTCAAGAGAGCGAAATTCCAGTTGAGCGTCTGCTTGTCAAATTCAGGCTAGTTAGCATCCTAGTGATCTCACTGTATGCTTGTTTTGGTCTGCAACTGATTATTAGCTTTTAAGCTTATCTAGTTTGCAAACTAGTAATTCTAGTGAGCATCATAATTTAACTGGGCGAAAGTTTTTTAAAGGGTTGTATTCATTCACCCCCCCCTCTGAATCCTTGCACCGAACCTAACATGTGGTTTGCTGCCGTCGTGTAGCGTGTGGTGTATTGGGGTTCGTCCCCGTGTGCTACCTCGAGTAGCGTTTTAGTGAAGCCTCACCGAGGTGGTGAGGAGTGGACGTAGGGTACCCGTCGTGGTCCTGAACCACCTAAAAAATCCTTGTGCATGTGTGATTGGTTGTGTGTTTGTTCCTTATCCTCTACCACCATTCACAGAATGGATTATTAATTATGTTGCACATCGATGCTAATTGTGTCAAAGTATACAGCTAGTTCAAATTGTTAATTCTCTGTGTGTGATCTTGTCACCCGCACATTTCGTGAGGTTAAGTGAGAAGCCTTCAAGTCACTTTAATTGGTTTTAATTTTTAGAGAGGGATCTATTCACCCCCCCTCTAGATCCGTACCACTACACTGTGGGACCCAACAATTGGTATCAGAGCTCGGCTCTATTATATTAAATCAAACGATCTTCAGAGGGATCCTAGTGTAGTTTTGAATGATGAATGGTTCTTCAGATATTACTTCCTTGACTTCTTTACCTATTTATAATGGTGATGACTTTAACTCATGGCTGGGAAGAATGTGTAGGACCATAAACTCAATTGATCCAAATTTGTGGAAGTTAGTTAATGATGGTCCTCATAGGTTGCCTCGGGATGAGACCAAGTGGTCCAACCAAGATAGGCTAAAGAGTCATGAAAATGCTACAATTTTGAGGTTGTTAAAAAATTCTGTCAATTCTAACAGGTTCACGTTTGTCTCCTCTTGCAGAACCGCCAAATAACTTATGGACAAATTGATGCTAGCTCAAGAGAAGCAAGGACTAAAGGGATTAATGGCTGATGATATTTATCAAACTTGTGATAAAAGTGCTGAGGAGGTAAGCTCTAAATCAGATGAAGATGAATTATCTTTCGAAGATTTAGTAGATGCCTATGAAGAATTGTCTAAAAAATATGAAAGGTGAAACTTGAAAACAAAGTCCTGAAGAAAAAATTTAATGAAAATATCCATGATAATTCCTCGTGTGTGAAATGCATTGATCGAATTTCAAAAATTGAAGAACTGGAAAAAGAAAATGAACTTCTGACATGCAAAGTCTCATTGCTTAAGAAAACTGAAGAGAGTTTAAAAAGCAAGTTAGATTCTTTATCAGATGATGATAAACTCTTTGATAAACTTCTTTTTTTTTTTTTGTTGAAAGCCCTACCTAGGGATAGGGGTGGGGAAGGACCACCAAACTATCACTAGGGGGTGTATTTTATTACTGAAAGAGGATATGCACAATTACATCAAACGGATGCTAGGCATGCCTAGCTTATCTAGGCGAGCAGCTCCCTTTATATAAGAGGGAAGCTCATGAGAGGAATAGAAATTGTTACATTGCAAAGAGCATGCTAAAGTAGCCAAAGAATCCGCCACTGTATTGCCTTCTCTATATGTATGAGTAATGGTATCCGATAGAGAAATTAGATTCCAAATTTCTCTGACATGCTTGAGGATGGACCATGGACAGCTTACTTGTCCTTTGATGATCTGGACAAGTGTTTTCGAGTCACATTCAATAAAGATAGGCGAAGAAGGAGCAAAAGCATATAGATATTTAACACCGTCAAGGAGAGCTCGGGCCTCCGCTATAATGCTGTTTGACTTTCCATAGTAGTGTGAGAAAGCAAGGAGAATACTACCACTGTAATCATGAATTACTCCATCACCTCCAGAAACTCCATTTAGCTTTGAAGCACCATCAGTGTTTAGCTTAATGGAAGGCCAAGGAGGATGAATCCATTTAATTGCCAAGCAAAGTTGTTGAGTTGATTTGATATTCTGCAGCCCAAAGGCTCCCAAGATTCTCCTGTGGCTTGGATTAGCTTCTTTGAGGTCTGCTGTATTGCATATTTGTCTGACTTTGAAGTTTATGTTGTGAACAAGGCTCTCCTTGGTTGTTTGTTGACCATCATACCTGATTTGGTTTCTTGCACACCATAATTCCCATAACCCATACCCAACAAGTGCAAGGGTAAAGAGTCCGAAAAGGGACTTAGACTGTGTTCTGTTGATATTTTTCAGAATAATGGATCTGACAGAGTTTCCTTCAATGTGCAACCCATAAGAATCAAAAGAGGACCAAACATAAGTGGCCAACTCACTTTGAGCAAAGAGATGATTAAAATCTTCAGTCTGGGGCATCTGACAACAGTGGCATTTGGAACAAAGGGAGATTCCAACTTGCTGGACATTTGAATCAAGGGGGAGGGAGTGAGTTAACACTTTCCATAAGTGAACAGAGATTTTCGTAGGTAACCACTTTGACCAAATCTGAGCCCATGGAATTTGGCTTGAAGTACAGTTGCTGCTGTTAATGAAATTAATTGTAGAAGACACACTACAAGTACTAGATGATGATAGGCTCCAGGCCTCCAGATCTTTCTCCTGATTCAGAGCTACATACCTTAATGCAGCTTTAATGTCAGTGGGAAAGTAAGAATCCTGCAGGACTAGGTCAGCAGAGGTGGGGTGCAAAAGGCATTCCCGGACAGAAGCAGTCTGGTTAGGAATTTGGTTGGTAGGGACCAAATCTGCCAGGCTGAAGTTGCCAAACCATTTGTCAAACCAGTAACTAGTGTGATTGCCATCCCCCACAATCACCCTTTTATGCTGTATAATGAGATTTTTGGCTGTGGTCCAGCTCCTTCTTGCTAATGCTTTCATATTTTTGAATTGAACATTTTCTAGAGGATAGTTTCGGATATACTTAGCTTTGAAGTAGTTTGCCCAGAGAGAGTTTGAATGTAGAGCATTCCATAGCATCTTGACCCTTAGTGCTAATTCCATGTTTCTGAGGGACATAATACCAAGTCCCCCATGAGTAACTGGCTTGCAAATGGCCTGCCAGGCACTCCAATGCTTTTTCCTTCCATGAAGAGAAGAACCCCAAAAGAAATTGGTGAAAGCCTGCTCGAGCTCTTTATGTGTACCAGAGTGAAGAGGGGAGGAGGTCAAAAAATAGATTGGCATTGAGGTCAATACATGTTTAATTAAGACCAACCTGGCACCTTGAGAGAGCAAATGCGATTTCCAACCAGTGATGCGTTTCTGAATAGAGTTTATAATGCCTGCATAGTATACTTTTTTGCATCTGCCTTGAGTCAGAGGAAATCCCAGATATTTGTGTGGAAATGTATGCCAAGTAAAACCTGTGGTTTCCTAGACCTTCGTAGCATTGTTATTATTGCCCCTTGATTGAATGAAGAACCCACTTTTGGACACATTTATCTGCTGCCCTGAAGCTCTCTCATAAGTTCTTAGGACTTTGAGCAGGTTTCTGATTGAAGTTTTACTAGCTTTGCTGAAAATCAGTGTGTCATCCGCAAACAGTAGGTGGGAAATATTAGGACATCTTCTGGGGCCTGAATACCATTCAACTTTGCCACTAGAGAAAGCTACATTCAGAGATCTGCTAAGGGCCTCTTCAGCAATGATAAACAGAGAAGGGGCTATGGGATCCCCTTGTCGGATCCCCCTTGTAGATTTAAAGAAACCAGCAGGTGTTCCATTAAGAAGGATAGAAAACCAACAATTATTCACCAATTTTTCTACCAGACAAATGAATTTGTTACTGAATCCAAACTTGTGTAAGACTGAAAGGAGGAAGTCCCATTCTAATCGATCATAAGCCTTTGCCATGTCGAGTTTAAAAATGACATTGGAGCCCCTGGTTTTCTTACCCAGCTCATGGGACAATTCTTGAGCTAGAGCATTGTTCTCAACAATTTGTCTTCCTTTCACAAATGCTGATTGCTCTGGAGAGATGATCTTTGGGAGAATGACAGCTAGTCTGCTATTTATAATAGCAGAAAATATTTTGTAAAAGTAATTGCAGAGACTGATAGGCCTAAAGTCAGAGATATTGGTGGCATTTGGCTTTTTGGGGATTAAGGCTACAAGGGTAGCAGTGATAGTCCTTGGAAGGGCTTGCTGTAAAATAAAGAATTCTTGGACTGCACTAATAACTGTGTTGGAAATGATAGCCCAGGCTTTATGGTAGAAAGCTCCTGAGAACCCATCTGGCCCCGAGGTGCTGTCAAGGGATAGTTTAAAAACAGCATCATGTATTTCTGATTCAGTAGGAACATCACATAGACAATCATTGTCACTCTGGTTTACCAGTTGTGGAATACACTCAAGGAAGTTGTCCTCTATAGAGTGATCTTGAGAAGTGAAAGCATGTTGAAAGTGGGAGATAGCTATGTCTTTTATTTCCTCCAGATCCGAAGTAATCAGTCCATTGGTATTCTGAAGCTGTGAGATGACCTGTTTTCGTCTATTAGCCAAAGTGGTGGAATGGAAAAATTTTGTATTTATGTCCCCTTCAGTGAGCCATCGCACCCTGGATTTCTGCCTCCAGAAGCATTCCTGCTAGAGCAATTTCATAGATAATGCAGTCTTGGCCTCTTCTAATAAAAAGGAATTGGCATTAGAGGGTTGAAGGTCATAGGAGAGTTCAGCCTTTATGACTGCATCCTCTGCAGCTGCTAAGTTCATATGCACATTACCAAAAATATTTTTGTTCCAGAATTTCAACATGTTCTTTAGAGACTTGAGCTTGAGGATAAAGTAGTAGTAGGTGAGCTAGCCATCGGGCTGTTATCTTGGCAGGTTTTCACAGCCTCCATAAAATTTTCATGATATGTCCACATTTTTTGAAAACAGAATCTTGCCTTAAACCTTTCATGAGAGAGGGTTCTGACTAATAGAGGGGCATGATCAGAGGCTTGTCTAGATAGGTGCTCCACAGAGGTAGGGAACAGGTTCAGCCAGGCAGCATTGTAAAGAACCCTGTCTAATCGGGCCCATATGCCTCGAGCTCCTGATTGATTGTTGTGCCATGTATAGATGGAACCATGAAATCCAGCATCCATGAGAGAATAGTTGGAAATACATTCATTAAAGTCGGACATAGCACACAAATTTGGGTTGTTACCACGTAGCTTTTCATCAACTGATTGAATACAATTGAAATCACCAGCAACAAACCAAGGTCCTTTGATTTGAAAATGAATAGTTACAATTGAAGTCCATAGTGCTTTTCTCTCATGGGCAGTGCATTTAGCATAAACAAATGTAACATGGAATTCTGGCAATGCGGCACTAGCCCTGAAGAGAGTTACTTGTTGAGCGTCCTTGCTGAACACTGAGAAGTCAAGGGTGTCCTTCCACAGAACCCAAATATGAGCCATATCATCCTCATTGGCAATAAACTTAGACATACCCAATTTTCTACATATGCAATCTAACTTGCTTACATTAATCTTTGGTTCCAATAGAACAATGCAATCAATGGAAAATGATTTAATAAGATATTTCACTCGACCAATAGAAATGTCATTCCCTATTCCCCTGATATTCCAAATAATGAAGTTCATTGGGATTGCTTAATGATAGAAATGTTACCCGTGGACCCAGATCTGGTCATGGACCTTGTGATGACCCCAAGTCGTTCAGAAAGCATTTCCCTAACATTTTCATTGGCTGCTTCAATTGCTACTTCCTTTATCCTAGCCAAAATTTCCTCAGACTGTAGGTCTGTCTTGGATCTAAATGTGATCATCTGTGCTTCCATAGAGGACTGAGAATCCACCACCTCAATCTCAGGAACGGGCGCAATAGAGCCCTTGGCAACTGCAGCTGAAATTTGGGCTGAAGGGAGCTCACTAGAGAGCGAAATAAGATTGTGTTAGGGTGCTTGGCCCAGATACAGAGGGGGGGGTTAATGGATCCTGGTACGAATAATGCCTAAATAAAAAAACTCAGATGCTAGGCAAGTTCCAGAATTAAGCTAATTCGATTGAACATAATAACAAGCAGTAGACGCGTGCCTATCCAAGCATCTAGCGGAAGCAAATCAAGCAATCAAACCACTGCTCAATAGATTTTTTAGGTGGTTCGGTCCTCCAGACCTACATCCACCCCTCACTCCCAACCGGAGTGAGGCTTCACTAGCCAATGCTAGAACCAAGCAGACTCAGTCTGCAACAGGTGCTGACACACAGCTTGACCAGGGAACAAACTCCCCTCTTCCTCCCAACCGGAGGGACACCCCAAGTGACTCCCAGTCACTTGGAAACCAGAGGTCGAAGACCTCTCTTCCTCCAAACCAAGAGGGACCCAACCAGTGACTTCTAGTCACCAGCAAATCAGAGGTCGAAGACCTCTCTTCCTCCAACCGGAGGGACCCCTCGACTTGCACGCCACAAGCCCAGAACCGGAGGACCAAACCTCCCTTCTCCTGAATCCATAGGACGAACCCGATCCCCAGCAGGGCAATCGGAAGAACAAGAATAACCAAATGAAAAGGAAAAAATAAGAAACGAAAAATACATAGCAATCGGAAGGCTGTAAATGAAGAACAAGAATGTAGCTCTCAAAGGAGCAGATATGGCTTGGATTTAATCCAGACACCAGAGGACAGATCTTCAATAGCTTCTTCCTTCTTCTCCATGAACTCTCTCTCACTTTCCTTCTTTCTCCTCTGCTCTCCTTTTCTCTCACGCTATTCTCTCCTTCTTCTCTGCAACCCTTTTTTTTTCTTCTGCCGGCTCACTCTTCTTCTATTTCTTCTTCTTCTCTTTTTCTTCCTCTTTTCTTTTTCTGGATCGAAGGGCTTTCTGCTCTCCAGGCTTCTTCTTTGATCAGTCTTCTACAGAGGATGAAGACTCGTATATATAGCAGCAGCAGGCACACTGGGCGCATGTGGCTTCCACATTTCCTACCCTAAAAGTTCAGACCACGTGGCAGCATCCTGGTATCTCGTCCATCCTTGGATCACGAGCCAGGCAGCTCGGATCACGTGCCCTTCATTAGCAAGCTCAGTAACTGGAGTTGAGGTGGCGTCAACACACTTGCTCTAAAGGGTTGACGCAGCCTTCAAAGATCTTCAACCTATGAAACTCAGGTCTGCTGCGTCGACGCTTCCAACCCGTGGCGTTGACGCATTCATGCGTTCCAGTGAGCAGGTCTTCAGCAGATAGGCGTGCTGCGTTGACGCTCTCAGCATACTGCGTTGACGCATGGAGCTGCAGCATCTGAACTTAGATGGCTTCAACCCTCTCACGTTTTGTGTGGAGTGCGTTGACGCATTGTGCAACTGCGTTGGCCCAATCATCAGTCTGAATCGTCTGCAAATAGAGATGGAAGGAATGTATATACTTAGTTAGTTCAGGCTCTTATAACAGCGAGTGTATATACATTTGAACAATTAGCAAATGGACAGTGTATACACTTTACCGTAAAGGACAATGCATGAGTGCAGTGTATAGACTTGGTGTAATGATGCCAATGTACCGACTTGCAAGATGTGAGGCGTTGTGTAGACTTTGCGTTCAACTGGATGTATAGGCTTGGAGGGTTCACTGATGGCTGTACAGACTTGGACATTGTATAGACTTGGAACGGCTTCAAGGTAACAATGTACAGACTTTGGAATAAGGAGTGTACAGACTTGAAAGTTCAAGGCCACGATGTATAGACTTTGCCCAAGGAAAGGAATGTAGAGACTTTGCCACAGTCTAATGTACAGACTTTGCAAAAGTGAATGAGCCAATGTATAGACTTCAAAAGAAGCAGTCCGATGTACAGACTTCAAGAACTCTAGACAATGGACGCTATACAGACTTCAGCTAAGTAGGCCACAGGCCGATGTGTAAACTTTGGATTTGGAGACCAGTGTGCAGATTTCAAGTTTAACTGTGGATGTACAGACTTCAGGTGTGAAGACCATTGTGAATGCAAATGCAATGTTCAGACTTCATTGTATAGACTTGGAGAACCTAAATCAATGTGCATACTTGGAACGCCTGAAGACCAATGTATGGACTTGTATAAATATGATGAATGAACTGAGGGGTCGACCCATCAGCACAAGGGGTCGACGCACCACAGACCAGACCAATGAATAAATGAAGTTAAGGAGGCACCAAGCGTCAACGCATTGCCCAAGTAGCGTGGACGCAGCAGTACAAATATTTCTTACTGCTACCTCTAAAGTGCCTTGGCAGCGTCGACGCTGCAGTTCGATGGGTCGACGCTACAGTGTCAAACTTCAGTCTAAGGAGCAACAGTAACATGACTGAACATAATCAAATATGTAATGCCATATCAGAACTTATGAAGACTCACACAGCAAGATGACTCGCAGTGAATAACTCACATCAAAAACCAATCATCAGAACCACCATTAAAACCATCATCAAAACCACATGGGCACAACAATCTCCCCCTTTTTGATGATGGCAACACTACACAGTGAGTCAGTCTGATGGCTCAAACTATTATCACTACACAGTGAGTCAGTCTGATGACTCAAACTATTCTCCCCCATTGACTTCATCAAAAAGAAAATAGTTTGAGAAATTAAAGCATGTATAAAAATTCAGTCAATTTCTCCCCCTTGCAAGAACATGATTCTCCCCCTTTAAGAGTGTCAGCAAGAGCATGAGTTAGAGATGATCAAAAGGAACCTGCATGCAATGATTGAATGATATTCTCCCTCTTTGGCAAACAATCTCCCCCTTTGGTATAATCAAAATAAACCATGGGAAGGGGTATGAATGTAGATGCAGATATCAGAGATATGAATGCAAGAGCATAATTCTTCTCCTTCTATGCAGCATGATGCATATGACAAGGAGGCTCCCCCTCAATAAATGGAACCTTAGAAATGAATGAGAAGGAGACCACAGGGGCAACCAAGGAGAAGTTCAGGTCAATGAGCAGAAGAGGTTCAATTAGCAGATTTTCCAAGGATGCTCCAAACCCAAGAAGTACAGCCAGATTTTCAAAGAGATATCAATCTCATAAATCCAAAACATAAAATTTTAAAGTCTTCCATTATAAAGGCTTATGAATGAGCTTTATTGAACAGCATGGTTTAAGCATGATGTATGCAGAGTTTATCAATAAAATTCTATATTGATATCTAAAACCATGTTTTAATAAAAATGAACCAAGCGCTCATATTTATCTTGATAAAACTCCCTTTCTCTTATACAATCAAATTTATTGACTTCTTTCGGAATTACATACATCAGTACTGAAATCAAGCAATTATGAAGTCATATGATTTTGTCTAGGGTTGTAGCAATTTAATTTTAGCATCAATATTCAGATATTTCAATTCGTTCAACAATTTTTCATGCTACAAAATTTTACGAGCACTCTAGTTCAGTGCACACCTTGTAACTAGAGGATATACCTTGATCAGAGGCCAATGTCCCTAAGCACTTAGTGTGACTAACTGTCATGCTTTATATGAACAGAGATAGCATTTACACATCATGACACACTACAAATCATTTCTTGATGAGTGAGTTGTATTTCTCAGTGTGCATGTCATTGCTCTGCCTGAATTTTCAATGAATTTTATTCTGCAGAGTTGACTAAGACACCTAATGACACAGTCCTTTGGACATGGTTTCTCAGTGACCAAAGTCATTGCTCTGACAACAATTACCCTTTAGACAATTCAGACAAATTCCTTTGCTTCAAGTCAATAATAATTTCATGTACTTAACCAATTAAAGCCATGAATTCAATAATGCAGATTTCAGAAGATTTTACAAGACACAGCATGAAACAGATGGTTAAGGTTTATTAAACATGCTTCAGATATTTTTTTAAAGAGAGTTTAAAGCCAAACTCATTGAATACATTAAACTTAAACCACATGAGTTATTTCAGTCATTCATAAAAACGTATAATAGAAGATTTCTAGTTCAAGAATTTTTCAGATTTATGATTGAGATAGTCCCATTGAAATCTTCATGACAGACTGATAGAATTCTGAAGTCAAAAGATACCAATTGATAGGAGAGATTTTTGAAGCTTAGTGTTTTCTGAATAAGATCAAGATTTGTCACTTACAAATAATGAGGAAAAGGTTATGCACAAGAAGCAAGATATCAGGAGGTCTGGCAAGTTTCAGGATTTCCAAGGATAACATGTAGTGAATTCTGACAGAGATGTATGCACTTGACCACCTGCTTGCAATGCATTGACTCCCCCTGACACTATGCATTCAATTACGCTTTTTGGTATTTTCAATGCAGTAAAATGCAATGCAATTAACTACATGCATGCAAAGACTCAACACTGAATGCTATGCAAGGACATGCAATTAACTCCCCCTGAAAATATACAATCTTTGCCATGAGACACTAATGAGGTCATGCATGATAATTCAACATGCAGTCCTATATGCAATTCAGAATGTTCAGTGAGCTATTGCAACACACAAATTTCAAACAATATTCACATTCAGTTCAGATTTTTAGAAATTTCAGAGTGCATGATTAGAAAATAATGCAACTGGCAAATGATGAATGAATATGGAAGAACAGATTTAATATGCATGCACTAGATGAAACTAAGAACATGATATGCATGAATACATCAAACCAGATATGCAATGAGTTTCAAAATGGGAAATGAAGAGAGATTACCTGAAAAGTGTGAGAATGGGGTTTTTCATTCTTGAGTGCCTTGGATCATTACCCCTTTATTCCATCCAAGGCACACCTGCTAGGCACCTTCCTATTTTCCACTAGCATGAACCCAAGTGGTCTTGGGTCTTGCATAGTAATTAGCCCCTTTTGGGACTGCCTGCATCTTTTTCTGTGCCAAATAGTCATCAGAGTTCATGATAAAACAGTTATGCATTGAGTGCCTAGACAGCCCACAATAGTGGCATGAACTAGCAGGTTTCATGTTCCTCTTATGTATACTAGCATGAGCTTGAGCATTATAAGAGTGAGCATGAGGGTTTCTGTTATTATTATGAAATTTTTTCTTTTCATGACCAGCGACCTTGCAAGTATTAACTTGGTGGCCTGGTCTTCTGCAATTTGAGCAAACATGAATTCTTTTAAAAACAAGTTTGTTCCTATCAAATTCTTTGAAATTTCTATTTCTACCCTGGACATGCCAGCAGTTCTTGACTGTATGGCCATGCTTCCCACAATGGGAGCAGAAAGGGAACTTTCTTCTAAAAGAGCTTGCCCAACATTCAGTGGCCTTGTGCCCAAGCTTGTTACAATTAAAATATTTGACATGCTGGTTCAGAGAAGTAGTTTTGTTTATATTAAAAGCATGTTGGTTAGCATAAGATTTAGCATGATGTGAGAGTGGTTTTTTCTTTCCATTAGTAAACCAACATTGAGCAAAGATGTGGCATAATCTACCACAATGAGAGCATTCACTTTTCTTTGAATGAACAGCAGGTTTTCTATCATGATATTTCCCAGCATTCATCATTTCAGCATTCAAATCATCCAGTTCGTTTAATTCACACTCATGCATTAAATGTCCAAATCTATGACAGTAGTGGCATGACATTTTCCTTTTAGATGCATGTGAGTGTGTGTGAGGACTGTGATCAACATGCACTGATGAACCTTTTTCATTTATTTTCTGATTTACAGTCCTTTTTTAATTTTTATCCTATTTTCCTATTTTCTTAGCCTTGTACTGAATTGGAGATGAAGTAGAAGGCTTTTCCTGTTCAGAAGTTTTAATGAAAACAGTTTTCAGCTTGGATCCATCAACCTTTTTCAACTTTTCAGTTTGTTTCTGATTCTTCTGAACATTTGGTTGTTTATTTTCTGAGGTGGTGGCTACATCTGATGCTTTGATAAAAGATGTCATTAGCTTATTTTTGAAAGCCTTTTATTGACATTGTTGTAGCCTAACCCTTCCCTTTGAGTATTGACCTTAACTCCTAACAACCTGTCTAGATTTTCTTGTCCACATACAAACTTTGACAGAGAGTTCTTTAAGTCTTGGATTTCATTTTCTAAAGAGGTGATTTGTAACTCATAACTGGCAATCTCTTGCTCACTACAATTCACACATTCAGTTAACACATTGTTAGCAGTTTTATATTTTTCAACTTCCTGTTCCAGATTGCTCAGTTTATCAGAATCTTCAACACAAATACTTTTTCCTCTTTCCAAAGCTAGAAGTCTCTCTGACATAGTGGAGTTCAGCATTTTTAACTTCTCATTTTCTTCCTTAAGTTTGTCATTCTGAATTAACTCATTTATCAAAGTCTGATCTTCTGAGTTAGTTTCAAGTTTTCTTCCAGCCTTGAATTCCTTCAAATCTTTTTCCTTCTTTTCAATGTTTTTCTGTAATTCCACATTCACAGATTTGATGGCTTCAAGTTTTTCAGCAAGCAAGTTTTTCTCCTGCTCAAGTTTCTCAAATTTTTTATCATTTTTATTAGCAGATGTTCTCAGAGAATCATTTTCAGATTTCAGCTTGTTTAAATCTGAGTTCACACTTTCAAAGTTTTTCAGCAATTTTTCATATTGGTCATGATAGTTAACAAGAGTCTGATTATCATTATCTGAGTTGAATTTTTCTTTGAGTTCAGATATCACATTTATATGATCTTGATTTTCAGTTTTCAATAATGAAACTTGTTTCTTCAATATTTGAAAATCAGACATACAGGCATCATGAGTATTTTTCAATTCAACATAATTTCTACAAGGAGAGCTTGAACTATCTAAACCAGTACCCTTCTTCAATTTTTTATATTGTTTTCTTAACAGTTCATGAGATTCAAATAATTCAGCATATGCATTCTCCCAATCTTCTAGAGAAAAATTCTCGAAGACATTTACCTCATCATCATCATCTTCTTCAGTTTGATTGCTGCCTTGATCATTTCTGTCAGCCATCATGCAGCTGTCCACATCTCTCTTTTGAGTTCGCTTCAGTATATCCAGAATATCTTTAGCAGAACTGCAATCAAAGAAGCATGAGTGAAAGGCTCTATCAGTAGCTGCCTTCATTAGATTTATAGCTATCTGATTCTCTTCATGCATAGACTTGTGACTGTCAGTCAATTTGGACTTTTTCTTTGGCAGTTCATGAGGACCATGTGAAATTACTTTCCACAGGTCTGGATTCACAGATTTGACATAATTCTTCAGACTAGTGAACCATGCATTAAAATGCGTACCACTGAAAATCGGTGGATGAGCCATGAGAACACAACAGATTAATGCAACAGGAATATTGATGCACTAAAAACAAATTAGCACCTAAGACTGCAAGATCGAATCTGCAGGTCGCTGGACCTTGTATACAGACACCGCTCTAATACCAACTGTGAGGGTGCTAGGCCCGGATACAGAGGGGGGGTGAATGTATCCTGGTACGAATAATGCCCAAATAAAAAAAACTCAGATGCTAGGCAAGTTCCAGAATTAAGCTAATTCGATTGAACATAATAACAAGCAGTTCTTCTCCACGAACTCTCTCTCTCTCTCTCTCTCTCCTTCTTTCTCCGCTGCTCTCCTTTTCTCTCACGCTATTCTCTCCTTCTTCTCTGCAACCCTTTTTTTTTTCTTCTGCCGGCTCACTCTTCTTCTATTTCTTCTTCTTCTTCTCTTTTTCTTCCTCTTTTCTTTTTCTGGATCGAAGGGCTTTCTGCTCTCCAGGCTTCTTCTTTGATCAGTCTTCTACAGAGGATGAAGACTCGTATATATAGCAGCAGCAGGCACATTGGGCGCGTGTGGCTTCCACATTTCCTGCCCTAGAAGTTCGAACCACGTGGCAGCATCCTGGTATCTCGTCCATCCTTGGATCAGGAGCCAGGCACCTCGGATCACGTGCCCTTCATTAGCACGCTCAGCAACTGGAGTTGAGGTGACGTCAACACACTTGCTCCAAAGGGTTGACGTAGCCTTCAAAGATCTTCAACCTATGAAACTCAGGTCTGCTGCGTCGACGCTTCCAACCCGTGGCGTTGACGCATTGATGCGTTCCAGTGAGCAGGTCTTCAGCAGATAGGCGTGCTGCGTTGACGCATGGAGCTGCAACATCTGAACTTAGATGGCTTCAGCCCTCTCACGTTTCGTGTGGAGTGCGTTGACGCATTGTGCAACTGCGTTGGCCCAATCATCAGTCTGAATCGTCTACAAACAGAGATGGAAGGTATGTATATACTTAGTTAGTTCAGGCTCTTATAACAGCGAGTGTATATACATTTGAACAATTAGCACATGGACAGTGTATACACTTTACCGTAAAGGACAATGCATGAGTGCAGTGTATAGACTTGGTGTAATGACGCCAATGTACCGACTTGCAAGATGTGAGGCGTTGTGTAGACTTTGCGTTCAACTGGATGTATCGGCTTGGAGGGTTCACTGATGGCTTTACAGACTTGGGCGTTGTATAGACTTGGAACGGCTTCAAGGTAACAATGTACAGACTTTGGAATAAGGAGTGTACAGACTTGAAAGTTCAAGGCCACGATGTATAGACTTTGCCCAAGGAAACGAATGTAGAGACTTTGCCACAGTCTAATGTACAGACTTTGCAAAAGTGAACGAGCCAATGTATAGACTTCAAAAGAAGCAGTCCGATGTACAGACTTCAAGAACTCTAGACAACGGACGCTATACAGACTTCAGCTAAGTAGGCCACAGGCCGATGTGTAGACTTTGGATTTGGAGACCAGTGTGCAGACTTCAAGTTTAACTGTGGATGTACAGACTTCAGGTGTGAAGACCATTGTGAATGCAAATGCAATGTTCAGACTTCATTGTATAGACTTGGAGAACCTGAATCAATGTGCATACTTGGAACGCCTGAAGACCAATGTATAGACTTGTATAAATCTGATGAATGAACTGAGGGGTCGACCCATCAGCACAAGGGGTCGACGCACCACAGACCAGACCAATGAATAAATGAAGTTAAGGAGGCACCAAGCGTCAACGCATTGCCCAAGTAGCGTGGACGCAGCAGTACAAATATGGTGAGGACACACGGCGCTATCCTCGACGGAGCACCCGGCACACCGCTACCTCCTTGTGGCTCGGCGACGGCGGCACCTTCTAGTTATCTTTTCATCATGTTTAGGCCATGTTGGGCCTTGGATTAGTCCCTGCGTGGACATTGCTTTCTAGTTGTGGGCCCTTGTAGGCCAATTGGACATTTTTTTATGCTTTGTAGGCTTATTTAGAGGGCAAAGGGTTAGTGGGCCATCTTGTGCTCCACTCCTCCTTGGCCCATGTGGGGACTTGCGCACCCACCCCTAGGGTTAGGGTTTTGGGCGCATCCCACCTCCTCCAAGTGGAGGAGGTAGTAGCCGCCTTCCTTTTTTGGGCGCCCCCCTCTCCCTTCCCCTTTTCCCCTCTCCTCCTTTCCCCAACTCCATCCCTTCCTTCTCCCACTTAGATTTCTTTCTTATTTTCTAAGCTTGCTGAATTATGGGCCGCCTTTCTCTCCTTGGAGCTGGGCGCACCCGTCCCCTTCTAGCTAGATTAGGGTTTCCCCATCCCCTATAAGTAGTTCTCACATTGTACCGATTACAGTTTACACATGAATTTGAATACAAGTGAGTATTGTGCAAAGCTTTTTGCGCCCTTCTCTCTCTCTCTCTTTCTGCTCCTGCGACGGGAGAACGGCGGGGTGTGACGCCTCAGCCCTCGGTGGACTCCGGGGTTCCCTCTTATCCTCATCTTCTTCCTCAACGGTTCGTGTGCGTGATTCCAGATTTCTGCCCCGACTTGTAGCAGAGCTCGCGCCCCCTTCTTGGACGAGTTTTGCCACGATCTATTTTCTGGAGATACGTCTGCGGATCAGCTTCGCGTCGGCGCCGGTTTTGCATCAATCGGAGATCGGCACTGCCCGTACCGATTTTCTCCGCCGACCTGCGCCAGCACCACTTTCTCTGCCCGCCCAGCGGGGAGGCCCTGATTGCGAATTTTCCCCAGGCCTCCACGCTGCGTCTTTTGCGCTGGTTTCTTCAGGGTTCGTGGATCTCCGAGTTAACTTTCCAACGCCGCCGACGGCGTTGCGTTTCGACATCGTCACCGTCCGTGGCGGTCGATCTCGTGGGGTTGCGCCAGCGTGTCTGTCCAGTCCGCCCAGCGAACCAGCCCCGACTTTCAGCGACTCCTGCGGCTCGCACCGGCGTCGTCTGCCAGCGCCATTTGGCCGAGGGCGATTTCTGCCAGTCAGCTTTCACCCTCAACCGGCCCGGACTTGTTCGGGCACCAGAAGGCCGATTTCCAGATTTTACCGTCGGCGTGCGCAGTTCTGCGCCCACAGAACCTGATCTGTCTTTCAGCAGCGCCCACGGTCACCACCGGCGGATCCAGCGCGCCCCCTTTGGCCGGAGCGTTCCTCCAACAATCAGCGACGCGTCCCCTCTGACGGTGCCTCAAACGGGCGTCGTATCAGCCCGTGAGACCCCTCCTCAGCCCAGGCGCGCGCGACCCCGGTTTCTGCGGCGTTGCACCCGAACCTCCTCGTGGCCGACCCGTCACCGAGTGCGGCCCGTCAACCCGTGTCCGGCAGCCCCGACGTATTGGTTGTTGCCTTTTACCTCCCTGCGAGGAGTGGGCTGTTATTGGGTTGTATTCTATTGATCTCTGGTGTATCGGGGTTGTTGATTCACGGCCGGGGTTCCTTCCCCACGCCTAGGCGTGGAGGTACGCGCTCCGACTCCCCTCCTTTTGCTTGCTCTTTTAGTATGTGATTGATTATGCCGCGTGAGAGAGGGTAGGCACCTAGCCACTTATTGCCATCACCGTGGATCGTGAGTGAGAGCATCCATCCCTAGCACTAGTCGAGCACCGAGCTAGGACTCGACTCCCCTTGTCTTTGGAGGTCGACTATACGCCTAGACACGTGCGCTTCCCTCCTTGGGACGGCCGAGGTCGGAGTTTCTGTTGAGAGACGTCCCTCATTCTGTGGGATATCACGGTGGTCAGCCACTTGGCGACCCTTGAGCGTGCTACTGCTGGCCTGAGTTAGAGTCTTTTGTGAGTCTTAGTCCGTGTCGGTCCCCGTCCCGCGTCAAATTTGGTATCAGAGCATGGTTACCAACTTGTCCTTACAGGTTGGGTCTTAGGGTCGTGTCTAGGTTTTGGTCGTGTCTTGTTTGAGTCTTGCATCTCTTTGCATTCGTGTCCCTCTAGGTCTTAGGGTGTCAGCCTACCCACCACTTAGTCTCCTTTGCATGCCCACTCGGGGTGGTGCGGATTATCATCGCCTGGACGCCATGGGTGACCAACACCCACCTCAGGGACGCCCATCTCTAGAGGATCTGATTACCCAACTTATGACCCGTATGGACAGGTCCGACCAGTCCATCAAGGAGTTGACGGAGCATCTAGATGGCCGTCTGAAGATCATTGAGGATCGTGCCAGAGTGTCTGACTTAACCATCCAGGGCCTTGTTGGACGGTTTGGGAGAGTTGATGAAGTGCCCCACCAGGACCCTCCTAGAGCCGATCGTGCCCCTCTAGTTGCTGCCGCTCAAGCCCCTCGGGCTCAGGAGCGACGTCCCCGAGCCCCCGACTTTGATGACTATGGGTCCGAGAATGATTTTGAGGGGAATGGGCGCCAGTACCGTGGTCGTCGACCACATCAGGATGAGGATGATAGGATCCTTAGGACCGTCCGTGCCGATCCACCCACTTTCGAGGGGTCCCTTGACCCAAAAGTCTACATAGACTGGGAGAATAGCATGGATAGGTATTTCGAATGGGTTGAGATGTCTGAGCTTCGGCAAGTCCGATTTGCCAAGATGAAGCTCGTGGGGAGAGCCCAGACCTACTGGAGGAATGTCGAGAGCCTGATGTTGCAGAGGCAGGACCCACCCATAGAAACCTGGATTGACATGCGGCGTAAGCTCCGCGAGAAGTATGTCCCTCCTTCTTACCGCCAGAGGCTCATCGACTGATGGCAGACCCTTAGTCAGGGCGATCGGTCCGTGACCGAGTACATCGCCGAGTTTGACGAGTATTATTTGCGATGTGGAGTTGATGAGGAGAAGGGCATGCCTGTTTCGCGTTTTCGCCGTGGTTTGAGGCCCGAGTATCAGTATGAGCTCTACCGTCGCCAGGTAGACACTTTAGAGCTGGCTTACCAGGTTGCCCTAGAGTTAGAGCAATTTGAGTTGGAGTTTGGTCCCACCTTTCGTCAGGGGATGCCTAGTCAGCGGGGTCTTGACCCTCGCTCCACTTCCACCCAGTATGGTCGATATCCGGCGGCTCGGCCCGCGGAGCCTCTTCGCCAGGACCCCACTGGTCCCAGGCCTCGTCCACCCCTTCCTAGGGACCCGTTTCCTCCACCTCGCCAGCAGCCACCCTACCCCCCCACACGCCCTACACTTCCACCTCCCGCACACCCTGCGCGTTCTCAGCCTTTACTCCCCGCGCCCCGTCATGATGACAAGGGCAAGAGTCCTATGACCGCTGGAGCCTCATCCAGTGCGGGCGCACGTAATAATTGTTACCGGTGTGGCGGATTTGGCCACTTTGCTGATAGATGCCCCACTCGAGAGAGGAAGGCCCTTGTCATGGCAGACCCCACTTCCACTGAGTCCCCCACTGAGCCTATTCCTGTTAGTTATGAGGTAGACCAGGACTTGGTTGAGGAGTTCTTCGATGATCTGCTCGAAGGAGAGCAGGATGGTGCTCAGGGTAGCCACTTTCAGGGTGACCCACAGTTAGGGGTAGTTAGGTGCATCCTAGCCCAGCCCCAGGTGAGTGACGACTGGCGTCGCACCACCATTTTTCACACCTTTTGCAGGCTTGGGGGTAAAGCTTGCAAGGTTGTCATTGATAGCGGGAGTTGCATCAACGCCATATCTACTGGCACTGTTACCCGCCTTGGGTTGACCCCAGTTGACCACCCTGCCCCCTATAGGGTTTCGTGGGTCGATTCTACCTCCATTCCTGTTAGACTCCGTTGCCTGGTGCCCCTTCAGTTCCAGACCTATCAGGATGAAATTTGGTGCGATGTTCTACCTATGGAGGTAGGTAGCATTATTTTAGGGAGGCCGTGGTTGTTTGACATGGATGCCACCCTACAGGGTCGTGCAAACACTTGCACATTTGATCACAACGGCCACAGGATCACCCTCCACCCAGCCCCACCTAGGGACCCTACTGTTAGGGGACCAGCCGGCCCTAGTGCCACGACCACCCCTCCCCAGGGGAAGGTCAGCCCACCACCACCACCACCTCCGGTGTCAGTTTCCACCCCCTCTCCCACCCTCACCATAGAGGCCCCTCCGACTAGGAGGTTGATGATCATCAGTCCCCGAGAGATGGAGAGAGAGGTTGCTAGTGGTGTCCCTCTTTTAGCTGTGGTTGTCAGGGAGACGGGTGAGGTGGTCCCCAGTCTCGAAGGAGTGACAGACCCTCAGTTAGCTGAGATGTTGCGAGAGTTTGCTGATATTTTCCCGGAGGACCTTCCCGAAGGCCTTCCACCATTGCGTGACATTCAGCATGAGATTGATCTTGTCCCAGGCTCGTCCTTGCCCAATCTTCCACATTATAGGATGAGTCCCGCGGACCACGCTGAGCTACAGAGGCAGGTTGATGAGTTGATGAGTAGGGGTTCCCTTCGGGATAGCAAGAGTCCCTGTGCTGTTCCCGCCCTGCTAGCGCCGAAGAAGGATGGCACATGGCGTATGTGCATCGATAGCCGTGCGATCAATAAAATCACGGTTAAGTATAGGTTTCCCATTCCCCGGCTGGATGACTTGCTTGATATGATGTCGGGAGCCACGATTTTCTCGAAGATCGATCTTAGGAGTGGCTATCACCAGGTAAGGATCAGACCAGGTGATGAGTGGAAGACTGCATTTAAGACCAAGGATGGTCTTTACGAGTGGTTGGTCATGCCCTTCGGGCTGACTAACGCCCCTAGCACCTTCACGCGGTTGATGACACAGGTGTTGCGTCCTATGATTGGAGTGTTCTTGGTCGTCTACTTCGACGACATCTTGATTTATAGCCGCACTAGGGAGTTACACCTAGACCACCTTAGGCAGGTGTGTGTTGTTCTGAGACGGGAGAGCTTGTTTGCCAACCCTAAGAAGTGTAGCTTCATGACTGACCAGGTTTCTTTCTTAGGGTTCATTATGTCCCGTGACGGAGTCTCCGCTGATCCGGAGAAGATCCGTGCCATAGTGGAGTGGCCCGAGCCCCGCTCACTCCACGATGTTAGGAGCTTTCATGGTCTGGCGACATTCTATCGCCGTTTCATTAGGGGGTTCAGTTCTATCACCGCCCCGATCACGGATTGCATCCGTAAGGGCGAGTTTACTTGGACGAAGGCTGCTGCCACAGCCTTCCAGACTATCAAGGATCGCATGACCCAGGCACCCGTTCTTACACTTCCTGACTTTTCTAAGGTGTTTGAGGTTACATGTGATGCCTCAGGTGTAGGCATAGGAGGTGTGCTTAGCCAGGAGTCCCACCCTATAGCCTTTTTCAGTGAGAAACTCAATGATGCCAAACTGCGTTACTCTACTTATGACAAGGAATTCTACGCAGTTGTCCAGGCTTTGCGCTATTGGAGGCACTATCTCCTCCACCAGGAGTTCGTGCTCTTTTCTGACCACGAGGCTTTGAGATTTCTCCACACCCAAAAGAAGTTGAATGCCAGGCATAGTAGATGGGTGGAATATTTGCAGGAGTTTACATTCGTTCTCAAGCACAAGGCAGGTGCTGAGAACAAGGTGGCCGATGCTCTTAGCCGGCGGGTGATGTTGATATCCACCATGAATGTTCAGGTGGTTGGTTTAGAGAAGTTGAAGGAGGCCTACATTGATTGCCCGGACTTCGGTCCCATCTATTCTGCCCTTCAATCAGGACCGTCCCGTGAGTTTAGCGAGTATGTCCTTCAGGATGGTCACTTATTTCGAGGTGATAGGTTGTGCATCCCACGGACTTCAGTTCGTGATTTTCTTACGTGGGAGCTTCATGCAGGAGGTCTTGCCGGCCACTTCGGCCGAAACAAGACCATAGAGGCTGTTGAGCACCGTTTCTGCTGGCCCAGTTTGAAGAGGGATGTGGCCCGCATAGTTGCCCAGTGTCGTATTTGTGCCCTAGCGAAGCAGAGGAAACAGAACACTGGCCTTTATACCCCTCTGCCTGTCCCTGATAGTCCTTGGCAGGATATCAGCATGGACTTTGTGCTTGGTTTGCCCCGTACTGCACGGCGGCATGATTCTATTTTTGTTGTGGTTGACCGCTTCTCCAAGATGGCCTTGTTTATTCCTTGTTCCAAGACATCGGATGCCTCTAGAGTTGCCAGGTTGTTCTTCACCCACTGTGTGTCCAGGTTTGGGTTGCCACGTACCATTGTTTCTGATAGGGATGTGCGTTTTACGAGCTATTTTTGGAAAACCCTTTGGCGGATGATGGGCACCCAGTTGAAGTTCTCCACCGCATACCACCCCCAGACTGACGGTCAGACAGAGGTAGTCAATAGAAGTCTAGGGGATCTTCTGAGGTGTCTAGTGCGTGATAGAGTTGGAGATTGGGACCTTGTCTTACCATTAGCAGAGTTTGCATATAATGATTCGGTCAATAGGTCTACAGGGTTGAGTCCATTTGAGATTGTCACTGGTCGAAGACCTAGAAAGCCGATTGATTTGATTCCCTCCCCCATTCAGTCCCGAGTCTCTGAGTCAGCTGAGTCTTTTGCGGAGCATATTAGACAGTTGCATGACCATGTCCGTCGTCATATAGAGGCCAGCAACGCACGTTACAAGGAGTTAGCTGACGCGCACAGACGCACACGTGAGTTCCGCGAGGGAGAGTACGTCATGGTCCGGGTTAGACCGGAACGGTTTCCTTCGGGAGCCGTAAAGAAACTCCAAGACCGCGGTGCAGGACCATTCAGAGTGTTGAGGCGTATTGGGTCGAACGCGTATGAGATCGAGCTACCAGACGACTACGGGATCAGTTCGACGTTCAATGTCTCTGATCTGGTAGCTTATCGGGATCCCGCGGTGATACCCAGTGAGTTATTTGGGCCTGACCCTCCTGTTGTGAGTGATACACCTACTGAGAGTCCACCTCCTCCAGCCCCATTACAAAAACGCGAGCATATAGATTGCATACTGGATGAGCAGGTGACTACTACCAGGAGCGGAGCCTACCAACGCTTCTTAGTGCGTTGGAGAGGGCGCCCCGAGTCGGACAACACCTGGATTACACGTGGAGAGCTGGAGCGGATCGATCCGGACCTGCTGGAGCGGTACCTCAGCGACCGTGACCCTTACTCGACGGGGTCGAGTTCTTCCCACCCGGGGAGAATTGGTGAGGACACACGGCGCTATCCTCGACGGAGCACCCGGCACACCGCTACCTCCTTGTGGCTCGGCGACGGCGGCACCTTCTAGTTATCTTTTCATCATGTTTAGGCCATGTTGGGCCTTGGATTAGTCCCTGCGTGGACATTGCTTTCTAGTTGTGGGCCCTTGTAGGCCAATTGGACATTTTTTTATGCTTTGTAGGCTTATTTAGAGGGCAAAGGGTTAGTGGGCCATCTTGTGCTCCACTCCTCCTTGGCCCATGTGGGGACTTGCGCACCCACCCCTAGGGTTAGGGTTTTGGGCGCATCCCACCTCCTCCAAGTGGAGGAGGTAGCAGCCGCCTTCCTTTTTTGGGCGCCCCCCTCTCCCTTCCCCTTTTCCCCTCTCCTCCTTTCCCCAACTCCATCCCTTCCTTCTCCCACTTAGATTTCTTTCTTATTTTCTAAGCTTGCTGAATTATGGGCCGCCTTTCTCTCCTTGGAGCTGGGCGCACCCCTCCCCTTCTAGCTAGATTAGGGTTTCCCCATCCCCTATAAGTAGTTCTCACATTGTACCGATTACAGTTTACACATGAATTTGAATACAAGTGAGTATTGTGCAAAGCTTTTTGCGCCCTTCTCTCTCTCTCTCTTTCTGCTCCTGCGACGGGAGAACGGCGGGGTGTGACGCCTCAGCCCTCGGTGGACTCCGGGGTTCCCTCTTATCCTCATCTTCTTCCTCAACGGTTCGTGTGCGTGATTCCAGATTTCTGCCCCGACTTGTAGCAGAGCTCGCGCCCCCTTCTTGGACGAGTTTTGCCACGATCTATTTTCTGGAGATACGTCTGCGGATCAGCTTCGCGTCGGCGCCGGTTTTGCATCAATCGGAGATCGGCACTGCCCGTACCGATTTTCTCCGCCGACCTGCGCCAGCACCACTTTCTCTGCCCGCCCAGCGGGGAGGCCCTGATTGCGAATTTTCCCCAGGCCTCCACGCCGCGTCTTTTGCGCCGGTTTCTTCAGGGTTCGTGGATCTCCGAGTTAACTTTCCAACGCCGCCGACGGCGTTGCGTTTTGACATCGTCACCGTCCGTGGCGGTCGATCTCGTGGGGTTGCGCCAGCGTGTCTGTCCAGTCCGCCCAGCGAACCAGCCCCGACTTTCAGCGACTCCTGCGGCTCGCACCGGCGTCGTCTGCCAGCGCCATTTGGCCGAGGGCGATTTCTGCCAGTCAGCTTTCACCCTCAACCGGCCCGGACTTGTTCGGGCACCAGAAGGCCGATTTCCAGATTTTACCGTCGGCGTGCGCAGTTCTGCGCCCACAGAACCTGATCTGTCTTTCAGCAGCGCCCACGGTCACCACCGGCGGATCCAGCACGCCCCCTTTGGCCGGAGCGTTCCTCCAACAATCAGCGACGCGTCCCCTCTGACGGTGCCTCAAACGGGCGTCGTATCAGCCCGTGAGACCCCTCCTCAGCCCAGGCGCGCGCGACCCCGGTTTCTGCGGCGTTGCACCCGAACCTCCTCGTGGCCGACCCGTCACCGAGTGCGGCCCGTCAACCCGTGTCCGGCAGCCCCGACGTATTGGTTGTTGCCTTTTACCTCCCTGCGAGGAGTGGGCCGTTATTGGGTTGTATTCTATTGATCTCTGGTGTATCGGGGTTGTTGATTCACGGCCGGGGTTCCTTCCCCACGCCTAGGCGTGGAGGTACGCGCTCCGACTCCCCTCCTTTTGCTTGCTCTTTTAGTATGTGATTGATTATGCCGCGTGAGAGAGGGTAGGCGCCTAGCCACTTATTGCCATCACCGTGGATCGTGAGTGAGAGCATCCATCCCTAGCACTAGTCGAGCACCGAGCTAGGACTCGACTCCCCTTGTCTTTGGAGGTCGACTATACGCCTAGACACGTGCGCTTCCCTCCTTGGGACGGCCGAGGTCGGAGTTTCTGTTGAGAGACGTCCCTCATTCTGTGGGATATCACGGTGGTCAGCCACTTGGCGACCCTTGAGCGTGCTACTGCTGGCCTGAGTTAGAGTCTTTTGTGAGTCTTAGTCCGTGTCGGTCCCCGTCCCGCGTCAAAATATTTCTTACTGCTACCTCTGAAGTGCCTTGGCAGCGTCGACGCTGCAGTTCGATGGGTCGACGCTGCAGTATCAAACTTCAGTCTAAGGAGCAACAGTAACATGACTGAACATAATCAAATATGCAATGCCATATCAGAACTTATGAAGACTCACACAGTAAGATGACTCACAGTGAATAACTCACATCAAAAACCAATCATCAGAACCACCATTAAAACCATCATCAAAACCACATGGGCACAACAGATTGTTCTGGAGGCCCAATTTAGCATTCATAGGCTGGGCAGCAAGAGTGGCTCCACTGATCACCCGAGGGAGCTGGTCTGACCTTGAACCACCAGATTCAGGAGACAGGCCAGCATAGTTGTCAATTAGGTTGCACACTTCAGGATGGCCAAACGCAGCAACAGGAATTTGGCTTGAAGGGAGCTCAGCTGAGGAGGAGAGATAGGAGCTGATATTACCCGACGGAATATTCAGATCCTGAGCATGATCCAGATTGGAATTCCTTGCAATCCTATCATCACCAGCTTGAGCAGGAACCATAGAAGGTTGTTGATAGGATACCAATGCCACATCACTGACATTAGCAATGACATTAGCTGGATCTTCCGGAGGGTTGGAAGAGAGGCTGTTATCCAGTGGGATCAAACTTGCCTTATCGGAGTCACTTTTGTCTAAATAAAATCCAGAAGGATTTGAAGAAGTAGTGGGAGTGTTTTTCTCATCCTTTTTGGAGATGATAGGTTGCCAACGAGAATTGGGTTTAAGGAGATATCTTTCCGGGATAGGGTCCATAACAAAAGTTGAGGGGGGCTGGATCCTCTTACATTTACAATCCTCCAACCTGTGACCAAGTCGAGAGCAACCTGAACAAAAAGCAGGGACTTCGGGGTACTGGATTTCCTGCCATGCTCCACCACCAGAGAAACCAATCCAGACTCTATGCGGGAGAGGTTTGGAGACATCCCGCTCTACACAAACCCGCGCTACTGAGGTATTGGACAGATTCAAAGTAAAGGGATCTATTTTCAATACCTATCCAATGTTCCCTGCAATAGAGCGAATGAAAGGCTCAACGAAGAAGTTCACCGGAAGGCCAGGGAATGCAATCCACACCGGAAGAATTGGCGAATCCGTCAAAGGAGAGAACTGCATAGTCCATTTGAAAAACTTGAAGAGCCGACCATGAACAAACAAGGACTCCCGTAGGAGCAGCTGCAGGAAGTCTTCATGATTCCGAAATCGAAGAAGAAGGTGCCGAGGATCAAGGGCCCTAATCAAGAAGTCTTCTCATAATCCACATCGCTTAGAAAGATGATCTCTGATTTCAGGGAATGGTGGCCTACCACGGGGAGTACAAGCCACCAAAGCGTAAGCGAATGGTTGCAAGGACAACACAATCTCCTCATGGCTGAAAAAAATGGCACGCTCTCCGCCGTCTGTCACCGCAGGTTCATGAACACTATCCTGGACAACAGGCAGCTTCATAGTGGAGACGAGGACTTCAGCAAAAAAGTGATGCAGCCCTGAAGGATTCACTGATAGAGGATCCATGGCTGGAGGAAAAAGAGACGAGGAGGGGGCCACCGAGGTTGACCCCCCCGGGTCAGCCATTGTGGATGCACTTTTCGAGACGCTCATTTATTTGTTTCTTTAAGTCGGTTTATTCGGTGGGTTTATTCATTTATTAAGTGTGTGGGCGTGCCAGTCATAAAGTGACGATTTATTGTGCGCTCGATCTGACTAATCAGACGATTGTGTGGTTCGTGTCGGGACCAGAAACCGCCGCACCGTAAAGGTCACGACGTCATTTACATCCCCTCGGAGAGGGGAACACCCTTGATTAATCTCCAGGAAAAGGGGCCTCATGGCCAGAAAATTAGTTACGTGAAAAGTCTATTAGGAAGCATTGAAATCCCCGTGCGAGGGTGAGAAGAAAGCATTCGAGACCATGTCGGTCGTGTGTTGACCATTTGATGTTCGGACGAGTGTCCGGCTTGAGAATCGCGTAATCATCACGGGAAAACCGGAGCATATGTATGCCGGGGGTACGAAAAGTTTATTGTTCAAAGGGATAGGAGACATTCGGTTGAATCCCGGTTAGAGTGATAGGAAATCAACGAGTTTATTGGCCCAGTGCGAGATCGAGTCAGGACCATTCCGGGGGCGCCTCCCGCGGTCCAAATGAGGCTCGCGTGGGCATCGTTAATATTTTAGGTGCCGAAGGGCAGCGGGGAAGTGTCCGAGGACTATATTCCAAAACAAAGATGTGTACAGAGATAGCTGGCTGTAGGCATAAAATGTGGGTCACGCGATGACCATGGTTGGGGTGAACCCAAGGTCCAAACGCGACTCACGAAGGTCTTATTGATATTCCCACACGTAGGGTTCGGGGAAGACGAGAGCCATCTTGTTCCATTCGGATTTGTTGGTCATTCATGGACCATTTTACGTTCGGACAAAGGTCCGTTATAGAAAAACAAGACGATGACGGGAGCGGATCCGTGCAAATGTCTGCCGTGAGTACGGCAAGTTTAATGCAAGTGCGGGATTAGATCCCGGTATATACGTCGGTCACTAACGGACCATTCATTGTTCGGACGAGAGTCCACATTTGAAGCGTCGAAGATGATGACAAAGACATACGGGTGTCTGTCGTAGACACGACAAGTTTAATGTGGGGTCGCGGGATTAGATCCCGGGAGAAGCTGGTCGAGTTAACTAACTATTGGCCCGAGATGTGTTCGAATCATGATCAAGTCAGAGGTTCCGAGGTCCACGTCCGAGACCACAAGGCATCATTGATTTTCTCTTTGCACCCAGTCCGGGGGAGTGAGTTATTAAGTGTGTAGCCCGAGCTTACTAACGTTTGCCCTCACATGTGGATCGACCAGCGCGGTCAGGTCGCGGGGTTCGACCTCCCTTGCGGGGGTTTCCGGGGGCAGCGCCCCCAAAACAAAATTTTAATTATGGGGGGTATGCTATTGCCGTCGTTCCGATCATTGAATTAAGTGGTTTATTCCCATTCCATTCTTTCTATTTTGTTCACTGATTTAGTCCTTATTCTCTCGTTTATTCTTTAATTTCAATAGTTTTCTTTCTTCTTTTCATTCTTTTAGTGTTCTTTTACCACGCCGTATTAGCAAGTTGCAAGAAGATGGGCGCGCCGGTTAAGGGGCGCCAGGTTAAGATGTGAAGGGGCGCGCCGGAATTGGAGGGCAAGGGAGGAGGGAGCACGCCGTTTATGTCGTCGGTTTAGGTGGTCACCAAAGGGGTGCGCCATATTCGGGCTTCGGTAAGATGGAGATGGGCGCGCCGTTCTTAGGATCCGAAGAAGGAGATGGAGGGAGGCGTGCCGTTTAAGGGTTCAATGAGGAGGAAATGGGGGGCGCGCCATTTTTAGGTGTTCACAGAAGGAGATGGGGGGCGCGCCGTTTTAACATTTACAGGGAGAAGATATGGGGCTTTTGTGAGGAGGGCACGCCGGTTAGGGCAGCGCCGGGCTACGGTGTTGAAGGCACTTGTCGATTGAAGGTTCAAAGAGGATTTTGAGAGTGATGTTAAACCGGCGCGGTGAAATAGTCACCGCGCCGTATTAAACTCCCCCGAGGACATATTGCCTTGACTTTGTGTTTCTTTCCTTTCACCCGTAGATAGATTTTATGATGTGTATGTTCATCCATTTGATAGATTAAGCGACCAGGGAGGAAGTTTAGGTGTTTAGCTGTTCATTAGGGTGACTTAGCGTGTACTTTAAGTGTTTCGTTCAAGGGGTTTTAGTTCTCAGATTTTACTGTGTGTGGTTCTTGCTCTCAGAAGTGGTTTGTTCGCTTGTTCCTGGAGGGCATCTTCTTCATTTGATCTTGAGCATTCTTGGCCATGGCGAGAATCTGGCAGCACCTCCCCCGGACCGAGACTTGCCAGAGATAAAGGAGAGTCACCAATCGGATTGCTCCGGGGTAGACCCTCAAAAATCGGAGTAGCCTCACGGCTGTCCGAACCCAAATGTGAGTATGGAACGTTCGAGGGCCAGCCTACAAGAACGACCACAGCTCACGGGTGATGATTTCGTGGAACGGGACAGATGTAGGCCATAGGTGGCCGTGAATGTTCACCCTTCAAATGGGTTCCCTCAGAGTTCATGCCACAGAAGGGCAAGCTTCTGAGGACCCCAGGTAATGTTGAAAACCGGGAGGAAGAAAACGGAAGAAAAGGGGAAGGGATGAGAGCAATAGAATACTGCGCATGCTTACAAAGTCACTCTTTTATTCATCCTCAATGGAAAGGAAAGGAGGGAAGAGAGGTACAAGAGGAGATCTACCCCCCAAAGCACAGTGAAGAATATAATGGAGAAGATAAAAGAAAAACTAGGTGTTGAGGTGGGGGAAGAAGATACATCGGTGGGGGGAGAAGGAGGAACAGAGCACAAGCTCTTCCCCCTCTCTCCCCTCTCACTCTCTCACCCTGTCTCTCTCTCTTTTTCTTCACCTTACAGGTGGGAATGGATGGAGCTTCTTCTTCTCTTCGGACGCTGGAGACCCTAGCCGAACCAGCCAGCCTTCCCTTCAGCCTCTCTTCTCTCAGCCCTTTCTTCTTCTAGCTCCTTCTATCTGTCTCTTCGACTTTACAATGCTGCCCCTTTTATAGAACGACCATCCTGGGAGCATCCCTGCAACTTCCACCTCGTCCGCAATGAAGTCGGGAGTTGACTGGATGTGCTGGACGCCGTTGATTCGTCTCGTACACTGCTGCTCGTCCGAGGATGGGGCGCTCAGAGATTTGTAGGAGCTTGCCTTGCTGCCGCTGCTTATGTGCTGTCGAATGGAGGTAGAAGCAGAGCCGTGGGCATTGAATGTTCTCTGCACGCCATAATGATGCAAAACAGAGCATCGGAGTGTAGATGGGATGGCTTGTTTGCGCGCCGGGGAAGCGCTTCAGAGAATGGAATGAGGGGTTAAAACGGCGCCACATTCAAAGGGGCGTCGTTTTAAGCATCAAAGGGGGAGGCCCCTTCGATAGGAGCGCGCCGTGTAGCCAAAGAAAAAAGGGGCGCGCCGTTTTAAGGCCCCTTCGTGCCGTTTTAAGCAAAAAATGGATTCTTTTCGAAGTCGCGGCCATTTATATGAATGTCGGCATTCTCAGAATGTTCCGGTTGCGACGTATGGCCTCCACAATATTCAGTTTGTAGCCTCTGGGACTCGGTCCCAGATTCTGCGTGACTTTCGGTGCATGCTGAGACTGTGTCGGAGTTCCTGACTTTTCTTTGATTCAGATCTCGGCATGGCCGGTCGGAGCGTTGTAGCTGTATCTTCTGCTTAGGGGTCTTCCTTAGCGGGTAGCGGACCACCAAGCGAGTTCTCGTCCTGATCGGGCGAGGTATGAGGTTTATTCGGCCTTTTCATCTCCGACTTACTCTCGAGTGTTACGATGTGCATGCTGTACGATCGACGCCGTCATTTTTTGACGTCCACAAATGCCCCCCACTCGTGGGTGGTGCAAACGAGGGACGAGTGCGCGGGGCCTGCGAGTGTAGAGCTCTTGGACATGACGTCTATTCTTCTGAGCCACTGGGATGCTGGTCCGGTGCAAATTCATGGGAAAGCGCTCACTCCTTCAGCGAAGGGATGAGGGGATCGCTTCATCGCATATGCACGCAGACTAGATGTCAGAGTGAGGGTTTAGTCATCGGCATGGGGTGAATACCGAAGCGAGAATGAAGGGTCTATGTGTCGTCTCGGGCAAAAGGCCCAAAACAACTTAGACGAGGCCAAACCCAAGTGGGGGGTTGTTGACTCGTGCTGGGTTTAGGAAAGTTGTTCATTCACCGACTTGGGTGGGAGGTCCAAGCCAGATGCTTTTGCGAGGGCTCCAACGGAGTGAGATGGATTTTATACATTCGGGTGGAACATTCGAAGCGAAGGGTTTATTTGCTGGTGCCGACAGGGTGCCTGGAGCTGACGTGGTCTATTCATTGGCCCAGGATGAGTGCCAAGGCAAAGGGGTCTTTCATTCATTGACTTGGACGGAAGGTCCGAGCCAAACAAAGAGGTTCTTTTTGTTCATCGACTTGGACGTAAGGTCCGAGCCAAGCAAGAAAGTTCTTCTTTCTTTTTTTTTATTTGGTGACTTGGATGGAAGGTCCGAGCCAAGCAAGGAGGTTCTTTTTGTTCATCGACTTCGACGGAAGGTCCAAGCCAAGCAAAGGTGTTCTTCTGTTCATCGACTTGGACAGAAGGTCCAAGCCAATGGTTTATTCGTCGGTGGGACTGGGAGTTGTAATATTGAGGTGGTCTATTCATTGACAAGGGGTGAGTACCAAAGCAAAGGTCTTTTATTCATGGAACCAGACGAAAGGTCCAGGCCATTGGTTTATTCATCGATGCCGACGGGGAGTCGGGGATCGACGTGGTTTGTTCATTGACACAGGGTTAGTGCCAAAGTAAGGGTCTTTTTGTTCATGGAACCATACGAAAGGTTTGGGCCACTGGTTTATTCATCGATGCCGACGGGGAGTCGGGGATCCACGTGGTTGGCTCGTCTCTACTTCTCTTCATCAGTGCCGACGGGGTGTCGGGAACTGACCTGCTTTGTTGGTCTCTTTGTCTCTTCGTCAGTGCCGACAGGGTGTCGGGAGCTGACATGGTTTGTTGGTCTCTTTGTCTCTTCATCAGTACCGACAGGGTGTCGGGAGCTGACCTGGTTTGTTGGTCTCTTTGTCTCTTCATCAGTGCCGACAGGGTGTCGGGAGCTGACGTGGTTTGTTGGTCTCTTTGTCTCTTCATCAGTGCCGACAGGGTGTCGGGAGCTGACCTGGTTTGTTGGTCTCTTTGTCTCTTCATCAGTGCCGACAGGGTGTCGGGAGCTGACGTGGTTTATTCATTGGCATGGGGTTAGTGCCAAAGCAAGGGTCTCTTTGTTCATGGAACCAGATGAAAGGTCTGGGCCACTGGTCTTATGCGTCAGTGGGACTAAAAATATTTTGATCTCCGGTGGGACTTGACGAGTCGACATCCCTCGGAGGCTTTGATGATGATTTTTCTCTCTTCTTTTTTCCTTCTCTTTTTTTCTCTTCTTTTCCCTTCTCTTTTTCTTCTTCTCTTCTTCTTTTCTTTTTTCTTCTTCTTCTTTTCTTTCCCTTCTTTTTCTTCTTCCCTTCTTTTTTTTTCTTCCCGTCTTTTTTCTTCTTTTTTTTCTTCTTCTTTTTTTTATTCTCTTCTTTTTTTTGAACAACTTTGGATAGCTGTCGGCACAGATGCCGATAATGAGATAGCTGTCGGCTAACGCCGATAATGACATAGCTGTCAGCTAAACGCCGATAGTTAGATAGCTGTCGGCTCAGAGGCCGATGATTAGAAGCTGTCGGCTCAGGGGCCGATAATTGAAAGCTATCGGCTCTGGGCTGATAATTGAAAGCTGTCGACTCAGGGTCGATAATTGAAAGCTGTCGGCTCAGGGCCGATAATTGAAAGCTATCGGCGCAAGGATCGATAATTGAAAGCTGTCGGCTCAGGGCCGATAATTGAAAGCTGTCGGCTCAGGGCCGATAATTTAAAAGTGAGCCACGAGGGCAGAGAGGAGGGTTTATTCCTTCAACAGTCTGGACGGTGGGTCCAAATTGAAAGAGATTTTTCCGTCGCCCAAAGGGACGGGGAGGAGAGTTTGTTGATTCGACAAGGATGTTCGTCACCCGGAGGGACGGGGAGAAGAACTTGTTGATTCAATGGCCTGGACGGGAGGTCCAAATCAAAAGGGGTATTCGTCACCCGAAGGGATAGAGAGAAGAGTTGGTTCCTGTAACGACCTGGACGCAAGGTCCAAATCAAAAGGATTGTTCATGACCCCGAAGGGACGGAGGGGTGGTCAAGTCGCTGACACGGGCTAGTGTTAGCGCAAGGAAAAGGGAATGATTCCTTACCCGAATGGCAGGCTCGGGCCAGAGTGAAAGGTTGTTTTATTCTTTAATGCGCCGGGGGTACCAGCTGTATGAAGGGTCTTTTAATTCTTTGGCTGGACGGAAGGTCCGAACCAGAGTGGAGAGAATTCTTTCTGTTCTCTGGCTGGACGGTAGGTCCGAGCCAAAGTGAAAGGATATTTTTTGTTCTCTAGCTGGACGGAAGGTCCGATCTAGAGTCGAGAGAATCTTTTTATTCTCTGACTGGACGGCAGGTCCGAGCCAAAGTGAGAGGATCTTTTTATTCTCTAGCCGGACGGAAGGTCCGATCTAGAGTGGAGAGAATCTTTTGTTCTCTGGCTGGACGGCAGGTCCGAGCCAAAGTGAAATGATCTTTTTGTTCTCTAGTCGGACGAAAGGTCCAATCTAGAGTGAAATGGTCTTTTTATTCTCTAGTCGGACGGAAGGTCCGATCCAGAGTGAAAGGGGTCTGTCTGTTCTCTGGCTGGGCGGCAAGCCTAAACCAAAGTGAAAGGATTTGATGTTCTTCAATGCACCGGGAGTACCGGCTGTGAAGTCCGAACCTGGGAAAGTGGGCCACGAGGGCCGGAGTTGATGTTGCAGAAGTAGGCCGCGAAGGCTGCAATTGAGGAAGTGGGCTATAGAAGCCGAATCTGGGAAGCAGGCCGTAGAGATGGGAAGTAGGCCATGGGGGCCAATGGTTGGGCTGCACGAGCCGAAATCAGAAAGGCAGGCTGCAGAAGCTGAAACTCAGTTCTTTTTTAATTATTATTTCCTTTATTCAAGCATGTAGGCATTCATCAACAAGCATAACAAAAAAATAAATAAGACAGCTCCCTCTATAGGGGATAGGATAGGGACATCGCCCATAATTGGCAAACGTGGTGCGGGCCACGAGGCACGACCAACGGGTGGTGCACCCGTCAAGAGGATATCGCATGTCTTGCATGCATAGCTTAAATTCACGCATTTCACCCGAGGCAGTTCTCTGTGGAGTGGAGGAGCAAACGTGTGAGCAAAAGGCCCTAAACATAGGGATATGCAGGTCTTCTAAGCAACACTCGAGGGTTACTCTAGTGCCTACACATGGGTTTCAGGCTCTCGATTTTGGTAGCTTCGCACAGCCCCCATCTGTTTATTTTGGTAGCGAATTTCACCGTTCGGCGCGAGTCTCCTCATGTGTCTCAATGGGGATTCCCGGCTACTAGGATTCATCCTTGTCATAATTTTATTGCGGATTCCACCGTTTGATGCGAGTTTCCTCATGTGTCTCAATGGGGATTCCCGGCTACTAGGCTTCATCCTTATTGAAATTCGCTTCACCTTTTCGCGCGAGTCTCCTCATGTGTCTCAACGGGGACTCCCGGCTACTCCGATTCACGTTTCTCTTTTTTTTTTCTTGCATCATTTTTTTTAAGTGGGGGTAGGTAACTTTTTCTTCACGATTACCTTTCACGTGAGTGCAGGAATTCAAGTCTCCGTAGAGTGCTAAGAAGAAAGTCGGGCGATCCCTATGGTTGAAGACCATTGAAAACATTACATGTGAAGTGTGGGAGTGTTTCCTCAGGTTTATTTTGTGAGTTGGGATCAGCAATTTAGCCATGACTCTTCCCCTTGACGTGTGCACCTGCCATAATTGGGTTCCCTTCGAGCGTATGCCGTGACGCACGTGCATCCGGAATTGGGGCAGCGCTATTATTTAGCAAGGAAACACGGTCCTAGGAAATTTCAAGGAGGTGCGTTATTCTATATTATAAGCAAGCACGCAAGCAGAGTAATCAAGCATTCTTTTCCCTCTTCTTTTTTTTTCTGCGTAAGAACATACTATCGTTACGTATAAGCATAGTGGTAGTAAAGGTATTAGGGAAGCAGACCGTAAGGGGCCGAAAGTAAATTGAGGAAGTGGGCTGCAAGAGCCGAATTTGGGAAGCAGGCTATAAAAGCCGAAATTGAGGAGCAGGCTGCAAAGAGCCGAAGTGGGGAAAGCGGGTTGCAAGAGCCGAAGAGGAGGGTTACTTTTTTTTTTATTCTCTGGCCAGGTAAGGACCCGAACCAAAGTGGAAGGTTGATTCTTTAATTATCTGGTCGGAGAAGGATCCGGACCAAAGTTAAAGGATTTTTTTAATTCTCTAGCCGGGAAAGAATCCAAACCAAAGTGAAAGGTCTGTTCTTTTTTATTAGGAAGTGTCGGCTAGGAGCCGATAATGGGGTAGCTGTCGGCCAAGAGCCAATGAGTGAAGTAGCTGTCGGCTCAGAGGTCGATGGTGGGATATCTGTCGGTGTAACGCCCCGTCGGCGGAAGGTTTAGTCGGTTTAACGCCCCGTTGGTGAAATGTTATGTCAGTTTAACGCCCCGTCGATGAAAGGTTTAGTCGGTTTAACGCCCCGTCAGCAGAAGGTTTAGTCGGTTTAACGCCCCGTAGGTGAAAGGTTTAGTCGGTTTAACGCCCCATCGGCGAAATGTTTAGTCGGTTTAACGCCCCGTCGGCGAAAGGTTTAGTCGGTTTCTATTTGTTGGACGACCGAAGGTCGGAGGTAAAAGTCTGCCTTGTGACTCTTCTCTACCTTCTTTTCTTCTTCTTTTGTGAGGAGAGGCGGGTGCAAAGATCATGTTCGCCTCGTGTGTCCTTTCTTTATTTTCTTCTCTTCTTCTTTTGTGTGAAGAAGCGGGTTCAATGACCACGTCTGCCTCATGACTGTTCTTTCTTTTCTTCTCTTCTTCTTTTACGGAGAGGCGGGTGTAAAGACCACGTCTTACGTCTCTTTTTTTTCTTCTTCTCTTCTTCTTTTGTAGAGAGGCAGGTGCAAAGACCATGTTTGCCTCATGACTCTTCATTCTCTTCTTCTCTTCTTCTCTTGTGTGGAGGGGTGAGTGCAAAGACCGCGTCTGCCTCATGACTGCTCTTTTTGTTCTGCTATTCCTTTCTTATTGATGCCCCCGGACTTGGGTGTATTCTTTATGGCTCTTATGCCCCCAGGCGGGGTAGAGTCTTTTGCTTCTTATGCCCCCACGACGGGGTGTAGTCTTTGCTTCTTGTGCACCCAAGGTAGGGTGGATCTTTTCTTCACGTGCCCCTAGATCAGGGTATAACTCTATTGCTTATCGTGCCCCCACGCCGGGGTAGATTCTTCAGCTTCTTCGACCCCAGGGAGGGGTATATTTCTCTTCGTATTCCCCTAAGCCGGGGTGTAAACTTTACTTTATGTGCCCCCAAGTCGGGGTGGATTCTCTTCATGTGCCCCCGGGCCGGGGTGCAACTCTATTTCTTCTTATGCCCCCAAGTCGGGGTAGATTCTTCTCACATGTCCCCGAGTCGGGGTGTATTCTATTCATGTACCCCCGAAGCGGGGTGTATCTTTTTCTTCTTATGCCCCAGAGCGGGGTGGATTCTTTTTTTTTTCTACCCCGACACACTGGGGGATGTTTGCTTCTTGTGCACCCAAAGTGGGGTGTATTGCTGCTTTTGATGCCACCAAGGTGAGGTGTATTGCTGCTTCTGATGCCCCCAAGGTGGGGTGTACGTTTATTTGTCACGCCCCGTCGCGGAATATCGGGACGTACAGTCAGGAATAAGCTGGCAAGAGAGAAAACTAAACTAAACATATACAAGTGCTAAGAAATGGAAATAACTTATTGACCATTAAACAAAACATAACTGGTACAACAATCCTCAAAATCAACTCAATACAACTGGGATAACAAACTCTAAACCACAATAACATAGCTGAAGCACAACACACTCTAAACATAACTAACTGATACACTCAAAACATCACTCCTACCCTTCCCCATCGGTAAGCGCGTCACCTGAAAAGCCTGGAAAGGGGGAAAACAACAACTATGAGCTGACGCTCAGTAGGAAATAACAGATAGGTATAAGTGATTAGCAGTTTAATTTCATTTTCAAAATATCATGCTACAAACGATAATGCAATAAAAGAATAATGATGATATAATGAAACAAAATTTAAAGATCTTGCAAGGTCAAGAAATACAAAGAAACATGATGGTAATACTTAAGAGGAATAACAAAGACAAGAATTTACTACAGGAGATAACGATAAAGAGTTGGCCATATTGAGACAATTCAAGTCATGTCGAGCACATATGTAATTTCATTTCCACATCCAAGTAACAGCAAGTAAGTATCAATAAGTAGGGTATAGAACAGTGAAGAGTGGAAAGTGAAAAGTAGTAGAGAGTAGTGGAGAGTAGTAGAGAGTAGTGGCCAGTCCTAGATTTAACTCATGTCATAGTACTGGTGCCAAATGCCACACCTAGTCAATCACCTCCCCGGGGGTACACGTAGTGTTCGGGCGCTCCTCCCAGGACTAGACCAAGCCCTCAATTGTTTGCCAGGCATTGATTTCTTTGGATCAAAGATCCCACGAATCTAGACTTCCATAATTTATGTCCAGAATTCTACGGTTTGAACCATGTAGCAATAACAATTTCAAGTAGGAAGGAGATTCATTTCAGAATTTCAAGGTAAGCATAATCATCAAGAAGATTGAAAACTAAACCACAATAAGAGTTAATCATGCTGCGCTACTGTAGTACAGCAGCTATCCAACAAGCTAATCAACATATTAATCCTAATTACCAAGTTAATATGTCAAAGATTATCCATTATCATTTGCATTAATCATTAAGCCAAAAGAAGATTCAGAATGATTAAAGAACAAGCTCACAGGAATGAAATAGCATGTATTACAGAGATTTAGTTACACCATTAACCACTAATTATGTGGGTTTCTATTTAACCAATGTATGAGTCGAAATGAAGATGGTAAACGGCATGTTTTTACACTATGTTTGCAAGTAGGAACCAATGTAAATTGAAATCATAAGGTTTCCAGAATAGGTCACTGGTTCTTCAAAAATATAGTTTTCAATTGGTCTAAGTTGATTAGGTCGATCCCCTAATGATCCGGATCGATCCTCGGGTCAAAAAAATGACAAAACTGGTTTTCTGGTGTATGGGTCGACCCCTGTAAAAATGGGGTCTGGCAGCTAAATAGGTCGACCCCTGGGGTCGACCCCCACCATTTCTGCAGGATGGGTCACCCCTGGGGTAGACCCCCTCATTCCAGCGCATGGGTCGACCCCTGGGGTCGACCCCCTTGCAGGGACTGCATGGGTCGACCCCTGGGGTCGACCCTCGGGCCTGCAGGGTTGCCCAGAAAATGGGTCGACCCCAGGGGTCGACCCCTGCAAGAACAGCAACGGCAGTAACTTTCGGAAAGCACAAAAATTCACCCAATTGTGGTCCAATTGAGTTGGAAACATAACCACATGCTATAGGAATCTTACTAGACATATGAGGGTCATAAAACTACAATTTGAAAACACGAATTTCATCAGAATTCACAAGAATCACAACCTATTCTATGAAGAACACAAGAAGACCTAATTCTTGACATACTTCCACTAAATCTAAAAATTCTCCCAACATACACAACGAAATTTGGGGATTTTGGTGTCAAAAGAAAGCTAACAACATGCTGATTACATCATGTAAGTTAATTAGAGTTTGGGTGTTAGATCCTACCTCAAATCAGAGAAAGAATTTGAAACCCTAGAATGAAGAACAAGCTTGACAGCAGCTCACAAAAAGCTTGATATCTCTACGGATACCTAATGAAATTTGGGGCTTTCAGTCCCATTGGATAGATCTCAACGAGCTGATCAAGATACTATATTTACAAGTCTCATTTGGTTAAGGGTACCTACCTTAATCGACGGATTAAAGGGCTGGAGATGAAGAACGACGAACTACCAACACCCTCCACCAAAAGTACGAATACTCCCAGATCTGGACTCCTCATCGGCTGACCCAGCTACCAAATGAAACTAGAGTCGAACAGCTACATTTCTATAGGTCATGGAGCTTCTGGAGCCTTCGGAGTTGGGAGTATTTGGCGCTGTAAGTTACGTGTTAGAAACGGTGCCGGAATCCCTGACTCGACTAAAACTATGTCGGCAGCACGTTTTAGGGCTAGGTTTACCTCAAATTGATTGAGGGTAAATGTTCCTTACCTCGTGGCCTTCCATTTACCCTTGATTTCAGATCATTTGGTTGAGTAATAAGGTCGAATTTCACGTTTTAAGTTACGATTAGGTAAAGGTTAGGTAAAAGTCAAATGCGGGATTAATCCTCTAATTAGACAAGGTTACGTAATTAATTTGGGTCAAGTCCAGAAGATAAAATTGCTATAAAAATGATCTTTTACCAAATTACTATTTTTACAGATTTTTCTAAAGTAGTCGAATTTATAGGTTCTATTTTCTAATGAATTAAATATTAAAATTTCAAAATTCAAACATTAATTCATTTTAATTCAATTTGTAATTAATAAAAGCTCAATAAAACTTAATAAATAATCGTGGTATTACACCCTCCCCTACTTAAAGAATTTGGTCCTCCAAATTCACTGCGCTATATACGGAAAGTAGGGAAAAGATAGATCACCTAGAATAGGTCGGGATACCGCTTCCGCATAGTATCTTCCGATTCCCAAGTAGCCTCTTCGGTCCCACGCCGACTCCACTGAATCTTGACCATCGATATAGAGCGATTCCGGAGTTGCTGTTGCTTCTGGTCCAGAATCTTTATCGGTCTTTCCTCGTAGGTCATATCCTCCTTCAGCTCGAAATCCACATGATGAATAACATGAGTGGGGTCGTACACATACTTCCGCAACATAGAAATATGGAAGACGTTGTGCACGCCAGACAACTGAGGCGGTAACACCAAACGATAAGCCACCTCGCCCACTCTATCCAGAATCTCGAACGGACCGATATACCGCGGGCTTAGCTTGCCGCGAATGCCGAATCTACGAATCCCTCTCGTAGGAGTGACCTTCAGAAATACATGCTCACCCACTTGGAACTCTAATGCCCTTCTCCGGTTGTCAGCATAGCTTTTCTGTCTTGATTGTGCCACTTGTAATTGGTCTCGGATGATACGGATATTCTGTGACGACTCCGAAATAAGATCCGGTCCAAGCCATTGCTTCTCGCCCACCTCGTCCCAACACAACGGGGAACGACAGCTTCTTCCATACAAAGCTTCAAATGGAGCCATTTGTATGCTAGATTGGTAACTGTTGTTGTAGGCAAATTTAATCAATGCCAAGTGATTACTCCAACTGCCTCCGAAATCAATCATGCAAGCTCGCAGCATATCTTCCACTATCTGGTTGGTTCTTTCAGTCTGTCCATCTGTCTGTGGATGAAAAGTAGTACTGAAATTCAGACGAGTACCAAGAGACTCTTGCAGTCCCTTCCAGAAATGTGAAGTAAATCTCGGGTCTCTATCAGACACAATGATGACTGGTATACCATGGAGCCTTACCACTTCCTTCAAATATAAAGCAGCCAATACATCAACTGTCCACTTGGACTTAATGGGTAAGAAATGAGCCGATTTTGTCAAGCGATCGACGATCACCCATATCGCATCAAATCCACCACGAGTCTTAGGTAGACCCATAATGAAATCCATGCCAATGCTTTCCCACTTCCATTGGGGTATGTCGAGTGGTTTCAACTTTCCTGCCAGTCTGAAATGTTCAGCCTTAACTTGTTGACAAACCAGACATCTACTCACGAAATCTGTAATTTCCCTTTTCATATTCGGCCACCAAAAGGACCTTTTAAAATCCTTGAACATTTTCGTGCCTCCAGGATGAATAGTGTATTTGGATCTATGTGCTTCCTCCAGAATCTTGTTCTTTAACTCAGCTTCATCAGGTACACAAGTTCTACCCTGGAATAACAATCTTCCATCGTCAGCCACCATGAAGTTGGGTCTACTGCTCAAACTTCCCTTGATCTCAACCAGGTCGGGATCATTATCTTGCAAGGATTTGATCTCCATCAATAATTCAGGCTTAAGTCGAATCTGTGTAATTATAACCTGATCATTATCAACATTTAGATCAAGGCTAGCTAACTGTTCCAATAGCCTCCACTCTTGTAACATGAGACTCGATAATTTAGCCACAGGCTTCCGGCTTAATGCATCTGCCACCACATTGCCTTTACCGGGATGATATTCAATCGAGAAGTCGAAGTCCTTCAAGTACTCCAACCATCTTCTCTGCCTCATGTTAAGTTCTTTATGAGAAAATAAATACTTCAGACTCTTATGATCTGAAAATACTATGAATGTTTCTCCATACAAGTAATGCCTCCAAATTTTTAAGGCGAATACAGCTGCTGCAAGTTCCAAGTCATGAACGGGGTAATTCTCTTCATGCTTCCTCAGCTGCCTAGAAGAATAGGCAATCACCTTACCATGCTGCATGAGTACACAGCCTAAGCCAATACTAGAAGCATCGGTATAGACCACGAAACCACCGTCGCCAGAAGGTAAAGCCAATACGGGTGCAGTAGTGAGGCAATCCTTCAATGTTTGGAAGCTCTGCTGACATTCCTCGGACCATTCAAACTTGTTGTCTTTGCGGGTCAATCGAGTGAGAGGTACCGTAATCTTGGAGAAGTCTTGAATAAATCTCCGATAATAGCCTGCTAGGCCTAGGAAGCTTCTCACTTCGGTCACTGTAGTAGGCTGATCCCAGTTCCTTACTGCCTCCACTTTCGAAGGATCAACTGAAATACCTTCTTTGGTGATGATATGTCCTAAGAAGGACACTTCTTGCAGCCAGAAATCACATTTACTGAATTTGACATATAGTTGATGATCTTTCAATATCTGCAATGCCATCCTCAAATGTTCGGCATGCTCTTCTTCAGTCTTGGAATAAATTAGTATGTCGTCAATGAATACCACGACCCATTGATCAAGATAAGGCCGGAATGCATTATTCATTAACTGCATGAAAGCTGCTGGTGCATTTGTTAGACCAAAAGGCATAATGACAAACTCAAAATGACCATACCAGCTGCGGAAAGCCATTTTATAAATATCATCTTCCTTAATCCTCAGCTCATGATATCCATATCGAAGATCGATCTTAGAGAAATAATGTGCTCCCGCTATCTGGTCGAATAATTCGTCGATCCTCGGCAATGGGTATTTATTCTTGATAGTTAGCTGGTTCAGTTGCCGATAATCGATGCATAATCTCATCGAACCATCCTTTTTCCTGACGAATAATACAGGAGCTCCCCAAGGTGAAGTACTCGGACGAATAAAGCCCTTCTCGAGCAATTCCATCAGCTGTTGCTTTAATTCCCTTAGCTCCGCATGGGACATACGGTAAGGAGCTCTAGAAATAGGAGACGCTCCAGGAACAATATCAATGGAGAAGATAACTTCCCGCTCAGGTGGAAGTCCTGGTAGTTCCTCCAGAAAGACTTCGGAGAATTCTCGGACAATAGGAGTGTCCTTTATCTCAACTCGATGTTCCGGTGTAGCATGGACAAAGGCTAGAAAAGCCTCGCAACCTCGTCTCATCAGCTTGTCGGCTCGAAGAGAAGAGATGAGCGATATGGGGTTATGGTGCTTGATCCCCGTAAAAGATAAACCAGAATGTCCAGTAAAAGTCACTAAGCTAGAACTGCAGTGAACACTGACCTCATACTTGGCCAACCAATCTGCTCCAAGGATTACATCATAATCCTTCATATCCATGCAAACTAAGTCGGCTGGAAAGTTCCGTTCATCAATAATAACCTTACTAGAAGGATAGTAATATTGAATAGCCACTCCATAACCAATAGGAGTTGATATAACCAATGGAGAATTCATCATAATAGGTTCGACAGATAACGACTTCGCAAATTTTTGAGAAATAAAAGAATGCGTTGCACCAGTATCAAAGAGAACAAATGCGGGCTTGTCGATTATAGTAAGGGTACCTTCGACGAGTCCGCCATCATCAGAAATCCCAGTTTCATCCGCATGTAAAGCTTGGAGCCTTCCTTGCGGTTGTTGCATCCCTATGGTTTTGGTGATGTCTCACACTATAAATCAACCTTCCATCTCTAGATTCATGCTGGTTCATCACCTAAGTGAGTTCAGTTCATATGTTGTTCCATTATTTCATCTATCTACACTGTTTGGTTAATATGGACAGTAGTGGGTCGACTCATCAGCAAGGGTGGGTCGACGCATCAGAGCATTGATAGCTTGGGCACAAAGTCTATACACCAGCTTGATCTATTTAGTCTATACATTGGCATACCCTCTTCTAGTCTGTACATCGGGCACTTTCTAACTGAAGTCCATACACTGGTCTCATTACTCAAAGTCAGTTCACCTCAACCCTATACATCCTTCCAAGCTTCACGTCTATACACTGGCTGCTGCATTCTCTTGATGTCTAAACACCCGATAGTGTAAGTCTATACATCGCCCAGTGTCATGTTTGCATAGTCTGTACATCGCCTGCTTTACACAATCAAAGTCTACACATTGCTTGTCAACAGGCTCGCACACACTAAAGTACATACATTGCATAGAGTCTGAACATTGCTTCAGAGATAGCTTCAGCAAAGTCTATACATAGACTGGCAGTCTTCATGCTAAGTATATACATTCCTTGAGTCCAAGTCTGTACAGCGTCCGATGTCTAGAATCCTTGAAGTCTGTACATCGGACTGCTTCTTTTAAAGTCTATACATTGGCTCGTTCACTTCTGCAAAGCATGTACATCAGACTGTGTCAAGTCTATACATTCGGTTCCTTGGGCAAAGTCTATACATCGCTTAGTCTACACATTGTCTTCAGCCCAAGCATTCAAAGCCAAGTCTATACAATGCCAAGTCTGTACACTCCTCATCTGTTCCTACGCTTGGCCAAGCCCATACACTCAGCATTTCCCTATGCTTTCCTGGCCAAGTCTGCACATCACTAAGCGTGTACATTGCATGCTGCTCAAACGTTCAAAGTCTTCAAAGTCTGTACAGCGTCCGTCTCAGCCAGCGTCTCATGCTGTGTCTTAGGCAAGTCTGTACATCGGCCTCATTCGTTCAAGTCTATACATTGAACTGCTTTTCAAAGTCTATACAACGTCCGTCTCAGCCAGCGTCTCATGCTGCGTCTTAGGCAAGTCTGTACATCGACTTCATTCGCTCAAGTCCACACATCCACAGTGGTTCATCAAGTCTATACATTCACTTGAGCTTTACCAAGTCTGTACAACGCTGAAGTCTTCACAAGTCTGTACAGTGCTTGAGCTTCATCTAGTCTGTACATCGCTTCAAGCGATTCAAGTCTATACAGACTGCCTTCACATCCAGAGTCTGTACATCAGTTCAACAGCCGATCGTCTCATACAGAACTTTCCAAGTCTGTACTGCAGAGTGTCTAATGCATCGTCTCACCCTGGCATAGTCTATACACTGGCTCAAGTTTGTCGAAGTCTATACATCTCCGTTGAGCATCAAGTCTACACACTGCTCACAGTCTTATTAAGAGTCTCACACAGGTTCCAAGTCTGTACACTGTTTAGGCATCGTGAAGTCTATACAGTGGCTGAAGCTTTGTTAAGTTTACACATTGGTAAGGCTCGTTTGCATTGTTCATCACATGTATATACACTGCCTTTCATGAGCCTATCCATCAAGTCTACACATTGGGTTGTCCGACCACAACCCTATACATTCTGGTGTTATAACTTGAGTCTTCAATACTCACAGCACACTCTTTCCAAGCCTGTACACTGGTGAGGCTTCGTGAAGTCTACACAGTGGCTGGGCTATGTAAAGTGTACACATTAGTAAGGCTTGTTTGCTTTGTTCCTCATAAGTCTATACACTGCCTTCATATGCATTGTTCATAAGTCTATACACTGCCATTCGTTTGCATTGTTCACATGTCTATACACTGCTTTCACATGCGCCTTATTTATTAAGTCTGTACACTCTCTCACGTTGTACACACTTAATCAGTTGATGTTTTTGAAGTATATACATTCGTGTTTAAAGCTTGAACTAACTAAGTATATACATTCCATCTGTCTGTCTGCAGACGATTCAGGCTGATGATTGGGCACATGAACCGAGGTTGGCACCTGGCACGTGATCCAAGATAACAGGCGCATGACACGTGGATGGCAACCTAGTCAGGATGCTGCCATGTGGTCGAAATTCAAATGATCTGGCAAAAATTGCATGGGCGGGAACCTGGCAGCCACACGCCAATATCTGCTATAAATATAGAGCTTCATCCTTCAGTAGAAGCTTGATCGTGAAAAGAAAAAGCAGAAGCCATTGGTGAAAGTTTGCACGATCCAGAAAAGAAAAAGAGCAGAGAGTTCCAGATCTGAGAGGAGTTTGTTCGAGAGAGAGAGCAGTGTGTGTGGATTGATGAATTGCTTCATTTGAAGCTACATTTGTATTGGGTTTCAGAACCGATTTCTCCTTCATTGGTTTTTGTTTCTACTTTTATTTTCGTTTCATTTTGTTCATCCTTATGATTTGAATTGGTTTCCCTCCGGTGTGTGGAGGAAGGGAGTATTATTCCAGTTTCCCTCTGAGTTGCAGAGGAAGAGAGATCGGTGATCTCTGGTGGTGTTAGTGACTGGTTGTCATTAACAGTTTCCCTCCGGTGTGTGGAGGAAGGGAGAGGATTCTCCGGTTGTGTTCTAGCTGGGAGCTAGAACAGGTTTCAAGTTCTGTGAGTAGCAGAGCTTGGTTGAGGGATTTGTTTCCCTTGGGTGTTCAAGCTGTGTGGCAGCATGTTGTTCGCAGACTAAGTCTGCATTGATCTAGCATTGTCTAGTGGAATCCTCATTCTAGTTGGAGTGAGGGGTGGATGTAGATTGCGGACTGCAATCGAACCACCTAAAAACCGAGTGCCTCCTCTGTGGTTTGCTATTGTTATCTGCACTCTTCATCTGCTTGTCTCTTTGCTTCCATGTGATTAGTTCTTCATTCTCATTTACTTATACTGTCTCGCTTGGTGATTGTATTTACATTTCTCTGTGTGCGGGTTAAGGAGGGGAGTTAGCAGTAGAATTTATTTTCCGCCTAAGTTTCTATAAATTGGGAGTGATCTATTCATCCCCCCCTTCTATATCACTCTTGTTGCGCTAACACTTGGTATCAGAGCAGGTTTACACCATGTGGACGAATGGTCAAGGAAATGCTAGTGGTCCTAGAACCTTCATGGCCGAAGGTCAATCCATTAGTCACCCTCCTTATTTCGATGGTAGTAACTATCTGTTTTGGAAGAACAAGATGGAAGTGTTCATCAGGGCTCAGAGTCATAAACTGTGGAGAGTAATCACGGTGGGGCCATATGATCTGCCACCAAACGAGGATGCTTGGACAGATGACCATGTCAAGCTCTCCTCACTCAACTGGACGGCGCTGAACATCATCCAGTGTGCTGTTCATCTAGAGGAATATGCCTGTATATCTGCATACAGAACTGCCAAGCGAATGTGGGATGAGCTGCAATTGATCTATGAAGGTACAGCTCAAGTGAAAGCCTCGAAGGTAAACCTCTACACTTTTAAGTATGAAATGTTCAAGATGAATGCAGATGAGAATATAACTGAAATGTATGCCAGGTTGTCCTTGATCACAAACACACTTAAAGGGCTAGGGAAGGATCTTGCTGAGGCAGATATAGTCAGGAAAATCCTTATATCTTTATCCTCGGCATGGCACACTAAGGCCATTATGATTGAGGAGTCAAAAGATCTGACTATCTTGACTGTGAATGAACTCATAGGATCTCTTATGACATATGAGATGAATTTCAAAGGAGGTGGAGAAGGAAGTGAGAGGAAGGGTAAGAATGTGGCTCTAAGGGCATCCCGCAATAAGGGTAGTAAGAGCGGGAGCAGCAGCAGTAGCCCCGAGTCTGAGTCCGAGCTTGAAGGTTTTTCAAATCTCGACCAGGAGGAGCAGGCAATGCTCACTAGATAGTTCAGAAATTTTTTGAAGAAATAGGGAAAGACCTTTAGGAAGAAGAAGCCACACTCTTTCAACAAGAGTGCTGAATTTACTAGTTACAGGGATAGAAATCCTAAGAGATTGACTTATTTTAATTGTAACAAACAGGGACATATGAAAGGCGAATGCCCAGACCTCCAGAAGAAGGGTCCCTATCTTCAGAAGAAAAACATAAAGGTGCAGAAGAAGAAGAAGCCACAGGCGATGGTCTGCACATGGAGCGAGGAAGAAGAAGACCCCGAAGACGCTTCCTCAGAAGAATATGAAGATGGAATTTATCTCATGGCAAACAGTGAAGAGGAGGTAATAAACGTTTTTGAAAATTTCTCAATTGATGACTGGGAGGATGCTTATGGTGACTTGCTAGATAAATTTAATTCTCTTAGCAAAGAGCACAGAGTTCTGAAAAGAAAATTTAACACAAATGTTGAAGAACAAACTCTGGTCTATGAGGAAAATGAGAAGCTAAAAGAACAACTAGAAGAAATGACCTCACTAAGGAAAGAAAATGATAAGCTCAAGGAAGAAACTCAAGAAAGTCAAAAATAGCTCAATGAATTCAAAACTAAAATTGAAGAAAGCATGAATGAAATTAGAGTGAATTCAGAGAAATATGAAGCTGTGAAGAAAGTAAATGTTGAACTCTTACAAAATTCTGAGTCCCTTCAAAAGGACCTGGAAGACAAATAAAAAGTGTTAGAAAAGTTTGTCCAAGGAAAGACTAGCTTAGATGCTATACTAGGGACTAGGGTCAATTTCAATAAGGAAGGTCTAGGCTATGACCCAACCAACAAGAGACCCTTGCAATTCAAGACCATCACCTTCTGCCCAGAGAAGGGAAAAGAAAAGCTGGACACACAATCCAGCTCAAACAGCTCTAAGGAAATTCAAAGTCCTAAAGAAAACACAAAAACCAGTACTGGACAACCATTTAAGATGGCAATGAATTTTATGAAGAATAACACTATGTGGTGCGGACACCCGAGCAGTTGATCGGCACGATACGCCAAGCCACCGGTACCGCACACGGAGCATGACACGAGCCACCTCAGTGTCCATCTGGCTCGGAGACAGCCTGGAGACTCCGCCTTGAGCCTCCCCACTTATTATATTTAGTTAGACTTTATGTGTGTTTAATTTGTGTTTATTTCGTTGCATTCGGTTTGACATTTTGATTGTAATAGGGGCTTATGTGCAATTCGGACCCCATGGGCCCCAAGGGCCCCCCAGGCCCCACCCCAATGGGCCACCTCAGCCTAGGCTCCCACGTGGGGTCAGTCAACATGCCACATGGGAGCATCTAGAAGTTTGAATGGGAATTGGACACATGGGGGACAATGGACTAGAAAAGTCCACATGGGAGGCCACCTACCCCCACCAACTAGTCCACCCTCTCTCCTTGGTCCAAGGGCCGCCCCCCCCCCTTTGTTTTTTTTATATATTATTTTGTGTGTGTGTGTCACACTCCATCCCAACCCTCCATTCCCATCCCCTAGATCCAATGGTTGTGGATGGATGTGAGATGTAACCTATTTAAGCTTGTATTTTCCATTTTAGTAGAATTAATGCATTCATTTGGAAGAAAAAAACCTTGGAGCTCCAGCTTGGTGTGCCCCTCCCTCTCCCCTTGCATCTGTGAAGGTTGATTCATGGTGGTGAGACTCCACCCTATCAGTTCCGGTCGCCGCCGCCGCCGTCACGAGCCGCCACCGCACCGCCATCAATGAAGTTCTACCTGCGCAGTACCACAGCAGCTTCCATGAAATTCAGCCATCAACCACGAGCTCAGATCGACCTGGGAATTTTACTGAATGTTCCAGAGGTGCCAAGAACTATCCACAAATTTTGGTTTGTCATTCAGATCCAGTTTCATAATTTTAGATTTTCGTCCACTCTTCCACTTCGGTTCTGCCAAAGTTCTGTCCAGGTTCCCATCCGCCCTGAGTTTGAAGTCTTAGGTCCACTTTTTGATTTATGTTGGTTCGCCCAATTTTATTTGGGATTCCACCCATCCACCCCTTCATGTACAATTTTTATCAATATTTGGTTCGTCCGTTTCCTATTTTCTAAAAATTGTTCTCAGTCCCAGCTACAATTCTATCCCAATGTTCCCAGATCCGACCGCCAGTCACCCCAAAAATCATAGTAAATCACTATCACCTCCAAATCAAATTCCAAAAATAGTCCCAGTTCCGTGGTTTGATCCCCTACAACTTAGAAGAAGAGCGCAAGAGCTGAATCGGAGGTTTACTAGGCGGTCAACAGTGGTTCTCAGACAAGTACCCTTCAAATCTGAGGTTTCGGTTACTGTACAACAGGGACTTGTAAATTCATTAAAGTTTTGATCCGACCAGATCTAGTAGATCTCTCTGGGTCTAGATTGAAGCATTTGAAGAGAGCTTTCCAACGATAGCTTATGCGTCATGATCCGACGTCGGGATTGATCGCAGCGGCCGTTTTCGCCGGAGCGCACGCCGGAAAACAGAAATCAAAATCCGTGGGCAGCTAGTTCAACAATTGGGAATCGGGGCCGATCGACCCCCGATCGGTGTTCCCGGCCGACCGCCGTCCGTGGAGGTGCGCCACCAGGGGTCCCCATCACAGTGGGTCCCACCCCCGCAGATCCAGAGGACAGCGCCGTCCGTGGGCCCCGCGGGCTCGTAGAAGCCGCCGTTCGGAAAGCACGAAAATGAGGAGTTCGGCACCGCCGGGCGACATCAAGATGCTGCCCGTCAACCCGAGTTGCGTGATTTCCGGACCCTACATGTGACCTTTTACCTCCCTGCGTGGAGTGGGTCGACTTAGTGTATTGTTGTAATCATTGTTAACCGGGAGTCCATAATTCAGCCGGGGTTGTCTTCGCCACGCCGGGTGCGTGGAGGTAATGGTCCGAACCTCTTGGCGTTCATTTGCTTAGCTAGTATACGGTCTTTTGACGCTACCAAGAGCGTAGGTACTAGCCCGTGTGTCCATGTCACCGCTGTGAGAGTGAGTGTGACCCGTCCCGTGACTCGATCCGAGTCCGGAAGTTGAGTCGGACTACCCTTGACCTCCGCCGGTTCCTTAACTGTGCACGGTCCGCGCTTTCCCTCGCTTGGGACGACGAGTGAGCTTCCACTTCTGTTAGCGACGTTTTGCCACTAGGAGCTCGTAGTGTCGGGCTTAGTGTCTCCCTGGTGTGTGATGCTGGTCGCGTCCACATCTAGAGTCCGAGGGTGGCACCTAATAGTGTCGTCTCCCGTGTCCGTCCCGCATCACTATGCCCACTCACCAGAACACAAATGGTAGATGGACCAAGAAAGTAAATCAGAATAAGAGCTGGAATTACAACAATCAGATGGGTCCAAACAGGACCTACTGGAGAAATAACTTTCATGGTCAAAGATATGCTAATCAACAAGCCTACAGGAAATTTCTTAGGAATAGGAAGACTAATGAATGGAATAGAACTCACTTCTCCACTTCAGCTGGATTCAACTTTAATAAACCAGAAAGGAAAGTGCCAGAGAAAACCATGCTGAAACAAATCTGGATACCTAAACACTTGATCAGAGATTTGAACAATGTCCTTGGACCCAACTCATCTTGGGTTCCAAATCACTCTGCTTGATGTATCTGTGTAGGTCGGCCTGGCAGCTGAAGACAACAAGTGGTACCTCGACAGTGGCTGCTCCAGGCATATGACAGGAGACCGATCCAAGTTTAGCAAGATAGAGATGAAGCCAGGGGGTCTGGTCAAGTTTGGAGGAAAGAACAAAGGTAAAATAATTAGAGTTGGAACAGTAGGTAAGTCTTCCACAAACTCCATTGAAAAAGTCTTACTTGTGGAAGGGCTTCAACACAACCTGATTAGCATTAGTCAATTATGTGACAGGGGTCACAGGGTTGTATTTGATGATAGTTCATGCAAAATCCTTGAAACAAATTCTGACATGGTTAAATTTGTAGCCAACAGGATTAATAATGTCTACATTGTAGACTTAGATGAGAAATCTGAATTTACTATTTGCTTATCTGCCAATTCTGAAAATGATGCCTTTGAATGGCATAGACGTTTAGGTCATGCTAGCTTTTCAACTTTAAATAAATTGGTCAAGCATGATTTAGTTAGAGGCATGCCTAGAATTAAATTCAACTCAATATCAAAAGCATGTGATGCATGTGCTCTAGGCAAACAGACCAGAAATTCCTTTAAATTAAGATCTGAGCCATTGTCTTCTAGACCAATGGAACTTCTTCATATGGACCTTTTCGGTCCCACTAGAACTCAGAGTCTTAATGGAAACAGGTTTGGCTATGTCATCATAGATGACTTCTCTAGATATTCATGGATATTTTTCTTAGCAAATAAGAGTGATACATTTCAAAAGTTTAATCTGTTTTTCAATAAGGTCAAACAAGAAGGGAAATACAAGGTTTGTTCTATTCAATCTGACCATGGAGGTGAGTTTGAAAACTCTATGTTTACTGATCTTTGTGACAAAGAAGGACTAACTCACAGGTTTTCTTCTCCCAGGACACCTGAACAAAATGGGATTGTGGAGAGAAGAAATAGAACAGTGGTGGAGATGGCCCGAACCATGTTGATTGAAAGTAAATTACCTAGAAGGTTTTGGGCAGAAGCGGCCAATACAGCAACCTACATAATCAACAGGGCCATGGTAAGACCCATACACAAGAAAACACCCTATGAGCTTCTAAAAGGTAAGAAACCAAACTTGTTTCATTTCAGAATTTTTGGAGCAAAATGTTTTATTCATAACAATGATAAGAAAGATTTAGACAAGTTTGAAGCCAAGAGTTCACCTGGAATATTCTTGGGTTACTCTGAAGTGTCAAGGGCATATAGGGTATTTAACATATCAGATCAGAAAGTGGAAGAGTCTCCACACATCCTTTTTAGTGAAAAGAAAGATGTCTCTAATGTTGAAAATCTTGACAGGGATTCCAATCATGGTGGGGATTTTCTAGAAGACCAACAGGAAGAAGAGAAGACTCAGCTGAGTGGAGAAACAATTCCCCAAATCAGGAAGGTCCAAGAGAAACAGGTGAGTCTTCAACAAATATTAGATTTTTTAAAGACCATCCTTTAGATAAAGTCATAGGCAATCCTGAAGATCTTCTTCGGACTAGGTCTCATTTTAGAAATGTGAATCATCATGACTTATTTGCATTAGTCTCACAAATTGAACCCAAAACAGTAGAAGAGGCCTTAGCTGATCAAGCTTGGGTCAATGCTATGTGTGAGGAATTAGGTCAGTTTGAAAGGAATAATGTCTGGGAGCTTGTCCCAAGACCAGATGGTATAAATATCATAGGAACCATGTGGGTGTTCAAAAATAAGATGAATGAAGATGCAATCATCTCTAGGAATAAGGCCAGATTAGTAGCCAAAGGTTATTGTCAGGAATTCGGTGTAGACTTTGATGAATCCTATGCACCTGTTGCTAGGATGGAAGCTATAAGATTGTTGCTTGCCTTTGCTTGCTCAAAGAATATAAAACTCCAACAAATGGATGTCAAAAGTGCCTTTTTAAATGGAGTCATTAAAGAAGAAGTTTTTGTTGAACAACCTCCTGGATTTCAATACTCTCCTCAACCTAACAAAGTTTTCAGGTTAAACAAAGCCTTGTATGGTCTAAAGCAGGCTCCAAGAGCATGGTATGAAAGGTTGTCTGAATTTCTGATCAGCAAGGGCTACAAAAGAGGTAAAGTTAATCAAACTTTATTCACCAAAGGCATAAACAGAGACCTCATCATAGTTCAGGTATATGTAGATGACATTGTATTTGGATCAACTAAGCATGAACTATGTGATGAATTTTCTACCATGATGTCTGCTGAATTTGAAATGAGCTTGGTTGGTGAACTAAAATATTTTCTTGGATTGCAGGTACAGCAGCTAGAAGATGGGTGCTTCATCAACCAAACCAAATACACAATGGAACTGTTCAAAAGGTTTGGCATGGAAAACTTAAAGCACATTACTACACCCATGGGCACCAATACTTCATTGGATGCAGATGAGATAGGTAAAGAAGTAAATGCCAAACTTTATCGAGGTATGATTGGATCACTTCTTTACTTGACAGCCTCTAGACCTGATATACAATTCAGTGTAGGAATGTGTGCAAGGTATCAGTCTAGACCTACTGAATTACACTTAGCTACAGTTAAATGAATCTTCAGATATTTGTCAGCTAGTCATTCTCTTGGTTTATGGTTTCCTGCATCTCACACATTTAAGTTAGTAGCATACACAGATGCTGATTATGCAGGCTGTAAACTAGACAGGAAAAGCACTAGTGGCCATTGTGAATTCTTGGGTGGGTGTTTAGTGTCTTGGGGCTCCAAGAAACAACATTCTATGGCCCTCTCCACTGCAGAAGCTGAATATGTGGCTGCAGGGAGTTGTGGAACACAAGTAATATGGATTAAACTCCAGCTTCAGGACTACCAAGTAGACCTGGGGTGCACACCAATTTACTGTGATAATACTAGTGCCATCAATCTTGCTAAAAATCCTGTTTTGCATTCACGAACCAAACACATAGAGATAAGACATCATTTTATAAGAGATGAGGTGTCTAAGAATAATTTTGAACTGATTCATGTAGGCACAGATAATCAGATTGCTGACATATTCACAAAACCTCTGGATAATGAAAAATTCACCACATTGAGAAGAGAATTAGGCTTATACAAATTGTCTTAATTATGAAGCATGTTCTTGTTGTGAGGGGGAGTTGTGTTTGTCTGATGTTTAGCCTTCTTTCATGCTGGTTTAAGGGGGAGTTCAGAATGCTTACTGGTTAGCTTTCAGGAATACTCTGAGTAAGGGGAAGCCTTGAGTTTTTACTGGAATGTTTTATTGAGGAATGCTATGTCTTAGGGGGAGCTGAGTTGTGATGTGAGAAGAGAAGTTCTTTGACAGATTCAAAAGGGCTGTCCAGATGTGTAACTTTGATGGTCTTGCATGACTGATCTAGAGTGGTTCTCTTAGACAGTAGAGTGTCACTTATCTCTTAAGTCTATAAGTCAGTGACTCTAATCTCCAGATTAGAATCTTTCCTTTAGTACTTCTTCAGAGATCTGGACTAATTGCATAAAGTATATCTTTCTACATTGTCATTGATTCTGGTTCAGGCCAAAAACTTGTATGTCTTGTTATCTGACCCAATCAACTTGAAATCTAGACTTCCAGACTCAATTCAAGAAATAGTCCTTTTTGGTATTGTTTTCAATCATTCTATCTCTTTAACTCAAGGGCTTAACTGAACAAAAATGTTCTGTTTTGATCACTGAGAAACTGGGAGCTTCATCAATGAAATGAATATTTCTCCCATGTCATGAGGTGTCAAATGCTTAAAATGAATGAAAAGACATGACAGAGCAATGGTGGCTTGCTGGTGAGTAACTGGGGACTCTGGCCTCTAATCAAGGTGTTTCCTCATGTCAAAAGCTACAGTTACTATCTCTGTTCCCTAATAAAAAAAAGGTGGGGAAGTAATGAGGTACTCACTTTGAGTAACTGGAGATTCAGGCCTCTAATCCAGGTGTCTCTCTAATGTCAAAGGAGTGAACTACCAACTTACTCATTGATCTTCTTGAAAATCATCTCCACAACAAAAATTCCTTGTTGTTATGCAACTAATGGATTGCTTGTCTTCAATATCTTGAGAACACCTCTCTGATTTCATCTCTTGCTGTCTTGTGGGATAGTTGAATGATCAGCTATATCTGGCCATACTTGTGAACTCCTGCTCTAAATCATCCACTATGTATGCTGATAAACTTGTCAATCATTCTACTTCTCTATTGTGTACTGGAATTTAAAGAATCTTCTCTTGAGTTTAGAACCTCACTTATTCTCTTAAGACCTACTAGTGACTGTCTGCACTAAGAAGTTAATGCCCTTATTCTTCATGTTTCCAGCACTGTCCTACATTCTGTAGTTCTTTTTGTTGATGTCAAAGGGGGAGATAATTTCTGCTATATCAGTGAGAAGTTCTGCAATTTCAGTGAGTCTTGGATTTGTCTTGAGCTTTGGGGGAGTCATGTTGCTTCGAGGAAGATATGGTTATGAGTTGTGGGGGAGATGAGAGTGTGTTGTAGGGATTGTATAATTCATCTGCATGTGCATGCCTTGAATTTACTTTGTTTGTTGCAGATGATATAAATCTCTTGTTGAACCTTGATATTGCTTGATTCATAGTGTTGTCATCATCAAAAAGGGGGAGATTGTTGCATCCCTATGGTTTTGATGATGTCTCACACTATAAATCAACCTTCTATCTCTAGATTCATGCTGGTTCATCACCTAAGTGAGTTCAGTTCATATGATGTTCCATTATTTCATCTATCTACACTGTTTGGTTAATATGGACAGTAGTGGGTCGACTCATCAGCAAGGGTGGGTCGACGCATCAGAGCATTGATAGCTTGGGCATAAAGTCTATACACCAGCTTGATCTATTTAGTCTGTACATTGGCATACCCTCTTCTAGTCTGTACATCGGGCACTTTCTAACTGAAGTCCATACACTGGTCTCATTACTCAAAGTCAGTTCACCTCAACCCTATACATCCTTCAAAGCTTCATGTCTATACACTGGCTGCTGCATTCTCTTGATGTCTAAACACCCGATAGTATAAGTCTATACATCGCCCAGTGTCATGTTTGCATAGTCTGTACATCGCCTGCTTTACACAATCAAAGTCTACACATTGCTTGTCAACAGGCTCGCACACACTAAAGTACATACATTGCACAAAGTCTGAACATTACTTCAGAGATAGCTTCAGCAAAGTCTATACATAGACTGGCAGTCTTCATGCTAAGTATATACATTCCTTGAGTCCAAGTCTGTATAGCGTCCGGTGTCTAGAATCCTTGAAGTCTGTACATCGGACTGCTTCTTTTGAAGTCTATACATTGGCTTGTTCACTTCTGCAAAGCATGTACATCAGACTGTGGCAAGTCTATACATTCGGTTCCTTGGGCAAAGTCTATACATCGCTTAGTCTGCACATTATCTTCAGCCCATGCGTTCAAAGCCAAGTCTATACAACGCCAAGTCTGTACACTCATCATCTGTTCCTACGCTTGGCCAAGTCCATACACTCAACATTTCCCTACGCTTTCCTGGCCAAGTCTGTACATCACTAAACATGTACATTGAATGCTGCTCAAACGTTCAAAGTCTTCAAAGTCTGTACAGCGTCCATCTCAGCCAGCGTCTCATGCGGCGTCTTAGGCAAGTCTGTACATCGGCCTCATTCGTTCAAGTCTATACATTGAACTGCTTTTCAAAGTCTATACAGCGTCCGTCTCAGCCAGCGTCTCATGCTGCGTCTTAGGCAAGTCTGTACATCGGCTTTATTCGCTCAAGTCCACACATCCACAGTGGTTCATCAAGTCTATACATTCACTTGAGCTTCACCAAGTCTATACAACGCTGAAGTCTTCACAAGTCTATACAGTGCTTAAGCTTCATCTAGTCTGCACATCGCTTCAAGCGATTCAAGTCTATACAGACTGCCTTCACATCCAGAGTCTGTACATCGGTTCAACAGCCGATCGTCTCATACAGAACTTTCCAAGTCTGTACAGCCGAGTGTCTAATGCATCGTCTCACCCTGGCATAGTCTATACACTGGCTCAAGTTTGTCGAAGTCTATACATCTCCGTTGAGCATCAAGTCTACACACTGCTCACAGTCTTATTAAGAGTCTCACACATGTTCCAAGTCTGTACACTGTTTAGGCATCGTGAAGTCTATACAGTGGCTGAAGCTTTGTTAAGTTTACACATTGGTAAGGCTCATTTGCAATGTTCATCACATGTATATACACTGCCTTTCATGAGCCTATCCATCAAGTCTACACATTGGGTTGTCCGACCACAACCCTATACATTCTGGTGTTATAACTTGAGTCTTCAATACTCACAGCACACTCTTTCCAAGCCTGTACACTGGTGAGGCTTCGTGAAGTCTACACAGTGGCTGGGCTATGTAAAGTGTACACATTAGTAAGGCTTGTTTGCTTTGTTCCTCATAAGTCTATACACTGCCTTCATATGCATTGTTCATAAGTCTATACACTGCCATTCGTTTGCATTGTTCACATGTCTATACACTGCTTTCACATGCGCCTTATTTATTAAGTCTGTACACTCTCTCACGTTGTACACACTTAATCAGTTGATGTTTTTGAAGTATATACATTCGTGTTTAAAGCTTGAACTAACTAAGTATATACATTCCATCTGTCTGTCTGCAGATGATTCAGGCTGATGATTGGGCACATGAACCGAGGTTGGCACCTGGCACGTGATCCAAGATAACAGGCGCATGACACATGGATGGCAACCTAGTCAGGATGCTGCCATGTGGTCGAAATTCAAATGATCTGGTAAAAAGTGCATGGGCGGGAACCTGGCAGCCACACGCCAATATCTGCTATAAATATAGAGCTTCATCCTTCAGTAGAAGCTTGATCGTGAAAAGAAAAAGCAGAAGCCATTGGTGAGAGTTTGCATGATCCAGAAAAGAAAAAGAGCAGGGAGTTCCAGATCTGAGAGGAGTTTGTTCGAGAGAGAGAGCAGTGTGTGTGGATTGATGAATTGCTTCATTTGAAGCTACATTTGTATTGGGTTTCAGAACTGATTTCTTCTTCATTGGTTTTTGTTTCTACTTTTGTTTTCGTTTCATTTTGTTCATCCTTCTGATTTGAATTGGTTTTCCTCCGGTGTGTGGAGGAAGGGAGTATTATTTCAGTTTCCCTCTGAGTTGCAGAGGAAGAGAGATCGGTGATCTCTGGTGGTGTTAGTGACTGGTTGTCATTAACAGTTTCCCTCCGGTGTGTGGAGGAAGGGAGAGGATTCTCCGGTTGTGTTCTAGCTGGGAGCTAGAACAGGTTTCAAGTTCTGTGGGTAGCAGAGCTTGGTTGAGGGATTTGTTTCCCTTGGGTGTTCAAGCTATGTGGCAGCATGTTGTTCGCAGACTGAGTCTGCATTGATCTAGCATTGTCTAGTGGAATCATCATTCTAGTTGGAGTGAGGGGTGGATGTAGATTGCGGACTGCAATCGAACCACCTAAAAACCGAGTGCCTCCTCTGTGGTTTGCTATTGTTATCTGCGCTCTTCATCTGCTTGTCTCTTTGCTTCCATGTGATTAGTTCTTCATTCTCATTTACTTATACTGCCTCGCTTGGTGATTGTATTTACATTTCTCTGTGTGCGGGTTAAGGAGGGGAGTTAGCAGTAGAATATATTTTTTGCCTAAGTTTCTATAAATTGGGAGTGATCTATTCATCCCCCCCGTTCTATATCACTCTTGCTGCGCTAACAGCTTCTTGATAACTTGAGGTTTTGCCGGTGTAGCTTGTTCCGATAGAAGAGGGCAGTCAGGGATACGGTGTTCCCTACTCCCACATCGTAAACACGCACCTAGCTTGTGCCAGCATTCCTCCATCTTGTGACCTGGACGATCGCAATACTTGCACTTGCCCTTGAATGGAACAATAGGGCCGGGTTTCTTCTCTTCATTTCTTGGCATCTTGCCTTTCCACGTTCCAGATCCGATCCACGAACTAGACCCACTCATGGGCCACTTTTTGCTAGTGCCAAATCCGGGTCTAGGAGTTGGTTGTTCCTTCTTCATGCCTTGCCCACGGATCCTCTCCGTCATTTCTAAGGTATCTTCTAGAACTTGTGCCTTTCTCACCATCTCAGAATAAGTAGAGATCTCCATCGGCGCCAGTTGATTGATGTAGTGAAGCTTCAACCCGTTGAGAAATCGCTTAGCTTTCATCTTTTTTGTGGAGATGAGGTGAGTAGCATAGCGTGAAAGCCGAGAGAATTGTGCTTCATATTCAGCCACCGATAAGCTTCGCTACTTTAGAGCAGCGAACTCCGCCGCCTTCTTCTCTTGTACACGATCGAAAAAATATTTGTCGTTGAAGAATTCCTCGAACTCTTCCCATGTGACTTGTTGATCACCTAGAGTTGCCTTGTCGGGATCCCACCAAGTACACGCGTCCCGCTCCAATTGGAAGGTAGAAAGAAGGACACGCTCTTGGTCGGTGCATTGCATGACTTCAAAAATTCTCCCCATTTCATTGAGCCAATGCTCGGCCTCGTCGGGGTTAGTCGAACAAGCAAATCTTGGCGGGTTCATTCCTCGAAAGTTTCGATATAAGTCACCGGTGCCATGACCCGCTGCTCCAGCTTGAGCTACCTGATGTAACGCTTGAGTCTGGCCTTGAACCGTGCACTGCAGGTTCCTCCATTCAGCACGTTCGGCCGCCATCTACACGAGAAATAGATTACTTAGGTCCAATAAAATAGATAATAACACGATTAAGGAACGAACTTAACCCAAGTTTCTACCCAATCTCACCAGGTCAGGTTCTAGACTTTAACAAGGTTAGAGGTCCAATGCACCTAAACACGACCAAAAACTCGGTACCTGGCGGAGTTAATCGGTCTGAAGACCACTCGCGCAAGTATGCGACCTTCCCGATAGGCGTAGCCTAATGTTCGGACAACACCTTTTGATATACCGATTATTGGGATGCAATGCAAGAAAACCTAAACTTAAGGAACCTAGGAATATGAAACCTAGGGCTCTGATACCAACTAAGCTGTCACGCCCCGACGCGGAATATCGGGACGTACAGTCAGGAACAAGCTGGCAAGAGAGAAAACTAAACTAAACATATACAAGTGCTAAGAAATGGAAATAACTTATTGACCATTAAACAAAACATAACTGGTACAACAATCCTCAAAATCAACTCAATACAACTGGGATAACAAACTCTAAACCACAATAACATAGCTGAAGCACAACACACTCTAAACACAACTAATTGCTACACTCAAAACATCACTCCTGCCCTTCCCCATCGGTAAGCGCGTCATCTGAAAAGCCTGGAAAGGGGGAAAACAACAACTATGAGCTGACGCTCAGTAGGAAATAACAGATAGGTATAAGTGATTAGCAGTTTAATTACATTTTCAAAATATCATGCTACAAAGGATAATGCAATAAAAGAATAATGATGATATAATGAAACAAAATTTAAAGATCTTGCAAGGTCAAGAAATACAAAGGAACAGGATGGTAATACTTAAGAGGAATAACAAAGACAAGAATTTACTACAGGAGATAACGATAAAGAGTTGGCCATATTGAGACAATTCAAGTCATGTCGAGCACGTATGTAATTTCATTTCCACGTCCAAGTAACAGCAAGTAAGTATCAACAAGTAGGGTATAGAACAGTGAAGAGTGGAAAGTGAAAAGTAGTAGAGAGTAGTGGAGAGTAGTAGAGAGTAGTGGCCAGTCCTAGATTTAACTCATGCCATAGTACTGGTGCCAAATGCCACACCTAGTCAATCACCTCCCCGGGGGTACACGTAGTGTTCGGGCGCTCCTCCCAGGACTAGACCAAGCCCTCAATTGTTTGCCAGGCATTGATTTCTTTGGATCAAAGATCCCACGAATCTAGACTTCCACAATTTATGGCCAGAATTCCAAGGTTTGAACCATGTAGCAATAACAATTTCAAGTAGGAAGGAGATTCATTTCAGAATTTCAAGGTAAGCACAATCATCAAGAAGATTGAAAACCAAACCACAATAAGAGTTAATCATGCTGCGCTACTGTAGTACAGCAGCTATCCAACAAGCTAATCAACATATTAATCCTAATTACCAAGTTAATATGTCAAAGATTATCCATTATCATTTGCATTAATCATTAAGCCAAAAGAAGATTCAAGATGATTAAAGAACAAGCTCACAGGAACGAAATAGCATGTATTACAGAGATTTAGTTATACCATTAACCACTAATTATGTGGGTTTCTATTTAACCAATGTATGAGTCGAAATGAAGATGGTAAATGGCATGTTTTTACACTATGTTTGCAAGTAGGAACCAATGTAAATTTAAATCATAAGGTTTCCAGAATAGGTCACTGGTTCTTCAAAAATATAGTTTTCAATTGGTCTAAGTTGATTAGGTCGATCCCCTAATGATCCGGATCGATCCTCGGGTCAAAAAAATGACAAAACTGGTTTTCTGGTGTATGGGTCGACCCTTGGGGTCGACCCCTGTAAAAATGGGGTCTGGCAGCTGAATGGGTCGACCCCTGGGGTCGACCCCCACCATTTCTGCAGGATGGGTCGCCCCTGGGGTCGACCCCTTCATTCCAGCGCATGGGTCGACCCCTGGGGTCGACCCCCTTCCAGGGACTGGATGGGTCGACCCCTGGGGTCGACCCTCGGGCCTGCAGGGTTGCCCAGAAAATGGGTCGACCCCAGGGGTTGACCCCTGCAAGAACAACAACGGCAGTAACTTTCGGAGAGCACAAAAACACACCCAATTGTGGTCCAATTGAGTTGGAAACATAACCATATGCTATAGGAATCTTACTAGACATATGAGGGTCATAAAACTACAATTTGAAAACACGAATTTCATCAGAATTCACAAGAATCACAACCTATTCTATGAAGAACACAAGAAGACCTAATTCTTGACATACTTCCACTAAATCTAAAAATTCTCCCAACATACACAACGGAATTTGGGGATTTTGGTGTCAAAAGAAAGCTAACAACATGCTGATTACATCATGTAAGTTAATTAGAGTTTGGTTGTTAGATCCTACCTCAAATCGGAGAAAGAATTCGAAACCCTAGAATGAAGAATAAGCTTGAAAGCAACTCACAAAAAGCTCGATATCTCCACGGATACCTAATGAAATTTGAGGCTTTCAGTCCCATTGGATAGATCTCGACGAGCTGATCAAGATACTATATTTACAAGTCTCATTTGGTTAAGGGTACCTGCCTTAATCGACGGATTAAAGGGATGGAGATGAAGAACGACGAACTACCAACACCCTCCACCAAAACGACGAATACTCCCAGATCTGGACTCCTCGTCAGCTGTCCCAGCTACCAAATGAAACTAGAGTCGAAGAGCTACATTTCTATAGGTCATGGAGCTTCTGGAGCCTTCGGAGTTAGGAGTATTTGGCGCTGCAAGTTACGTGTTAGAAACGGCGCCGGAATCCCTGACTCGACCAAAGCTATGTTGGCAGCACGTTTTAGGGCTAGGTTTACATCAAATTGATTGAGGGTAAATGTTCCTTACCTCGTGGCCTTCCATTTGCCCTTGATTTCAGATCATTTGGTTGAGTAATAAGGTCGAATTTCACGTTTTAAGTTACGATTAGGTAAAGGTTAGGTAAAAGTCAAATGCGGGATTAATCCTCTAATTAGACAAGGTTATGTAATTAATTTGGGTCAAGTCCAGAAAACAAAATTGCTATAAAAATGATCTTTTACCCAATTACTATTTTTACAGAATTTTCTAAGGTAGTCGAATTTATAGGTTCTATTTTCTAATGAATTAAATATTAATATTTCAAAATTCAAACATTAATTCATTTTAATTCAATTTATAATTAATAAAAGCTCAATACAACTTAATAAATAATCGGGGTATGACATTATTCTTCAGATCCCCGTAAGCTGGGGTGCATTCTTTACGACTTCTATGCCCCCATGGCGGGGTATGTTGCTTCTTCAAATGCCCCTGAGTCGGGGTGTATTTTTTTGTGTCTTACACCTCTATGGAGGGGTGGATGAATCCTCTCTTCTAGATTTGTGGCCGTGCTCTACCTCGTTGCTATAAAGCATTCCCTACAGCGGGGAGGAGTTTGTCAAGCTGAAGTTGCGGCTTATTGGATCTTCGAGCAGTCACTCGAGGGGCCATCTTATGCCAGATAGGGGCAGCAGGAAGGTGGAACGGGCCAGGGCATTGCACCGTGGGCTTGGACCCTCCTAGATCCAGGCGGGATGCCGTCCTTCTTCTCGTTCTCTTGGTCGGCCATGCTTGCCATTTTTTTTTCCTTTCTTTTCTTCTCTTCTTCTTCTCTTTTTGTGTAATAGACCAAGGTGGGTGTGCAGGAGAGTGCTCACCCCCTCAGGGAGGGGATGAGTGGTTCGCTCCACCACATCAATCCCACAGTGGTAATCTTTGTTCAGCACGGGTCCCGACGGATATGGCCGTACAACCCCCTCTCGCCGATTCTTTCTCTTCCCCCTTTTGTTTCTTTCTTCTTTCCTCTTTTCTTCTTTTCTTCTTTTCTCCATTTCTTCTTTTTTTTTTTTTTGCGGAAATGGGGTGTGATTTCCCCTCCCTCTCCTCTTTTCCTCTTCTGTCTTTTTTTCTTTCAGCGGCCTTCATGATTCATGGAGGCTGCATGTGCCTCGGAGTAGCATCCTCGAGGCCATAAAGATAATTGCGCCTAGTCCGGCTTTTCTCCCCATAGGGCTGGTGAAGATAACACCTGCAATTCATCAAAGCAGGCAAACATTATTTATTAGGAGGCCATGAGGCCCCGAATCCCGGCGAAGAGATGAAGGGTGGTTTCAGTCCCACCAGGCGTGCCAGACTTGTGGACGCACTTTTCGACACACTCATTTGTTTGTTTCTTTAAGTCGGTTTATTCGGTGGGTTTATTCGTTTATTAAGTGCGTGGGCGTGCCAGTCACAAAGTGACGATTTATTGTGCGTTCGATCTGACTAATCAGACGATTGTGTGGTTCGCGTCGGGACCAGAACCCGCCGCACCGTAAAGGTCACGACGTCATTTATATCCTCTCGGAGAGGGGAACACCCTTGATTAATCGCCAGGAAAAGGGGCCTCATGGCCAGAAAATTAGTTACGTGAAAAGTCTATTAGGAAGCATTGAAATCCCCGTGCGAGGGTGAGAAGAAAGCATTCGAGACCATGTTGGTCGTGTGTTGACCATTTGATGTTCGGACGAGTGTCCGGCTTGAGAATCGCGTAATCGTCACGGGAAAACAGGAGCATATGTATGCCGGGGGTACGGCAAGTTTATTGTTCAAAGGGATAGGAGACATTCGGTTGAATCCCGGTTAGAGTGATTGATGGGAATCGACACTGAGCCAGTACCTTTTCATATTGCATTTATATCCTTTAGTTTATTTTTATATCCACGGGAAAGTATACGCGTAATTGTACGGCTTTATCGGCCAATGCGTCACTCCCGTAGATTGTGTGGGTTTCTATGTAATTTGTCAGTAGGACCAGCAAGGGGGCCCTCAGCCCTTTCCCATTGGTCCATGTCATCTTGTGGGGCTAGTCAACCATCCTAGGTGGACATCTAGAAAGTTGGACTAGTCATATGCCACATGGGTAGACAAGTGGCCCATTTTGTCCAAGGTAGGCCACCTACCATTCAACCACCCATTCAACTTCTACCCCTTGGTCAATAGGGCGCACCCCCCCTTGCATATTATATTCTTTTTTTTGTGTTTGTGGCATGCAATCCTAGCCCTTCAATCCCGTTCTCTAGATCCAAGGGTCCACATTGCATTTGATGTAAACCACGTATAAGCTTGTATTTTCATGTGAAATTCAATGAAAATCAGAAAATTTTGTGAAATCCAAGGAGCATATTGCACCCCCAGCCCCTCTCCCTCTGGTTCCTCTCCTCCAACCTCAATTTCTAGAGTGATTCTACCTTCTATCATCTCCTCTCAACCTCCGGTGATCGTCTGTGCCGCCGCCGCCGCCGTTCGTGCCGCCATCGAGCCGCCTCTGCAGTTCTATCTTCATCCGACCACAGAAGCTTCCACGAATTTTCTGTCTCAGCCATGAGCTTGGATTGATCTGAATTTTTTATGGTGTTTTCAGCCCTTGCATCTCAAGATCCACCTAACTTTTCATGCCATAATTCCCTCGTTTAGTATTTTTACATTTTCATCCAATCTGTCATCCCAGATCTGCCAGGTTTCTATCTATAGTGATAAGACCTCTGAGTTCTTCCCCTCCGACCATCTTTTTGATTTATCCAAACCCTCCCAACTTTACTGGGAGTTCTGTCCATTACCCCCTACCTCCAAAAATTTTCTTAATTTTTTATCCACCTTCTATATATTTTTAGAAATTCGTGTTCTTCCTCTAGTACAGTGTTTTTAGTCAGATCCCAGATCCGACCACCCTCCACTTCCAAAATCACAAAAAATCACCACCACCTCCAAATCCAAATCCAAAAATAGTCCTGGTTTCCTCGTTTGCTTTCCTACAACCTGGCGGAAGAACACATCTTCAAATTCGGACATCTACTTCAAGGTCAAAGGCAATCAACAGAAAAGTTCTTTGCAGATCTGAGTCTTCGGTTACTATACAATAGCAGCATATAAAATTTGCCAACACAAAGTACAAATCTGGTGAATTTTTATGAAGGCCACTAGATTGTAGTACTTCGAAGCAGCTTTCCAACGGCCCTGATCTCGTCGCATTCCGACACCGGTGCTGATCGCAGCGTCCGTTCTCGCCGGAGCGCGCGCTGAAATACAGAACCGGCAGATTTCCGATCAGTTTTTTCGACCGGTGCCGAACGGGGTCGTCCAGCCTCCGGCCGGCGAACCAGCGTGCCGCCAGCCCGGGGAACGCTTCTCCAAGTGTCTCCACTATAGCGGTACCACTGGGTCCCACACGGCCCCTCCAGACAGCACGTGGGCCCCACGGTCGTGAACACGCGTGTAGCCGAATCAACACCCGAAGCTACCTGTCAACCCGAATTCGGTCCTCCCGGGCCCATTTGTATAACCCTTTACCTCCCTACGTGGAGTGGGCATGTTCCCATTGCTGTAATTAGTGTGTGTTAAGTTTCCCGGGAGTACGAGTTTTCGGCTGGGTCCGTCTTCCCCACGCCGAGCGCGTGGAGGTATCGCCTTCACTCCCTTACTTGGCATTTGCTTATTTTCATATATATTTGTTTATACCGCTGCTAGAGAGCATGCTTTAGGTCTGTTAGCTCGCTATATTATCATTCACCGCTGCTGCGAGAGAGTGCGAGACCGTCCCGTGACCCGATCCGGGCACACGAGAGAGCCGATCACCCTAGCTCATTGCCGGTTTCTCAACCGCGCACGTCCAACGCTTCCCTCGTTAAGGGACAGTCATGAGCTTGTCGTGTCCGTGGTCTCGTCCCGCATCAATTTGGTATCAGAGCGAGTTTGAGTCTAGGGTGTCAAAAAGAAAGAGTATCATTTACGTCCAGTCATTAGTCGGTTTAAGTCGAGTCTAGGATCATCATTGTTTTAAAACAAAAAAAAGGTGTCTTTTGCATTTGCATCCCTTTACTCGGTATATCAAAAGGTGTTGTCCGAACGTTAGGCCACGCCTATCGGGAAGGCCGCACACTTGTGCGAGTGATCTTCGGATCGGTTATCTCCGCCACGTACCGAGTCTTGGTTTACGTCTAGGGTCCTTAGTGTGCATGCATTCCAAACTTGCATAGTCGGTCTAGTGTCTTGTCACCGTGTGTATGCATGTCCATGTCCGCTACCCATGGCCGTTCCCCAAGGCCATACGTTCGAGTGGTCAACTTTTGTGGCCAAAATGAATGTCCTCATGGACCGAGCCTTTGGTTTTACCCCTCTCATTATGAAGGCCGCTCTACCCAACGGGTCCACAACGGAACTCCATTTCACCGATAGGGAGTTAGATAATTGGGTTTCTCTTGACATCGTGGAGTCTCTCTCCAAGACAGGTGAGATTATCCACGATGGTGATTTTGCCTTTGTTGAGTTCTATAAGAGGACCGGCTCTGTTCTCTACACCGATGGCGCATGGTGCAGGATCGGCACACTTGCTGGTTCATGCATCATTTTAGGGCAAACGTGGTTAGGAGAACGAAGAGCCAATCTTGACTGGGACAAGAGGATTTGCACCTTATACCCACCTTACCTACCCGGCAAGATCACCCTCGCATGTCCAGCCACCCAACCCCAACGGTCCACTCCACATTCGGGACCCTCTCATTTGGAGCCACCCGAGCCCGAGCCACCCGTATTTCTAACGGGTACGCCTTTCATAGCCGAGCCGCTTCTTCGTTGGCTCAAGGATGGCTTGATCCCACCTCCCTTCCCATCTATGGACCCTACCCTACCTTTGGTGTCCGTCAACTCCTACCACACAACTTTTCGGTCTAGTCACCATGTCGATACTTTGGATGACCTTATTATGGAATTAGATTCACAATGGGAGTTGACGCATCTTTTGGCCCGAGGTTTTGACCAACCCGCTAGTCTTAGGTTCACCCATCCGGCCTTAGGATCCATTACCTCCGTGTGCACCGTGGGGTGTGTCACCACGGAGATTCTTCTACTCCTCCCGATGCCAGCCGAGTCCGACTTCCTTCTCTTTTGCCCAAGGGAGGAAGTTTATTTTCTTCACATGACCATCGTCCCGTTCACTATGGCGGATGAAGGTGATCATTCACACCTTCAAGAATTTTACGATTGGGACCGTGTCATGGAGGAACCCATCTCCTGGGGTCATACCTTCTTTGACCCTTTTGACCCCTCCACTAGTGAAGCTCCCGAGCTATCACATTCCCTCCACCTCTTCCAAGGAGTTCACTATTCCACCCATACCCCTCAGTCTAGTCGGCAAGCCGTCTCTACATCTAGGGATGATGACGAGGGTAGTTTTGGATCTCCTAGCCCTTCTTCACCCAAATCCCATCGGTCACCAATGCATGAGTGGTACATCTTAGGGTGTCTAGGAGTCCTCCCTTCCATCAACCATCGTGTACATCTAGTATATGCATGGCACATATTCGGGTGTCCTGGTCCGCCGTCACCCATGTACGGGTCGGACTAACATTAGGTGTGTCTAGGGTCATATATGAGTCGCTGTGTTTTTCTTGTGTGGTTTATTTGTGTGGTGTGTTTCGAGTCGATTGTTGTGTGTATTGCATGGTAAGTCTGCATGAGTCTTGTGTAAGCTCGTTGTCGGTCTCTTATGAGTAAGAGGCGAGTGGACTCACTTGATGAGTATGGGATCGGTTCTACATCTATACCCGGATCAGTCACCTATAGGGACTCAGCGGTGATTCCTAGTGAGTCTTCGAGCTGTTTTCTTCCCTTTTGAGAGTGCCCCTTCGGAGTGACCACCTTTATCCCATAGCAGTTCGCATATCGAGTATATATGGAATGAGCAGGTGACGATCACTTGGAGCGGAGCATACCCGCGCTACTTGGCACGGTGACGGATCCGCCGGAGTACTCGAGCATCTCTACCCCTACTCGACGGGGTCGAGTTCCTCCCACCCGGGGAGAGTTGATGGGAATCGACACCGAGCCAGTACCTTTTTATATTGCATTTATATCCTTTAGTTTATTTTTATATCCATGGGAAAGTATACGCGTAATTGTACGGCTTTATCGGCCAATGCGTCACTCCCGTAGATTGTGTGGGTTTCTATGTAATTTGTCAGTAGGACCAGCAAGGGGGCCCTCAGTCCTTTCCCATTGGTCCATGTCATCTTGTGGGGCTAGTCAACCATCCTAGGTGGACATCTAGAAGGTTGGACTAGTCATATGCCACATGGGTAGATAAGTGGCCCATTTTGTCCAAGGTAGGCCACCTACCATTCAACCACCCATTCAACTTCTACCCCTTGGTCAATAGGGCGCACCCCCCCTTGCATATTATATTCTTTTTTTTGTGTTTGTGGCATGCAATCCTAGCCCTTCAATCCCCTTCCCTAGATCCAAGGGTCCACATTGCTTTTGATGTAAACCATATATAAGCTTGTATTTTCATGTGAAATTCAATGAAAATCAGAAAATTTTATGAAATCCAAGGAGCATATTGCGCCCCCAGCCCCTCTCCCTCTGGTTCCTCTCCTCCAACCTCAAGTTCTAGAGTGATTCTACCTTCTATCATCTCCTCTCAACCTCCGGTGATCGTCTGTGCCGCCGCCGCCGCCGTTCGTGTCGCCATCGAGCCGCCTTTGCAGTTCTATCTTCATCCGACCACAGCAGCTTCCACAAATTGTCTGTCCCAACCACGAGCTTGGATTGATCTGACTTTTTTATGGTGTTTTCATCCCTTGCATCTCAAGATCCACCTAAAGTTTCACGCCATAATTCCCTCGTTTAGTATTTTTACATTTTCGTCCAATCTATCATCCCAGATCTACCAGGTTTCTGTCTACAGTGACAGAACCTCTGAGTTCTTCCCCTCCGACCATCTTTTTGATTTATCCAAACCCTCCATATTTTACTGGGAGTTCTGTCCATTACCCCCTACCTCCACAAATTTTCTTAATTTTTTATCTACCTTCTATATATTTTTAAAAATTTGTGTTCTTCCTCTGGTACAGTGTTTTTAGTCAGATCCCAGATCCGACCACCCTCCACTTCTAAAATCACAAAAACTCACCACCACCTCCAAATCCAAATCCAAAAATAGTCATGGTTTCCTCGTTTGATTGCCTACAACTGAAAACAAAAACTAAAAGGGGACAATGATGTTTTGCTCATTCAAATCTCTTTGCTTGAGGGAAGATTGAAACACTCTAAGGAATCTGAAAAAGAAAATGGTTTATTGAAATCTGAACTTGAAAATCTAAAACAACTAAATTCGACCATGTGTGAAATACTTTTGACATTTGAAAAAGGCAAGTCCATGGTCGCTCAAGAGAGTTAGAATGTAAGTATTCTAGAACAGGAAATAGAATCTTACAAGACAATAAATGTCACTCTAAATGAGAAAATCACTTCTTGTGAAAATGAAATTTTATCTTGTGAACTTCTAATTGCTTCACTTCAAAGTGAAATGGTTGACCTGAACAAATCATTGGTCAAGTTTGTGAGTGGGAAGGAAAATCTAAACAAACTCTTGGGAACTAAGGTGAACTTCCAAAGGGAAGGACTAGGATGCAATCCTAGTAAAAAGGAAGCATTTAATCTGAAAATAAAAACTTCGTTTGTGCATGCTTATAGTTCCTCAAGTACACCAAATACTTCATCTGTCAAACAAAAGCCCATTATGCATGCAAAGAAATTTGATGTGAAATCCCAAGCTCCAAAACAAAACAATGCTTCATGTCACTATTGTGGTGAGCTTGGACATTTAATGCATGACTGTAGTGTGATGAAAGAAGATGATTTGAATGCCTCTAAGATGCATAACAATGGATTCCATGTTGGTAAGAAAAGGGAAGTTGAATGCTTTCATTATGGAAGAATGGGCCACACTATGAATAATTGTTGGTCATTAAATGTGAAACCAAAATTTCATAATCAAGATCATAGAGTCCCCAGACATGCACAAAAGTCCAATGCTTATGCTCAACCCAAGAAACTAAAACAACGTGTGTATTGTCATTACTGTGGTTATGTGGGACATCTAATGGATGATTGCTCTTTGTTGCACCTTGACGATCTGAATGCAAAGAAAATGTGGAAAGCCACAAATCGTGGTGCACCTAACCCCCAGGGACCCAAGATGGGTTGGGTTCCCAAAACATCAAAGTGAAGATTTTGTTTTGCAGGAATGCCTTGTGATGGAAGGGGTTATCAATAGAATAAAACTCCTCCAAGGCAAGAATTTGATGAGCCAATATGGTAATACACTCCACTTTTACTTTCACATGTGAATAACAATCTTTTGTTATTGTTCATAGAGTTTATCGGCTTTCACTCATGCTTTCTTGTGTGAATAACAATAATTTTGCTGTTGTTCACAAGGTTCTTTTTCTAGCTACACTCGTCTCTTTTTGTGAATAAAAGTTGAATTTTACACATAGAGCATACACATCTCTTTGCACTCTTGTGAATACAAATCAAAATTTAATCATCTGTCATCTTGATGCATTGACACGCATATATTTCATATTCGTGTGCATGAATGCCATGATTAACCGATATATAAAATGGTGTCAGTGGAAAGGTAGATTAAGTCCACATAGAAGCTTTCATTATGCGTGAGTGTGGTCATCGGACCTACGTACTCCGCCACGTATCGGCAATCAAATTGCTTGAATACATCATTTTGACTTGCTTGAATGTATAAAATATACGCCCGGTTCTTTTCGAACACTTCTATGACTGAACAACCTTGTTAAATAAACTTGCATTGATTTAGGCATGAATGCCTTATGACACATTTTAACAAGGTCATTGTGGTTTACAATCGTACATACACTTAGGGGAGACAAAACCTTGAAAAGGCTAATTCATTTTCTACTATCTGTTCAATCACTCACTTCATATGGAACTTTGATACAACCGACTTCATTCAATAAGGATCTCTGCTATTCCACTCAACACTTTTAAAGATTCTTAAATCCCTACATTTATGTCTAATGACTCGTGAGGAAAAAGCTGTCAGTCCCTCCAAAAATTGAATAAGTGTGATTTGCCATCGAGTACATCGGGAATCTCCCCTGAAATAAAGGAGGAAACTCGCATCGAAAAGTGTCTTATCCACATTATCATAAATGACGATACTGAGTAATCGGGAATTACCCCTGAGACAAAGGGCATGCCTCATGTCAAAAGGTTAGTCATGTTACTATTTAATAAATACAAAATTATATCGGACTGTGCGAAGCTACCAAAAGTCGAGCATTTTGTATTGAAATGTAGGGAGGAGAGATTCTTGTTAGTGTTACTTAGAACATATGATTATCCATATTGCTTTGAAAGTCATTATTCATTGTTCACATGTTGAATCTGAGTTTGATTGTTTGAATGTACTTCCTGAATTAGTTGATCATCAATGGTCATGCAGTACATCTAATTGTAAGCACAACCATATTAATGTGGCTCATGGACATAATTGCTCAAATCAACTGCATTCTTTTTATACCTGTCCCTAAGGGACTTTAATGCTTGATCTTATACCTATGTATGCTTGCCTGTCTGCCTGCATGCTTAAAATGCACAATAAGAACTTGATTGTTAAACCCCCATAATTGAAGCATGCAACTCACTCTGAACAATCTCTAAAATGAATCTTGCTGAAAATAGAACCATGACTGTTCGATTGTGAAATTGAGTTGGTTAGAAGTACTCTCATGTGTCTAGCTGAAAATTGTGATGGCTGAAAGAAATACAAAATTCTGATTGAATTATTCTATGCGTTGAGTTACTGCTCTGACAGTGTGTCCATTCCTAGGACTTTGTTTCATATTGCACTGACCTTTAGTTCTAATGTACAGAGTTAATAGATTGCATTTGGTGAATCTAACATGCTCTAATCTTGAGATCAATGAAGTTCTCAGAATGAAGGAGATAAGGTAAGTATTCCTGGCTTTGATTCTATTCATGAGGATGAAATGTGATCAATTGAAAGCTTGCATGTTTAATTGAATTGATCATCCAAGTGTGGCTATCTGATTTCCCTTGTCTAAAATCAACTTCTCTCAGTTGAACAACCCACATATTGCCCAATTTGTATTTATCAATTCATGAATATCATGTGTTGCTCATTTGGCCCTCAATTCACTTCATTTCACTTGATCTTTCAAAGTGCAGAAGAAGTGTCAACTCCTAAAGTCGACTCTTTACCCATGCTTCTTCTTCTTCTCACGGGACAAAAACGCCTCAAAAATGTGTCGACCCATGGGGTCGACACTTTGTGTTCGGGAGTCTGTTTGTGAACCGGACCGCCGGGTTCACTTCTCACGCAACCTTCTTATATGGCTCGAACCCAATTAGGCTTGGCTCTCTTTTGATCGAACCCCATCTAACCTCAAAACCCCTTCTCCACTTCTTAAACCCATCCACCACTCCATCATCTTCTGCCCTAACCCTTCTCCGCGACCTCCCACGGGCGACCGTCCGCACCTCCAACGGACGATTCTCCACTTCCCAAGCCTCCGCATCTCTTCCTCTCCATTTCTCCTCCAACCCGCGTTTCTCTCCGACCACTCCATCTCTTCCAAGGGCATCCTCCGGCGATCGGCGGCGTTCGTCCATCTTCCACTTGAAGCAGGCCTCGCGACGCCCTCTTTTGAAGCTCACTCTTCTGGAGTTGTTGTTGCTTGTGCTGTGAAGTCCAGACAGTCAGAGGACAACCCCCATCTGCTCAAAGGTCACAAGCTGCATCGCGGTCCTCCTTTTACTTGCCGTGAGTGTAGTCCAAACTGTACCTATGGCACCCAAGAAAAGATATGTGTTAGAAAGGGAGGAGGCTCGCATCCTAACTGAGCTACGGCGTAAAGACAAAGAAGCCCAGGCTGAGACAAGAAAAAGGGCTGTTGAAACAAAAATGCTGGTTGAGAGAAAAGTGTTGCGACCTCGTGCCGTTGATTTTAGAAGCATCGAAACTGCTCTGCCAAGGTTAGTAGAATTGTTGAGGAAGTAGCCAAATTTGATTCCATTCATGACTGAGCACATAAGAGTCTATCATTCACTAGTTCATCAGTTCTATGGAAATATGGTTGTAAAAAATATTGAGCTGTACACAAAATTAGATGGACATTCTGTTCCTTTAACTGCTCAGTTGATAGGAAAAGCCTTGAATTTGCCTTGGGATAGTGGGATGATTTATGAAGAAGCCATTTATTTTGAAGAACTTGCATATGAACTCATGACGGATAAGGTAGCAACACCAGGGTGTGTACCAAAGCTCAATGCAAATGAATTCCCACCTCTTCAGAAGATTCTACATCACATGATGACCACTATACTACTGCCTAGATCACGGTCTAGGGAACAAGTAACTGACATGCACAAATTTCTATTTGTACAAATCATGAGTGGAGAACCGGTTAACTTCCCAGAGGTGATGATGGAGTACATAACCAGCTGCAGGAAGTCCAAGAACTGGAATTTACCTTATGGAGCTACTTTAACACCAATTTTTCAATCCTTGCATATTGATCTGAGCAAGCAAGTCAGTCATCCAATTAGGGATGCTGACATCTATACTATTCCATCAATCTGCAGCAACATGGGCTATGAATTGAAAAATGGTATTCTCGTTCGCGCACTTCTGTCACAGAAAGGTAAAGCCTCGACAGCAGGGTCTGAGCAAAGTGAGGGTGAAGATCAAGAACAACCCATCAACAGAATTGCCAGAACAAGAGGATCACAGGCCACATCTTCAATAGCTCCATCAATGACCACCAAATTTGACGAGTTAGATGATGAAGTTTTCAATGTCAAAGAATCAGTGGATGCCCTTACACGGGAAGTCAAAGAACTCAAGCTTCATCATGATACTTATCTTCAGAAGTTCGCTGCCATGGCCGACTCCATTGACTCACTCCATACTGCCATTGGCATTCAAAACTCCAAGTTTGACGATCTCTCAGATTTTCTCAGGCGTCCTCGGACACCTCCTGACTCTCCTTGAAGCTTTAGCACCCTCCTTCTAATGGACAAACTGATTGACTTTACCTCCTTTACCACTCCTTTTTGTTGATGACAAAGGGGGAGATGAAATGTGGATGTTATGGCATATTTTATGGACTTGTGTTTAGTTCTATGTTTGTTTAGTTCTGTGTTTAGTTTTGTGGAGGACTTGCTTATTCTGTGGACATGGTTATCCTATGGAAAATGGTTGTCTTATGGAATTCGGTGGACATGGTTGTCTTATGGACAATGTTGAAATTATAAGTAGTTTTGTGAATGTCATATTTTGTGAACTTGTGTTACAATGTGAATGAACATATCTTGTTGATGGATGTTTATTCTGATGCCGTCTCCATTGTTGATTGGAAATGCACTTTTGGATGTCATGCTGCATGGTTTTTTAATTAATGGTTAGAATGCACTATATTCTTGATTGTGTTATCAAATAGTCTACAAGATGCCTAGAGTGTTCATAGAGTGTGAACTGCATTTTGAGAATGAGTGTGCTTGGAATGATTGGTTTGTTAAGAATGGTTTCATGTCTAGAATGCTAGGGTTGAAATTGAATTTCCTTGAAACACTTTTTATCCATCAACTCTATTTTGTCAAATTGCACATAGTATTTGCCATCATCAAAAAGGGGGAGATTGTTGAACCCCGTGCACAGCCGTGTTTTAGAGAATTTTGATGATGAACTAAATACCATGTGACTGCCCTCCATGTAAACAATATGCATATGTTGGTTGTGGATTTGAAATGAACTGAGCAAACTCCATTTGATTGAACGGCTAGTGTATGACACAGTCAACTAATTTGATGAACTTAACTGACGTGTGTTTTGAAATGTTTACAGGAGTTAGTGAGAAAGGAAAGTCTCCGAATAATTTGGGTGAAATTCTTCTAACTCTTCCTTAGTTGATTTGGATAGGATTCAAGCTATTGTGATAGCTATCATGTGGTTTGAAGAGACTTAGTCTAAATATTGAGAGATTGATGAGAGCTAGAGATTATTCTTCAAGAAAGCAAATGAGAATTGAAGACTGACCTTAGGTGTATATCTTTGACATGGACATTCAATGGAGACCAACTATCAAGATCAAGTGGTTATCATTCAATCTGAAACATTAAAATGGTAAGTTGTTGTTTGGATAGTTGAAGGAGGTTTATTGTGAAAGATGGATGAACAAACCCCAAGGTAACTCCCTATCTATATCTACTTGGCTTATCTGTGATCTTTAGGGTAGAGTCACTTACTTCTTTGATTCATATAGTTATCTTTGATGTCTCATGATCTTAGAATAACACCATTGTGTGTTTTCCTATATCTTGTTTATGTCAGGAAAAGTGTCGACCCCATGGGTCGAAACTTTGTCCAGGGGTTTGCTATTTTCAGCCGGCCCTCTTATGTCTTTGAACGTAGGGATAAAAAGTCGACCTTGTGGGCTGACCTTTTTATCGTGAGGTTCTGTCTGGGTTCATGTTTCTGAACCCTGGACATAAGTGTCGACCCACAAGGTCGACACTTATTATGGGTCTTTCTACCGTGGCATTCTATTGTTGCCACAGGTGGAAAGTGTCGACCCCATAGGTCGACACTTTCTTCGCTGGATTCTGTTTGGGCCTTTGTTCTGTTTTGCCCGAATGCGAGTGTCGACCTTAGTGGTCGACACTTTCCGACGACTGGATAATATGCCGATTCGCACGGCAGCCCGAGCCCTAGCCCATTTCACTCTTTTTGTGCACGATCGTGATTGGCCCTTGAAGGATATTGTCCTCCACGTGGCCCCTCACTCCCTTGTGGTATAAATCGATTGAGATAGGGTTTCTTGATAAGAGAGAGAGCATCTAATGCATATACGATTTGGGGTTTTTGCAGGGTGTGAAGCTGCAGGGGAAAGAAGCTTCCTCCCATGACATTCTGAGTTCGATTGAAGGGAAGAGAAGCTTGCAATCAACCTTCCAACAGTAAGTTTGCTGAAGTACCGTGGGGATATCGTCTCTCCATCACCCATGGTCTTGATCGTGAGTCAAGAGAAGTGAAAGGGGCTTGAACAATCTACGTCCATTCTTCTGATCCGAACCAGAGAAGCTTTGTGAAGACATCTCCTCCAGTCCTTTCAGCGCCTGAAGTCACCGAAGAACCAAGTCCCATCATCGACGATCAGAAGTTTGCTCAACTCAATAGTCATCCATGTTTATAGTTATTCATGTTTAGATTTGCTATTGAGCTTGCACATGTATATCTGTGTTCATCTTTTAAACTGAAGAAAACTGTGTCTGTGTGTTCGGAGCGATGTCTCCGAGTGTGGAATCATTGTTGGGGTGCGTCCCTAGTCTTGGTGTGTGTTTGGTGCCGAGCACCGTGTTGAGGGTTCACCCTCGTGTGTGTGTGCTACCTTGCAGCATGTTGAGCTTCGTGCTCGTGTGTGTGTGGTTTGCTACCGTCGTGCAGCATGTGGTGTATTGGGGTTCGTCCCCGTGTGCTACCTCGAGTAGCGTTTTAGTGAAGCCTCACCGAGGTGGTGAGGGGTGGACGTAGGGTACCCGTCGTGGTCCCGAACCACCTAAAAAATCCTTGTGCATGTGTGATTGGTTGTGTGTTTGTTCCTTATCCTCTACCACCATTCACAGGATGGATTATTAATTATGTTGCACATCGATGCTAATTGTGTCAAAGTATACGGCTAGTTCAAATTGTTAATTCTCTATGTGTGATCTTGTCATCCACACGTTTCGTGAGGTTAAGTGAGAAGCCTTCAAGTCACTTTAATTGGTTTTAATTTTTAGAGAAGGATCTATTCACCCCCCCTCTAGATCCGTGCCACTACACTGTGGGACCCAAGTCTGTACATCGACTTCATTCGCTCAAGTCCACACATCCACAGTGGTTCATCAAGTCTATACATTCACTTGAGCTTTACCAAGTCTGTACAACGCTGAAGTCTTCACAAGTCTGTACAGTGCTTGAGCTTCATCTAGTCTGTACATCGCTTCAAGCGATTCAAGTCTATACAGACTGCCTTCACATCCAGAGTCTGTACATCAGTTCAACAGCCGATCGTCTCATACAGAACTTTCCAAGTCTGTACTGCAGAGTGTCTAATGCATCGTCTCACCCTGGCATAGTCTATACACTGGCTCAAGTTTGTCGAAGTCTATACATCTCCGTTGAGCATCAAGTCTACACACTGCTCACAGTCTTATTAAGAGTCTCACACAGGTTCCAAGTCTGTACACTGTTTAGGCATCGTGAAGTCTATACAGTGGCTGAAGCTTTGTTAAGTTTACACATTGGTAAGGCTCGTTTGCATTGTTCATCACATGTATATACACTGCCTTTCATGAGCCTATCCATCAAGTCTACACATTGGGTTGTCCGACCACAACCCTATACATTCTGGTGTTATAACTTGAGTCTTCAATACTCACAGCACACTCTTTCCAAGCCTGTACACTGGTGAGGCTTCGTGAAGTCTACACAGTGGCTGGGCTATGTAAAGTGTACACATTAGTAAGGCTTGTTTGCTTTGTTCCTCATAAGTCTATACACTGCCTTCATATGCATTGTTCATAAGTCTATACACTGCCATTCGTTTGCATTGTTCACATGTCTATACACTGCTTTCACATGCGCCTTATTTATTAAGTCTGTACACTCTCTCACGTTGTACACACTTAATCAGTTGATGTTTTTGAAGTATATACATTCGTGTTTAAAGCTTGAACTAACTAAGTATATACATTCCATCTGTCTGTCTGCAGACGATTCAGGCTGATGATTGGGCACATGAACCGAGGTTGGCACCTGGCACGTGATCCAAGATAACAGGCGCATGACACGTGGATGGCAACCTAGTCAGGATGCTGCCATGTGGTCGAAATTCAAATGATCTGGCAAAAATTGCATGGGCGGGAACCTGGCAGCCACACGCCAATATCTGCTATAAATATAGAGCTTCATCCTTCAGTAGAAGCTTGATCGTGAAAGAAAAAGCAGAAGCCATTGGTGAAAGTTTGCACGATCCAGAAAAGAAAAAGAGCAGAGAGTTCCAGATCTGAGAGGAGTTTGTTCGAGAGAGAGAGCAGTGTGTGTGGATTGATGAATTGCTTCATTTGAAGCTACATTTGTATTGGGTTTCAGAACCGATTTCTCCTTCATTGGTTTTTGTTTCTACTTTTGTTTTCGTTTCATTTTGTTCATCCTTATGATTTGAATTGGTTTCCCTCCGGTGTGTGGAGGAAGGGAGTATTATTCCAGTTTCCCTCTGAGTTGCAGAGGAAGAGAGATCGGTGATCTCTGGTGGTGTTAGTGACTGGTTGTCATTAACAGTTTCCCTCCGGTGTGTGGAGGAAGGGAGAGGATTCTCCGGTTGTGTTCTAGCTGGGAGCTAGAACAGGTTTCAAGTTCTGTGAGTAGCAGAGCTTGGTTGAGGGATTTGTTTCCCTTGGGTGTTCAAGCTGTGTGGCAGCATGTTGTTCGCAGACTAAGTCTGCATTGATCTAGCATTGTCTAGTGGAATCCTCATTCTAGTTGGAGTGAGGGGTGGATGTAGATTGCGGACTGCAATCGAACCACCTAAAAACCGAGTGCCTCCTCTGTGGTTTGCTATTGTTATCTGCACTCTTCATCTGCTTGTCTCTTTGCTTCCATGTGATTAGTTCTTCATTCTCATTTACTTATACTGTCTCGCTTGGTGATTGTATTTACATTTCTCTGTGTGCGGGTTAAGGAGGGGAGTTAGCAGTAGAATTTATTTTCCGCCTAAGTTTCTATAAATTGGGAGTGATCTATTCATCCCCCCCTTCTATATCACTCTTGTTGCGCTAACACTTGGTATCAGAGCAGGTTTACACCATGTGGACGAATGGTCAAGGAAATGCTAGTGGTCCTAGAACCTTCATGGCCGAAGGTCAATCCATTAGTCACCCTCCTTATTTCGATGGTAGTAACTATCTGTTTTGGAAGAACAAGATGGAAGTGTTCATCAGGGCTCAGAGTCATAAACTGTGGAGAGTAATCACGGTGGGGCCATATGATCTGCCACCAAACGAGGATGCTTGGACAGATGACCATGTCAAGCTCTCCTCACTCAACTGGACGGCGCTGAACATCATCCAGTGTGCTGTTCATCTAGAGGAATATGCCTGTATATCTGCATACAGAACTGCCAAGCGAATGTGGGATGAGCTGCAATTGATCTATGAAGGTACAGCTCAGTGAAAGCCTCGAAGGTAAACCTCTACACTTTTAAGTATGAAATGTTCAAGATGAATGCAGATGAGAATATAACTGAAATGTATGCCAGGTTGTCCTTGATCACAAACACACTTAAAGGGCTAGGGAAGGATCTTGCTGAGGCAGATATAGTCAGGAAAATCCTTATATCTTTATCCTCGGCATGGCACACTAAGGCCATTATGATTGAGGAGTCAAAAGATCTGACTATCTTGACTGTGAATGAACTCATAGGATCTCTTATGACATATGAGATGAATTTCAAAGGAGGTGGAGAAGGAAGTGAGAGGAAGGGTAAGAATGTGGCTCTAAGGGCATCCCGCAATAAGGGTAGTAAGAGCGGGAGCAGCAGCAGTAGCCCCGAGTCTGAGTCCGAGCTTGAAGGTTTTTCAAATCTCGACCAGGAGGAGCAGGCAATGCTCACTAGATAGTTCAGAAATTTTTGAAGAAATAGGGAAAGACCTTTAGGAAGAAGAAGCCACACTCTTTCAACAAGAGTGCTGAATTTACTAGTTACAGGGATAGAAATCCTAAGAGATTGACTTATTTTAATTGTAACAAACAGGGACATATGAAAGGCGAATGCCCAGACCTCCAGAAGAAGGGTCCCTATCTTCAGAAGAAAAACATAAAGGTGCAGAAGAAGAAGAAGCCACAGGCGATGGTCTGCACATGGAGCGAGGAAGAAGAAGACCCCGAAGACGCTTCCTCAGAAGAATATGAAGATGGAATTTATCTCATGGCAAACAGTGAAGAGGAGGTAATAAACGTTTTTGAAAATTTCTCAATTGATGACTGGGAGGATGCTTATGGTGACTTGCTAGATAAATTTAATTCTCTTAGCAAAGAGCACAGAGTTCTGAAAAGAAAATTTAACACAAATGTTGAAGAACAAACTCTGGTCTATGAGGAAAATGAGAAGCTAAAAGAACAACTAGAAGAAATGACCTCACTAAGGAAAGAAAATGATAAGCTCAAGGAAGAAACTCAAGAAAGTCAAAAATAGCTCAATGAATTCAAAACTAAAATTGAAGAAAGCATGAATGAAATTAGAGTGAATTCAGAGAAATATGAAGCTGTGAAGAAAGTAAATGTTGAACTCTTACAAAATTCTGAGTCCCTTCAAAAGGACCTGGAAGACAAATAAAAAGTGTTAGAAAAGTTTGTCCAAGGAAAGACTAGCTTAGATGCTATACTAGGGACTAGGGTCAATTTCAATAAGGAAGGTCTAGGCTATGACCCAACCAACAAGAGACCCTTGCAATTCAAGACCATCACCTTCTGCCCAGAGAAGGGAAAAGAAAAGCTGGACACACAATCCAGCTCAAACAGCTCTAAGGAAATTCAAAGTCCTAAAGAAAACACAAAAACCAGTACTGGACAACCATTTAAGATGGCAATGAATTTTATGAAGAATAACACTATGTGGTGCGGACACCCGAGCAGTTGATCGGCACGATACGCCAAGCCACCGGTACCGCACACGGAGCATGACACGAGCCACCTCAGTGTCCATCTGGCTCGGAGACAGCCTGGAGACTCCGCCTTGAGCCTCCCCACTTATTATATTTAGTTAGACTTTATGTGTGTTTAATTTGTGTTTATTTCGTTGCATTCGGTTTGACATTTTGATTGTAATAGGGGCTTATGTGCAATTCGGACCCCATGGGCCCCAAGGGCCCCCCAGGCCCCACCCCAATGGGCCACCTCAGCCTAGGCTCCCACGTGGGGTCAGTCAACATGCCACATGGGAGCATCTAGAAGTTTGAATGGGAATTGGACACATGGGGGACAATGGACTAGAAAAGTCCACATGGGAGGCCACCTACCCCCACCAACTAGTCCACCCTCTCTCCTTGGTCCAAGGGCCGCCCCCCCCCCCTTTGTTTTTTTATATATTATTTTGTGTGTGTGTGTCACACTCCATCCAACCCTCCATTCCCATCCCCTAGATCCAATGGTTGTGGATGGATGTGAGATGTAACCTATTTAAGCTTGTATTTTCCATTTTAGTAGAATTAATGCATTCATTTGGAAGAAAAAAACCTTGGAGCTCCAGCTTGGTGTGCCCCTCCCTCTCCCCTTGCATCTGTGAAGGTTGATTCATGGTGGTGAGACTCCACCCTATCAGTTCCGGTCGCCGCCGCCGCCGTCACGAGCCGCCACCGCACCGCCATCAATGAAGTTCTACCTGCGCAGTACCACAGCAGCTTCCATGAAATTCAGCCATCAACCACGAGCTCAGATCGACCTGGGAATTTTACTGAATGTTCCAGAGGTGCCAAGAACTATCCACAAATTTTGGTTTGTCATTCAGATCCAGTTTCATAATTTTAGATTTTCGTCCACTCTTCCACTTCGGTTCTGCCAAAGTTCTGTCCAGGTTCCCATCCGCCCTGAGTTTGAAGTCTTAGGTCCACTTTTTGATTTATGTTGGTTCGCCCAATTTTATTTGGGATTCCACCCATCCACCCCTTCATGTACAATTTTTATCAATATTTGGTTCGTCCGTTTCCTATTTTCTAAAAATTGTTCTCAGTCCCAGCTACAATTCTATCCCAATGTTCCCAGATCCGACCGCCAGTCACCCCAAAAATCATAGTAAATCACTATCACCTCCAAATCAAATTCCAAAAATAGTCCCAGTTCCGTGGTTTGATCCCCTACAACTTAGAAGAAGAGCGCAAGAGCTGAATCGGAGGTTTACTAGGCGGTCAACAGTGGTTCTCAGACAAGTACCCTTCAAATCTGAGGTTCGGTTACTGTACAACAGGGACTTGTAAATTCATTAAAGTTTTGATCCGACCAGATCTAGTAGATCTCTCTGGGTCTAGATTGAAGCATTTGAAGAGAGCTTTCCAACGATAGCTTATGCGTCATGATCCGACGTCGGGATTGATCGCAGCGGCCGTTTTCGCCGGAGCGCACGCCGGAAAACAGAAATCAAAATCCGTGGGCAGCTAGTTCAACAATTGGGAATCGGGGCCGATCGACCCCCGATCGGTGTTCCCGGCCGACCGCCGTCCGTGGAGGTGCGCCACCAGGGGTCCCCATCACAGTGGGTCCCACCCCCGCAGATCCAGAGGACAGCGCCGTCCGTGGGCCCCGCGGGCTCGTAGAAGCCGCCGTTCGGAAAGCACGAAAATGAGGAGTTCGGCACCGCCGGGCGACATCAAGATGCTGCCCGTCAACCCGAGTTGCGTGATTTCCGGACCCTACATGTGACCTTTTACCTCCCTGCGTGGAGTGGGTCGACTTAGGGTATTGTTGTAATCATTGTTAACCGGAGTCCATAATTCAGCCGGGGTTGTCTTCGCCACGCCGGGTGCGTGGAGGTAATGGTCCGAACCTCTTGGCGTTCATTTGCTTAGCTAGTATACGGTCTTTTGACGCTACCAAGAGCGTAGGTACTAGCCCGTGTGTCCATGTCACCGCTGTGAGAGTGAGTGTGACCCGTCCCGTGACTCGATCCGAGTCCGGAAGTTGAGTCGGACTACCCTTGACCTCCGCCGGTTCCTTAACTGTGCACGGTCCGCGCTTTCCCTCGCTTGGGACGACGAGTGAGCTTCCACTTCTGTTAGCGACGTTTTGCCACTAGGAGCTCGTAGTGTCGGGCTTAGTGTCTCCCTGGTGTGTGATGCTGGTCGCGTCCACATCTAGAGTCCGAGGGTGGCACCTAATAGTGTCGTCTCCCGTGTCCGTCCCGCATCACTATGCCCACTCACCAGAACACAAATGGTAGATGGACCAAGAAAGTAAATCAGAATAAGAGCTGGAATTACAACAATCAGATGGGTCCAAACAGGACCTACTGGAGAAATAACTTTCATGGTCAAAGATATGCTAATCAACAAGCCTACAGGAAATTTCTTAGGAATAGGAAGACTAATGAATGGAATAGAACTCACTTCTCCACTTCAGCTGGATTCAACTTTAATAAACCAGAAAGGAAAGTGCCAGAGAAAACCATGCTGAAACAAATCTGGATACCTAAACACTTGATCAGAGATTTGAACAATGTCCTTGGACCCAACTCATCTTGGGTTCCAAATCACTCTGCTTGATGTATCTGTGTAGGTCGGCCTGGCAGCTGAAGACAACAAGTGGTACCTCGACAGTGGCTGCTCCAGGCATATGACAGGAGACCGATCCAAGTTTAGCAAGATAGAGATGAAGCCAGGGGGTCTGGTCAAGTTTGGAGGAAAGAACAAAGGTAAAATAATTAGAGTTGGAACAGTAGGTAAGTCTTCCACAAACTCCATTGAAAAAGTCTTACTTGTGGAAGGGCTTCAACACAACCTGATTAGCATTAGTCAATTATGTGACAGGGGTCACAGGGTTGTATTTGATGATAGTTCATGCAAAATCCTTGAAACAAATTCTGACATGGTTAAATTTGTAGCCAACAGGATTAATAATGTCTACATTGTAGACTTAGATGAGAAATCTGAATTTACTATTTGCTTATCTGCCAATTCTGAAAATGATGCCTTTGAATGGCATAGACGTTTAGGTCATGCTAGCTTTTCAACTTTAAATAAATTGGTCAAGCATGATTTAGTTAGAGGCATGCCTAGAATTAAATTCAACTCAATATCAAAAGCATGTGATGCATGTGCTCTAGGCAAACAGACCAGAAATTCCTTTAAATTAAGATCTGAGCCATTGTCTTCTAGACCAATGGAACTTCTTCATATGGACCTTTTCGGTCCCACTAGAACTCAGAGTGTTAATGGAAACAGGTTTGGCTATGTCATCATAGATGACTTCTCTAGATATTCATGGATATTTTTCTTAGCAAATAAGAGTGATACATTTCAAAAGTTTAATCTGTTTTTCAATAAGGTCAAACAAGAAGGGAAATACAAGGTTTGTTCTATTCAATCTGACCATGGAGGTGAGTTTGAAAACTCTATGTTTACTGATCTTTGTGACAAAGAAGGACTAACTCACAGGTTTTCTTCTCCCAGGACACCTGAACAAAATGGGATTGTGGAGAGAAGAAATAGAACAGTGGTGGAGATGGCCCGAACCATGTTGATTGAAAGTAAATTACCTAGAAGGTTTTGGGCAGAAGCGGCCAATACAGCAACCTACATAATCAACAGGGCCATGGTAAGACCCATACACAAGAAAACACCCTATGAGCTTCTAAAAGGTAAGAAACCAAACTTGTTTCATTTCAGAATTTTTGGAGCAAAATGTTTTATTCATAACAATGATAAGAAAGATTTAGACAAGTTTGAAGCCAAGAGTTCACCTGGAATATTCTTGGGTTACTCTGAAGTGTCAAGGGCATATAGGGTATTTAACATATCAGATCAGAAAGTGGAAGAGTCTCCACACATCCTTTTTAGTGAAAAGAAAGATGTCTCTAATGTTGAAAATCTTGACAGGGATTCCAATCATGGTGGGGATTTTCTAGAAGACCAACAGGAAGAAGAGAAGACTCAGCTGAGTGGAGAAACAATTCCCCAAATCAGGAAGGTCCAAGAGAAACAGGTGAGTCTTCAACAAATATTAGATTTTTTAAAGACCATCCTTTAGATAAAGTCATAGGCAATCCTGAAGATCTTCTTCGGACTAGGTCTCATTTTAGAAATGTGAATCATCATGACTTATTTGCATTAGTCTCACAAATTGAACCCAAAACAGTAGAAGAGGCCTTAGCTGATCAAGCTTGGGTCAATGCTATGTGTGAGGAATTAGGTCAGTTTGAAAGGAATAATGTCTGGGAGCTTGTCCCAAGACCAGATGGTATAAATATCATAGGAACCATGTGGGTGTTCAAAAATAAGATGAATGAAGATGCAATCATCTCTAGGAATAAGGCCAGATTAGTAGCCAAAGGTTATTGTCAGGAATTCGGTGTAGACTTTGATGAATCCTATGCACCTGTTGCTAGGATGGAAGCTATAAGATTGTTGCTTGCCTTTGCTTGCTCAAAGAATATAAAACTCCAACAAATGGATGTCAAAAGTGCCTTTTTAAATGGAGTCATTAAAGAAGAAGTTTTTGTTGAACAACCTCCTGGATTTCAATACTCTCCTCAACCTAACAAAGTTTTCAGGTTAAACAAAGCCTTGTATGGTCTAAAGCAGGCTCCAAGAGCATGGTATGAAAGGTTGTCTGAATTTCTGATCAGCAAGGGCTACAAAAGAGGTAAAGTTAATCAAACTTTATTCACCAAAGGCATAAACAGAGACCTCATCATAGTTCAGGTATATGTAGATGACATTGTATTTGGATCAACTAAGCATGAACTATGTGATGAATTTTCTACCATGATGTCTGCTGAATTTGAAATGAGCTTGGTTGGTGAACTAAAATATTTTCTTGGATTGCAGGTACAGCAGCTAGAAGATGGGTGCTTCATCAACCAAACCAAATACACAATGGAACTGTTCAAAAGGTTTGGCATGGAAAACTTAAAGCACATTACTACACCCATGGGCACCAATACTTCATTGGATGCAGATGAGATAGGTAAAGAAGTAAATGCCAAACTTTATCGAGGTATGATTGGATCACTTCTTTACTTGACAGCCTCTAGACCTGATATACAATTCAGTGTAGGAATGTGTGCAAGGTATCAGTCTAGACCTACTGAATTACACTTAGCTACAGTTAAATGAATCTTCAGATATTTGTCAGCTAGTCATTCTCTTGGTTTATGGTTTCCTGCATCTCACACATTTAAGTTAGTAGCATACACAGATGCTGATTATGCAGGCTGTAAACTAGACAGGAAAAGCACTAGTGGCCATTGTGAATTCTTGGGTGGGTGTTTAGTGTCTTGGGGCTCCAAGAAACAACATTCTATGGCCCTCTCCACTGCAGAAGCTGAATATGTGGCTGCAGGGAGTTGTGGAACACAAGTAATATGGATTAAACTCCAGCTTCAGGACTACCAAGTAGACCTGGGGTGCACACCAATTTACTGTGATAATACTAGTGCCATCAATCTTGCTAAAAATCCTGTTTTGCATTCACGAACCAAACACATAGAGATAAGACATCATTTTATAAGAGATGAGGTGTCTAAGAATAATTTTGAACTGATTCATGTAGGCACAGATAATCAGATTGCTGACATATTCACAAAACCTCTGGATAATGAAAAATTCACCACATTGAGAAGAGAATTAGGCTTATACAAATTGTCTTAATTATGAAGCATGTTCTTGTTGTGAGGGGGAGTTGTGTTTGTCTGATGTTTAGCCTTCTTTCATGCTGGTTTAAGGGGGAGTTCAGAATGCTTACTGGTTAGCTTTCAGGAATACTCTGAGTAAGGGGAAGCCTTGAGTTTTTACTGGAATGTTTTATTGAGGAATGCTATGTCTTAGGGGGAGCTGAGTTGTGATGTGAGAAGAGAAGTTCTTTGACAGATTCAAAAGGGCTGTCCAGATGTGTAACTTTGATGGTCTTGCATGACTGATCTAGAGTGGTTCTCTTAGACAGTAGAGTGTCACTTATCTCTTAAGTCTATAAGTCAGTGACTCTAATCTCCAGATTAGAATCTTTCCTTTAGTACTTCTTCAGAGATCTGGACTAATTGCATAAAGTATATCTTTCTACATTGTCATTGATTCTGGTTCAGGCCAAAAACTTGTATGTCTTGTTATCTGACCCAATCAACTTGAAATCTAGACTTCCAGACTCAATTCAAGAAATAGTCCTTTTTGGTATTGTTTTCAATCATTCTATCTCTTTAACTCAAGGGCTTAACTGAACAAAAATGTTCTGTTTTGATCACTGAGAAACTGGGAGCTTCATCAATGAAATGAATATTTCTCCCATGTCATGAGGTGTCAAATGCTTAAAATGAATGAAAAGACATGACAGAGCAATGGTGGCTTGCTGGTGAGTAACTGGGGACTCTGGCCTCTAATCAAGGTGTTTCCTCATGTCAAAAGCTACAGTTACTATCTCTGTTCCCTAATAAAAAAAAGGTGGGGAAGTAATGAGGTACTCACTTTGAGTAACTGGAGATTCAGGCCTCTAATCCAGGTGTCTCTCTAATGTCAAAGGAGTGAACTACCAACTTACTCATTGATCTTCTTGAAAATCATCTCCACAACAAAAATTCCTTGTTGTTATGCAACTAATGGATTGCTTGTCTTCAATATCTTGAGAACACCTCTCTGATTTCATCTCTTGCTGTCTTGTGGGATAGTTGAATGATCAGCTATATCTGGCCATACTTGTGAACTCCTGCTCTAAATCATCCACTATGTATGCTGATAAACTTGTCAATCATTCTACTTCTCTATTGTGTACTGGAATTTAAAGAATCTTCTCTTGAGTTTAGAACCTCACTTATTCTCTTAAGACCTACTAGTGACTGTCTGCACTAAGAAGTTAATGCCCTTATTCTTCATGTTTCCAGCACTGTCCTACATTCTGTAGTTCTTTTTGTTGATGTCAAAGGGGGAGATAATTTCTGCTATATCAGTGAGAAGTTCTGCAATTTCAGTGAGTCTTGGATTTGTCTTGAGCTTTGGGGGAGTCATGTTGCTTCGAGGAAGATATGGTTATGAGTTGTGGGGGAGATGAGAGTGTGTTGTAGGGATTGTATAATTCATCTGCATGTGCATGCCTTGAATTTACTTTGTTTGTTGCAGATGATATAAATCTCTTGTTGAACCTTGATATTGCTTGATTCATAGTGTTGTCATCATCAAAAAGGGGGAGATTGTTGCATCCCTATGGTTTTGATGATGTCTCACACTATAAATCAACCTTCTATCTCTAGATTCATGCTGGTTCATCACCTAAGTGAGTTCAGTTCATATGATGTTCCATTATTTCATCTATCTACACTGTTTGGTTAATATGGACAGTAGTGGGTCGACTCATCAGCAAGGGTGGGTCGACGCATCAGAGCATTGATAGCTTGGGCATAAAGTCTATACACCAGCTTGATCTATTTAGTCTGTACATTGGCATACCCTCTTCTAGTCTGTACATCGGGCACTTTCTAACTGAAGTCCATACACTGGTCTCATTACTCAAAGTCAGTTCACCTCAACCCTATACATCCTTCAAAGCTTCATGTCTATACACTGGCTGCTGCATTCTCTTGATGTCTAAACACCCGATAGTATAAGTCTATACATCGCCCAGTGTCATGTTTGCATAGTCTGTACATCGCCTGCTTTACACAATCAAAGTCTACACATTGCTTGTCAACAGGCTCGCACACACTAAAGTACATACATTGCACAAAGTCTGAACATTACTTCAGAGATAGCTTCAGCAAAGTCTATACATAGACTGGCAGTCTTCATGCTAAGTATATACATTCCTTGAGTCCAAGTCTGTATAGCGTCCGGTGTCTAGAATCCTTGAAGTCTGTACATCGGACTGCTTCTTTTGAAGTCTATACATTGGCTTGTTCACTTCTGCAAAGCATGTACATCAGACTGTGGCAAGTCTATACATTCGGTTCCTTGGGCAAAGTCTATACATCGCTTAGTCTGCACATTATCTTCAGCCCATGCGTTCAAAGCCAAGTCTATACAACGCCAAGTCTGTACACTCATCATCTGTTCCTACGCTTGGCCAAGTCCATACACTCAACATTTCCCTACGCTTTCCTGGCCAAGTCTGTACATCACTAAACATGTACATTGAATGCTGCTCAAACGTTCAAAGTCTTCAAAGTCTGTACAGCGTCCATCTCAGCCAGCGTCTCATGCGGCGTCTTAGGCAAGTCTGTACATCGGCCTCATTCGTTCAAGTCTATACATTGAACTGCTTTTCAAAGTCTATACAGCGTCCGTCTCAGCCAGCGTCTCATGCTGCGTCTTAGGCAAGTCTGTACATCGGCTTTATTCGCTCAAGTCCACACATCCACAGTGGTTCATCAAGTCTATACATTCACTTGAGCTTCACCAAGTCTATACAACGCTGAAGTCTTCACAAGTCTATACAGTGCTTAAGCTTCATCTAGTCTGCACATCGCTTCAAGCGATTCAAGTCTATACAGACTGCCTTCACATCCAGAGTCTGTACATCGGTTCAACAGCCGATCGTCTCATACAGAACTTTCCAAGTCTGTACAGCCGAGTGTCTAATGCATCGTCTCACCCTGGCATAGTCTATACACTGGCTCAAGTTTGTCGAAGTCTATACATCTCCGTTGAGCATCAAGTCTACACACTGCTCACAGTCTTATTAAGAGTCTCACACATGTTCCAAGTCTGTACACTGTTTAGGCATCGTGAAGTCTATACAGTGGCTGAAGCTTTGTTAAGTTTACACATTGGTAAGGCTCATTTGCAATGTTCATCACATGTATATACACTGCCTTTCATGAGCCTATCCATCAAGTCTACACATTGGGTTGTCCGACCACAACCCTATACATTCTGGTGTTATAACTTGAGTCTTCAATACTCACAGCACACTCTTTCCAAGCCTGTACACTGGTGAGGCTTCGTGAAGTCTACACAGTGGCTGGGCTATGTAAAGTGTACACATTAGTAAGGCTTGTTTGCTTTGTTCCTCATAAGTCTATACACTGCCTTCATATGCATTGTTCATAAGTCTATACACTGCCATTCGTTTGCATTGTTCACATGTCTATACACTGCTTTCACATGCGCCTTATTTATTAAGTCTGTACACTCTCTCACGTTGTACACACTTAATCAGTTGATGTTTTTGAAGTATATACATTCGTGTTTAAAGCTTGAACTAACTAAGTATATACATTCCATCTGTCTGTCTGCAGATGATTCAGGCTGATGATTGGGCACATGAACCGAGGTTGGCACCTGGCACGTGATCCAAGATAACAGGCGCATGACACATGGATGGCAACCTAGTCAGGATGCTGCCATGTGGTCGAAATTCAAATGATCTGGTAAAAAGTGCATGGGCGGGAACCTGGCAGCCACACGCCAATATCTGCTATAAATATAGAGCTTCATCCTTCAGTAGAAGCTTGATCGTGAAAAGAAAAAGCAGAAGCCATTGGTGAGAGTTTGCATGATCCAGAAAAGAAAAAGAGCAGGGAGTTCCAGATCTGAGAGGAGTTTGTTCGAGAGAGAGAGCAGTGTGTGTGGATTGATGAATTGCTTCATTTGAAGCTACATTTGTATTGGGTTTCAGAACTGATTTCTTCTTCATTGGTTTTTGTTTCTACTTTTGTTTTCGTTTCATTTTGTTCATCCTTCTGATTTGAATTGGTTTTCCTCCGGTGTGTGGAGGAAGGGAGTATTATTTCAGTTTCCCTCTGAGTTGCAGAGGAAGAGAGATCGGTGATCTCTGGTGGTGTTAGTGACTGGTTGTCATTAACAGTTTCCCTCCGGTGTGTGGAGGAAGGGAGAGGATTCTCCGGTTGTGTTCTAGCTGGGAGCTAGAACAGGTTTCAAGTTCTGTGGGTAGCAGAGCTTGGTTGAGGGATTTGTTTCCCTTGGGTGTTCAAGCTATGTGGCAGCATGTTGTTCGCAGACTGAGTCTGCATTGATCTAGCATTGTCTAGTGGAATCATCATTCTAGTTGGAGTGAGGGGTGGATGTAGATTGCGGACTGCAATCGAACCACCTAAAAACCGAGTGCCTCCTCTGTGGTTTGCTATTGTTATCTGCGCTCTTCATCTGCTTGTCTCTTTGCTTCCATGTGATTAGTTCTTCATTCTCATTTACTTATACTGCCTCGCTTGGTGATTGTATTTACATTTCTCTGTGTGCGGGTTAAGGAGGGGAGTTAGCAGTAGAATATATTTTTTGCCTAAGTTTCTATAAATTGGGAGTGATCTATTCATCCCCCCCGTTCTATATCACTCTTGCTGCGCTAACAGCTTCTTGATAACTTGAGGTTTTGCCGGTGTAGCTTGTTCCGATAGAAGAGGGCAGTCAGGGATACGGTGTTCCCTACTCCCACATCGTAAACACGCACCTAGCTTGTGCCAGCATTCCTCCATCTTGTGACCTGGACGATCGCAATACTTGCACTTGCCCTTGAATGGAACAATAGGGCCGGGTTTCTTCTCTTCATTTCTTGGCATCTTGCCTTTCCACGTTCCAGATCCGATCCACGAACTAGACCCACTCATGGGCCACTTTTTGCTAGTGCCAAATCCGGGTCTAGGAGTTGGTTGTTCCTTCTTCATGCCTTGCCCACGGATCCTCTCCGTCATTTCTAAGGTATCTTCTAGAACTTGTGCCTTTCTCACCATCTCAGAATAAGTAGAGATCTCCATCGGCGCCAGTTGATTGATGTAGTGAAGCTTCAACCCGTTGAGAAATCGCTTAGCTTTCATCTTTTTTGTGGAGATGAGGTGAGTAGCATAGCGTGAAAGCCGAGAGAATTGTGCTTCATATTCAGCCACCGATAAGCTTCGCTACTTTAGAGCAGCGAACTCCGCCGCCTTCTTCTCTTGTACACGATCGAAAAAATATTTGTCGTTGAAGAATTCCTCGAACTCTTCCCATGTGACTTGTTGATCACCTAGAGTTGCCTTGTCGGGATCCCACCAAGTACACGCGTCCCGCTCCAATTGGAAGGTAGAAAGAAGGACACGCTCTTGGTCGGTGCATTGCATGACTTCAAAAATTCTCCCCATTTCATTGAGCCAATGCTCGGCCTCGTCGGGGTTAGTCGAACAAGCAAATCTTGGCGGGTTCATTCCTCGAAAGTTTCGATATAAGTCACCGGTGCCATGACCCGCTGCTCCAGCTTGAGCTACCTGATGTAACGCTTGAGTCTGGCCTTGAACCGTGCACTGCAGGTTCCTCCATTCAGCACGTTCGGCCGCCATCTACACGAGAAATAGATTACTTAGGTCCAATAAAATAGATAATAACACGATTAAGGAACGAACTTAACCCAAGTTTCTACCCAATCTCACCAGGTCAGGTTCTAGACTTTAACAAGGTTAGAGGTCCAATGCACCTAAACACGACCAAAAACTCGGTACCTGGCGGAGTTAATCGGTCTGAAGACCACTCGCGCAAGTATGCGACCTTCCCGATAGGCGTAGCCTAATGTTCGGACAACACCTTTTGATATACCGATTATTGGGATGCAATGCAAGAAAACCTAAACTTAAGGAACCTAGGAATATGAAACCTAGGGCTCTGATACCAACTAAGCTGTCACGCCCCGACGCGGAATATCGGGACGTACAGTCAGGAACAAGCTGGCAAGAGAGAAAACTAAACTAAACATATACAAGTGCTAAGAAATGGAAATAACTTATTGACCATTAAACAAAACATAACTGGTACAACAATCCTCAAAATCAACTCAATACAACTGGGATAACAAACTCTAAACCACAATAACATAGCTGAAGCACAACACACTCTAAACACAACTAATTGCTACACTCAAAACATCACTCCTGCCCTTCCCCATCGGTAAGCGCGTCATCTGAAAAGCCTGGAAAGGGGGAAAACAACAACTATGAGCTGACGCTCAGTAGGAAATAACAGATAGGTATAAGTGATTAGCAGTTTAATTACATTTTCAAAATATCATGCTACAAAGGATAATGCAATAAAAGAATAATGATGATATAATGAAACAAAATTTAAAGATCTTGCAAGGTCAAGAAATACAAAGGAACAGGATGGTAATACTTAAGAGGAATAACAAAGACAAGAATTTACTACAGGAGATAACGATAAAGAGTTGGCCATATTGAGACAATTCAAGTCATGTCGAGCACGTATGTAATTTCATTTCCACGTCCAAGTAACAGCAAGTAAGTATCAACAAGTAGGGTATAGAACAGTGAAGAGTGGAAAGTGAAAAGTAGTAGAGAGTAGTGGAGAGTAGTAGAGAGTAGTGGCCAGTCCTAGATTTAACTCATGCCATAGTACTGGTGCCAAATGCCACACCTAGTCAATCACCTCCCCGGGGGTACACGTAGTGTTCGGGCGCTCCTCCCAGGACTAGACCAAGCCCTCAATTGTTTGCCAGGCATTGATTTCTTTGGATCAAAGATCCCACGAATCTAGACTTCCACAATTTATGGCCAGAATTCCAAGGTTTGAACCATGTAGCAATAACAATTTCAAGTAGGAAGGAGATTCATTTCAGAATTTCAAGGTAAGCACAATCATCAAGAAGATTGAAAACCAAACCACAATAAGAGTTAATCATGCTGCGCTACTGTAGTACAGCAGCTATCCAACAAGCTAATCAACATATTAATCCTAATTACCAAGTTAATATGTCAAAGATTATCCATTATCATTTGCATTAATCATTAAGCCAAAAGAAGATTCAAGATGATTAAAGAACAAGCTCACAGGAACGAAATAGCATGTATTACAGAGATTTAGTTATACCATTAACCACTAATTATGTGGGTTTCTATTTAACCAATGTATGAGTCGAAATGAAGATGGTAAATGGCATGTTTTTACACTATGTTTGCAAGTAGGAACCAATGTAAATTTAAATCATAAGGTTTCCAGAATAGGTCACTGGTTCTTCAAAAATATAGTTTTCAATTGGTCTAAGTTGATTAGGTCGATCCCCTAATGATCCGGATCGATCCTCGGGTCAAAAAAATGACAAAACTGGTTTTCTGGTGTATGGGTCGACCCTTGGGGTCGACCCCTGTAAAAATGGGGTCTGGCAGCTGAATGGGTCGACCCCTGGGGTCGACCCCCACCATTTCTGCAGGATGGGTCGCCCCTGGGGTCGACCCCTTCATTCCAGCGCATGGGTCGACCCCTGGGGTCGACCCCCTTCCAGGGACTGGATGGGTCGACCCCTGGGGTCGACCCTCGGGCCTGCAGGGTTGCCCAGAAAATGGGTCGACCCCAGGGGTTGACCCCTGCAAGAACAACAACGGCAGTAACTTTCGGAGAGCACAAAAACACACCCAATTGTGGTCCAATTGAGTTGGAAACATAACCATATGCTATAGGAATCTTACTAGACATATGAGGGTCATAAAACTACAATTTGAAAACACGAATTTCATCAGAATTCACAAGAATCACAACCTATTCTATGAAGAACACAAGAAGACCTAATTCTTGACATACTTCCACTAAATCTAAAAATTCTCCCAACATACACAACGGAATTTGGGGATTTTGGTGTCAAAAGAAAGCTAACAACATGCTGATTACATCATGTAAGTTAATTAGAGTTTGGTTGTTAGATCCTACCTCAAATCGGAGAAAGAATTCGAAACCCTAGAATGAAGAATAAGCTTGAAAGCAACTCACAAAAAGCTCGATATCTCCACGGATACCTAATGAAATTTGAGGCTTTCAGTCCCATTGGATAGATCTCGACGAGCTGATCAAGATACTATATTTACAAGTCTCATTTGGTTAAGGGTACCTGCCTTAATCGACGGATTAAAGGGATGGAGATGAAGAACGACGAACTACCAACACCCTCCACCAAAACGACGAATACTCCCAGATCTGGACTCCTCGTCAGCTGTCCCAGCTACCAAATGAAACTAGAGTCGAAGAGCTACATTTCTATAGGTCATGGAGCTTCTGGAGCCTTCGGAGTTAGGAGTATTTGGCGCTGCAAGTTACGTGTTAGAAACGGCGCCGGAATCCCTGACTCGACCAAAGCTATGTTGGCAGCACGTTTTAGGGCTAGGTTTACATCAAATTGATTGAGGGTAAATGTTCCTTACCTCGTGGCCTTCCATTTGCCCTTGATTTCAGATCATTTGGTTGAGTAATAAGGTCGAATTTCACGTTTTAAGTTACGATTAGGTAAAGGTTAGGTAAAAGTCAAATGCGGGATTAATCCTCTAATTAGACAAGGTTATGTAATTAATTTGGGTCAAGTCCAGAAAACAAAATTGCTATAAAAATGATCTTTTACCCAATTACTATTTTTACAGAATTTTCTAAGGTAGTCGAATTTATAGGTTCTATTTTCTAATGAATTAAATATTAATATTTCAAAATTCAAACATTAATTCATTTTAATTCAATTTATAATTAATAAAAGCTCAATACAACTTAATAAATAATCGGGGTATGACATTATTCTTCAGATCCCCGTAAGCTGGGGTGCATTCTTTACGACTTCTATGCCCCCATGGCGGGGTATGTTGCTTCTTCAAATGCCCCTGAGTCGGGGTGTATTTTTTTGTGTCTTACACCTCTATGGAGGGGTGGATGAATCCTCTCTTCTAGATTTGTGGCCGTGCTCTACCTCGTTGCTATAAAGCATTCCCTACAGCGGGGAGGAGTTTGTCAAGCTGAAGTTGCGGCTTATTGGATCTTCGAGCAGTCACTCGAGGGGCCATCTTATGCCAGATAGGGGCAGCAGGAAGGTGGAACGGGCCAGGGCATTGCACCGTGGGCTTGGACCCTCCTAGATCCAGGCGGGATGCCGTCCTTCTTCTCGTTCTCTTGGTCGGCCATGCTTGCCATTTTTTTTTCCTTTCTTTTCTTCTCTTCTTCTTCTCTTTTTGTGTAATAGACCAAGGTGGGTGTGCAGGAGAGTGCTCACCCCCTCAGGGAGGGGATGAGTGGTTCGCTCCACCACATCAATCCCACAGTGGTAATCTTTGTTCAGCACGGGTCCCGACGGATATGGCCGTACAACCCCCTCTCGCCGATTCTTTCTCTTCCCCCTTTTGTTTCTTTCTTCTTTCCTCTTTTCTTCTTTTCTTCTTTTCTCCATTTCTTCTTTTTTTTTTTTTTGCGGAAATGGGGTGTGATTTCCCCTCCCTCTCCTCTTTTCCTCTTCTGTCTTTTTTTCTTTCAGCGGCCTTCATGATTCATGGAGGCTGCATGTGCCTCGGAGTAGCATCCTCGAGGCCATAAAGATAATTGCGCCTAGTCCGGCTTTTCTCCCCATAGGGCTGGTGAAGATAACACCTGCAATTCATCAAAGCAGGCAAACATTATTTATTAGGAGGCCATGAGGCCCCGAATCCCGGCGAAGAGATGAAGGGTGGTTTCAGTCCCACCAGGCGTGCCAGACTTGTGGACGCACTTTTCGACACACTCATTTGTTTGTTTCTTTAAGTCGGTTTATTCGGTGGGTTTATTCGTTTATTAAGTGCGTGGGCGTGCCAGTCACAAAGTGACGATTTATTGTGCGTTCGATCTGACTAATCAGACGATTGTGTGGTTCGCGTCGGGACCAGAACCCGCCGCACCGTAAAGGTCACGACGTCATTTATATCCTCTCGGAGAGGGGAACACCCTTGATTAATCGCCAGGAAAAGGGGCCTCATGGCCAGAAAATTAGTTACGTGAAAAGTCTATTAGGAAGCATTGAAATCCCCGTGCGAGGGTGAGAAGAAAGCATTCGAGACCATGTTGGTCGTGTGTTGACCATTTGATGTTCGGACGAGTGTCCGGCTTGAGAATCGCGTAATCGTCACGGGAAAACAGGAGCATATGTATGCCGGGGGTACGGCAAGTTTATTGTTCAAAGGGATAGGAGACATTCGGTTGAATCCCGGTTAGAGTGATTGATGGGAATCGACACTGAGCCAGTACCTTTTCATATTGCATTTATATCCTTTAGTTTATTTTTATATCCACGGGAAAGTATACGCGTAATTGTACGGCTTTATCGGCCAATGCGTCACTCCCGTAGATTGTGTGGGTTTCTATGTAATTTGTCAGTAGGACCAGCAAGGGGGCCCTCAGCCCTTTCCCATTGGTCCATGTCATCTTGTGGGGCTAGTCAACCATCCTAGGTGGACATCTAGAAAGTTGGACTAGTCATATGCCACATGGGTAGACAAGTGGCCCATTTTGTCCAAGGTAGGCCACCTACCATTCAACCACCCATTCAACTTCTACCCCTTGGTCAATAGGGCGCACCCCCCCTTGCATATTATATTCTTTTTTTTGTGTTTGTGGCATGCAATCCTAGCCCTTCAATCCCGTTCTCTAGATCCAAGGGTCCACATTGCATTTGATGTAAACCACGTATAAGCTTGTATTTTCATGTGAAATTCAATGAAAATCAGAAAATTTTGTGAAATCCAAGGAGCATATTGCACCCCCAGCCCCTCTCCCTCTGGTTCCTCTCCTCCAACCTCAATTTCTAGAGTGATTCTACCTTCTATCATCTCCTCTCAACCTCCGGTGATCGTCTGTGCCGCCGCCGCCGCCGTTCGTGCCGCCATCGAGCCGCCTCTGCAGTTCTATCTTCATCCGACCACAGAAGCTTCCACGAATTTTCTGTCTCAGCCATGAGCTTGGATTGATCTGAATTTTTTATGGTGTTTTCAGCCCTTGCATCTCAAGATCCACCTAACTTTTCATGCCATAATTCCCTCGTTTAGTATTTTTACATTTTCATCCAATCTGTCATCCCAGATCTGCCAGGTTTCTATCTATAGTGATAAGACCTCTGAGTTCTTCCCCTCCGACCATCTTTTTGATTTATCCAAACCCTCCCAACTTTACTGGGAGTTCTGTCCATTACCCCCTACCTCCAAAAATTTTCTTAATTTTTTATCCACCTTCTATATATTTTTAGAAATTCGTGTTCTTCCTCTAGTACAGTGTTTTTAGTCAGATCCCAGATCCGACCACCCTCCACTTCCAAAATCACAAAAAATCACCACCACCTCCAAATCCAAATCCAAAAATAGTCCTGGTTTCCTCGTTTGCTTTCCTACAACCTGGCGGAAGAACACATCTTCAAATTCGGACATCTACTTCAAGGTCAAAGGCAATCAACAGAAAAGTTCTTTGCAGATCTGAGTCTTCGGTTACTATACAATAGCAGCATATAAAATTTGCCAACACAAAGTACAAATCTGGTGAATTTTTATGAAGGCCACTAGATTGTAGTACTTCGAAGCAGCTTTCCAACGGCCCTGATCTCGTCGCATTCCGACACCGGTGCTGATCGCAGCGTCCGTTCTCGCCGGAGCGCGCGCTGAAATACAGAACCGGCAGATTTCCGATCAGTTTTTTCGACCGGTGCCGAACGGGGTCGTCCAGCCTCCGGCCGGCGAACCAGCGTGCCGCCAGCCCGGGGAACGCTTCTCCAAGTGTCTCCACTATAGCGGTACCACTGGGTCCCACACGGCCCCTCCAGACAGCACGTGGGCCCCACGGTCGTGAACACGCGTGTAGCCGAATCAACACCCGAAGCTACCTGTCAACCCGAATTCGGTCCTCCCGGGCCCATTTGTATAACCCTTTACCTCCCTACGTGGAGTGGGCATGTTCCCATTGCTGTAATTAGTGTGTGTTAAGTTTCCCGGGAGTACGAGTTTTCGGCTGGGTCCGTCTTCCCCACGCCGAGCGCGTGGAGGTATCGCCTTCACTCCCTTACTTGGCATTTGCTTATTTTCATATATATTTGTTTATACCGCTGCTAGAGAGCATGCTTTAGGTCTGTTAGCTCGCTATATTATCATTCACCGCTGCTGCGAGAGAGTGCGAGACCGTCCCGTGACCCGATCCGGGCACACGAGAGAGCCGATCACCCTAGCTCATTGCCGGTTTCTCAACCGCGCACGTCCAACGCTTCCCTCGTTAAGGGACAGTCATGAGCTTGTCGTGTCCGTGGTCTCGTCCCGCATCAATTTGGTATCAGAGCGAGTTTGAGTCTAGGGTGTCAAAAAGAAAGAGTATCATTTACGTCCAGTCATTAGTCGGTTTAAGTCGAGTCTAGGATCATCATTGTTTTAAAACAAAAAAAAGGTGTCTTTTGCATTTGCATCCCTTTACTCGGTATATCAAAAGGTGTTGTCCGAACGTTAGGCCACGCCTATCGGGAAGGCCGCACACTTGTGCGAGTGATCTTCGGATCGGTTATCTCCGCCACGTACCGAGTCTTGGTTTACGTCTAGGGTCCTTAGTGTGCATGCATTCCAAACTTGCATAGTCGGTCTAGTGTCTTGTCACCGTGTGTATGCATGTCCATGTCCGCTACCCATGGCCGTTCCCCAAGGCCATACGTTCGAGTGGTCAACTTTTGTGGCCAAAATGAATGTCCTCATGGACCGAGCCTTTGGTTTTACCCCTCTCATTATGAAGGCCGCTCTACCCAACGGGTCCACAACGGAACTCCATTTCACCGATAGGGAGTTAGATAATTGGGTTTCTCTTGACATCGTGGAGTCTCTCTCCAAGACAGGTGAGATTATCCACGATGGTGATTTTGCCTTTGTTGAGTTCTATAAGAGGACCGGCTCTGTTCTCTACACCGATGGCGCATGGTGCAGGATCGGCACACTTGCTGGTTCATGCATCATTTTAGGGCAAACGTGGTTAGGAGAACGAAGAGCCAATCTTGACTGGGACAAGAGGATTTGCACCTTATACCCACCTTACCTACCCGGCAAGATCACCCTCGCATGTCCAGCCACCCAACCCCAACGGTCCACTCCACATTCGGGACCCTCTCATTTGGAGCCACCCGAGCCCGAGCCACCCGTATTTCTAACGGGTACGCCTTTCATAGCCGAGCCGCTTCTTCGTTGGCTCAAGGATGGCTTGATCCCACCTCCCTTCCCATCTATGGACCCTACCCTACCTTTGGTGTCCGTCAACTCCTACCACACAACTTTTCGGTCTAGTCACCATGTCGATACTTTGGATGACCTTATTATGGAATTAGATTCACAATGGGAGTTGACGCATCTTTTGGCCCGAGGTTTTGACCAACCCGCTAGTCTTAGGTTCACCCATCCGGCCTTAGGATCCATTACCTCCGTGTGCACCGTGGGGTGTGTCACCACGGAGATTCTTCTACTCCTCCCGATGCCAGCCGAGTCCGACTTCCTTCTCTTTTGCCCAAGGGAGGAAGTTTATTTTCTTCACATGACCATCGTCCCGTTCACTATGGCGGATGAAGGTGATCATTCACACCTTCAAGAATTTTACGATTGGGACCGTGTCATGGAGGAACCCATCTCCTGGGGTCATACCTTCTTTGACCCTTTTGACCCCTCCACTAGTGAAGCTCCCGAGCTATCACATTCCCTCCACCTCTTCCAAGGAGTTCACTATTCCACCCATACCCCTCAGTCTAGTCGGCAAGCCGTCTCTACATCTAGGGATGATGACGAGGGTAGTTTTGGATCTCCTAGCCCTTCTTCACCCAAATCCCATCGGTCACCAATGCATGAGTGGTACATCTTAGGGTGTCTAGGAGTCCTCCCTTCCATCAACCATCGTGTACATCTAGTATATGCATGGCACATATTCGGGTGTCCTGGTCCGCCGTCACCCATGTACGGGTCGGACTAACATTAGGTGTGTCTAGGGTCATATATGAGTCGCTGTGTTTTTCTTGTGTGGTTTATTTGTGTGGTGTGTTTCGAGTCGATTGTTGTGTGTATTGCATGGTAAGTCTGCATGAGTCTTGTGTAAGCTCGTTGTCGGTCTCTTATGAGTAAGAGGCGAGTGGACTCACTTGATGAGTATGGGATCGGTTCTACATCTATACCCGGATCAGTCACCTATAGGGACTCAGCGGTGATTCCTAGTGAGTCTTCGAGCTGTTTTCTTCCCTTTTGAGAGTGCCCCTTCGGAGTGACCACCTTTATCCCATAGCAGTTCGCATATCGAGTATATATGGAATGAGCAGGTGACGATCACTTGGAGCGGAGCATACCCGCGCTACTTGGCACGGTGACGGATCCGCCGGAGTACTCGAGCATCTCTACCCCTACTCGACGGGGTCGAGTTCCTCCCACCCGGGGAGAGTTGATGGGAATCGACACCGAGCCAGTACCTTTTTATATTGCATTTATATCCTTTAGTTTATTTTTATATCCATGGGAAAGTATACGCGTAATTGTACGGCTTTATCGGCCAATGCGTCACTCCCGTAGATTGTGTGGGTTTCTATGTAATTTGTCAGTAGGACCAGCAAGGGGGCCCTCAGTCCTTTCCCATTGGTCCATGTCATCTTGTGGGGCTAGTCAACCATCCTAGGTGGACATCTAGAAGGTTGGACTAGTCATATGCCACATGGGTAGATAAGTGGCCCATTTTGTCCAAGGTAGGCCACCTACCATTCAACCACCCATTCAACTTCTACCCCTTGGTCAATAGGGCGCACCCCCCCTTGCATATTATATTCTTTTTTTTGTGTTTGTGGCATGCAATCCTAGCCCTTCAATCCCCTTCCCTAGATCCAAGGGTCCACATTGCTTTTGATGTAAACCATATATAAGCTTGTATTTTCATGTGAAATTCAATGAAAATCAGAAAATTTTATGAAATCCAAGGAGCATATTGCGCCCCCAGCCCCTCTCCCTCTGGTTCCTCTCCTCCAACCTCAAGTTCTAGAGTGATTCTACCTTCTATCATCTCCTCTCAACCTCCGGTGATCGTCTGTGCCGCCGCCGCCGCCGTTCGTGTCGCCATCGAGCCGCCTTTGCAGTTCTATCTTCATCCGACCACAGCAGCTTCCACAAATTGTCTGTCCCAACCACGAGCTTGGATTGATCTGACTTTTTTATGGTGTTTTCATCCCTTGCATCTCAAGATCCACCTAAAGTTTCACGCCATAATTCCCTCGTTTAGTATTTTTACATTTTCGTCCAATCTATCATCCCAGATCTACCAGGTTTCTGTCTACAGTGACAGAACCTCTGAGTTCTTCCCCTCCGACCATCTTTTTGATTTATCCAAACCCTCCATATTTTACTGGGAGTTCTGTCCATTACCCCCTACCTCCACAAATTTTCTTAATTTTTTATCTACCTTCTATATATTTTTAAAAATTTGTGTTCTTCCTCTGGTACAGTGTTTTTAGTCAGATCCCAGATCCGACCACCCTCCACTTCTAAAATCACAAAAACTCACCACCACCTCCAAATCCAAATCCAAAAATAGTCATGGTTTCCTCGTTTGATTGCCTACAACTGAAAACAAAAACTAAAAGGGGACAATGATGTTTTGCTCATTCAAATCTCTTTGCTTGAGGGAAGATTGAAACACTCTAAGGAATCTGAAAAAGAAAATGGTTTATTGAAATCTGAACTTGAAAATCTAAAACAACTAAATTCGACCATGTGTGAAATACTTTTGACATTTGAAAAAGGCAAGTCCATGGTCGCTCAAGAGAGTTAGAATGTAAGTATTCTAGAACAGGAAATAGAATCTTACAAGACAATAAATGTCACTCTAAATGAGAAAATCACTTCTTGTGAAAATGAAATTTTATCTTGTGAACTTCTAATTGCTTCACTTCAAAGTGAAATGGTTGACCTGAACAAATCATTGGTCAAGTTTGTGAGTGGGAAGGAAAATCTAAACAAACTCTTGGGAACTAAGGTGAACTTCCAAAGGGAAGGACTAGGATGCAATCCTAGTAAAAAGGAAGCATTTAATCTGAAAATAAAAACTTCGTTTGTGCATGCTTATAGTTCCTCAAGTACACCAAATACTTCATCTGTCAAACAAAAGCCCATTATGCATGCAAAGAAATTTGATGTGAAATCCCAAGCTCCAAAACAAAACAATGCTTCATGTCACTATTGTGGTGAGCTTGGACATTTAATGCATGACTGTAGTGTGATGAAAGAAGATGATTTGAATGCCTCTAAGATGCATAACAATGGATTCCATGTTGGTAAGAAAAGGGAAGTTGAATGCTTTCATTATGGAAGAATGGGCCACACTATGAATAATTGTTGGTCATTAAATGTGAAACCAAAATTTCATAATCAAGATCATAGAGTCCCCAGACATGCACAAAAGTCCAATGCTTATGCTCAACCCAAGAAACTAAAACAACGTGTGTATTGTCATTACTGTGGTTATGTGGGACATCTAATGGATGATTGCTCTTTGTTGCACCTTGACGATCTGAATGCAAAGAAAATGTGGAAAGCCACAAATCGTGGTGCACCTAACCCCCAGGGACCCAAGATGGGTTGGGTTCCCAAAACATCAAAGTGAAGATTTTGTTTTGCAGGAATGCCTTGTGATGGAAGGGGTTATCAATAGAATAAAACTCCTCCAAGGCAAGAATTTGATGAGCCAATATGGTAATACACTCCACTTTTACTTTCACATGTGAATAACAATCTTTTGTTATTGTTCATAGAGTTTATCGGCTTTCACTCATGCTTTCTTGTGTGAATAACAATAATTTTGCTGTTGTTCACAAGGTTCTTTTTCTAGCTACACTCGTCTCTTTTTGTGAATAAAAGTTGAATTTTACACATAGAGCATACACATCTCTTTGCACTCTTGTGAATACAAATCAAAATTTAATCATCTGTCATCTTGATGCATTGACACGCATATATTTCATATTCGTGTGCATGAATGCCATGATTAACCGATATATAAAATGGTGTCAGTGGAAAGGTAGATTAAGTCCACATAGAAGCTTTCATTATGCGTGAGTGTGGTCATCGGACCTACGTACTCCGCCACGTATCGGCAATCAAATTGCTTGAATACATCATTTTGACTTGCTTGAATGTATAAAATATACGCCCGGTTCTTTTCGAACACTTCTATGACTGAACAACCTTGTTAAATAAACTTGCATTGATTTAGGCATGAATGCCTTATGACACATTTTAACAAGGTCATTGTGGTTTACAATCGTACATACACTTAGGGGAGACAAAACCTTGAAAAGGCTAATTCATTTTCTACTATCTGTTCAATCACTCACTTCATATGGAACTTTGATACAACCGACTTCATTCAATAAGGATCTCTGCTATTCCACTCAACACTTTTAAAGATTCTTAAATCCCTACATTTATGTCTAATGACTCGTGAGGAAAAAGCTGTCAGTCCCTCCAAAAATTGAATAAGTGTGATTTGCCATCGAGTACATCGGGAATCTCCCCTGAAATAAAGGAGGAAACTCGCATCGAAAAGTGTCTTATCCACATTATCATAAATGACGATACTGAGTAATCGGGAATTACCCCTGAGACAAAGGGCATGCCTCATGTCAAAAGGTTAGTCATGTTACTATTTAATAAATACAAAATTATATCGGACTGTGCGAAGCTACCAAAAGTCGAGCATTTTGTATTGAAATGTAGGGAGGAGAGATTCTTGTTAGTGTTACTTAGAACATATGATTATCCATATTGCTTTGAAAGTCATTATTCATTGTTCACATGTTGAATCTGAGTTTGATTGTTTGAATGTACTTCCTGAATTAGTTGATCATCAATGGTCATGCAGTACATCTAATTGTAAGCACAACCATATTAATGTGGCTCATGGACATAATTGCTCAAATCAACTGCATTCTTTTTATACCTGTCCCTAAGGGACTTTAATGCTTGATCTTATACCTATGTATGCTTGCCTGTCTGCCTGCATGCTTAAAATGCACAATAAGAACTTGATTGTTAAACCCCCATAATTGAAGCATGCAACTCACTCTGAACAATCTCTAAAATGAATCTTGCTGAAAATAGAACCATGACTGTTCGATTGTGAAATTGAGTTGGTTAGAAGTACTCTCATGTGTCTAGCTGAAAATTGTGATGGCTGAAAGAAATACAAAATTCTGATTGAATTATTCTATGCGTTGAGTTACTGCTCTGACAGTGTGTCCATTCCTAGGACTTTGTTTCATATTGCACTGACCTTTAGTTCTAATGTACAGAGTTAATAGATTGCATTTGGTGAATCTAACATGCTCTAATCTTGAGATCAATGAAGTTCTCAGAATGAAGGAGATAAGGTAAGTATTCCTGGCTTTGATTCTATTCATGAGGATGAAATGTGATCAATTGAAAGCTTGCATGTTTAATTGAATTGATCATCCAAGTGTGGCTATCTGATTTCCCTTGTCTAAAATCAACTTCTCTCAGTTGAACAACCCACATATTGCCCAATTTGTATTTATCAATTCATGAATATCATGTGTTGCTCATTTGGCCCTCAATTCACTTCATTTCACTTGATCTTTCAAAGTGCAGAAGAAGTGTCAACTCCTAAAGTCGACTCTTTACCCATGCTTCTTCTTCTTCTCACGGGACAAAAACGCCTCAAAAATGTGTCGACCCATGGGGTCGACACTTTGTGTTCGGGAGTCTGTTTGTGAACCGGACCGCCGGGTTCACTTCTCACGCAACCTTCTTATATGGCTCGAACCCAATTAGGCTTGGCTCTCTTTTGATCGAACCCCATCTAACCTCAAAACCCCTTCTCCACTTCTTAAACCCATCCACCACTCCATCATCTTCTGCCCTAACCCTTCTCCGCGACCTCCCACGGGCGACCGTCCGCACCTCCAACGGACGATTCTCCACTTCCCAAGCCTCCGCATCTCTTCCTCTCCATTTCTCCTCCAACCCGCGTTTCTCTCCGACCACTCCATCTCTTCCAAGGGCATCCTCCGGCGATCGGCGGCGTTCGTCCATCTTCCACTTGAAGCAGGCCTCGCGACGCCCTCTTTTGAAGCTCACTCTTCTGGAGTTGTTGTTGCTTGTGCTGTGAAGTCCAGACAGTCAGAGGACAACCCCCATCTGCTCAAAGGTCACAAGCTGCATCGCGGTCCTCCTTTTACTTGCCGTGAGTGTAGTCCAAACTGTACCTATGGCACCCAAGAAAAGATATGTGTTAGAAAGGGAGGAGGCTCGCATCCTAACTGAGCTACGGCGTAAAGACAAAGAAGCCCAGGCTGAGACAAGAAAAAGGGCTGTTGAAACAAAAATGCTGGTTGAGAGAAAAGTGTTGCGACCTCGTGCCGTTGATTTTAGAAGCATCGAAACTGCTCTGCCAAGGTTAGTAGAATTGTTGAGGAAGTAGCCAAATTTGATTCCATTCATGACTGAGCACATAAGAGTCTATCATTCACTAGTTCATCAGTTCTATGGAAATATGGTTGTAAAAAATATTGAGCTGTACACAAAATTAGATGGACATTCTGTTCCTTTAACTGCTCAGTTGATAGGAAAAGCCTTGAATTTGCCTTGGGATAGTGGGATGATTTATGAAGAAGCCATTTATTTTGAAGAACTTGCATATGAACTCATGACGGATAAGGTAGCAACACCAGGGTGTGTACCAAAGCTCAATGCAAATGAATTCCCACCTCTTCAGAAGATTCTACATCACATGATGACCACTATACTACTGCCTAGATCACGGTCTAGGGAACAAGTAACTGACATGCACAAATTTCTATTTGTACAAATCATGAGTGGAGAACCGGTTAACTTCCCAGAGGTGATGATGGAGTACATAACCAGCTGCAGGAAGTCCAAGAACTGGAATTTACCTTATGGAGCTACTTTAACACCAATTTTTCAATCCTTGCATATTGATCTGAGCAAGCAAGTCAGTCATCCAATTAGGGATGCTGACATCTATACTATTCCATCAATCTGCAGCAACATGGGCTATGAATTGAAAAATGGTATTCTCGTTCGCGCACTTCTGTCACAGAAAGGTAAAGCCTCGACAGCAGGGTCTGAGCAAAGTGAGGGTGAAGATCAAGAACAACCCATCAACAGAATTGCCAGAACAAGAGGATCACAGGCCACATCTTCAATAGCTCCATCAATGACCACCAAATTTGACGAGTTAGATGATGAAGTTTTCAATGTCAAAGAATCAGTGGATGCCCTTACACGGGAAGTCAAAGAACTCAAGCTTCATCATGATACTTATCTTCAGAAGTTCGCTGCCATGGCCGACTCCATTGACTCACTCCATACTGCCATTGGCATTCAAAACTCCAAGTTTGACGATCTCTCAGATTTTCTCAGGCGTCCTCGGACACCTCCTGACTCTCCTTGAAGCTTTAGCACCCTCCTTCTAATGGACAAACTGATTGACTTTACCTCCTTTACCACTCCTTTTTGTTGATGACAAAGGGGGAGATGAAATGTGGATGTTATGGCATATTTTATGGACTTGTGTTTAGTTCTATGTTTGTTTAGTTCTGTGTTTAGTTTTGTGGAGGACTTGCTTATTCTGTGGACATGGTTATCCTATGGAAAATGGTTGTCTTATGGAATTCGGTGGACATGGTTGTCTTATGGACAATGTTGAAATTATAAGTAGTTTTGTGAATGTCATATTTTGTGAACTTGTGTTACAATGTGAATGAACATATCTTGTTGATGGATGTTTATTCTGATGCCGTCTCCATTGTTGATTGGAAATGCACTTTTGGATGTCATGCTGCATGGTTTTTTAATTAATGGTTAGAATGCACTATATTCTTGATTGTGTTATCAAATAGTCTACAAGATGCCTAGAGTGTTCATAGAGTGTGAACTGCATTTTGAGAATGAGTGTGCTTGGAATGATTGGTTTGTTAAGAATGGTTTCATGTCTAGAATGCTAGGGTTGAAATTGAATTTCCTTGAAACACTTTTTATCCATCAACTCTATTTTGTCAAATTGCACATAGTATTTGCCATCATCAAAAAGGGGGAGATTGTTGAACCCCGTGCACAGCCGTGTTTTAGAGAATTTTGATGATGAACTAAATACCATGTGACTGCCCTCCATGTAAACAATATGCATATGTTGGTTGTGGATTTGAAATGAACTGAGCAAACTCCATTTGATTGAACGGCTAGTGTATGACACAGTCAACTAATTTGATGAACTTAACTGACGTGTGTTTTGAAATGTTTACAGGAGTTAGTGAGAAAGGAAAGTCTCCGAATAATTTGGGTGAAATTCTTCTAACTCTTCCTTAGTTGATTTGGATAGGATTCAAGCTATTGTGATAGCTATCATGTGGTTTGAAGAGACTTAGTCTAAATATTGAGAGATTGATGAGAGCTAGAGATTATTCTTCAAGAAAGCAAATGAGAATTGAAGACTGACCTTAGGTGTATATCTTTGACATGGACATTCAATGGAGACCAACTATCAAGATCAAGTGGTTATCATTCAATCTGAAACATTAAAATGGTAAGTTGTTGTTTGGATAGTTGAAGGAGGTTTATTGTGAAAGATGGATGAACAAACCCCAAGGTAACTCCCTATCTATATCTACTTGGCTTATCTGTGATCTTTAGGGTAGAGTCACTTACTTCTTTGATTCATATAGTTATCTTTGATGTCTCATGATCTTAGAATAACACCATTGTGTGTTTTCCTATATCTTGTTTATGTCAGGAAAAGTGTCGACCCCATGGGTCGAAACTTTGTCCAGGGGTTTGCTATTTTCAGCCGGCCCTCTTATGTCTTTGAACGTAGGGATAAAAAGTCGACCTTGTGGGCTGACCTTTTTATCGTGAGGTTCTGTCTGGGTTCATGTTTCTGAACCCTGGACATAAGTGTCGACCCACAAGGTCGACACTTATTATGGGTCTTTCTACCGTGGCATTCTATTGTTGCCACAGGTGGAAAGTGTCGACCCCATAGGTCGACACTTTCTTCGCTGGATTCTGTTTGGGCCTTTGTTCTGTTTTGCCCGAATGCGAGTGTCGACCTTAGTGGTCGACACTTTCCGACGACTGGATAATATGCCGATTCGCACGGCAGCCCGAGCCCTAGCCCATTTCACTCTTTTTGTGCACGATCGTGATTGGCCCTTGAAGGATATTGTCCTCCACGTGGCCCCTCACTCCCTTGTGGTATAAATCGATTGAGATAGGGTTTCTTGATAAGAGAGAGAGCATCTAATGCATATACGATTTGGGGTTTTTGCAGGGTGTGAAGCTGCAGGGGAAAGAAGCTTCCTCCCATGACATTCTGAGTTCGATTGAAGGGAAGAGAAGCTTGCAATCAACCTTCCAACAGTAAGTTTGCTGAAGTACCGTGGGGATATCGTCTCTCCATCACCCATGGTCTTGATCGTGAGTCAAGAGAAGTGAAAGGGGCTTGAACAATCTACGTCCATTCTTCTGATCCGAACCAGAGAAGCTTTGTGAAGACATCTCCTCCAGTCCTTTCAGCGCCTGAAGTCACCGAAGAACCAAGTCCCATCATCGACGATCAGAAGTTTGCTCAACTCAATAGTCATCCATGTTTATAGTTATTCATGTTTAGATTTGCTATTGAGCTTGCACATGTATATCTGTGTTCATCTTTTAAACTGAAGAAAACTGTGTCTGTGTGTTCGGAGCGATGTCTCCGAGTGTGGAATCATTGTTGGGGTGCGTCCCTAGTCTTGGTGTGTGTTTGGTGCCGAGCACCGTGTTGAGGGTTCACCCTCGTGTGTGTGTGCTACCTTGCAGCATGTTGAGCTTCGTGCTCGTGTGTGTGTGGTTTGCTACCGTCGTGCAGCATGTGGTGTATTGGGGTTCGTCCCCGTGTGCTACCTCGAGTAGCGTTTTAGTGAAGCCTCACCGAGGTGGTGAGGGGTGGACGTAGGGTACCCGTCGTGGTCCCGAACCACCTAAAAAATCCTTGTGCATGTGTGATTGGTTGTGTGTTTGTTCCTTATCCTCTACCACCATTCACAGGATGGATTATTAATTATGTTGCACATCGATGCTAATTGTGTCAAAGTATACGGCTAGTTCAAATTGTTAATTCTCTATGTGTGATCTTGTCATCCACACGTTTCGTGAGGTTAAGTGAGAAGCCTTCAAGTCACTTTAATTGGTTTTAATTTTTAGAGAAGGATCTATTCACCCCCCCTCTAGATCCGTGCCACTACACTGTGGGACCCAAGTCTGTACATCGACTTCATTCGCTCAAGTCCACACATCCACAGTGGTTCATCAAGTCTATACATTCACTTGAGCTTTACCAAGTCTGTACAACGCTGAAGTCTTCACAAGTCTGTACAGTGCTTGAGCTTCATCTAGTCTGTACATCGCTTCAAGCGATTCAAGTCTATACAGACTGCCTTCACATCCAGAGTCTGTACATCAGTTCAACAGCCGATCGTCTCATACAGAACTTTCCAAGTCTGTACTGCAGAGTGTCTAATGCATCGTCTCACCCTGGCATAGTCTATACACTGGCTCAAGTTTGTCGAAGTCTATACATCTCCGTTGAGCATCAAGTCTACACACTGCTCACAGTCTTATTAAGAGTCTCACACAGGTTCCAAGTCTGTACACTGTTTAGGCATCGTGAAGTCTATACAGTGGCTGAAGCTTTGTTAAGTTTACACATTGGTAAGGCTCGTTTGCATTGTTCATCACATGTATATACACTGCCTTTCATGAGCCTATCCATCAAGTCTACACATTGGGTTGTCCGACCACAACCCTATACATTCTGGTGTTATAACTTGAGTCTTCAATACTCACAGCACACTCTTTCCAAGCCTGTACACTGGTGAGGCTTCGTGAAGTCTACACAGTGGCTGGGCTATGTAAAGTGTACACATTAGTAAGGCTTGTTTGCTTTGTTCCTCATAAGTCTATACACTGCCTTCATATGCATTGTTCATAAGTCTATACACTGCCATTCGTTTGCATTGTTCACATGTCTATACACTGCTTTCACATGCGCCTTATTTATTAAGTCTGTACACTCTCTCACGTTGTACACACTTAATCAGTTGATGTTTTTGAAGTATATACATTCGTGTTTAAAGCTTGAACTAACTAAGTATATACATTCCATCTGTCTGTCTGCAGACGATTCAGGCTGATGATTGGGCACATGAACCGAGGTTGGCACCTGGCACGTGATCCAAGATAACAGGCGCATGACACGTGGATGGCAACCTAGTCAGGATGCTGCCATGTGGTCGAAATTCAAATGATCTGGCAAAAATTGCATGGGCGGGAACCTGGCAGCCACACGCCAATATCTGCTATAAATATAGAGCTTCATCCTTCAGTAGAAGCTTGATCGTGAAAAGAAAAAGCAGAAGCCATTGGTGAAAGTTTGCACGATCCAGAAAAGAAAAAGAGCAGAGAGTTCCAGATCTGAGAGGAGTTTGTTCGAGAGAGAGAGCAGTGTGTGTGGATTGATGAATTGCTTCATTTGAAGCTACATTTGTATTGGGTTTCAGAACCGATTTCTCCTTCATTGGTTTTTGTTTCTACTTTTGTTTTCGTTTCATTTTGTTCATCCTTATGATTTGAATTGGTTTCCCTCCGGTGTGTGGAGGAAGGGAGTATTATTCCAGTTTCCCTCTGAGTTGCAGAGGAAGAGAGATCGGTGATCTCTGGTGGTGTTAGTGACTGGTTGTCATTAACAGTTTCCCTCCGGTGTGTGGAGGAAGGGAGAGGATTCTCCGGTTGTGTTCTAGCTGGGAGCTAGAACAGGTTTCAAGTTCTGTGAGTAGCAGAGCTTGGTTGAGGGATTTGTTTCCCTTGGGTGTTCAAGCTGTGTGGCAGCATGTTGTTCGCAGACTAAGTCTGCATTGATCTAGCATTGTCTAGTGGAATCCTCATTCTAGTTGGAGTGAGGGGTGGATGTAGATTGCGGACTGCAATCGAACCACCTAAAAACCGAGTGCCTCCTCTGTGGTTTGCTATTGTTATCTGCACTCTTCATCTGCTTGTCTCTTTGCTTCCATGTGATTAGTTCTTCATTCTCATTTACTTATACTGTCTCGCTTGGTGATTGTATTTACATTTCTCTGTGTGCGGGTTAAGGAGGGGAGTTAGCAGTAGAATTTATTTTCCGCCTAAGTTTCTATAAATTGGGAGTGATCTATTCATCCCCCCCTTCTATATCACTCTTGTTGCGCTAACACTTGGTATCAGAGCAGGTTTACACCATGTGGACGAATGGTCAAGGAAATGCTAGTGGTCCTAGAACCTTCATGGCCGAAGGTCAATCCATTAGTCACCCTCCTTATTTCGATGGTAGTAACTATCTGTTTTGGAAGAACAAGATGGAAGTGTTCATCAGGGCTCAGAGTCATAAACTGTGGAGAGTAATCACGGTGGGGCCATATGATCTGCCACCAAACGAGGATGCTTGGACAGATGACCATGTCAAGCTCTCCTCACTCAACTGGACGGCGCTGAACATCATCCAGTGTGCTGTTCATCTAGAGGAATATGCCTGTATATCTGCATACAGAACTGCCAAGCGAATGTGGGATGAGCTGCAATTGATCTATGAAGGTACAGCTCAAGTGAAAGCCTCGAAGGTAAACCTCTACACTTTTAAGTATGAAATGTTCAAGATGAATGCAGATGAGAATATAACTGAAATGTATGCCAGGTTGTCCTTGATCACAAACACACTTAAAGGGCTAGGGAAGGATCTTGCTGAGGCAGATATAGTCAGGAAAATCCTTATATCTTTATCCTCGGCATGGCACACTAAGGCCATTATGATTGAGGAGTCAAAAGATCTGACTATCTTGACTGTGAATGAACTCATAGGATCTCTTATGACATATGAGATGAATTTCAAAGGAGGTGGAGAAGGAAGTGAGAGGAAGGGTAAGAATGTGGCTCTAAGGGCATCCCGCAATAAGGGTAGTAAGAGCGGGAGCAGCAGCAGTAGCCCCGAGTCTGAGTCCGAGCTTGAAGGTTTTTCAAATCTCGACCAGGAGGAGCAGGCAATGCTCACTAGATAGTTCAGAAATTTTTTGAAGAAATAGGGAAAGACCTTTAGGAAGAAGAAGCCACACTCTTTCAACAAGAGTGCTGAATTTACTAGTTACAGGGATAGAAATCCTAAGAGATTGACTTATTTTAATTGTAACAAACAGGGACATATGAAAGGCGAATGCCCAGACCTCCAGAAGAAGGGTCCCTATCTTCAGAAGAAAAACATAAAGGTGCAGAAGAAGAAGAAGCCACAGGCGATGGTCTGCACATGGAGCGAGGAAGAAGAAGACCCCGAAGACGCTTCCTCAGAAGAATATGAAGATGGAATTTATCTCATGGCAAACAGTGAAGAGGAGGTAATAAACGTTTTTGAAAATTTCTCAATTGATGACTGGGAGGATGCTTATGGTGACTTGCTAGATAAATTTAATTCTCTTAGCAAAGAGCACAGAGTTCTGAAAAGAAAATTTAACACAAATGTTGAAGAACAAACTCTGGTCTATGAGGAAAATGAGAAGCTAAAAGAACAACTAGAAGAAATGACCTCACTAAGGAAAGAAAATGATAAGCTCAAGGAAGAAACTCAAGAAAGTCAAAAATAGCTCAATGAATTCAAAACTAAAATTGAAGAAAGCATGAATGAAATTAGAGTGAATTCAGAGAAATATGAAGCTGTGAAGAAAGTAAATGTTGAACTCTTACAAAATTCTGAGTCCCTTCAAAAGGACCTGGAAGACAAATAAAAAGTGTTAGAAAAGTTTGTCCAAGGAAAGACTAGCTTAGATGCTATACTAGGGACTAGGGTCAATTTCAATAAGGAAGGTCTAGGCTATGACCCAACCAACAAGAGACCCTTGCAATTCAAGACCATCACCTTCTGCCCAGAGAAGGGAAAAGAAAAGCTGGACACACAATCCAGCTCAAACAGCTCTAAGGAAATTCAAAGTCCTAAAGAAAACACAAAAACCAGTACTGGACAACCATTTAAGATGGCAATGAATTTTATGAAGAATAACACTATGTGGTGCGGACACCCGAGCAGTTGATCGGCACGATACGCCAAGCCACCGGTACCGCACACGGAGCATGACACGAGCCACCTCAGTGTCCATCTGGCTCGGAGACAGCCTGGAGACTCCGCCTTGAGCCTCCCCACTTATTATATTTAGTTAGACTTTATGTGTGTTTAATTTGTGTTTATTTCGTTGCATTCGGTTTGACATTTTGATTGTAATAGGGGCTTATGTGCAATTCGGACCCCATGGGCCCCAAGGGCCCCCCAGGCCCCACCCCAATGGGCCACCTCAGCCTAGGCTCCCACGTGGGGTCAGTCAACATGCCACATGGGAGCATCTAGAAGTTTGAATGGGAATTGGACACATGGGGGACAATGGACTAGAAAAGTCCACATGGGAGGCCACCTACCCCCACCAACTAGTCCACCCTCTCTCCTTGGTCCAAGGGCCGCCCCCCCCCCCTTTGTTTTTTTTATATATTATTTTGTGTGTGTGTGTCACACTCCATCCCAACCCTCCATTCCCATCCCCTAGATCCAATGGTTGTGGATGGATGTGAGATGTAACCTATTTAAGCTTGTATTTTCCATTTTAGTAGAATTAATGCATTCATTTGGAAGAAAAAAACCTTGGAGCTCCAGCTTGGTGTGCCCCTCCCTCTCCCCTTGCATCTGTGAAGGTTGATTCATGGTGGTGAGACTCCACCCTATCAGTTCCGGTCGCCGCCGCCGCCGTCACGAGCCGCCACCGCACCGCCATCAATGAAGTTCTACCTGCGCAGTACCACAGCAGCTTCCATGAAATTCAGCCATCAACCACGAGCTCAGATCGACCTGGGAATTTTACTGAATGTTCCAGAGGTGCCAAGAACTATCCACAAATTTTGGTTTGTCATTCAGATCCAGTTTCATAATTTTAGATTTTCGTCCACTCTTCCACTTCGGTTCTGCCAAAGTTCTGTCCAGGTTCCCATCCGCCCTGAGTTTGAAGTCTTAGGTCCACTTTTTGATTTATGTTGGTTCGCCCAATTTTATTTGGGATTCCACCCATCCACCCCTTCATGTACAATTTTTATCAATATTTGGTTCGTCCGTTTCCTATTTTCTAAAAATTGTTCTCAGTCCCAGCTACAATTCTATCCCAATGTTCCCAGATCCGACCGCCAGTCACCCCAAAAATCATAGTAAATCACTATCACCTCCAAATCAAATTCCAAAAATAGTCCCAGTTCCGTGGTTTGATCCCCTACAACTTAGAAGAAGAGCGCAAGAGCTGAATCGGAGGTTTACTAGGCGGTCAACAGTGGTTCTCAGACAAGTACCCTTCAAATCTGAGGTTTCGGTTACTGTACAACAGGGACTTGTAAATTCATTAAAGTTTTGATCCGACCAGATCTAGTAGATCTCTCTGGGTCTAGATTGAAGCATTTGAAGAGAGCTTTCCAACGATAGCTTATGCGTCATGATCCGACGTCGGGATTGATCGCAGCGGCCGTTTTCGCCGGAGCGCACGCCGGAAAACAGAAATCAAAATCCGTGGGCAGCTAGTTCAACAATTGGGAATCGGGGCCGATCGACCCCCGATCGGTGTTCCCGGCCGACCGCCGTCCGTGGAGGTGCGCCACCAGGGGTCCCCATCACAGTGGGTCCCACCCCCGCAGATCCAGAGGACAGCGCCGTCCGTGGGCCCCGCGGGCTCGTAGAAGCCGCCGTTCGGAAAGCACGAAAATGAGGAGTTCGGCACCGCCGGGCGACATCAAGATGCTGCCCGTCAACCCGAGTTGCGTGATTTCCGGACCCTACATGTGACCTTTTACCTCCCTGCGTGGAGTGGGTCGACTTAGTGTATTGTTGTAATCATTGTTAACCGGGAGTCCATAATTCAGCCGGGGTTGTCTTCGCCACGCCGGGTGCGTGGAGGTAATGGTCCGAACCTCTTGGCGTTCATTTGCTTAGCTAGTATACGGTCTTTTGACGCTACCAAGAGCGTAGGTACTAGCCCGTGTGTCCATGTCACCGCTGTGAGAGTGAGTGTGACCCGTCCCGTGACTCGATCCGAGTCCGGAAGTTGAGTCGGACTACCCTTGACCTCCGCCGGTTCCTTAACTGTGCACGGTCCGCGCTTTCCCTCGCTTGGGACGACGAGTGAGCTTCCACTTCTGTTAGCGACGTTTTGCCACTAGGAGCTCGTAGTGTCGGGCTTAGTGTCTCCCTGGTGTGTGATGCTGGTCGCGTCCACATCTAGAGTCCGAGGGTGGCACCTAATAGTGTCGTCTCCCGTGTCCGTCCCGCATCACTATGCCCACTCACCAGAACACAAATGGTAGATGGACCAAGAAAGTAAATCAGAATAAGAGCTGGAATTACAACAATCAGATGGGTCCAAACAGGACCTACTGGAGAAATAACTTTCATGGTCAAAGATATGCTAATCAACAAGCCTACAGGAAATTTCTTAGGAATAGGAAGACTAATGAATGGAATAGAACTCACTTCTCCACTTCAGCTGGATTCAACTTTAATAAACCAGAAAGGAAAGTGCCAGAGAAAACCATGCTGAAACAAATCTGGATACCTAAACACTTGATCAGAGATTTGAACAATGTCCTTGGACCCAACTCATCTTGGGTTCCAAATCACTCTGCTTGATGTATCTGTGTAGGTCGGCCTGGCAGCTGAAGACAACAAGTGGTACCTCGACAGTGGCTGCTCCAGGCATATGACAGGAGACCGATCCAAGTTTAGCAAGATAGAGATGAAGCCAGGGGGTCTGGTCAAGTTTGGAGGAAAGAACAAAGGTAAAATAATTAGAGTTGGAACAGTAGGTAAGTCTTCCACAAACTCCATTGAAAAAGTCTTACTTGTGGAAGGGCTTCAACACAACCTGATTAGCATTAGTCAATTATGTGACAGGGGTCACAGGGTTGTATTTGATGATAGTTCATGCAAAATCCTTGAAACAAATTCTGACATGGTTAAATTTGTAGCCAACAGGATTAATAATGTCTACATTGTAGACTTAGATGAGAAATCTGAATTTACTATTTGCTTATCTGCCAATTCTGAAAATGATGCCTTTGAATGGCATAGACGTTTAGGTCATGCTAGCTTTTCAACTTTAAATAAATTGGTCAAGCATGATTTAGTTAGAGGCATGCCTAGAATTAAATTCAACTCAATATCAAAAGCATGTGATGCATGTGCTCTAGGCAAACAGACCAGAAATTCCTTTAAATTAAGATCTGAGCCATTGTCTTCTAGACCAATGGAACTTCTTCATATGGACCTTTTCGGTCCCACTAGAACTCAGAGTGTTAATGGAAACAGGTTTGGCTATGTCATCATAGATGACTTCTCTAGATATTCATGGATATTTTTCTTAGCAAATAAGAGTGATACATTTCAAAAGTTTAATCTGTTTTTCAATAAGGTCAAACAAGAAGGGAAATACAAGGTTTGTTCTATTCAATCTGACCATGGAGGTGAGTTTGAAAACTCTATGTTTACTGATCTTTGTGACAAAGAAGGACTAACTCACAGGTTTTCTTCTCCCAGGACACCTGAACAAAATGGGATTGTGGAGAGAAGAAATAGAACAGTGGTGGAGATGGCCCGAACCATGTTGATTGAAAGTAAATTACCTAGAAGGTTTTGGGCAGAAGCGGCCAATACAGCAACCTACATAATCAACAGGGCCATGGTAAGACCCATACACAAGAAAACACCCTATGAGCTTCTAAAAGGTAAGAAACCAAACTTGTTTCATTTCAGAATTTTTGGAGCAAAATGTTTTATTCATAACAATGATAAGAAAGATTTAGACAAGTTTGAAGCCAAGAGTTCACCTGGAATATTCTTGGGTTACTCTGAAGTGTCAAGGGCATATAGGGTATTTAACATATCAGATCAGAAAGTGGAAGAGTCTCCACACATCCTTTTTAGTGAAAAGAAAGATGTCTCTAATGTTGAAAATCTTGACAGGGATTCCAATCATGGTGGGGATTTTCTAGAAGACCAACAGGAAGAAGAGAAGACTCAGCTGAGTGGAGAAACAATTCCCCAAATCAGGAAGGTCCAAGAGAAACAGGTGAGTCTTCAACAAATATTAGATTTTTTAAAGACCATCCTTTAGATAAAGTCATAGGCAATCCTGAAGATCTTCTTCGGACTAGGTCTCATTTTAGAAATGTGAATCATCATGACTTATTTGCATTAGTCTCACAAATTGAACCCAAAACAGTAGAAGAGGCCTTAGCTGATCAAGCTTGGGTCAATGCTATGTGTGAGGAATTAGGTCAGTTTGAAAGGAATAATGTCTGGGAGCTTGTCCCAAGACCAGATGGTATAAATATCATAGGAACCATGTGGGTGTTCAAAAATAAGATGAATGAAGATGCAATCATCTCTAGGAATAAGGCCAGATTAGTAGCCAAAGGTTATTGTCAGGAATTCGGTGTAGACTTTGATGAATCCTATGCACCTGTTGCTAGGATGGAAGCTATAAGATTGTTGCTTGCCTTTGCTTGCTCAAAGAATATAAAACTCCAACAAATGGATGTCAAAAGTGCCTTTTTAAATGGAGTCATTAAAGAAGAAGTTTTTGTTGAACAACCTCCTGGATTTCAATACTCTCCTCAACCTAACAAAGTTTTCAGGTTAAACAAAGCCTTGTATGGTCTAAAGCAGGCTCCAAGAGCATGGTATGAAAGGTTGTCTGAATTTCTGATCAGCAAGGGCTACAAAAGAGGTAAAGTTAATCAAACTTTATTCACCAAAGGCATAAACAGAGACCTCATCATAGTTCAGGTATATGTAGATGACATTGTATTTGGATCAACTAAGCATGAACTATGTGATGAATTTTCTACCATGATGTCTGCTGAATTTGAAATGAGCTTGGTTGGTGAACTAAAATATTTTCTTGGATTGCAGGTACAGCAGCTAGAAGATGGGTGCTTCATCAACCAAACCAAATACACAATGGAACTGTTCAAAAGGTTTGGCATGGAAAACTTAAAGCACATTACTACACCCATGGGCACCAATACTTCATTGGATGCAGATGAGATAGGTAAAGAAGTAAATGCCAAACTTTATCGAGGTATGATTGGATCACTTCTTTACTTGACAGCCTCTAGACCTGATATACAATTCAGTGTAGGAATGTGTGCAAGGTATCAGTCTAGACCTACTGAATTACACTTAGCTACAGTTAAATGAATCTTCAGATATTTGTCAGCTAGTCATTCTCTTGGTTTATGGTTTCCTGCATCTCACACATTTAAGTTAGTAGCATACACAGATGCTGATTATGCAGGCTGTAAACTAGACAGGAAAAGCACTAGTGGCCATTGTGAATTCTTGGGTGGGTGTTTAGTGTCTTGGGGCTCCAAGAAACAACATTCTATGGCCCTCTCCACTGCAGAAGCTGAATATGTGGCTGCAGGGAGTTGTGGAACACAAGTAATATGGATTAAACTCCAGCTTCAGGACTACCAAGTAGACCTGGGGTGCACACCAATTTACTGTGATAATACTAGTGCCATCAATCTTGCTAAAAATCCTGTTTTGCATTCACGAACCAAACACATAGAGATAAGACATCATTTTATAAGAGATGAGGTGTCTAAGAATAATTTTGAACTGATTCATGTAGGCACAGATAATCAGATTGCTGACATATTCACAAAACCTCTGGATAATGAAAAATTCACCACATTGAGAAGAGAATTAGGCTTATACAAATTGTCTTAATTATGAAGCATGTTCTTGTTGTGAGGGGGAGTTGTGTTTGTCTGATGTTTAGCCTTCTTTCATGCTGGTTTAAGGGGGAGTTCAGAATGCTTACTGGTTAGCTTTCAGGAATACTCTGAGTAAGGGGAAGCCTTGAGTTTTTACTGGAATGTTTTATTGAGGAATGCTATGTCTTAGGGGGAGCTGAGTTGTGATGTGAGAAGAGAAGTTCTTTGACAGATTCAAAAGGGCTGTCCAGATGTGTAACTTTGATGGTCTTGCATGACTGATCTAGAGTGGTTCTCTTAGACAGTAGAGTGTCACTTATCTCTTAAGTCTATAAGTCAGTGACTCTAATCTCCAGATTAGAATCTTTCCTTTAGTACTTCTTCAGAGATCTGGACTAATTGCATAAAGTATATCTTTCTACATTGTCATTGATTCTGGTTCAGGCCAAAAACTTGTATGTCTTGTTATCTGACCCAATCAACTTGAAATCTAGACTTCCAGACTCAATTCAAGAAATAGTCCTTTTTGGTATTGTTTTCAATCATTCTATCTCTTTAACTCAAGGGCTTAACTGAACAAAAATGTTCTGTTTTGATCACTGAGAAACTGGGAGCTTCATCAATGAAATGAATATTTCTCCCATGTCATGAGGTGTCAAATGCTTAAAATGAATGAAAAGACATGACAGAGCAATGGTGGCTTGCTGGTGAGTAACTGGGGACTCTGGCCTCTAATCAAGGTGTTTCCTCATGTCAAAAGCTACAGTTACTATCTCTGTTCCCTAATAAAAAAAAGGTGGGGAAGTAATGAGGTACTCACTTTGAGTAACTGGAGATTCAGGCCTCTAATCCAGGTGTCTCTCTAATGTCAAAGGAGTGAACTACCAACTTACTCATTGATCTTCTTGAAAATCATCTCCACAACAAAAATTCCTTGTTGTTATGCAACTAATGGATTGCTTGTCTTCAATATCTTGAGAACACCTCTCTGATTTCATCTCTTGCTGTCTTGTGGGATAGTTGAATGATCAGCTATATCTGGCCATACTTGTGAACTCCTGCTCTAAATCATCCACTATGTATGCTGATAAACTTGTCAATCATTCTACTTCTCTATTGTGTACTGGAATTTAAAGAATCTTCTCTTGAGTTTAGAACCTCACTTATTCTCTTAAGACCTACTAGTGACTGTCTGCACTAAGAAGTTAATGCCCTTATTCTTCATGTTTCCAGCACTGTCCTACATTCTGTAGTTCTTTTTGTTGATGTCAAAGGGGGAGATAATTTCTGCTATATCAGTGAGAAGTTCTGCAATTTCAGTGAGTCTTGGATTTGTCTTGAGCTTTGGGGGAGTCATGTTGCTTCGAGGAAGATATGGTTATGAGTTGTGGGGGAGATGAGAGTGTGTTGTAGGGATTGTATAATTCATCTGCATGTGCATGCCTTGAATTTACTTTGTTTGTTGCAGATGATATAAATCTCTTGTTGAACCTTGATATTGCTTGATTCATAGTGTTGTCATCATCAAAAAGGGGGAGATTGTTGCATCCCTATGGTTTTGATGATGTCTCACACTATAAATCAACCTTCTATCTCTAGATTCATGCTGGTTCATCACCTAAGTGAGTTCAGTTCATATGATGTTCCATTATTTCATCTATCTACACTGTTTGGTTAATATGGACAGTAGTGGGTCGACTCATCAGCAAGGGTGGGTCGACGCATCAGAGCATTGATAGCTTGGGCATAAAGTCTATACACCAGCTTGATCTATTTAGTCTGTACATTGGCATACCCTCTTCTAGTCTGTACATCGGGCACTTTCTAACTGAAGTCCATACACTGGTCTCATTACTCAAAGTCAGTTCACCTCAACCCTATACATCCTTCAAAGCTTCATGTCTATACACTGGCTGCTGCATTCTCTTGATGTCTAAACACCCGATAGTATAAGTCTATACATCGCCCAGTGTCATGTTTGCATAGTCTGTACATCGCCTGCTTTACACAATCAAAGTCTACACATTGCTTGTCAACAGGCTCGCACACACTAAAGTACATACATTGCACAAAGTCTGAACATTACTTCAGAGATAGCTTCAGCAAAGTCTATACATAGACTGGCAGTCTTCATGCTAAGTATATACATTCCTTGAGTCCAAGTCTGTATAGCGTCCGGTGTCTAGAATCCTTGAAGTCTGTACATCGGACTGCTTCTTTTGAAGTCTATACATTGGCTTGTTCACTTCTGCAAAGCATGTACATCAGACTGTGGCAAGTCTATACATTCGGTTCCTTGGGCAAAGTCTATACATCGCTTAGTCTGCACATTATCTTCAGCCCATGCGTTCAAAGCCAAGTCTATACAACGCCAAGTCTGTACACTCATCATCTGTTCCTACGCTTGGCCAAGTCCATACACTCAACATTTCCCTACGCTTTCCTGGCCAAGTCTGTACATCACTAAACATGTACATTGAATGCTGCTCAAACGTTCAAAGTCTTCAAAGTCTGTACAGCGTCCATCTCAGCCAGCGTCTCATGCGGCGTCTTAGGCAAGTCTGTACATCGGCCTCATTCGTTCAAGTCTATACATTGAACTGCTTTTCAAAGTCTATACAGCGTCCGTCTCAGCCAGCGTCTCATGCTGCGTCTTAGGCAAGTCTGTACATCGGCTTTATTCGCTCAAGTCCACACATCCACAGTGGTTCATCAAGTCTATACATTCACTTGAGCTTCACCAAGTCTATACAACGCTGAAGTCTTCACAAGTCTATACAGTGCTTAAGCTTCATCTAGTCTGCACATCGCTTCAAGCGATTCAAGTCTATACAGACTGCCTTCACATCCAGAGTCTGTACATCGGTTCAACAGCCGATCGTCTCATACAGAACTTTCCAAGTCTGTACAGCCGAGTGTCTAATGCATCGTCTCACCCTGGCATAGTCTATACACTGGCTCAAGTTTGTCGAAGTCTATACATCTCCGTTGAGCATCAAGTCTACACACTGCTCACAGTCTTATTAAGAGTCTCACACATGTTCCAAGTCTGTACACTGTTTAGGCATCGTGAAGTCTATACAGTGGCTGAAGCTTTGTTAAGTTTACACATTGGTAAGGCTCATTTGCAATGTTCATCACATGTATATACACTGCCTTTCATGAGCCTATCCATCAAGTCTACACATTGGGTTGTCCGACCACAACCCTATACATTCTGGTGTTATAACTTGAGTCTTCAATACTCACAGCACACTCTTTCCAAGCCTGTACACTGGTGAGGCTTCGTGAAGTCTACACAGTGGCTGGGCTATGTAAAGTGTACACATTAGTAAGGCTTGTTTGCTTTGTTCCTCATAAGTCTATACACTGCCTTCATATGCATTGTTCATAAGTCTATACACTGCCATTCGTTTGCATTGTTCACATGTCTATACACTGCTTTCACATGCGCCTTATTTATTAAGTCTGTACACTCTCTCACGTTGTACACACTTAATCAGTTGATGTTTTTGAAGTATATACATTCGTGTTTAAAGCTTGAACTAACTAAGTATATACATTCCATCTGTCTGTCTGCAGATGATTCAGGCTGATGATTGGGCACATGAACCGAGGTTGGCACCTGGCACGTGATCCAAGATAACAGGCGCATGACACATGGATGGCAACCTAGTCAGGATGCTGCCATGTGGTCGAAATTCAAATGATCTGGTAAAAAGTGCATGGGCGGGAACCTGGCAGCCACACGCCAATATCTGCTATAAATATAGAGCTTCATCCTTCAGTAGAAGCTTGATCGTGAAAAGAAAAAGCAGAAGCCATTGGTGAGAGTTTGCATGATCCAGAAAAGAAAAAGAGCAGGGAGTTCCAGATCTGAGAGGAGTTTGTTCGAGAGAGAGAGCAGTGTGTGTGGATTGATGAATTGCTTCATTTGAAGCTACATTTGTATTGGGTTTCAGAACTGATTTCTTCTTCATTGGTTTTTGTTTCTACTTTTGTTTTCGTTTCATTTTGTTCATCCTTCTGATTTGAATTGGTTTTCCTCCGGTGTGTGGAGGAAGGGAGTATTATTTCAGTTTCCCTCTGAGTTGCAGAGGAAGAGAGATCGGTGATCTCTGGTGGTGTTAGTGACTGGTTGTCATTAACAGTTTCCCTCCGGTGTGTGGAGGAAGGGAGAGGATTCTCCGGTTGTGTTCTAGCTGGGAGCTAGAACAGGTTTCAAGTTCTGTGGGTAGCAGAGCTTGGTTGAGGGATTTGTTTCCCTTGGGTGTTCAAGCTATGTGGCAGCATGTTGTTCGCAGACTGAGTCTGCATTGATCTAGCATTGTCTAGTGGAATCATCATTCTAGTTGGAGTGAGGGGTGGATGTAGATTGCGGACTGCAATCGAACCACCTAAAAACCGAGTGCCTCCTCTGTGGTTTGCTATTGTTATCTGCGCTCTTCATCTGCTTGTCTCTTTGCTTCCATGTGATTAGTTCTTCATTCTCATTTACTTATACTGCCTCGCTTGGTGATTGTATTTACATTTCTCTGTGTGCGGGTTAAGGAGGGGAGTTAGCAGTAGAATATATTTTTTGCCTAAGTTTCTATAAATTGGGAGTGATCTATTCATCCCCCCCGTTCTATATCACTCTTGCTGCGCTAACAGCTTCTTGATAACTTGAGGTTTTGCCGGTGTAGCTTGTTCCGATAGAAGAGGGCAGTCAGGGATACGGTGTTCCCTACTCCCACATCGTAAACACGCACCTAGCTTGTGCCAGCATTCCTCCATCTTGTGACCTGGACGATCGCAATACTTGCACTTGCCCTTGAATGGAACAATAGGGCCGGGTTTCTTCTCTTCATTTCTTGGCATCTTGCCTTTCCACGTTCCAGATCCGATCCACGAACTAGACCCACTCATGGGCCACTTTTTGCTAGTGCCAAATCCGGGTCTAGGAGTTGGTTGTTCCTTCTTCATGCCTTGCCCACGGATCCTCTCCGTCATTTCTAAGGTATCTTCTAGAACTTGTGCCTTTCTCACCATCTCAGAATAAGTAGAGATCTCCATCGGCGCCAGTTGATTGATGTAGTGAAGCTTCAACCCGTTGAGAAATCGCTTAGCTTTCATCTTTTTTGTGGAGATGAGGTGAGTAGCATAGCGTGAAAGCCGAGAGAATTGTGCTTCATATTCAGCCACCGATAAGCTTCGCTACTTTAGAGCAGCGAACTCCGCCGCCTTCTTCTCTTGTACACGATCGAAAAAATATTTGTCGTTGAAGAATTCCTCGAACTCTTCCCATGTGACTTGTTGATCACCTAGAGTTGCCTTGTCGGGATCCCACCAAGTACACGCGTCCCGCTCCAATTGGAAGGTAGAAAGAAGGACACGCTCTTGGTCGGTGCATTGCATGACTTCAAAAATTCTCCCCATTTCATTGAGCCAATGCTCGGCCTCGTCGGGGTTAGTCGAACAAGCAAATCTTGGCGGGTTCATTCCTCGAAAGTTTCGATATAAGTCACCGGTGCCATGACCCGCTGCTCCAGCTTGAGCTACCTGATGTAACGCTTGAGTCTGGCCTTGAACCGTGCACTGCAGGTTCCTCCATTCAGCACGTTCGGCCGCCATCTACACGAGAAATAGATTACTTAGGTCCAATAAAATAGATAATAACACGATTAAGGAACGAACTTAACCCAAGTTTCTACCCAATCTCACCAGGTCAGGTTCTAGACTTTAACAAGGTTAGAGGTCCAATGCACCTAAACACGACCAAAAACTCGGTACCTGGCGGAGTTAATCGGTCTGAAGACCACTCGCGCAAGTATGCGACCTTCCCGATAGGCGTAGCCTAATGTTCGGACAACACCTTTTGATATACCGATTATTGGGATGCAATGCAAGAAAACCTAAACTTAAGGAACCTAGGAATATGAAACCTAGGGCTCTGATACCAACTAAGCTGTCACGCCCCGACGCGGAATATCGGGACGTACAGTCAGGAACAAGCTGGCAAGAGAGAAAACTAAACTAAACATATACAAGTGCTAAGAAATGGAAATAACTTATTGACCATTAAACAAAACATAACTGGTACAACAATCCTCAAAATCAACTCAATACAACTGGGATAACAAACTCTAAACCACAATAACATAGCTGAAGCACAACACACTCTAAACACAACTAATTGCTACACTCAAAACATCACTCCTGCCCTTCCCCATCGGTAAGCGCGTCATCTGAAAAGCCTGGAAAGGGGGAAAACAACAACTATGAGCTGACGCTCAGTAGGAAATAACAGATAGGTATAAGTGATTAGCAGTTTAATTACATTTTCAAAATATCATGCTACAAAGGATAATGCAATAAAAGAATAATGATGATATAATGAAACAAAATTTAAAGATCTTGCAAGGTCAAGAAATACAAAGGAACAGGATGGTAATACTTAAGAGGAATAACAAAGACAAGAATTTACTACAGGAGATAACGATAAAGAGTTGGCCATATTGAGACAATTCAAGTCATGTCGAGCACGTATGTAATTTCATTTCCACGTCCAAGTAACAGCAAGTAAGTATCAACAAGTAGGGTATAGAACAGTGAAGAGTGGAAAGTGAAAAGTAGTAGAGAGTAGTGGAGAGTAGTAGAGAGTAGTGGCCAGTCCTAGATTTAACTCATGCCATAGTACTGGTGCCAAATGCCACACCTAGTCAATCACCTCCCCGGGGGTACACGTAGTGTTCGGGCGCTCCTCCCAGGACTAGACCAAGCCCTCAATTGTTTGCCAGGCATTGATTTCTTTGGATCAAAGATCCCACGAATCTAGACTTCCACAATTTATGGCCAGAATTCCAAGGTTTGAACCATGTAGCAATAACAATTTCAAGTAGGAAGGAGATTCATTTCAGAATTTCAAGGTAAGCACAATCATCAAGAAGATTGAAAACCAAACCACAATAAGAGTTAATCATGCTGCGCTACTGTAGTACAGCAGCTATCCAACAAGCTAATCAACATATTAATCCTAATTACCAAGTTAATATGTCAAAGATTATCCATTATCATTTGCATTAATCATTAAGCCAAAAGAAGATTCAAGATGATTAAAGAACAAGCTCACAGGAACGAAATAGCATGTATTACAGAGATTTAGTTATACCATTAACCACTAATTATGTGGGTTTCTATTTAACCAATGTATGAGTCGAAATGAAGATGGTAAATGGCATGTTTTTACACTATGTTTGCAAGTAGGAACCAATGTAAATTTAAATCATAAGGTTTCCAGAATAGGTCACTGGTTCTTCAAAAATATAGTTTTCAATTGGTCTAAGTTGATTAGGTCGATCCCCTAATGATCCGGATCGATCCTCGGGTCAAAAAAATGACAAAACTGGTTTTCTGGTGTATGGGTCGACCCTTGGGGTCGACCCCTGTAAAAATGGGGTCTGGCAGCTGAATGGGTCGACCCCTGGGGTCGACCCCCACCATTTCTGCAGGATGGGTCGCCCCTGGGGTCGACCCCTTCATTCCAGCGCATGGGTCGACCCCTGGGGTCGACCCCCTTCCAGGGACTGGATGGGTCGACCCCTGGGGTCGACCCTCGGGCCTGCAGGGTTGCCCAGAAAATGGGTCGACCCCAGGGGTTGACCCCTGCAAGAACAACAACGGCAGTAACTTTCGGAGAGCACAAAAACACACCCAATTGTGGTCCAATTGAGTTGGAAACATAACCATATGCTATAGGAATCTTACTAGACATATGAGGGTCATAAAACTACAATTTGAAAACACGAATTTCATCAGAATTCACAAGAATCACAACCTATTCTATGAAGAACACAAGAAGACCTAATTCTTGACATACTTCCACTAAATCTAAAAATTCTCCCAACATACACAACGGAATTTGGGGATTTTGGTGTCAAAAGAAAGCTAACAACATGCTGATTACATCATGTAAGTTAATTAGAGTTTGGTTGTTAGATCCTACCTCAAATCGGAGAAAGAATTCGAAACCCTAGAATGAAGAATAAGCTTGAAAGCAACTCACAAAAAGCTCGATATCTCCACGGATACCTAATGAAATTTGAGGCTTTCAGTCCCATTGGATAGATCTCGACGAGCTGATCAAGATACTATATTTACAAGTCTCATTTGGTTAAGGGTACCTGCCTTAATCGACGGATTAAAGGGATGGAGATGAAGAACGACGAACTACCAACACCCTCCACCAAAACGACGAATACTCCCAGATCTGGACTCCTCGTCAGCTGTCCCAGCTACCAAATGAAACTAGAGTCGAAGAGCTACATTTCTATAGGTCATGGAGCTTCTGGAGCCTTCGGAGTTAGGAGTATTTGGCGCTGCAAGTTACGTGTTAGAAACGGCGCCGGAATCCCTGACTCGACCAAAGCTATGTTGGCAGCACGTTTTAGGGCTAGGTTTACATCAAATTGATTGAGGGTAAATGTTCCTTACCTCGTGGCCTTCCATTTGCCCTTGATTTCAGATCATTTGGTTGAGTAATAAGGTCGAATTTCACGTTTTAAGTTACGATTAGGTAAAGGTTAGGTAAAAGTCAAATGCGGGATTAATCCTCTAATTAGACAAGGTTATGTAATTAATTTGGGTCAAGTCCAGAAAACAAAATTGCTATAAAAATGATCTTTTACCCAATTACTATTTTTACAGAATTTTCTAAGGTAGTCGAATTTATAGGTTCTATTTTCTAATGAATTAAATATTAATATTTCAAAATTCAAACATTAATTCATTTTAATTCAATTTATAATTAATAAAAGCTCAATACAACTTAATAAATAATCGGGGTATGACATTATTCTTCAGATCCCCGTAAGCTGGGGTGCATTCTTTACGACTTCTATGCCCCCATGGCGGGGTATGTTGCTTCTTCAAATGCCCCTGAGTCGGGGTGTATTTTTTTGTGTCTTACACCTCTATGGAGGGGTGGATGAATCCTCTCTTCTAGATTTGTGGCCGTGCTCTACCTCGTTGCTATAAAGCATTCCCTACAGCGGGGAGGAGTTTGTCAAGCTGAAGTTGCGGCTTATTGGATCTTCGAGCAGTCACTCGAGGGGCCATCTTATGCCAGATAGGGGCAGCAGGAAGGTGGAACGGGCCAGGGCATTGCACCGTGGGCTTGGACCCTCCTAGATCCAGGCGGGATGCCGTCCTTCTTCTCGTTCTCTTGGTCGGCCATGCTTGCCATTTTTTTTTCCTTTCTTTTCTTCTCTTCTTCTTCTCTTTTTGTGTAATAGACCAAGGTGGGTGTGCAGGAGAGTGCTCACCCCCTCAGGGAGGGGATGAGTGGTTCGCTCCACCACATCAATCCCACAGTGGTAATCTTTGTTCAGCACGGGTCCCGACGGATATGGCCGTACAACCCCCTCTCGCCGATTCTTTCTCTTCCCCCTTTTGTTTCTTTCTTCTTTCCTCTTTTCTTCTTTTCTTCTTTTCTCCATTTCTTCTTTTTTTTTTTTTTGCGGAAATGGGGTGTGATTTCCCCTCCCTCTCCTCTTTTCCTCTTCTGTCTTTTTTTCTTTCAGCGGCCTTCATGATTCATGGAGGCTGCATGTGCCTCGGAGTAGCATCCTCGAGGCCATAAAGATAATTGCGCCTAGTCCGGCTTTTCTCCCCATAGGGCTGGTGAAGATAACACCTGCAATTCATCAAAGCAGGCAAACATTATTTATTAGGAGGCCATGAGGCCCCGAATCCCGGCGAAGAGATGAAGGGTGGTTTCAGTCCCACCAGGCGTGCCAGACTTGTGGACGCACTTTTCGACACACTCATTTGTTTGTTTCTTTAAGTCGGTTTATTCGGTGGGTTTATTCGTTTATTAAGTGCGTGGGCGTGCCAGTCACAAAGTGACGATTTATTGTGCGTTCGATCTGACTAATCAGACGATTGTGTGGTTCGCGTCGGGACCAGAACCCGCCGCACCGTAAAGGTCACGACGTCATTTATATCCTCTCGGAGAGGGGAACACCCTTGATTAATCGCCAGGAAAAGGGGCCTCATGGCCAGAAAATTAGTTACGTGAAAAGTCTATTAGGAAGCATTGAAATCCCCGTGCGAGGGTGAGAAGAAAGCATTCGAGACCATGTTGGTCGTGTGTTGACCATTTGATGTTCGGACGAGTGTCCGGCTTGAGAATCGCGTAATCGTCACGGGAAAACAGGAGCATATGTATGCCGGGGGTACGGCAAGTTTATTGTTCAAAGGGATAGGAGACATTCGGTTGAATCCCGGTTAGAGTGATTGATGGGAATCGACACTGAGCCAGTACCTTTTCATATTGCATTTATATCCTTTAGTTTATTTTTATATCCACGGGAAAGTATACGCGTAATTGTACGGCTTTATCGGCCAATGCGTCACTCCCGTAGATTGTGTGGGTTTCTATGTAATTTGTCAGTAGGACCAGCAAGGGGGCCCTCAGCCCTTTCCCATTGGTCCATGTCATCTTGTGGGGCTAGTCAACCATCCTAGGTGGACATCTAGAAAGTTGGACTAGTCATATGCCACATGGGTAGACAAGTGGCCCATTTTGTCCAAGGTAGGCCACCTACCATTCAACCACCCATTCAACTTCTACCCCTTGGTCAATAGGGCGCACCCCCCCTTGCATATTATATTCTTTTTTTTGTGTTTGTGGCATGCAATCCTAGCCCTTCAATCCCGTTCTCTAGATCCAAGGGTCCACATTGCATTTGATGTAAACCACGTATAAGCTTGTATTTTCATGTGAAATTCAATGAAAATCAGAAAATTTTGTGAAATCCAAGGAGCATATTGCACCCCCAGCCCCTCTCCCTCTGGTTCCTCTCCTCCAACCTCAATTTCTAGAGTGATTCTACCTTCTATCATCTCCTCTCAACCTCCGGTGATCGTCTGTGCCGCCGCCGCCGCCGTTCGTGCCGCCATCGAGCCGCCTCTGCAGTTCTATCTTCATCCGACCACAGAAGCTTCCACGAATTGTCTGTCTCAGCCATGAGCTTGGATTGATCTGAATTTTTTATGGTGTTTTCAGCCCTTGCATCTCAAGATCCACCTAACTTTTCATGCCATAATTCCCTCGTTTAGTATTTTTACATTTTCATCCAATCTGTCATCCCAGATCTGCCAGGTTTCTATCTATAGTGATAAGACCTCTGAGTTCTTCCCCTCCGACCATCTTTTTGATTTATCCAAACCCTCCCAACTTTACTGGGAGTTCTGTCCATTACCCCCTACCTCCAAAAATTTTCTTAATTTTTTATCCACCTTCTATATATTTTTAGAAATTCGTGTTCTTCCTCTAGTACAGTGTTTTTAGTCAGATCCCAGATCCGATCACCCTCCACTTCCAAAATCACAAAAAATCACCACCACCTCCAAATCCAAATCCAAAAATAGTCCTGGTTTCCTCGTTTGCTTTCCTACAACCTGGCGGAAGAACACATCTTCAAATTCGGACATCTACTTCAAGGTCAAAGGCAATCAACAGAAAAGTTCTTTGCAGATCTGAGTCTTCGGTTACTATACAATAGCAGCATATAAAATTTGCCAACACAAAGTACAAATCTGGTGAATTTTTATGAAGGCCACTAGATTGTAGTACTTCGAAGCAGCTTTCCAACGGCCCTGATCTCGTCGCATTCCGACACCGGTGCTGATCGCAGCGTCCGTTCTCGCCGGAGCGCGCGCTGAAATACAGAACCGGCAGATTTCCGATCAGTTTTTTCGACCGGTGCCGAACGGGGTCGTCCAGCCTCCGGCCGGCGAACCAGCGTGCCGCCAGCCCGGGGAACGCTTCTCCAAGTGTCTCCACTATAGCGGTACCACTGGGTCCCACACGGCCCCTCCAGACAGCACGTGGGCCCCACGGTCGTGAACACGCGTGTAGCCGAATCAACACCCGAAGCTACCTGTCAACCCGAATTCGGTCCTCCCGGGCCCATTTGTATAACCCTTTACCTCCCTACGTGGAGTGGGCATGTTCCCATTGCTGTAATTAGTGTGTGTTAAGTTTCCCGGGAGTACGAGTTTTCGGCTGGGTCCGTCTTCCCCACGCCGAGCGCGTGGAGGTATCGCCTTCACTCCCTTACTTGGCATTTGCTTATTTTCATATATATTTGTTTATACCGCTGCTAGAGAGCATGCTTTAGGTCTGTTAGCTCGCTATATTATCATTCACCGCTGCTGCGAGAGAGTGCGAGACCGTCCCGTGACCCGATCCGGGCACACGAGAGAGCCGATCACCCTAGCTCATTGCCGGTTTCTCAACCGCGCACGTCCAACGCTTCCCTCGTTAAGGGACAGTCATGAGCTTGTCGTGTCCGTGGTCTCGTCCCGCATCAATTTGGTATCAGAGCGAGTTTGAGTCTAGGGTGTCAAAAAGAAAGAGTATCATTTACGTCCAGTCATTAGTCGGTTTAAGTCGAGTCTAGGATCATCATTGTTTTAAAACAAAAAAAAGGTGTCTTTTGCATTTGCATCCCTTTACTCGGTATATCAAAAGGTGTTGTCCGAACGTTAGGCCACGCCTATCGGGAAGGCCGCACACTTGTGCGAGTGATCTTCGGATCGGTTATCTCCGCCACGTACCGAGTCTTGGTTTACGTCTAGGGTCCTTAGTGTGCATGCATTCCAAACTTGCATAGTCGGTCTAGTGTCTTGTCACCGTGTGTATGCATGTCCATGTCCGCTACCCATGGCCGTTCCCCAAGGCCATACGTTCGAGTGGTCAACTTTTGTGGCCAAAATGAATGTCCTCATGGACCGAGCCTTTGGTTTTACCCCTCTCATTATGAAGGCCGCTCTACCCAACGGGTCCACAACGGAACTCCATTTCACCGATAGGGAGTTAGATAATTGGGTTTCTCTTGACATCGTGGAGTCTCTCTCCAAGACAGGTGAGATTATCCACGATGGTGATTTTGCCTTTGTTGAGTTCTATAAGAGGACCGGCTCTGTTCTCTACACCGATGGCGCATGGTGCAGGATCGGCACACTTGCTGGTTCATGCATCATTTTAGGGCAAACGTGGTTAGGAGAACGAAGAGCCAATCTTGACTGGGACAAGAGGATTTGCACCTTATACCCACCTTACCTACCCGGCAAGATCACCCTCGCATGTCCAGCCACCCAACCCCAACGGTCCACTCCACATTCGGGACCCTCTCATTTGGAGCCACCCGAGCCCGAGCCACCCGTATTTCTAACGGGTACGCCTTTCATAGCCGAGCCGCTTCTTCGTTGGCTCAAGGATGGCTTGATCCCACCTCCCTTCCCATCTATGGACCCTACCCTACCTTTGGTGTCCGTCAACTCCTACCACACAACTTTTCGGTCTAGTCACCATGTCGATACTTTGGATGACCTTATTATGGAATTAGATTCACAATGGGAGTTGACGCATCTTTTGGCCCGAGGTTTTGACCAACCCGCTAGTCTTAGGTTCACCCATCCGGCCTTAGGATCCATTACCTCCGTGTGCACCGTGGGGTGTGTCACCACGGAGATTCTTCTACTCCTCCCGATGCCAGCCGAGTCCGACTTCCTTCTCTTTTGCCCAAGGGAGGAAGTTTATTTTCTTCACATGACCATCGTCCCGTTCACTATGGCGGATGAAGGTGATCATTCACACCTTCAAGAATTTTACGATTGGGACCGTGTCATGGAGGAACCCATCTCCTGGGGTCATACCTTCTTTGACCCTTTTGACCCCTCCACTAGTGAAGCTCCCGAGCTATCACATTCCCTCCACCTCTTCCAAGGAGTTCACTATTCCACCCATACCCCTCAGTCTAGTCGGCAAGCCGTCTCTACATCTAGGGATGATGACGAGGGTAGTTTTGGATCTCCTAGCCCTTCTTCACCCAAATCCCATCGGTCACCAATGCATGAGTGGTACATCTTAGGGTGTCTAGGAGTCCTCCCTTCCATCAACCATCGTGTACATCTAGTATATGCATGGCACATATTCGGGTGTCCTGGTCCGCCGTCACCCATGTACGGGTCGGACTAACATTAGGTGTGTCTAGGGTCATATATGAGTCGCTGTGTTTTTCTTGTGTGGTTTATTTGTGTGGTGTGTTTCGAGTCGATTGTTGTGTGTATTGCATGGTAAGTCTGCATGAGTCTTGTGTAAGCTCGTTGTCGGTCTCTTATGAGTAAGAGGCGAGTGGACTCACTTGATGAGTATGGGATCGGTTCTACATCTATACCCGGATCAGTCACCTATAGGGACTCAGCGGTGATTCCTAGTGAGTCTTCGAGCTGTTTTCTTCCCTTTTGAGAGTGCCCCTTCGGAGTGACCACCTTTATCCCATAGCAGTTCGCATATCGAGTATATATGGAATGAGCAGGTGACGATCACTTGGAGCGGAGCATACCCGCGCTACTTGGCACGGTGACGGATCCGCCGGAGTACTCGAGCATCTCTACCCCTACTCGACGGGGTCGAGTTCCTCCCACCCGGGGAGAGTTGATGGGAATCGACACCGAGCCAGTACCTTTTTATATTGCATTTATATCCTTTAGTTTATTTTTATATCCATGGGAAAGTATACGCGTAATTGTACGGCTTTATCGGCCAATGCGTCACTCCCGTAGATTGTGTGGGTTTCTATGTAATTTGTCAGTAGGACCAGCAAGGGGGCCCTCAGTCCTTTCCCATTGGTCCATGTCATCTTGTGGGGCTAGTCAACCATCCTAGGTGGACATCTAGAAGGTTGGACTAGTCATATGCCACATGGGTAGATAAGTGGCCCATTTTGTCCAAGGTAGGCCACCTACCATTCAACCACCCATTCAACTTCTACCCCTTGGTCAATAGGGCGCACCCCCCCTTGCATATTATATTCTTTTTTTTGTGTTTGTGGCATGCAATCCTAGCCCTTCAATCCCCTTCCCTAGATCCAAGGGTCCACATTGCTTTTGATGTAAACCATATATAAGCTTGTATTTTCATGTGAAATTCAATGAAAATCAGAAAATTTTATGAAATCCAAGGAGCATATTGCGCCCCCAGCCCCTCTCCCTCTGGTTCCTCTCCTCCAACCTCAAGTTCTAGAGTGATTCTACCTTCTATCATCTCCTCTCAACCTCCGGTGATCGTCTGTGCCGCCGCCGCCGCCGTTCGTGTCGCCATCGAGCCGCCTTTGCAGTTCTATCTTCATCCGACCACAGCAGCTTCCACAAATTGTCTGTCCCAACCACGAGCTTGGATTGATCTGACTTTTTTATGGTGTTTTCATCCCTTGCATCTCAAGATCCACCTAAAGTTTCACGCCATAATTCCCTCGTTTAGTATTTTTACATTTTCGTCCAATCTATCATCCCAGATCTACCAGGTTTCTGTCTACAGTGACAGAACCTCTGAGTTCTTCCCCTCCGACCATCTTTTTGATTTATCCAAACCCTCCATATTTTACTGGGAGTTCTGTCCATTACCCCCTACCTCCACAAATTTTCTTAATTTTTTATCTACCTTCTATATATTTTTAAAAATTCGTGTTCTTCCTCTGGTACAGTGTTTTTAGTCAGATCCCAGATCCGACCACCCTCCACTTCTAAAATCACAAAAACTCACCACCACCTCCAAATCCAAATCCAAAAATAGTCATGGTTTCCTCGTTTGATTGCCTACAACTGAAAACAAAAACTAAAAGGGGACAATGATGTTTTGCTCATTCAAATCTCTTTGCTTGAGGGAAGATTGAAACACTCTAAGGAATCTGAAAAAGAAAATGGTTTATTGAAATCTGAACTTGAAAATCTAAAACAACTAAATTCGACCATGTGTGAAATACTTTTGACATTTGAAAAAGGCAAGTCCATGGTCGCTCAAGAGAGTTAGAATGTAAGTATTCTAGAACAGGAAATAGAATCTTACAAGACAATAAATGTCACTCTAAATGAGAAAATCACTTCTTGTGAAAATGAAATTTTATCTTGTGAACTTCTAATTGCTTCACTTCAAAGTGAAATGGTTGACCTGAACAAATCATTGGTCAAGTTTGTGAGTGGGAAGGAAAATCTAAACAAACTCTTGGGAACTAAGGTGAACTTCCAAAGGGAAGGACTAGGATGCAATCCTAGTAAAAAGGAAGCATTTAATCTGAAAATAAAAACTTCGTTTGTGCATGCTTATAGTTCCTCAAGTACACCAAATACTTCATCTGTCAAACAAAAGCCCATTATGCATGCAAAGAAATTTGATGTGAAATCCCAAGCTCCAAAACAAAACAATGCTTCATGTCACTATTGTGGTGAGCTTGGACATTTAATGCATGACTGTAGTGTGATGAAAGAAGATGATTTGAATGCCTCTAAGATGCATAACAATGGATTCCATGTTGGTAAGAAAAGGGAAGTTGAATGCTTTCATTATGGAAGAATGGGCCACACTATGAATAATTGTTGGTCATTAAATGTGAAACCAAAATTTCATAATCAAGATCATAGAGTCCCCAGACATGCACAAAAGTCCAATGCTTATGCTCAACCCAAGAAACTAAAACAACGTGTGTATTGTCATTACTGTGGTTATGTGGGACATCTAATGGATGATTGCTCTTTGTTGCACCTTGACGATCTGAATGCAAAGAAAATGTGGAAAGCCACAAATCGTGGTGCACCTAACCCCCAGGGACCCAAGATGGGTTGGGTTCCCAAAACATCAAAGTGAAGATTTTGTTTTGCAGGAATGCCTTGTGATGGAAGGGGTTATCAATAGAATAAAACTCCTCCAAGGCAAGAATTTGATGAGCCAATATGGTAATACACTCCACTTTTACTTTCACATGTGAATAACAATCTTTTGTTATTGTTCATAGAGTTTATCGGCTTTCACTCATGCTTTCTTGTGTGAATAACAATAATTTTGCTGTTGTTCACAAGGTTCTTTTTCTAGCTACACTCGTCTCTTTTTGTGAATAAAAGTTGAATTTTACACATAGAGCATACACATCTCTTTGCACTCTTGTGAATACAAATCAAAATTTAATCATCTGTCATCTTGATGCATTGACACGCATATATTTCATATTCGTGTGCATGAATGCCATGATTAACCGATATATAAAATGGTGTCAGTGGAAAGGTAGATTAAGTCCACATAGAAGCTTTCATTATGCGTGAGTGTGGTCATCGGACCTACGTACTCCGCCACGTATCGGCAATCAAATTGCTTGAATACATCATTTTGACTTGCTTGAATGTATAAAATATACGCCCGGTTCTTTTCGAACACTTCTATGACTGAACAACCTTGTTAAATAAACTTGCATTGATTTAGGCATGAATGCCTTATGACACATTTTAACAAGGTCATTGTGGTTTACAATCGTACATACACTTAGGGGAGACAAAACCTTGAAAAGGCTAATTCATTTTCTACTATCTGTTCAATCACTCACTTCATATGGAACTTTGATACAACCGACTTCATTCAATAAGGATCTCTGCTATTCCACTCAACACTTTTAAAGATTCTTAAATCCCTACATTTATGTCTAATGACTCGTGAGGAAAAAGCTGTCAGTCCCTCCAAAAATTGAATAAGTGTGATTTGCCATCGAGTACATCGGGAATCTCCCCTGAAATAAAGGAGGAAACTCGCATCGAAAAGTGTCTTATCCACATTATCATAAATGACGATACTGAGTAATCGGGAATTACCCCTGAGACAAAGGGCATGCCTCATGTCAAAAGGTTAGTCATGTTACTATTTAATAAATACAAAATTATATCGGACTGTGCGAAGCTACCAAAAGTCGAGCATTTTGTATTGAAATGTAGGGAGGAGAGATTCTTGTTAGTGTTACTTAGAACATATGATTATCCATATTGCTTTGAAAGTCATTATTCATTGTTCACATGTTGAATCTGAGTTTGATTGTTTGAATGTACTTCCTGAATTAGTTGATCATCAATGGTCATGCAGTACATCTAATTGTAAGCACAACCATATTAATGTGGCTCATGGACATAATTGCTCAAATCAACTGCATTCTTTTTATACCTGTCCCTAAGGGACTTTAATGCTTGATCTTATACCTATGTATGCTTGCCTGTCTGCCTGCATGCTTAAAATGCACAATAAGAACTTGATTGTTAAACCCCCATAATTGAAGCATGCAACTCACTCTGAACAATCTCTAAAATGAATCTTGCTGAAAATAGAACCATGACTGTTCGATTGTGAAATTGAGTTGGTTAGAAGTACTCTCATGTGTCTAGCTGAAAATTGTGATGGCTGAAAGAAATACAAAATTCTGATTGAATTATTCTATGCGTTGAGTTACTGCTCTGACAGTGTGTCCATTCCTAGGACTTTGTTTCATATTGCACTGACCTTTAGTTCTAATGTACAGAGTTAATAGATTGCATTTGGTGAATCTAACATGCTCTAATCTTGAGATCAATGAAGTTCTCAGAATGAAGGAGATAAGGTAAGTATTCCTGGCTTTGATTCTATTCATGAGGATGAAATGTGATCAATTGAAAGCTTGCATGTTTAATTGAATTGATCATCCAAGTGTGGCTATCTGATTTCCCTTGTCTAAAATCAACTTCTCTCAGTTGAACAACCCACATATTGCCCAATTTGTATTTATCAATTCATGAATATCATGTGTTGCTCATTTGGCCCTCAATTCACTTCATTTCACTTGATCTTTCAAAGTGCAGAAGAAGTGTCAACTCCTAAAGTCGACTCTTTACCCATGCTTCTTCTTCTTCTCACGGGACAAAAACGCCTCAAAAATGTGTCGACCCATGGGGTCGACACTTTGTGTTCGGGAGTCTGTTTGTGAACCGGACCGCCGGGTTCACTTCTCACGCAACCTTCTTATATGGCTCGAACCCAATTAGGCTTGGCTCTCTTTTGATCGAACCCCATCTAACCTCAAAACCCCTTCTCCACTTCTTAAACCCATCCACCACTCCATCATCTTCTGCCCTAACCCTTCTCCGCGACCTCCCACGGGCGACCGTCCGCACCTCCAACGGACGATTCTCCACTTCCCAAGCCTCCGCATCTCTTCCTCTCCATTTCTCCTCCAACCCGCGTTTCTCTCCGACCACTCCATCTCTTCCAAGGGCATCCTCCGGCGATCGGCGGCGTTCGTCCATCTTCCACTTGAAGCAGGCCTCGCGACGCCCTCTTTTGAAGCTCACTCTTCTGGAGTTGTTGTTGCTTGTGCTGTGAAGTCCAGACAGTCAGAGGACAACCCCCATCTGCTCAAAGGTCACAAGCTGCATCGCGGTCCTCCTTTTACTTGCCGTGAGTGTAGTCCAAACTGTACCTATGGCACCCAAGAAAAGATATGTGTTAGAAAGGGAGGAGGCTCGCATCCTAACTGAGCTACGGCGTAAAGACAAAGAAGCCCAGGCTGAGACAAGAAAAAGGGCTGTTGAAACAAAAATGCTGGTTGAGAGAAAAGTGTTGCGACCTCGTGCCGTTGATTTTAGAAGCATCGAAACTGCTCTGCCAAGGTTAGTAGAATTGTTGAGGAAGTAGCCAAATTTGATTCCATTCATGACTGAGCACATAAGAGTCTATCATTCACTAGTTCATCAGTTCTATGGAAATATGGTTGTAAAAAATATTGAGCTGTACACAAAATTAGATGGACATTCTGTTCCTTTAACTGCTCAGTTGATAGGAAAAGCCTTGAATTTGCCTTGGGATAGTGGGATGATTTATGAAGAAGCCATTTATTTTGAAGAACTTGCATATGAACTCATGACGGATAAGGTAGCAACACCAGGGTGTGTACCAAAGCTCAATGCAAATGAATTCCCACCTCTTCAGAAGATTCTACATCACATGATGACCACTATACTACTGCCTAGATCACGGTCTAGGGAACAAGTAACTGACATGCACAAATTTCTATTTGTACAAATCATGAGTGGAGAACCGGTTAACTTCCCAGAGGTGATGATGGAGTACATAACCAGCTGCAGGAAGTCCAAGAACTGGAATTTACCTTATGGAGCTACTTTAACACCAATTTTTCAATCCTTGCATATTGATCTGAGCAAGCAAGTCAGTCATCCAATTAGGGATGCTGACATCTATACTATTCCATCAATCTGCAGCAACATGGGCTATGAATTGAAAAATGGTATTCTCGTTCGCGCACTTCTGTCACAGAAAGGTAAAGCCTCGACAGCAGGGTCTGAGCAAAGTGAGGGTGAAGATCAAGAACAACCCATCAACAGAATTGCCAGAACAAGAGGATCACAGGCCACATCTTCAATAGCTCCATCAATGACCACCAAATTTGACGAGTTAGATGATGAAGTTTTCAATGTCAAAGAATCAGTGGATGCCCTTACACGGGAAGTCAAAGAACTCAAGCTTCATCATGATACTTATCTTCAGAAGTTCGCTGCCATGGCCGACTCCATTGACTCACTCCATACTGCCATTGGCATTCAAAACTCCAAGTTTGACGATCTCTCAGATTTTCTCAGGCGTCCTCGGACACCTCCTGACTCTCCTTGAAGCTTTAGCACCCTCCTTCTAATGGACAAACTGATTGACTTTACCTCCTTTACCACTCCTTTTTGTTGATGACAAAGGGGGAGATGAAATGTGGATGTTATGGCATATTTTATGGACTTGTGTTTAGTTCTATGTTTGTTTAGTTCTGTGTTTAGTTTTGTGGAGGACTTGCTTATTCTGTGGACATGGTTATCCTATGGAAAATGGTTGTCTTATGGAATTCGGTGGACATGGTTGTCTTATGGACAATGTTGAAGTTATAAGTAGTTTTGTGAATGTCATATTTTGTGAACTTGTGTTACAATGTGAATGAACATATCTTGTTGATGGATGTTTATTCTGATGCCGTCTCCATTGTTGATTGGAAATGCACTTTTGGATGTCATGCTGCATGGTTTTTTAATTAATGGTTAGAATGCACTATATTCTTGATTGTGTTATCAAATACTCTACAAGATGCCTAGAGTGTTCATAGAGTGTGAACTGCATTTTGAGAATGAGTGTGCTTGGAATGATTGGTTTGTTAAGAATGGTTTCATGTCTAGAATGCTAGGGTTGAAATTGAATTTCCTTGAAACACTTTTTATCCATCAACTCTATTTTGTCAAATTGCACATAGTATTTGCCATCATCAAAAAGGGGGAGATTGTTGAACCCCGTGCACAGCCGTGTTTTAGAGAATTTTGATGATGAACTAAATACCATGTGACTGCCCTCCATGTAAACAATATGCATATGTTGGTTGTGGATTTGAAATGAACTGAGCAAACTCCATTTGATTGAACGGCTAGTGTATGACACAGTCAACTAATTTGATGAACTTAACTGACGTGTGTTTTGAAATGTTTACAGGAGTTAGTGAGAAAGGAAAGTCTCCGAATAATTTGGGTGAAATTCTTCTAACTCTTCCTTAGTTGATTTGGATAGGATTCAAGCTATTGTGATAGCTATCATGTGGTTTGAAGAGACTTAGTCTAAATATTGAGAGATTGATGAGAGCTAGAGATTATTCTTCAAGAAAGCAAATGAGAATTGAAGACTGACCTTAGGTGTATATCTTTGACATGGACATTCAATGGAGACCAACTATCAAGATCAAGTGGTTATCATTCAATCTGAAACATTAAAATGGTAAGTTGTTGTTTGGATAGTTGAAGGAGGTTTATTGTGAAAGATGGATGAACAAACCCCAAGGTAACTCCCTATCTATATCTACTTGGCTTATCTGTGATCTTTAGGGTAGAGTCACTTACTTCTTTGATTCATATAGTTATCTTTGATGTCTCATGATCTTAGAATAACACCATTGTGTGTTTTCCTATATCTTGTTTATGTCAGGAAAAGTGTCGACCCCATGGGTCGAAACTTTGTCCAGGGGTTTGCTATTTTCAGCCGGCCCTCTTATGTCTTTGAACGTAGGGATAAAAAGTCGACCTTGTGGGCTGACCTTTTTATCGCGAGGTTCTGTCTGGGTTCATGTTTCTGAACCCTGGACATAAGTGTCGACCCACAAGGTCGACACTTATTATGGGTCTTTCTACCGTGGCATTCTATTGTTGCCACAGGTGGAAAGTGTCGACCCCATAGGTCGACACTTTCTTCGCTGGATTCTGTTTGGGCCTTTGTTCTGTTTTGCCCGAATGCGAGTGTCGACCTTAGTGGTCGACACTTTCCGACGACTGGATAATATGCCGATTCGCACGGCAGCCCGAGCCCTAGCCCATTTCACTCTTTTTGTGCACGATCGTGATTGGCCCTTGAAGGATATTGTCCTCCACGTGGCCCCTCACTCCCTTGTGGTATAAATCGATTGAGATAGGGTTTCTTGATAAGAGAGAGAGCATCTAATGCATATACGATTTGGGGTTTTTGCAGGGTGTGAAGCTGCAGGGGAAAGAAGCTTCCTCCCATGACATTCTGAGTTCGATTGAAGGGAAGAGAAGCTTGCAATCAACCTTCCAACAGTAAGTTTGCTGAAGTACCGTGGGGATATCGTCTCTCCATCACCCATGGTCTTGATCGTGAGTCAAGAGAAGTGAAAGGGGCTTGAACAATCTACGTCCATTCTTCTGATCCGAACCAGAGAAGCTTTGTGAAGACATCTCCTCCAGTCCTTTCAGCGCCTGAAGTCACCGAAGAACCAAGTCCCATCATCGACGATCAGAAGTTTGCTCAACTCAATAGTCATCCATGTTTATAGTTATTCATGTTTAGATTTGCTATTGAGCTTGCACATGTATATCTGTGTTCATCTTTTAAACTGAAGAAAACTGTGTCTGTGTGTTCGGAGCGATGTCTCCGAGTGTGGAATCATTGTTGGGGTGCGTCCCTAGTCTTGGTGTGTGTTTGGTGCCGAGCACCGTGTTGAGGGTTCACCCTCGTGTGTGTGTGCTACCTTGCAGCATGTTGAGCTTCGTGCTCGTGTGTGTGTGGTTTGCTACCGTCGTGCAGCATGTGGTGTATTGGGGTTCGTCCCCGTGTGCTACCTCGAGTAGCGTTTTAGTGAAGCCTCACCGAGGTGGTGAGGGGTGGACGTAGGGTACCCGTCGTGGTCCCGAACCACCTAAAAAATCCTTGTGCATGTGTGATTGGTTGTGTGTTTGTTCCTTATCCTCTACCACCATTCACAGGATGGATTATTAATTATGTTGCACATCGATGCTAATTGTGTCAAAGTATACGGCTAGTTCAAATTGTTAATTCTCTATGTGTGATCTTGTCATCCACACGTTTCGTGAGGTTAAGTGAGAAGCCTTCAAGTCACTTTAATTGGTTTTAATTTTTAGAGAAGGATCTATTCACCCCCCCTCTAGATCCGTGCCACTACACTGTGGGACCCAACAAAGAGAAAATAAGGCAAGCGTCGAGGCAGCAAGTGCAGCAACAAGCACCGCAGTCACAGCCTCAGCCACAGCCGCAACAGCAGCAGCCCGTTCAGGACTTGGGGATCCACCAGAACACCATGCTGAATCATCCACCCACTCCGCAACACCAGCCACCGGCACCGGCTCAGGTCAACCTTGTCCAACCCCTAGCTCCTGACGCTCGGTGGTCCTATGACGATGAAGCTTTAGTACAGCGACTCATGGCCCTCAACCATAATTACCGCAACCCTTCTTCCCCCATCATCCTCCCGCCTAACCATCAAACCCTTCCATCTCCCACAATTACCAAACCCTTCATCCTACCATCTTCTTCCTCTATTATGCTGCCTATCTCCACTCCACCGCCAGCGCCTACTCCCATCATCACCATGCCTCTAGCAAGCCCTTCACCCGTCGTCCCTTTACAGCCTATTATCTCAACACTACTCCTATCATCCCCGTTCTCTCAACTACACCCTCCACTACGTCATTTATCCATCCCGTCGGGCCCATTAATCCGATATTCCTGAACCCCTCTAATGCCATGCCAGCCCAAAACCTTGCTCTACGAAGCGAGCATTTATTCCATAGGAACTATTCTTCTACTAGTGCACTTGCACCCAACCCCCAGTCCTCGCAACAGGCTGCTGATCAGGAGGAGGCAGATCCACTATCGGGTACACAATATGATTTGCTACATCATCTGGATAGGGTGCCTGCTAAAATCATTGTGCGAGAGTTGATCAATAGATCAACGCTTCACTAAGATGCACTTTGCAATTTTCTGCAGAAGGTTATAGTAAATGAGGACATGATAGTGGACAGCTTACCGACAGCCCTGGCTACTATCTCCAAAGGGCCAGCAATTACATTTTCTGAGACTGAACTAGCACCACCGGAGGCACGACAGATGCCGCTATGCATTTCTACCATCCCAAACAAAGTAAGCATAGACGCGGCGTTGGTAGACACAGGGGCCTCTATCAATGTCTACCCCCTCAGCACTTTAAGGGCCTACAACCTTTCAGAAGATTTACTAAGGTCGACCCCGACTACTATTGCCGCATACGACAATTCCAGAAGAGCATGTCACGGGGTAGTCACCATTCAAGCAGAGCTTGGGCCTCTTACAATGTCGATTGAATTTTATGTGCTGGATATTGACCCTATGTTGAAAGCTATCTTGGGTCATCCATGGATTGACAATCTTAATGTTATACCATCCACAGCTCATCAGTGTCTCAAATTCCCTTTTCAAGGGAGGGTGGTCAAGGTAAAAAGCATATCCCCGGTCCAATCCGTCAAAGCTGTCTCAGAAAAGATTTTGCCAATGCTATGGCCAAGTAATCGGCCTGTCATTTCAATGTTAGATCTAGATTTTTCATGGACCTATACACCACGCAAGCCCACCACTGTGCTAGTAAACGTCAAAGTGAAGCCCCAGATACGAGATTCTAAGGGTTGGAACATGATACTGAAGTTGGGTTATCAGCCGGGGTGAGGTGTCGGTGCACAATTATAGGGCCGGACCAAATCGTTCCCCAAGGGTAGGAAAATGAACAGGAGGGGCCTTGGTTATCGAGAATCTTCATTATCAATTTTGGGTGACTCTGGACCATTAACCTTGGACTATCGCCAATATTTTGTTAAAGGGCCTCTCCAGCCCGGCACGTTGAAAGCATAGCCAAGTCAACCCAAGAAAGAAGATACAACTTATACAGTTGACAACCCGCCATTGCTACCAAAGGGGCCTGTTGATGATATGATCGAATTTAGCCAGGCATTTGTAAGATTATTTCATAAAGAAGACAGTTGCCAAAGAAACCAGGAGGTGCGGCTTGTGCATTATAAGCCGAAGAAGCCAGCTTATCACTTGCGGGAAAGGGGGAGCTCACCCATTATTTTCACTTGGTCTTCTTCCCATTTGACGTCTCTCCTTCAAAAGCTGGAATTTATACCCCACCCACCTCCTATCTTGATCAATCCGTTCCTATTTGAGATTCTTATTGATTTTCTCATTGTCAGGACATGCAGTTGCTATCCTCCGGTTGATCTATCCACTCCTTTCTTCTCCTCCTCTAATCCCTTCTTCGATCTCTTCTATCCGTCCATGTATCCCCTCAGGCTCCCTCCTCCGCCTTCCTCTCCATCTTGCTGCATAATCTCCACTGATCTCCAAAAAAAATGTCGAATTTGAAATGGAGATTTTAGTGGAAGATTACGCTATCTTCTCTCCATCCTCCTCCCAGGGGCATGAGGCCCCTGCTACCTCCCTTCCACTAGATTTTCTCTCTCCTAGGTTAGACGTAGGGTCCGTCGAGTCTAGGGAAGTAGAGTCTATTGAGTCTAGAGAAGTAGGTTCTTGTTCTAGGTCATCCAACCCATCCTTGCCTGAGCTGCGCCCGCTAACGCGACATTCTAAATCCATTCCTGATGGGTTCTTGCAGGATCTAACTCAACGATGTCATGCTATTCTTAAATGCCCGGAGTTCATAGCTACGGCGATTGTAATCGAGGAAGACGAGGAGCAAGGCGGGGTGTCGAGTGACGACGGATTAGGAGTCTATGAAGTCATGGATGAAAAGGACCCGGTTGATCTTGAGGACAGCGATGTAGACGACACTGCCGATTTGTATGCACAAGGTTTTAAAAGATTTGATAGCCATCGTCCACATTGGATTAACCTACGAAGGAAATAAATCTGGGAACTGAAGAGGACCCCAGGTGTAATGCCCGAGAATTTTTCTAAGAATTTTTCAGATTTAAAAAGTAATTATAAAGCATTTTATAGGCTATAAATGAATTTTGTTTAATTAGAATCCAATTATTTAGGCCCTACATTTGATCCAAGAGGATTAGGCCCATATAATAAACCCAATAGGCCCAAAAGGTTGTTTTGGACTTTAGCCCATATTCTAGAAGCTAGGAATGGGTGTATCACAGAATTTAGGAGATAATTACTCCTTGGGATATAAATAAAGGGATAGTGTTGGGGATAATATCAAAAGAGTTTGAAGTATTTCAAATTCGACGCCTAGAATGAAAAATGGTCTATCGCGAGACCGCTAACAGGCAGAAAACGGTCGTCCCAATGACCGCTACCCACTGCAGATTCCGTAAGAGAAGGAAAACATAAAAAGGTTGGATTTTTCGTGTCTAAATCATCTAGGGTCGACCCTATCAAGTAATTAGATAAGTCTAGAAAGATTGTAGATCGAATTGAAAGTCTAATTGGGACTAAGTTTGTTCTAATCCTCAAAACCCTAGCTACCCCTATAAATAGATCCCAAATTTGACGTGTGCGACCCTTACTTTTGGCCCACTTGAAACTCAAGTAAGGAGGATGAATTAGAGGTAAGTTTCTTCTAGAAATATGTTTATTATACTTAGGTCTAACAACCTTCCAAATTTCATTATAGGAGATCAAGTCTGCAAAGAGGTAGTCTTCTAAAGTTGCTGATTCTACATTAAGAACTCAGGAATTAGTACATCTGACCCAAGAAGATCAAGGAATTCGAAGCCCTAAACGAGGTATTTAGTAGAAGTGTATTTAGAACTTTATGTTCCCTTTCATATCTTCTATCTACCCTCAAAATTTCACATCTATAGGTCAGGGGAATCAGGAGATAGAGGAATGTGAAGTTGCTGATTTAGTACAAGAACGGAGAGAATTAGGACTGACTTCCAGTCTAAAATTGACTATTTAGAATGATTAATTGAGGTAGGTTATCTCATGAAATGCTCAAATTCAAAGTCAGGAATAAAAGCCCTCTGATTTCATTCGATTTCACGTATTGTATCTTGAGAATTTCATGTTTTACTTAGGACTATGCATCTAGTATATTCCTCATGCATGAATTCACCCTAATGAAGTAAAAAGTAATTTTTCTTGTTAATCACATGAACCTATGCATATTATTGACCCATATTTATTCTATCATAGTTATGGAAGTTAAAATATGTTGATTTCCAGACATGATGTGTCTTAGATTATCATTTTGTTTGGTTATCATTTGAATTCGATATTATACAGGAGAAAAACGGTCTTCCTGTAGACCGCCAGGAACTCTAGTGGTTGCCCGATAGACCGCTAGCCACCGTGAAACGGTCACCCATTAGACTGTTTTTGATTTCTAATTTCTACAAATTTGTTACCAGAAACATATTATAGATTAGCCTTAATTAATATATGATAAGCCTAGTTAGTTATGTTTTAATCCAGATTTAGGTACTGGTTTCATATACTTAGTTATATTTACTGTTCATCATGATAGATTTCATGTTTTCATACACATTAGTATTATTTTACCTTATGTTAATTTGTGACCAAAATCATATATTCTTGTAATAAATATATGTTCAAATTATAGATGATTCATGATTTAACTTGACCACTGTTTTATCACGATTCTCTATCTTCTAAGAGTCATTTTCTTAAGTACATGGCACATATCCCGGTATGTTGTCATTAGTTACACTTTTACACATTAGGAACACAATCTTGGACATGATGACCTCTCCTTTGGATATTCCTTCTAATAGACTAGGAAATCTTATTTCAAGGCCTCCATAAGACTCCGCGAGCCTGGGATTCCCACTAGGACGCCGAGCTAGTTGTACCATTAAAACACATTATCTAGAAAGGCACTTATACCGATGTTTTATATTCTGGACTTTAGCGGCCATTTGGTTGACTGTCTGACTCTGCTAGCGACCCTGCACTTGACCGCTAATGGATCCTAAGTGGCCATGCATTAGACCGCTAAGACTCCAGGTATTCTATTTTAAAAATATCGAACTATCTTATAAAACGGTCATGTACTAAACTACCAGGAGCAAGAAACGGTCCAGTAACCGACCCCTAGCTTACTGAGTTTGATTAACCCGGGGTTTTGACTCGAGGGTTGATTTTTCTATGTTCCTAGATGGTCCAATTGATTATCTAGAACCTGTCACATTATTCCAAAAATATCTAAGTAATTTTGAGAGTTAATGAATGTACCGTTATGCTGCCGATTTATTTCCATAGCATAACCTAGTTATTAAATGCATTTATTGAAATCTCTTATTCTCAATAGAAGCATTCTTATTTTTTTGGTTACTTTATCATGGAACTATAGTTGAAATTGTACTTTCTTAGCCATATTATTATTAGAAATGTGGAAGTAGCTTGATTTATAATTGAAGATGTAGTTCGAGCACTGATTGTGTTCAAGGGCTCTATGCTAGTCTCCTCGGTTGATTGTCGGAAACATACTGTAAACCATGGGGTATGATGCTACTGGCGTCGCATTGCGCTGGGAGTACTTTCTTTATAAATAAGTGAAATATACACGGGAGATCCACATGAATTCACAAAGTACTTGTTACTAAGTGAAGAGTACATTCTTGCTTGTTACATGACTTTCTAGTGCATAACCTTCATGGTTATGAAAAGTACATTCTTGTTACATTCTTGAAACGGCCAAATTTACATTCTTGTTATATACTTGATCAGATCATATTCTCATATCTCAAGTTTGATCGTATCTTGTTACTTTGGCTTTATTCGCATGTTTTCATCGTATCTACATGGTTTATCTTATTTCTTTAGAGCTACAATATTAATTACTTAAATTTGCCAATCATGTTAATACGAAGATACCTACTCGGCAAGTGTGCTCATTACCCTACTTTCCAATCTTTTTCAGAAAATTCTAGTTGGACGGGTTCAGATTACTCGAGTGATGGATCCGAGAGCGATTGAAGGATAAAGACTCGAGAGAAGCCTTAGTTATTCATGTTTAGTCGAGTCAGAATGTAATGTTAATTTTCTTGAGTGTAGCAATGAGAATCAAAGTTATAATGTAATTTGGGATTATTTTATGAAGGAATAAAGTTGAAGGTTTCTAGTGAATTACTTGTGCAATTACTCTTATGTATGATTGTCTTGCGCTCTGATTATATTGCTTACTTGGGGGTTACCATGCCGGTTGTTCACGTTCCCGATTGTTTCCGCTGCATAAATCTTGGGGCGTGACAGTGAAGGTTGTATCAGAGCACTAGGACTAGAAGTCCTAGGGAAAAGTCATGTCATAGGTTAAGTCCAAGGTTTAAGGACCCACACCTATGAAACTAGGAAAGAAATTCCCAAGCTATGAGAGGAATTGGGTAGAACTTGAGATGAGATAGTCATTAGAATTAACTCTAAGATTAACCCTACCCATTCCATTATAATTAAAAAATTCATTGCTCTTCTCAGGTACCTCATTCTCACGATGGCTCATCGCATAGATTGGAACGGTATGCAAGAGACCGTTGTGGGTCTTACTCAAGAATTACAAACTATGGCTCAAGCCGGCACAGGGGCAAGAGCTGGAGACTTACATCGTAACTTTCGGAGCTTAAACCCTCCACGGTTTTTGGGTTCCTCTAACCCAGATGAAGTCGAGAATTGGATAGATGAGATGAATCACATCTTTGAAGTTATGCAATGTGCGGATCAGGAGATGGTCCGTTTGGCAACATTCCAATTAAATAAAGATGCCCGTACGTGGTGGAAGTCTGTTCCTGCACCACCAGCAGATGCACCTCATACATGGGAAGGTTTTCTTATGCTCTTTTGAGCCAAGTATTTCTCCGAGCATGTTAAGGAGAGAAAGGCGATGGAGTTTGCTTTGTTACGTCAAGGCATGATGACGGTAGCGGAGTATGAACTTCAATTTTCGAGGCTAGCACCGTATGCTCCTCATTTGATTAGCACCGACTTATTAAAGGTTAACCGGTTTATGGACGGTTTGAGGCCCGGATTTATCCAACAACTTGGGACTCAAAATATCCGTACTTATACGGAAATGGTCCAGCAGGCGCATCTATGTGAAAGGACCTTAGAGAAGGTCAAGAAATTAAAAGGCAAGAGCAAGAAGCCGAGCCGAAGATCAGATCGACTTAGGAAGAAAGAGAAGTTCAGTATCACGGAACCCTACAAATACCGTGATAGCAAAAAAAGATCTCGGAATGGGAGTGGTAGTGGTAACCACAAAAACAAGAAAGTCAAAGAAGAAGAGAAGCAGGTCATGGCAGCCTGCACTTTTTGCGAGAAGTTCGGTCATTCGGTAAAAGGGTGTTGGAAGTGCCTCGGTGCTTGTTTAAGATGTGGCAGCCGGGACCACCGCATGCCGGATTGCCCACTCATGAAGGAGTAATCTTCTAGTGGTGGACGTAAGCGTTAGGCTCGTCTAAATGCTATTCTGGAAGAGGAGGAAGCGCCCAAAGATGATGGGATAATGGAAGATACTATCCAAATCTATTCCCATCCTGTATTCGTACTATTTGATACTGGTGCTTCTCATTCATTTATATCTAATTCTTTCACGAAAACTTACCTATTTCATAAGTTCCTCTACCTTCGGACCTTGCAATTACTACACCTTTAGGTCCCAGAACCAAACTTACAAACTATTATCCTGATAGTGAGATGATGGTAGAAGGCTACAAGCTTCCTGCAAACCTTCTATGCCTTGATATGGAGGGCTACGATGCTATTCTAGGCGTGGATTGGCTTGTAGACCACGATGCCTATATAAATTGCCGCAACCGGATTATTTCTTTTCAGAAACTTGGTCTTCCAAGGTTTTCCTTCCTTGGTATCAAATATAGGAAGCATCCTACCATAATTTCATCTCTGCACACTTGCAAACTTATTTCGCAAGGATGTGTAGCTTTTCTTGCTTCTGTAATCATTACCGAATCCAAGGAGATTGTCTTAGAAGATATTCCTATTGTTAAGAAGTTTCCTGACATATTTCCATCAGAATTGCCCGATTTACCACCCGAAAGGGAAGTAAACTTCTTTATTGAACTCATTCCCGACGCAGCACCTGTTTCAATAGCTCCCTACAGGATGTCCCCCACAGAACTCAAGGAATTGAAGAAACAACTTCAGGAATTATTAGACAAGGGTTTCATTCGACCTAGCACATCCCCTTGGGGTGCGCCAGTTCTATTCGTCAAGAAGAAAGATGGATTGCTTAGGCTGTGTATCGACTACCGGCGACTGAATCAACTCACAATTAAGAATAAACATCCGTTGCCGCGTATAGATGAACTCTTTGATCAGCTTTCAAGAGCAGAATATTTTTCCAAGATAGACCTCAGGTCGGTTACCATCAGCTCAGGATCAAAGATGAAGACATTCGTAAAACTATTTTTCAGAGCAGATATGGCCATTATGAGTTCGTAGTAATGCCGTTCGGGTTAACCAATGCCTCGGCATCATTTATGCAACTCATGAATAACGTCTTCAGGCCTTATCTTGACCATTTTATAGTCGTCTTCATTGACGATATTCTTATTTACTCCAAAACAAGAGAGGATCACGAAGAACACTTAAGGATAGCCTTGCAAACGCTAAGAGAGCACAAACTCTATGCGAAACATAGTAAGTGCGAGTTCTGGCTAAAGGAGGTGTCTTTCCTTGGCCATATTATCTCAAAGGAAGGTATCGCTGTTGATCCTTCAAAAATAGAAGCTGTTAAGAACTGGAGTCGACCAACGACTATGTCTGAAGTCAGGAGTTTCTTAGGTTTGGCTGGTTATTACAAGAGATTTATTAAAGATTTCTCCAAGATCACCGTTCCTTTGACTAGACTCACCAGAAAGGAGAATCCTTTTATATGGTCGAAGGACTGCGAGGAGAGTTTTCAAACTCTTAATGAACACCTTACCACTACACCTATATTAACATTACCCCAAAAAGGTGGTGGTTTTGAAGTCTATACGGATGCATCTGGCATTGGCTTAGGATGTGTCCTTATGTAAAATAGAAAGGTGATTTGCTATTCATCAAGGCAGTTAAAGCGTCATGAAGAAAATTACCATGTGCATGATCTGGAACTAGCTGCGGTTATATTCACATTGAAGATTTGGCAACATTAAGTTTATGGGGAGAAATTCATAATATTTTCAGATCATAAAAGTCTGAAATATCTTTTCACCCAGAAGGAGTTGAACATGCGACAACGCAGATGGTTGGAGTATCTCAAGGACTTCAACTTCACTATTCAATATCATCCAGGGAAAGCAAATGCTGTAGCGAATGCTCTTAGCAGAAAACCAATGGCAACTCTAGCAAGCCTCCGGAAAGGTATAACTTGTCTTATTGAAGATTTTTTTCATTTAAATCTTGATATTGACGGAGAAGGAGAAGGAGGTATGATTGCCAACATAAGGTCTCAACCTACGTTGATCAAAGACATAGTACAATTGCAAGAAAATGATCCCTGAAGAGGCGTGATCTCGCGCTGGTCCTGAGCTGGGGGGATGATCACCGAATAGTGAACTACAAGGAGGGGAAACAGATCAGGGGCCCAGGGATGGTTCCCTGGGGTAAACCCTCCGATGCCCAAGTCAGTAGAGCAATGGTGGAAGCTATGAAGGGAGGAGGAAAAGAGAGGCACGAGATCCCTCTACACCAAGGTGGTGAAGTGGTTCCTGCTCAGGGAATCTTAGGCGTGTGGTGGGCTTACCCCTCGCTGGAGGGAGTTCCAGGTTTAAATAGTGCGCCGGCCTCATGAGTCCCGTAAGCTGAGGAGTTTCAGGCGGGAGTTACATACTCAACGTGGGCTCTTTACATCCTCATTGTGGGATCTTTATAACCTTGAGGGGTTATGGGTCCCTTATCTTTATAAACTCATGCTCATAAATGGCTCTCAACGGTAGTGTGGATAAGCAAATCGTCGGTCATCCTAAGCGTGAAGAGTGCCAACCCTATCCGGGCGATAGGCATAGCTCGGATGAGGATCGGTCGGAGGGGGCGCTGAACGCTAGCCTTTATCCTGACGAGAGCATAGATCGGGCGTGGGTCTTCCTCTGACCTGACCGACGCTCGGGCCTTCCGAGCCTAAGGGCCGCCAAGGAAGGGTTTGATCCCGAGTGATCTTATTGGGCTTTTTAGTCTAAGTGGGCCCTACGGGGCTGTCACTTAGATGAGCTGGGCCTCGTTTGGTCCTGGTGGACCTAGTTCGGCTGCTCTTAAATGGGCTATAGAAATCTCCCTCTCCACTTGTCCCCTTCCTACTCCCGAGCTTTGATAAGCTCAGAAGAGTAGCTGTTTAGGGTTTTGGACCAGCGTGGCTCAGGTGGGTGGAGATCTGGCGGTGTTAAGAAGCCACGTGTCTGTAGATATATTTACTCCTCTAACTTATAGGATAATGGTGTTATGAATAAATCAACATGCGATGAGTAAGTGAAAGATAGTAAGAGGATAACAGAAAATGAAAATGACCGTGATCGCCACCAAAGCGCCGAACGTGATGAACACGCCATGCTTTGGAAAGGAAGGGGAGACACTCGCCTAGCTGCAGCATAGGGAAGATGAGTGGTTGATGAAGAACCGCCTATAGATGCACGGTCTTACGATAGACCGCCTAAGGGTGCTGCAGAAGATGCGGGAGGAAGCGCTCCTGGATGTTGAACGGCTCTGTAACGACCGCCGGACGAAGAAGAACGACCGAAGATGCACCGCACGTCTCCTTGCACGGACAGAAAAGAGCCGCTCGAGACCACCGAGCCAGAAATCGCAAAGGGGTCCAACCTCTACCCTCTCCGGCCGGCCAGAGGGGATGGGCCTCGTGCTGATGATTGCTGACCTGCAAAACAACGTAAAAACACATAGAAAACCTTAATTAGAACTGAATGGTGTAGTAACTACAAAACTGTAAAGAGTGACCGTGACTAAGTAGAAAGGGGGATACCTGGGGGGTTTTAAACCCCTAGGGTGTCAACAACGTGGGTGGATGTGTGCATGATGATGAGAATGAAGAAAAACATGGGGGGAAAGTAGTGAAAGTAATGCATGCAATGAGAAAGTACGAAAGCTATGAAACACAAACGACTCAAAACCAGACTACTCCCTGTACCGGAGACTTGTATGGACGTAGAAAGCCTCCCTCCTTGGTTCTAGGTCGCTTAAGAATGCGGCAGGGCTTCGCCGTCGACAAAAATCTCCCCCCTTTTCAAGCTTGGCCTTTAGGGTCTATTTATAGAGCCTAGAAAGCCTAGCTCGAAATTAGAGTTTAGAGTCATTTTTAGGTCGTGATTATCAAACAACAATCGTAGATAAATGAATCATCTGTTATCCAGTCTAAACGGCACTTAAAATGGTTGATTATCTGAGGAGAAAATGATGAAAGAAGTTGGGGATAAAACCGCTAATAAAAGGGATAAAATCAGTTGAAATTCAGGAATCGAAGAGATGAACGGTCTTACGATAGACCGCTCAATGGGACATGCGGCCATGTCCGGACCGTTCAACTCTGTCGGTGGAAATTCAAAATAAATTTGAAATAATCCAGATTATCTCTCGAACTGACCGAAACGTTCGCCGTTGAACTCTCATAGATGAACGGCTCAGAAAAGACCGTCCAAAAGGAGGGCGGCCAAGGACCCACCGTTCTATCCTTGTCGGTGATAATTCAATTATTCGGATAATTATCTGAGAAAACCATCGAGCGCAAGACTCTGAGATATGGGCGGTTACCATCCATCCGTCCCTTATGTTGAACGGCATGATTAGGACCGCATAAATTCTTGTCGGTGGAAATTCATAAAATTAACCAAAATGTTTCAAAATATATGGACGGCCCATAGTCGACCGCACATGGATTGAGCGATCGTGGGTGAACCGTGCGTGCACATGGACGTTGAAACTCATAACAAGGCCCAATCAACCAAAACCAAGGCCCATTAAGCCCTGATATGAAACAATCCTAGCCAAGGAGGGAGGCAACCCATAACACTGGCCCAAAATGTGCCTGAAAATAGCCCCGATGAGTGACGGACAACTCGAGGCATCAAGAAATGGGAGTAAGCGGAACGACTCAACTTATCGGTAAAAAATGGGTGTCAACAGATGCCCCTCCTTAACGTCCTCTTTGCAGGGGAGCGAGCAGAGGTGAAGCGAGAGTGACATGGAACATGGAGGTGAAGCGGAGATGCAGCAGAGTGGACTGGAACAGCCGGCGTTAGGGTAAAACGACACCCGTTTTTACCAACAAGTGACAAGAATCTTCAGGAAAACTCTGAACCAAACGCAAGGAATGATTAAACCAAAGGCGACACCAGTCTGGAGGAACTAAACTAAATGAAATAAATAGACAAGACCAACCTCATGGGGGACACAATCCCGCGGTCCAATGAGGAGGCCAAAAGTAGGTATCAAAAATAAAGGAAACATGCTAAAGCTCCAGACGAGGACCTCTTAATTAACCAAACCAAGCGAATCGACCAAAGAGAACCTTCCAACACAGAGTGGAATTAGTTCCTCTTACTCAAACACTGAACGTACAGCTAACCATCACTGATGGGACATTCTTCAAGTAAACCATGGGTCATGAAAGCTCAAAAGGATGCGTATGATGCGTGCTGGGCTAAAATAAAAGAAATCATTAAAACAAATGCAATAAGAGATTAAAATATAAAATACTCGAGAATAATATTACGAAGCTGGGAAAATCAGAGTCAAGATACTATCCGCAACCACAGCGTGCAGGATAGAATCATCCTCCCCAGACTTTCCCAACCTAACGGCTTGTCCGAAGATTAAACACGTGAACCTAGATCATCATCGTTTTTGTTAAAGGGGAACATCAGATCCTGGAACACATAGATAACCAAATTGTTCTCGAGATAATATAGCATAGTACCATATAATAATGCAATAAGGGTGATAAGGATAGAAGGCCATACCTGACTTACCTGTGCAGGTGAAACGGCATCTTTTTGGATTTTTTTAGATTTTCATGAATAAGACAAACAAGATAAACATAGCGAAGATAACATAACGATTAACTGAACAATAAACAATATGACATGACATGACGATCAACATAACATAACAAAGGCAAACGAGCACATATGCAATGGCATGAACAGACAACATGCATGCACGAACTTAGCATGACAATACAACATGCGGCGGGACAACATACGGTTGGGACAAGAATGTGACGGATCACATGGTTGGGACAAGAACACGGAACAGGGAAGGACAACCATCAGTATGTGCAAAACAACTAACAACATGAGGTGAGGAATAACAAGCGTGGGATATCACGGTGGGACATAAACACGAGACAAGGACACGGCAGGACAGAAGACACGACAAAACATACTTCAATCGAAACCCAAGATCAGAATGAAGTAGAACCGCCAGGTTCATAATCGTGAGGCAAAACCCTCTCATAAAGATATGATCATGCAAACAAAAGCTGAGAAGGACATGACCTTCAAAGCAGATCGAAAGTCGATCGAAGAAAGAGAGGACATACCAGAAAAGTATGAACAGGAGACAGATAGAACAAATGATGGGGACATCACCTGTGATTCCCTCTGGCTCGGGACTTCCTTTCCGTTCGATGAGGACCAGACATGAGCTCCATGTCATCTAGGCCTCCTCAGCACTCTGATGGATCATTTTGGCATACTTCTTGTCTTTATTTTGGGTCATTTTGATGTAATTTGTCTTTTATTTGAGTCCCATACCTACGTTATGTGTTTATTTTCCTAAGTCATGTGGTCATCATGTGGGTTTTGGGCCCAATCCCTTGGGCTTGGCCCACTTGTGCCCCTTTCCCCCTAGATATGTGTCATTAGTCTTTCTGGCAGGGACTTATTGTAAATTTTGGGTTCCCTATAAATAGGACCCCAAATCCTTCATTTGGAAGTAATGAAAGTTTGAATTAAGTTGTGAAAACTTCTTGAGATCTCCCTCCCTCTTTCACTCTATATCTCTCTCTCTCTCTCTAAAGGGGGCGGCCCCCTCTCTCTCTCCTCCCCTATCTCTCTCCCGTGGGTGACCTTGCCCTTTCACCTCCCTCTCTTGCCACCTCACCATCCACATCACCTCAACCCTTCACCTTCCCAAGGCCCCATCACTCCCACCATTTACTTCCACCAATCTCCAAGCAACCCTTCCCCATACAACCTTTGTTATCCCCAAGGGAGAATCCCTTCTCCCAAGCACCCATTCCCCTTCCCAAAGCAACCCTTCCCATCCCCTATACCCCATTAACCCCTCCAATAACCCACCACCCCATTCAAAAGAATACCACCCCCATCCCCTAGTCCATTTGCGCCCCCCGCCATCCACCACCCCCCCAAGTGAGCTCCTCCACCTGCACCACCTTCCACCACAAGGTCCGCCCCTGTCAAGCCCTCCCTCTCCCCTCTCACACCCCCAAAACCACCCCTCCCACATTCCCCTACCAACACCTTGTCACTTTCCTTGCTGCCCCTCCACCCCCCCTTTCAACCCCTCTACACCAACACCCCCCCCTTTGGCCCTGTCCAGATCGCAGGCAGCAGTGGAACCTGACTTCCAGACCCTGTACCGTGGCTGTCCGACGTCGTCTGAAGACGTACCTTACATTGAAATAAAGCTTCCCCAGTCAGATTCGTAGCCGAGGTGGTCTCGCCAGCATCCGACGTCCTTTCTGTCCGGAGGAGCCGTTCTCGTCCGACTGCACAACCAGGACTAGAACCTGAACCAGAGCTGCAGTTCAGAAGCTGCCACGCCCTCACCTCTGATCTCCTGAGTGCGCCACTTGGCCGAGGCGAAGATCCCCCTGTCCTCCATCCAGCACAGCAAGTGAGGCCTCGTTCGGAGTTGGGAGCTCTCCGTTCCGATTTATTTCCCCCAGGTGCGCAGATCTGTCCTGCCAGGGACTGGTCAGACCCCCTCCCATTGTTCGGGCTCCTCCTCCCTGCTCTGACGTCTCCAAGAGCCCATCTTGGTTGCTTATCGAAGAGGATTCGACCATTCTCACAACCGTCCAGATCCCGCCTCGATTGGATCACGGGAGCGATCGGAGTGAAGTCACAAACCTGCTGCTACAACCTGCACCCCATCCGAGGCAGAGCGGAACAGCACCAGTCCACCATCTGTCCCGGCCAGCGTCGGCAACTTCTGGTGGCAAAAAAATTCAGGGTCCATCCTGGGCCAGTCACCGACGTTTCAACACTGATCCCGCCCCATTTCGAGTCTGGGAACGAGCGCAGCGGAGTCGACATCCAGTACCTATCAGCGGGCAGAACCGGGAAGCAGCACTCCGGAAGGGCGAACCGGTCCCGTTCATAGTTCCTTGGCTCCCCCTGCCTGGCCGGCTTACCGCCCCTCCCTGCGCGGAGGTAGTGTTTGATTGTAACTATAATCTCCCCACCCCAAGTTCCCCCTCCTGTGCGAGGCGTAGTGCTTGTAACTAAATTTTAGGGATCAAGCTTCATCGGCGCAGAGTGCGGGGAACCCACACTTCCCCGCTCGCCCATCGTCTCCGAACGGGGTTGGTTTCTTCAAACCGACCAGGTGAGCTTCTACCCTTACTCCCCATTAGGGTTTGTTCTTTTAATATCTACGAAGCTATCTGCTGGTTGGTGAGAGAGCGCTCGTTCCTGCAATTCCATTTTAAGTGCGGTCACCGTGGGCTATAGTGAGAAGGAGTGACCCCGTGCCCCATGGCACCTGGCCCGCCCTTGAAAGTGGGCACCGTACCCTCGGGAGGGGAAAACACACTCTTTCTGGCCCTCTACCGGCAAGGTTCTTGTTCCACCACGACGACTCGGCATCACCGAGTCACCACGGGAGACGGGTGTGCACGGTGGTTTGGCAATTTCCAAATAATCTCGGGTCTTACTTTGTGTTTGCGGATAAGGTCCAAGGGCTCATAATCTCTTATTGCATACCCCCATCACTTTGTTTTATATCAAGTGGTATCAGAGCAAGTTTTAGACTTGTCTCTACAAGCCTAGGTCCTAAGGTCATTGCATTATCTTCACCCGTGTGTCGGTCATCTCCTCCTTGTGCATGTCTACCCGTAGTGGTGCCTTGTATCGGACCGACCCCTCATCCTCGGCTCCCCCTATGAATCCCAATTCCCAAGGCAACCAAGACATCCCTAGGGAGGCACCCCAAGCTCCGATGAATCGAGTTGAGGCTGTCCTTAATACCATTATGGATCGGTTAGATGGTTTTTCCATCTGTCTGGATAGACTCGAGGAAGCTAGGGCTCCCCCTAGGAACCATGCCCAAAGGGCTCCCCCTCCACGAGCTGAACTTGATAGGGAAGACCTAGAGAATGACTTTTACCATGAGCATGAGAGGCCCCTACAACCTCGGCGCAATGAGAGGCGACCCCGAGAGGACCCAGACGATTTCCTCTTAAGGATGATTAAGGTAGAGGCTCCGAACTTTGATGGGTCCCATAACCCAAGCGCCTATGAAGAGTGGGAACATGGCATGGACCAATACTTTGATTGGTACCCAATGACCGAGGAAAGGAAAGTTAGGTTGGCTAAGATGCACCTTCTCAAACTAGCCAAAACCTATTGGTTAAAGGTAGAAAGCCAAAGGAGGATTAGGCGGGAAGAGCCCATTGACAATTGGCTTGACATGAAGACCCAACTCTGGAGCAAATACCTTCCCAATTCCTATAGTCAACTACTCCTTGATGGGTGGCAAAGTGTTACCCAGGAAGGAAAAACTGTGGAGGAGTACATTGAAAAATTTGACTCCTATCTCCTAAAATGTGGAGTCGTTGAGGAACCGGCCATCACTCTATCCCGATTTAGAAACGGTCTTCTACCCCACATCAAACGGGAGCTTTTCATGAGGGAAGTGCATAGCCTTGAAATAGCCTATCAAATAGCCCGCGATGTGGAGAGATTTTCTAGGAATCCTAGGTTTGCCTCCCCTAGAACAGCCGATGTCAGGACTCCGGGTCCCCGACCCAACCTTCCTCCCCTATTGAAGACCCCTATCCCCAGTGGGGGAACTCCTACTCAGACTTACCATCAACCAACCAATCCCACCCCTACAAGGGCTACTCCACCCAACCCTCCTCCGCGAAGAGAGGAACCCCCCAAAGGAACAACCCCAGGGAGTAGTTCGGTAAAGTGCTTTCGGTGTCATGGTTATGGCCACATCTCCACCCAATGTCCATCCAAAGGATTGTCCAGCCTTATCATTGAAGGGGGACCTACCCCGTTCCAAGGAGAGCATGAGAGTGAGATTGAGGAGTATGGGGCCGCCTTAGGTTGGGAAGAGGAATATGAGGAACAACTCTATGAAACAGGCTTAGACCACGACCCTCCTCCCGTCGACTCCCACTTAGGTGTGATTAGGCGCACCCTCACCAAACCACAAGAGGAGGACTGGCGTAGGACCTCCATTTTTCACACCTACCTCAAGATGGGGAGCCATGTTAGGAAAGTGATCCTAGACAACAGGAGTTGTGTCAACGCCCATGTCTCCTGACACCGTTAAGCTTCTTGGGCTTACTACCACACCCCACCCCACCCCAAGACATATCGGGTCTCTTGGATTAACAATCACTCCATCCCGGTCAACACTTGTTGCCTTGTACCCATCACCTTCTCATCTTATCAAGGACAGGTTTGGTGTGACATTATACCCATGGAAGTAGGGAGCATCCTTCTAGGGAGGCCTTGGATTTATGACGTCAATGCAACCATCCTAGGAAAGCCAAACACATGCACCTTTGAACATGAGGGGAAGACCATCCACCTCAACCCCTCCCCACCTCGAAAGGAGCCCCCCTCCAAGGGAATTCTCCCTTCACCACAACCTAAACCACCTCAAAACCCAGGGGCCCCACCCCCACCAACCCAACCAACTCTCCAAGAACCTACCCAAGAGAAAACCACTGGAATAATCAAAGGCCTGCACCTCCTCACGAGGAAAGAACTGGAGGAAGAGGTTGCCCTAGGAACACCCTTGTGTGCGGTTGTCATATGCCTTGGAGAATCAACTCCCTCCAACCCCCACCCTGTGGAAATACACCCCCTCCTAGAAGAATTCAAGGATGTCTTCCCCGATGAGCTCCCTGATCAACTCCCACCCATGAGGGATGTACAGCATGCTATCGATTTAGTCCCAGGAGCCACACTTCCAAACCTTCCCCACTATCGCCTCAACCCCACGGAGCATGCTGAATTGAGGAGACAAGTGGAGGAACTTATTAGGAAAGGCTTTCTCCGCCTTAGCAAAAGCGCTTGCACTGTCCCGGCCCTCCTCACACCCAAGAAGGATGGGACATGGCGAATGTGTGTTGATAGTAGGGCCATCAACAAGATTACCATCAAATACATGTTCCCCATACCTAGGCTTGACGATATGCTTGACATGCTAGCCGGAGCCACCATTTTTTCCAAAATTGACCTTAAGAGTGGCTACCATCAGGTTAGGATAAGGCCGGGAGATGAATGGAAAACCGCTTTCAAAACGAAAGATTGGCTCTATGAGTGGCTCGTGGTGCCCTTCGGGCTCTCAAATGCCCCAAGCACCTTTATGCGCCTTATGACTAAGGTTCTTAGGCCGTACATTGGAGTCTTCTTGGTAGTCTACTTCGATGATATTCTCATCTACAGCCAATCCAGGGAAGACCATCTAGGCCATCTTCGGCAAATATGCACCACTCTTCGAAATGAGAGTCTCTTTGCCAAACTAGGAAAGTGTCACTTCATGACGGAATCCACTACCTTCCTGGGATATGTAGTCTCCACTAAAGGCGTGTCCATGGACCAGAAAAAGGTCCAAGCCATCATAGACTGGCCAGAACCCCACACTCTCCATGAAGTACGGAGTTTCCATGGGTTGGCCACGTTCTATAGGAGGTTCATCAGAGGCTTCAGTACTATCACAGCCCCCATCACCGATTGCCTCAAAAAGGGGACCTTCGTTTGGACCAAGTCTGCCTCTAAGGCCTTTCTAGATCTAAAGGAGAAAATGACCCAGGCCCCCGTCTTGTGCCTCCCCGACTTTTCCAAGGTTTTTGAAGTCACATGTGACGCTTCAGGGGTAGGCATTGGTGGAATCCTCAGTCAAGAAGGGCACCGAGTAGCATACTTCCGTGAGAAACTTTGTGATGCCAGGATGAGATATTCAACCTATGACAAAGAATTTTATGTTGTGGTTCAGTCACTTAAGCATTGGAGACATTATCTCCTGCCTAAGGAGTTTGTCATCTTCTCAGGTCATGAAGCTTTAAAATACCTCAATTCCCAGCAGAAGCTAAATGCCCGACATGCCCGTTGGGTGGAGTACCTCCAGTCTTACACTTTTGTGATCAAGCACAAAGCTGGGAGTGAGAATCGAGCAGCAGATGCCCTTAGCAGGATGATATCTTTACTGTCTACTGTAAGGGTAGAAGTCACCGGGTTCGATGGAGTCAAACAAGAATACCCTGACTGCCTTGACTTTGGGCGCATCCATGCCTCTCTGACCACCCAGTCCCAAGAGGCCGATGGGGACTTCATCTTGGAAGATGGGTTCCTTTTCAAAGGATCCAGACTTTGTATACCCCGGACCTCCCTCCGTGACTTTTTGGTATGGGAATTACACGCCAGGGGCCTAGCTGGCCATTTTGGGGTACATAAGACCATTGCTTTGGTTGAAGGGCAATTCTATTGGCCAAGCCTCAAGGGGGATGTGGCCAAGATTGTTGGCCAGTGCCGGACCTGTGCCACAGCCAAGCAAGTAAAACAGAACACCGGTCTATACACCCCTCTCCCTGTCCCCGATCGTCCGTGGCAGGATCTAAGCATGGACTTTATCCTAGGGCTGCCTAGAACCCAGAGAAAGCACGATTCAATCTATGTTGTAGTGGACAGGTTCTCCAAAATGGCTCATTTCATCCCCTATTCAAAAACCTCTGATGCATCCCATGTGACCCGCCTATTCTTCGATGAGGTGGTCCGCTCCATGGCCTACCCAAAACCATCATTTCTGATAGGGATGTCAAATTTACCAGTTACTTTTGGAAAACCCTTTGGCATCTTATGGGGACCCTTCTCAAATTTTCCACAGCCTACCACCCCCAAACCGATGGCCAAACAGAGGTCATCAATCGGAGCCTAGGAAACCTCCTCCGGTGCCTTGTCGAGGAACGCCCAGGGAATTGGGATCTCATTTTGCCCCAAGCCAAATTTGCATACAACAATTCAACAAATAGGTCCATAGGCATGAGTCCCTTCGAAGCTGTGCATGGATACAAACCCAGAAAGCCTTCAAATCTCATTCCCCTACCCCCACATGCTAGGGTGTCTATCACTGCTGAGTCTTTTGCATAACATCTTAGAGAGTTGCATGAAGATATTCACAAACACATCAACAAGAGTAATGAGATTTATAAGAAATCAGCTGATTCCCACCGCTGCCACCAAGAATTCCAAGTTGGTGATTTTGTGATGGTGAGAACGGAGAGGTTATTCCCTGGGAATATCTCAAAGTTGAGGTCTCGTGGAGCAGGCCCCTTTCAGGTGCTGAGATGCCTTGGCACTAATGCTTATGTGTTGATCCTCCCCGAGGAGTATGGAGTAAGTCCCTCTTTCAATGTAGCTGACCTGGTGCCCTACAAGGGTCCCACGGTGACACCCAGTGATTAGATGAACAGATAACCACCACACGGAGCAAGGTGTATGAGCGATATCTGGTTACGTGGAAGGGACGGCCACCTTCGGATGACGCCTGGGTGAGTCGGGAGGATCTCCAGCAGCTGAACCCCGACCTATTGGAGCAGTACTGCAGCAGGGAGGACCCTTACTCGACAGAGTCGAGCTCTTTACGGCCCGGGGGAAATGATGGGGACATCACCCGTGATTCCCTCTGGCTCGGGACTGCCTTTCCGTTCGATGAGGACCAGACTTGAGCTCCATGTCATCCAGGCCTCCTCAGCACTCTGATGGATCATTTTGGCGTACTTCTTGTCTTTATTTTGGGTCATTTTGATGTAATTTATCTTTTATTTGAGTCCAGTACCTACGTTATGTGTTTATTTTCTTAAGTCATGTGGTCATCATGTGAGTTTTGGGCCCAATCCCTTGGGCTTGGCCCACTTGCGCCCCTTTCCCCCTAGATATGTGTCATTAGTCTTTCTAGCAGGGACTTATTATAAATTTTGGGTTCCCTATAAATAGGACCCCAAATCCTTCATTTGGAAGTAATGAAAGTTTGAATTAAGTTGTGAAAACTTCTTGAGATCTCCCTCCCTCTTTCACTCTATATCTCTATCTCTCTCTCTCTAAAGGGGGCGGCCCCCTCTCTCTCTCCCTTGGGCGACCTTGCCCTTTCACCTCCCTCTCTTGCCACCTCACCATCCACATCACCTCAACCCTTCACCTTCCCAAGGCCCCATCACTCCCACCATTTACTTCCACCAATCTCCAAGCAACCCTTCCCCTTCCCCATACAACCTTTGATATCCCCAAGGGAGAATCCCTTCTCTCAAGCACCCATTCCCCTTCCCAAAGCAACCCTTCCCATCCCTTAGACCCCATTAACCCCTCCATTAACCCACCACCCCATTCAAAAGAATACCACCCCCCATCGCCTAGTCCATTTGCGCCCCCCCCATCCACCACCCCCCCAAGTGAGCTCCTCCACCTCCACCACCTTCCACCACAAGGTCCGCCCCTGTCAAGCCCTCCTTCTCCCCTCTCACACCCCCAAAACCACCCCTCCCACATTCCCCTACCAACACCTTGTCACTTTCCTTGCTGCCCCTCCACCCCCCCTTTCAACCCCTCTACACCAACACCCCCCCCCCTTTGGCCCTGTCCAGATCGCAGGCAGCAGTGGAGCCTGACTTGCAGACCCTGTACCGTGGCTGTCCGACGTCGTCCGAAGGCGTACCTTACATCGATGGAAAGCTTCCCCAGTCAGCTTCGTAGCCGAGGTGGTTTCGCCAGCATCCGACGTACTTGATATCCGGAGGAGCAGTTCTCGTCCGACTGCGCAACCAGGACCAGAACCTGAAACAGAGCTGCCGTTCAGAAGCTGCCACGCCCTCACCTCTGATCTCCTGAGCGAGCCACTTGGGCGAGGCGAAGATCCCCCTGTCCTCCATCCAGCACAGCAAGCGGGGCCTCGTGCGGAGTTGGGAGCTCCCTGTTCCGATTTATTTCCCCCAGGTGCGCAAATCTGTCCTACCAGGGACTGGTCAGACCCCCTCCCCTTGTTCGGGCTCCTCCTCCCTGCTCCGATGTCTCCTAGAGCCCATCTCGGGTGCTGATCGAAGAGGATTCGACCATGCTTGCAACCATCCTGATCCCGCCTCGATTGGATCACGGGAGCGATCGGAGTGAAGTTGCCAACCTGCTGCTACAACCTGCACCCCGTCTGAGGCAGAGCGGAACAGCACCAGTCCAACATCTGTCCCGGCCAGCGTCGGCAACTTCTGGTGGCAAAACAATTCAGGGTCCATCCTGGGCCAGTCACCGACGTTTCAACGCTGATCCCGCCCCATTTCGAGTCTGGGAGCGAGCGCAGCGGAGTCGACATCCAGTACCTATCAGTGGGCAGAACCGGCAAGCAGCACTCCGGAAGGGCGAACCAGTCCCGTTCATAGTTCCTTGGCTCCCCCTGCCTGGCTGGCTTACTGCCCCTCCCTGTGCGGAGGTAGTGTTTGATTGTAACTATAATCTCCCCACCCCAAGTTCCCCCTCCTGTGCAAGGCGTAGTGCTTGTAACTAAATTTTAGGGATCAAGCTTCATCGGCGCAGTGTGCGGGGAACCCACACTTCCCCGCTCGCCCATCGTCTCCGAACGGGGTTGGTTTCTTCAAACCGACCAGGTGAGCTTTTGCCCTTGCTCCCCATTAGGGTTTGTTCTTTTAATATCTGCGAAGCTATCTGCTGGTTGGTGAGAGAGCGCTCGTTCCTGCAATTCCATTTTAAGTGCGGTTACCGTGGGCTATAGTGAGAAGGAGTGACCCCGTGCCCCAAGGCACCTGGCCCGCCCTTGAAAGTGGGCACCGTACCCTCGGGAGGGGAAAACACACTCTTGCTGGCCCTCTACCGGCAAGGTTCTTGTTCCACCACGACGACTCGGCATCACCGAGTCACCACGGGAATGGGTGTGCACGGTGGTTTGGTAATTTCCAAATAATCTCGGGTCTTACTTTGTGTTTGCGGAAAAGGTCCAAGGGCTCATAATCTCTTATTGCATACCCCCATCACTTTGTTTCACATCAAAAAAATATGGAGCAAGGAAAGCTGGAGTACCTATAACCTGTACACTTAGCAAACAGATTACGTATCTGTGCTTAAAATAAATCCATAAAAGGAAAACAAAAGGAGACATTTTTTTGTTTTTGTTTTTGTTTTTGTTTTTTGCTTTTTTTTTGTAATTTTATGATTGTTTCTGTTTTTGAATTTTGAATAGTATTTTATTTTTATATATCTCATTTTTTTACTTTTTTTTGACAATATCTCATTTTTTAGATTTTTGACAATATCTCATTTTTTTTGGATTTTTGACAATAGCAATCTGCAGCACCCAAAGACAGGCTCGAACTACTGGCCAGGGATCGCCGTTCCTACCCCTTTCATTACAGACTTCCCTTAAGTAGGACGTGCATGTGAGGGTGGCTTACCACGACCAACCGCTTCTGAAGAACGGTGCCCCTACCAAGGGCATACCCGGGATACAACTCAGCCTAAGAGGGAGAAGGAGAAGAATAATTGGAGGCAAGCTTCGTGCAGGATGGGAGATATCAAGGTTCGAATTCCTTTTAGGGCACTACCCCTCAAAGAGTAGGTCTGTTGCGCTGGGACTTTGTGTCTTTGATTTTTAGACCCATATTTATCAGGCACGCATGTGACCGGGCTCATGACGTCCCGTGGGGAACTGTACTGCCACTCTTGACATGCCTTTGATTCATAATTTTGCATTGATTTATTTTCTTATTTTGGTAGCCCTTATTGGCCAGATATTGTATGAAAGCTTACTTTTGAGGGTCAAGACTGCCCCTATTTGAGACCACTCTCGTATTAGGGAGTGCCTTGGTTAGTCATCTCATCCATCCATCTCTTGCCCCTGCACTTGGCCGAGTAGAGAAAAGAAAAGACCTTTGTGCATAACCAAAGTATGGCCAAAGCAGCAACGGTGCGCCTCAGAGACATAGGCTATGGCTTGCCGTGAAGTGTGTGAAAAAAATCCATACTCAAAGGTCACCCTCAACAATCGGGGAAAGAAACTAGACTCCCAACGCGAGCTATCACCAGCCTAAGGGATGCTGCAGAAGCGAACTTTTTTATTTGACACAAAGTTAAGATCTAATTAAACAAAGACTCCTAAAACCACTCAATCATGTTGAAGAATCATGTGTGGAAACAATAGAAATAATGGAAATGAAAGCACGTTCTTGCACAAAATAAAGATACCTTTGCAGATCCATGGCGTGAAAACCAGCATCCTGAAGCGATTTCGATCATCGAACTTTGAGGAGCGCGAGTAGCTTTGCATTCCTTGCTTGTCAAGATAAAGGATGAAAGGAGAGCAAAGGACTGGATTCCTCGACATAGAGGAGTGGCAGACCTCATACTGGACGAAGAAGGGATAAAAAAGAAGAGAGACGAGGGCTAGAACTCCCTCGTTAAGGCATTGAGGCCCTGATAAAAAAAAACCAGATACATAATAAACAAGGATTACTGAGATCAATGCGGACTAAAGCCTCGAAAATAGCAAGAAAAAGGGTAAGACCCCCGAAAGGGTGAGGAGGAAGGAACAGAAAGACGGCGAAAGGATAACTGCGAAGATAAGGAATAAGGAGAATGATCATCCGACGCGGTCGGAGAAAATGAATAATGATCACCTGCCAGAGGTGGGGAAGGAGATGCATGAACAGCCGACAAAGTCGGGGAAAAGAAATGGAAACCACCCGACAAGGTCGGCGAAGGAGCATAAGGAATCCCCAACGAGGTCGGGGGAAAGAGATGAGGAGTGAAATCCGGGTGTATCCGGAGAGGAACACTACAAGATGCCCCTGGATCAGGGGAAGAGAAGGGTATAGGCCGATGCCTAGAATGGTGAGAATAGGAGAAGATGGTAGAGATATGGTCAGGTGGCGGAAGGTACACCACCCAAGGGTGAGAACTGAGCAACAGAAAAGATGAATGGAACGAGGAAGAAGGATGAGAGGTGGACCCCCGAACGCACAACTGACCGCCCTTGAACTTTCGCCGCCTCTCTTGGCCGAAATCTTCTTGAAACAACCCCGCCTGGCGCGGACTCCGACCTTCGGGCATCTTAATCTGTAATACTTTCTCAGATAACGGGTCCACTTGGCAGACGGCCTGGCCCGGTCATGAATATGCGGCTTTATCGAGGCGGTTGCCACTAGACCCATGGTGCTAACATGCTGCGGACATTCGTGAGCAACTTACTCCTCAGGATGATGAGTATCATGGAACCATGGAGTCTTATCTCTTGGCACTAGAACATTGAGATTCGGCAACTCTACTCGGCAACTGGGCACGAAGTATAACTCCCTTACCAGAGAAGTAGGACAGAACTGAGGGGGAGTAATGTGCGGCGTTGACGCGGCCGACTTACCAATAAACCGAGGGAGATTGCATAAGACGTGCAGAAAGTCTTTGGAAGATGTAGAAGACACAGCGAATTGCCCCTTGAGTGCTGTACTCATTAAACCTTTGGCGGCCGTGTGGGTTAGCACCATTCGGGCAGAAAACTCTTCTGGGCCAATGTACTGAATAGCAATCAAGCGAGGGGTGATAATAACATTAATCGTGAATTCTCCGGCGAGCAAAGAAATTGCCACCGGCCTTGCTTTAGAAGAAACTGGCACCAGCGCTAATGAACTCCTCTCAGCAACCGTCTTCATAGCAAATCCAGGCTCATTATCCCTAGAATAGCCAGAAACCAGGACTCGGACTGGCATGCAGCAAGTGAAATCTTGAAGCTTGTAATGCATAATCGAAACCTGGCTCGACGCTTTTTCTTCCTGGGGACTAAACCCGAGGGGCACCAAAGACAACGGGTACCTACTCCGTGAAGTGGGAAGTGGTAGAGGGAGGTTAGAATGAGGAGGTTTGAAGGGTGCGGGTGGCGATGGTGCAAATGATGGGGGAATAATGATGATGATGGGCATGGGTGGAGGTAAAATAAAAAAATGGAGGCATGGATTTAGGTTCAGCCTGCTCAGGTTCAGAGGATAATGGTGAAAGAAGTGGCATCGGTCGTGGGAATGGTTGTGAGGGTGACGGAACAGGGATCATTGCGAGAGGAGGTGATGAAGATGATGGTGAGGGTAATGGGGATAATGGAGAGGGTGATGATGGAGATGCGGCCAATGGAGACGGCGAAGATGGGGGTGGAGAAGGTGGTGGCGTAGTGGAGGAAGTGGCAGGTGGTGCCGCTCTCCGACGTATCTTTACAACACGTCGAGAGGCGTTAATAATAGAAGTGGTGGTGCAAACGGAGGGAGAGGTTGCCCGAGCGGAGGCTAGAGTAGGTAAAGGTGGTGGAGGAGATGGGATAGAGGAAGAAGTGGGTAATGGAGCAGGTACCTTATCAATTGAAGAAACACCAGGGTGTCCCTAGTCTTGACGTGGAGATGGTTGCCTAGGAAGCACGGCTTGCTGCTGTTGCTGTTTGCTGCTAAGATCTGAAATAACTTGGCGCATGATAACCCAATCAATCATCTTTTTGTCTTCCAAACCGTAAACAAGTTCCCGGAACTCAGAACAATTCTCAATCGAATGCCCCTGTTGACGATGGAATTCACAGAAATGGATCAAGTTCCCGACCGCAGGTCGGCAAGGCATAACCGGAGGGAGTTGTAACGCATGAGTGGCCATCAAAGCCCTGAACACATCTGTAAAGGATTCTGGCAACGAAGAGTGAGGAGCCCGCTTCGGGCAGGGTGGATGCCGAGGGGGGCGAGAAGGTAATGAGGATGGGAGCGGAGGCTGCGTAGGCAAAGGGGATTGCGTAGGTGAAGGTGGAGGGCTAGAGTGATGTGACGGCGTGGAGGGCATGGGAATATAGTGGACGGCATCTACCCGCTATGGGTGTAGTGTTTCCTTGCCCGGAAGAGGAGAGGCGTGGTGAAATAAAATAGCGGAGGGCTGACTCGTGGAGGGATACGAGGTGGAGCACATGGAGGTATATGGGTGTGGCAAAGCGGACGGTCGACTCGTGGAGGGATATGAGGTGGAGGGCTGACTTGCAGTGGAGGGCGGAGGGAAAGTGCATGTGGAAGGCGAAGGTGGAGGAGACTCATGGTCAAAGGAAACTAAGAATTGTTGGGTAATGAAGCGGGCTCGAATGTAGAGTTGTTGCCATGAAGTGATATCGTTCAGGGCTATGATACATCTGAGCTCAGGCGTTGCGTTAGAAATAACCATCTTGATCTGCTCGCCCTCCGGAATATGCCCCGGGACTTGCGCGGCTAGGCGACGCCAGCGGTCGGCAAACATGGAGAACTCCTCGCCGGGCTTCATCTTCTCTTGGGCCAGATCAACCATAGAATATCTGGGCCTAACCTGGTCTTGATATTGCTGAATGAATCTTGCTTGGACGGCCTGAAAATTCATCATTTGCCCTTGAGGTAATGTGAAAAACCAATCCTTGGCCGAGCCCTCTAAAGATAGGCCAAACAAATAGGCCATCAGGCGTTGATCATGCTGGAACTGGGCCAACTCATATAAGAATTCCTTCAAATGCACGTAAGGGTCACCAACTCCACCATAGCGACGATAAGCCGGAATCTGTTGACGTGGCAGGAGCTGAAGACCTCGGAATGCAAATGGGATATCCAGAGAATTTTGAGGATTGATTTGTCGTTGCAATTCATCAAGTTGGCGTTGGGCCTGGGCGATCATCTCCTCGGTAGGGAGAGTCCGAGAAGGATATGGGCCAGCTTGAGCAAGGGATGATGAATTTAGACCAGGATAATGTTGATAGGCCGGATAAGGGGATCCGACCTGAGAAGAAGGAAAGCCCATTCCGAGAATGAGGGAATGCATGGGCCTGGAAGAATTATGTATGTGGGAATGAGGATTGATTGGACTAGTGTGGACGCGGGGATTCTTATTTCTTTATTATAATAGATTTAATGGATTTGGATATTTATTGACCCATTGATTTATTGGTTTGGTTAATTGGCGTGCCAGTCACATGTGTGACGATTTCATTGTGCGCTCGACTTGACTTGGTCAGTCGATTGTGAAGTCCGAGTCAGGACCAAAAGTCTGCCATACCATAAAGGCTATGGCGTTAATTACGCCCTTCCTAAGAAGGACAACCCTTGATTAAACGCCAAAATAGGAGGCCGCTCGGGGCGGTTAAAAATGAAGTGCATGATATTAAAGCTATTATTATTCTAAGGAGGTGATTGGATAAACGATAGGTTATTAAATCAGCATGACCCCTCTGTGTAGGTCGTGCCGGGTAGAGATAGGACACCGTCCACGCAGCGATGGGGCAGGGTCCGAACGGTCATCGAGGATATGTCCCCCTTCACGTTTCTCATCCAGCTAAAGGCCTCGTAGTGTTCATATTCCCCGAAGGATCGGGCCGAACGGGAAGTGCATGACATGTACTTCCCGGGGCTCATCGGGGTTAAACATCGGTCGACATTTCGGCAGCATCTCCCCATAATCTGGATTATGCCCAGAGGAGAATAGGCTATCACCCACAGAGTGCCGAGATGAAAGCCGAGAAAAAGAGGGAGCGAATCTCCCACACTGCATATGTATGCCCTGGGGCAATGTTTGACTCTTCCCTTATAGAAGCCGGTGACACTCATGCATTGGCAGAGCTCACTTTAGCTAAAAGGGGGGTGCTCGGGAGTCCGGTGCGGATCAACGGAACATGAGGGAGTCTTGCTCCCTTCGATTTATCCCCGGGTCAGGTCTGGTGAATCATGGGCATCCCTGGGTGGGTTTGATCCAGGCGCCGGAGGTTCAATTGAGTGGCAAAGCAGGCTCTCGGGGCAGCTTGGATATGCATATAGGTTCCCGGCGTGAAACAGCGTGGCAAGAAGGGTTTTCGGCACGAGGGCCAAACGGCCGTAGGTTCTCGGCGCCAATGGCAAGGAGGCCAAGGGGGCTTTTCGGCGCCGGTGGCAAGGAGGAAGGGGTTCTCGGCGCAAGAATGAGGAGGCCAAGGAGGCTTTTCGGCGCAAGGGCCAAATGGCCGTAGGTTCCCAGCGCCAATGGCAAGGAGGCCAGGGGGAGCTCCTGGCGCCAAATGGCATAGAGGTAGGGGCTCTCGGCGCGGGGTCTTCCCGGCGGGATGAAGAGCAGGCCAGGGAGGAGGCTCCCGGCGTGGGCTTCCCGGCGCGAGGAGAAATGAGATGGGGTGGCTTTACGGCGCGAGGTAAAACAACAGGGAGGCTCCCGGCGCGAGAATGGGATAGGGTCTCGGCGCAGGAAGGCTTGTGCCGAGGGCTGTTCATCCGCTTTACTGTTTGTGGAGCCGAGATAGACGAGGGCGCCGAGGTGAATTTAGGGTTTTACGGCACTCTATTTTCGGATTTATGGATGATTGAGGGGGTTCTCCTGGTGATTAAGGCTGAGATTGACGGGTGTAGATCCCTTTAAAAATCCACACTTTTTGGTGTGAGGTTAAAAAGGATGGGAAAAGGGAAACATTCAATAATGGTGGAGATGAAACAATGCACGAGGTGCACAAGGGGAGTGTGTGATCGCCAGAGGGTTTACCTCAAAAAAAAAAATAAGATCGCATGTACCTGGTGAAAGATGGGATGCGGGATGAATGTGGATCTCTTCCTCCAACTCCAATCGGCCGGCCGACGAAGTGGGTTTTCTTGATTGATTACCTTGTAAGAAAGACAATGAAAGACAAGCAAAAGAAAGGGGATCAGCCAAAGTGCAGTAGTATCAGTCAAAAACCAACATAAAAATGATGACAAGACATCAACATGCGCACCTTCTTTTTTGTTTTCTTTTTAAACCCCTTAAGAAGACTTAAGGGAAGGGGAGTTTGATGATAAAAGAAAATGCAACAAGACGTGAACAGATGTGAAGAGTGAATAGAGATATAAAGGACGGAGGGATGATGATATGAATGAAGTAAAACAAAAGAGATGAAAAGATGAGAACCCTGCTGTCCCTGGCGACAGTAAAGGGAAAAAACCGAATGAATATGTTGATGGATGTAGATGGACGAAGCACCGGATGCAGCCCAATTGAAGGAGGCAGAGGGGAGGCAGCAAGAGACGAAGAAAGCTCTGCCCGTGATGGATATTCAAGCTTCTGAGCGCTCAACCCGTTGAATGCTTAAGGTGCTTAACCTTTTACACGATCAATCAAGGCTTCAATTTATAGTGCCTCAAACGGATGTGATCAAACCAAGGAATGATAAGAACAGGCAATGAGGCATCCAGGGAAGGATCAAGATCGAGCAAGAGTCCAAAGACAGCAGGGAACTGTGAGGGAAAGATGGAAAAAGGAAGGACTCTGGACTGAAACACGCCTTAATACAGGGCGTCTTTTATGAATTGACGACCTTCACAGAGACGTTTTCTTGAAACACGACCTAGGAAAGGGCGTTTCTTCCTGGATTTAGTTTTGGAAACGAAACCTTGCCTTGTTTGAAAGCTCAGATAACACGCCTGAGATAACGGCGTTAATTAAAATCACGCCCTGAGAAAAGGCGTTACTCACAAAAGGCCTTTTATTTTGAAAATAGATAATTCCAGAAATTAAGGGATAACACCAAGAATTGACGCCCTCACATACGGTCGTCCTTTCTTTGAAAACGCCAATGCAGAAAAATTCACAAAAATAGAAAAACTTCGTGTTATAGGAATATTGAAGTCCACTTGGGGCATTTATATAATAACATGAGATTTGATCAACAAAACATCAATTTTGGCGTGTCTACAGCTGCCCCGCCTTGGCGTCTGCTTTGCAAGGGAGTGAGACGGAAATGGAGCGAAGTGTAATGAAAGGAATGAAGTGGAACGAACTGATAAGGAGACACCAAGGTGTGATGTGACACGCCTCAGACACTAAGCATTGGAAATCTTTCCAAGATTCTAAATAAAACAACTCTGAGTGGTTCCAAGGAAACAATCGATTTGTTGGATAAAAGGAGGTTAAACTAAGTAATAAAGGGTGTGCGCGTGGGCACGGCAGGGAAAGACCATTGGAGAGCGATTACTAGCCAATGTGGACGTGCTGCAACCAAGGTAAATTTTGCAGAAAAGTAAAGAGAATTGGGATAAAGATCCAACAAAAGGAACACTTTCAAGGAATCAGCCTGAATGGCTTCAAATAGAACGAAGTACTTGATTTAAAGTGGAATATCTCATGTCAATTCAATCGAGAGCGAGTGAACTTCATTATTGCCATAATATGAAGATTTTCAGCATGAAACTCAAAGTCCTACATGATGCATGCTGGGCTAAAAGAAAAGGTTAAAATAAATTAAAAAATAGAAAATAATCAAGGATAATATTGCCAAGCTGTTTAGGTCTGGTCAAGAATCCATATTTCTGAGCTAACACTAAGCCGAAGCCCGTTTGTCCACGTATCAACTTAGAAAGTGGAACCATCGTCCCAAACTTTTAACAGCTCGACGGCCTATCCGTGTGATCAAGATTCTCCTGAAATCGTCATCGTTTTTGATGAAGGGGAACTCAAATTTCAGGTTCATCAGAACCACAAGGTCCTTGACATAATATAATAGCGTAGATATCATATAGTAACAATGCTTACAAGAAACAGACACAAAGTGGCAAGATGTTGCTCCTATGAGTGATCCAAACGCCTCGAATCCTGCAAACTTCTGCACTTTAAACTTATTAGCCTTTTTCCGTCAATTCAGAACATGACATGATCATAAGTGCTTAATCATAGACAATTTCATCAAAATAATAGCACTTAGGTTCATTAAAGCGTCAAAGCATGAAGAGATCAAAATTCATAATCCAATAAAACACGCCTAAGAATAGGGCGTTAACAGCATGAAAGCGCCTGACCATAAGTCGTTAAACATTTAAAACACGCCCTACTCAAAGGCGTAAACAGTAACGGAGGCTTAGAAAAACACGCCCCATGCTAGGGCGTTAAATATAACACGTCGTCAGTCAGGTCGTCAATTTAAAAATCGACGCCCTAACCAACGTCGTTAATTCAGCACGAACTTCCGTTTCCTAATTTAACAGCACAGTCCTTAACCCAATCGAACTTCTAACTTCCAACAGCCTTACAACTCTCTAAATCTCTATTAATAGGAGGCCCTCCTTCAACATAAACAACCAAAACCCTGCAGCCGCCTAAACTCTGTGTTCCCGTTCTTCTTCTTCTTCATCTGCTCTGCAGGTTGCACCGTCCAAGCCTCTCCTGACGATGGACAGGGCGCTGAAAAGGCCAAAATTCTCAATTCCCAGGATTAACAATATCCAAGGTCATATAAGCAACAGGATATGCATGAATCAGGTTAGTTTCAACTTTCTTTATTGTGCATACTGTTCTGGCGAACTGCTCACATGCTCATGTCATATGCTCATGTACCTCTTCTTTTTGTTTTCTTCCCCTCCTCTCACAGGAATACCCAAATCTTCCAGGGGCTAGAAGATATGTCCAAATCAAATGGTTGCCCCTCATCCTCTCCAAATTCACATCAGACATGAGGGTATATGTAGCTAGATGGCATCTCTTGGGGTTGATAACCCATGCCAAGCATTATGATCAAATCCACTTGGATTGGGTTGCCATAGGAGCATTGATTGAGACATGGCATCCTTCCACCCATACCTTCTTATTTTCCACTTTTGAAGCCACCATCTTGCTGGAGGAAGTAGAGATGATCCTAGGCTTAAGAAAGATGAAACACGGAGAAGAAGAAAAGATGGCCATCATGCCAAGGCCCATCTCCTCCCACGAGTTGCTAACCTCGTTAATACCTAGCCCAAATATAGTGAACCAAATCAAGGTCACCAAAGGAGTTAACCTCTTGAAGCTCGCCTCGTGGGTGTATAAGGGAGCGGATCAAGCTAAAGAGGAAGAGGAGATAGAAAGAGTGACCAAAGCCTTCGTGGTGTGCTTGGCAGGAGCACTCCTATTCCCATCCACGGAGGACTTTCTAGAGGAGTCCCAATTGAGCGCAGTGGTGAGCTTATGGGAAGAAGAGAGAGTTGGACCGGTGATCCTAGCATATCTCTATAGCGGGCTCACAGCGGCGTCCATGGGAAGGCCCATTTACGGGTGCATGCTAGCACTCTCCAATTGGGTTGATCTACACTTCAAATTCGACTCATGCCACGAAGCCCAACAACCCTCAAGAATTTTCTCAAAGAGCCCACTCTCATATATAACCGGCTCATTAGGTATAAGCAATAGAGTGACCAACCGAATTCCTCAAATCAAGAAGAGAGGGATTGGAGGGAGCACTTAAAGGTAATGCCAAAGAATCTTTTTACTTGCTCCCCGGGTGTATTCAAAATGCATGAACTTCGTGCACGCTTCTCCATCGGGACGGACCTTCGTCTTATCGGTGCTTCGGACTTCGTTTTATATAATGCACACCGGTGCCTTCCTCAGCTTGGGCTCCCAAGGCAACATTTAGAGGACGTCTCTCATCTTCCTCCAATCAAATCAAGGGATCTAGGCAATAATGAAGATGGTGAGGAGGTTATCACCATTCAAGCTTTATGGAGGCTAAGCAAGCTTCATCAACCTGTAGAAGACTTGGACGAAGACAAAGAACAGTGGAAAAATTATATAACTTCATTGAGAAAAATAAGGCCCAAAGTGGCTCATTAGTCATTGTAGTTCCTCTTTTCAAAATAATAAAGATTGTTTTCTGATTGAGCCAACTGCCACTGTGATTATGATCGAAAACTGTGTTTCTGTTGTGAATAACGCCTCCAAGAGCGTCGCGAATTAACAAATACACGCCTTATTTCAAGGCGCTTCAACGGGCCCTTCGTCAACAATTGACGCCTGCAACAGTGGGCGTTACTTTGAATGACGACCTCAAGAAAGGCGTGAACAGATTCAAACCCAAAAGAATATAATCGTTGACTCATCAAAATAACGCCTTTTCCATAGTCACGTTTCAAGAATAACACGCCTTTACCAGAGGCGTTACTTCAAACAGCAATGATGACTTCCCTTACATCAATCAATGCCCATTCAATGCGTCTGACGACGGTTATCGTTCCCCATGCAAAATAAATTAACGCCTTAATCATCGTCGTCAATTTCCATAAAACGCCCAAAGAATGGACGTGAATTCAATTATAAACGCCTTTCCCAAGGGCGTGTCTTCTTTTCGAAACCCAAAAGCCATCAGGCCTCCTTCTCCTTCCTCCTTCCATTCTATTTCGCCCTTTTCTCTGCAAACCCTAACCGAAGCCCTCAAACCCTCTCTCTCGTTCTCTTCCCTCACTCTCTCCAACTCACTCAATCTCACTCCCCCTAGACCCTAGCCATGGCCAAACGCCAGAGAATTAGTGCCCCAGACGTGGTTGACCTCGACGCCTCCCACGCCCAAGAGGAAGAGATCTCCGTGGAGGAGCTCGCCGTCGTGGCCTTTGAAGAAGAGCCGGCGACGGCCGGCGGCGACGAGGCCGACGGAGCAACGGGCGAAGCAATAGAAGAAACAGAAGATGCAGAAGGTGGAGAAGAAGAAGGAGAAGAAGGAGGAGGAGAAGAAGGACCGCCGTGCACGGCGGCGGTCGCTCCCCGGGGGCAACTCCGGCGGCCCAGACGGCCACTGCCACGGCCACAACCCCAGAAGCACAAGAAGGTAGGTTCCCCCTCCCCAATTCCATTTTATTTTATTTTATTTATATTTTTCTTGATTTTTCATGGCCCTCGGGCATTAAACCTGCAACTCAGAAAAAACACGCCTCCCGTGGGGGCGTTACTTACAAACGCAACGCCCTAATCCAGGGCGTTAATTATTTTTAATTTATGAAAATTAATCATCCTTCATGAAAAATGCCCTGAAGCATGTCGTTTCTTAAAACTTATGATTTTTCATGAATTCCATGCTCATTAAACAATTTCCAAAATATTTTCATGAATTATTTCGCATGCTGTCAATTATTTGATTTTTCTGTAAAATTGAGAAACCCACGCCCTCCAGTAGGGCGTTAATTCAACAAGAGACGCCCAAACCAGAGGGCGTCGCTTCATTCATTAACGACCCAAAATTAACCACCTTTAGGAAAACGCCCTACCACAGGGCGTTAATTCAATAAGAAACGCCCAACACCGAGGCGTGATTAGAAATATGTAAAACAGCCACCAAAGAATGCCTAAGACTGAGGCGTGATTAACATAAAAAACGCCCTCATTAAGGGCGTTACATTAAAGTTCATTCTGAAAAACGCCCCCCACAGGGGCGTGAATTTATCAAGAAACGACCTGAGGGTGGCCGTGAATTCCAAAAATGCTAAAATTCAATATTTAACCCAAATCAAATGTAATTCCACATGGATATTCAGATAATTAAGAAAAATAATTCTCTTTTAATACATGCAGGGGTTGATGAGGACCCGTATCTCATGGGTCATGGTCTGGGCAGCATACCAGGGTCTCCCCGACTTCCAGAGGGTTAGGGTAGAGGCCATGGGGTTTGGGGCTTTTCTATCCATCGAGCCTTTTAGACCTGACCTAGCACTGATCCAGGTTTTGAGGGAGAGATGGGATAGGGTTAGCCGGACTTTTCTGATGCCCTGGGGGCATATGGTTCCTAGTTTAGAGGATGTAGCCAGGATTACAGGTTTACGGGTAGATGGTGAGGCCGTGAGTGGGTTCACCTATTCTGACTATTCAGAGATGGCCCAGAGGCTACTAGGGCTTGAGATGGTCTACGAGGGACCTAGCGAGTGTAGGACCATTTTCCGTACAGACCTGACTACGGTGATGGGTCTAGGAGATGCCAGGCATAGGTCGGGGGAGACCTTAGGTGAGTTTGCACAGCGACTGACCGACGGGGTGAGAGCGGCATGCTGCCAGGACCCGACTGACCATGAGAGAGCGGACCGAGACCTGAGGAGGTTCCTGCTGCTGCTGCTCGGGAGATTATTACTGGGGACGAAAGCCGATGTCATCAACTGCCGCTTCTTAGGCATCCTTGAGGATCTGGAGACGGTTGGCACATATGCTTGGGGAGCGGCCCTGCTGGCGCATTTGATGGCCGATCTGTCCACGGGGACAGGCCGTGAGACGACCGTCAGTGGCTTCTCACCTCTTCTTCAGGTATGCAATTTCTCATTTCTTATCTTTTCTTTGTTATGATGCATGTGAATATAGTACTAATTGCAATGCATGGATGCAGGTGTGGAGCCACCTATACATGCCGATGGGGCGCGTTGACCCACGACCAGGAGCTGAGGGATCTTTTCCCCTGGCACGACGCTGGGTGCCTGTTATCTTTGGCGCCCCACTTGACTACGAGTTGTGGGTTCTACGGAGAGAGTTCCGCGACTTCCCTCCCTCGCTGGTATGTATGAATGAATGATATGCATTTCTTTTTGTTGTTTATTTGATATGATGAAATGATAATGATGCGTGTTCATGAATGCAGGTGCAGTGGAGACCATATGAGGGGATGACCGATGAGGGCCAGCCTTGGGTCGTATCGGGGCGACCTCGCTTCGGGCGTGAGCTGTGGCTACACTGCTTGAGCGAGATTGAGCCGTTACGGCTTCGGCTGGTGATGAGGACCCTGGGCCTGCCCCAGGAGTGGATCGAGGTCGGAGAGCCTCGAGGGATTGGCAAGAAGACCCGCGGTCGCACCAAGACGACCGACTGGAGGGTGCGATTCGAGGAGCAGTACGCCGACTGGCAGCGAGGCGGGACCACAGTCGTTTCCCACGCGACTGACAGCTCCGAGTACCTCCGGCGCTACTGGGAGGTTCACGCCGGCAGACCTCAGATGAGGGTCTTAGGGGTATGTATGAATGCACTTATTTCTAAATTAAATGCAAATGCTTATGTAACTATTATGCGATTAACATGTAATGAATGCAGGATGCGAGGGACATAGCGGCGATAGATGCACAGGCCCACCTCCACATCCTGGAGGACCAGCTAGCTGCCACACGGGCAGACTTGGAGACCCTGGTGAGTGTTTAAATTATTCCTATATGCAAATGAATTTTTTTCTTTTGTTGTGTTGAATTAATGATTAGCCACTGACGGTCTTAATGAATGCAGCGTGCCCAGCAGGGAGTAGCGAGGAGAGATCCAGGGGAGGCCTCCAGCTCGAGGGGGCCTAGTGCAGAGGTGACTGCACTGACAGAGCAGCTGGCTGGTGCGATAGCGCGAGCCGAGGTGGCGGAGCGTGACCTTGCTTCACGGGTAAATTCTGAACTTGAAACCTCATTCAAATAATGATTAGATATAAATTGTGCACTGATAAAAATTCATTTTTTACAGAGTGAAGAGCTTCGAGCCACTCTTATCTGTGTAGATGAGGGCTTCCGAGCGACGAGCTCACAGGTGCGTGACCTACCTTTAGTCACATGTTGTTATTTCATTTCATGAATTATTGAACTGTGGAACTGATGATTTGTTTACCTGTTTGTAGGCTGCTCAGCTGAAGGCGATACGTACCGAGTTGTCGATCCGCGATCAGCGGATCGTAGAGCTTCAGCGGGCCTTGCAGCAGCGCAGTGAGCTTCCTCAGGACGTGGCCGAGCTGCGGGTTGCCCTGGAGCTGGAGAGGAGGGAGCGTGCTCGGGAGCGCGAGGAGCGGGCTCGTGAGCGTGAGGAGCACCAGGCGGAGCGTGCCCGGTTCCAGGAGCAGTTGTTGGCACGAGAGCGTGAGCTGGCGGACTCGAGGACCCAGTTGATCCTTTCCCAGGAGCGGCTTCGAGTGTCCGAGGAGCGGTTGCAGCGAGGCCGTGAGCGAGCACGGGCTGCGGGGTACTCCTTCACCAGCTCCACCTTTGTGGCGGGTTCTTCCCTCCGAGAGAGGAGCGAGGCAGGAGGACACGTTCGGGTTCCGGCCTCTTCACGGGGGCCTATGCCTCCTCCACCGGCGCCAGTTCGGGATGGTGAGGAGGAGGTTGAGAGCAGGAGAGTAGAGGAGGGTGGAGGCGAGAGTTGAGAGTTCTGTACTTGTACTCCTCCACCTTCACACCTGTACATGATAGACATGATGATACACATATATATATGAGATTTGAGCTTTTGTTACCTGAGCACTTGTGTGGTTGTGGACTTGTGTTTGTGTACTTTTTTCTTCTCTCGTTCCTCGTGTTTGCTTTACTTTGCCCTGTATCTGCGGCTGCGGTTTTCACTTGAACAAACAGGTTAATTCATCTGTTCGACTTGGCCCCTTGCCCGGTGAGCAAAGGGTGTAAATATTTTGACCTTAATAATGGGTCAAGGGGCCAAGCCTTTAATAAGGCAAAATGAAATAATCAAAACTCGGGGATGCCTCATGCAATCACACGTATGCAAACAATAATTAAAAGATGTCCAGGCAAGAATGCAATTCATGCAACATGAAGAATTTATTTTTGTTCTTTTCAGTATATATATATATTTTTTTTGAAGATTTTTCTAAAAAACACGCCTTAGATTAGGCCGTTACTATCGTGAAAGACGCCCTTGGAGACGGCGTTACCGTGCAAAGATTATTGAATTTTGTTGAAAACACGACCTTCCAGGAGGCGTTATTTTTAAAGAAACGACTATGATCTAGGCGTGAATCAGCATAAAAGCGCCTTGAACAAAGGCGTTAATTTGTATTCCTCCCAAATTGGGCTGATAAAGAAATCAAGGTGGTGGGCCCTACTTGGTCATCTTCTAAGTTCCATTAACCTTTCTTGAATAATTAAAAGGGGAATTGGCGTGAATATGGTTAAACTTATACACAAGATTTCGCACAGTGCATTCTCTTCAGTTTGTCTCGACCATTCTGCTGGTTCATGACTTTTCCAAAAATAAAAGAGAAGCTATGAGGAAGCTCACAAAAGATTCAAAGATGCCTGAGGCAAAGCTACCTCCCCTATCCTTATGCCTGTTGGGGTTCGGTCTTTGGCGTAGGGACGCTTTGTTGCCTTTTTTGCCTCTTCATAATGCATGCATACGCCCAAGGTTTTCCTTGCGGGGACTTTGCCCTCTTGACATGCTTTTCTTTTTCACCATTTGACTTTCACTTCGGAATTGATTTGCATTGAATAGATTTGAACTGATGAACAACCTAATTGTACTTGGGCTTTTGTGGCATTTGTTCCCTTTTGGGCCCTGACTTCCTCCTACTAAGGCGGCGGATAGGCTTGGCGTGTCTACCTCAAGACCTCCCTTCCTCCCTTGTGGGCCGAAGAAGAAAAGAATGGATATCGTCTTTCGCCTTTAGTTTGATTTCGACTTTCCATCAGATTTTGCACTGCTTGAGCTCAAGAGTAAAGTGTGTAGTGTGTGCGGGGTCAACTCCCATTTTAAATTAGCAAGACTGACAAATGGATTTTGGATTTTGACCTTTCGGACCGGTGACCTTTGCATGTTATGTCAGCCCAAAAGGGAGAACCATGAAAGAAAACTCTTTTGTTTTGGATTTTGGAAATATTCAGATTTTTTTTGGATTATCTGGGAGATTTCTATTTTCTTTGGATTTTTGTGAAGTTTTCAATTTTTGTTTGGATTTTTGTTCAGGGGTAATATTTCTTGAGATACAAACCATTCCAGGGGTGAGTTAATTCCTCTCCTTCAGCATTAACCAGTTTATAAGCATTGCCAGGATAAACATCTTTTATGACAAACGGCCCTTCCCAATTTGGTTGGAGCTTTGAACGAGGGCCACCCGGCTTTACAAAAATTCTTTTGATTACCATTTCACCGACCTTAAATTTTCTCTCAATTACCTTCTTTTGATAAAAACGTGAGAGCCTGTTTTGGTAAACGCGCGCATGCTCAGCGGCGACCAGACGCTTCTCATCTAGGAGTTCCAATTGGGCAAGGAGTGAATCACGACGTTCATCGATAGAGAGCTCCTCATCCAATTGTACTCGCAAAGAGGGGATAAGAATCTCATAAGGGACTACGGCCTCCATTCCATAAGTAAGGGCAAAAGGAGTTTGCCCAGTGGGGGTTCGAATGGAAGTGCGGTAGGCCCAAAGAGCTTCAACCAGCTTGTCTGGCCAATCCGAGAATTTATTAGCCTCGCACGTCTTCTTAACAATCTTGATTAAAGTTTTATTAGTGGCCTCTGCTTGGCCATTGCCCTGCGGATAATAGGGAGAAGAATGATGCAATGCAATGTTATACCTGTTGCAGAGATCCTTGAGATCTTGGGAGATAAATTGAGGTCCATTGTCGGTGACGATGGTGCTTGGTATGCCGAACCTCGTGATGATGTTCTTCATGATAAATTTGCAGACGGTTGATGCTTTAATTTCCACGTAAGCTTCTGCTTCCGCCCACTTGGTGAAGTACTCCGTTGCCGTGAGAATGAATGATTTTTGCTTGGTCAGGAGGTTCGAATCACCAAGAGGTCCAATGATATCAAAAGCCCACATGGAAAAAGGCCATGGGGAGGACGTAGGATGGAGTGAAGAAGCAGGAGAATGAATCTTGTCGGCGTGCAGTTGGCACTTAACACACCTTCGAACATAGATAGAACAATCCTCTTCAAGAGTGGGCCAATAGAACCCTAGTCTAAGAATCTTCTTAGCTAGCATCTGGCTGTTCACATGACCACCACACACGCCAGAATGCGCCTCTTCCACAACTTTCCAAGATTCATCATCATCGAGGCATCTCAATAAAACACCGGTGAGCCCTCTTCTGTAGAGCACACCTCCAACCAAAGTATAACGTTGAGCCACTCTCCTAATTGCTTTCTTTTCTTCAGCAGTGGCTTCTTCGGGATAAGACTGATCATTACAGTATCTGGCAATCTCATAATACCAAGGCTTTTCTTCGTCAGCCAACTCTTCTTGCCAATCCAATAGCATGACCTCTCTACCTTCAAGAGCTTCTTTCCGTCTAACCTTCTCAAGCACCTGATCCCTAATATCAAGAAAAGCACGATCCCTAATGGCTGGAGTATCACGCTGATGAATCAGGGGGACATGAAAATCACGCTCAGGAGGGAAGACTAAAGCGGAGGCTAAGGAAGCAAGTGCGTCGGCCAAAATGTTCTGGCTACGCGGGACATGAACGAAAATCAATTTAGTGAAGAGTTTGGCATAAGCTGAAGCGAGTTCTTGGTAGGGCTTGAGCTTAGGATTGATAGTGCGGCACTTGACCAACACTTGGCGTAGAATAAGCTGACTGTCACCGACGATTCGCAAATGGGTGACACCATATTGATGAGCGGTTTTAAGACCGGCCAAAAGAGCTTCATATTCGGCTATGTTATTGGTGACGGGAAAAGTGAGCCGAGCAGCAAATGGAATAGTGACTCCTTCGGGTGTTAAGAGAACCATGCCGATCCTTTCTTCCTTGAGAATTAAGAGCTCCATCAAAATGTAATGTCCACATAGGATCTGGGGGGTGATTAATGGACATTAATTCTTCATCCGGGAACTCTGAATTGATAGGATCAAAGCGGGGGAGAGGGTGGTGAGTAAGATGTTCGGCAATGGCATAACCTTTGACAGCTTTTTGCTGAATGTAAGTGATGTCAAATTGAGAAAGGAAGCTTTGCCAGCGTGCTAATCGATCAGTGAGGACAGATTTTTCAAGGAGGAATTTGATTGGATTCATGCGAGCAATGAGGTGAACCTCGTGAGCTAGGAAATAGTGTTTTAACTTCTGAACTACCCAAACCAAAGCTGCACAAGTCTTTCCATGGCTGAGTATCTCTGCTCACAGGGGTTAAGGAGTTTAGATAAGTAGTATGCTGCCCTCTCTTTACCTTCCTCATCCACTTGAGCTAAGACAGCACCTACGGAGTCATCCAGGACTGAAACATAAAGAATAAGTGGTTTGCCTGGAATTGGCGGCCTCAGGACAGGAGGATTGACCAAATAATCCTTCAATCCGTCAAAGGCTGCCTGACATTTATCATCCCAATTAAACTTGACTCCCGGCTTAGTAAGCTCGTAAAACGGCCTACATCTCTGTGAATGCTGGGAGACGAAGCGGCGAATAAATTGCAACCTCCCGATTAATCCTCGAACTTCCTTCAGATTCTTGGGAGGAGGCATATCTCTAATGGCCTTCGCCTTGTTGGGATCAACTTCAATTCCCCTCTTGCTAACGATAAATCCAAGTAATTTCCCTGAAGAAACGCCAAATACGCACTTCTTGGGGTTCATTTTCAATTGAAATTCTCGTGATCTCTGCAAAACCTTAGCCAGAACCCCAGGATGCTCAATCCTTGTCCTTGATTTCACAACCAGGTCATCCACATACACCTCAATATAAATATGAATCATGTCATGAAAAATTGCCATCATGGCCCTTTGATAAGTGGCTCCAGCATTCTTAAGTCCAAAGGGCATGACCACATAACAATATGTGCCCCATGGTGTAGTGAATGAAGTTTTCTCCTGGTCTTCTTCAGCCAGACGAATCTGATTGTAGCCTGAAAAGCCGTCCATGAAAGAAAGAGTCTCAAATCCTGCCGTGTTATCAATCAGCACATCAATATGAGGGAGGGGGAAGTCATCCTTAGGACACGCCCGGTTGAGGTCCCGAAAATCTATGCAAATTCGAACTTTTCCATCTTTCTTCATAACCGGGACAATGTTAGCCACCCAATTGGGATAGAGGACGACTCTAACGAATCTAGCCTTATGGAGTTTATCGACCTCTTCTTTCATTTTCAAAGCCATGCTAGGGTGGAAACGCCTCAACCGTTGTTTTACCGGGACAGATCCTGGCTTAAGTGTAAGACGGTGTTCAACGAGCGCAGGGTCTAATCCAGGCATATCTTCATAGCTCCAGGCGAACGTGTCCTTGTATTCTTGAAGAACTAAGATGAGCGCCTTCTCTTCGGAGGGCGGCAAATTTTTGCTTATGAGGACAATCCTAGGGTCTTCCTCGGTACCCAAGTTGATTTCTTTGGTAGGTTCTTCTACTGAGGCTGATGGTTCGTCGAATCTTCTCATACCACTAGCAAAAGCATCAGCCTCGTCCTCATATTCTTCATAACTTTCATCCCCTTCTTCAATAGGGTCTTCATCATTCATGATTTCATAAACGCCCAAACCCTCATAAGAAGCAACAAAGTCCTCAATTTCTAATTCTGGCAGGATAATTGGATCTTCCACAAACTCAGGGAGAGCTAAACAAGCTTGGCATCTAATGGCCAATTCCAACAAAAATCTGCGAGGAATCTGCTTACCCTTGGCCTTCTTGTGTGAATTTACCCCATGATTTTTATTAGAAGAAGAGGAAGAAAGGGAGGAAGCGCAACTAGCTTGATTATAAGGGAAAGAAGGAGGTGATAAAGTGGATACAGGAGGTGATACAGGGGAGGGCCCCTCACCAGAGGGGGAGAAAAGATTTACCAAGGAATCTTGGAAGAGCGGCCCCTGGGTTGGGACGTGCTCGGGAGAAAAGTATGAAGTCTCCTCAACAGAAATGGAGGATTGGAAAGTTGGGAAATCGGCGTTTTTTTTTCATTTTTATCTTTTTCGTCATTTTTATTTTCTTTTTCAAGTAAAAAGCAATGCGAGGGGAGAATAGCGGGGTGAGTGGAGATTGCAAGTTTGGAGAAAGATTTAATCAAAGACGGCCCATACGAGGGCGAGATGGAGATTTTGGAAAATCGCTCGAGGAGCGAAGGAGCAATAGGGAAGGAAATCTGAATTGAATTGGGAGATAAGTTGATGGTAATCGGTGGTGGTCGCGGCACGTGACCAAACCCACGGGAATAGAGAGAAACCAACACAGACGGATGTACAGAAGTGAGGGACAAAAGGCCGGCCCACAGCCTATCCACGGAGAATCCTTCTTCAAAGGGGACATCTGGCTCTCCCGTATCTGTGTAGTCACTTAACATCTGCCTTTTATCTGTGATTGCGGCAGGCATTTCAATCAGTTCTTGAATCAATGGCGGCCATTCTGGATCTGTCGGCATGAACAGGCGGCTTAAAGAGAAAGTGATATCATTCATGTCAAACCACCTGTACCAGTCACATTCCGGGTCACCCATTTTTCTTCTTTTATCTGGCCTTAAAGTCTCCAAGGTTTTGTAAGTGGCCAGTGGGGCAATGTGCCGCGCAAACTGTCTAGCGTGCACATCCTGACAATCAAGCAATGATGTAATGACGGTAGTCTGTTCATTGTTCTGAACGCCACCGGTGACAAAATGTGTCTTTAAAGTCCAGGTGAGCGGCTGGCGATCTGGCTTGAAGGTGGACGTCATAACAGCCCATGGCTCTCCTTCATTCTTGTCCGGTGCTTTGTAGCCTAAGCCGCCTCGTGCAATCACTTTTTGAGGCTTAATGGGCCTAATCTTGCCCTGGAGTTTGGCACCCAGGCCCTTGCCATCTTGATATCCCATCCTTATCAGAATGTTCCAGCCGGGGGTATTCATCATATTTTTCTTTTTCTTCTTCCCCTTAGAAGGCAGGGGTGTCATGGCAACGGTGGTAACAGTCTCAGATAGCATTGGTCGTGGACAGTGAATGTCCAACACAGATAATAACGGCTTGTTGGCTGGCCACATGGAAGGAACTGATGAAGCTACATGTATGTCCTCCTCTGGTAAGATCGGCACGCTGGTCACCTTGATAATGCGGCCCTTGTGCGGAAACTTAAGGCACTGATGGTTTGTAGAGGGCACTGCGTCAAGCTGCTGAATATAAGGGCGACCCAGGATACCATTAAAGGTCGGGTCCATATCCAGAATATGGAAATCTGCCGTAATGGTGGCTGGACCCAAACTGACTTTGAGAGTAATCATACCCAGAGGGGGTTTCTTTGTATTGTCATATGCTGTGACAGTAATGGTGGATGGCCGTATCTGGCTCTCAGGGATACCGCATAGCTTCAGAGTGCTCGGAGGCAACACATTGATAGATGCACCGGTGTCTACCAAACACTGCTTAACGGCTACTTTGTTGATATCAACCGTGATACATAGGGCATACTTTCTTGCCGGTAGAGGTGCTAACTCATGTTCATGGAATGTGATTGCCGGCTGACTGCTGGTAGGGGTTAAGACTGTAATTATCTGTTCAACCGGGAGGTCCTCATTGACCATAACCTTCTGCAGGTATTCCTTCAAGGCCAGCTGATGAGTGGTGGACCTCTTGATTAATTCAAGAATGGAGATTCTGGCTGGAGTGCGATCCAGGTGCTTTAACAGATCATACTGAGTTCCCGGCACTGAATCCTGTTCTTGTTCTTGCTCTTGCGTCCCCTGTACGGGCTCTAGCTCTCTCTGTGGGAAAACACGGTGGAACATCCGTCCACTACGGAGCGGCGCTACGCCTTGACGCGCCTCTGTCGGGGCAATATTAGGGGGAGGGTTGGAAGAGGAGGAAGGAATGTCGGTAGCAGAGATCCTGCTAGGGGATACCAAAGGTGAATTCAATGAAAGGGGCGCCCCTGTGGGAGGCGTAGTAGTGGTGTTTAATAGAGATGCCCCTGCGGGAGGCATGGGAGGAGTATTTGAAGAAGGTGCCCTTGCCGGAGGCGTGAAAGAAGAAAGGGATATCCGAATGCGAGGGGTATTGGCAGGTGGTGGAATAAGGAGAGATCGTGGCACAAAAGGTGGTTGTACTGATGGTGGAGGAACTCTTGCCGGTGTAGGAGTGGTAGAGGGGGTAGCGGGTGTTGTCGGTGAGCGGAGTAGGAGTGGCCTGGAGGTCGCGGATGTAGGATTGGTGGTGGAAGGTGGAATGGTAGGTTGCTGTGGTGGTAAGCGGTTAAGAAGAGAGCGAGCCGGCAAGGTCGCGGAATTGGTGGTGGTAGGTGGGTTAACGGGGCGTAAAAGAGAACGTCCCGATAGGAGATTAGAAGGAGAAGGAGGAACGCGCAAAAGGCGCGGAGTTTGATTTTGGTTTGGATCATGGTGGAATGCCCCGACAGAGGCGTTTTCTTCGTGCCATCCCTGCCCTCTCTCCACCTCGTAGAGAGACGTGACAGGGTTCACGTGTTGATTAGGAGCGTGCTCCGGCAATGGATTACGGACAATCCCCATATCCTGCTGGGGTGCTGGAGCTTGCTGTGGCTGAGCTTGCTGCGGAGCTGGCTGTTGTTGATTTTGCTGTTGCCGATGCGGCCTTCTCTCTTTCATGGTGGCGATGACTTGTCTCATTTCATCCCAATTAATGCCACCCTGGTCATTCAAATCATAAATATGATCTCTGAAATGGAAACAACGATCAAGGTTGTGACCAGGGGCGCGGTGAAATGCACAGTAACGGGATGTGTCAACATTGTCGGGCCACACCGTTCTTTCTTTTGGTAGGACGAGCAGGTTGGCGGCCATCAAAGCATTAAAAATGTCAGGGAGACTCTCTGGGAGTGGCGGATAATGGGCCCTCTTGGGGCCAAGCGGTGGTCTCCGTTGTTGTTGGCCATAGTTGGAAGGTGGGGGGACCTGATGGTATTGAGGTGGTGCTGGAGGGTCGTTGCGAGGCGCTTGGCTCGGTGATGGAGCAAAAGAAGGTTGGGGTGTGAAGTGGCGCTGTGGAGCGGAGGTAAAATGGGGGTTTTGCTGTGGAGGTGGCGGAGGTCGTGGGTTTGACTGGTGGTGGGGGTGACCAACTACGCCAACCTGCTCGTTTGTGACAGTGCCCTCAGTCGTGGGCCCACTGTTGACATTTGTATTCTTTTTAAACAGCCGAGGCTTCGGCTCAAACATGCCCATGATGGGCGAATCCTTCATTTGTGTTTGTATATAACGAGCTCTTTCATAGAGCTCTTCCATCGTTGTCAGCCGATTCATGGCCAAAATGTGCCGGAATTGAGGAGTTGCATTAGAAATGACCATTTTTACTTGCTCTTGTTCCGACAATGTGTCCTTCAATTTCTCGGCCATAGACCGCCACCTGTCAGCAAATATAATGAAGTCTTCATCGGGCTTCATTTTCTCAGCGACCAGATCTGTAACAGAAAGGGAAGGTCCCACCCGGTCTCTGTACTTTTGCAAGAATTTCCTTTGGATAACATCAAAGTCACCGGCATCAGCTGGCTCCAGAGAATAAAACCATTCGAGGGCGGGTCCCTCAAGAGATCTTCTGAATAAATAGGCCAGAGAGGCCTTATTGTCTTGCCAGAAAGAAGTCTCATATCGGAAGTCCTTTAAATGAATGAATGGGTTACCGGTCCCATTATATCGCCGGAAATTCGGCATTTCAGAAGGTGGTAAATGGAACACTGGCAACGTAGGAAGAGAAATTTCCGGAGCATTCTTGGTTGCTGTAACCTTCTTGAGCTGCTCCTCCATGCTGGCTAGCTTCTGAAGCAAGAGAGCGTTGGTATCGGGCTCGACTGGGGCCTGGTTTTGAATAAAAGAATGTGGTATAGGCGTTCGTAGAACCCGAGGAAGTTGGGAGGATTGATGCCTGACTGCTGAATAGCTCGCCTGCTGGGCCGGCATGGCCGCAGTAGGCGTTTGTGGACGAGAGGAGGGAGGATGCAAGACCGCCTGGTCATTAATGATTTGATGGCCACTCACGGCCGGAGGGGGATTAGAAGAAGAAGAAAGGACGGATTTCCCCTTTAAGGCGGCCTGAATGGCTTGCCGTTGGGAGTCGTCCAACTGGGAGAGAGCTTGGATCAAATCTGAGACATTAATGGATGGGGAAGGGTTCCCCGAAGTGTTGGAAGATGGAACTTGAGACGAAGGGTCCGCCTCATGGACAGTGGTATCGACCACATGGACTTGTGAGTAATGGGGGTGAGGAGGAAGGTAGTTCCCCTCATAATAAAAAGAATCCTGGGGAGGGTCCTCATATTGACCAAATATGTTCTCATTCTCATCATCATAAGAGTACCCGTGGCCTGACATGTTGATGGTTTTACCTGAACGGAGCTTCATTCTTAAGAAAGAGGATGTTCAATGAAGGAACCGTCACAAAATACACAATCCAAACAAGGCAATCAAATCACTCAACTATGTTTATGCAAACAAGGTTGGCAAGAAACGCAAGATTTTAATGTTTGATGTTCGGATTTAGGGTGGATTATTTGTGAAGGTTCACTCTTTTTGCCAAATGAGACCTAGTTTGATCCGAATGTAACCTCCGGGTCAACTAAGTTCTTCTCTCTTTTAACAACGTATAGGTTCTCTAAACTCCAGGTACTTCGAGGGTACAACCAGCCCGGCGTCCGTGAGGGAATCCACGGGTGCGGGGACTTATGGAGGTCTTGGAAAAGGGATTTCCAGTCCAAAGAGACGGAATGCTCAATGGAGGGTCGTCCCGATTCCAAGAAGGGTGTGTGGATCCTAGGATAGAGAGAGGAGGTCTCTCAACCAAGCCAGCAAACCAAGATGATCCAAGCAGTAATATAATGTCAAGACAAATGCTAAGCAATGAATAATAGCCAATCTGTGAAAAAGAACAGTAAAGACACGCCCTTGGAAAGGTCGTGTTCCAGCAAGAGGAAAGACACGCCCTGTGGCAGGTCGTGACTAAATGAAAACACGGCAGCGTGGCTGTCGTAAATTCTGTGAGGGGCTCACAGACCGTAGGGAACAAAACGCCTTAGGATGAGGCGTTATAAATAAAGGACGCCTGCAAGTGAGGGCGTCAAAACTCAGAGACACGCCCTGATGGAAGGCGCTGATAATAAATGAAACGCCTCTGAGAGGGGCGTTAATTCACAGGCAATATGACAAGTATGCAGCGAACAGCAGTTATGATAAAGAGAAACGCCTTAATGACAGCCGTTAATAAGAAATGAAACGCCTTGAAGAGGGGCGTTATTCCACAAACAGTATAATCAGCATGCAACACACCGCAGTTATAGAAACATACGCCCTGGAGATGGGCGTTAATCTATGAAACACGTCCCTGTAAGGGGCGCTAAATATCAGACGAGAAAATAATGAAGATCATGCAAGCAGATGCAATAAAGACACGCCCTTGAAGGGGGCGTTAATTAATAAAAACACGTCCCTGTGAGGGGCGTTAAATCAAAAGACGCCCTCGTCGAAGGTGTTAATAAGCAACAATTGACTGATCCGGGGAGTGTGCAGAGTGCACAATGGAAGGTGCCCGAGGGGCACAAAGGAAAGGGTACCGAGGGTACCGAGGGGAAAGGGCACACGATGGTGCCTAAGGGGAAAGGACACACGAGGGTGTCAATGGGAAAGGACACACGAGGGTGTCAAAGGGGAAAGGGCACACAAGGGTGCCAATGGAGATGGTAATCAACAAAGAAAACAGTGGATGTCCCACCGTGATCGCCAATTTGTAGATCCCTTTAAAAATCCACACTTTTTGGTGTGAGGTTAAAAAGGATGGGAAAAGGGAAACATTCAATAATGGTGGAGATGAAACAATGCACGAGGTGCACAAGGGGAGTGTGTGATCGCCAGAGGGTTTACCTCAAAAAAAAAAAAAAAAGATCGCATGTACCTGGTGAAAGATGGGATGCGGGATGAATGTGGATCTCTTCCTCCAACTCCAATCGGCCGGCCGACGAAGTGGGTTTTCTTGATTGATTACCTTGTAAGAAAGACAATGAAAGACAAGCAAAAGAAAGGGGATCAGCCAAAGTACAGTAGTATCAGTCAAAAACCAACATAAAAATGATGACAAGACATCAACATGCGCACCTTCTTTTTTGTTTTCTTTTTAAACCCCTTAAGAAGACTTAAGGGAAGGGGAGTTTGATGATAAAAGAAAATGCAACAAGACGTGAACAGATGTGAAGAGTGAATAGAGATATAAAGGACGGAGGGATGATGATATGAATGAAGTAAAACAAAAGAGATGAAAAGATGAGAACCCTGCTGTCCCTGGCGACAGTAAAGGGAAAAAACCGAATGAATATGTTGATGGATGTAGATGGACGAAGCACCGGATGCAGCCCAATTGAAGGAGGCAGAGGGGAGGCAGCAAGAGACGAAGAAAGCTCTGCCCGTGATGGATATTCAAGCTTCTGAGCGCTCAACCCGTTGAATGCTTAAGGTGCTTAACCTTTTACACGATCAATCAAGGCTTCAATTTATAGTGCCTCAAACGGATGTGATCAAACCAAGGAATGATAAGAACAGGCAATGAGGCATCCAGGGAAGGATCAAGATCGAGCAAGAGTCCAAAGACAGCAGGGAACTGTGAGGGAAAGATGGAAAAAGGAAGGACTCTGGACTGAAACACGCCTTAATACAGGGCGTCTTTTATGAATTGACGACCTTCACAGAGACGTTTTCTTGAAACACGACCTAGGAAAGGGCGTTTCTTCCTGGATTTAGTTTTGGAAACGAAACCTTGCCTTGTTTGAAAGCTCAGATAACACGCCTGAGATAACGGCGTTAATTAAAATCACGCCCTGAGAAAAGGCGTTACTCACAAAAGGCCTTTTATTTTGAAAATAGATAATTCCAGAAATTAAGGGATAACACCAAGAATTGACGCCCTCACATACGGTCGTCCTTTCTTTGAAAACGACCTACAACAGGTCGTTACTTTTGAAATTAACGCCCTTAATCAAGTCGTGACTCACAAAAATACAGGAAAAATGCAGAAAAATTCACAAAAATAGAAAAACTTCGTGTTATAGGAATATTGAAGTCCACTTGGGGCATTTATATAATAACATGAGATTTGATCAACAAAACGTCAATTTTGGCGTGTCTACAACGGGCCCTAAGGAGTCAAAGATGGATGCATTTATTGGGTATCAACCGGCTTTGGAGTGGATTTAGAAGGAAACCCGAGGGCAGAGGGAAATGGAAAAGGGGAACTGAACATAAGAAGCCTCTGTCACCATTGCTTGGATAGACTTCCAGGAGGATGGCTTGATGTTATCATTCGCCGTGCTGGGAACCAAGAGATATCTGTCTCTGGTCCAGAAACGACTCTGATGATGTCGATAAACAAATTAGGCATCGGAAACTTCAAAATCTCACAGATGTGAATCATCATGTGGCTTGGCTTTGTTCTGAAGGCCAAGGGATAGCCTGTCCCTGGCCCTGGAACAAGCGCATGAAAGCATCTTCGAGAAAGAAAACGTAGATGAATAATTAGACTGGAGAAAAGAATAAGAGGCAAACCTCCACAGAGACAATAGCAGGCGACAATCAAGGCCTGTTCCATTTGTTTATTCATCCGAACATGACCATTGCATTGATGCATTAGAGGGACGGAGTACATAGAAGAAAATTACAGATAAAGACTAAGTCATGTTCTAGCGGCATGAAAACCGATTACGATGTCGCAGAATACATCAGAAGAAGAAAAAGTATCATCCATCGAAATTACAAGAAGATGAAAATACAGAAATGGGGGGGGGGGGGGAGGGCAGAGCATTGACTCCTCTCCCTCCCTGGTTCCCACCTTCAATCAGCTTCGAACCTTCTCTCTGCTTTCTCCTTTGGTCTCTTCTCTCTTTCTTTCAGTGGAGGAGGCTCTCTTCTTCCTTCTGGCGGTGGTGATGGTGAGGATCTTCTGAGCTTCTCTTTTTTTTTTCTTTCCCCTCTCCCCTCTCTCTCTTCTCTATTTTTCGTAGGGGTGGGTTTTTATAGACCCGATCCTCTTACCCTCTCGGCAGGTGGAAGTCGGCGTGGCACTCTGCTCGCAGCAACTCCCGGCGCGCCGAGTGGCCTCTGTTGAGGTTTCTGACGCCGCT